>CM056195.1:106204270-107619528 GCA_029692085.1 Gymnothorax javanicus
AAACAAAGCAGCATGGTATAACACAAATCCGACTATAAATCAGCAATTGTTTGTCCTATAGCCATAAAACTCACAGGATATATTCATATAAGTACTTGAAACATAATCTGAAAATTTCATTCAAATTGACTGATAGGGGGCGCTATAAATGCAAAACAAAGCAGCGTGGTATAGCACAAATCAGACTATAAATCAGCAGTTGTTTGTCCTATAGCCATAAAACTCACAGGATATATTCATAAAAATACTTGAAACATACTCTGAAAATTTCATTCAAATTGTCCTATTGGGGGCACTATAAATGCAAAACAAAGCAACGTGGTATAACACAAATCAGACTATAAATCATAAATAGTTTGTCCAATCATGACAAAACTCATAGGATATGTCCACATAAGAACCTGAAATATAGCCTGAAAGTTTCAATCAAATTGACCAGTAGGGGGTGGCATAAATGCACACAATAGCCTAACATAACACGAATCAGACTATACATCATAAGTTGAAGGTCCAATCATTACACTGGCAAAATAGGTTCACATAAATACCTGCAACACACTCTTAAAGTGGTTTTTGTCCCCTACCGGCATGATAGCGAGCGGAGCGGGGGACATTGTATTCAGCTCCGTCCGGACGTCCGTCATATCCCGTTTGTTCTGAATACGATATCTCAAGAACGGCTTGACCGATTCCATTCATCTTTGGTGTTAAGGTATATTTGTGTGATACGCCGACCCCAGTAGATTTCCGTGACCTTGGCATTATTCTCAAGGTAATTACGATCATTTGACCACTTACAAATTCCTTGTCAACATGATATCTCAAGAAAGGTTTGACCAATTCCATTCATCTTTGGTGGAAAGGTGTATTAGCGGCGGGGGACATAGTATTCAGCTCCATCCAAATGCCCGGCCGTCTGTCCGTCCGTCCTGTCCCGTTTGTTGTAAACGTGATATCTCAAGAACAGTTCGATCGATTCCATTCATCTTTGATGTCAAGGTGTATTGGGGCGGGGGACATAGTATTCAGCTCCGTCCGTCCGTCCGTCTGTCCATCCGTCCTGTCCCGTTTGTTGTAAACGTGATATCTCAAGAACGGTTTGACCGATTCCATTCATCTTTGATGTCAAGGTGTATTAGGGGAGAGGGACATAGTATTCAGCTCCGTCCGCCCGTCCGTCTGTCCGTCCGTCCTGTCCCGTTTGTTGTAAACGTGATATCTCAAGAACGGTTCGACCGATTCCATTCATCTTTAGTGTCAAGGTGTATTAGGGGCGGGGGACATAGTATTCAGCTCCATCCGTCCGCCCAGCCGTCCGTCCATCTGTCCCGTCCCGTTTGTTGTAAACGTGATATCTCAAGAACAGTTCGACTGATTCCATTCATCTTTGGTGTCAAGGTGTATTGGGGTGGGGGACATAGTATTCAGCTCCGTCCGCCCGTCCGTCTGTCCGTCATGTCCCGTTTGTGGTGAACGCGATATCTCAAGAAAGGTTTGACCGATTCCATTCACCTTTGGTGTCAAGACGTATTAGGGGAGGGGGACATAGTATTCCGCTCCGTCCGTGCGTCCATCTGTCCATCATGTCCCGTTTGTTGTGAACGTGATATCAGAAGAACGGTTTGACCGATTCCATTCGTCTTTGGTTTCAAGGTGTATTAGGGGTGGGGGTCCGCCCGTCTGTCTGTCCGTCATGTCCCATTTGTTGTGAACACGAAATCTCAAGAAAGGTTTGACCGATTCCATTCATCTTTGGTGTCAAGGTGTATTATGGGGGTGCTCACAACTCACTCGATTTACGTGACCTTGCCATTATTCTCAAGGTCATTACGACCATTTCACCACTTAAAAATACCTTGTCAACATGATATCTCAAGAACAGTTTGACCGGTTCCATTTATCTTTGGTGTCAAGGTGTATTAGGGGCGGAGGATATAGAATTCAGCTCCATCCGTCCGGCTGTCCGTCCGTCCCATCCCGTTTGTTGTGAACGCGATATCTCAAGAACGGTTTGACCGATTCCATTCATCCTTGGGGTCAAGGAGTATTAAGGCCGGGGGACATAGTATTCAGCTCCATCAGTCCATCCGTCCGGCCGTCCGTCCGTCAAGTCCCATTTGTTGTGAACGCGAAATCTCGAGAACGCTTTGACCAATTTAATTCATCTTTGGCTTCAATGTGTAATTTTGTGATACGCCGACCCCAGTCGATTTCCGTCACCTGGCGGGGGACATGGCCACGTTTAATGGCAACACTTGTTAATTAAGCCGTTAGAGCTTTCAACTACTAATGGTCTTTCGTGGCTTGAACCCCGGAATTGCCGCTTGCGGCTATATTTATTATTATTTCTTTTCTTCTTCAGAAATGTTTTTGCAAATTCCCGTGAGATGGTAAATGGAAGAGACCTGAAATTTGGCACATTGGTTGGAAGTTGTGTGTAAATGCTGACCAAGGCATTTTTAACTAAATGGGCCTGATGGTGGCGCTATAAATCAAGAAAAACAGATTTTCACTTTAATGGTCATAACTCCTAGGCTGTAAGTCCGATTCACACAAAACTTGGTACAGACATTCCTTGGTCCAATCTCTACAACTTTCCCATAGGAACTTTAAGATCCGCCGTATCTGATTTTCCGAAATTTTGAATTCTTTGAAAAACACATTTTTGACATCTCCTCCTAGGCCGTAGGTCCGATTCCTTCGAAATTTGCTGTGGATCATCAGTGGACCAAGCTCATCAAAGATGCTTAAAGCTTGTTGAAATCTCATTTCTTTTCCTAGATATTGACCAATGAACTTCAGCAGGGGCGTGGCTTAGCACATAAATGGACAAAATTCAACAACCATTGGGCCAATCATCAAAGAACTGGCAGAATATGTCCACATAAGTACCAAAAACATACCTTGACAGTTTCATGCAAATGGGCCCATAGGGGGCGCAATAACATAAATCAGACGATAAATCAGCAATTGTTTGGCCAATAGCCATAATACTCACAGAATATATTCATATAAGTACCTGAAACATACCCAGAAAATTTCATTTAAATTGACCGATAGGGGGCGCTATAACTGCAAAACAAAGCAGCATGATATAACACAAATCAGACTATAAATCAGCAATAGTTTATCCTATAGCCATAAAACTCACAGGATATATTCATATAGGTACTAGAAACATACTCTGAAAATTTCATTCAAATTGACTGATAGGTGGCGCTATAAATGCAAAACAAAGCAGCGTGGGATAACACAAATCAGACTATAAATCAGCAATTGTCTGCCCTATAGCCATAAAAATCACAGGATATAGTCATATAAGTACCTGAAACATACCCAGAAAATTTCATTCAAATTGTCCGATAGGGGGCGCTATCAATGCAAAACAAAGCAACGTGGTATAACACAAATCAGACTATAAATCATAAATAGTTTTTCCAATCATTTCAAAACTCATAGGATATGTCCATATAAGAACCTGAAACATAGCCTGAAAGTTTCAATCAAATCGACCAGTAGGGGGTGCCATAAATGCACAAAATAGCCTAACATAACACAAATCAGACTATACATCATAAGTCGTTGGTCCAATCATTACACTGGCAAAATAGGTCCACATAAATACCTGCAACACACTCTTAAATTGGTTTTTGTCCCCCGCCGCCACGATAGCGAGCAGAGTGGGGTCATAGTATTCAGCTCCATCCGGCCGTCCGTCATGTCCTGTTTGTTCTGAACGCGATATCTCAAGAACGGTTTGACCGATTCCATTCATCTTTGGTGTTAAGGTATATTGCTGTGATACGCCAACCTCAGTAGATTTCCGTGACCTTGGCATTATTCTCAATATCATTACGATCATTTGACCACCTACAAATACCTTGTCAACATGATATCTCAAGAACGGTTCAACGGATTCCGTTCATCTTTGGTGTCAAGGTGTATTAGGGCGGGGACATTCAGCTCCATCCGTCCGCCCGACCATCTTTTTGTCCCGGTGAACGTGATATCTCAAGAACGGTTCGTTCCATTCATCTTTGGTGTCAAGGTGTATTAGGGGCTCACAGCCCACTCGATTTACATGACCTTGCCATTATTCTCAAGGTCATTACGACCATTTGACCACTTTTAAATACCTTGTCAACATGATATCTCAAGAACGGGTTGACGATTCCATTCATCTTTGGTGTCAAGGTGTATTAGGGGCGGGGGACATAGTATTCAGCACAATCCGTCCGCCTGGCCATCCGTCCATCCGTCCCGTCCCGTTTGATATGAACGTGATATCTCAAGAACGGTTCCACCAATTCCATTCAACTTTTGTGTAAAGGTGTATTAGGGGCGGGGGACATAGTAGTCAGCTCCGTCCGCCCGTCCGTCTGCCCGTCATGTCCCGTTTGTTGTGAACGCGATATCTCAAGAAAGGTTTGACCGATTCCATTCATCTTTGGTGTCAAGGTGTATTAGGGGGGTGCTCATAGCCCACTCGATTTACATGACCTTGCCATTATTCTCAAGGTCATTCTGACCATTTGACCACTTATAAATACCTTGTCAACATGATATCTTAAGAAAGGTTTGACCGATTCCATTCATCTTTGGTGTCAAGGTGTATTGGGACGGGGGATATAAAATTCAGCTCCATCCGTCCAGCCGTCCGTCCGTCCCATCCCGTTTGTTGTGAACGCGATATCTCAAGAACGGTTTGACCGATTCCATTCATCTTTGGGGTCAAGGTGTATTAGGGCCAAGGGACATAGTATTCAGCTCCATCCGTACGACCGGCCGTCCGTCCATCCGTCCCGTCCCGTTTTTTGTGAACGTGATATCTCAAGAACGGTTCGACCGATTCCATTCATCTTTGATGTCAAGGTGTATTAGGGGCAGGGGACATAGTATTCAGCTCCATCCATCCGCCCGACCGTCCGTCTGTCTGTCCCGTCCCGTTTGTGGAGAACGTGATATCTCAAGAACGGTTCGACCTATTCCATTCATCTTTGGTGTCAAGGTGTATGAGGGGCGGGGGACATAGTATTCAGCTCCATCCGTCCACCCCACCATCTGTCTGTTTGTCCCGTCCCATTTGTTGAGAACGTGATATCTCAAGAACGGTTTGACCGATTCCATTCGTCTTTGGTGTCAAGTTGTATTAGGAGCGGGGGACATAGTATTCAGCTCCGTCTGTCCGTCCGTCCGTCCGTCATGTCCCATTTGTTGTGAACAGTAAATCACGAGAACGCTTTGACCGATTTTATTCATCTTTGCTTCAATGTGTAATTTTGTGATACGCCGGTCCCAGTCGATTTCCGTCACCTGGCGGGGGACATGGCCACGCTTAGTGGCAACACTTGTGAATTAAGCTGTTAAAGCTTTCAACTACTAATGGTCTTTCGTGGCTTGAACCCCGGAATTGCCGCTTGCGGCTATATTTATTATTATTATGATTATTAGGGGTTCAAGCCTGAAGGGGTGAAACTCTATTGTTTTTGTGCTGGTTTATTATTATTATTATTATTATCAGGGGTTCAAGCCTGTAGGGCTGAAACCCTATTGTTTTTGTGCTGGTTTATTTTTATTATTATAATAATTATTATTATTATTAGGGGTTCAAGCCCGTAGGGCTGAAACCCTATTGTTTTTGTGCTGGTTTATTATTATTATTATAATTAATATTAGGGGTTCAAGCTCGTTGGGCTGAAACCCTATTGTTTTGGTGCTGGTTTATTTTTATTATTATAATTATTATTATTACTATTAGGGGTTCAAGCCCATAGGGCTGAAACACTATTGTTTTTGTGCTGGTTTATTATTATTATTATTATTATTATTATTATTAGGGGTTCAAGCCCGTAGGGCTGAAACCCTATTGTTTTTGTGCTGGTTTATTATTATTATTATTAGGGGTTCAAGCCCGTAGGGCTGAAACCCTATTAATTTTGTGCTGGTTTATTTTTATTATTATTATTATTATTATTAGGGGTTCAAGCCCGTAAGGCTGAAACCCTATTGTTTTTGTGCTGGTTTATTATTATTAGGGGTTCAAGCCCGTAGGGCTGAAACCATATTGTTTTTGTGCTGGTATATTATTATTATTATTATTATTATTATTAGGGGTTCAAGCCCGTAGGGCTGAAACCCTATTGTTTTTGTGCTGGTTTATTAGGGGTTCAAGCCCATAGGGCTGAAACCATATTGTTTTTGTGCTGGTTTATTATTAGTATTAGGGGTTCAAGCCCGTAGGGCTGAAACCCTATTGTTTTTGTGCTGGTTTATTAGGGGTTCAAGCCCGTAGGGCTGAAACCATATTGTTTTTGTGCTGGTTTATTATTAGTATTAGGGGTTCAAGCTCGTAGGGCTGAAACCCTATTGTTTTTGTGCTGGTTTATTTTTATTATTATTATTATTATTATTCTTCTTCTTCAAAAATGTTTTCGCAAATTCCCGTGAGATGGTAAATGGTAGAGACCTGAAATTTTGCACATTGGTTGGAAGTTGTGTGTAAATGCTGACCAAGGCATTTTAAACTCAGTAGGCCTGATATTGGCGCTATAATTCAAGAAAAACAGGTTTTCACTTCAAAGGTCATAACTCCTAGGATGTAAGTCCGATTCACACGAAACTTGGTACAGACATTCTTTGGTCCATTCTCTACAACTTTCCCATAAGGACGTCTAAGATCCGCCATATTGATTTTCCGAAATTTTGAATTCTTTGAAAAACACATTTTTGACATCTCCTCCTAGGCCGTAGGTCCGATTCCTTCGAAATTTGCTGTGGATCATCAGTGGACCGAGCTCATCAAAGATTGCATAAAACTTGTTGTAATCTCATTTCGTTTCCAAGATATCGACCAATGAACTTCAGCAGGGGCATGGCTTAGCACAAAAATGGACAAAATTCAACAACCAATGGGCCAATCATCACAGAACTTGCAGAATATGTCCATATAAGTACCAGGAACATACCTTGACAGTTTGATGCAAATCTTCCCATAGGGGGCGCTATAACACAAATCAGACTATAAATCAGCAATTGTTTGTCCTATAGCCATAAAACTCACAGGATATATTCATATAAGTACTTGAAACATACTCTGAAAATTTCATTCAAATTGACTGATAGGGGGCGCTATAACTGCAAAACAAAGCAGCATGGTATAACACAAATCCGACTATAAATCAGCAATTGTTTGTCCTATAGCCATAAAACTCACAGGATATATTCATATAAGTACTTGAAACATACTCTGAAAATTTCTTTCAAACTGATTGATAGGGGGCGCTATAAATGCAAAACAAAGCAGCATGGTATAACACAAATCCGACTATATATCAGCAATTGTTTGTCCTATAGCCATAAAACTCACAGGATATATTCATAAAATTACTTGAAACATACTCTGAAAATTTCATTCAAATTGTCCCATTGGGTGTGCTATAAATGCAGAACAAAGCAACGTGGTATAACACAAATCAGACTATAAATCATAAATAGTTTTCCAATCATTACAAAACTCATAGGATATGTCCACATAAGAACCTGAAATATAGCCTGAAAGTTTCAATCAAATTGACCAGTAGGGGCTGCCATAAATGGGCCATTCTTAGTCACGTGTGTGACCAAAAATCTAACAAATAGTAGACAAAATCTCCTTCAATTACAAAAGCATTGGAGGTTCATGACTGTGGACCTTATATAGGAGTACTCCTTATCCAAGTCTATCAAGAAAAATTTTATTTGTTACATTAACTTTAACTACTTAAGGTCAGAGGTCAAATACGACTGGTCACGTGTGTGACTTCACACGAAACAGGCTTTTCATAACTCTATTTGACTTCAAAAACTCTCTTGAAGTTGATAAATCTAGAATGTTCATAGTTTTGGGGTATGGAAAATAGCAAGGAATAAATTTGACACCTTGAATTAATTTTCAAAGTGTTTCTTTATTTGCTGACATCTGGTCACGTGTGTCACATTTTGGTTCACTTGTCAAAGAATGGCCCAAATGCACAAAATAGCCTAACATAACACAAATCAGACTATGCATCATTAGTTGTTAGTCCAATCATTACACTGGCAAAATAGGTCCACATAAATACCTGCAACACACTCTTAAATTGGTTTTTGTCCCCCGCCGCCACGATAGCGGGCAGAGTGGGGTCATAGTTTTCAGCTCCGTCTGGCTGTCCGTCATGTCCTGTTTGTTCTGAACGCGATATCTCAAGAACGGTTTGACTGATTCCATTCATCTTTGGTGTTAAGGTATATTGCTGTGATACGCCAACCTCAGTAGATTTCCGTGACCTTGGCATTATTCTCAATATCATTACGATCATTTGACCACCTACAAATACCTTGTCAACATGATATCTCAAGAACGGTTCGACGGATTCCATTCATCTTTGGTGTCAAGGTGTATTAGGGGCGGGGGACATAGTATTCAGCTCCATCCGTCCGCCCGACCGTCCGTCTGTTTGTCCCGTCCCGTTTGTTGAGAACGTGATATCTCAAGAACGGTTCGACCGATTCCATTCATCTTTGGTGTCAAGGTGTATTAGGGGTGGGGGACATAGTATTCAGCACAATCCGTCCGCCTGGCCATCCGTCCATCCGTCCCGTCCCGTTTGATGTGAACGTGATATCTCAAGAACGGTTCCACCAATTCCATTCATCTTTTGTGTAAAGGTGTATTAGGGGCGGGGGACATAGTAGTCAGCTCCGTCCACCCGTCCGTCTGCCCGTCATGTCCCGTTTGTTGTGAACGCGATATCTCAAGAAAGATTTGACCGATTCCATTCATCTTTGGTGTCAAAGTGTATTGGGGCGGGGGATATAAAATTCAGCTCCATCCGTCCAGCCGTCCGTCCGTCCCATCCAGTTTGTTGTGAGCGCGATATCTCAAGAACGGTTTGACCGATTCAATTCATCTTTGGGGTCAAGGTGTATTAGGGCCAAGGGACATAGTATTCAGCTCCATCCGTCCGGCCGTCCGTCCGTCACGTCCCATTTGTTGTGAACGCGAAATCTCGAGAACGCTTTGACCAATTTAATTCATCTTCGGCTTCAATGTGTAATTTTATGATACGCCGACCCAAGTTGATTTCCGTCACCTGGCGGGGGACATGGCCACGTTTAGTGGCAACACTTGTTAATTAAGCTGTTAGAGCTTTCAACTACTAATGGTCCTTCGTGGCTTGAACCCCGGAATTGCCGCTTGCGGCTATATTTATTATTATTATTTCCTTTCTTCTTCGGAAATGTTTTCGCAAATTCCCGCGAGATGGGAAGTTAGGAAATTATTAATGAGGAAATGACCAAGAAACCACCGACAGGCTACATTGAAAATGCGTATTATAGGGATGACAAGTACCCCCCTTCTCACAAATAAAACCCTCCAAAATATAAAGGCGAGCCCCCTTTTAAAATTGTTCTGGAAAATAAAAATGCTGAAACGGGAGATGGAATTCAGAGAAAGGGAAATAATTTAGTTTCCAACCTCAACTTTTTAAAGCTTTTTATTTTCCAGAACAATTTTAAAAGGGGGCTCGCCTTTATATTTTGGAGGGTTTTATTTGTGAGAAGGGGGGTACTTGTCATCCCTATAAATACGTGCGCATTTTCAATGTAGCCTGTCGGAGGTTTCTTGGTCATTTCCTCATTAATAATTTCTTAATCATTGTACGATTATGTATTGGTCTTGTTAATTCAAATAATAAATTGTTTGATCGTGAATCAGGCGATATCAAACTGGGAGGGATTGTGAGCCATCATGTGTGAGACAGGCAAATCCCGGCAGCATTACCAGGAGTTGGGGTTGAAGAGGTTGAAACAAATAAGGCTGAGGTGGGCAACGAGGGCCGTATCTGTCCCTGGTTTTCACACCAACTTCTGGCCTTTAATTAGTTGATAATCTAAATGAGCCAAACTATTTCAGAAATTTGACATTTCAGGCGCATTTCTTTAAATTATCATGAATGGCCAACAAAGACTGTTCTCATCTCCCCACATAAAAATGTTTTCTTTGATCTAATCTTTGCACAAATCTATATTTGTGTATGCAATCAATTAATTCAATTATTCAGGGTAATTGATAGGAATAAAAACCTGCATACACACCGGCCCTCCAGGACCGGAATTGCCCACCCCTGAAATAAGGCAACAAAAGCATGATGGCTTTTTAAATGACACATGCGTACAAAACAAAGGAACTTACTGGGATAAAATGTAGAAAAAAATTCAGGCACCAGAACAACAAAACGATAATAAATTATCGTTTCTTGTAATCGGTTATGATTTATATGGTATTCCAGTACTCGTTTGCACCCTTAGTTGCTATGACCGCTGTTGCAAAGACCAACATTGTCATAACGCCCCTCATGCAGCGCTATTAAAAAAAAAAAATTTTATATATATATATATATATATATAAAATGATGTCACTCCTCTACTTTCGGTTGGCAGCCCCCCCTAATTCAAACATCTTCCCGCGGGCCTGAGTAAAAAGCACCAAGAGAGAAGCAAAGGAAAGCATAGCTTTAAACGTGGTTAATCAGGGAAAGCTTAGGAAGGAATTTCAAAAGCTAGAAACACTCGCACTCGCTAATGAGTTAATTAGGTTAATACTACGTGACGAAATATATACAATCACCCTAAAAATAAGTGCTGGTTAGTACCGGTTAGTAATTATCCTATCAGAGAACGCAGTCACTCAGAGTTTCGCGAGACCCAGAGTTAAGCACAGGTGGAAGCAATGAATGAAATACCACAGCCGAAACCGAAAGAGGAAACGTGATTGGACAACGAGACGCAGGCATGCTGAAGGCTGTCACACGACATCACAGGAGTTTGGGCAAGAGGGAATCAATCGTCAGAGGGCGGGAATGAAAGCTGAAAAATAAAGCGAGAGTAGGGCACGGGAGAAAAAGCACAAGCACAATGACAAAACAGCACACATGAGGCAGAACCATAACACTCTCTGTGTCTTTGCCCGTCTCAGCGTGTCAGCAGCTCCTGGGAGCTGAGTGGACAGCACTGAGTAACTCTTTCACCTGGCTGACTGACTTCTGTCACTTATAGTTTTTATGTTGGTTTACAGACAGACTGGGAGCCCTGATCAAACATAGATATATTTGAAAACACAGATACAGTGGGGTATTTGTGTGATTAAGCAGCTGTCTGTACAAATTACTCTTCACAAAATGAAACCTAGACTTGAACCCTAAAATGATGTCTCCATAAGACCCACAGGTCAGTGTGGATTGATATGTCTAATACAATAGAAGCCTTGATCTGTTCTGAGTCACATGTGACAGATATCAAACTTATGCTACAAACTCTTTCTGTGTGAATCTAAATGAATATTTAGAGAAGGAAAGACTCCCACTATCACATTGTTACAGTCAGTTTGTTACTGCAGTCGAACAGCTCACAGGGGTTTAGTTTAGTCCAGTCCAGATCTGGTGATAACAGCTATGGTCCCATCAGACTGTTGTTTATTTGTAAGCCTCTAAGACCCAATGCAGGACTTTGCTATTTCCTCGGTTGGCAGCACCTACATGAGTTAACATTTCACTGGTTTTATTTGAGACCTTGTTGATGAGAAATTATTTTTGTTATAGGTGAAAAAAGAAAAAAAATGTATCTTTCGACTAGTCGACTAGTTTTGGAAGTAGTTGATAACTACTTTAATTCAGTAGCCATGCCCTCTTACAATCACAAAGGCGCAACCTTTATTTGGAATAAATGTATAGATTGTTGCACAATAGCTACACATGACATGTATGTAGGTGCCAAACCTGTGCTACAAATCTGACAAAAATATCTTCACAATTAAATATTTATAGGTAATGCTTATTTCCCATTGTGGGCCTGCAGTGTAAATGCTTATTTACACTGTGGTTGAGAGCCTGATGGTGTCAATGTCCATCAAAGCAACTTGAACTCAG
Source organism: Gymnothorax javanicus (assembly GCA_029692085.1). Lineage (NCBI taxonomy): Eukaryota > Metazoa > Chordata > Actinopteri > Anguilliformes > Muraenidae > Gymnothorax > Gymnothorax javanicus. Next base: position 106,216,216 of record CM056195.1, read on the forward strand.
AAAAGTGATTTTTTTTTTTCCTGAATAGAAAAGTACATAGGTTTCAGCTTATACTATATATGAGCCTTTCATGTTTTCACATGTTTGGTGATACAAAAACTATATTTACCATGAAATTAAGATCACTGAATGGCAATAACATAGGAAATACATAATGTTCTCTTGCAGCTTGAGAAACTCAGTGCCATTGGCTATAAGCCAGTACTGCTCCTTGGGAAGAAGACAAGTAAAGGGCTAGATAACTGCGAAGCTTTGACTCCACGCTGCAGACTCACCAGTAAAGCTGAGGACTGCCTCAACAAACTAGGCTCATTTCATGAATACATTTGTGAAGGTGAGACACATGCTTACTTACTTACTTACTTACTTAATCCTTTTCTTCCCATTTGGGAGATAATGTTTCAACAATTCATTCCTGTCCAGCAAGGGGTGAACTGCATTATTATCTGAACAGATATTATGAGTTCTCTGTGCGTTTGTTTCCAGTATAAACAATATATTCTGTTTTTAGTCGTAGAAAATCAAAAATAGATATTGTAGATAGACTATCAATCCTCCTGTAAGTGACCACAAATCTGATTGTGAAGAATTGAACTAAATCTTTTCACAGACAAAAACTCAAAGGGTATAACATATGCATGATTAAGCTTTTGGTTAGACTAAGTAAAATGCAACATTTGTTTAACTTTCATAGGTTGGACCACAGAGGGGCAGGTGGTCGAGGAATACAGAGCACATTATTTTCCTTTGCAGTGGTGCATTTTCGCCGCTCTATTTTATCCCCTCGATAAAAGCCCAAACTCAGTCAATGAGTAATTGTCTAAGATAATCTTGATGTCATTACTGACCCAAAATAGTTGTGATTTTTGCCATAATAAAGCATCCCCATGTGGAGGAGGCAGGGACCATGGAGGGGCAGGTGAAGGAGGCATGGATCACACATCTGGAGGAGGAGAGCACCACAGCAGGGCAAGGTAATTAGGACTGATTCACACAGTTGGTTGAACATAATTTAGTCCAGTTTCAGAGTTATTTGATACACAGGGGTGCACCTCATCAATTTATCAAACAACCATCGCAAGTCCAACTAATCACCAACCATAACCTGAAAATGAGCGCTGCCTGTTTTGGTTATCAGTGATTAGAACCTGAAAATGAGCGCTGCCTGTTTTGGTTATCAGCAGTTAGAACCTGAAAATGAGCGCTGCCTGTTTTGTTTGTCAGCGGTTAGAACCTGAAAATGAGCGCTGCCTGTTTTGTTTGTCAGCAGTTAGAACCTGAAAATGAGCGCTGCCTGTTTTGGTTATCAGCAGTTAGAACCTGAAAATGAGCGCTGCCTGTTTTGTTTGTCAGCAGTTAGAACCTGAAAATGAGCGCTGCCTGTTTTGTTTGTCAGCAGTTAGAACCTGAAAATGAGCGCTGCCTGTTTTGGTTATCAGCAGTTAGAACCTGAAAATGAGCGCTGCCTGTTTTGGTTATCAGCAGTTAGAACCTGAAAATGAGCGCTGCCTGTTTTGGTTATCAGCAGTTAGAACCTGAAAATGAGCGCTGCCTGTTTTGTTTGTCAGCGGTTAGAACCTGAAAATGAGCGCTGCCTGTTTTGTTTGTCAGCAGTTAGAACCTGAAAATGAACGCTGCCTGTTTTGTTTGTCAGTGGTTAGAACCTGAAATTGAGCGCTGCCTGTTTTGTTTGTCAGCGGTTAGTTCGGATTCTGGGTAGTTGTAGTCCACCCCCCATTCCAAAACCCTCATGCAACCTCCAAAAGAGGCAAAATATTTTTTTGTTATTTACCTAATTTATGTGCACTAGTTTCTCAGTCTCTGCTGCGTTTTGCTAACATTTATGGTCATGCTAGTTGGGTAACATTTCTGAGTTTGACAACAACTCTTTATGTGACAGAAAGCTCAATAAAAAGTTTACAACAATAGTCATTTATTAATGCTATGCCTGCAGCACTCATGTGCTCTTAGAGGGTTGAACAATTTCTGGAGTGCTGTATTGTTTTTGCTGACATAAAACAAACCAATGTTACATGCTCTGAATGCGCATGAGCATCTGAAAGATCATTGCTAACTTTGGTTGATGCTGAACAGTCACTCTGTTCCAAAACACAGAAATAAAAACTCAGTTTTAGTATTATTAGCATTTAGTTTTAGTCCTGCATGTACCATTTAGAATACGCATTACCCCATTTGTGGGATTTTGTCATCTTCCATTATTGGAGGAAATTAGTAGTCATTTTGGTATATGAGTAATTTTTTCTTCTCCAAACCCCCAGTTCTCTCCACTGAGGCCGCCAGTGGCACACTTCAAAGTATGACTCGAAAAAGGAAAGTCTGGTATGTATATAATGTGATTAGGGTGGCAATAAAATTTTTTATGAACTGAATTGGTATTTTGATAACACTATGCGCCCTAGTTTTTTTTGCATTTGCAATTTGGTCCAGCACAAGGTGCTTTCTTCTGTGTTTGTGCCAAGTTGCAGTTATAATGTCTCAATATGAACCCGTCTGCACCGGGTCGAGTGAAGTGGCTCGGCAGGGGCTATGTTGATAAAGATATGCTTCTGTAGTACAATACTGGTGACAGATTTGTGACCTGACACTGCACTTGTGACTCTGCCTGCTTAGACCACATCTAAGCGACTAATGCAGGCTATCGGGGCTATTGCTGCTGTTTTAGTAGTGGGAGTGCACACGAACGTGGACCGATCCAAACGCATGGACATGGATATGATACATGGACACAAACTGAGCTGCATTAACCCTCTGGTGTTAGGTAACGATCTGGAGCCAGACGCGAGAACCAGTAGTGCAGTAAGAATGGGATTTTATTGGAAAAGGGGGGTGAACCCCCGCAGAGCGGGAGGCAACGGTACACAGTCCACAATCCAAAAATCAAAATCCACAGGGCGTAATCCAGGTCGTAAGCAGGGCACCAATCACAAAAATCGTAGTCAGACAAAAAGAGGTTCGATACACAGAGATAACAAGAATTCCAATACAGAGCCAAAAATCAGGGACGGTCCAGTCAGAAGAGATTCATGAGAGATTACAAGGCGAAAACAAGCGTAGCACAGGCAAACCAAGAGAAACGTTCTGACGGGGAACTGCTGTGAGAAGACTGTTTAAATACACAGAAGGGAAGTCACATGCTATGATTAGGAAAAGGTGAACTGGATAAAACTAATTACGTGGGAGCAAAACATGAGGGAGAACCTAATCACATAGAATTGGCAAAAGCCAAAACGCGGACAGGGAACCCGAGACAGCCTATGACAAAACATACAGCTCCGGTTAGGGAGTTCTAACGTGCACAGATAATGAGAATCAGGACAGAGTGGAGCAGGTGCGAAGGATCCGCTGAATTGCAGCAAAGACTAAATGAAGGCAAGAGGCGGAGACTAGAACAGGGCGAGTGCTGAGAGCTTGTTAATCAATTAGTAAGTGCAGCTATACAATCCCTAGTGCTCGTTAGTAAGTTAGTATTATATACAACGTTAGTCTGGGTTAGTACCTTTAACAAAAACAACAAACTGTTAGTATTGGTTAGTAATATAGAAAGAGAGGCGAAGGAAGCAAACGAGATTGGAAGGAATGTTTGAAACCCAGAAACCATGAAATCACCTAAGCATGTGACACGCGGGACTGGGGAGAAGCTGTAACTAAACAAGAGACCAGACAGGGGAGACAAAGTGCAATGCAGGGCATGGCAAAACATGGACCGGACTATAACAGAAAAGTGGAAGGGAGTGGCAAAAACGAAAACGTGGCAAAATACAAAAACTAAACAGAACATGACAAAACCTAACAGACATGATCATAAACATAACAGGGAAGGAGAGAATCATAATAAACATGGCAGAACAATAACAGGCAGAGCAGAATCATAACAGACAGAACAGAATCAAAACATCTGGGATCCCTTTAAAACACTATACGTTCGGTCCCCTTGGTACAATTTTTGTACTGAGGGCGTTGATAGGGTGTAATTTTACGTATAAATGATTACTTTCAACTTCAATTATTAACTGCTTTAACTGACGTCAGAGCTCCCCATCACTATAAAAATATTCATTAATTTTCAGGATTTTGACCCTTTAAATGCCAGTTTGTTAATGCAATGCTACTACTAAAAAAAGGGGGAAAAACACTAATTTTACTATGTTCCATTAACGAAATACTATGGATTTTTCCCTCTATTACATTGACACAGTCTGGAATGCGTATGTTAGTCCCAGGTCTTAGATTTGGTTTTCCACTGTGCACACTTTTCCCTGTCTCTGGGTGGGGGTGAGGGCTGGGGCTGTTTGATTGATAAAAATGTATGACCTCTTTTTCATGTTCACAGATTGCTCCTACCATACTACCATTGAAGTCTTTGCAATCAAGAGTATTTTAAAAAGAGTGAGAAAGGTTTGACAGGCATAAAAGTGCATAAAGTGTGTTGTAGGATTGAGAATGTACCCTGTTTTGTTGTCAGTAATTTCTATGCCATAATTGTTATCGCATTTCTATCTAATGGGTCATTCTGAATTACATTTTCAAAAATTTGACCTTAAAAATCCATTATAAAATACTGTAAATGTCAACAATGACCCACCAGAAATTAATATTCTAACTCTAAGAGTGGAATTAACTTTTCCTTTTTTCTTTTTCTTTGATAAGGCAAAGAAGAAATTTTGATTGACTGGCAGCCCTGTCCAGTATGGTATGTTCTGCTCTTTTTCTCCTTCGTTTAATCCCTGGTCATACAGTGTTTGGACGCGGACAGGACATTTTACGATACAACCTACATTATATACTATAGAATTCAGGTATGAAATATTTTGTTCATGTCTTTCAAAAAGGGGGTGGTCCTTAATGGAAATTTAATTAGTTATAAATAATAAGCTCTGAATTGATGGGTCCTTGACATGTTGAAAAGGTTCGTTTATCGTAGACACTCAACTAGTGCGTATAAAAGTGAAGTGTAAGATGAATTGTAACTGTAAGTCTAATCGAAAAAAAATTATTTCTGTTTTCAGTGGCAAAGACTGGACCCCTTCCTGGCAACCAAAACATTGTCTTACAACTGCCTAAGACCCACTCCACTCAAACATTGTTTCTCATGTTGTTATAGTTGAATGTTTGAGGTTCACTGTCTAAAGCAGGGATGAGCAACGAGGGCTGTATCTGTCCCTGGTTTTCACCCAAACTTCTGGCCTTTGATTAGTTGATTATCTAAATTAGCCAAATGATTCATGAAATCTGACATTTATGGCACATTTCTTTAAATTGTCATGAATGACCACCAAAGACTGTTCTTGTCTCCCTACATAAAACATTTTTCTCTGATCGAACCTTTGCACAAATCTATATTTGTGTATGCAACCAATTAACTCAATTAGTCAGGGTAATTGATAGAAATAAAAACCTGCATACACACCGGTCCTCCAGGACCAGAGTTGCCCATCCCTGGTCTAAAGAATGATGTCTGTGCTGTATCTGATACTGGAGGCTGTTGCCCTTCATAGTAAAAAGTTTATCCAGACTCCTTTTTTAAAAAGGAGGGCTTAAATGTACATTTTGTGACATCTCAAATCCTTTGCAGCCAGTCCTGGGCAGGCATTCAACGTCTGAAAATAAATGTGTGATGTGAAAACTTGGACCCAATCATTTGTCTGAATATTATTGTTTCTATTTTTTATTTCAGTTCATGTCATGTCTTTTTCAGTTTCACTTGCATTAAGGTGGATTTCACCCCAAGTAACATGGAAGCGATTGTGCCTCCAAACGTTGTGCGCTTTTCCTCCCTCAGGGGTTGGAAGCAATGTGTGTTTCATGATTGTTTAAATTGTTTAAACAAAATGAGACCATTTGAAATGTCTTTGTGCAATTCCATTGCTTCCAACCCCTGTGTAAAGACAAACGTGAGAATTCCAGAGTCATAATTGATTTTCACGTCTCTAGAGGTGAAATCCACCGTAATGCAAGTTAAACTGGTTAACTTCCATGTTCAAGGACTCAATTCCGCTTGAGAATCTCTTAAATACACGTCAATTAAATAATTGCTGACTGCGGCATGGGAACGTGAATGCCTCTAAGAGGCGTGAGACTCACGGCGAATGCGTGAGAGTCGGCAGCCCTGGTGTTTTAAAGACCCTAAACTACAAACCTAATTTGCAAACAGCTTTTCTATAATATTAGCCAAAATGGCTGAATAAACCGACATGTTTACTTTTCTCACCACACTTCAACTACATGCTGTATTTTTACTTGTTCTGCTGTAACAAATTATTCATATATTCATTAGATACACATTTTTACAACCCTAGCTAACCCTAGTTAACCCTAGTTGTTCCTAAAATGAAGAACTACAACTATGGCACTAATTTATTTCTAGCTCTATGGCGCGGCTATAGGGATTTATAGTTTTAAGTTATATTGATTTATTTCTTATATTTGGAAGTTGAAACTACTGAATTGAAAGTATATTGTGGGGTTGTGGTGGATGGGAAACACGCATGGATGATCAGATTTTAAATTCGTTATTGATAAATGCATGAAAATTAATTTTAACAATATTTGACAGTGCCCCCACGTGGCAATTATAGCCAAGTGGGCATAGTCTAATAGCTGAGGTCAAGAGCTTTCTATAACAGTTGGTTCCATGTCTGTAGCCCCTTCCATTGCTGAATGACAAGCCTTCAAAAATGCACCAAGATCAAGGTTCAAAGGTCAGTATCTAAAAGCAGGGCCCATGTCAAATCTTCAAACTGACATATGTTACTCTCCAGGTTGAGACCTTTCCAACAATATATTTACTTTAGTTCTATGACAAAGTTTTAATTTTCACATTTAATAGCCTGCCCTTTGTCCATGTATAGTTTCAGAGAGTCTTTTGGACCCTTAGCACAGAAAATTAGAGCATATTAGTGTTTTGGGTCTGTTTTTTTTTTTTTTTTTTGAATAATGACACAAATCACTTTCAATAATCATGCCTGACTAATTTGCAAGCTACCAAATAATTTTGGCCAACTGTAAAGCTTATTTCACTGATCAGGATCTTTTCATCCTAACCGTGAAGGGGTTGGGGTTAGGGTTAGATCTATCTAGGTATCTGTAATGGCCTGAATGGTATGCAGGTTTGCAACAAATAAAAGTTTATTTTGATCACGGTCTCTGCATTAAAAAATAATCAAGCTAAATAGTTTCATGCCATGGTATAGTGGAGGGTTTATACAGGTATATGGGGTATACACCTCTTATTCTGTCAATTTATAGGGTAGGCCTACCTGTCTATCAACCAAAAGCCACTGAAATGCATAGAAGACAATATCCACTCTGTCCTGAGAAATCTACCCATCCACTTTGTACAACGTTGTAGTATCCACAAGTACAGACACCACTACACCACTGCTTACAAGTAAGTGCAGGCTCCTTTTGATTAATCTGTCGCAAAGGATATTTAAGAAACGATACACGGTCTACTCGGGTCCTTGACCACATACCAGGGTGTGGTTATCCAGTCAATGTCTTAAGAAAATGCCTAAAATGACTCATTAAACAAAGAAAGAAAGAAAAGAAATGTAACATCCAATCCATTTGTTTCTTTTAGTATTTAAAAAAAATCATAAGGCTAGATGGTTTTGGCTCTGTATAAACTGCATTCCACACTCTCAATAATTGTCTGCATCTGTTCTCCATTGCCTACCTGCAATAGTGTTTCCCTATATACGGTAGAGCAGGGCTCTCCAAATCCAGCCCTCGAATCCAAAAGCAGTCCTGATTTTCCTTCCTTCCAGGCAATTAAGTGAACAATTAATGCCGCTGATTGGCCAGATTGTCATCTCACCTGACTCCCAGGTAAAGGGAGGGTGGAAAACCAGCAGTTCTCGGCCCTTGAGGACCATGATTTGAGGAGCCCTGCAGTAGAGCTTCACACTCATTGGGTACGAAGTCTCCTAGGCCTCACAAGCTTGTTGTTTTACTATAGTATTGTTTACTTTGATCCCGTATATTTGCGTGCATTTGTAAAACTCTCTAATTAAACGCTGTTCTTTGTGTTTTATGTTCAGCGCTTTTCTTTTTGTAACCAGGAACCTTGTTCCCTTGTTTCTTTATATTTGTACTACTTAAGCACTGTTTCCGTTGTCACAGGTCTCGATAATACTGGTGTTATTATCCAGGAACCTTGTTTCCTTGTTCGTTTGTAGTTTGCTCTGCTTTGCCTCCCTGCATTGCCGAGAAGGCATAATAATCCCGATCCATCTTCGCACCTGAATCCAGTCCCACTGTTCCTGTTCTCTGTGTACTCTCGACTGGAGCACAGAGCAAACCCATACAGATATCAAATGCTGAATTTATTTATTTTCTTTAACATAACGGGCTCTCAATTTTTATCGACCATAAAACGGTCAATGTGTTATGTTTAAATAGCAGGATGCATGTAAAAGTAGAGACAAAAACATTCTCAGATTTGGCATTACTTTATTAGTCTGTTTGTGTTTCACAACAATGCAAGTGACAAAAATACATTGAATCTAGTCATATGTCAACTGTAGTAACAAATGATTTCATTCTTTGTAATTTTTATTTTGAATATGGAAACAAAACAGAACAATTTGCAAAGTCAACAAAATCATAAAAGAAGAGTTGACAGAATATTATATTCTATTAACAGAAGTTAAAGAGAAAAACTCAAACCCACTTTCCACAAATATATAATAACCCGCTGGCTACATAAAGCGTACCATAAACATAAAAATACAAACTTCATATGTATGTCAAGTACTGTACCGTACAGGCCAGCAGATACTGCCTAATTCCCACGAGACGTCTCGTGTATCTCTCGTGGATTTCTCGCGATAATCTCCTCTTTACGTCGCGTGCTATTACCAACCTCGTACTCTGCCGAGACAAGCTTCACAGTAGGCGGGCCGCCGAAGCTACACACGTATGCCTAGAGTCTGCCAAATGCGCGACGTAATGTAGTCCGAATTAGGCCTATGCACAGTTGTTGCTGAGAATTACTTTTTATATGCGGATTTAATAGATATAACACGTTGTTGCGTTGAGGCACGGTTGTTGGGAATCGCTAATCACTAATCCGTGAAAATCGAGGATGGGGTGGGCTGAAGAAGAGTATACGACATCCAGCAGCAGTTGAAGAATCACTCTGAAAATCTCAGTATACGTGTACCGCTGGTCTGAATAAAACATAATGTGATACATACATGTAGATTGTAATTTTGCATTTTTTTCAGTTCATGTGGTAGAGGAGGATGACTCATATTATGTTTGCTGTTTAATAGCCTTCTGTTTGACGATGTAGGTTTATTCATAAACATTGATAGGCTACTGTAAATACACCGTAGAATGTTTTCTGTGCACGTCTCATTGTGTCATCAATAAATCAACAAATCTATCGATTCACATGTCAAATTATATTTAAAGCGACGCTTTGTTGCAGTATCCGGAAAACGACAGAGCTCACATTCCATGTCTTTTTTCCTTCAATTGGAACTGGTTAAGTGTACAGTAATAATTAGTTTGATATTTGTTTGGCGTATAAATTTCGCCTCTGTATGTGCAGTTTGATGGATTTAGTTTGAATGGATATCCCTTCCTCTGTGATCAGACAGTCTCTTATGTGCGACGGCATTTCTTGATTTTCATACAGAGACATACGCGCTCCTAAATAAGGGGAAATGCGACGCGTCTTCTCTACTGACAACTTGCTCACTGAATAAAAGCACCAGAGGTGCTGATGCCTCGGTGTGTATTGCTTAGCCACTACTGATGTACAATAGTTGTACAGTAACATAAAAGCAAGCTTGAATACATAAACAGTCAATAGAGTGCGGTCCTTGTGCCAAAATCATGTGGGTGTGGCTTAACATTATGTACACAAAACGTGTATACTGAAACATGAAGTGCTACAAAAAATCGAAAGTGTGCATCATGTGATCGTGAAAAGAAAGCCAAGAAGCTAAACTGATACTAGGTTTGTGTTGGTATCTCTTCCATAGAGTAGTAATTGTAGTACATGTACTATAAGTAGTGCTACTAACTCTCCTGTGCTGCATATACTTCAACCAGAAAGTACCAAGAACAAACATGGTAAGCAAATAACTTCGTAGCTCTTGAACTGAATCCTTTTTCAAAATTCTGGCACATTTAAAATCAAGAGAACAGTGTTTGTCACTCGTTGGCATTGTTACTTTAGCTTGGATGCACACGCTGTCGCAGTTATGATGGTAACAGACAGACAAACAAACAAATACACAGACTGAGTACCGTATGCTCGCTGTGCGCATGCGCACACCGAGGCATAACAAATACACAGACTGAGTACTGTATGCTCGCTGTGCGCATGCGCACACCGAGGCATAACAAATACACAGACTGAGTACCGTATGCTCGCTGTGCGCATGCGCACACCGAGGCATAACAAACAAATACACAGACTGAGTACCGTATGCTCGCTGTGCGCATGCGCACACCGAGGCATAATGATAATTTTGCTCATTACGTAGACTATGAATTGAACGGGCCTCAAACTGCGGATTAAAAAACCGACTCCTTTTCTATTTTGACATCTAGAACTCGCGGCCTTTGTATTATCTAAGCCGTGGCTTCTTTCACAGGTGGCATGAAACACTTGAGTGCATGGGGACATCTACTCATTAATCAAGTATAGGATTATAAAAATAATGTGACGCAGGATTGCATTGTTAACAGAAGAATTAGGTTTTTCCTTTCTGTATTTGTGATAATATATCTATCCTTAAACACACCCCACGGTCCCAATCGATCGGTCCAAAACTCTAAACTTAACAGAGCCGGTAAACCTCTCAATCGGATAAATACAATAATCACAGACTAATAAATCTTTTTTTGACCAGTTTAATAATAATCCGACGACCGTTACACTCAAAATATGAATTAGTTACTTTTAACAAAATGAAACAAATTAGCTAATTTGTTCCATGAGAGGTGACAAATTAATTTGTTAAAATCAATCCAACAAAATAAATTTGTTCAGGAAGTAACAAATTAGTTTGTTTTATTAACAAAGTAAAATTGTTGCTGTAGGCTATTAATCAAATATTGTGTTAGACTAACAATTAAGTAACAAATGTGTTTTGCTAACACGATTGGACCATAAATTATTTTGTTAGGATTTTTGTTAAAATAAATCTGCCACAAACCCGATTATCTTGGCCGATGTACATGTAGATGAAATAATTTAAGTGCGTATTTTTATTACTTCTCAGTGGAGTGGTAATGTAAGAAGTGAACAGTAATGTTTCATGACCTGGTTTGCGGAAGATAAAATATGGTGGGATAGGAATATCATCTGCACACACAAATATCTACATTGCGACGCAAAAATAAAGATAGGTCTAGAATAACGTTGTCGGTGTATGTCGCTAAACATTAAAACTTAAAAAAACGACAACATATAGCTAGTATACAGAGAAAAGATGGCATAGGTTAAAACTCGCCTTCCCGTTGCGTTCCTGCTCATTTCAAGATGCAGTCAGACGACACTGAAATTGGTGCAAGTGATCGATTCTCGCCAATGAAAAGTGACAACAGAAAATTCGCTGGGGCCGTGCGGAAAAGTAAAAAATCAATTTTGTTAAGACGACTGGACAAAATCTAGCCTATTTTGTTAAGATTTTTGTTTGAATAACAAATCGGATTCTGTTGCATCAACAAATTAATTTGTTACGAAGGCGTAACAAATTTGTTTTTCTTAAATTTTAACAAAATTATATTTTGAGTGTATTATCAATACATAAGAAAATCAAAAACATAAATGACACTGTCCTGGAGCCATATTTTAAACGCGCGTGAGACCGTAAACCTCAAAACTGGATGTTAGACATTCGGAATCTCGTTCACAAACAATGCTGTTTACCGACACCAGTTTCATGCGTGACTTATCGCGATACACATGTATACTTGTCACCGGCACTAGGCCTATCACTTCACCTAAGCACGATATATGTGACTCGTGCATTTACGCTGTCGCGATATTCTCGTGTATGTCTCGTGTATTTCTTCCGATAATCTCGCGTTAGAAATGGCACTGTCTGCTGGCCTGTACGGTATCTAACCATCTAATATATAAAGTATGATAAGTGTTCTTTTTATGTTACATAATGAATAAAATTCATATATACAATCATTGATGTATGTTTAAGATTCCCTTTGTATTGACTCAAATAGTTTTCCCCCTCCCAAACACTGGTTTACCCTTTGCTAAAATGGCTCTCTGTGTAGAACCTCACTTGACCAATTTCATTCAATAAGTAATCACATAAAGTGTGAGAGGGTGCCACGTTTACTCCAAGATTTCAATGTTGTTGGATCGAGGAATGGCATGGGATGTCCATGGGCAAAAAAAGGAAAGAGATCAAAAGACAGGCAGTGAAAGGAAAAGAGTGATCTGACATCATCTGTTACAGCCTGGCCTCTGTCTATTGTAAATGCAGTCACCTGACCAGAATGAAGTCTCCTCTACATTTTATTTCAAAGTTGTTTTTATGTTTCTGGGAGGTTTTTTTAGGAAATAGGGCATTTTCGCACTCCACATTTCTGACACTTGCAGGTTTTTCAAGGGTGGGCTCAGGGTGGGAAAATCATAAAATTTTCAAATGTCTTTGTAAGCCACAATTCTGGAATAGTTTACTATTGGAGGAACAGCCAATGAAAAAGAAATAATGTTTTTTGGTGCAGTGGCAGTGGGCGTTTTGGGAGTTTTATAATTGGCTCCTATGGGGACCTATAATGTCCTTCGGGGTACAGATCACTAGTCCATCATAAGGCAGACACATTCATATCAAAGTGCCGTTTATAGTCTCCAATTCACCTGCAATGCATGTGTTTTGGACTGCGGGTCCTTTCTGTGCAAACTACTCACAGACAGGACTGTGGTTCACAGGTTGGCAGGTGTAATTGAACTCAGGACCTTCTTGATGTGCGGTTGCAGTGCAAATCACAAAGTCACATGCCTTCAGACCCAGCATATCCCAGCAATCTGGAGGAAAGCTATAATCATCATCGCCCTGCTAAAACCAGGAAAAGACCCCAAACTTCCAAAAAGCTACTGGCCTATCTCCCTACTAGAATGCATCTTCTACAAGCTGTTCCAGAGACTACTCCTAACGTGACTATCCCCACAGATAGATGCCCAGCTAATAAACAACCAAGCTGGCTTTAGACCTAGAAAGTCATGCACAGGACAATTACTTAACATAACCCAATACAACCTGCAGCTTCCATCTAAGCACTTTTTTGCCCGAAAACGTCTCAGATCCAGGAGCAGTTCTTTGGACACTGCAGATGTACTGGAGCCAGCTCAGCCTACGCCAGGGGCAGCAAATGGCTTGAAGAATTGAACAGTCTGGGCAGCCAGACAGTCCAAAGGTTTGAGAGAAGTCATCCCTAATGAATGCCTTCCCACCAGCCATGACCAACCCTGGGTTGCCTGCGAGTCGGTGAGGGATTCTGCAATGCATCTCTGAAGAAATGGAAAATGACAAAATCTGATTCATGTGTGCGTGGAGAACCTCAAACCATTGAGCATCTCATGAGATGCAGTTCTGCTCCACAATGTACAGAAGAAGACCCGGGGTGCATCTCAAAGCGTAGGCTGCGTCCTTCGAAGGCTGCATTTTCAGGGGTTGTCACTTTCTTCCATCCACCAAAAAGAGACGACTCACTTAAACCAAAGCTGTTTAATGCAGATGAAATGATGTCTTGTCAGTTTGGCAGATGGAATTAAGCGACGACCCCTAAAAATGCAACCTACGGAGGTTGCAGCCTATGCTTTGAGATGCACCCCTGGCCAAACCAAATGCAGCTGTTCTCGCCTGTGTCAGTTACTGAAAGGACATGATATAGATGACAGCTGGACACGAGAGAAGAGGGAGAAATGAATAAGACAAAACTCAAAATAAGAGAATCTGTCTCCAATTTCAAACTGGTTGAGGAAATATATTTCCTGTAATTGTGAAATCTTTGTATTGAATAGCCAAATGATGATATTTGACTGACAAAATTCGGAGTTGGCTACAGACCTACTTTCAACTTTAAGAAATTCATCCTCCCTTCACCCTGAACTCCTAAAATGGACCTGAATTGATCCTAGAATCCTTCCTTTTATCATAAATGAAGAATGAATGGAGTAGCCTTGCTATGTTTGTTCGACCAATCAGACACAGCCATCCTTGCGAACCCCAGCCTCATCAAGGGAATGTTGTGTTCAGTGGAAAATCAAGTCTAGTACCTTTTGCCAAAAAACAGAAAAGTTGACCAGAGTACAATATAGCAGGTACTACATAATGGAACACTGCCATTTGCGACACACTGCCTTTCACAAAGCGCTATTCAAATGGACAAAAACAGGCTGAATTTTAAACACCGGATGGCATACATATTCAGATTTGGATAATACACAGATAAAGTGCAGGTCCATTTCCTTGATCACAAGCCTAATACACAAACGAATCTTGCAGTGTTACATTAACAGATCAAGAGTTGCAAATGTTATGTTATGTTATATTATCTGCCATCAATGACACAGTACCCCTCAACACTGAGATCAATAAATGCATTGGAAAGACTACACCGCCTCAGGCTCAGTTCACCACACGTGCTTGGGAAAATTCAAAACTGAATATCAACACCGTATTGGCAGTATACAATGCCTACATTATACAAATAAATACCTTGGCTACAGTTGCAAGACCGGGATAATGTACTGTAAGCAAGAGAAAAAACTGAACAGTGTCACAACCCTTTTGTGAATGCCTTTTGCGTCTCCTCCCATTCAGCAATTTGCAAGTATATCAGAAGCAATGTCTCCTGCGATTGGTTTGAGTCTGGTGTGTTCCTTTAATCCCACCGGTGTCTGATCTCATAGTTACCCCACCTCACCTGTGTGTGTGACATATTTATATCCTCTCCTTTGACTTTGCAAACTCCTGGATTGTCATCTGCTTCATATATTTTTTCCCCAATCAATATTTACTTGAAAAACTCTCCATCTTTTGAAAGATAAACATGATCTGTATTCTATGATAGTAAAATATGGAAGTACTCTTCCTTGTTTAGTTAGAAGGAACAAGTTCTGGGGACTATACTTTAAGAAAGATATAGAGGCTCTCGAATAAGTTCAGAGAAGAGCCACTAAGCTAATTCCGGTTATAAAAGATGACAGCAATGAGAAGAGGCTGAAGATCCTTAATCTCTTTAGTCTTAGGAAATGGAGACTTAGGGGTGATCTGATTGAGGTCTTTAAATATGTTAAAGGGATTAACAAAGTGAATTATGTAGGATTCCTTTGACCAAGTGTTGTTAGTAGAACTCGGGGTCACAAATGAAAGTTGACCAAAGGTAAATTTAGCACTGATATTCGGAAATAGTTCTTCACCCAAAGGGTCATTTCAATGTGGAATAGCTTGCCTGACCGTATTGTTGAGGCAGAGACCTTGGGAGTTTTCAAGAGCAGGCTTGACGTAAAGCTAGACCCCATTGAGTCATTGAGTCTATCTGAAGTGATATATTCACAATAGTATAAAGAAACTGGCGAGCCTAGTTGGGCTGAACGGCCTGTTCTCACCATTAATGTAATGTTCTGTTAAATAAAAAATAAATAAACAAAATACATAAACAAACTGTCATGGTTTTGCCCCGCCGGCTGAAGACGGCGGGTACTGGGACCATGGACCCAAAAGCTTGGAAAGGGACCCAAACGCACAGGCTGAGTAAAAATATAAAAATCTTTTAATCAAAGAAATAAAACAAACATCAGGGGAGCAGCAGCACAAACACACGACAGGGACTTGACACTCAGAATGCTGCTGCACTAACTTGCGGCACAGCTAACCCTTAAATAACCAAGCCTTCACCTCCACCTCAACGAGCCACACCTGTTGCCCGTTAAGGTGGAGGTGAAGAATGCAGCAGGGGGAGGGACTGCAAGGACAAACCCTTACACAAACATGCATAAATAAATGACCTATGTTGTGTTTTCCTCGTCATCCTCACTGGTGTCTGCACTGCTAAGGCCACTCTCTTCCTCATCCACTTGTAGAAGGACAGAGGCATCAGGGCCCAAAGCAGTCTTGTACTGCTGGAGGACCATCTGCAGCCTCTCTGACACCTCAGAGAGTCATCTTCTTAACAGACAGCAAAGTCCTTCATTTTCTGAGCCTGAGACATAATACACAGTAAGATTGTTTCATAAGACAAGAGAACAGCAGTAAACAAAGGAATTGAAGTCAGCACACTGTAATAATGTTCCTCAGTCCATTCACTGTACGATCAACGTTTTGATCTTTCAGATCTTTGTCAGTACCTCCTGATCATTACACAATAAACAGATTGGGAGGCATTATTACAGTCTGCGGTCTTTACTTTCTTTGTTAGCGTTTATCCTTTATTTGCCCGGCACGCGTTCAAGAACCACTAGATGTTTCACCCTTCTCTAGAAATTTCAGTGTATTTTGAGGGCTTCTGGACCTTCTTTTATGTTGATTGGAGGGGCTAATTAGCCTGGCATCACTGATATGCAAATGTAATTGAGTCTGGAAACTCAGTTTGTTTTGAATTAAACATGAGTTCACAGATTCTTTTATGAATTTCTGTTTCAAGGTTAGAGCTACAGTACAATATGCCCGAGCATCTAACAAGCAAGTAAGACAATTTACAGTCTTAACTGACTTGGTTCCATAACAACTATAATGGCTATTTTATTTTACAAAGGTAAAACATTCCAACTCCACTTGACTGTACTTGGTATGTGTATTTTCTGCAGGAAAACTGACATAAACATTACATAACATGATACATGAGTGGCTGGTCACTGGCGGCAGTTGATATCACCATTTGTTGTAATCCACAGATTGTCTGATGCATAATGTGGTGGAGGGTTTAGTGATGTGGTTCAAGGCAACATAGTGAGAGGCGGAAGATTTTACATTGTGTATATTGTAACTGCCTACAGCAGTTTTAATATTAAATCTAAACCATTAAAATACTTGCGGAAAAAGTAGATGTTGCTTTTAATTAGTGTCATGCTGGTCATACGTACCTTTAGCAGCCCATTCCTTCACATCACAAATCCATCGTGACGTCTTTTCTTCAGAGCAGTGTAGCGTCTTCTTCAGCTCGGTTAGTTTTTCTGTCTCTTCCCTGAGCCTCTGACAAGTCTGACATACAGTTTTATACGATAAGATTAAAACGTTTTATGACTAACAAAAGGCAAAGTACACAAAAAAACTACATTTATAGGAAATGTACCTTCACATATCTTGTGGAAATAGCCTGATGTAGAGTGTCCCTTTTTTTGGTTCCATCCAATGGCATGCAATGTAAGCATGTCCACCCGTGCTGTTTAAAGCAAACAATGTGGTTATGATGTGAAATATTGAAAAAAAAAAAAAGTATTCAAGAGTATGGTAAACAGTGTAATCACCTGCTTTTGACATGTATTTTGTTGTCAGGGCACAATGGGAGAGGAAGCTATTAACTTGTTCCACCTCCTCTGCAGCAGGTGTCCCTGCTCCCTCCTGGTTCCTACCACTCCATTTAATCTGTTCGTAAGAATGGATGAATAGGTGATTCTAAGGGCTACTTAGAAATGCATCACCATTTATCCTTCCAGATTGCAAGATATATGGAATCAAAGTCTATGTAATATTGTCTGCCATTGAAAATACATTTTACTATATGGTGAATAACAATTAAACGTACTTTCCTCCACATTTTGTGCGATGCTCCCGCAAATTGCGAAGGCCTGTCGAGAGAATCCTGGAGCGATGACCTTGAGCTCCTGAAAAGAGTTCAGGAGGTCCATCGTGTACAGTGTGGCAGTGTTTGGAGAGGCCGGCCAATATCCGCTCGCAAGGAGGACTTTCTGATCAGGGCTCCACTGCTGCTGGCACACTTGACATGCATACACTGGTGTATACAAGACATAACGCCCTTGGAACAAAAAAGGAAAAAAAAATTAAAAAGCATTTACATAATCATAGTATAGCGCTCACACCAAGCCTCTTGAGTATTATCATGCCTGTATTGTTTATATTTATCTAATTCACCAAATTCCAAAAATCTGTGTTGACTGGAGGTCATAATACGATACACAATATCATATACATACTGTATCTGGAGGCACAATGCGAAATGATAAAACATATCATGTAAATCTAGATACTGCATTATTTTTACCATTGATGGTGATCAAAATTACAGGTTTTCCTGGTGAGACAGTGATGGTTTTGCCTTCACAGGAGCAGTTTGACACCTTGACAGTTCGCAAAATGCAAGCTAATAAAACGAAGAAGAAATTAATAATATGATTTATAACTGGGTGCATATAAGTCAACAGCAAAATGAAGGCTTTCGTATGAACGTCCCTTGCTCATGGGTGCAACATCCACCCTCCCCTCTGATTATACAGGTCTTCGGGGGAATGGCTTAAAAAAACCCATCAATCACACCATCCCTGTTATGTAGTGGTTGTTTTTTGTGATGCACTACATCACAGTCCCCACAGAGCCACTCCTTTGGGAGACACTCTGCACCTGGACAGGAAAGAAATGCAAAATCATTCTCAAATTCTGAAATGAAGAATTTTGGTAAATAACTACTATAACATACTATACATTCTGAATCAAATACTAGATTTGTTACCCTCGCCCCGAAGGGGGAGCAAGGGCATTGTAATCAACTCTGTCTGTTTGTCTGTCTGTCTGTCGGGACAAATATCTTAAAAACCATGGGCACGATTTACCATTGGCACGATTTTCTCTGATTGTCTTGTGATGGGGTTGAATGGTGGTGTTTATGACACCACCATGTGTTTGGGACTGACACCTCTTACTGTCTTACGTTAAGAAGGTCCGAGTACATTTACTTCTCACGTTCACATGGGTTTCCTCTCAGAATTCAAGTTCTCTACCAGGTCAAAAGAAATGCATCTTATCCTACATAGCAGAGCACTGAGTATTAATGCTCAACAAGTCTACCCCGGGTAAAGAAAGAATAATATAAATGAGGCCAAACCTAATAACAGCAGGCTCCTGGCAAACGCAACACAAGCGATGACCAACATTCTCTTTTTCAATAAGGCACTTGAGGTGGTATGGCCTCGCTTCTTTCCAGCGCTCTGAGGCTCTCTGCTGCCCCATGACCACGATGACGCAGAGCTTCTTGGGAGGCTCAACAGGAGGACAGAAGGCTCAAAGTGTCAGAAAGCCTCTGCATATTTTTTTCTGCGAAGAAAATTCTGATGTGAAGAAAACAGTGACTACAACTCTACATGACTATTTAAAAACATTTGATGATTCAGTAGGAAACTGAACTGAATCTACTACATTGTATTCTTAATCCATGTACTTGCAATTTCTTGCAATTCAAGACAAATTTCTGTGTAAACAGACAATAAGGTATATCAAATCAAATCTACTGAACTGTCAGTTTATTTTTTTCACAGATAACTAAATTACAAGGGTATTTTATATGTAAATATAAATTCTGCACTGTGATTAACCAAATTCCTCCTGAGGATTGAATTCCGCTGAGGTTACAGTGAGAACCTCCACATGGGATGGCAGGGGGCACTCAGCCAGGGGGTATGTGACTGTAAAACAATACATAAAAGAACAAAGAACACAGTTTTGGCAATCACTGACTTGAAGTTTTTTTTTTTTTTTAACCTATATACTGATTATTAATTGATGAGATCAGAAATAATACAGTCCTGTTAAGTGGTAATGTCCTGGTAATGTCTTTTACTGTAGTGTTAGTGAAAGATTTTTTTTTTAAATAAAAAATTCAACCATGACCTACAGCGTGCGCTTTAATATAATTTGTTCAACCATTTGCTCAGTACATTTATACAACCATCAAATAATTCAGATATCAACCTTTAGCTGAGGCTTGGCGTCATCCTCCACGTCTCCCCCTGGGCTTGCCTCGTCCTGCACAGACCCTTTCAGAGCTCTGTGAAGGCTCTCCTCCTGAGCTCTGTGAAGGCTCTCCTCCAGAGTGTGCTCGTTTTGCATCCTCAGCTGATCTCTGCGTTTAAGTGAAAAGACTTGTAAGACTGATGTTACAATGGTACAGAAAACAGACAGGTGATGAATCAAAGGAAAACCTAAAATAGTGTTGGTTAGGCGTAACTTGTCTGGAGAGGTGCAGCTCCATGTTTCTAAAAGGTCTTTGATGATATATTCTACTGAGGTGTTCCACTGGATTGAAATGTGGTGACTGCAAAGTCCATAATATATGATTATATATGCACGCGCACAAGATTTACATCAAGGGAAAGACAATGTTTGATCTTATCATGCATTGACATTCTCAGAATTCTGTTAGTTTTGCTCTTCTGGTTTTTCCTTACATATCTCAGTGATGCACAATAATCATGGCGATTGCGCCGTTGGCTGCAATTTCTGAACCTATTTACTTATGCACTGTAAATTTTCAGAGTCACATCAATCTTTTCCCTTTGATCCAAAATAAAAAAAAAGTGGGCATGCAATGCATTTTTATGCATGTCACTGGGCATGATTGGATGTTAATTGCTTAATTGCACCGTGCATTACACCTGTACAGACACTCATGTTTCTCCAAATATATAAACACACACACACACACACACACACACACACACACACTAACCTTGGCTTCAGCTAGAAAATGGTCAAATTCAAGTTCAGCAACCATGCGTAATCCCTCCTGGTTGTGGGGATTTTTGCGGTCGAGTTTATATCGTCACCCTGTAGCCATTGCAATGCAGACAGATACAGACAGACAGACAGACAGACAGACAAGTAGAACAGATTTACAGAGAGAGAGACGGGACGGGAGGGACAGAGGAAGGGAGGGATGATGGATGGTTAGATAGATATATAGATAGACTGATAGATAGATAGATAGATAGATGAGAGAGGTTGGCTCTTAAAAGTGCCTTTGGGGTTACTCAATTAAAGAAACAAATAATCTGCTGGTGGATGGGCTTAACAGGAACTGCAGGGAGAACAGAAGAGTAATTAATGTTAAAATCATGTAGTATAGCGATTTAAAATTACATTGAAGGTTTTAAAAAGTGTAACCATGATCCTAAAAGAGGAATTCTGTTTTACCATTTTGCCATAAATAAGATCCATTAATATGAACTAAATAAATTCGTTTAAATAAATAAATACTAACTCAAATTTCATCAAAATGGCACTGGACCCCCTTTTAGCACTAGCATCTTCATTATTCAGAGATGCAAACTGATGGCAGGACAAAAAGTTGACAGGTACATACATGATTTAAATATATGTACCCCAGTTTAGAATTTAAAAAAAGGTTACTTTCACCTAAAAGGCACTATTTTGCACCCCAAAAATTGATTAACTTCTAACGTTTTACTAATGCTCCATGCTAACACTTCAGCCTATATAATATAAGTTAACTTTAACCGGCGTTAGCTTATTTTCGATGTTAGCTAGCCAGCAAGCAAGCCTAACTTCAAGATTTTTTTTTCTTCTGAGAATGCCAAAATGCCAAGTTTAAGATTTAGGCAAAAACTTGTCAGCAGACATTAGCGACACAACTTACCTGGACAATGGTTGGAGCGCAATGAGAGTTTCCGGGAGACCGGCGAAACATGGCAATAAAACGCGAGGGTACCACGGAACGCATCCTCAATTGAAATGCATTGATCTTAAATTTGTGTTTAGGAGCACGAAAAAATGAATTTGAGGGTACCACGCAACGCGTGCGCAATTGGAATGCATTGATTTTAAATTCGTGTTTAGGAGCACAAAAAAATGGTGGAATTCGTGCTTAGGTGCACAAATCAATATATTTAGTTTTGTGACTATATCACGAATGGGCGAGAGACCGGGTTGTTTGATAGGGGTTTCGTTTTGGTTTCACCTGAACCTGGGGTTGCGCTAGGTTCTCACCCAACTGGCTCTGTTACTCACCCTGCTGGCGAGGTGGTCGACGCCCCCAGGGTCTCACTCTTGGCTTAACCTTATTGTGAGACATTTTGTTGCCTTTGAGCGTTAGGTCAGTGGTTCCTGAAGTTTGGATTCCCGGAACTTTGGCGTCCTCACCATGCCTTTTGGGTTGGCAAGTGCGTGTTTCCCATGCCAGCTGCGCATACCTCCAAATTTCCTACATGTTTAGTTTGTTCGGCAGTGCATGGTGATTTCGTAGCGCACACTCTTATGGAGGTTGTGCAGGAACAGGGACTTGAAAGCCTAGTCCTACACAACAGCCAATCTTTTAAATTACGACTGCCGGATACACAAACAGCAGCGTACAGGGAAAGATTGCCGGATACACAAACAGCTAATCTTTTGAATTACGACTGCTAGATACACAAACAGCAGTGTACAGGGAATTAAGATTGCTGGATACACAAACAGCTAATCTTTTAAATTACGACTGCCGGATACACAAACAGCAGCGTACAAGGAATTAAGATAGCCAGATACACAAACAGCTAATCTATTCCCTTTTAACCTGCCCTGTTTGAAGGTTAATGAGGTGATTCACAGCACCTCTGGTGAGCAGTGTTATTGTGTTGAGAATCATAAATCTAAGCAGTGTGCCAAGTTGTTATGAAACAATGACAATAAATCTTACTAACCGCTAATACACACCGAAGCAACCAACAGTAGAATGTATGCTTGGCAAATAGCACAAAAATGAATCTTTGAAATTGAAACAAAAAGTTTCTGTAAAACTTTCTTTCAATTCGATAATTAAGATGAGAATTTCTGGATTTTGCGCATGAATATTTCAATAAAGCTGGTGCTAGAAGTCCTCACACGGGGCACCAGAGTGTTGGGGTTTTCTCGCAAGAACAGGTTTGGTTATACACAAGTATTAACAATCATCATTAATGTCAATAGAATTATTAATATTAATAGGATTGCCAATATGAGTTAATAGCAACCGGGCACCATCCTGGGATCAGGGACCAATAAACGAACCAAAATTTTAGTCTCAAAGGAATTGTTTAAGCCAAAATGTCAATATTAAAATATCTACATTTGTGGAATCAACAATGAAGGGTGAAATTTGAACACTGGACCTCCCGACCAGCTGTTACCGCAAATCAACATGCACAAATAATCACAGGGAGCTGTTCAGAAATTTTAACAGAGTTTATTTAACTTTGGTAACATTGATGGTAATCAATAATACTTTGGTCAACAAACATCTATTATTTCTACAACTACCACAACAAACGGCTACATGTACAAGCAACTATGACTGAGGGTAACAGACACTGCACACGTGAGGGCACAAAGGGAACGAGGAAGGGAAAAGGGAGAGCAAGATGGCCGACACAGTCACGTGAGTGAGTACGTCACCCGGAGGAGGAGCTGGACAAAGGAAGAGCAAGATGGCTGACGCAGCCACGTGAGTAGGTACGTCACTCGAAAACGACGACCTGGAAAGTCGAACAGGGAGGAGCGCAGCACAACGAGAGTCGCGGTTCAGGGCGCTTTAATGGCATGATGCGTGAGGCCAACTAAGTTGCGCTCCCATGCACTCTGTAGCCCACATTCAGGTGTGTGTTGCGTGTGGGTGTACGCGTATGTAGGTTAGTGAGAGAGAGAGACGAAGGGAAAAGAAAGGCGGCGAGCAACAACGAGACACAGGCAAAGTAACAGGTTCTCACAGCAACTACGCTTTGTAATACAGGAGCGCGGCGAGCGAACTGGGGCTTGTTCACCGTGATCCTGATTCTTTCGCTGATAAAGTGCAGTGAGCTGGCTTTATCCGCTCGGCGGACCACACAATAAAAACAACAGCTAATAGAATAAACACAAACAGATGGCACTACTAGTAAAACAACAGACTCAGCGGTCTGCAGAATCGATGCAAAGAACAGAAATAAAAATTGGAACAAAGATGTAATAACATGCTAACACTAATCTCTGCCCAGACAAAAGCCTCTTACGTTATAAGAAAAGTCGGTGCGCTGTTTTGTGGAGTTTCCTCGGGCTCCAACGTGACGACAGGGCTGGCGGTCAGTGCGTCCACGGCGAGGCGATCCACACGTGGGGCAGAGCAGAATGCAGCGGGTCGATGAGACGGCGGGTGTAGGCGTTATTCTTCTCGTTCTTGAAGAATAACGGATGCTCCGTATCTTGTTCTTTTGAGGAAGGCCGGAATCGGAATTGTTTCACTGATCCGAAAGTAATATTAAAAAATTAAAACCAGGAAACTGCAGCTCTCCAGCGTGTGGGGACTGTGGCCTAGGTAAAAAAAAATAATACAAATGTTTGCGTTACCGACACCTCCTATAGCGACTCGCGTCACTGTGGAAAGGCACAGTACGGAGGTGTATTCTGAGTCTTATAATACCCATGACGTCATGGCTGCGTCTTGGGGATCCCCTGGGGTGTCTACGGCTCTTGTCTAATGGGACACCAGAGTTTGAATTCAACCCAAACTTCGCACCTAGGTGCGAGGTGTAAAGCCTGATGGGGTTTTGGTGGAATGCCATTGTTAGGCTTTGGACTTCACAAGTAGGCCTTTCTTTGTTTGGCCATGTAGTGAGGTCCCAACAAAGTCATACATGAACTTTCATTGGGTGGCCTTGTACTTGACCTTCGATGACCTTCGAAGGTCAAACTTCGCATAGTGAAATTTCAATGACTTCTATCAGATAGAGCTTAGGTTTGTATCACAGACTTTATGGAAGTTATGTATGAAGTTTCATTTGGTGACCTTGAACTTGACCTTCTGTGACCTTCAACGGCCAAACATTACAGCGAAATTTCAATGACTTATATCAGAAAAATCTTTACAGATAGAGTGTAGGTTTGTATTGGAGACGTACAGTGTAGGAAGTCATATGTGAACTCTCATTTGGTGACCTTCTTCGAATGTCAAACTTGACCTAGTGAAAATTCAATGACTTTTATCACTAAAAGGTCACAGACAGAGCCTAAGTTTGCATCACAGACTTCAAGGAAGTCACACATGCACTTTCATTTGGTGACACTCAGCTTAACTGTTGGTGACCTTTGAAGGTCAAACTTGACATAATACAATTACAATAACTTGTATTGCCAAAACGGTCACAGATGGAGCCTAGCTTTGTATTAGAGACATATAGGAAGTCACATATCGTCGGCCTGCTGATAAAACCTCTTATCTACAAATTTGATAAGAAACAAAAACTTGTGTGTTCACGATAATAACATAAACATTGTAAAACACAAAATACATTCTTGGAAGAAGAATAGTCATCCTACCCGAACACAGCTCAACTGCGTTCTTACATGCAAAATTAAACAATTTTTACGCTCTCCTGTAAAGTTTATCATTTTGAAGATATGAGGTTTTATCAGCAGGCCGACGATACCCACTGAGCAAACATACGTCCAAACAACGTCTTTTCGAGGTCTTCCACAAGCATCTAAATGACGTCCACTGAGGAGCCAGAATGAAAGTTTTTGTGACGTCTTGACATCCTCTGGACGTCCCGTATTAACGTCCACCAGACCTCTGCACAAGGTTAAAAATTAGTTCAAATGAGGTTGTTCTGGGCATCTTTTCAATGTCAACTGCACACTTATTTTAGAGATTCTTGACGAAAACAAAATATATAGTTGCTGTCTCCTCCCTCCACCTACCTTGCAATGCCTCCGCTTGGTTTTTAGCTGTCGTTCTTGAATAATTGTTATGACAAGTAATGCTCTTTTTTGCGGTAGTGACAGGATTCAATCCTCCGAACTGTTAATCACTGAGCTACACTCGCTACCGACTGCGCCACAATGTTAGGCGAGAGAGACTCTGTAGTTAAGATGTGTTTCCCAACGACTACTTTCCACGGGTCATTAAATTAAGTCATTGGGGCGCCCTGGTGGCTCATTGGTCTAAGCGCGCGTACTATAAAGGCCCTGTCCTTCCCGCAGCGACCTGGGTTCGACCCCGGCTCAGGTCATTGCTGCATGTCTGCCCCCATTCTTCTCCCCAACTTTCCTGTCTCTCCACACTGTACAACTGTCAAATAAAGGAAAAATTACCAAAAAAAAAAAAAAAAAAAAAAACCGAAGTCATTACAACTTGTATCCATGATATGAAAAATAATGTACTGGACTTATAGTATTATAGTGTTGGGAAAATAAAACAATTAAGAAAATTATTAACATGAAATTTTGTATTTTAATGTCATCATAGTCGTCTGTTTTTTGTTTGTTGAAAGTGGCGACTCGCCCCGCAGCGGGGTTAATTGGGGGAAGAGAGATTTGCGGTGGTGCCGACAAGAGAAGCAGTTCTGCCATTGGCACCATGGCGAGGCGGATAAGAGAAGCACTTCCGCTATTTTCCCCACAACTGGGCCAATAAGAGATTTCATTTTACTGTCTGCCCCAGTCTTTGAGCTTGCTGTAGCAATCGAGTTTCGCAAGGTTTTTAAGGTTTATTACTAACAAACAAATAAGGAAGCGGCTATTCGTCCCGTAGCACGTAGAAAGTTCGAAGTTCGTTTAATGACCCGTGGAAAGTAGTCATCGCGAAACACATCTTAACTGCACCATACCTCCAACCTAACTTTGTGGCGCAATCGATAGCGACTATAGCTCAATGATAAACAGTTCGGAGGATTGAATCCCCTCATTACCGCAAAAAGTAGCTTTGCTTGTCTTAACAATTGCTCAAGAGTGACATCTAAAACCTAATAAAACAGTCGGAGAGATAGGGAGGTATCGCAAGGGGGGAGGAGACAGAGACTATATATTTCTTTTTCGTCAAGTATCTCTAAAATAAGTGTGCAGCTGACGTTGAAAAGACGCCCAGAACGACCTCATTTAAACTAATTTTTAACCTTGTGCAGAGGTTCAGTGGACGTTAATACGGGACGTCCAGAGGATGTCGTAAAAAGACGTCATAAAAACTTTCATTCTGGCTCCTCAGGGGACGTCATTTAGACGTTTGTGGAAGGTCTCAAAAAGACGTTGTTTGGACATATTCTTGCTCGGTGGGTATGAACTTTCATTTGGTGACATTCAACTTGACTGTTGATAACCTTTGAAGGTCAAACTTGACATAATGCAATTACAATGACTTGTATTCCCAAAACGGTCACAGATGGAGCCCATGTTTGTTTAAGAAACATATAGGAAGTCATATTTGAACTTTCATTTGGTGACCTTAGTATGAACCTTCGAAGGTCAAATGTGACCTAGTGAAAATTCAATGACTTGTATCACTAAAATGGTCACAGACGGAGCCTAGGTTTGTATCAAGACATTTAGAAAGCCATATATGAAGTCCATTTGCTGACCTCAACTTTACCATCTGTGACTGTGGTTGAATTTAGTCATAAATTCTTTATTTAGTGATTAATTGCTTATCCTTGATTGACCCAGGTCATACGTAATTGCATATTGTTTGCAATCTAACTTGTGCGTAATGAAATGTGCCTTCTGTAATTGTATGAGATAAGATGTGTATATCCCCTCTGAAACCTTGGGATCAGAGGGGATATAGGCCAGAAACTATTTAAACTGTTTAAACTATGTGTTCTAGCCCCTGTGTACAATGCCCATTCTGTTTTTCATGAGGGGAGATTTTACCTGACCAATTTTAACACACTGTTCTCTATGCTGGAGATAAGAGGTAAACCAGTCCTGAGCTTGTTTAGAAAAGTGAAATGTGATTAGTTTGGATAGGAGAATGCTGTGGTTGACAGTGTCAAAGGCTTTCTTAAAGGGACACTCCAGTCATTGAACATACCTAATAAAACACTATATTTCAATGAAGTATCGTTTTCTAAGCCTACCATGAAAAAAATCAGTGACATAGCCCCAGGCATTTTGATATTATGACACTTTTTCGCTGAACTGTCAAAGCTCTCCACGGAGGCCGCCATTTTTATCATTTTCTGCGAGTCACATGATCATAAATCATGGCCCTGACATCACTTGTGCGTATAGCACATTCAGTCGCTTATCCTTCTCATTCATTTGATGTTGGTGTCTTGAGTGTCGAGTCGACTGGATTCACTCAATCATCGCAAATAAACGATAGTTTATTTTTTTCATTTGTCTGTTGATTGAGTGATAATGTGTGAGCGGGGATAATGAAACAGAAGACCGTAGCTACACATGCGTTGTATGCATGCTCGTAACCTAATGAGCTGTCGGGAATTCTCTGGAGTCCCTGCCATGACAGAACACGGGAATGTCAAAGACACTTGTTCAGAGAAACAAATGATATAGCTTTATAAAGGCTGCAAACCCAGATTATTCTAATAACAGGCATGTTAATTTTGTAGGGCATGAAAGGATACGTGAATCATGCTGAAAACAGCCAAGATTTTATTCAGGTGCGATTTTTCTGCTCTGCCTCCCAACTATGGCAATGATGACATTATTTCCCTGACAGATGGAAATAGCATGAATGCTTCGTTCGCAACTCACGTGTTTTATGCCATTAATCGACCGTTAATCATTAAATAAAAATGATCAAGGCTTGGCGACTGACAAATGTTGCCATGTTCCAGAGATCTACGCTCTTACCCTGCCAGTGCGCACTGATACTGGGGGAGCGGTAACGTGCAGCAACTTCGCTGCTGAACCAAAGTTACATTTTGGGCGTCTTAAAATGCAGCACTGTCAAGCAAAAATCAGCCTCATAATAATGCCAACTGTAGCTATTTAGCTAGAGACATGAGCAGACACATGTACACCACTAGCGATTTTTGTTACGAACAAACATTCCATAAAATATTAAAACGCAACCGAACTAAGGTGATTCAGTGGTTTTCATATTTTATTTACCAAGGAATTATTTACATGTATGCGTTTCTTTCGGTGCCTCTGTGGCGTTGTTAACCATCTTGCCGATGATTCGCTTGATACTGTGGAGACTTGTCTTACCCATGACAACACACATGAACGGGCAAAACGAAGGGGTAGGGCTAAGTGGTAGAGCCAAGGGGTGAAATAGGATTCACCCTTAATTTAAGCGAATTGCGATGCAGCCCTCGTCTGATCCCCGCTCGTTCGTTCGTTTTTCCGCATTTTCAAGCGACTGCAGTACCGTACCGTTGCAGCCGGTGAGCAGTTCGAGTGGGCGAGTCTAACTGGTGGGGGAAGTCGGGAATTCACTTCAGCGCTCGGACGTTTGACAGGCTGATCCGGTACATATCGGACACTAAAAAGAGTCGTTAAAAAAAGAATGGTTCGTTCATTTTTGCCCATCACTAACCTGTTAACACATCCACAATCATGGAGCAAGGTACAAGCCTTGAAATTCATAAGCAGTAGGTCCTAGTAAAGTAGGCTTGTTGCTGCAACGTCATTCAGTATCAGTTTACTTGCGAAACCAATGGAATGCTTTTTCAGATTATTCGAGTAGTCCTCCGGGTACGTGAAGTGTTCACTGCGCACACGGACCTGTTGATCTTTTGGTTCAGGACGTGCACACTTCGCAAGCCACTGCATCCGTAGACGCTTCCTTTTCTTGCCAGCTGGCAACTTGCGAAATCTAGCATTTCGCGGACTGTTTCTATCCGAAACAGCGCAGTGTTTAGCGATACAATATGGCATTTCACGATGAAATGATTGACAAAAGAAACCAAACGAGCATGAGGTACAAACACTGATCTATATAGAATAACTATATATAGTTATCCTATATGGATCAGTGGGTACAAAGCGGAAATTACTACTGTCAATACACACAAGTGACGTCACTTCCGTTGAGATCGGTCATGTGACTGGACGAAATGGCTGCGCCCATGAGAGTATCAAAAATTAACTAAGTAATCGGCTTAAAACCATACAAAACGTTATCGGATAGCACTGAAATTTTGTACGTACCTTCTATACATTATAAAACTATCGATTGACATTATTTCATTTTTTAGCATGATGGCAATAGTTTCCCTTTAAAATCTAGAAACACTGCCCCCACCACATTTCCCTGATCCAGAGACCTTTTGACACATTCAACAAAATAGCAATTAGCCATTTCGGTGGAGTATTTTGCTCGAAATCCAAACTGCAGCTCATGCAAAAGTTTATTGGTCTCCAGATGAGCAATCAACTGTTCTGCAACCACCTTCTCCAATACCTTTGACATAACCGGCAGTATAGATATTGGTCGATATTGAAAATCTGGTCAAGATCCCCGGACTTGAAGACAGGCGTTACAATAGCCTGTTTCCAACTATTAGGGAATTGATTAGACTTAATTGATAAATTTATTAAATGAGCAATTGGTCTAATTAATATGGAACTATATTTCTTCATAAAGGCTGTGTCCAGATTATATATATCCTTAGCTTTAGAGTTTGATAACTTTTGCACAATCTCAGTTATTTTAGTCTCCTCTACCTCTTGAATATGAAATGAGTCAGGATAAAATTCAACCATCTTATTCTTTGGATTTATAGGAGGAAAATTTTGCGCCAATTCTTCGACAGATTTTAAAAAATGATCATTAAATTCACGTGCAATAGTTGCATTATCAAAGACAGCTATTCCATCAACCACCAGTTCTTTAATTCTCGGTTGTTTGCATGTTTTAGCAGTTAGTTTATTCAACAATTTCCACACTTTGGCCTTTGGCATAGTCTATGAGCTGCAAATAGTATGAGGCCTTTGCCTTCCGCAGATCTTGCAGTTCTTTGTTCCTAAATCCTTTATATATTAATGAATCTGTATTGAGTTTACTTGTTAAAAATGTTTTTAGAGCCTTGTCTCTTTTTTTCATAAGCTTACGAATCTCGCCGTTAACCCACGGCAAAGTTGCCCTCTTTTTGCGGCATTTCACGCGGTTTGTGAATTTCTCTATTAATTCAGTTAGAGTTGTAGTAATGGAGTCACAACAGATGTCAATATTGTTTGTCTCTAAAATATGATCCCAATTAATATCATCCAGTTCATTTTCAAATTCAGTTATTTTAGACTTTGAAATCATCATCTTTTTGCGCTCTGGTTCACAAGAATTATAAAGGCCCTCAAAGCGTTTTTTTCGTCAGCTTCCTCACAGTCAGAACTATACTATGATCAGATAATCCCGTAATCAAGTTGTAGGTTTTCATTATTCATTCTTCTCTGTTGGTAAATATCAGATCAATTAGGGTTCTACTATTTCTAGCGATTCTTGTCGGCTCTTTAATCAGTTGATGGTAATGGAATTTAGACATGATCATTTTAAATTTCATTTTACCACTTTTATCCAGCCAATTTATATTATAATCTCCATAAAATAATGTTTCAATTCGATCAAACGTTTTTATTAACTGTTTCAAATCATCATAAAAAGAAGCATTGTGCGACAGTGGATTCTAAATAACAACAACATTAAAATTCATCTGAGGCGAAAGACTCACGTTTACGGCAATACATTCAAGAGTAGTATTAAGAGAAATCTGCCTGCATTTAAATGTTTCTTTAATATAAATCAGCTCCTCCCCCCGCGCCACTGACCTGTCCTTTCTAAAACATAAATATCCAGGTACATGAATCATAGATGTTGGAATATTACCTTGAAGCCAGGTTTCACTCAAACGCAAATAGTCCAAGTTTGATTCCGTCAGAAGTACGCAAATCTGATCTATTTTTGGAATGATGCTCCGAATATTTAGGTGTCCACCGAGAATGCCTTTGGGTTTGGATTTTGCATTCCATACCACTCCGGCGTGGTTAACCGTCTGAAAAACAAATGTTGTTTCTGTTTAAAAGCTGAACAGTCGGACTCAACCGCTATCGGTACTCGTCGTAGTTTAAATTTTTTGGTCCCGGAATCATCAGCTGCCGTTGGCAGTGTTTTATGTTTGAGAATGCCTAACCCTGAAGATTGGCTGCAGGTCCCATAGCCTTCGCTTGTAGAGGGAACGATGTAGTCCAATCCAAGGGCCTGGTTGAGACGAAGTCGGTCTCGTAGCTAGCTCTCAAAAGTCTGTTGCTAACGTTGATTCCCTAGACGAGTGCAGTAGTAGAGTGTGATTAGCGTTAAAGTTGAGTCTTGAATTAGAAGGAGTTGTGTTGACGTTCCTGGTCGTGAGTTTCTGTGGGTGTGTTTGAGGGATATCTGTTTGTGATCCGGGTACTTGGTCGGGGGAGTAGTAGCGGCGGTGCTGGCCGACGACCTGTACAGGTCCGGTATACGGTGCTTTTGCTCTGCTTCTTCCTGGCTGGTGTGCCAGGGATTAGTTGGAGTCTGTTTGGTGTATGGATGCTGATATGGAGGTGAGCGGGGGAAGTGGGCAGGGTTGGAAAAAAGTGGAAAGAGGGAAACGTGGACGTTCTTTGGAGAAGGAGGGAGAGAGGATGGTGAAAATGGTGAGGGCCGAAGAGGAATTTCGGGTCATTTTCAAGTTGAAAGACCAGGTGGGAGGAGGGTTTAGAGCCACGAATCCGCTTAAAGTTGCTGAGTCCTTAAGGGGTGTTGGGGAAGGGATAGATGTTCGGATTTTGTCTAGTGGAGCTATACTTCTGTTGTGCAGGAATAAGGATCAAGTAGGGAGAGCAATGAAAGTTGGGAAAATATTAGGTAAAAAGGTGGAAGTGGTCATTCCTGTAAAGAAAAATGGGTTAAATGGTGTCATCTATGGATTGTGTGCTGATTTTTCTGAGGAAGAAATTAAGGAAAATATAAGAGGGGGAAAGTAATGGATGTGAAGAGGTTTAAAGCCAAGGAAGGTGGAAACAGAAATACCCCTGTGTTGATAACTTTTGATGGAAATAATCTTCCAGCTTGTGTCTATATAGGATGTTTGTCCTTCCAAGTTAGGCCCTATCAAAGACCTCCTCTGCGGTGTTTCAAGTGTCAGAGATTTGGTCATGTGGCGGCTTCCTGTAGGGGGAACAGGCGTTGTGTTAAGTGTGGAGGAGATCATGACATTCTGAAATGTGAGGAATTGGCTTCTAAGTGTTGTAACTGTGGAGGAAATCATATGGCTTCATTTAAAGAGTGTGGACACTTTCAGAAAGCGAGACAAGTTCAGGACATCAGAGACCAGCATAAAATCTCTTATGCAGAGGCAATAAAGAAAGTGGAAAGTACAGGGGCCTTAGGCCCTGTTGGGGGAACGCCGGTGGTACCCAGGCAGCAACCTGCTCATGCTCTCTCTAGGTAGGAAATTGTAATTAACAAGGAGGCCCTCCTTGCATTTATGGTTGATGTCATATATGGTGCTCGGGAAAAAAAAAATCTAGGTCAGATGTTATTAAGTTTGTGGCTGAAGCAGCAGGAAGATTTCTGGGTGTAAAAAATTACTCCCCTCAGTCACTTCATGAATATATGAGGGTAAGTCAGGAGTTGGCAGGTCAGGAATTAAGCTGCCAGTCTGAAAGAGGGGAAGTGGAAGGGGAGGGCATGGATGATGGTGATTTCTTAGATGATGTTGTTGATGCTTAATTTTGTCATGATGTTCTGCATCCTTCAGTGGAATGCAAGAAGTCTTATAGCTAATGGTCAGGAATTTAAGAAATTAATTAGAGATGTCAAAGTTAAGCCGGATTTTTTATGTGTTCAGGAAACGTGGCTAAAACCGCAGCTGGATTTTGTTGTCCCAGGGTACATCTGTCTGCGGAAAGATAGGACTGGTCACTCAGGTGGGGGGTGTGCTACTTTTATTAAGGGGATCCAACATAAAGTTTGTGAATATGAATTACCTTTTGAATGTCTAGTTGTTGATGTGTGGAGTCTCCAAGGCAAAATAAGTTTGGTTAATTTTTACAATCCCTGTAAACCTTTAGTCTTGGCTGAACTTGAGGAGTTAATAAATAAGATTTCTTCCCCTGTCATCTGGGTAGGTGATTTTAATGCTCATAATCCTCTGTGGGGAAGTCAGGTTAGGGATGGGAATGGTGTGGTTGAAGATCTGCTAGATAATTGTGGGTTAGTAGTTATGAATGATAGCAGGCCAACTCGATTTGACATTAAGTCCTGTAAAATGTCCTGCCTTGATCTAACTCTTGCCTCTCCAGCCCTTGCAAGAGTGGGCGAATGGGATGTCCTGGGGAAACATTCAATGGGAAGTGACCATTTTCCCATTTTAAGTCAGTTTGGTAGATCCTTATTGGAAGTCCAGGGGGATTTAGGTAAAAGGTTTGATTTTGGTCGGGCAGATTGGGGTAAGTTTGGGGAAGAAATTGGAAATAGATTCGGAGATATAAATAGTGAAGGTTCTATTGATGAGTTCAATGATTCCTTAAGTAAGATGATTTTTGATGTAGCCTTTAAGACAATTCCATGCAAGGGGATCCCAAAGGATCGAGTAATTGTTCCATGGTGGAATAGAGGTTGTGACAAGGCGGTGAAAGAAAGGAAACAAGCTTTTAAGCTTTTGCGCAGATTTCCTACTCAGGAAAACAGTATTCATTTTAAACGTTGCAGGCCAAAGGCAAGGAAAACTATAAAAGATGCTAAGAGAAAGTGTTGGAGGGCATTCTGTGGGACCCTGGGGCTGGATACCCCAGTTAGGCAGGTCTGGTCCAGAATACATAAAATGTCTGGGAAAATGGTGAGGTCTCTAATGCCAGCGCTGTCTGATGGCGGTAGTGAAGCAGTTAATAACATAGAAAAAGCAAATATGTGTGTCAAAGTCTTTCAAGAGGTACACAACTCTAAGTCTCTTGGGGATTATTGTCTTATGATGAGGGAAGAGATCTAGAAGGCTGAAGGACGGAAGTTAAATGTTGTATCTCCAGAAACTGTTTTTTATAATGTATTCTTCTCTTTGAAGGAGCTCAAGTGGGCAGTTCAAGCTGGAGCAAACTCTACTCCTGGCCAAGACAGAATTAGTTATGAATTGCTTAAACATCTAGATGATGTAGCTTTGGAAGAAGTTCTGGCTTTGTTTAATTATGTTTGGGAGGCAGGGTCATTACCTAAGGTGTGGAAACATGCTGTTGTGGTTCCTATCCTGAAACCAGGAAAAGATTCCTCTTGCCCGTCATCTTATCGGCCTATAGCTTTAACAGCTGTCTTATGCAAAGTAATGGAGAGAATGGTAACTAATAGGTTAGTTTATTCCTTGAAATTACAGGCTTTTTTGCAAGTTATCAAAATGGGTTTAGATTCAGTAGGAGTACTATGGACTCCATTGCAGTGTTAGATGAAGATGTCAAAAAAGCTATTATTAATAAAGAAGGTGTGATTGCTGTGTTTCTGGATATTGAAAAGGCATACAATTCAATGTGGAAGGAGGGATTACTAATTAAACTCCATGATGCAGGTATTAAGGGTAGGATGTTCTATTGGATTAAGGATTTTCTTAGTAACAGATCCATTCAAGTTAAAATTGGGGGTGATTTCTCTGAAACTGCAGATATCATTAATGGAACTCCTCAAGGGGCAGTGATTAGCCCTGTCCTCTTTAATATTATGATCAATGATATATTTTTGAAAGTACCTAATCACTTCGGGAAGTCTCTGCTTGCGGAAGATGGAGCTATCTGGAAGCAGGGGAGAAATATGCATGTTCTTTTTTGTCATATGCAAAAGGCTCTGGATCAGGTTGTGCAGTGGGCAAATGACTGGGGATTTAGAATTTCCTCTTCCAAAAGTAAATTCATGATCTAACATAACATAACATAACATGAATGGCGAGAACAGGCCGTTCAGCCCAACTAGGCTCGCCAGTTTCTTTGTACTATCGTGAATATATCACTTCAGATACTCAATGACTCAGTGGTATCTAGCTTTAAGTCAAGCCTGCTCTTGAAAACTCCCAAGGTCTCTGCCTCAACAATATGGTCAGGCAAGCTGTTCCACAGCGAAATTACTCTTTGGGTGAAGAAATATTTCCGAATATCAGTGCTAAATTTACCTTTGGTCAGCTTCCATTTGTGACCCCGAGTTCTACTAACAACACTTGGTTGAAGGAATTCTACATAATTCACTTTTTTAATCCCTTTAACATGTTTAAAGACCTCAATCAGATCACCCCTTAGTCTCCTTTTCCTAAGACTAAAGAGATTAAGGATCTTCAGCCTCTTCTCATAGCTTTCATGTTTTATACCTGGAATTAGCTTCATGGCTCTTCTCTGAACTTTCTCTAGAGCCTCTATGTCTTAAAGTATGGTCCCCAGAACTGTACACAATATTCTAGATGTGGTCTGATGAATGTGTTGTACAAAAGAAGCATCACCTCCTTGGATTTGAACTCAATACTTTTGGCAATGTATCCCAGCATCTGATTGGCTTTTTTAACTGCTACGGCACAATGGCTAGAGCTTGTGAGGGTTTGGTTAACAATCACTCCCAGATCTTTCTCATGTGGAGCACATTCCAGTTTAAAACCTCCCATGAAGTAATCCCGTCTAATGTTTTTATTACCTACATGTACAACTTTACATTTCGCTACACTAAATTTCATTTGCCACATTTCTGCCCAATTCTGGACTCTATCCAAATCATCCTGAGTCACTTTAGTGGACTCTAAACTATTTGCCAAACCTCACAATTTAGTATCATCTGCAAATTTAACTAATCTGCTCTCAATATTCCTATCAAGGTCATTAATGTAGATGAGGAACAGCAGGGGTCCCAACACCGATCCCTGGGGGACGCCACTCCCCACCATACCTAGCTCAGATGAGATACCACTGACCACCACTCTTTGTGTTCTGTCCTGCAACCAGTTTTGAATCCACTCCAGAACACCTCCTGTAACTCCAATGGAGCTCATTTAAAAAATTAGTCTTTTATGCGGTACTGTGTCAAATGCTTTCTGAAAATCCAAATATATGATGTCATAAGCCCTGCTCTGGTCATAAGTCTTGGTTGCCTCTTCAAAAAATTCCAGAAGGTTTGTCAGGCATGACCTTCCTTTACGGAAACCATGTTGGCTATCCCTCAAGATATTGTTACGTTCAAGAAATAAGTCCAGCTCATCTTTTATGATAGATTCCAATATTTTGCATGCAATGCAAGTTAAACTGACTGGCCTGTAATTACCTGGCTCAGTACGGTCCCCTTTCTTATATATTGGTATTATTGCCTTGTTTCCAATCATTTGGTATTTCTCCAGTTTCTAAAGACCGTCTAAAGATGGCGGATAGCGGTTTAAAGATGATCTCACTAACTTCCCTGAGCACTCTCGGATATAAGCCATCAGGACCCGTCGCCTTATCTGCCTTTAGTTTATGCAACTTGTCTAATACTTCATTATCCCTAACCTCAATTTCCACCGATCTTTGGGCATAAGAGGAAGATTCCTGCATTAAATATTTTGTTGTATGATTGCCCAGTAGAAAGAGTCAAAGTATTTAAGTTTCTTGGCCTATGGATGGATGAAAGACTTACATGGAAAGCTCATATAGAAAAAGTAGTTTGTAAGTGTGATAAAGTGATTAATATCCTCCGTAGTCTGGCTGGAAGTGATTGGGGTGCTGAAAGAGACACCCTGGCTATGATTTATTGTGCTATGATAAGGTCTATCTTAGATTATGGTTGTGTGGTCTTTGGTTCAGCGGCCAAATCTGTTCTCTGTAAGTTGGACCGAGTTCAGGCTAAGGCCTTGAGAATCTGTAGTGGTTCCTTCAAAACGACTCCCATCCCTGCTTTACTTATTGAAATGAGGGAAATGCCATTGGAACTCAGGAGGAATAAATCAGGGCTTAATTACTGGGCCAAGCTATGTGGTACAAGAGCTGGGTCTGCCTTGAAGTGCCTTTTAGATAGTTCCTGGGAGTTTTCAGGTAATGGAAAGAAGTCCAATTTTTTACATCACATAAAGCAGTTGGCGGGGGATTTTGGGTTGGAGTGTGAAAGGGTGGCTGTGTCTGATTGGTCCCCTGTTCCACCTTGGATTCTTCCTGAACCTGAGGTTCTGTTGTCTCTCCTTGAAGAAGGGAGAAGTAGCCTTTGTAAAGATGTGAGGATCATGTTCCTGAATCAGTTTAATGTGTTCATGAAAATACTTACTGATGGTTCAAGGGATCCTGTTTCTGGGAAAACTGAGATTGGGGTTTTTGTTGCAGATGAGAAACTGCTATTCAGCATCCGGTTATCAGACAATGTGTCCATTTTATCAGCTGAACTTTTAGCAATTCAAAGGGCTATGGAATGGATAGAGCACAATAAGCCTAAGAACAGTATCATATGCTCGGATTCTGCTGCTGCTTTGATGGCTCTGGAAGAGGGTACTTCTAGTGCCCGTGCTGATTTGATAATGGAGATCTTGTGTTGCCTTCCAAGAATTGAGGATTCAGGGTGCCATGTGTGTTTTATGTGGGTACCAGGCCACTTGGGAATAGAGGGTAATGAAATCGCTGACAAGTTGGCTAAAGAGTCCTTGATTAAAGAAAATATAGATTTAAATGTAGTAATGGGCAAAGGAGAATGTATTAGCATCTGTAATGAAAAGCTAGAGACTCTGTGGCAACATGAGTGGGATCAGGAGCAGAAAGGTTGGCATTATTATACTGTGCAACCTTCAGTGAAGTGTAAAAAGTGGAGGTGTACGCTGGGGCGGAAAGACGAGGTTGTTTTAACAAGGTTGAGATTGGGGCATTGCTGTCTGGCAAGTAGTTTTAAAATGATTAGTAAGCATGTGAATGGATTATGTGAGTGTGGGGAATCTGAGACTGTGGCCCACATGTTACTTTCTTGTAAGATGTACTCTTGTCAGAGGCAGAAGTTGTTTATGGATCTGTCTGATTTGGACCTGACTGTTTTCTCTTTGAAAACTATTTTAGAACTAGGGGGAAATTCAGATTCTTTTGGGAGGGCTGTGCTAAGGTCCCTCCATTCTTCTGGTTTATATGAAAAGATTTGAATAATATCTTGTTATGTCCTGTGGAGGGCAGCATTACGCCGTACGGTGTACAGCCTGCCGGAGCCTCAGAAGAAGAAGAAGAAGATCCAAGGGCCTCCTGGTGTCCGTCTTTGGATAGCACATACAGTTGCTCACGCCACATCCCCAGTTCCTCAGCAGACAGGTATCGCTGATCAAGGCCCGCAGTCGCCGTACTCGCAGCGCTGCTCCGCCCGTTCAGGACCAACGTTCCACCCGCCAGCCAGGTAGGCCTGGAGGATCTTATTTCTGGAATGTTACTTTGTAACTCAACCATTGATGGGCCGGGATTGAGGTATACATCCCCCGCTAGTAATAATAAAAACAATAGAGTTTGCGCCATATGCCTTTTGTTCCGTTGTGTTGACCGTCGTTTTACATTTTTACTCCTTTCACACTTATCCAAGCTTGTTTGTTTGCACCTGGAATATATGACAAAATATCCATGTCCAAAAGAGAATAGTTTTGATTGTTTTAAGGTCATCGTTCTTTGTTGGTAGCTTGCTTGGGAATCTTCTAACAAAAAAACAAAAAAACAAAAAAAAACGGAAACATGCTTCTTCACGCAAAAAGTGCCGCTCGAAAGTCTGGCTTCATTTTAATTTGAAAAAGTACGGATTGGCACAGTGCAACACCTGTGAAAAACTTATTACTGCCAAAGGAGGATGCACAAGAAACATGCCAAACACCTTCGCCTGCATGGTATAATAATTAAAAAGTGTACTGTGTTTAACTCGTTGCGTCGCTCTCCTGCTCCCGTCGCTTCCTCCACTTCGGACAGTCAACCATCAGCCAGCAACTCCTCGTTGCAAATGAAATCAGGTACATGAAAATTATGATTGTCTTATTCTTAACAGACTTGCTAAAGTTATAGACTACCAATTGCTAAAACTGTGTCAAATCTGTTCATAGTTGTTGAATGCTCGCAGAGTGATGCTAACGTTAGCCAGTCTGAGCCTGCTGCTGCTGCTATGTTAACCTGCCAGCGACCCCAGCCAGCAGAGTCGTTTCTTCAGCCAGCAAAGAAACAACGTGACACCCTATTCGCTGTGGCAGCAAGGGGAAAGCTGTCAG
Source organism: Gymnothorax javanicus (assembly GCA_029692085.1). Lineage (NCBI taxonomy): Eukaryota > Metazoa > Chordata > Actinopteri > Anguilliformes > Muraenidae > Gymnothorax > Gymnothorax javanicus. The sequence goes on from CM056195.1 coordinate 106,256,081, forward strand.
CGGAGCAAGTAGCAGAGTGCCACAGAAAAGTAACAGCTTATGTGGTGAAAAGGCTGCATTATTGACAATTAGTCCTGGCTAATTCTAGATGGTTTTCCTAACACGTTTTCCAATTCAAGAATAATCAAGTGGCAACTGAAGACACGGCTTCTCTCCCCCATGCGATCTAAAAGTGAAAAAATAATGGGCTACATTCAGTACAGAAAAATAATTTCATTATAATTAGGTCTATGCATCGGCACTCGGCGATGGCATTTCAGAACTCATCAGCGAATGAAGGTAATTTTGGTGACTCGTACGTGGTTTCGTCCGTTTACATTTTCCAATCAGACGGCTATCTATTTTTTACAGCGAGCTGCGTGACCCTGCTGCAAAAAACAGGTGTACGTACTTGTCACCGAAATTACCTTCATTCGCTGAAGAGTTCTGAAATGCCGTCCTGGATCGGCTGACAGATGGTGATTCCACCAAGGCAGAAGACTTCATCAGGCTGATGCGAGTTCTTTACACCTGCACACTCTGTGTTTCCACCGAAAAAAGCCCAACAGCCGGACAGATCCTGCCGATCATGCAAAAGCTTGAGAAACACTTCACTGCTATAAATGGAGACACAGCATTTGTAGCCGACTTGAAGAAAAGGGTCTGGGGAAACCTATCTACCCGGTACAAGGTAATGACTGAGGCTATCAAATGAATGAAGATTAAAAATGCATTAAATACTTCTGTTCCTATGGCTTGATGCAATAGTATTTTTGTTTTTACTGTTTTAAAGAATGAGGACATCAGGTTTTTCTTGGAAGAAGCCACTGCCTTAGATCCCTGCTTCAAGAATAAGATGGACAACAACACTGCAGTCTAGGAACGGATCAAGGGGAAGTTGCTGGCAAACTCTGAGCAGGTGAAATTTCATTCATACACAAATATATATATATATATATATATATATATATATATATATATATATATACTGAACAACAAAAGAAACGCAAGTTTTTCTGTGTGGTTTAGACAAGGGGGTATGTGTCCTGTTGAGTTTTCCAACAAAATACAGAGTAAAGTTGGTGAGCAGTACCCAATGGAGCATGAGTTTGCAGACAAACACGATCACGTGTGATGGCGAGCACGTGTATGAATTAACGGAGGTGCGGCATGTTTTGAGCAATACCGCAGCGTCGCCAAAAATTGGGATTGGCGATTTCGTTGGTGTATCCGGGGTCTATAAAAGCAAATGGTAACATTCGACATTTATCGCATTTTCACGATGCCACGCCTCACACAAAATCTCAGGGAACGCGCCATTGGTATGCTTCATGCTGGTATGACGGGTCGCAACGTTGCCAGACGTCTTAATGTTCACGAATCAACCATCAGTAGGCTGAGGACGAGGTTCCGGAACCTCTGGTTCCGGATATGTCGCCCATAGAGCACTTGTGGGACATTCTGGATCGTAGCGTCCGTGCCCGTATCCCGGTCCCAAACACAGTGGGGCAACTCCAGACTGCTCTGAGGGAGGAATGGCAGGCGATTCCGCAACAAGCAATCCGTCATTTAGTGGGTTCGATGCGCAGAAGATTGGCTGCATTAATTGCAGCACATGGTGGTCACACCAGATATTGACTTTGACCTGATCCAGAACGCTAATTTCTCTTAATTTCTGTTGATAAACTCAAACACACTGTCACTATCAATTTCAAAAGACATCCGCACACAACCAAAAAGAATTCTCCCATATAAAGCATACTAAACTATACTTGCATTTCTTTTGTTGTTCAGTGTGTATATATATATATATATATATATATATATATATATATATATATATATACACTGTCTCCCTCAGTCCTTAACATTTTATACTGTATTTAATTTGCATTTTACATCATCCACACAGTAATCATTAACACTGTACTGTTTATACTTTTTTAATTACCTTACTACAACAACTCTACTGTTAATCACTTAAGTGCATGCCTTTATTAGAAGATATTCTATTATAGACTGTGACAACTTTCTCTACTGGTGGCTAAGACAGTTCACTGCTGCATAATTTTATTCTTACTGTATATTCTATCCATCTTTCTATATCTATCTGTCCCTCTCCATATTATGTTCTCTGTAGTCAGCGGCAGTCCATGACCATGCAGAAGAGGTTTGTGTGACGCAGGGCGAGGGAAACCAGGAAGGTGTGGAGACTGAGAGCAAGGAGGAAGAGGAGAATGTAAGTAGATTACTGAAATTAAATTTGGTATGTTCTTCTCAGTCATGAAATATGTTTTTAATGTGTTTTTTTTTTTACTGATAACTGTTCTGTGTTTGTTTAGCAGCCTCCTCCTTCCAAACAATCCAAAAAGTCTCCACTGGAGGAGCTTTTTGCTGAGGAGGATGCCATGAAGAGGACCTCACAGGAGAGGTTGATGATGTCCATGGAAGGGCGTGCTGAAAAGGAGATCCAGACGTACTGGGAAACGCCACCAACCATCACATCGTCTGACCTTGCTGCCTGGTTCTGGGCCCAGAAACAAACTTATCCTTTACTGTCATGTCTGGCCTTCTCATATTTATGTGTCCAGGCCTCCTCAACACCTAGTGAACATGTGTTCTCTACTGCAGGAAACAAAATCTGTGCGGAACGGTCACGCTTACTGCCTGAGAAGGCAGACATGATAATCTTCCTCGACAAGAACTGTTTTTGATTTGTCACATGACTGCTGCTGGGTTTGAGTATGTTTTATTTTGTTTCATACACATCCACCTGGGCTGCAGCTCTTTGTTTTTTAGACTGCTGCCAACTTGTAGTGTTATTTCAGCAAGTTTCAGTTTTACAGTTACAGTTAGGGACCCTCCCTTGTAACTAAATACCCTAGTTACAGCACAGCAACCAAATTAAACTGTATCAAGTCAACTGCCAATGTGAATAAATAAAAATGGCCTGTGTAAAGGCTTTTTCAAATAAAAAAATTCTCTTGTGAAATAAGCTGCGACCTGTTGACCTGCACCTCAAAGAATCGGAATCGAGAATTGTTTAGAACAGGAATCCAAATTGAGAATCGGAATCGGAATTGTTAAAATCCAAACGATGCCCAACCCTAAGTATAGTGCTGCTAAAAAGTATTTGCCCCCTTCCTGATTTCTTACTTTTTTGCATATTTTTCACGCTTAAATGTTTCAGATCATCAAACAAATTTTAATATTAGACAAAGATAACCTGCGTAAATACAAAATGCAGTTTTTAAATTATGATTTCATTTATTAACGGGAAAAAGCTATCCAAACCTACCTGGCCCTATGTGAAAACGTAATTGCCCCCCCCTTATATCATGAATTAAAGGAGGACTATACTGACCTACACGTTTTGACTTAATCTTATAGTAATTAACTCCAACATAATATCCACTGTCAATTTTTTGTCCATACATACCCCCTGTTCTTTTAAATAACCATTTATTAGCCGGAATTGCTGTTTCCAGGAGGCCGCCATTAACGCCACAAGTGGCATGAGAAGTTGCGAGATCATAACGTCACTGCGGCTGCCACATGCATTCATGTACATGCTGCATGCGATGTCAAAATGTCTGAATACATGGATATCTAAATAAATTAAACTACCAACCAATTTAAAATTGTTCATTGAGCAAATCAACTGTTTGATTGCAAATTGAGCCAAGTAAATGGGAAGGGGGTGAAAGCAATTGTTGAGTAGTGGAGGATGATTTTGAAGACCTTAACTTTGCTTAGTTCAGCACGCAGTTTGTCTGAGTGTGTTTGCTTGATTATTACATTTGGCCGTTGTGTGCGAATCTTGTTCAATTATTAAATAAAAAATGTTTAAAATTTGCGGCACAGATTGGCCTGAACGTGCTTGCCCAGTCTTTGGTGCATTTGTCCATTGCTTGCAATGCAAAAATAATTTCTCTCTCACATTCATGTTTGATGCGCTTCACACAATGTTTTCTACTTCGCGTATATTTTAAGACGCTTAAAAACCAGGGCCATCTCTTAACATGATTTTATTTTTAAGAAATTTTTTTTAATAATGCGTGAAAGTTTTCTGATGAGAGGTGGAATTCAGAGGTCTGCTATTTATTCAGATTACTGACATTATTTCAATCTAGCACGGTAGCCTGGTTTGGTTTGTCTGCTTATCATTATCTCTTCTAAATCATTATTGGCGTGATTTTGGTTTTGATTGGTCAGTTGGCTGAATAAATGGCTTGATTACAAGTTAGGCAAAGTATGCCAAGGTGACGGCAGCTGTCCAGCCTCGCTGGTAATTAGCAGACTTCAAATCGCACTTTTCCTACCGGAAGCATTTCAAATGGCCTCTGATGTTAGTTCACCCCTAAATTAAAGTTGTGTTGGATAGAAAAAGGTAATAATCAAGCTCGTCTGTCTGCCCCATAGAGGAAGCGGGGATATCTCGGTCATTCAACAATCACAATGCAGGACCGCAGGACAATGGAGATTCATGACGCTGACAGCCGCACTGACGTCACGATTAGGGGCGCCTCAAGCAGATCGAGGGTGAATTTTCGTCTGCTGTGGTGAAAATGGCGCGGTCCACTAGTTTTGTAAAATTGCTCATTAAAATGAAAGAAATCGCAAAATAAAGAAAACAAAGTCGTAGGAACTTTTTTCATGATATATTGAAATAATAACTCCCAACTTTCCCAGCCATGATAGTCCTCTTTTAACTGTGATTAACCACATTTTTTTAGTCCAATTTCGCTAGCCACACCCAGGCCTGACTACTGCCAGACCTGTTGAATCAAGAAATCTCTTTAATAGAACCTGTCTGACAAAGTGAAGTAGGCTAAAAGATCTCAAAAAGCAACATGTCATGCCGCGAACTAAAGAAATTCAAGAACAGATGAGAAACAAAGAAATTGACATCTATCAGTCTGGAAAGGGTTGCAAAGCCATTTCTAAGGCTTTGGGACTCCGGGGAATCACGGTGAGAGCCATTACCCGTAAATGGAGAAAACTTGGAACAGCGGTGAACCTTCCTAGGAGTGGCTGGCCTCCCAAAATTACTCCAAGAGCGCATCAATGACTCATCCAGGAGGTCACAAAAGAACCCGGAACAACATCTAAAGAACTGCAGATCTCACTTGCCTCAGTTAAAGTCAGTGTTCATGATTCAACAATTAGGAAGAGACAGGGCAAAAATGGCATCCACGGGAGAGTTCCACGGCCAAAACCACTGTTGATCAAAAAGAACACAAAGGCTCGGCTCACATTTGCCAAAAAACATCTTGATGATCCCCAAGACTTTTGGGAAAATATTCTGTGGACTGAGGAGACAAAAGTTGAACTTTCTGGAAGGTGTGCGTCCCGTTACATCAGGCGTAAAACTAACACAGCATTTCATAAAAAGAATATCATACCAAAAGTCAAACATGGCGGTGGTAGTGTGATGGTTTGGGGCTGCTTTGCTGCTTCAGGACCTGGATGATTTGTCATAATTGATGGAACTATGAATTCTGCTCTCTACCAGAAAATTCTGAAGGAGACTGTCCAACCATCAGTTTGTGACCTCAAGCTCAAGCGCACTTGGGTTATGTAGCAGGACAATGCTCCAAAACACACCAGTAAGTCCACCTCTGAATGGCTTAATAAAAATAAAATGAAGATTTTGGGGAGGCCTAATCAAAGTCCGGACTAAAGTCTACTTGAGATGCTGTGGCATGACCTTAAACAGGCCATTCATGCTCAAAAACTCTCCAATGTGGTTGAATTAAAACAATTCTGCAAAGATGAGTGGGCTAAAATTCTTCTACGGCAATGTGAAAGACTCATTGCCAGTTATCGCAAACTTTTGATTGCAGTTCTTGTTGCCGAGGGTGGCACGACCTGTTATTAGGATGTAGGGGGCTATTAATATTTCTCATAGGGCCAGGTAGGTTTGGATAGCTTTTTTCCCTTGATAAATTCATCATTTAAAAACTACAATTTGTATTTACTCGGGTTCTTTCTCTAGTATTAAAATTTGTTTGATGATCTGAAACATTGAAGTGAAATCAGGAAGGGGGCAAATACTTTTTCACGGCACTGTATGTGCATCTGTCACACGATGGAGACGAGATGCAGCAGCACCACATGATCTGATTTGGGGAACAGTGTTTCAGCGGAGGCAAAGCTATGGACAGTAGGGAGCAAGATTGCTTTCTCCCTGTTCCCACAGCTGGGAGTTGGACAGGTAATGTTGCGAATGGACACTGAACTATCGCCTATGTGCACTTGTAAATGAAACCCGTAATATCACTAGGAGCAGACAGCAAGAATTAACAGCCATACCATTGATGACATTGCAAAATCGAATGGTACTCGATTTATTGATGGCAACACAGGGTGGAGTTTGTCAAATAATAAGGAACATCATGCTGCACCTACATACCAGCAAATGATGAGGATGGGGGAGTAATAGATCAAGCCTTAGAACATTAAAAAGATCTATCAGATGCACAGCTGAGTGACTGTATCTGACAGTACCTGGTGGCAGTGGCTCGTTTCTGGGGAGTGGAAAGCAGCAATAACATCTATACTGAGCCTCATAGTAGCAGGATTCGCAATTCTGCTCTTTTGTAGTTGCTGTAGGATTCCAATGATGAAAAGTGTCATATCAAAAGTGTTGAATGCTAACCCTCAGTTTCAGATGTTTATGTTACAAGATATCGAGGAAGGACATGCTCTGCCCGAGGAGCTGGAGGAGCCATACAGTTATGTGATAGAAATAAGTGACCCGTTTAAACAATAGAGAATTTCCCATGAAATAAAGCACATGCTGAAAATCAAGAGAAGTGGCATGTTGGCGGATAATCAATTATTAAGAGGAGGGAAATGTGGTTGAATTTAGTCATAAATTCTTTAGTTATTAATTGCTTATCCTTGATTGATCTAGGTCGTGCGTAATTGCTTATCGTTTGCAATCTAACCAGTGCGTAATGAAATGTGCCTTCTGTAACTGTATGAGATGTGTTTGTCCCCTCTGAAACCTTGGGAACCCCCCCAAGGCCAGACTGTTTAAACTAGCCCCTGTGTACAGCCTGTTCGCTGAGGTCAGCTGGACCGAGATAAGGCTGACAATGAAGATTGTTGTGTGGGGGACTCTTCTCCCTGAGAGCTGAAGAGATAGCTGGGGCATTCTGCATGTGGGATACACACACTGTGGAAATGCAGAGGGAAAATATACTGTTGTAATGAATCAGTCCCAAGGGGGAGGGATTATGACATTCTGCTCATACAAATATCCAAAGCAAAAGAGATTCCTTTGTCTTTGTTCTGCTGATGTAACTTGGACCCTACGTGCACGTAGTAAAGACTATTATTACTATTACTCTCTTGTCTCTGAGTGTTTTCTTTCAGGAATACAATTTAAAATTCCCACAACAGTGACCTTTAAAGTTCTCAGTTGACATATTGAATTTTCAATGACTTGTATCACCACGACTGCTTCAGAGCTTAGGATTGTATTACAGGAGGTCTTATAAATGTATGTGAACTTTTATTTAGTGACCTTGACATTGGCCTTCAATGATTGTAAGGTCAAACTTCACATGAAATTTTCATGACTTGTATCATCACTACAAGATTGCTCGCCGGTATACTACAGCACCCTTGGTTCTATTTTTATTCTGTTCTGAGCTAATTGTATACATGAGTTAATAAATACCTTTGTATCATTTTCAAATCTTTCTTAAGAAGGCCTCAACTTGCTTTGTCTTCAATCAATCAATTGAATTATATGGTTAAATAGATGTATACTTTTTCAAATTCCATTAACCTACCCATGAATCAAGATGTCCATTAATTACTTTTTTTAACCTGTGTTAACTTTGATTTGCCATAACTCCCATTACTACTGACATATGAAAGCTTTCTAAGCATTGGTAATGTCATTCAGATACTGTATTATTTTCACAATAAAATTGATCAAATAGATCCTATGTATATGAGATATATTTTTCCAAATTTTTAGAAAATCCACTTTATTTGCGATTTTTGAACAAATCCTGAATTTGAGAGGTCTTAAGCAAAAAATTGAGACTTGTTTGCCAGCATTTGCTGCATTCTCTCCATTCACCAGAAACCTCTGAACATCTCCTGAAAATTTGAGGACTCCAGGACATATCCTTCAAGAGATATGGACATCTGAAAGTGGCATCTTGTGGTTTATTTAAAATTTCTTTTAGGTAAAAAATTATGAAAATGTTGGAATTTCAGCAAAAAATTGCCAGATATCAGTTTCAGATTCCAAAGATCATTCCTAAAAAGTTTTAACAGATTCTGAGATGGTCAAGCAACCACCTTCACTGAGTTGACATGGATTGATCTGGCAAAGAAGACGAAGGCCTGTTGAGCAGTTAGAATCCTACATCTGACAAGAGTGGGACGACATTCCTCTCTCAAAACCTAAGAGCCATTCCATGAGAAAATAACACTTTTTGAAGAAGTTGAGGAGTTGACCCCCCTGGAATTGAATGAAACTTGGCACTGAGGTACATACGGGTGTCTCATGGAAAAAGCCAAAGTTTTAGGTCCGTATCTCACTTTGCTTGCCAGTGGCGCCACCTAGAAGCCACTGAAGTGGCTCAGTTTTGCTGTTGACGCCACATTTTACATCAACTATCATGACTTAAGGGTACACAGTACCAAATATGTGATACTTTTATCATGACCTGTGACACTTCAAGTCTGGATAGACATCACTCCCCTAATCTGGTAAAAACCCAGTAACTCACTTTTTCATGAAACTTAGAAAACTGAAAACAACTTAAGTCCCTCAGGATAAACTCGCTGTCATAAAAAAGAGAGAATGAGTATTCTCAATGATGACTGTAGGTACTTTATTTGGTGCTTAGTAACCTAGTAACTGCAAAAATGGGTCTAACTCAATTTCCACCAAAAAGTGAATAACTAGGTCTTACCAGATTAGGGGAGGTCAGCACCATATCAGCGGCAAGCTGGGTAACTCCATTATTGAGCCGGAATTATTTGAGAAATAACGGTAAAAATTGAAAATGGGAATGGAAATAAAATAATATCCCAGACATATACCAATCTAGAATAGTTTATTATGTGTTAACTCACAAAAAGATGATCATTTTCAGTGAATAGTACCTTGGTATCTTGCTGGGTTAGTGCAATAGACGGCTGGAAAGATGTTCGAAATTGATTTTTGGTGCATGTTTGTGGTATATTTTCTCAGTAACCCAGGTATGTACTTTGGTGGTAAATGCTGTTTGTGCTTTTGGAACTCTATTTTCAGGAATACCAAGCATTTCTTTAGTAGTATATACACTTTCAAGCTATATGGAGCCAAAGTTGTAGGAAAACTCAAAAAGGACCATTTCCTAGCAGACTGTGCCTATGCTTAGGTAGCATTATTTTGTTTACCCAGAAAGATAGAGATCTGAAACTCTCTGGATACATAGTCCCTTTAGGGTACATTACAGTATTAGTAAAATTTCAATGGTAGTGTTTTCAGTGTAGATGATATTCAACATCAAATGTCGGAAACTGAAAATCAATTTTGACCATCTTTCCGGCCATCCATTGCACTAACCCAGCAAGATACCAAGGTAGTATTCACTGAAAAAGATAGTCTTGTTGTGAGTAAACACATAATAAAGCATTCTAAACTGGTATATGTCTGGGATATTATTTTATTCCCATTTTCAATTTTTATTGTTATTTCTCAAATAATTCCGGCTCGATAACGTAGTTACCCAGCTTGGCTCTGATGTGGTGCTGATGTCTAACCGAACTTGAGGTGTCACAAGTCATGATAAAAGTATAACATATTTGGCACTGTATACCTTTGAGTCATGATAGTTGATGTAAAATGTGGTGTCCACAGTAAAACTAAGCCACTTTAGTTGCTTCCAGGTGGCGCCACCGGCAGGCACAGAGACATACGGACCTAAAAATTTGGCTTTTTCCATGAGACACCCATATCTACCTATGAGCAAAGTTTCATTCAATTCCAAGGGGGTCAACTGCACACCGCATGTCAATCTCTCATGGAATGGCTCTTAAACAATTGGCCTCCTCACTTTCCAGATGTTTAGACTGTTGTTAAAAGACGAGGGGATACCAAACAATGTTAAACATAATCCTATCCCAACTTTTTTGAGATGTATTGCCTCCATCAAATTCAAAATGAGCTAAAATTTTTATTGAAATGGTAAAATGTCTCACTTTCAACATCTGATATATTGTTTATGTTGTATTGTGAATAAATTGTCAGTTTATGAGAATTGCAAATCATTGCACTCTGTTTTTATTTACGTTTTACATGGCATCCCTACTCTATGGGAATTGAATGTGAAAGACACACATCTCTAATTTATAACCCTATAAATTAGAGATGTGTGTCTTTCACATTCTGTTTCTCTCCCTGTGTGTGTGAGAGAGAGAGGAAGAATGAGTGATGAAGTGAGTGAGGAAGAGGGGGCGAGAGGGGGAGAAAGGGGGGAGAGAACAGCCTAAGGGACAGTGGGGCACTCATTATGTCCAAATGTACACCACCCCACCAAAATTGATCTTTCACAATTTTTGAATTTTTTTTCTAATATTCTTTGAACAGCACTATTTTTTTAAAAAGGCTGCAGTGAGTTATATAATTTTCTCTATATGTTCATTGTATTTTCTCACTCTTGCAATATGTGTTCATGTATGTCATGCCAATAAATCTCAACTGAATCGAGAGAGAGAGAGAGAGGGAATCCTAGAGCATTGTGAGGAAGTCAATTATAAACTACATGGGTCCAAACAGACAAAATTCCTGAAAATGCATTGAAATCCATTAAAACTAATAGAGGAGGTACTCTCAAGCAAATTCTTTTCATTAGTTCTGGCCTAAAAATAGTTCAGAGCATTTTTTATTTATACAGAATATATGGGTATGAGCCTCTTACATGTGTGGACTGACAACATAAAAAATCCTTCACTTTAATAGGCTATTTAAGAACAAGTTGGACCATTTTTAGAAAAAAAGTAAACAGTAGTCCATTGTGCCCAAAGAATAAATTTAGTATGATAAATTTTTTAAAAATGGCGGTATCTCAGAAACCGCATGGTGCACAATCATGTTTGGTTTCTATGAATTCAGAACAAGTTGGAGATCTAGGATATGCACATTTATCTGGGGGGAATTTTTCAGCTCTTATACATGGCAAGTTATTAACACAAATTTGACAAGGAAATGTATGATTCTTTCATGCAATTCAAAAAGTTATAAATAGCTAAATAGTTGTCCATATTTTCTCAAACAAAATCTCATAATGTTGGACTAATCAGAACAAATTCTATGGTGCGTTTTCTTATTGTACCAAATATAGTTTTTGAGTGCAAATGGGTTGATACTTTGTGCTTTTCTATGACTTCATTGACTTAGCAATGATTTTAATGACAGGTGGTTGATTCATTTCAGTTTGACTGTTCATCTGTTCAGCATTGTGGACATTCTTACATTGTGCAGTTCTAAATTACTGCCATTGTACAAGGCACTTGCATGGCTGGGTCAAGTAAATCCGTATGCATTCTCAAAATTGAATAATGCAGGACCTAAATGGACCAATGAAAAGACTCTTTCTTTTCATCGCATTGTTTTTCTCTCAGGGGTTGTTGTGGGCTACTTTGCTCACTTCCTCCAGTCACAAAGTGGGAATGGCCAGCCCCGCCCCATCACCATTGGACTTCCAAGTGAATCATTAATTGGTCTGAGCCTCCAACCAGCCTCTGCAGTGCCCACTGGAATGACCGGCCCACTGCAGGACAGACTGGTCAGACAGTTGGGGGGAGGACCGTGACAGAGGAGAAGGAACAAAAGTTTAGACGAGAGGAGTGAGTGCAGAGAGAGGCACATGTCTTACCAATGCCTTGCGCAGGGGTGCCGGACTCCACATCCGCCGTCTCACTCTTCTTATGGTGCAGATAGCGTAGCGTGAAAAGGGGTTGGTGCTGCACTTTGAACCCTAAGGTTGGCCTTTAATCCCTTTATTGATTTCAGCAGTGTTTCCTGCTCTTTCCTGTGTTGGACACAAAGTTCACAGCCCCTTCCCTGCACTTGCTTATTGCGTCCATTTGGTGAGAAGGAGAGTTATTTTTCCTGTCATTTGTTTGTTGTTCTCTTTCAGTAAAGAGCTGCCTTCTTTAGCTCTACATCACTGAGCTCCCTCTTGTTTTGATTCCTCATAATTCCTCTACGTTTTGGACTGACTGCAGAAGTTATGGCTGAGAGAGGCTATGGATACTATCGCACCACTATTTTCCTGGCCATGTTTGTGGGCTACACGCTGTTATACTTCAACAGAAAGACTTTCTCCTTTGTGATGCCATCCGTGATGCAGGAGATCCAGCTTGACAAAGACGAACTTGGTAAGAAATGATCGGGCCCCACCCACCCTACTGCCCGTTTCCACGTGTGCGATCGGAAACACCCTTCTGAATTGCAGCCTAGTTTTCTGCTGAAAACTCACCATGCAACAGCCTTTTCTACTGTAAGTTGTTTAAACGGCTCACCTTTCTGATTAAATTGACCATTGCCACAATGTGCATGCTGAACTTTGGTTTTGTTATCACATGCTGAACTTTGTTTTGTTATCCTATCTACAGGCATCATCTTACTTTACATACATGTACCTTCAGTTTCAGGTTAAGTTGCATTAATTCAGTGATGCACAGTTGTGGAGGGCAGTGCATGACCTGAAATAATCAAATCAAAATTACTACTATAGACAGGCAAAAAATGGGATTTACATACTGAATTCAAGATATTTTTCATCTTGCATGTATATGCTTCGATTATTGTAGTTTTATTACTACCCAAATCAGAGGAAGTTGGGATGGTGTGTTGAGTTTGAACTGAAAGTATTGATCTGTAAATTATCTTTGGCCTGTACTACAATAAAAATAAGACAGCAGTACTTTTGATTTTTTTAAATATTCTCTTATTCCAAGCTTGCAAAATATTTAAAAACAACTTGGGACAGTTAAGTATTTACCACTCTGTAATGTTGCCATTCTTTTTCACAATGCTTAAAGGGCCAATGTACAGGTTCCCGACTTCTTAAAGATTATGCTTCCAGGTGAAGGCATACACGTCTATCAAGCTGCCAAAAAATTATTTAATTGACCGTTATTAGGATCAAAGAAAACAAGTGAACAAACAAGTGGTGCCAGGCACAACAAACCCCGCCCCTCGCACATGTTGAACTTTGACCTACTTTTCCTAAATTCAATAGGCATCTATTCTGGGTCTGTGGCAATCCCTAAACCCAATTTGGGGTGAATCTGGCAATTAGTTTTGCTGCTAAAGTGTTAACAAACAAAGAAAGAAACAAACAAACCAAACCAAAACAATACCCCTTGTCCTCCCCCTTCGGGCGGGGCGGGGTAATAACCATTTGCATGCTTTTCTGATCTCGGCCTGATTTTGGGTTTTCCTGCATTCAATTGCCAGGTGGCAACACTCCTGACGTCATTTGCGCAAAATGTTTGCCAAGCCAGCCCCTCTGAAAAGAAATTTTCCCGATGTCTTGAGAAAGCAATCGCCCCGTCATCTCTATCTCGAGGTAGGGTGGATCCCTTGTATACAGAAACCTACATGAGGTTAATGTATGTATACATAAATCCACCCAGCAGAATACTCATATTACTCCCAAACTTATAATATTGCTTTGGCAGCCTGTCAAGTATCATGTAGATTTTAAGATTTGCCTGTTTACTTATAAGAGTGCCTTTTTCCAAGATCAGCCTCATACTGGCAAAATTGGCCAACTCACTATCTCCAAATCTTTTCATACTTCATAATTACTGAGTTTGGGGCCGGAAATACGGAAATCAGTCATGACCTTGGTAATTAACCCCTCCCCTGCTGAGCAGGCCACACACACTTTTCTGTACCATATTGAGCAGTAACTCATTTGAATACTCCATATTTCAACCTACATGGAGGTCCCAAAATTTTATCAACTATTCTTGAAAGTGGAGTTGGTAGACTGCAACTTAAAATGAAAAAAATCCTGGGACCTCCATGTAGGTTGACGCTAGCGCCACCTGAAGTCAGAAGCGATGCCATTTCTGACACATGGAAATTGGGTCCTAGTTCCATCCTACATAAAGGTCCCAAACAAATAACAACTGTTTTCCAATCTTTGCATGCCAGACATCAATAATCAGCAATAAAAGTTTTGGTACCTTTGTGCAGGAGGGAGAATAAGCGACCGAAAGTGGGGTAGACGGGCAAGGTCACCCAACTTCGAGCCGCGCCCACTAAAACCTGCATGGTCCCCCAGGTGGACCATCACCAGTATTTGCTACATCCACATATGAACTTACAATTTTGCCAATAAAAAGTTTGGGACCTTTTCATTCCATGCAGATATTAACCATTTTATTTGTCATATTGAGTATTTCATCAATATCTGTGCACATACAAATTTTGCACATTATGTACATAGAAAATACATTCCTGTTTATTTCAATGCAAGTTTGATTCACAATTGAAAATAATTTTGTCAGGATGAGTTAGTTGATATTTCTGGGAGTTCCATTCAAGCTTCCTAATTTTAACTCTATTTGTCATATTTGCATACATTTTAACCCTTTATCTCTGTCAATGTTTCACTTGGATACAGATGAAATGGCCCACAATCACCAAGTCCCTTGTGATGGCAAATACAGCTGCTGTAGACCGCCATTCTGGCCAATCATCAACAGCTTGTGAAAGAAAGGGTATCACTAAGTCAGTGGTTCTCAAACCCGGTCCTGGCGTGCTACAGTGATGCTGTTTTTTGTTCCAACAATTGTTGAGGATTATATTTCAGTATTTATCATCATATTCATCAGTAAATCAATAACCATATTGAATAACTATAATCAATAATCATAATCAGTAACCATATAATGTATGCAGCAGTAACACACACACACACACACACACACACATGCACAGGCACAGGCACACGTACGCATGCACAAACACACACATACAAGCAGTTCACACACGCATGAGCAGTGCACACAGACACATGTACACACACATACACACACAGGCACAAGCAGCACACATACACATGCACACCCACACACACACACACACACACACACACAAGCAGTTCACACACATACAAGCAATTCAATTCACACATGCATGAGCAGCTCACACACACATTAGCAGCAGGCTTTTGTAGCTTTGATTGGTAAGCAGGCTTCTGTTTATTTGATTTGAAAACATAATCAGGTGATGCATTTGATTTCTGTAGCTTTGATCAATATTTGTTCAGTAAAATCATTAGTTGTTCCTGAAAAACATAATCAATTGAATCATTTATGTATCTGCCTGTATTTTATTCCTTTGACTGTATTTTTCCACTATTGACTGTAATTTTCCACTCCTTTTTAGTCTTATGCATGCTTATCTTTTGGTTGCAGTTTTCAAGGAAAGTTGGCAGTGTTTTGGTTTGCCTGTCTGTGGGAAAACCTGTTGTAGCGTGAGAATGAGAAGGCGGGAAGACCATATTTGGAAGATATTTCTTGTGATGAAGGTATAAAAACTGGGTGTGAAAAGCAAAATGTCAGTTCTTCTTGCGCAAAAAGAACTCGGCTTTATATTTATCAATATGCCTCAATAGAGCCTAATTTTCTGAAGAATCTGTCTCTCCCCAATTGCTTGAGGATGGGGGAACCTCATAATATGAAAATATGTCTGAATGAAAACCACGACACAAAAATTGCAATTTTAGGATTTTAACAAGCTGTTGATTTGTCTTAATTAGCTGCATTCCATGGTTGGAACAGTTATATGTACCATCTTTGGCCACATTCAGATGGACGTATCCATTGTGCCATGAAGAATAAAAACCCTTGAACATATTGTGCTTAGTTTTCTATATTGTGAGGATTTTTAGGAAAAAACATTCCTAAACAGATCCAATTAGACTCTGAGAAAATCAGTACGCACCAAATTTGGTAGTTGACCACAAGGGTCTTGCTTTTTTCAAAATCATTTGCCTGAACTTAATAAAATAAACATGAAACAAAACAGGTGTGACTCTCTTGTTTGCCCAATAAATTGTTAGTTTTTGTTACCATGTGTCAATAGTGTCACCAATGACGAACCTATTGATTGTATGTTGATTAAATGTTCAGTTAAATTGTTTCCCATGCAGTTATTTATACAAGTTTCTACTATATCTCAATGTGGATTTGAAATTTTTATTCTTCATGGCATTAGTAGGTTTTTCAGATGTGACTTAAGAGGATACATAACTGCACTAAAGATATTGGCACCAAATTAAGACAAATCAACAGCTTGTTCAATTCCTAAGACTGCAATTGTGGTTGGAACAAAAACCAGGGTACACAGTGGGGCGCCAGGACCGAGTTTGAGAACCACTGCACTAAGTGATGCCTTGGATATAAATCCTTGTGTAGATTTCTTTACAAGGATTTCAACAGGAACTATGCATCAAATCTGCACAAGACAGAGGTGATGAAAGCCAAAACAACTTTCACTGCACCACAAAAAATTCATTATTGTGGGCCATCTTTTGAAGACTAATGAGAACAGTAGTTTCAGGAGGTTGGCATTTCAATACACATGTCAACAAAGTATTTTGAATTGATGCAGCCTTTGTCTGGTGAAAGAGAAACTTGAAATCGAAACTTGCATTGTATCATGCGTGCAAAAGTAAACAGTCATCATAAAATTGGCAAAAAGCACTTGGAATGAGAGTTACATACCATGTAGTTTCTTCTTTATCCAAATCATGTATAATGTGTTCTGCCATGAACAACAGGCCCCTGCTAACCTCAACAAGTGATCATGGGTCTCATTCATGAAAAGTGAGCAGAACGAATTTGTATGTAAACTGTTCGCAAACGGGAATTTACGTGCATCTCCGCATTCATCAATATTTTAGTAGCTCCGATCTTTTCATAGCTACTAACAAAATCTACACATGCTGCTGACCACGCGTAGTGCTTGTGTATATTTAAGAATGCACATAAATAATGCTTATCACTATTGGAAATTACAATTTTAATTCATATTGCGCTCTGTTATGTGCACAATACGCAGATGCCTTTGAAACACGTGATATAGCCTAAACATGACAAACGATTAAAAATATAACACATTTAGTTAAATTAGTTGGAAATTGGCAGGTTTAAGATCCGGATTAGGTTCATGATTGTGAATTATCTATGTGAATCGACTCAATAGATTACACGTTCTTTCTACATGTGCCAGCGATGCGCTTGTCTGCAGTTGTTGTGTCTGTGAGCCTCCTCCTCCTGTGGCTGATGTATTTTCTTGTGTGTGTGTGCGCTTATGCGTTTCTATGCCTCCGGTTTCACATCAAACCATTTACGCTTCACCTCGGACATGGTTCTTTGGACTGCAGAGACAACATTAATGGCATCTGTCACCTCCCTCCAGGCCTTCACTTTGCCTGTCCCTGTCACACCACTGCTAACAGATGAAAATAAAATGTTTTTTCTTAACTCCACCCAAAATTATTTCTATCTCCGCTTCGGAAAAAATCTTTTTTCTTTCTCTCTTTCTTTCTTTGCGCCATGACTGACAGGTCGACTGGATGCATCTACACCTCCTTATATGGTGGTCATAGGCAATTCATGGGCAGGGATTTATGCTAATAGCTGATTACCGGGCTGTCACTTTACAATGGATTGGCATTCATGATCATACACACTTGTTTACGATCAGATCTGAGTTTCCCGCGGTGTTCATGAATCCGGAGTAGGTTTTTAGTAGCGTAGGCTTTTATGTGCAAATCTACGCACAAAGTTACTAACGTTTCATGAATGAGACCCAATGTGTAAAAGAGACCAGTGTTAATGGATTTAAGCCAGGCTATGCTGGTCATTTCTGTTGGCAACACCAAAAGAAAGATTTTGAGGATTATTGAATAGAAGTACGAAATGGAACTTGGCTTGAAAGATACACTGCCCGGCCAAAAAAAAAAAAAAAAGTCGCACACTCAAATGTTTAGTTGGAACCCCTGTAGCTTTGATTACAGTGCATATTCGTCTTCTCATTGTTTTGACAACTATATGCAATGCCAGGACATTTATTTTCGATCAGAAATGCCATAATTTTTGGCCGAGATCTTGTCTTCTCAACATAATGGTTGAACCACTCAGTGGTCTTTCTTGAGCACATCCCAATAACTTTAAATGTGTTTAAGGTGAGGACTTTGTGGTGGCAAATTTGTTTGTGAAAATGATTCCTCATACTTGTTTTTGTCATTCATGGTTTTCTTTGCTAAATACAGGCCAATGACTGAAATACTGTAACATCTTTTCCACCATCAAGGGATGCGTCTTCCGACATGATTTTTTAAGAAATGAGTAGCGACGTGCTTCATCAGTCAGGGTAAAAATGATTATTGCCAGCTGAAACATATTAATAACCGCAATAATGATCCAATTATAGAATCTGTTCATTAATTTCCGAACGGTGACTTTTTTTTTTTTGTTGGGCAGTGTACATGTACATGTACATGTACATGTACATAATGTAGACAATTTGTGTGTACACAGATAGTGATTAAACACTCAAATATGACAAATAAAAGGGTTAATATCTGCATGGAATGAAAAAGTCCCAAGCTTTTTATTGGCAACATTGAAAGTTCATATGTGGATGAAGCAGATACTGGTGAAGGTCCACCTGGCGGGCCATGTAGGGTTTAGTGGTCGTGGCTCGAAGTTGGGTGACCACGCCCATCTACTCCACTTTTGGTTGCTTATTCTCCCTCCTAGACAAAGGTCCCAAAACTTTTATTGCTAATTATTGATGTTTGGCATGCAAAGATTGGAAAACGGTTGTTATTTGTTTGGGACCTTTATGTAGGATGGAACTAGGACCCAATTTCCATGTGTTGGAAATGGCATCGCTCATGACCTCAGGTGGCGCTAGCGTCAACCTACATGGAGGTCCCAGGATTTTTTTCACTTTCAAGTTGCAGTGCACCAACTCTAGTTTCAAGAGTAATTGAACAATCCCAAGCCCCGCCTCCCATTGTTACTGTTGCTAGGTCGGACAACTAACCAGGAAACTTCAGCCTTGCCTGAGTTCAAAACAACAAGCATAGCGGCGCCGGTTCTGTTCACTGATGTGTTGCATGCGAGTCGGTGTTATTTTGGCACCGATATTTTGTCTCCCTAAATATGAGCTTTTTGGAGGATGAAAAGCGGCACACTTACTAATGGGAAGATCGAAATGTGACTCAGTGTCAACGTTTAAGTGCGAGCAGAAAAGTTAAGTTAACGTGACCGAGGCTTTTAATGACCCTCTGAAAAGATATTTGCTTGGAAGTTTTCCCCGTTATAAGGAACGTCAATGAATGTCTGTGTACATTATCAAATTACTCTCTGGTTTCCTCACTTCATTGTACCCTGGTTGAGCATATTTGCCATCAACCGAATTGTTCATATTGAATCATTTGGCTAATGCCAACGTTGTTAAAAGGAAGTGCTAGTTAACTCTGGCTACTCCTTTCCTCAGCTTCATCTTTGCCCCTGTCCCGTTAAAACACTGCTTTCAAAAATGATCACTGCACAACACGGATCGAGGGGACAGAGAAAACTTTCTTCTCCTGATTCCTAGCTAACAGCCAAACCTTTCTCCCCTCCTTGTCTTTTTGAGCTCTGTATAAACAGACAAAGCGACTTGTCCACTGTTTTAAATATTATGCAGGTAAGAAGTATTGTCGTTGAATTTCAGTTACAAGCAGCTAGCCTGTTAGCCACCTTGTTAATTTTATTAACTGCCCAGTTAATGCAGTCCCCGTGACGGTAAGGGTACCAAGGTAGCTCGCTGGTGACCGTTATCAATTGCTAGCGTTTTTTGTTAGTCAGCGGTCTATTCAAGTCAATGGGACGGCTAATTAACTAGCTAGCATGAAACGTTTTATTACAGCCCTTCAAATGAATATTGCTGCAAAAGGCATGAGAATACAACTGCAAAGGTTTGTTTGATAAAAGTGCCTTCTGTAATATTCTTGTGTCGTAAATTGTAATTATCTTGTGAGATTTATCATCAATGAAAAAGACACTAATTTCACACTGTTTCAGATCTTTTTTTAAATTAGTTTAGGAATACATTAAAAAGCTTATTATGGTTTTGGAAATGTAATAAAAAAACACACCTTTAATGTGGTCGGTATATCGAGTGTCTGTTACATGTTACATCGTTTTACCATCTTCAGAAACCCAAAATGCCTGGTTTGAAGGCTGCCTGAGGTGAAAGTTGTCCGAGGTTCGGTCAGACCCCTGCTTGCCCCATTGTGATGTGGCCGAAAGTGGGCGGGGCTTGGGATCGGTCAATTGATAAAAACTTGGGGCCTCCATGCAAGTTGAAATTTGGAGCAGTCAAATTTGTTACCGCTCAATATGGCACAGAAAAGTGCCATCAAAGTCTGCTCACCAGGGGAGGGGTTAATTACCAAGGTCATGACTGATTTCCCTATTCCCAGCCTCATTTCCTCATTTCGGCGAAGTGACTGAAATTCTGAATCCTATTGTAGCTAGTTTGCTGGCTACTAAGCCAACTAAGTTTCTAAGCAGATTACATCATGCCTTGAAAAAATCCTTAACCATCTGCCAAAATGTTTTATATTATCTAGTGTTGTGAATACCTGTGCTGGGTGGCATGAAGGAATTATGTTCTCAGAATAGTTACTGGATTGTAGCTACATCTGGTATTGCATGCAGAAGTCCACTGGGGAAAAACAATATTATGTTAATGTTTACATCAATGATGCCATTGGTGTAATTCTGCCTTCTCAGCAAAACTTATGCATAGTTTGTCGGTAACTAACTAGTGAGGGCGAAATGGCAAAAAAAAAAAAAAAACAATTCATTTGCTTACCTTCGAGCAAACAGCCTTGTGTTGTTGATCTTATTCACATGGAGTTGAGTGGGGGGCCTTCCACATGCCTTAATCCATCGTAAACACCTTTCCAACTGCTTTTTTGGCCTCGGAAGAAAGGATTAATTGAGCTCCCTGTTGCCAGGTGGGGTATCTTTCGTCAGTACTACACGCTCCACAAGCGCATCTAAGAACCATTTCTGATAAAGTCAGACACCTTGCCTGTTACATACAGCTCATGACTGCATTGAATGTGGGACAGTATGGCGGTGCTGTCGGGGTAGGCAGGACCTTAGTAAGATAAGGCAATCTGATTGGTACAGTGGGGTGCAAAAATTTGGCCACCCCTGGTTTAAATGTCTGTTACAATTAATCTCCCAGTGATTGAAAGCAAACCTGAACACTAAATGCTACAAAGTTAAACATGACACCTTTTTGCAAATTTAAAAGCAAGGTTTCCTTTTATTTTAATTTTTCTGAGTTTTTAAACGATAAGAAAGGAAAAAGGGCCCTGTGCAAAAGTGTGGGAACCCTTTTGGATTATTCTTTGTTACCTTTTAAGTAGATGATTACTAAGGCCCAGACCCAGGTGATTTACTCGTTAGGGCTTCAATGAGTCAGGTGAATATAATTCCAGGGTTGAACTATATATTCTGAAGTAACTCCATGCCTTCTTAAGTATCCGACTGTCGTGGCTGTTGTGCCTGGTATTAAAAACCATGTATTCCTCTAAACAGTTGTCCAAGGATGTCAAAATCAAGATAATTCACTTCCACCAACAAGGAGAGGGCTACAAAAAACTCTCGCAACGTTTCAAACTACCCATTTCTACTGTCAGAAACATCGTAAGAAAATGGAAAATAAATGGAACAATTGAAGTCAAGGCAAGATCTGGAAGACCAAGAAAACTTTCAGATAGAACGGCCCGAGATCTGGTTAGAAATGCTCAGAAGAACCCACACATCACTGCAAAAGGGCTGCAAAAAAAGAGCAGCAGACACAGGTCTAGTTGTTCACAGGACAACAATATAGTGTACCTTTAAACAACAAAGACCTACATGGCAGAGTTGCAAGAAAGAGGCCTTTTGTGAGGTTGCGATCTGGAACCAGACATGAGAGCCAGGAAATGCAGTAAAATAGGATTTTATTGAGAAAGGGGGCGAACCCCCGCAGAGCAAGAGGCAACGGTACAAGGTCCACAATCCAAAAATCAAAAGTCCACAGGGCGAAATCCGAGTCGTAAACAGGGCACCAATCACAGAATTCGTAGTCGGGCAAAAAAAGTGTTTGATACACAGAAGTAACAAGCAATCCAAAACAGAGCCAAAATCGATAATCGGGGACGGTCCAGTCAGAAGTGAATCACAAGAGAATACGAGGTGAAAAAAAGCGTAGCACAAGGGAAACGTTCTGACGGGGAACTGCTGTGAGTAGACTGCTTAAATACACACAAGGGAAGTCACATGCTATGATTAGGGACAGGTGAATTGGATCAGACTAATTACGTAGGAGCAAACACGAGGGAGAACCTAACCACATGAAATTGGCAAAAGCCAAAACGCGGACAGGGATCACGAGACAGCCTATTGACAAAACATACAGCTCTGGTTAGGGAGTTCTAACGTGCACACATAATGAGAGGCAGAACAGAGTTAAGCAGGTGCGGAGGATCCGCTGAAACGCAGCAAAGTAGATTGAGTGAAGACGAGAGGCGAAGACTAGAACAGGGCGAGTGCTGAGAGCTTGTTAATCAATTAGTAAGGTGCAGCTATACAATCCCTAGTGCTCGTTAGTAAGTTAGTATTATATACAATGTTAGTCTAGGTGAGTAACTTTAACAAAAACAAACTGTTAGTATTGGTTAGTAATATAGAAAAGCAAAGTGAAGGAAGCAAAGGAGATTAGAAGGAACTATTGAAAACCCAGAAACCATGAAATCACCTGAAAGCGTGGCACACAATACTAGGGGAAATAAGCTGTCACGTAACACAAGACCAGACAGGGGAGACAAAGTGCAATGCATGGTGAAATACAAAACAATGACCGGAATCTAACTGGGGAATGGGCTATGGCAGGAAATGCATGAATAAACAGAAACAAAACATGGCATGGAACAAGGCAAATGCAAAACATGAACAGAACATGGGCAGAGCAGAACAGAATCATAACACCTTTCCTACGACCTCAACACAAAATTAAGCGTCTGAAGCAGGGGCGGAGCTAGTGACTTCTCGCAGGGGGAGCAAAAACTCAAAGAGCCCCCCCCCCCACTATAAACAAAACACCATGTTTTGTTTTTAGACCTTAATGGTATGTGGAATTAATCAGATGATTTTGCTAAATGTTGCAAACATGAGACTCTTTTGAGCATATATTAGGCTAGGCTGTAGTATTATTGCAATAGACTTATTTCTGGCATG
Organism: Gymnothorax javanicus; assembly: GCA_029692085.1. Classification (NCBI taxonomy): domain Eukaryota; kingdom Metazoa; phylum Chordata; class Actinopteri; order Anguilliformes; family Muraenidae; genus Gymnothorax; species Gymnothorax javanicus. The sequence continues at coordinate 106,279,400 of CM056195.1, forward strand.
GCTGTGCTGCACATAAACCATCAGGAGACGAGGTCAAAGCAATTTTAGGCTATAACTGTCTGAGCGCCCTAACCTGGGAAGCAGGCTATTGGATGCAAGGCCTAGTTATTATTTTTTACAGTTATTATCAAACTGCTCACGGTGGAATAGCCTGCTATGATCTGCGCGTTCACCGTGCGCTTTTGCCCATGCATGAAAATTGGGGGGAAGGCAGTGATATCCGATCTGAACAAAGTGTAAGAAAGGAATAAGTAGGCGTAACGATGAGCTGATTTTTAGAACTATCCACCATCTATAATATCATATAATAATCACAACCACAACTTACTGTCAGCAGCAACAAAAGAAGCAAAAGCAAGCAGCTTTCAATCGACAAATAATAGCATATGCACTAACGATGACTTTACGGTTTCATTGTGATTCATTAAATATAACCAGCTCGGAAGCTTCATTATAACCTGGCTGGCTTCCCGTTACGTTAGCCAACAATAATAAACGACAGTCACAACACTGTAAGTTAACCAGCTGGGTAACGTAACCTTACTGTGGGTACAAACCAAGAGCTACACATGCTGCAAGAGCAGCCGATGGACACCAGCGTCTAGCGCTGCAAAGCGTCCAGTGTCCATTGAAAATGAATAGAATCAGCAGCTCTTGCAGCTCTAGGTGCGTACCCACAGTTAGATTTGCGGTGCAGGCCGTGATTTAGTCCAGTCGCTCCGACCAGCCTAGCCTACTAAAAATCTGGAGTCGAAGCAGCATAAAACAAGAAAACATGCTAATCGGTGACAGCACCTTGTCACAGATTACAACACAGTGGGTGAGGTATATCAATAACTCACCATTAGAGGTTCCGAACTGACGAAGTTGTTTTTCACCTGGCGCAACTTTATGGCCACTGGAGTTTTAAAAAATTATCCGAATTCCATTTTTGCTGGAAGCTTATGTTACAGATTGTAGCAACGGCAAAACTCCACAAAACGTCCGTTTACAAACTCTCAAATACATCTTCCAAAACACCATCCAGTATGATCCAAGTCTTCTTTGTCCACGCCAGTATGCTCAGTAGTAATCGCGTTATTTTAGCTAAAAACAAACGAAACGTAACAGCCCCCCCCGAACGTTCTCACTATAGGGCAAATGGCGATGACGGGTTACTCCGTTTCAAAATAAAGGAACAATTTGCAATTGGTAATTGTCTACTGGCAAGGTCTTCTTTTCGGTCCTTTATTTTGAAACTGAGTAACCTGTCAGTCCCATTATATCATGGTGTCGTAGTACAATGCAAGCTTCAGCCTGTAATTGGTCTGGATTCTAATGCAGCTGCATTTCACGCATATATGGTAGCTACGCCGCGGGCCCCCTCTTAGCCGTGGGCCCGGAGCGGCTGCTCCGTCTGCCCCCCCGCTAGCTCCGCTACTGGTCTGAAGTATGCAAAAGAGAACCTTGACAAACCTCAAGCCTTTTGGAACAATGTGCTTTGGACTGACGAAACCAAAATTGAACTTTTTGGCCACAACCAAATAAGGTATGTTTGGAGAAAAAAGGGTGAAGCATTTGTAGAGAAGAACACATTGCCAACTGTTAAGCATGGAGGTGGATCCATGATGCTTTGGGGTTGTGTACCTGCTGGGGGCACAGGCAATATTGCGCAGGTGGAAGGAAGAATGGATTCCACCAAATATCAAGACATTCTAGAGGCTAATGTTCACAGCTCAGTCCAGAAGCTGAAGTTGAAGAGACGTTGGGTATTCCAGCAAGACAATGACCCGAAGCATACCTCAAAATCCACCGTAAAGTACCTCTAGGAAAGACGGATGAAGGTTTTAGAAAGACCATCACAGTCCCCAGACTTGAATATTATTGAAAATCTGTGGAGAGACCTCAAACATGCCATGCATGCAAGAAGGCCGAACAATATCTCTGAGCTAGAGGTTTTCTGTCAGAAAGAATGAGGAAAAATTCCAAAGACAAGAACTGAAAGACTCTTAGCTGGCTACAGGGAGCGTTTGGAAGCTGTTATAGCTGCCCGAGGAGGCGTTACAAAGTAGTAGCTGGCACGGTTCCCAAACTTTTGGACAAGGCCTTCTTCCTTGTTTTATTATTTTGAAACTGCAAAAAGTTAAAAATTAAAATTATTCTTGCTTGAAAATGTGATGAAATGTGTCATGTTTAACTTTGTAGCATTTAGTGTTCAGGCTTGCTTTCAATCACTTGGAGATTAATTGTAGCTGACATTTAAACCAGGGGTGCCCAAATTTTTGCACCCCACTGTAGTTATTCTACACTTGATTGTCAGGTCGGAAAGGTTGATTGAAATCCTTGTGCATGGAAGTTTCTCAGTTTCACCTGTGGTCACCACAAGTAACATGGAAATCGATTATGACTCCGGACTGCTGCAGCTTTTCTTTTAACATAACATAACATAACATAACATAACATAACATAACATGAATGGTGAGAACAGGCCGTTCAGCCCAACTAGGCTCGCCAGTTTCTTTGTACTATCGTCAATATATCACTTCAGATACTCAATGACTCAATGGTGTCTAACTTTAAGTCAAGCCTGCTCTTGAAAACTCCCAAGGTCTCTGCCTCAACAATATGGTCAGGCAAGCTGTTCCACAGCGAAATTACTCTTTGGGTGAAGAAATATTTCCGAATAGCAGTGCTAAATTTACCTTTGGTCAGCTTCCATTTGTGACCCCGAGTTCTACTAACAACACTTGGTTGAAGGAATCCTACATAATTCACTTTGTTAATCCCTTTAACATATTTAAAGACCTCAATCAGATCACCCCTTAGTCTCCTTTTCCTAAGACTAAAGAGATTAAGGATCTTCAGCCTTTTCTCATAGCTTTCATCTTTAATACCCGGAATTAGCTTAGTGGCTCTTCTCTGAACTTTCTCTAAAGCTTCAATGTCTTTCTTAAAGTATGGTCCCCAGAACTGTACACAATACTCTAGATGTGGTCTGACGAATGTGTTGTACAAAAGAAGCATCACCCCCTTGGATTTGAACTCAATACTTTCGGCAATGTATCCCTGCATCCGATTGGCTTTTTTAACTGCTACAGCACAATGGCTAGAGCCTGTGAGGGTTTGGTCAACAATCACTCCCAGATCTTTCTCTTGTGGAGCACATTCCAGTTTAAAACCTCCCATGAAGTAATCCCGTCTAATGTTTTTATTACCTACCTGTACTACTTTACATTTCATTTACATTTACATTAAATTTCATTTGCCACAATTCTGCCCAATTCTGGATTCTATCCAAATCATCCTGAATCACTTTAGTGGACTCTAAACTATTTGCCAAACCTCCCAATTTAGTATCATCTGCAAATTTCATTAATCTGCTCTCAATATTCCTATCAAGGTCATTAATGTAGATGAGGAACAGCAGGGGTCCCAACACCGATCCCTGGGGGACGCCACTCCCCACCATACCTAGCTCAGATGAGATACCACTGACCACCACTCTTTGTGTTCTGTCCTGCAACCAGTTTTGAATCCACTTCAGAATACCTCCTGTAACTCCAATGGAGCTCATTTTAAAAATTAGTCTCTTATGCGGTACTGTGTCAAATGCTTTCTGAAAATCCAAATATATGATGTTATAAGCCCTGCTCTGGTCATAAGACTTGGTGGCCTCTTCAAAAAATTCCAGAAGGTTTGTCAGGCATGACCTTCCCTTACGGAAACCATGTTGGCTATCCCTCAAGATATTGTTACGTTCAAGAAATAAGTCCAGCTCATCTTTTATGATAGATTCCAATATTTTGCACGCAATGCAAGTTAAACTGACTGGCCTGTAATTACCTGTCTTAGTACGGTCCTCTTTCTTATATATTGGTATTATATTACCCTGTTTCCAATCATTTGGTATTTCTCCAGTTTCTAAAGACCGTCTAAAGATGGCGGATAGCGGCTTAAAGATGATCTCACTAACTTCCCTGAGCACTCTAGGATATAAGCCATCAGGACCCGCCGCCTTATCTGCCTTTAGTTTATGCAACTTTTCTAATACTACGTTATCCCTAACCTCAATTTCCGCTAAATAATCTTGACCATTTGACATGCCCTCTGGCCGAATAAAGACCCGCTCTAAGGTAAAATTCTCAACAAAGTAACCGTTTAAGGTGTCCGCAATATCCTTGTTATTATATAGCAGCGATCCATTTTTATTCTTTATGCACTTAACCTGCTCTTTGACTTTCCTTTTTCTACTACAGTACTGAAAGAAGCGCTTAGGGTTAGTTTTTGCCCCCTCTGCAATTTGTCTTTCATACAGTCTTCTAGCATTCCTCAGCTCTTTTTTTGACCACAGCCCGCATTTTACAGTATTCGGCCTTAGTAATCTCATTGTTATCCTCTATGTACATCTTATAAAGATTCCTCTTTTCCCTCAAACTCCTACGAATAGCTGCGGTCATCCACTGAGGATTCTGCTTTTTCAGCTTACTTTTGGACACCTTTGGAATGAATTTGCATTGAGAATCAAGTAAAACCCCCTTAAATCTTTCCCACATCTCAGTTACAGACTCACAGTCCAGGAGTGTCTCCCATTTTATTTCACTTAGATTTGAGCGCATCCTGTCAAAGTTTGCTTGCCTAAAATTGAAAATTTTTTGTTTTTGAATACACCTTTTAACTTCCCATGAAACCTCAAAATTAATAGTAGAGTGATCACTTGTCCCAAGTGGCTCCCTGTACCTCAACATTGCTAATTCTATCTGGGTCATTACAGAGCACTAAGTCTAAAATTGCCTTCTCTCTTGTAGGTTTATTAACATACTGCACCAAAAAATTATCATTTATGACATCTAGAAATTCTTCCTCCCCCCTCCCCTGTCCTTTCACCTTTTCCCAATCAATACCAGGATAATTTAAATCTCCCATAATAATAGTCCCTCCTCCTCTACAAGCTTGCGTAATCCTCTTAAAGAGCATTTCATTGACTGTACTGTCCAAAGCTGGTGGTCGATAGCATACACCTATGTTTAAACCAGTCTCGTGTTTGCCAGTGAGCCTGACCCAGATATCTTCGCAGGGGCAAGGAATGTTCAATTTCAGGAATTTCCTGCACATTTATGTTTTTTCGTTCACATAGAGTGCTCGCCCCCCTCCTCGCCTATTGCATCTATCCTTCCAAAAGAGCTTATAACCTTCTATATTATATTCATCTCCATCCTCTTCACTAAGCCATGTCTCTGTAATCCAAACTATGTCATAGCCTTTACTAATCATAATGGCCTCAAGTTCTCGAAATTTATTTTTAATGCCTCTTGCATTTAGATAAAAACATTTCAGGTTATCACGAATGCTCTTCCCCTTCGATTTCCCATGTGCCCGCTGCTCAAAGCCCCTCACCACGCTTTTTTGCTTTAAAAATATATAATCAATAGTGCATGTAACGCTGTCAGCTTCCATCAGGGCAGTCTGCATTTCCCTCTGTGTAACACTCTCTAACCTCCCTGCCCCCCAAGTCCCTAGTTTAAATAACTCTCTGCTACCCTCAACATACGCTGACCCAGTTCAAAGGTACCCCTCCGGTTCAGGTGTAGCCCATCCGGCTTGAACAGGCCACCCCTGTCCCAGAAGTAGTTCCAGTGCCCCATAAACCTGTACCCCTCTTTCCTACACCAGGTTTGTAGCCACGTGTTAAACCTCCAGATAAAATTCTGCTTCCCTCTGCTTGCACGTGGTACCGGTAAAATCCCGGAGAACACTACCGCGGAGGATCTGCTCCTAAGCTTTTCAGCTAATTCAACAAATTTGCTTTTGCAGAACCTCAAACCTACCCTTACCTATGTCATTAGTCCCAACATGGACCATGACAACTGGATCCTTCCCCGCTCTGGCCAGGAGCTTGTCCGCACGCTCCAGGAGGTCTCCTACCTGGGCACCAGGCAGGCAACACACCGTACGAGACTCCTTGTCGCGCGAACAGACTAAACTGTCTATTCCTCTAAGTATTGAGTCCCCCACTATCAATAACTCTCTTTTCTGAGGGGTAGAGGCCAACAGGGTGCCCTGCTGCTCATCAGTCCCCTCACTCTCAGGGTCAGGGGCCAATTCGAGTTCCTGCAAGGGCCGGAATCGGTTGGACACCTCAACCACTGGAGGAGCTGTCACTGTACGGTGTGCACGCCCTTTCCTGCGCTGACGTCCTACCGTCACCCAACTTTCTCTCCCTGCCTGCTCTAGGGTCCCCACATCACCCTGCTTTGGCGTACAAACCATTTCTCTAAACGACATACTACTTAGTTCCTCTAGGAACTCTACTGATTGCGAACTATGTCGTGCCGCCAACTGGCCCTGAAGATCAAGGATCTTGCTCTCCAGATGCTCAATTAGCTGGCACCGGTGACAGACAAACCCACCCTGGAAATCTCTTTCCAAAAGTGCGATCATCCTGCAACCGTCACATAGTTTTGGCCACATTTTGAACCCCCTACCTAATGACCTCGCTCACCCTAGATAACAAAGAAAATTACTAATGCTGAGACAGAAGCTCAGGAACCACAATTTATTTATTTATTAACCTGAGAAGCCCTAAGCAGCAGTCACAATAGAAACCGTGGGGAGACTATGTGAATGGATAATAAGCCTCTTTTAACAGGGGCTTAGTTTCAGTTAACAGAAATGAAATACCAAATTGAGAAACTCTATGGATAATAAGCACTCCTAATAAGCCAACTTGAATTTATCTAGTCCCGGTACTATTAATATACTAACCTAAAAATATCACAGGGCTTAGCTGAGAACCCAGATAAAAAAGACTGGCTACTACGCCCAGAAGAAACTGGAGGAGGGAGGAGGCGGAGCACTCCGGTAAAGCTTTCCGTTTAAATTCCAACCAAACTGAATGGACTACTAAAGTGACTGCTGCCCTACTAACTAAATACTAAATCTCAGATCCCCAGCCAAAAATGCAAACAGTATCTATCTAGCTAGCTAGCCACAAATACAACCAAGGGTAACCGAGATAAGAGTAAAGCCTCGGTTCCCTTTAATTAAAACGGACCGAATAAACAAGTCGTTTACTTAGTGAGCGAACTATTCACGGTATCTCCCCCAATAAGCTATCGCTGAGCACTCAAACAAGCAGTTAAACTTTAATCAGCTGATCAAGGCACCGCAACCGGAGGAAAATACAAAGATAATGGAATTTGCAATGTGTTTAATCAGAAGAGCCCTTCGATGATAATAAAATTCGAAAAAGACAAAAACCCCGGTTCGCGTTAATATTCAAGCTTGGCAATGCGTTTATGCGGTAATGTGGTCAGGATAGAGAACGAATGGGACTAAAAAACCCCGGTGAACGTCAATATTTATTGGCTAGAAGACTGTATGAAAGGCAAGCGACCAAGTATGAAACCAAGCCGGGTTATAGTTAGATATCCCGGTAATTTGATATATTCTTGGTGTTGAGAGCTTGCTGGGGTTCGTTAGCTAAATCAGCTACAGAAAAAGCAGGCGACAGTGTACCTCAGTCCTTGAAAACAACTCTGTTTTACTTTGTATAGCACACAATTCACTTAGTTAGACAATTATTTAGCGTTTAATTTATTCTTTAAATTTAGCGTTTAAATTTTGTATTTTACTTTACCCTACTTTGCTCCCGGGAGACTGAAACCCCCCAAAAAAACCCCAGAAAACCCCCGTCGCCTTTGTTTGACCAGATTAGCGACTTAATTTGGCTGTTTGCTCACCGAGTTGTTACAGGGGAAAAAGGGGAAAAGAAGGAGGAAGATTCTCCTGCCCCTAATGCGACAAAGGTTATACCTCGGGAGCAAATTGTCTAATCTCTAATACTGTTTGAGCCTTAACAGACGAATTATTTTCAGAAAACTCCGTTGAGACAAGAGTAAATCTTCAGCTTAGATCCCACACGTCTTCCTCTGTCTCAACTCAAGCAGAATGAACACCAACGAACAGCGCTACAGCACAGCCAAGAGGTCAGCAACAGCAAAGCAATCAACCACAACTATCCAGCATAGTCATATAGAACCCAGTGTAGTCGTCTTTTCTCAGGGGTTGTAGGCTATGAAATTGCATAAAGATGTTTCAAATGGTCTTTTATTTTGTTTAAACAATTTAAATGAACATGAAGTGGATGTTAAATCGCCTGATGTGCGGAAAAGGTCGTGTGGAAGTTTCAGAGCATTTTGTCTTTCAGAAAGCATAGGCTTATTTTTGAGTAAACTAGCTCAAGCATAGCATGGGTCATATTTGCAAGAATGTATTTATGTGCGATAATGCCTGAAAACTGATTGGTTCTTAAGAATGAATACGGTCACTTCTTGTTATGTGTGATTAAAACCAATGGCATTACATTGTAAAACAGTCTGAGTGCGTTTCAATGATTGGGGTAATTACTACTTACTACACTGAACAAAAATATAAACGCCCCATGTCAAATTTTTGAGTTTTTATTGACAAAAAACTGGAACCGGGATTCGTCTGTGAATAGCACTCTTCTCCAGCGTGCCAAGGGCCATCGAACGTGTGCGGTTGCCCATGCGAGTCGGTTCCGATGCCGGACAGCGGTGAGATCCAGACCACGGTGAGGGCGCCGAGCCGCGCAAAGTTGGCTTCTCAGGGCGGTTCTGGACTGTCTGTGGTGTGATGTGTCTGTTGTGCTGACCAACGGTCTCATCCGCTGTGCGTGTCACTGATCTGAGCCGATCCCGCAGGTGGACGTGCTGGATGTAGTGTTCTTGTGCTGGTAAGGTCACACGTAGCCGATGTGGATGAGGTTGATTTGCAGTACTGCCTGTCTGTCGGAAACGAACTCTCAAACGGCCTATCGTCCGATAGTTAACATTCAGCTGCACAGCAACCGCTCTGGTGGACATCCCTGCATCCAGCATGCCAATGGCACGTTCCCGCATGACCTGAGACATCTGAGGCATGATGACTTTTGACAAAATTTGACATTTTGGGGTGGCCTTTTACTGTCCCCAGTATAAGGAGTGTCTGGGTACTGCTCATTCTGTCTGATCACCGTCTGGAAATGCCACACCCATGTACTGAGTAAAATCACTGCATCACTGAGCAAATGCTCACTGACAGAGAGATGGATTAAAAAATGGTACACAAATCAAGATAAATATCCCTATTGTACAAGTAAAAGTCAGCATATGCTCACTTAGAGTTGTTAACTCCATGTGGCCTCAATATTTGACATGGGGCGTTTATATTTTTGTTCAGTGTGGCTCGTTGAAGTTGAGGTGAAGACAGCAGGAAGGGGAGGGACTGCAGGGCAGAACCATCAAAAGTCTGGATCTTCAGTAGTAAATATTATTTTTCAGTTCTGAATTTAATCAATTATGTAGTTGCCAAGTAAACATGGAGAGAGAAGCTGTGACTTTGAATTCCAATGGATTATTATTATCATTGGAAAACGTTAATAAAGGAAAATGACTGAGAATGTTGCGGTTCTCATTCACACGTTTTTGTATTTTCGAGGTCCCCTAATCTTCAAATAATTGGAGAGAGGCAGAAGCTTGAGAAAATAATCAGACTCTATTCCAGCTCATGATGATACAATGACCTAAAGCCCGGAGTAGTCTTTGCATGCAAAGAATACTGAATACAAACATTCCAAGCTGTCTTTTTTATGAGGACCTTCTTCCTATCACATTACACTGGTTATCTCTCATCTCTTTTCCTTCCCCTCTTGGTTGGCATGTTCTCTATGGAATTCTCCGGAAATATTGATGGCACATGGAGGTATACAAAAGAAAGAAAAATACATTTAAAATAGAAAAATGCATTTAAAAAATAGTATAAAAATGGATGCGTAAATGGCTCAACTGTTTATGTTTCCAGTAATAAATATAACTAATCATTCTACTGAACAGATATTGATTAAATCAACTGAACAAATATTAATAAAAGCAGAAATCCACTAAACAGATATTGATTGAATCAAATGAACAGATATTGATTAAATCAACTGAGCAGAAATCAACTGAAAAGATATTTATCAAAGCAGAAATCAACTGAACAGATATTGACTGGCTCAACTGAACAGATATTTTCTGAACCAAGCACGTATTAACCACCGGGCCGATTGGGCCGGTACCATAGACAATAAAAAAGGTGGACGGCGGGATGGTGCTGTTCTCAATGGGAGAGCGATGAAGTTCATCACCATTATATTAGCTAGCGTTCAACCGCGGGCGGATATGAGTGGACTTTCACTCGTCGACATTTTGACCGTTGAGCCGTCATTATCGGCAAGCATATCTGCCTTGCGATGTGCCATGTTGTATATCAGATCGCTCCTATTGGAACGAGTTTTCATTTGAGCACCACGCCAGGTTTTCTCTCCAAAACAGTCAATTTTATGTTAGTGAATGCTGTCATTTTTTTGCTATAGCATGCCAAAAATGTAAAAGAATTGGTTTTTGTCCATTTTCAAACTGTAATATCTTTGAGATCGTTCATCACAGAGGGGCAGTTTCAAAATATAAAGTACAGAGCATGTATGGGAAGGTGTATGTGCAATATGAAGCCTCTGGCTTTGAAATTGAGCTTTCCACAGTCCTTCAAATATGCTGCCACAGAGCATAGAGTAAAATTTTCAAGCAAATTCAAGCACCCAGAATCGTATGATATACCCAAGCCACACTCTTGGAAGTCCAGATTCGCATATGACCAAATTGAGATTTTACAATTTTTCTCTGAGAAACAAAGGTTGTGAAATGGAGAAATCCAAAAGCAATTGAGCAAAATAAATAAATACAAATCAGGTGCACATTTTGCAATATTGCGTGGTTTTTTAAAGAAAAAACGTCAAAGGTGACTACAAATATAACAAGGAAATAAACTGTTTTCCAAGCATGACAAAATGCCTTCTCAAAGTGTCATTCTGATAACTGCAGTCATGAGACAGATGACAAAGAACCAGGTATCAGCACAATGGACAGCAGCTCCGCCAAAAAAGCTCAGCATCTTGAATAGCACTCCACACCCTGCAGCCCTTCACCTTCTTTTAATCAGTCAACACTGTTACACTTGCTTGTCCAGGGGTATGAATGTTGCATGTAAAAGTGGACATGGGATTGAAAAGGTAGTCCTGTAGGTTTTTTTTTATACAGGGAGACCAATTGAGAGTAAGCTCTCTTCTGCAGTTTTGAGAGAGATTGTGAAGAGAGTTAGTCAGAAAAATGTCACACAGACAACAGTGAACACGCTCAATAATTTCAGAGCCCCACCACTATCTCCCATGCTCTTTTTATCTTTTGCCCTGATAGGTTGTTACCCTTAGTGGCATTGCAAGGATGGGTGTTACCTTACTGCTCATAAATAAATAAATAAATAAAATAGAATAAAATAAACTGAAAAGAAAAACATCCTTGCTAGTAAGATGATTTGGTGAGCAACTACCACACACAGAATAATTCACCACCTCATTCTCAGTCATAATGGAACTAGACTTGTGCTTTAAAGCAATTAAAAATATGCAATTACCTATGAACCTAAGTTCTGAACATGATGAGAAATACACTTTAATACCAAGTTCTATGATGAAAATTGGAAAAACAATTGAAAAAAACAAAAATAAATAAAGTAATTAATATAAAATATATACATGTATCTTTGCATGTAATGTTGGGAATTTTTTTCTTTAAAAAAAAAGTAATGAAAGGTGAGTACATGACCAGAGATTTAAAAAAAAAAATGGGTTCCCTGGCACAATGATGAAAATTGGAAAAGCAATTGAGGAAAAACTGTACATTTTAGACCCAGGCTGCTCATTTGCCCATTATATTGGGATTTTTCTCCAAAAATAAAGGTTGTGAAAGGTGGCTACACGGAAGAAGATTAAAAGAAAGCAATTTCCCTGGTGCTAGGATGAAAATTGAAAAAGCTTTTGAGAAAGAGCTGAAACATTTGGGCACATTCCCCGTAATGTTGACATTTTTCTCAAAAAATAAAGGTTGTGAAAGGTGGCCACTTGCTTGAAGATTAGATTTACGCAATTTCCCTGGTGCTAGGATAAAAACTGGAAAAGCTTTTGAGAAAAAACTGTAAATTTTGGGTCCTGGCTGCTTATTTGCCCGTAATGTTGGGAATTTTTCCCCAAAAATAAAGGTTGTGAAAGGTGGCCAGCTGGGGGCAGATTAAAATAACACAATTTCCCTGGTGCTAGGATGTAAATTGGAAAAGCTATTGAGAAAAAACTGAAAATTTGTGCCCAGGCTGCTTAGTTGCCAATAATGTTGGAATTTTTCTCAAAAAATCAAGTTTGTGAAAGGTGGCCACTTGCTTGAAGATTAAATTGAAGTAATTTTCCTGGTGCTAGGATGAAAACTGGAAAAGCTATTCAGAAAAAACTGTAAATTTTGGGTCCTGGCTGCTTATTTGCCCGTAATGTTGAAATTTTTCCGCAAAAATGAAGGTTTTGAAAGGTGGCCAGATGGTGGCAGATTAAAATAACACAATTATCCTGGTGCTCGGATGTAAATTGGAAACGCTATTGAGGAAAAACCTTAAATTTCGAATCCAGGTTGCTTATTTGCGCATAATGTTTGGATTTTTCCCAAAAAGAAAGGTTGTGAAAGGTGGCCACATTGAAACTGGTGAGAATAAAGTTGATCCCCATGCTCTATGACAGTGCTTCCCAAAACTCTCCCGGAGGCCCACCTGTCCTGCATGTTTTAGATCTCTCCCTGCTCCAGCACAGATGATTCAAATTATCAGGTTGTCATCAATCAGCTTTAGGGGGTGATTAACGAGCTGATCGTTTGAATCACCACTGCTGAAGCAGGGAGATTTCTAAAACATGCAGGACAGATGGGCCTCCTGGAGAGGTTTGGGAACTACTGCTGTATGATTTAAATGGGAAAAACCATGGAGGAAAAAAAAAAAAAAAAAAAAAAAAAAAAAAACTTGAGCCAAGATTACATATTTGCCCATAATGAGGGGATTTTTTCCCCATGAGAAAAGATTCTGAAAGGCAAATATGAAAATCAACTTTAACTCAGGACTCCCCAAAAGAAATAATCCCCATGTTATGCCAATATTACAATTTCAATACTTCTCATAGAGGTATCTGAAGCTAACGTGACATAAATATAATATCAGTCACATTAAGGAAGTCGCTTTTAGGTCACATTTATGTTGCAATATACATGGAAATACATATACCCATTTGAAAATACAGAGAATATATAATATCAATATCAAGAAAATATATTTTGTCTGCTATCTTAAACAGGATTTTCTGTTTTAAACTGTACACATGTCCTTCTATAGTCAACTGAATGTGTCAATGCCAAAGATCAGACATTTTGAATGTTCCACGTTTTTCAGTTGTTACACAATATTTCGACGGTATCTAAATCACCGACTGCTTCTGTACACAATCGTTCATGTTCTCCGTGTATCTCCTGTGCCCTTCGAAACAAAAGCAAAACTATGAAAAATAAGAGCTGTGAAACGTAAGTTTACTTCTTTCATTTCATGCACAGTGTGTTTGAATTACACTGACAGCGTGAATAAAGAGTTATTGAAATGCTCTCTCGCTGAATGTCTGAATACCGAATATCAATCTAACATAACCTCGGTAAAGTAGACAGACATTGGAGGCTCAGGCTTTCATATGTAACCAAAATTGACCAGCTGTTTGGCCATGATGATCCTTGTGGCAAGCAGTTTTCATTTGGAGGGGGACTGTAAGACTGACGTTAAATTAATATGCTATCGCAAGTATGCATTCGGTTAAAATTTGCTTGCGCTTACAAAAGGACCCCACTGATGGACCAGTTGTTAAAAGTTGTTAATTGTTAATAATAGTTGTTAATAATATTGTTAATACTTGTTAATTTGATGCATATTGATCCGTTGTTTTATGGTGCTAAATAAAATTAGTTCTGGAATACAGGACGACTTTCAAATTTTCCATTCCAAAACCCTGTCTTGACGTTCATAATCACCTGTCATTAAACTTGCAACCAGCGAGTACTGTGGTTCTGAAGCTAGTGAGCTATTCTGTGCACTTAAGAGTCCGTAAGATACAGTGGGGTGCAAAAATTTGGGCACCCCTGATTTAAATGTCTGTTACAATTTATCTCCAAGTGATTGAAAGCAAACCTGAACACTAGGCTAAATGCTACAAAGTTAAACATGACACCTTTCTGCAAATTTAAAAGCAAGGTTTCCTTTTATTTTAATTTTTCTGAGTTTTTAAATGATAAGCAAGGAAAAAGGATCCTGTACAAAAGTTGGGAACCCTTTTGGATTATTCTTTGTTGCCTTTTAAGAAGATGATTACTAAGGCCCAGACCCAGGGCTTCAATGAGTCAGGTGAATATAATTCCAGGGTTGAACTATATATTCTGAAGTAACTCCATGCCTTCTTAAGTATCCGACTGTCGTGGCTGTTGTGCCTGGTATTAAAAACCATGTGTTCCTCTAAACAGTTGTCCAAGGATGTCAAAATCAAGATAATTCACTTCCACCAACAAGGAGAGGGCTACAAAAAACTCTCGCAACGTTTCAAACTACCCATTTCTACTGTCAGAAACATTGTAAGAAAATGAAAAATAAATGGAACAATTGAAGTGAAGGCAAGCTCTGGAAGACCAAGAAAAATTTCAGATAGAACGGCCCGAGATCTGGTTAGAAATGCGCAGAAGAATCCACACATCACTGCAAAAGAGTTGCAAAAAAGTGTAGCAGACATAGGTCTAGTTTTTCACAGGACAACAATACAGCAAACCTTAAAAAAAAAGACCTACATGGCAGAGTAGCAAAAAAGAAGCCTTTCCTACGACCTCAACACAAAATTAAGCATCTGAAGTATGCAAAAGAAAACCTTGAGAAACCTCAAGCCTATTTGAACAATGTGCTTTGGACTGACGAAACCAAAATTGAACTTTTTGGCCACAACCAAAGAAGGTGTGTTTGGAGAAAAAAAGGGTGAAGGATTTGTAGAGAAGAACACGTTGCCAACTGTTAAGCATGGAGGTGGATCCATTATGCTTTGGGGTTGTGTGGCAGCTGGGGGCACAGGCAATATTGTACGGGTGGAAGGAAGAATGGATTCCACCAAATATCAAGACATTCTAGAGGCCAATGTTCAAAGCTCAGTCCAGAAATTGAAGTTGAAGAGATGTTGGGTATTCCAGCAAGACAATGACCCGAAGCATACCTCAAAATCCACCATGAGTTACCTCCAGGAAAGACGGATGAAGGTTTTGGAAAGGCCATCACAGTCCCCTGGCTTGAATTCATTGAAAATCTGTGGAGAGACCTCAAATATGCCGTGCATGCAGAAGGCCAAAGAATATTTTGGAGCTAGTGGTGTTCTGTCAGGAAAAAAGGGGAAAAATTCCAAAGACAAGAATTGAAAGACTCTTAGCTGGCTACAGGAGGCATTTGCAAGGAGTTACAAAGTACTAGCTGACAGGGTTCCCAAGCTTTTGCACAAGGCCTTTTTCCTTGTTGTATTATTTTGAAACTGTAAAAAGTTAAAAATAAAAATTATTCTTGCTTTAAAATGTGATGAAATGTGTCATGTTTAACTTTGTAGCATTTAGTGTTGAGGTTTGCTTTCAATCACTTAGAGATTAATTGTAACAGACATTTAAACCAGGGGTGCCCAAATTTTTGCACCCCACTGTATGTAACCTTATTTAAAAAAGGTTATGTATGAAACAATCCAAATAGTGATATGGTCTTATTGAAAAAATGTAAATGGCCCCTAAGTCACATTTCTTTTTCACATTCATTCAAATAAATATAATAATAATAATATTTACGTAAAAATACATTAGTTTATATGTTGACTGTAGTTGCAATTTCTTGAATTCAAAACTTGTTTCTTGTTCTTGAGTGACTAAAGTCAATGAAGTGAGACTTCTTGAAAGTTTAGAATCTTAAGTAAAAAAGGGTTGCATTACAGACAATCAAAACGATAACTTAGGATTCTTACAGGAGCAACAGAAAATCTGTGTAGTCACGGTCAAAGACCACTGCGCACTCAATAATCATCCATCAACGTCACTATTTGCCGATCTTGCACATGACGTCATAAAGGAGCCAATCACCAAAGGCAACACTAAATTACAAATAATATTATAAATTTACATGACAGTCCTTTGTTTCCTGCATTCAAATAATATCATAGATATTAAAAATAAATTAATTTCTTGTCATTTACATTATGGCTCTAACATTGACAATGTTATGTTTTTAATATAGGACTGCATCATTGTATTAAATGTCTTTCAGGACATCTTTAGGATAAATAGGATCTTGAATATAAATAGGAATGTTTGTTTTTGGACATTACCCACCCACCCCCCGCCTACAAAATTCACTCGCATGTACAACCCCAATTCGGAAATAGTTGGGACGAAGCGTAAATTGTGAATAAAATCAAAATGCAATGACTTTCAGATCACACGAGCCAATATGTTATTTACAGTAGAACATAGATAACATTTCAAATGTTGAAACTGAGACATTTTACATTTTTATCCACAAAATAAGCTTATTTCAAATTTTTTGGCTGCAACAGGTCTCAAAAAAGTTGGGACACAGGCAAAAAAGGGCTGAAAAAGCAATTAATATATAAGAGAATGAGAATCAGCTGAAAGAACATTTAGCAAGTAATTAAGTTAACTGGCATCAGGTGTGTAACATTATTGACTATAAAAGGGATTTCTTAGAGAGGCTGAGTCTCTCAGAAGTAAAGATGGTCAGAGGCTCTCCAACCTGTGAAGGCTTGCGTAAAAAAAATTGTGGAATACTTTAAAAACAATGTTTCTCAACGTCAAATTGCAAAGGCTTTGAAAGTCTCATCATCGACAGTGCATAACATCACCAAAAGATTCAGAGAAACTGGAAAAATCTCTGTGCATAAGGGACAAGTCCAAAGACCTTTACTGGATGCCCGTGATCTTCGGGCCCTCAGACGCCACTGCATCACACACTGGCATGATTCTGTCATTGACATAACTAAATGGGCCCAGGAATACTTCAAGAAACCGCTGTCAGTAAACACAGTCTGCCGTGCCATCCACAGATGCCGCCTAAAATTCTATCATGCAAAAAGGAAGCCATTGTTGAGCATGATCTAGAAGCGCCACCACGTTCTGTGGGCCAAGGCTCATTTAAAATCGACTGTAGCAAAGTGGCAAAGTGTCCTGTGGTCAGACGAGTCCAAATTTGACATTCTTGTTGAAAATCATGGGTGTCGTGTCCTCCGGGCTAAAGAGGAGAAAGACCACCCCTCCTGTTATCAGCGTTCAGTTCAAAAGCCAGCATCTCTGATCGCATGGGGATGCATTAGTGCATATGGTGTGGGGCACTTGCATGTTTTAAAAAGCACCATGAATGCTGAAAGATATATAAAGGTTTTAGAGCAACATATGCTCCCCTCCAGACGACATCTATTCCAGGGAAGGCCTTGTGTGTTTCAGCAGGACAATGCAAAACCACATACTGCAGCTATTACAACAGCATGGCTTCGTAGTAGAAGAGTCCGTGTGCTGAACTGGCCTGCCTGCAGCCCTGATCTTTCACCGATTGAGAACATTTGGCGCATAATAAACAAAAAGTCTGTCAAAGGAGACCCAAAACTCTCCAGCAGCTGGAGGCCTGTATTAAACAAGAGTAGTATCAAATTCCAATGGTTAAACTCAAGAAACTTGTCTTCTCAATGCCCAGACGCCTGCAATTGATGTTAAAAAGAAGAGGCGATGCTACACCATGGTAAACAGGCCCCTGTCCCAACTTTTTTGAGACCTGTAGCAGCCATCAAATTTGAAATGAGCTCATTTTGTGGACAAATTGTAAAATTTCTCAGTTTCAACATTTGCTATGTTATCTCTGTTCCATTGTGAATAAAATACTGGCTGGTGTGATTTGATTGTTATTGCATTTTGATTTTATTCACAATTTACACTTTGTCCCAACTATTTTGGAATTGGGGTTGTATATCTCTAGCAATCTACTAGTCCAATGAAATGATGTACTGCTTGTTTAGTTCTATTTGCCCCTTTTTTGATATATATTTTTCAAACATGGGAAATTGCTTTTCTATTTCATCGATCATAGTTGCTGTAATCATTGTTTATTTTAAATCCAAATTTAACTACTAAGGCCAAATTATTTTTTCTCACGTATTCAATTAAGATAGTGCACCGCTTAACCTACAGTCCATTACATTAACACTCTTGTGCTGATTTTTACTCTTCTACTCTGTTATATTCCAGTGCACACTTAACTACTGTAATGCGCATCAGAACCACTGTTCACATCCACTCTACACTCATTCAAATGGCAATGTACCTCACAGTGACACTTCCCGTCAGCATCCGTTTGGGACCCTGCAATCTACACCTCCCATCCATGTCCTCCCGGTGGACCCAACATAGCACACTTACTGTCAATGTCCTCACTACACCTGCCAATCTGTCTGCTCCTATGTGCCCTTGTGCCGAGCACCGTTAAAGAACAACAATAACTAAAAGAAATGTCTGCGTTAAACATCAGCGTTAAGATTCCAGCCCAGACCCCACAAGTCTGCATTAATCTTCTCCTATAAGTTTTAGCCCAGACCAGTCTGCTGTAAACTTCAACACTAAGTTTCCATCCCAGACTCAGAAAAATAACTGGGGATCCTGCAGTTAGACTTCTCACTTGGGTCCCTGCCCAGGCCCGAACCTCAGAGAAACGTCCTCACTAGATCATATTATTATAATTAGAAAACATGTTAATAAAGGAAAATTACCGAGAATGTTGTGATTCCCATTCACACGTTTTTGTATTTTCGAGGTCCCCGAATCTTCAAATAATTGGAGAGAGGCACAAGCTTAAGAAAATTATCAGACTTTATTCCAGCTCATGATGATACAATGACCTAAAGCCCGGAGTAGTCTTTGCATGCAAAGAATACTGAATACAAACATTCCAAACTGTCTTTTTTATAAGGACCTCCATGCAATCACATCACACTGGTCATCGCTTATCCCTTATCGCTTTCCCTTCCCCTATTAGTTGGCATGTTCTCTTTGGAATTTTCTGGAAAATATTAGCGCCACACGGAGGAATTGTCCCCATAAATCAGAAAGAAAAATATATTTAAATATAGGATACAAATGGATACATAAATGGCTTAACTGATTATGTTTCCAGTAATAAATATAACTAATGATTCGACTAAACAGATAATGATTAAATCAACTGAACAGATATTAATCAAAGCAGAAATCAACTAAACAGATTCTGATTGAATCAACTGAACATATACTAAATCAACTGAGCTGAAATCAACTGAAAAGATATTCATCAAAGCAGAAATGAACTGAACAGATGACTGGATCAACTGAGCAGATATTAATTAAATCACCTGAGCAGAAATCACCTGAACACATATTAATCAAAGCTACAAAAATCAGTTGCTCATATGTGTGAACTGCTTATGTGTGTGTGTGTGTGTGTGTTACTGATTAAGATTATTGATTTACTGATGAATATGATGAAAAATATTGAAATATGACCCTCAACAAGAACAAGCCAGGACTAATAATTGTTGTAAAGGGGATGGTCTTGGTACCACCAATTTTCAGTTCTGGCTTTGCCACTGAAAGTCTATGCAATCAGAGTTAAGCGAATGAGTTATTGGAAAGACGACTGGAAAATTTATGTTAAGTTTGCATAACTGCGTTTGTGAAATTCTCGTGAAACCCCACAGATTTGTGTTTACAAGCTTGACTGTTCTAAAAGTGGTAGCCTATAGCCTGTATTGTGTTCAACAGAAATTTGAAAAAAAAAAAAAGCAGATACTAAGATTAAGATATGCTTTGTTGAACCCCATAGGGTAATTTGTCTTCTGCATTCAACCCATCCTATATTTAGGAGCTGTCGTGGTTTTGGGGGGTTGCTGCCTGCTGTGCAATTTCTTTGCCACCTGAGGGCCAGGTGGTTGATTGCTTATCATTTGCAGCTGTGGAGAGACTATTTAAGAGGCACTTCCGGCGCAGTCTGGTGCTTTTGTGTCACTCTTGCGAGGTCTACGAAGCCCTTAGCGTTTAGTCGGAGGAAACTCCTTGAAAGAGTTTAGGATTTGGTGTTTGTCTGTCTGATTAATTGTTCTGTACATCAGAGTTTATGTTCTGTCCTGCAGAAGGTCTTGTTTGTTGGAGTATAGTCTTTGCTCACAGACCTCTGTTGGTTCGCTCCTGTTCCAGCAGGAGGGGGTGGTTACCCTGTCTGTCTCTTGAGAGAAAGCTCTTATTTTCAGGGAGGATTTTCACCCATATTTTCTGGGTTGTTTTTTGTTGGCGGAATTGCCGGAGAGCTACGCTCCCTTTTTCTGTTACCTTTTCTCTACTCAGCGGTCACTCACGTTTTGTGGGTGGCTTTTAGATACCCTATCTTATGTCACGTCTGGGTCTCTGTCCCATTCCCCCTCACAGGAGCAGAATACGGGAAATGGAATTCAGAGAAATGTAGATTTTTTTAAATTAAAGATGCGGATGAAAACCATTGCTTTTTGGCGTTATCAAAGTGTGACACAAGACTGAGAGTAAGAAGCTCTGTTCAATTTTTTATCGTCAAGTCTCAGTTTGATGTGCGCTACGTCAGGCAGCGATAGTTTCCAAGTGGGTCCGGGAAAAAGGTTGAACTTATGAAGCCGTGAAAAATACGCAAAACATACCAAATTACTACTTTACCAGAATGTATACTGAAACACAGTGAAAACGCAACGCCTAATTTTTAAAATTATAGCTGATTTTTTGAAGCCATCAAAATTACCACAGAGGAAATATAATGGTATAAAGGTTAAAAGCTTGAATTTGTGCAAGTCCGTGTTCGAACCTGGTTTGTGCATCTGTCAGGGGATCACTTCTCCAAAACGCAACTTTGTCATGTCATTAGCAGAAGGTTGAATGCATCATTTGAATCACATGAAAGTGCAAAGCAAGACATTGGACGCATAAAAGGCACAGTGGTTCATCCCCATCGGCATCAGTGTCAGAATGCCATTGCTTACAGAACAGCAGAGGGAGTGAGCTTTGGGGATGCTGCTTGGGGAACATCTCAAAGGGAGGTTGCCTGCTGGTTCAGGGTCAGTCCATCCACCATCAACAGACTGGAGCATCGCTACCAGCAGACAGGAAGTGTTCACCACCGCCCCCGACCAGGGAAACTTCCTGTTACCACGGTACGTCAGGACTGACGCATCCAGCGGATGCATCTGAGCAACCGGATCCAAACAAGGCTCAGAACACAATAGGACACCATGGACACACCATCCATGCCATGACTGTGATTCACCGACTGCAAGCTGTGGGGTTAAGGTGCCGGAGGCCATATAGAGGCAATATCATGACAACGTCTCAGAGACAACAGACTCCAGTTTGCTCGACGTCATCATCTTCAGCCGCCAGGAGTCTTCCACTGTTGGGTTTTTTCAGACAAATCGAGGGTCTGTGTGTCATTTGCTGATGGTCGACAACGGGTGTACAGGAGGCAATATGAACGTCATCAAGACAGGTGTGTTCTGGAGAGAATTCGGTTTAGTGGGGCTCGTGTCATGGTCTGGGCTGCCATTAATGTGAGATTTTGGAGTGAACTTGTTGTGAGGCCTGGAGGTCTAACAGCACAGCGATATGTGGATGACATTTTAAGACCAGTTTTCCAACCACTGTTGAACAACCATGGACAACAATGATTACCATTCACGTTCCAACATGACAACGCCCCTCCCCATATAGCACGCCTCACCAGAGACTTTCTCCAACAAGCAGGGGTCAATGTTCTGCCTTGTTCATCCATTTCACCCGATCTTAACCCCATTGAACACGTGTGGGATGAACTGGATCGTCGTGTGCGCCAGTGTCAATGTCAACCACGCAACGTTGCCGGGTTGACAGCAGGACTACAGGAGGAGTGGCGGAACATTCCCCAAGCAACTGTGCAACATTTGTGTGAATCGATGCCTTGCTGTTTAGGCGCATGTGTGCAAGCATAGGGAGGACACACTCGCTACTGACAGTTTGTGGAGGGTCTGTGCATTCACAATAGCATATCGGAAACATTTGTTGAGATAATGTGATGAAACTTTACAGTGTTATGGACAATGAAAAACTTTTAAAAAGCTACATTCAAAGTCAATGCAAAGACGCGAATACACGCATTATGGGCGCGTTAAGCAGCTTTCACACCGGACGCGAAACTAATTTTTCGCGCGACAGATTACATTCAAAGTGAATGCAAAGACGCGAATACACGCGTTATGGGCACGTCAAGCCACTTTCACCCCGGATGCGAAACAAATTTTTCGCGCGACAGATTACATTTCAAAGTCAATGCAAAGACAATGCATTGACTTTGAATGTAATCTGTCGCGCAAAAAACTTGTTTCGTGTCCGGTGTGAAAGCGGCTTATCGCGCCCATTTTCAGCGAGCAAACGCTGGTCATTCCGGCGCAATAAGTAAACTATTACCACGGGCAATTTCCGAAAAGGCCGTTTAGCCTGGAGCTTTCGCCCCTTCGTCATATACCAGCGCAGAAGCTGTTCGTTACTCCACGCTAACGACACTTTACAGTTATGCACACGAACCAGCAGGTGCTTATAATACACACCGAAGCAGTCCATAAGCTGTTGGTCCACTTTTTGCTGCTCCTCACTGTCCATGTTTCCCTCTAAACTCAGACCCACCGGATTTCTCCGGTCTTCGGTCTACACTTGGGTATGTCGACCCGTTCTACAAATGTGTCTGTATGTGGTGGATTCTAGCTTTTCCTCAATCCTAGCTATACTGTAGAGTAGAGACACTGGTGTACTCACCATAGTAGCCGTAGGTAGACGGCAAATTCGAGCTTGAGCTGCCAGACTTTCGCACTACATCCTCCACTTTCGCTGTTGCGTTTATTAGAACAAGTTCATTTCATTAGATCAATACACATGTAATGCGTTTGATTGCAGAATTTGCCAGTCGATTCCTTCTCAGATGGCAGACGCGTCTCAGTTTCACTCTGGGGAAGCGGACCCGGAAAACTGCGTTCTGCTGCCTCATTCAGCCTAGATCTGCCCTCCACAGAGCTGGCCAGTCAGAAGAAAGTGGGCACACGGGGAGTGGGGGCCATAGCAGGAAGAGCCACCCCAACGAGGCGTTTCAGGCAGAGACTACAATGGACTACATATGGATTTTTTTGAGGATGGCAGTATGAGCTAAATAAGGACCCTGTTTTGGAATTTGAACGATTGGGAGTACTCTAGGGGAGTCCAAGATCAAAATATAACCTTGGAAATATAGCAAAATAGGTCCCCTTTAAAACTAGTACATTTGACCTGTAATAAACATTTAGGGACTTTAAGCATTTCAGTCGTAATTTTTTCCCACTCTTTCTGCAAACAAGTCTTACTGTGTGCAACAGTAGACACCTTTGTTGTCACATTTTGCATTTCAAAATGTTCCATGTTTTCGAATAAGGGACTAGTTGAGACTGCAAGCAGGCCAATCCAGCACTGGCACCTTCGTCTTACCAGAATGCCTTTGTAAAAATATGCGTGAGTGCCTCTGGAAAAGTTGATGTCTTGAAGGTCGTTCGTTGCTCCAGAATCTCAGGGTACTTTTTCGCACATTAATGATGCCTTCACAGAGGAGCAAGTTACTCTTGCCAAGGACACAGACACAACTCTACACAATAACAGAGCTGGTAGCAATCTAGATAGTCCTTTTCTTTTTTGGTCCGGAGCACACAGCATCCATTTCTTCCAAAAAAGACGTGAAATATTGATCTCTCAGACCCCATTACGTTTCACCATGCGATGGTCTATTGCACATACCTCAGCATAGAGAAGTCAATAGCACTTCTGGACACTATGAACATAGGACTTCCAATTTGAATAGTTAAATTCTAACTGGCATGCATAGATGTGACTAAATATTGTTATTGTACTTGACAAAGGTTTACCAAAGTTATCCTGATCCCATGTGGTTGCATCCCTTATTGACTTGTGCCCTAGCTCTTTACAGGCAGAAATTCTTCCAGATTCCTTAAATCTTTAATTATGCACAGAGGGTGAAATCAAAATCCTTATAGAATATTGCTTTTACACCTTTCAATGATTTTCTCACGCATTTGTGGGCTAATTGGTGATTTATTTATTTATTTATTTAATTTATTTATTTATTTATTAAGCTTTGACAGAAGTCAGGAAGTGATCGCACAGGTGGCAAGGCACCTATTGTGAAGCGATCATCGCACAACATATACAGACAATTGAACAAAGAAAAAAGAAAAACAAGACAGTATACTAGCAAGTGTAAGTAACATCAGAGGGACAGACGGCAACGTGAACAATGACATTTGCCAACCCACGTACAGGAATCATCAGAAGAAAAATAATTATTAAACTTTTCTGTATAAAAATGAATTAGCTTCTATTTAAAAGCAGCTGTAGTATCAGAAATTTGATAGAGGTGACTGGGGTTCCAAATAAAATAATCTGTTAAAATAAGAATGGCGAAAAATTTCAGTCCTAAATTTTGGAATTTTCTTTAAAAATGTATCCTCATTTTGAAATGAAACAAAATGGTTATAGTTGATATCATATTCCCCCTTCTAGCATTTGCACAAGAATACACAATCAAATATATCACGTCTGTAGCCCAGCGGTAAAAGATCAAGCTTCATTAGTTGGGTTTTGTAATTGCTTCCAACACAATCATTATAACCAAGAATGTACTTAGTGGCTCTCCGTTGCACACCTTCAATATGAAGGAGAGATTTTTTTGATGAAACGGCCCAAGATTGGGTGGAGTATTCTTAAAGTGGTCTTAAGCGAAATACACAGTTTTCGTTTAGTTTGAACTGAACACGTATGACCGCAAGTTCTTTGAATTAATCCAAGCATGCGATTTGCTTTACTGACCAAGACATTTGCATGTGCATCCCATGATAAATTTGACACCACAATCCCAAGGTCACGCATGCAGTCGACTTTTTCAATTAAATTACCTTTCATTGTGTGATGAAGAAGAATGGGAATTCGCTTCCTTGTAACGCTCAATAGTTTACATTTACCAGCGTTAAATCTCATGTCCCATTTACGGCTCCAATCCAAGATGTTTTCTAGGTCGCACTGCAGCTGTGAACAGTCTTGCGTGTTTCTGATTTCTCTTATACATTTAGAATCATCTGCAAACAAGGCAACCCTAGTCTCAGGACTTACACAGTCTGGCATGTCATTAATATACAGCAGAAACATCAAAGGACCTAAAATTGATCCTTGTGAAACTCTTGATTTAACTGGAGACCAGGATGATAGGGCATCATCGACAGCAACTCTTTGTTTACGATTGGATAAATACGACGTAAAACACTTTAAAAGATTGCCGTGAAATCCATATGTCTGGAGTTTATGTAATAGTAAGTCATGGGGGATGGAATCGAAAGCAGATGAAAAGTCTAGATATAAAATATCGATTTGTCCAGACTGATCTAAGAATTTACCAACTTCGTGAAATACCTGGATTAACTGAGTTGTTGTCGACCGACCCTTAACAAAACCATGTTGTAGGTGATGCAGGCAACAGGCACTACATGAGGATAGACAAAATTAAGTATACACCTTTCCAGCACCTTGCTACAAATGCATAATGACGATACCGGTCGATAATTACTCACATTTTCTTTGTTGGGTTTTTTATGGACTGGAATAACATTTGCTCTTAGCCAATCAAGTGGTAATTCTCCAGGTTGAAGAGATTTGTTAAAAAGACTACAAAGCGACAGAGCTAATTCATGAGCACATTCTTTTAAAATCCGAGCCGGTAACTCGTCAGGCCCACGTGCTTCATCCTCAGCCCACCTTTTCTCCTGAAGGACGAGGCCTTTCCTATACTGCTTTAATACCAATGCATGATTACAGTCACCTGCTGACATCAGCTGTTTCAAATCACAATTCAATTTTTTTTTATATTAAGATTGGCAGTATATGCACTGGGAGTTTTATTTAACTGAGTAGTAGACCAATGTTCCAAAAGAATACTTCTATGGGCAGACTTAGTTAAAAGTTTGCCTCTCTGTTATCTGGCTTCTTTGATTGTTGATTTACCTTCATTCAAAGAGGGTAGGTAGCCGTTTGGCGGCAACATCTTGTTACTGACCCTCCCCCCAACTACATTTTTTTTCATTGTTGAATTAATGCATTTTTAATGGGTGAAATTATTTATTAGCAATGTGTTCTAGTCTCACTCTTGTAAAAAAAAAAATTAAACATAGTTATTTAGCAATCGTTCAGGGTCATATCAAGCCTCTAAGGTGTATGGCAATGATGCCTGATGTGATTATAACCCCCTCCCACATGTATGAAAAGGTTTGAGGAGCAAATCTGGGAGCTAGTGAGTTGGTTGGCCTAATCCAGATTTGACCCAGGTTGTAATGGGCTTTCTTTAAAATGGTATTTCTAAAGCAACCGGTCAGAATGCTGTATGGGTCAAGGTGGGTCCATAGCCCAGTAGGGTATTCTGGCTTATTTAGTTTTTGAATCCTTGAACATTCCTAAATTTGAAATTTAGGTCCTAAGAAGTGTTCCTAATTTGAGTCCTGATATTAGGAAGTATTTCTGATTTTGATGCTAGTATTAAAAATCTTGATGAATAACCTGAGCTGTATTTTTTATATTCTTTTAATAAAATAAGATGTAAAATATTTGAGTATTTAGTCCTTCTCTTTGTCTTTCTACCTATCCTGAAACTCCCCAGGTCTGATAACCAGCAGCCAATCACTAGCGTATGCCATCAGCAAGTTCATTAGCGGCGTGCTGTCGGACCAAATCAGCGCCCGCTTGCTCTTCTCAGTTGGCCTCTTTGCGGTTGGCCTCATCAATGTGGTCTTCTCTTGGTCTTCCACGGTGACTGTCTTTGCTGGGCTTTGGTTTCTCAATGGACTGGGCCAGGGGCTGGGCTGGCCCCCTTGTGGAAAGGTGTTGCGCAAGGTAAGACTGCCGAGTGATGGTTTGGAGTTTGGGGGCGGGCCAAGGGTAAGGTCACTTTGGGGGCAGGTGGCATTGGAAGGAATAGGGTTTCATATTCTGAAATTATGCTGATATGTGTGCTCCATACTGAAAGTTGTAGGGACCAATGTTTGTAGTCAAAGGACATGGCAAGACAGTTTATGTCACGGTGAGGCATACTGTGGCTGGTTTCATGTACAACCCCAATTCTGAATTAGTTGGGACAAAGTGTACAAATTGTGAATAAAATTAAAATGCATTGGGTCTCATTCATGAAATGTGAGCAGAACGAATTTGTGTGTAAACTGTTCGCAGACGGAAATTTACGTGCATCTCCGCATTCATCAATATTTTAGTAGCTTCGATCTTTTCGTAGCTACTAACAAAATCTACACATGCTGCTGACCACGCGTGGTGCTTGTGTAAATTTAAGAATGCACATAAATAGTGCTTGTCACTATTGGAAATTACAATTTTAATTCATATTGCACTCTGTTATATATACAATAAGCAGATGTATTTGAAACAGGTGATATAGCCTAAACATGACAAACGATGAAAAATATTACACATTTAGTTAAATTTGTTGGCAATTAGCAGGTTTAAGATCCAGATTAGGTTCATGATTGTGAATTAGCTGCCAGGGCCGGCGCTAGACCTGAAAATTTGGGGGAAAATAGCCATCCCGTTATTGACTAAAATTAGTCCTGGCTAATTCTAGATGGTTTTCCTTATTAACACGTTTTCCAATTCAAGAATAATCAAGTGGCAATTGAACACATGGCTTCTCTCCCCCATGCGATCTAACAGCGACAAAATAATGGGCTACATTCAGTACAGAAAAATAATTTAATTATAAATAGGTCTATGCACTGGCACTCAGCAATGGTAATTTTTTTCCAGCGAGAGCGGCATTTTAGAACTCTTTTGCAAATGAAGGTAATTTCGGCGACAAGTACGCACACCTGTTTTTGCAGCACGGTCGCGCAATTTGCTGTAAAAAAATAGACAGCTGTCCGATTGGAAAATGTGAACGGACGAAATCACGTACTTGTCACCAGAATTACCTTAATTCGCTGAAGAGTTCTGAAAAGCCGCTCTCGCTGGAAAAAAAAAAAAACGCCGCTGAGTGCCAGTGCATAGACCTAATTATAATGAATTATTTTTCTGAACTGAATGTAGCCCATTTGTCGCTGTTAGATCGCATAGGGGGAGAGAGGCCGTGTCTTCAATTGCCACTTGATTATTTTTAAATTGGAAAACGTGTTAATAAAGGAAAACCATTAAGAACAAGCCAGGACTAATTGTTGCCAATAAAGGGATGGATTTTTGCCTAGGCAGGTTTCATCAGGAATGACACTAGCAACCTTTTGTTATTCATGGGAGGAGTTGTGACTGTGAGCCTCCTCGTCCTGTGGCTGATGTATTTTTTTTGTGCGCTAATGCATTTCTTTGCCTCCTGTTTCATGTCAAACCATTTACGCTTCTCCTCGGACATGGTTCTTTGGACTACAGAGACAACATTAACGGAATCTGTCTCCTCCCTCCAGGCCTTCGCTTTGCCTGTCCCTGTCACACCACTGCTAACAGATGAAAATAAAATGTTTTTCTTGACTCCACTTCACCCAAAATTATTTCTATCACCGCTTCGGAATAATTCTTTTTTTCTTTCTCTCTCTTTCTTTGTTTGCGCCATGACTGACAGGTCTTCCGGATGCATCTACACCTCCTTATATGGTGGTCATTGGCAATTCATGGGCGGGGATTTATGCTAATAGCTGATTACCGGGAGCGCGCTGTCAGTTTACGATGGATTGCCATTCATGATCATACACACGAGTTTACGATCAGATCTGAGTTTCCCCCGGCATTCATGAATCCGGAGTAGGTTTTTAGTAGCGTAGGCTTCTATGTGCAAATCTACGCACAAATTTACTAACATTTCATGAATGAGACCCAATGACTTTTAAATCACATCAGTCAGTATTTTATTCACAATAGGACAGAGATAACATAGCAAATGTTGAAACTGAGAAATTTTTCAATTTTATTCCCAAAATGAGCTCATTTCCAATTTGATGGCTGCTACAGGTCTCAAAAGAGTTGGGACTGGGGCCTGTTTACCATGGTGTAGCATCTCCTCTTCTTTTTAACACAGAGTGGAGGCGTCTGGGCATTGAGGAGACAAGTTTCTTGAGTTTAGCCGTTGGAATTTGATCCTACTCTTGTTAGCTCCCACTGCTCGCGGTGCGGGAGCTATGGTATTGGGCTCCGTCCATGCGTGCGTGTGTGCGTGCGTGTGTGCATGCATGTGTGTGTGCGCGCGTGCGTCTGTCAACACATTTTGCTTTATCTCATCAACTATTTCAGTTACAGGCTCCTAATTTTTACTGGACGTGCATCTCATAGAGGCCTACAAATGACGTGCCTAAAGGTGACCTTGGCCTATTTTTTCAAGGTCACTGGAATAAAAATATCACCAAAAACTTCGACATCTTGCTTTATCTCATCAACTATTTCAGTTACAGGCTCCTAATTATTACTGGACTGCATCTCATAAAGGCCAACAAATGATGTGCCTAAAGGTGACCTTTGCCTATTTTTCAAGGTCTCTGGCCCGAAAATATCACCAAAAATTTCAACATTTTGCTTTATCTCATCAACTATTTCAGTTACAGGCTCCTAATTATTACTGGACATGCATCTCATAAAGGCCTACAAATGACGTGCCTAAAGGTGACCTTAGCCTATTTTTTCTAGGTCACTGGCCTAAAAATATCACCAAAAACTTTGACTATTTGCTTTATCTTATCAACATTTTCAGTTACAGGCTCCTAATTAGCTCCCGCCGCCCGAGTGGCACGAGAGCTACGGCATCAGGC
Source organism: Gymnothorax javanicus (assembly GCA_029692085.1). NCBI lineage: Eukaryota > Metazoa > Chordata > Actinopteri > Anguilliformes > Muraenidae > Gymnothorax > Gymnothorax javanicus. The sequence goes on from CM056195.1 coordinate 106,309,284, forward strand.
TCCATCCATGTCTGAACGGAAGGCTATGTGAGAATATATTCAGGAGGCTCTGGCTAATGGATTTATTCGCCCTCCGCGTCTCCTGCCAGAGCGGGGTTCATTTTTGTGGGCAAAAAAGATGGCGGCCTGAGACCTTGTATTGATTACAGGGGCTTGAATAATATCACTATTAAAAACCGATACCCACTTCCGTTGATAAATTCCACATTTGAACGGCTGCAGGAGGCGTCATTTTTTACTAAGCTAGACCTCCGGAATCCTTATAACTTGGTTCGGATCCGGGAGGGGGACGAGTGGAAAATGGCGTTTAATACGCATGACGGGTACTACGAATATTTGGTCATGCCGTTTGGATTGGTTAACGCCCCCTCTGCGTTCTAGGCACTCGTTAATGACGTCCTCCGAGAGATGTTGGGGAGACTCGTCTTTGTCTACCTTGATGACATTCTGATTTTCTCTTCAACTCTCTCAGAGCATAAATAATGCGTCAGACAAGTGCTTGAGGCCCTCCTCAAAGCCAAGCTTTTTGTCAAGGCTGAGAAATGCATTTGTCATGCCAAGACAGTTTTGTTTCTTGGCTTCATTATTTCAGAAGGGTCGGTCCGCATGGATCCTGACAAAGTTTCAGCGGTCAGGGATTGGCCTGCCCCTCAAAACGTTAAGGAGGTGCAACGGTTTTTGGGGTTTGCTAATTTTTAAAGGAGGTTTATCCATAATTTTAGCATGGTAGCTGCCCCCATTATCGCGCTCACTAAGAAGAATACCTCCTCGTCGTTTGCTTAGTCTCTGGCAGCTGAGGCTGCTTTTCAGGAGTTAAAGAAACAATTTAGCGCAGAACCCATTCTCTTTTTGCCCGACCCCTCCCTCCCATTTGTTGTGGAGGTGGATGCGTCGGAAGTCGGGGTAGGTGCCATTTTGTCCCAGCGCCCCCTTCAGGACAGTAAGTTACACCCATGCGCCTACTTCTCCCGGTCGTTGTCGGCGGCTGAACGGAAATACAGCATTGGTGACCGGGAGTTGTTGGCTGTCAAGTTGGCGTTAGAAGAGTGGCGTCATTGGTTGGAGGGGGCTGAACAGCCGTTTGTGGTTTGGACGGATCATAGAAATCTCCAATACATCCAACAGACTAAACGACGTAATTCTCGGCAGGCGCGATGGTCATTGTTTTTCAACCACTTTAACTTTACATTAACCTATCGCCCGGGGTCTAAAAACATCAAGCCAGACGCTTTGTCGTGGATTCACGACCGCTCCGGTCGCGACCCTATTCCTGAGCCGGTTATCCCGGCAGCTCAGATTGTGGCTCCCATTCAGTGGGACGTCGAGTCTGTTGTGCAGGAGGCGTTGAAAAATGATCCCGGTCCTGGTGGGGAGCCGCCTGGCTGTTTCTTTGTTCCTTTAGCAGTGCAGTCCCAAGTTCTCCAGTGGGGGCACTCTTCCCCTCTGGCTGGTCACCCGGGGGTTCATCGAACCAAGCAGTTCTTCGCCCGATTTTTTTGGTGGCCCAGCATGATGGAGGACATCCGGGAGTTTGTAGCAGCGTGCTGTATTTGTGCTAGGAACAAGACTCCCCCCCCCAGTCTGCTGCAGCCGTTGCCCGTCCCTAAGTGCCCGTAGAGCTATATTGTTCTTGATTTTGTTACGGGCTGCCTGTTTCGGAAGGCAACACGGTCATCCTGGTCATGGTTGACCGTTTTTCTAAGGCTGCACATCTTATAGCGCTGCCCAAGCTGCCTTCAGCGCGAGAGACTGCCCTTTTTGTTGTGGACTATGTTTTCCGGCTGCATGGCATCCCTCAAGATGTGGTTTCTGACCGGGGCCCTCAATTTAAATTCTGGCGTGCATTTTGCAACCAGTTGGGGGCCACCGTGAGCCTTTCCTCGGGTTTCCACCCAGAGACCAATGGGCAGACTGAGCGAACTAATCAGTCTTTGGAGAATACTCTTCGATGTTTGGCGGCTGACAACCCATCCTCGTGGAGTCGATTTTTAGCATGGGCCAAATACTCCCACAATTCACTGGGTAACTCCTCCACAGGTCTTTCCCCGTTTTAGGCTAAGTTGGGTTATCAGCCTCCACTGTTTCCTGAGACTGACCAGGATTCAGAGGTTCCTTCGGTTAATTACTTTGTTCGGCGTTGTCGGTCAGTTTGGGCCAGGGTCCGTTCCTCCTTGTTGCGCTCTGGACGGAAACAAAAGACCGCCGCAGATAGAAGGCACCGTTCAGCCCCATCTTATCGGGTTGGCTAAAGGGTCTGGCTTTCCTCGCGGGATCTGCCTTGAGAGTGGAGTCATGGAAATTGGCTCCCCACTTTATTTGCCCTTTTAAGATTGTGCGAAGGATCAATCCGGTCACAGTCCAGTTGAAGCTCCCTAGATCCTTACGGATCCACCCCTCTTTTCATGTCTCCAGGCTCAAACCGGTTACCACTTGCATCCTGGCTCCAGTCGACAAACTACCGCCGCCGCCGCGGATGATTGAGGGGGGGCCAATTTACACTGTACGTCATATTTTAGCCGAGAGGCGTGTGGGTCATGGAGCTGAGTTTTTAGTAGATTGGGAGGGTTTTGGTCCCTTCTCAGGATATCCTGGATCCTACCCTTATTTATGAATTTTGTGCGCTAGGCTCTCTGGGAACTTCTGGGGCTGTTCCTTAGAGGGGGGGGGTCCTGTCATAGTTTGTGAGGTGTGCGTGTTGTTTGGATCTTTCTTTGCAACCCTCGTCCGGGGACGATATCGAATTCCTGGGCCATCGAATTCTTTACCCAGCTGGTTGATTGAGCTGGGGCGGCGCTTCCTTAGAATCTATATAAGCAGGATATCCGGCACGCCTCCTTCACTAGATTGTCTGTGTTTAGATTTGCACTTTAGCCGAAGATATCTGTAGTCAGGTTTGGTATGACTTTCTGTCTTCTTATTGTTGGAGTTTCTTCTCCCTTTTTCTATCTCGCTTTGCTGCTGTGGTTCGGACTATTATACGTCCTTTGGAAGCGCGAGTACTTGCCTTTGGTCTATATTATTCTCTGTGTTTGTACTGTGTTCGTGCTACTCTCTTTCTCTCTGTCGTTGCACTTGGCCTCCATATACTACCGGCCATTACAGTGTCCATGATGGCACAGCAAATTTTGACGTTGCCCCATGAAACAGCAAGTTGCTGCAACTGAAACATACATTGTCTTAAACATTCCAAACTTCACTGGCTTGATAAGAGACTGAGCCTGAGGACATCTGGATGCCAATATTGAGTGGAACTCAAAGCGCCTCTGAATGGATATAGGAAGAAAGACTTACATGCAAACAACAGTGCATTTACATTAAATTTGCATGTTTTGGTCTACGCTTGACATTGGCCTACAACAACATGCAATGTTTGTTGGTGCTGTATGTGGCATAGTGTATACAGGACGTGCGCGCACTTCAACAGGAAATAATGTTTTTTTCAATTTCTCAGAATTATTATTTTTTTAATTTCATGATTTTGTGAGTGAGCTTTCTCGGACACCATTCAAGCTAGACCTTTCCTTTTTCATGTGAATAATCTCTAAGTCTTTCTCCAGCACTGGTTTTCTCCAAGTTTTGATTTGTCTTATGGTTCATCCACCTAATTGGATTATGTTCAAAATCTTTGACAATCTTCTTCTTCAGAACCACAGCACCGATTAAGCTCAAACTTGACACCGGTCAAGCAGAACCTGAGTTCTATCAAGTTTACAAAAATCATCAACTTCCGTTCAAAATTGTGCAAGCTATCAATTGGTCTATTTGGTCATATGACAAAATACTGTAACATGAAAACGGTTGGAAGGAATGTTTGGCATGTGCTATGCACACAGAGTAAGAGTTATCTGCTTTTAGTTACGTGAGCAGGCGGCCAATTGAATTTTTCACTTTTTTTGTCAATGCGTTTTGGGCCATAACTTCTGGATGGAAGGTTGTAGAAACAAAATTATTATTTTTATTGGATTCTGTGGGGCCAGTCAAATCCATCCGAATAAACCACACCCATTTGTGTATTTGCAAATTTTCTGCCATACTGATTTTTTTGCAAATCTTTAAAATCTACCTCCTCCTGGATGGTGCAGCTGATTTGCATGAACCTTGGTAAACAGGATTGTCAGACAAAGATCTTTAAATAACATAAAACAAAGGTTGCTATATTAAAAGATGTGGCTGCAGTAAACCAATGAAATTTGAGGGCATTGCCCTTTTGATATAATGAGCTGTAACTCCTGATATAGGGATGTAACGATTACCGGTGTAACGGTAAACCCCGATGAAAATGTTGACAATAACAATAACCGTTTTCATTTCAAATAAAATTATTTTCTCGGTGGATTACCGAGGTGTGGAAACCGTGTGTCTAATCCTTCCCAGCTTCATCCGAGTCTCCTGCAGTAGCCGCGCAGGCGCACTGTGTAGCCTACAACTTAAGTTTAAACTTTCTTTAAATTGGAAATGGAATCATGGCAGGAGGAGACGACTGCGCTCAGGACATCTATCAGCCCTCAAAGAGGACTAGGTCTGAAGTATGGGCATATTTTGGGTATTATTTGAATGCCGGGGGACACTTGATTGAAGACAGTTCTCCCGTCTGCAGAACATGCAGGAAAAAGTTTCTGCTAAAGGCAGCAATACGTCAAATCTCATGGCACATCTCCGTGACCATCACCCACAACTTTATAGCCCATGCAAAGTTAACGTTAACGTTTTAGCTGAAATACATGATGTGGGGACATCGGGTCGAGGTTGAATGCAATGATCCGTCTGTCTAACTAATTGACTTGTCAATAATGTAAACAGAACCCTAAGTACAGCGCCCGTCGCTATCGAGAATGCATATCTAGCAGCGAATATTCTAAGCTAAACAGCTAAACTTTGATTCACGAAGAGACGGTGAAACGGTGAAAACAAGGCATTATTTAGCGCTAGTTGAGGGCATCAATAATGCCATAAACTTCGTTTTTTGTAGAAATTTAATTGACAGTGACTACGTGTATATTACCATATCATTAATTGGACGTTGGAATACGAGCTAGCAGCTAGATCAGCTAAATCGCGCTAGCAGATTTGTTTACTATGACAACGGTTAACACTACTAATCAGCAATGTCATAAACATTTGCTGAAATGAATGACATGGTACCAGAAGCATTCTACCTAAAATCCACATTTTCGTTCCGTGGTGCAGTGTGGCGCTTGCTGTTGGACACTTTCTTAACCTTAGCCTAAGAGCTAGACGGATGCCCACTTGCGTTTATTAAACAGTAGTAGATTACAGTATTTTATTGCATTGCATGCATTTCTTGATTTCTGAAAGACTGCATAATTTATATTCGGAGTGGCGATTCGCACAGCCGCTGTGTAAATAAGCCGTAGCCGCGTCCCTGTGCAGTTGTTTTATTCGCATAGCCGCTTTGCAAATAGTGGGTCTAGTTATTTTATTCGCACAGCCGCTCCTTATGAGCAGCTACTTAGCAGCTGTGCCGATAAGGATGGGGCGTAACATTATTATGCCTCGGTGTGCGCATGCGCACAGCGAGCATACGGTACTCAGTCTGTGTATTTGTTTGTTTGTCTGTCTGTTACCATCATAACTGCGACAGCGTGTGCATCCAAGCTAAAGTAACAATGCCAACGAGTGACAAACACTGTTCTCTTGATTTTAAATGTGCCAGAATTTTGATTTTTTGTAGCACTTCATGTTTCAGTATACACGTTTTGTGTACATAATGTTAAGCCACACCCACATGATTTTGGCGCAAGGACCGCACTCTATTGACTGTTTATGTATTCAAGCTTGCTTTTATGTTACTGTACAACTATTGTACATCAGTAGTGGCTAAGCAATACACACCGAGGCATCAGCACCTCTGGTGCTTTCATTCGCACAGAAGCGCGTCCATTTGCATTTGTCCAAGGTCAGTAAATGGTTTAATTCTGGCGAAGTTGGATAACTTTAATTTACTAAGTCACGGTCTGAGCCAAGTGTCTTTGAAAACAAGAAACATGATTATTTGCCCTGTAAGATGATGAATTTCTAGCCAATCGTTTTCTTTTGATTTTGCAACAAAAACGGCTATGGGCGAAATCGTATGCACATTGATATGAATGGTAGCCCAATGATAATAATAATACATGATGCTAGATCAGCAGCATCTTATTTGTTGCTGATGGAGAGAATAAGAATACAATCAGTTCTGTTCCACTGATTTGTTTACATATTTTTTATTTTAATGTCATCAACACTTGAACATTTGGATTTGATTACATATGATTGTAGTAACGTTAGTTATTTTTGTAATTTGTTTATAGTGGCTATTTTAAATGCATAATGCACTTTTGTCTTATTCTTTTAAGGTTTACTTTAAAGTGCTCATGTGTACAGTTCTACATTTTAATTTTGATGATGAAGAAAACAAGTATATAATAAGTGGTGTTTCTTAGATTTGTTTACGTATTGTTCTTTATGTCTTAGCTTGAATGTTTGGATTTGTATAATTTAAACCTGCACTACTGGAAACGTTCCTGACAAATAAGCTGTTTACATGCTGAACCCTTGTTCCTTTAATGCTAAGAGTTGCACTTTTGATAAGGTTTTGCCTATATTTTTGAAATATAATAAACACCGTTACATTTTTAAAAACTATTTCGGTTTGTGTAGGCCTATCAGTGCTTTCTGAACATATTGAACACATTTTTAAAAATACCGCGGTAATACCGAAAACCGTGATAATTTTGGTCTCAATAACCGCGAGGTTAAATTTTCATACCATTACATCCCTGCTCCTGAACAAACTGTCCAGTCCTCACCAAACTTGAGATCTGCCGTCTATAGGCCATCTGACATAAGTATACCAAATTTGTTGTAAATCCTTCAATAGGTGGTGCTATAGCAAACAAATGGTCATAACTCTATAACCCCTTGTCCGATCAACTTGAAAGTTTGGCTTCGCATGGTGAAGCCTTAATTTGCCCCTGTGGATGCAGCAGCAAATAGTAGTGACTGGGCAATTCCACGGTCACGGAATTACGATCAAGAGTAATTTTCATGTTATTTTTACCTTCCATCTATTACTCTAATGCAGTAGCTACTTGCCTGTGCTTTTATCAGTTCCACTGGCATGCCTACTGAGCTGTATAACACAAAGTTTGGGGTAATCTATTTTGTAGAAGGCTATACGAAGGTGAAAGTGTCGGTAATGGAATTACAGCAGAAAAAATGGCATTATTTTTGCCTTTAATTTGACAGGCGTTTCTCTGAAATCTGGCAATGACAGGCAGTAGGTTCAAGCTTAAGTTGGTGGCCTAGGATGTTGACTAGGCCATGGTAAGTTTATATTGACTGGTATGTTCACAGATATTTTGGAGGATGCCATTTGCGAGAAAGAGACAGCAGTAACGGAATTACAAAATGGTAATGGAATTACATTTTCTGATAATCTACTAAATTTATTATACTCAAAACAACAAAGCAATTGAAAATTGGTATCATAAATGATGTTTGTGTTGCTGACCTCCTGTTGAACCAAAATTTTGATCAACAAGTCTGGGCAAAAGGAAGGAAATACATGATTTTGAAAATAACTCATTTCTGAACCAAAATGTGAGCTTATAATGAATATCAGAGGTCACATGCTTGAAAATTGTTGTTCTTTCACTGACTGGATCCTGAAACATTCGTTTTTACTTTGTAACAGTGTTCCAGCATCATTCAATGGGTAAATATTGTGAGTAATGAAGTCGGAAACGGAATTAAGGCAGCACAGCCAATGTCAAAAGCACTGTGCAAATCTCAAATGTGTCATTGCTTGCAATATCTACCGGTATATTCTTTCTAACTTTTCTCAGTCATGAGTGGCAGTCTCTTCACACAAAAGAAAATGCATAAAATATCAATTACTCAACTCCTGAAACTTGCAAAGCTCAAAATGAGCAGGTTAACATTAAACACTAGTAAATGAACTATAAGTATTATCCATTATTGGAAGAAGACAAACACTGTTTATACAAATGTAATCCTGTCCTGTCTATCCATCTGTGGCTCTTTGTGCTCAGAAGTCCAGCGCAGCGTGAAGACAGGAGCTGCACAGCTCAGTCGCTGCATCGAAAATCGCCACTTTGGGTAATTTTCGGGCACCAAGGCCACTTGAAAAAAGGGCAAGCCAAACTGGCCGTTTGGGTAGTCGGCCATGACGACCACACAGGGGGCCAACCACGGCAATTGCCGCTAGGCTGTGGTATAATTCATAAGCTGGTTTTGAAAACTTAACTCACAGGAAGAAACACTCAACTGTAGATGTCCAAAATAATGAACCACTATGCTCCATAAAGTCCTAATGCCACCTTGTGCTATCTTCTGTTTTTCACTGGCTTTCAGAATAATTCTGTTATTTCGTTACTGGTGTAATTCCGTAACTGTGTAATTCCGTTACCGCAAATTTTCCAGGATTACAGCTAGTATTAGAGAGGTTAATGTCTGAAATTCAGTATAGACATAAGAAGGAAGATAATTCTTAATAACAATAAAATAAATGCAGAAATAAGATGATGAAGAGAACTATACTGCAATTCCGGTAACAGAATTACATTGAAAAATGACAAATTTCACAACGAGCCACTGGAATTGTGTGTTTCAATTTCCTGTAATGACCTACAATCTCAAATACTTTGGCTACCAATGTATGGAAATAGAGTAAATACCAGGAAATAGCTAAATATCTTTTAGGAGTTGTCAGCTTTGGAAAGATAACCTTTGATCCTTGTCCTGGAACTAAAAAAATGACAAAATTCAAATCTAAATTTTGAGAAGACCGTCAAAGATATTTCAAAACGGTTTTCAGTGTCTGTTTTGGTAATGAGTCATCTACATGAAAACCTATATATTCCTAATATAAAACACTTTTTAAAAATTGCCGTTGTAGCAACTCTCATGTGGAATTGCCTGACTGTCGGAGGTTTTCAAAAGTATTTTGAAGCCAATGATATGATATCCTTTACAGTCGCATGACAGTTCTTAATACATGGTGTCATTTTACGTACCAAGATTTCACTGGGCTCCTTCCATCTGTCAGTTATATTAAACACTGTATTGAGTGAAATGCCCGATTCCCGATCAATTTGTCTTTTGGGAATGTTGTTCTCCATGTGATGGATTAAGCTTTGACCCATCGTTGCTCCTGAGGGACCACACCTTTGGAGGATCCTTATACAGTTAGCTCAAAAATTACTGGCACCACTGATTGACAATGCACAAACATATTCTAGATATATTTTTCAGAATTCCTTAAAGAGAAACTCTAAATAACTGCATGTGAAAAATACTGTATGATATTAATGTTCCACTGGAACCAACCAAAAATCATTTAAATAAAAATTAATTTCTTCCAAATCAAGGTTTCACAATTAATGGCACCCTTAACGATTATTGTTAATAACATCTACCAAAATTAAACTAGGTATTAAATTCCACTCTTTAAAGTTTTACCTAAGTTTTAAAGGAGAAGACCACACCTCGGCAAAGTATATTTCAGCGGAAAGTAGAATTCTTGAAGTGTCTAAAATGCATAGTTTTATAAAGTTTAATTTGGTAATGATCCAGTGCGACGCTTTTTAAAACCGGCGAGTCTTCAAATCGGCGTCAATATCAGGGGGCAGACATTTTTACTTGGGGAATCTAAGGCTGCGTTCGGAATGTACATTTGTCCACTCGCTCACTCACACTCTATATTCTTTTCAATGTAGAACATTTACTACATAGTGCCCTATATAGTGGGTGAGTGTACATTTCGAACGCATTATCCAATCCAGCCCCAGTGCCGCGGTGCTTGTTGCGTCAGTTATTCTCTTTCATGATGTCAGTTGTTCTCTTTCCTTTCATCCAGGCCATGGAGTTGTTCAGAGGGCCTTCAATAAACTCACCCTTTACGTCTTGACTGCCCGCAAGCTGTTTTTAATTAAACTGGCCGGATTACCAATCCAACAATTTACCGACTGAGCGACCAAGACCAATACATGACCTATAATTAGAAATGATAATGAAAAGGTGAATTCCCGTAACCCACATTTATATAATTGAGATGGCATTGTAAATCCAAAAATTTTGCTGACTTGGCAGCATTTATTTTCGCTGTCCTTAGAATTGTCACACAGCTGTGCAACTTGCCTTACAGTGCCCTTTAGCTGTGACAACATTCAGAATATAGAATTGATTCTCGCAGCCTCGCAAACTAATTTACGCAAATCTGTGCTGCTTAACGAGCAACACAAGCGCTGAAATTATAAAGACATATTGATATTTTACGTCGTCATTTATGCGCAGAAGAAGACGCCTCATAATTTTGTGGTCCAATGCATAACAATGCTATCAAAAGAAAATTAGACTGTCATTGGTTTTTCCTAATTAGTCTGAGCAACTGTGGCTAATCGGAAGATGTAAACTGCCAGAGGTTTAGGTTATTAAGCATTTTTAAAGGTTAGGTTTCTGAAGATCAAATTCAAAATCAGAAGATTCCCTAACTAAAAATGTCTGCCCCCTGATACTGAAGCCAATTTGAAGACTCGCTTGTTTAAAAATAAGTTGCGCTGGATTATCATCAAATTAAAATATGCGTTTTAGACACTTCAATAATTCTACTTTCCACTTAATATACTTTGCCAAAGTGCGGTCTCCTTTAAGGAACTATAATGAGCCATTGCATCACCTCCTGTTTCACTAGGGTATAAAAATGAGGTAACACATTAGCAACATCCCTTTGTCATCCAGCAACATGAAGTTCAGAAGAGGGAGATGGTCATAGACCTTCATAATAGCTATAAGAAGATTCAAAAATGATTGAATATGCCACTGAACACTGTCAGGGCAATTATTAAACTTGAGGCTCTAGAGAGTCTGAATCACTCACCTGGATCTATTCACCAGCTCACTTTCAAGACTCTGTTGTCATCAATAGCCAAGGGTTACAATCTGATCTCTCCTCTCCACAATCCTTGGCTAAGACGACGGTATGAATGTACTGAGTACCACTGTGATCTATGCAGATGTGTTTACTTAATTTGGTAAAACAAACACAGGTACATTGTGCTAACAAGAATGTTACAGATTCTGTTAAGTGTCAGTCCATGGATAGACCATGCAATATGTGCTAACCCTGGGGTCAGCAGATTTTGATGAAATTTGGGTGAGAGATACATATTTTCAAGTAATAAAAAAGTGCAGAATATTAGGAAATTTTACCCACTGGTTCCGGAGGAAATGCCAAAAATTGATATTTGGGCATTTTGTATGCGTTTTGTATTGATTTTCAAGGGGTTGCTTCTCAACACTCTCTGCAGATATTAAAAACGCTTCAACAATGCAATTTTGCATATGTCTTTGTTATCATACTCCACTACTGTATGCAAAGTTCCATGGATGTTGGCTGTCAATTTCCATAGAAATTTAGAAAAGTTTTACGCGTGCCCCAGAATACTGGTTTTTGTCCAGGGAAGTTCCGGGGTCCATAACTCCCTCTCTGCAGGGAGCCAGATAAAGTGATTTGCACTAAATGAAAGGGCATGACTAGTTCTTTCCAAAATTGAAAGAAAATTCTTGCCCACTCATTCTATTAACAAACAAGGACCACGTGAAATTACCAGAATAATACTGCTGAGTTGTTGTTGTCGTTGTTGTTGGTTAGCTAGTACCGGACCAGCTTTCTTGCAATGCAACCTAATCTACCATTGTTTTAGTTACCCGAGATGCAAGACCTCAAGGTCAAAGGCTGAAACTTCATGGGTTCAAAATTAGCCTACCATTTTTGCAGTGAATTCCACGCTGTGGTGCAGGCCCCACCATGCATGCAGTATCACAAATATTGTATCCCTCAACAGAGAAAATCCTTATAGATTATAGTTTGTAACAAATTTGGTTGGCCCCAGTCTTTTTACACTACACCCATTGTAGGGAAGTCAAGAGGAGGGCATGGATACTTGCCCCCCAACCCCCCCCCAACCCCCCGCAGATGGTCGCCAAAAATGGCTTGGGGATGCACTTGAGTGGGTGGGCCCTTCCCCATCTGGGTACTGAAGAGAATTTTTTAAATATTCTGAATATTCTGTTTTTTATTTCACAATATGTTCCACAAACACAAGCACTTCAATTCAGCAGCCATTTTGTCATGCCGTTGTTCTGCTTGGTAAATGGTTAAAGGAGACCTATTATGCTGATCCTTCTTTTAAAACATATAAGTAATGTTATAATTTTTTATGTCCACACTTAACCTCTGTTAAGTTTCTAAACATAAGATACAGGGGTTTTGCCATAATCCAAGCACATGATTTCCTGAACGTGATTTCCTCTCTGAACAGCTCATCGTGAGATCTTCACGAGATCTGGGCAAAACCTGACGTCAGGTTGTGCCGTCCAATTAAGACAGACCTAGCCAGAGCCAATCACGGCGCTGGACCTGCCCACCCTGGAAACTATTCTAGCAGGCACAAACAACCGCGGATCATATCATGCCTTAGTAGCGTCTACACCTCTGGAAATACAAAAGAAGAACCGCAGATCATTTGAGGTGTAGTTTTGTCAGTATCTCTCCCAAAGCTGCTCGTCCATTTATTTTTGGACGTGAAGAAAAGCACAACTATTTTCTCTTCCAAAAGACGATGTTACCAGAAATCACAGGGTAGCTTTTTTGTTTGCTGGTAGCAAACAGCCACAGTAAAAGGGAACGTTAGCTGTTTGTGCTCGGCATTTCACTGAAGAAAGCTTTGTCAATAAAGGATAATTTGACGCTGGATAAGCGTTTCAGCTGCTTCTCAAACCTGAAGCAGTTGCATCGATCAAGCGCTAAGAGCCAAAAGCTGTAAGTAACGATATAACAGCAAATAATGACATGTAAGTGAGGCTAACGTGTTACGGGTGGCTAGCAGGACTGCTAACAATAGTAAGCACTAACAACTGGCCTCAAAGCAGGCTTTGCAAAATATCTGAAGATAAAGCCTGGATCGGTCGCGACTGTCCGCGACTCACAGATGCAGAAGCAGTTTCTTTATTGCATAAGCCTACCTAACATGATAGCCTGTTGAATGTGGCTGTAGCACTGCAGCTAATGTAGCTAAGTTACTGTTGCTAATGTTTGTGTCCTAAATATGCAAGAGTAATATCACAGGACATTCAACAGAAGGTGTGTGAACATAAACCACATTTGAAGCAAACTTTTTATACTTGTTTGTAATTTGGATGCTTGGTACAACTGGTCACAGTAACGGAACTTATTGTCTGTAAAACCTATATTGCAGGAAAACGTTTGTGTCCGTTGTTGTTATGACCGCTCGGTTGCTGGCTACTGCATGTGAGTTCGTGTGCTGTGCTATTTAAAAATGCTCTGGTTGACTTATATGCAGTAATTCTGATCGGTATGCTTGTGTTACTTCAGTAAGCATCAACGTGGCAGTTTCATCATAACGTTGCCTGATTGTAGCCACTACAGTTGAAGCTAGCCGGAGAGGTGTTGTATGTGTCTGCAAAGTTGGGCCAAAAAGGCTGCAGTTAGACCAGACGTAGGTTTTGCACAGCTTGGGGTGCGTGTTTGGGTTTGTTCACTCCTACTGCGAAAGTTTGAAAAGCAATTGCGAAACGCACTAGCTATAACGTGTCTGGTAAAACAAACAATTTCTCTGTATTGCTGCTGCGGAATTTCATTCCCCTTTAAAAATTGTTATGGCTAATAAAAAGCCGAAAAATATGTAGATTGGATGCAGAATTCTTTCCGGTACAAGTTATCGATTTGCTAGCTCCACATAAGCAACGCTTACACTGTTTGTTTGTGTTTTGCTACAAGCTCATTCAGTAGCTTGGTTTTGGAATTGTGTTTCATTTTGGTAGAAATGGTCATCAGGTTTCTTCCGGATAAGTGGGTATATGACTACATAACAGTACAGCTGCAACCCCACGAATGCAAGGCGAGACAATACGAGCAAAACACTAAAATTTCGACTTACCACTCATTGACATCCTGCTAAACGTTGCAACACCTCAGTAAAATCCTCCTTCTGTTCGGGGTCGGATTCGGGATCAAACATGTACGGTCTTACAGCAATAGATGCTGCGGAAAGCTGTCCTGAAATACCTGCCATCTTGGCTTCCTGGTTTTTCAGGCCTGCACCCTCCCCCGGAATTGAAGTGGCCAGGAAGCCAATCAGAGTAGCGCCTCATTTGTATAGCCTCCCGCCCATTTCAGAATGGCTCGTGTTTCAGAGTGGGACAGACACAGAGGCCGGCACAGAGGGAAGATGTCTCACTAAGCCTGGATGCCTGTGGTTTTTTTTTTTTTGTAACTTAAGTCTCAACATTATTTTAAAGACCCAGTGGACATATTTTAAACGACTAAAAATAGCATAATAGGGGACCTGAGCCATCTAGCGGTAGAAATAAGGAACTAAACTACTGAAATGCAGAAAACTGGGCATTTTGCAGTCGTAATCGTGAGAAAACCAAAATAGCGGGCAAAAACTTTCTTTTTCTACTTGAAAGCACATTTATTTTTGCATTTTTTAAGCCAGAGCTAGACAGTCACGTCCCTGCAGAGAGTAAGTTATCAACCACAGAAGAACAGGCATTTTCTGACTTTTGAGGGAGAGGGGGTTAAATAGTGGGGTATATCTTATTTTCAAAAATATTCAAAAACATAGGATTGATAGGAATATATTGCAAAACATATCTACCTCAGATTTTAGCATAATAATGTTCTGTGCTTTTGCTTAGAAAGTTGGCAGATGCTGATAAATTTGCAGAAATTTTATGAAAATCTATAGATTTCCTAAACTGGAAAATGCATGGGGACCATTTTGTACCCCCTACTCCTGTTCACTCCAGTTATTCACCGAATGGGGTTGGCTGCTGGCATTATGCCCCAGGGCCATCCTGTGGTTAAGATATGGGCAGGATTCGCCGACCCCCCAGGTTAGCATATTTGCAGATTTTGCATGGCCTATCCATGGACTGACACTTAAAATGTCTCCTATTTCAACTTAGTTAGAAGGGGCATAGCCGCTTCCTGTTTGCGTCAAACAAATAAACTATTTTAGATGAAGAACCATTGAATAAAAAGTTCCACTGTGTCTGCAAAGTAGTCAATACTAAGATAGGTTTCCATGACCTTGAGCCCTTCATAATTAATGTATACCTTAATGGGGCTAATAAGAGCTTGCTGTTCAGTGCAAGTTTTGCTCCATGTTGAAGGCTTGATGGTGCCCTCTTGTTGTTTTGGATGTCAGGTGGTTAGGGTTGTTGTTTCATGGGCATTTTCCCAACATCCCTTCTGCACTATCTTGCTACAGTCAAATACAACAAAAATCATCATATTTGATGTTTTAAGGCCAATAACTCCTACAAAGAACCATTGTACAATTTCAGTCTAATGAAATTTGTAAAGCTTTATTTGCTGATCATTTTAGCAATTGAAAGTTTTTCTCTCTCATTTTGTAGTTTTCATTATTTTGGACAGAAAAAAAAAGCAAAATCGTCAAATTTGACATTTCAAGGCCAATAACTCCTACAAGGAGGCATTGTATGATTTTGATCCTGGGAGACTTTTGTTAGGTTTCATCTGCTGATCATTTTGATAAGGGTTTTTTCTCTAGCTGTTTTAGCTCCTGAAATATAGGTGAAAATAGGTGGTTTTACCCCTAAGTTCTATTTTTAGTAACACCGGCCATGTTATTCAGATAGCGGGCATAATCAACACAATTTTTAAAGTATACTCAAAGGCAATGAAAGCGCAACACTCTAAATTTTGGTTTATTTTTGCTCAGGACCTGAGTAGTCCAATTTGAGTTTTTAAGTGACCATTGGGGTCAAAATGTGTACCTCGGTACACATGAATGATCATCATTTAACTCAACAGTGTGAGTTGGACTCTCATCAATCCATATTGAGTACAACATATGGGATTAGGAGTTGTGCAAGTACAATGGTTGAAATGAAGGAGGGGTTGTCTTCCCTATATAAAGGCATGATAAAAGCCACACAAAAAACATTTTTAAGTGTCATAATGCCACGTCTGTCGACTGAACAACGGAACAGGGCCCTGGGTATGCTAGAGGCGGGAGTAAGTGCCCGGCAAGTGGCTCACCGTTTTGGGTGTAGTACGTCCAGCATCAGTACGTTTTGGGTGTAGTACGTCCAGCTGGGACGAGCTCTTTCATCAAGAGTACCCACCCAGACCTCAAACCAGGCAGCAACTCCAGAATGCACTACAGGCAGAGTGGCGACAACTTCCCCAAGACAACCTAAGACGCTTAGTCAGGTCCATGAGGAGACGTTGTACTGCCTGTGTGGATGTTCGTGGGGGTCACACCCGATACTGGCTGTTCTTTTGAGTTCATTTTTAAATGTGTGTTCCGTTCAGTCTTGTTATGATTTTTCATTTTCAACTTGTGCTCGTTATGTTTAATTCATCTGTTTATTATTCTCCAAATCGGCCCATTAACACGTTTAATTCATCAAAGTCAACCCACCCAACATATTTGAATTGTGAAAATAAGAAAATAAATTTGAGTCACAAAATTATTTGAATCCAAACTGGTGTTGCGTTTTCGTTGCCTCTGAGAATAGAAATCCTAAGGATGCTTGTGGCTAATTTTAGTCTGGATCTGTTCAGTAGTTTCAGAGGAGAATATTTTTGAAAAATGTTGATGACAGACGAAGTCGACAGACGACGGACAAGATATGGAACTGTTGAAAACTGTCAAGGGTAGAAGACACAAATGCATTTTGACCCCCAGTATATTGGGGAGCATGGTGAGAGAAGCGACAAAATCCCCAGGAATCACTGTGAAGGAATTGCAGGCCATAGTGACATCTTGGGGTCATCAGGATTAAAAAAGTGTCATCAGGCGCCATCTCCACAACCACAGGCTCTTTGGAAGGGTTGCCAGACAAAGGCCTTTCCTGACCAGAAGACAGAGAAGCAAGTGCTTGAATTTTGCCAGATGTCATTTAGATTATGACTGAAACAAGTTACTTTGGTCAGTGAGACCAAATTGCATGTTTCAGTCAGATACAGCATCGGCATGCTTGTCATCAAAACAAAGATGCATACAAGGAAAAGCATTTCATACCCATGGTGAAGTATGTTGGTGGGACAGTCATGTTTTGGGGCTGTTTTAATTCAAGAGGTTCAGGGGCACTGGTTAAGATTAGGCGCATACTGAATTCAACCATGTATCAGGATATTTAAGCTGACCACCTGGTTGCCTCCACCAGAATGCTGGGACTTGGCCATAGGTGGACTTTCCTACAAGACAATGACCCAAAGTATACCTCAATATCCGCACAGAAATGGTTGCGTAACAACAAAATCAACGTTCTGCATTGACCATCCCAGTCACCAGATTTCAATCTAATTGAAAACCTGTGGGCTGAGTTGAAGAGGGCAGTTGATAAACACAAAACCAAGAATGTGAGGTACCTTGAAAGGATCTGCTCACGAGAATGGTCCATAATCACCCCAAATGTGTGCTTTAAAGGGGAACTCCAGTGTGAAATTGACTTGGGGTGTATTGAAACATGATAACGCGTACTAACTTTTGTTGAATACCCCGCCTCCATACGCACCCAACATTTCGAAATACAGGGCTTTTTAGCCGAAGCTCCCAACAGGCTTACAATGGTAGTGAATGGGGCATAGCGTTGCCATCCAAAGAAATTGCTATTTTTACATCATTAACAAGGCTCAAGGTAGCTCCACTCTTAATTGGTAGAATTCCGAGGGCCCTGACATTTAAAACGAGGCACTGAGAACTTTGAAAACGCACAGGTAGTTTATTAAAAAAGACTGTTTATGCAGACAGTACCTTGAGGAAGTTTCCCGTTGCCGCCATCTTGAAAGTCACGATAAGTCGATTGATGAGCATGAACGAATAGGTTGCAATCTGTTCCCCTATCCTACCTATTCGTTCGTGCTCGTCAATTGACTTATCGTGACTTTCAAGATGGCGGCAACGGGAAACTACCTCAAAGTACTGTCTGCATGGCAACGCTATGCCCCACTCACTACCATTGTAAGCCTGTTGGGAGCTTTGGCTAAAAAGCCCTGTAT
The DNA here is from genome assembly GCA_029692085.1 of Gymnothorax javanicus. Lineage (NCBI taxonomy): Eukaryota > Metazoa > Chordata > Actinopteri > Anguilliformes > Muraenidae > Gymnothorax > Gymnothorax javanicus. The sequence goes on from CM056195.1 coordinate 106,327,366, forward strand.
TTCAAAATGTTGGGTGCGTACGGAGGTGGGCTATTCGACAAAAGTTAGCACTCGTTATCATGTTTCAATACACCCCAAGTCAATTTCACACCGGAGTTCTCCTTTAACCTTGTCAATAGTTACAGGAGAGGACTGCATGCTGTTATCCTTGCCAGAGGTGGTTGCTCTAAGTACTAAATGAAGGGTGACAAGTATTATGAACCTTGATTTTGTTGAAATCAATTTTGTATTAAATGTTTATTATGATTTTGGTTGTTTCCATCGAAACATCAATAAAGAATATCACACGTTAGTACATTCCATTTCTCCGTCATTATATTCTTTTCTTTTTGTATTGTTTGTGCAATGCCAGTCAAGGGTGCCAGTAATTTTGGAGACCACTGTATGCTGTAACCAAACTAGCTCATATATATAACAGCACCTGTTTCGCATCACTTAATTATTGCAACTTGTCGCATTATTTCTGACCCCAAGTTGCCCCTATGCTAACTGTCTTGGAGTCGGTTTTCAATATACAGTAATTGAGGTTGAATAGACTTCTCAAATCACTTCTTTTTGATTTTATTTGTATTTTCCATACTGTACCAACTTTTTTGGAATTGGAGGTAGGCATTCAGGTCCTGCATAACATGGGCTGTTCGTGTAGGTTAGGCAAATTTGTCCCTCTAATGACTGACACTGGTCTTTTGTTTTTTTCCTCTGATCCCCTGCAGTGGTTTGAGCCATCTCAGTTTGGGACGTGGTGGGCAGTACTGTCCTGCAGTATGAACCTGGCTGGGGGGCTAGGTCCCATCATTGCCACGGTGATGGCCCTGAGCTACAGTTGGAGGACAACGTTGTCAATTTCAGGCCTTACTTGTGCAGGTGTGGCCTTTTTTTGCCTGCTGATCATCAAGAATGAGCCAAGTGACGTGGGCTTGCCCAACATTGAACCCGGGACAAAGAAGAGCAAATCAGGTGAGAAGCAGCACTCCCATTTGCAGAAGCCATGCTATTCATTCTGTGTGCCTGATGTATAACAAGCGCATGGCAATGTGATTAAAATTCGCCATTCTTATTCCTTTTCCGTATATTTTTGGCGAGCAGCTAGTCCCACAACATTGCAGTACATACACAAGAAATTAAGAGTTTGTTTCCAAAATGCAATAAGTGCCAAAATATCAGAATCGAACTGAAATGAAATAAGGACACCATCACCAACAAAACGCAAAAAGCTCCAAATACGATGGTTCATTTTTCAGCTCACTCTCACAAGCATTGTGAAATTGGGAATAGTTGGAAATGGAAAAAAGTATATATGGAATCAGATTTGTGTCAGAACTATCGAACAAAGCTTTTTGGATATCAAACAAAAATGTCAAAATTGAAGAAACAAAAGTTACCTCGAAAGAAAACTTATAAGTTGTAAACAAATTATTTTTATGATGGAATAAACCATTGGTCTTTCAATTGTTTGATAAATTGTTCTTTCGTTCACAGCAGCCTCTGTTGCTTTCGCAATTATCAGATTTGCGATTGCTCCCCAGCTCTTTGCTTGCGCTTCTTGATTTTTGCTTGTTATTCTGTCACAAACGCCTCAGTGGGTGGGATTTTTGTATGGTTTGACCTCATTGGCTAATGGAATTCTGGGGCTCAGAGCCTGGAGTAATAAATCCAACCATAGAATGTAGCCACGAGTCTCACTTCGGACTCCACTCACAAGTGAATCATGCCTGCGACGACGGAAATATTACAATGGCTGATGAAGGAATTCACTGTGTGCCCTTGATTTGTTGCTGTGGCCTACTCTAAAAAATTCTGACAGTGAATAACACTTCGTCTTAAGTTGCTGTTGTAGCCAAGCAACTCAGGAAGATTGAAACAGAATGTGGGCTACCGTCCTGCAATTTACTGAGCTGTGGTATGTTTCCCAAAGGCATAGTTAGTTGCTAACTCTTGTGACTTCCACAGTCTGGTTCAAACTAAGCTTTTGGGAAATGTACCCTGAACTGTTACTGTAAGTGTACATTACAGTGCTTTATTCCTCTGCTCTAACATGCTTACAGGCCCTCACATATTTACAATCTGCTTTTAACGTTATACAGCATGCTCTAGCTGATCTTAAACTGGTTTTAAATACTGATAAAACAAAGTTCATGATCTTTTCAGCACAGAATGCAATTATGTCAGGTGACTCCATTTTCTCAGTGACTGGTGCTCAAATTGAGCAGGTTCAGTCTTACAAATATCTGGGTATCTGGTTGGATCATGACTTTTCTTTTTAAGACGCATGTGTCCAACCTGTCCAAGAAACTTAGAATAAAAAATCGGGTTTCTTTACAGAAACAGGTCCTGTTTTTCTTTGGACAATAGGAAGAGGATTGTAGTGGCAATAATATTACCCATACTTGATTACGGAGATGTCCTTTACAGGCATGCCTCTATTAGTACGTTAAGATCCTTGGATGCAATCTATCATGGCGCATTGCGCTTCATCACAGGTGATGGTTTCCGAACCCATCACTGTGCTTTATATAATTCTGTGGGCTGGTTTTCTCTTCATTTTAGAAGGAAGCTACATTGTATTTTATTTATTTATAAAGCCTTGTTAGGCAAACTTCCCTCATATCTTACTAAGCTCTTATCCATCAAAATCAGAATTCAGCATACCAGATCACAAGAATGGTTTTTGTTGGAGGCTCCCAGGACTAGAACAAATTTGGGAGGTACCTCTTTTAGTGCATTCGCTCCTTGTATGTGGAATAATTTCCAGGATACCTTGAAGCTAGACTGCCTTATCCCCTTCGTGTCTTTCAAGAAATTAGAGTTGGATATATTGCTTCTGGAGGCCAGATGTATTTGCTTTTAGTTTATGGTAGGATTTGCTCATTTATTTTTCTCTGTCCTATGGTCTTATATGTTTATTTATATGTATATCTGTGTTTGTATGTATTTGTATATATATGTATATATATGTGTATGTATGTATATATATATATATATTTATATATATATGTGTATGTGTGTGTATGTATGTATGTGTGTATATATATATATATATATATGATATATATTTTAATTAATTTTTATTATGTTTTATTCCAGTTTAAAACTTGTTATTCCTTTAATCTGAAATTGTTGTTTGTGACTTTTGTGTATTCTATGTGTGCTGTTTGTCTTTAACCTTCCATTGAAATTGTTTTATTGTAAACAGGGCTCTCCGGCAAAAGACACCTCTGTCTCAGTGGGACTTCCCTGCAATAAAGGTTGATTGATTGATTGGTTGATTGATTGATTAGTTTGCCTTAATGCTTTTGCGCACCTGAATACACAAATAATATACAATCAATAATATACGATCGCCTAACGAAAAGTGTTCCCCACCTCCATTTACGTTTCCATTGAGGGACCGTGCTGTGTCGCATGCAGAATTTAATTAGTTGTTATCTGGACCCCATTTTCGTTGTCCAGGTGGATAGGCCTCCATGTTGCAGATTAAGGCCTACAGAATTTTCCCGAGATTAAATTTAGTAAAATTTAAAGTACAGGTGAGGCACATGCTGTAGATAAATTGTGCATATAAATGCTATCGGCTTGATTACATGCCCTTCAAATCCTTCCATCAACCACGCATCTGCTGTGTTTAAATAGTGCCGCACGCTGCGGATGGATGGTTAATAGTACATCTATCTCGACTATGAAAATTAAATCCCAAGCTGCAATTTAAAAGCCGATATAACCTCAGCACCAAACTGAAGCATAAGCTACTAAATAAGGAGAGGCAGTAAGAGCCGAAATTGTCCTGTGTCCTGTGCGGTGTTCTGCTCGCTGTCATGCGCAGTGTCCTGTGTCCTGCGTGCTGTCCTGCGCAGTGTCCTGCGCAGTTTCATGTGTCCTGCGCGCTGTCCTGCGCAGTTTCCTGTGTCCTGCTCAGTGTCCTGCGCGCTGTCCTGCGCAGTTTCTTGTGTCCTGCGCAGTTTCCTGTGTCCTGCTCAGTGTCCTGCGCGCTGTCCTGCGCAGTTTCTTGTGTCCTGCGCGCTGTCCTGCGCAGTGTCCTGAGTCCTGTGCGGTGTCCTCCGTACTTCTTACAGGAGAGGACAGTTTTATTATTGAAATTTTCATGCAGTCGGAGAGAGGTGATGGGTTTATGTTTATTTTTTATATGTTTTAAACAGCGACGAGTCGCAGCACAGCACTCTAAGGTGCTGCGAGTGGTGCAGGTAAATTATTACACTCGCAGCAAAATATAATCTTAGGTTCTTGCATTAATTCCACTAGGCGTGCATGAAGGCATAATTTTTACTATGAAAATACAAAGTTCAATATTACCACAATGTTTTGATGCCGTTTCCAATAAAACAGACGCGTAACATAAAAACCGTTTATTCACTAGTGCTTGAGCTAGACCAGTAATCAGACTTGACTGCAGTGTGCTGCAAATCGTCCAGTCCTGTTGAAAGTGCCACAGCCGCGCAGAGCTCAAATTATACGGGGGCACTACTCGACTACTGCAGAACACTGCTATAGTGTGCCGCGAGACAGCACTTTTAAAAGCCACCTCCCTTTTTAAGTGAACACATGGATAGCTATCATTTGCCTGAAAATTAAAATAGTAAAAACGAGTATGTCTTTATTTGATTGATTATTTTCTATAATGCATCAAATAAAGACACCGTAATTTTTTTTAAATTTTCAACCAAATAATGGCACGAAGTATTATCCAGTGCAGCAATAGTTTTTTCAGGTCTCAGTTTTTCCTGTGCAGCAATAGTAAGGGTCTGTTCTGCTTTATCCTGCATTGGTCCCTTAATGGCATGACCAGTTATTACTTTTATGTGATAAGCCCCGTGTGAGTGCCTCCTGCCGTCAAGCAGCTTAAGATATACTGTCCATGGCGGGTTTAGTTCTGCAGACTGACTTTTTCAAGACAGCCTTTTTTCGAACATGACACACAAGGCTTAAAACTCGAAAAATTGCCATGCTGGAAAAATGAAATTACCAGGGGTAGTCAAAAAAAAAAAAAAAAAAGAGTTCTAACGCACTTTGTGTTGGTCAGAGGTGTATAGTAACGAACAGTAGCCTACTTAAGTAGTTTTTTTTTTTTTAGAGGATTTGTACTTTACTTAAGTTTTGACTTTTTACTCTACTACATTTAAAAGATAAAAGTATACTTTCACTTCGTTACGTTGACACTGGCCACTTTGTTACTTGTTACAAATTAAAATATGAATGTAATTCATCATAAGGATTATCTGGATTTGGCGCGTTCAAGAACAACGGTGCTCGGCAGGGTGTCTGTACAGATGTTGATGCCAGCGGACATGAAGCTGCAAATTTATGCACGCAGTTACAATATTCTACCACTAGATGACACACCAGGATCAGTTATTGAATATTCACAAGCAAGCCAAGCTGAAACACGGTTTTATGGATGAGTTCACTCCTAATTTAAATGCAGGATTTCTACTTTTATTAAAGCATTTACATTGTGATATTGACACTTTTAGTTAAGTTAATCCTCTGAGTATTTATTGCACTACAGTTTAAATGCTATATTTTAACACGGGACAACTAGGCCTCTTCAATACTAGTGGTTTCTATAGCTGAATGTATAAAACAGCAAGTGACTATACAACTCTGACAACTGTACAGTGTCTGTTGTATGCAGTCCTATATGGATTAATTTTAAGACGAGCTATAACGTTTGTTTAAGTAGTGATAACAGCGCTATATCTGAGAGTAACATTTGTGCCAGTGCAACTGGATCTTAAACTTGATTATGACAAAGTGAATGATATGTACGCCCATAGATACCCCCGAAGAATGCTCTTCATCAACTCATTTAGTGAGAATTAAAAATTTCCAGAAGATGATTTTGTAGCTCTGCATGCCTACTGAATATGCCTAATGTGCATGTAGGAAATTCACTTTCAAGTGAATTAAATACCATTCTCCATGAAAGAAAACAACTTTAGTGTTGTGTTTTAAATGTTAAATCCATGATGTATCCTGATGGATGCTTTGATCATTTTCACAGTTTGTCCTTTTCTATCGGAATAGGACCTAAGTCTCTTTGTTTTGATTGTCTTTGCAGAGTCAAGTGCAAACTTATACCTGAAATAGAGATAATTGTTAATGAAAAAAATGCTTTTTTCAGCTAACTATAAGACCTTGAATTTTGTTCCCAGATGCCAGGAAAACGCGTATTTGGCACTTTAATTTTCAAATTTTTTCTGTGGAAGGGTCCCCAGACCCCTCCAGGCTTCGCGCCTTCGTGACTGGATTTCAGTGGCTAAATCATCAAAATTGCTTCCTACAACTGTCAAACGCGAGTTCGTCATTTTAGATTAGCCCGGAGACGCCTCCGCGCAATCCCGCTCCGCCTTGCCGTAAATATAGCCCCGAAGCACCGTTTACGGCGCCGTTAATGGGGCCACTGCCTATTTTTTACGGAAAACAATATATCCCAATGGGTGAAACCATCCAATGAGTGAAACCAGAAACGCTAGCACGATAATTTATGACAGCGCTCTTACCCATGGGTAGTTAGGGTTAGGGTTAGGGTTAGGCTTTCATAAATTATCGTGGAAGCGTTTCTGGTTTTACCCATTGGGATATAGTGCCTTCCATTTTTTTACAGTCTACCGTAGGGGCTCCGCAAGAAGATAGACGTCATAATATTGTCACATTATACTAGTGCAAAAAATATGCTTCAGTCCGCTCCTTTTTCGTGCAGACAACTTTTCTTTTTTTACTTTTTTTGCACGAGTATAGGCCCAGGATTACATTAGCTTGGTTTGCATGTGCGGATCTTTTCTTTCATAATCCATTTCAATAAAATCCTGCTCACTTTCCTGCGCCAAACGCGAGTGTCCTGCTGACTGTCCTGCGCCAAACGCGAGTGTCCTGCAGACTGTCCTGCGTCAAACGCGAGTGTCCTGCTGACTGTCTAGCACTGCACGAGTGTCCTGTTGACTGTCCTGTGGAAGTATTCCAGTGTCCTGCGTCAATCTCACAGGAGAGGACAATTTCGCCACTGCATGAGCCGCGATTTGGCCATTTCAAACCTGTCAAACAGTCTCACAGCCATTGTTTCAAAAATTTTGATGCAAGGTTTCTGGTAGTAATGCTCAGTTCTCTGGCAGAAACCTTGAGGCTACTCCAACTTTTTGCATGTTTTGGAATGAAACAAGGCACGTCTGAATATTGTTCTCGACCCACAACAATAAATCAGAGGCACACATGGTTTACTGCCATACATTATAATAAAGCATGCGCAACGATACACATGGTCATTTCTTTATTCTTATTCGCCTGAGATATTTTTTAGGATAGGCCTATGATGCATCTGGAGTTTATTTACTCCCTTCGGAATGACCGGTAGGCTATTATTAAGTCAATCCAAACCCCTCTTAAATGAGCTACTAACTCAGTGACTTGGTTTAATTTCTGTTATTTGATGGGAAGAATCGGTTTGCAATTCAAGCTTTGAAACTGTTGCTTTGACGGGGGGACGAGGTGATGACACGGCCTATTAGCCTAAGCCAAATGTCATCTGTCGGAATGAACCGCAAAATTGTTTTTACGAGCTGGCCAATTCAACTCAGTGATTCAACTGTAAGCTATGTCGTATCTCTGCCTATGTACAGGCAACGTGACTACAGTTTCGAATGAGCATTGTAAACCTACGTAAAACCGGGCCGTGTTTGAAAAATACCGATGTTAAAATTAGAAATGGTGTACAGATAGCGACTTTCCTGCAACAGGAGCAGCGTGCTAGATTTGATATATTGAACTGGTTAGTACTCATGATTGATCCGGTTAACGTAGCCTATAAACTACAACGCAGAGCTAAAATCTGCAAGGATGTGTGCTATTCGAAAGTCGCTGTTCTCAAGATAGAAAATAAATGTAAACTCAACTCCTCTCTCCGACGGCATGAAATTTATATATATAAAACTGTCCTATCCTGTTACAAGTGCGCAGGACACTGCTCAATTGCCGCAGGCCACCGCGCAGGACACAGGATGCTGCGCAGGACAGCGTGCAGGACACAGGGTAATGCGCAGGACAGCGAGCAGGACACTGCACAGGACTCAGGATATTGCGCAGGACAGCGCGCAGGACACAGGATACTGCGCAGGACAGCACGCAGGACACCGCACAGGACACAGGATACTGCGCAGGACAGCACGCAGGACACTGAGCAGGACACAGGAAACTGCGCAGGACAGCGCGCAGGACACATGAAACTGCGCAGGACACTGCGCTGGACAGCGCGCAGGACACAGGACACTGCGCAGGACAGCGAGCAGGACACCGCACAGGACACAGGACAATTTCGGCTCTTACTGCTACTGTAAATAAGGCAATGCGAGACATTTTTTTTTAAATAAGGCTAATGTAAGCTGTCTGCAGTTGTAGGTTTCGAGGCTGAATCCATATTGGAATTAATATTCAAGTACAGAACCTGCGTGTCCTTGATTCGTTGCCGTGGCCTATTCTAAAAAAAATCTGATAGTGAATAACACATCGCCCTTAGCTGCTGTAGCCAAGCAACTCAGGTAGATTGTAACAGAATGGGGCAACCGTACTGCAATTTACTGAGCTGCGGTTATGTTTCACAAAAGCATTGCTATTTGCTAACTTTCAACAACTTCCATAGTCCGGTTCAAACCAAGGTTTTAGGAAACGTACCCCTGAACGGTTAATTTCGATGTTCCGTTCGTTTTAATGCTTTTGCGTACGTGAATACGTTAATAATATGCAGTCGCCTTAAAAAGTGTTCCCCACTTCCTATGAGCGCAGGCACGAAAAACGGTACAATTTCATCTTTCCAGGAAGGTGGTTAAGTAAATAGGTTTTTCAACATGATTATTTAGACGTGTGCTTTATTTGAAGAATGTATGGTCTTGAGTCTTGACTACTTAATTTTGGCAGGATTCATTGGTTTTTGTCAATGCAGTATACAAATTAAGGTTAAAAAAACAGGCTATTTTTAACATAAATGTGTAAAAATATTGCAATGGTTTTTCTACACCTAAAATAATAAGTAAACAGTTTCTTAATTGGCAATTATAAAATATACACTCTAATTTTTTTTACAGAAGTGTTGCGATTCCGTGACTTCGCTCAAATATGTTTCCATCGAGGGACAGCGCTCGATCACTAGTTGGATTTAATTACTTGTATCTGGACCTCATTTTCATCGTCCAGCTAGATACATATTGGCAATGAATTGTGACGTTGGCTTCAGAATTTCCCTTGCTGAGATTAAACGAAGTCAAACATAAAGTACCGTAGTTAATTAACATAATTATATTTTTCCGGGAAATGACATGCAGGCTATATTATGCAATTATATCTCTTTAACTAGTTTGTTAAAAAAAAAAAAAAGAAGCACATTGACATTGACAACTTGTCTTTTGTTACCCTATCTGTATTAGGCATATGTTTATGAAGTAATAGCCGATTTAATTAATAAGCCTACTGCCAACTTTCGTAAAGTTTTCTGGACTTGAATATGAATTCCAATATGGATTCAGCTTCTAAACCTGCAGCTGCAATCGTAGACGGCTTGCATAAGCCTTATTTAAAAAAGGTCCCGCATTGCCTTAATCAGTAGCTTATGCTTCAGTTTAGTGCTGAGGTTATCGACTTTTAACTTGCAGCTTGGGATTTAATTTTCATGGTCGAGATAGGTGTACTATTAACCATCCATCCGCAGCGTGCGGCACTATTTAAACACAACAGATGAGTGGTTGATGGAAGGATTTGAAGGGCATGTAATCAAGCCGATAACATTTATATGCACTATTTATCTACAGCATGTGCCTCACCTGTATCATATTTTACTAAATTTAATCTCGGGAAAATTCTGTAGGCCTTAATCTTCAACATGTAGGCTAGGCCTATCCACCTGGACAACAAAAATGATGTCCAGATAGGCTTACAACTAATTAAATTCTGCATGCGACACAGCACGGTCCTTCAATGGAAACGTAAATGGAAGTGGGGAACACTTTTCGTTAGGCGATTGTATATTATTGATTGTATATTATTTGCGTATTCAGGTGCGCAAAAGCATTAAGGCAAACCAACGTACATTTACAGTAACAGTTCAGGGTACAGTTCCCAAAAGCTTAGTATGAACCAGACTGTGGAAGTTACAAGAGTTAGCAACTAGCTACGCCTTTGAGAAACATAGCCCAGCTCAGTAAATTGCGGGACGGTAGCCCTCATTCTGTTACAATCTTCCCGAGTTGCTAGGCGAAAACAGCAGCTAAAGACGATGTGTTATTCACTGTCAGATTTTTTTAGAGTAGGCCACGGCAACGAATCAAGGGCACACAGTGAATTCCTTCATCAGCCATTGTAATATTCCCGTCGTCGCAGGTGTGATTCACTGGTGAGTGGAGTCTGAAGTGAGACTCGTGGCTAAATTCTATGGTTGGTTTCATTACTCCAGGCTCTGAGCCCCAGAATTCCATTAGCCAATGAGGTCAGACCATGCAAAAATCTCGCCCACTGAGGCGTTTGTGACAGAATCGCAAGCAAAAATCAAGAAGCGCAAGCAAAGAGCTGGGGAGCAACAGCAAATCTGATAATTGCGAAAGCAGCGGAGGGTGCTGTGAACGAAAGAACAATTTATCAAACTGAAAGACCAATGGTTTATTCCATCATAAAAATAATTTGTTCACAATTTATAAGTTTTGCTTTTGAGGTAACTTTTGTTTCTGCAATTTTGACATTTTTGTTTGATATCCAAAAAGTTTTGTTCGATAGTTTTGACACAAATCTGGTTCCATAAAAGTACACCATTGCCAACAATACGCATGCTTGAAATGGCTTTGAGAGGATCAGAATAAAATTGTGACATTGCAGACACTGTGGCAGTTGTTTGGCAAGATCAATGTAATTGCTTCCCAACGGAGTCTAACCTCCTAAAAATCAGACTTGTGACAAATTCCTTTTCGTCAATTCCAAGGAATTGGAAAAGGAATTGGGGAATTGGAATTGGATATTTAAAAATATTTAAAAAAGACATGCCCATGTCCTTTTACCTCGAAAAGTTCAATTCCAATTCCAATTCCCCAATTCCTTTTCCAATTCCTTGGAATTGACGAAAAAGAATTTGTCACAAGTCTGCCAAAAATAATAACTTCTTGTTCATTCGCTGCTGGTCATTCACTTTCCTTCAAAGAATATGCAGTTTTGAGTGAGCATCCCCTCCCTGAAAATGAACTCCATTCTGATTGGCTGGCAAACACACTGTTAAAAGAAAGTGTTTTGAAACCCCCAAATTGGTGGCAACTAAGCTGCCACCAATAAAGGTGTTACAGAACGCTCTTTTTATAGTGTCTGAAAACACTACACAAACTACTGAAACACACACTAACAGAGTTCATGAAACACCACTTCAAAAGAACCAGTGCACTCAACATGTTATGTCTTGAAACACAGAGTGGTGTGTGCAAACACAACACAATTTGAGTTTGCAAACACTGTGTGGAGTAATGGAACACTCCTCATGGGGAGTCACGAAACACCCTGAAGACAGTATTGAAACACTCCTCATGGGGGGTCATTAAACACCTTGTAGACAGTATTAAAACATTCCTCATCGGGAGTCATGGAACACCTTGTAGACAGTATTAAAACACTCCTCATCGGGAGTCATGAAACACCCTGTAGACAGCATTGAAACACTCCTCATCGGGAGTCATGAAACACCTTGTGGACAGTATTAAAACACTCCTCATCGGGAGTCATGGGACACCTTGTAGACAGTATTGAAACACTCCTCATCGGGAGTCATGAAACACCTTGTGGACAGTATTAAAACACTCCTGATCAGGAGTCATGAAACACCTTGTAGGCAGTATTAAAACACTCCTCATCACCTTGGGAGTCATGAAACACCTTGTGGACAGTATTAAAACACTCCGCATCGGGAGTCATGAAACACCTTGTGGACAGTATTAAAACACTCCTCATCGGGAGTCATGAAACACCTTGTGGACAGTATTAAAACACTCCTCATCGGGAGTCATGAAACACCTTGTAGACAGTATTAAAACACTCCTCATCGGGAGTCATGAAACACCTTGTAGACAGTGTTGGAACACTCCTCAGGAGTCATGAAACGCTGCTTGTAGAGGTATGGAAATTCATCTGGGCTTTTGAAACACTGTGAATATTATTTGTTAGGCTCGCACACATAGATCACACAGGTATTGCAAAAAAGTTACAGGTCTTCATGCAAACAAAAACAGAAACTTTCTAAATAATTTCTATGACTCTATTACTTGAAAAATTGTGTTCTGACAACAAAAAAGAGAAAAAATTCTGCAATGTGTTTACCAAAGTCAACATTACAACATATACAAATCTCCACAGTAAACTTTGCATGTAAGTACATACACATGTATCACAGAAAATCCCCAAATTATTTTGCCATTGGTCGCTTCGGTTGGTTGCAGCGCCACCTGGAAACCAAAAATTCAGGGCCAAAATAGGAAAAAACCAGTCTTATGAGATGCAGTATAATGAGAAATCGGTTCAATCTGCCAAACTATTTCTGATGGATATGTATATTTAAGTACTTGAACTTTCCCGTGTATCAGTTGCCACCGAGTGGTAACTTGAAGAATTGTGTGGCAGGGGCTCACAGTTTGGGGAAAAAAGAAATGAAAATCCACTTTTTGGACTTTTTGTTTTACTCCAGCGACATGCCTTGAGAAACTATACTTTATTGTAAAGGTCTATGAACATGAAATAGCATAATGTGAGAGCACCTCCGGTATCTTGCTGGAGTTTTGGGATATTTGGCCTTGAAAAGTGAACTTCAGCTGTTTTGGCCCTATTTTGAGGTCTGATATTTCAATACTCCAGACAAGAATGGAGCTAATGAGTAGGTTGATTTATACCTTCTTACATGGTGTATGAAAGGTGCCAAAAATTTCAATGGCACTCCCAAAGTATTTTAGTGCTGTCCCCTGTCAAAGTTGCTAATCTGACCTTCTCGGCTGATTTGGGACCATCTTTAGGAGTCCATAAAATTTACTCCAGCTAGATAGATATTTGAAATTTGGAATATCGTCAGACTCTACCATGTAGATTTAAGAAAAGGTGGAATTATTATGGCACTCTATATGGTAAGCCAGATATTTGATGTGTAATCTCAGCTAAAACTGCCACTAGGTGGCGCTTTCGTCTGTACCTTATTTTACAGCATCTCCATCGATGTGCCACAGTAAAACCTTTGGAAACTTAATATATTAACTGGACTGATTAGAAAAAAATAAGAATTTGTTATGGCATTAAGGTGGAGTTCTCTGCTGTGCCAGGAGGGGGTGCTGTCAGGCATTCAAGCGCGTAGTCAATTTCTCCGGGCAGGTGCCACAGGAAAACCTTCATGAATATCACCAATGACCTTCATTTACCTTATCAAAGTGAATTTTTCCATTAGTTTAGAACAATGCTGTCCTGGCCTCACATGCACTCCAGAGAGATAGCACTGTAAAAATTACTTCTCATCGGATAAAGGGCAAGCGCATCCCAAAGTTTATACATGTTTTTACACCCTCCCCCTTTATGAAGCTCCCTCCATAGCTGTGAGGGAGACTTCACACTGAGTGACACTCGGTAGTGAAGTACTAGTGGTGAGGGAGCGTTTTGAATTGGACCTATGGCTGCGTCCGAATAGTCTTTTTTGACTTGAAAAGTTCCTAACTACTAAAAAATGATCTGGAGGTAATTACGTGGCAGCCATGATGAGTGCATTAGAATTCTTTAAATGTTAAGGAAAGGTGTCTCAGCGCTTCTCATTTACCTCCTTTAGCATAGGGTACACAGAACCATCCTTTTCGAAAAGAAAGGAGATAACACTATCCCACAAATCTGTGCAGCAGCAACATTGAAAGTGGTGACCATTCATCCGGCCAATTGCATAAACATATATCGATGGGCAGGGGACTCGTGATTACGCTGTTGATGCTGCATTCGATTTGGCTCAGAAGTTGGAAGTTGGGGCTGGGAATGACGTCATACCCAAGCTGACCGTTCTATAAATTAAGTCAGAAAACTGACATGGGGTCAGTGGGGTGTCCTCTGGTCAGGATAGCCTTTATTAGTGTGCTTGCAAGGCAAGCACACTATTGTTCTTCTTAAGTTTTCTTATTCCTCTTATTCCTCTTATTCCCTTTTCACTCATTTCTGTGGCCCCCTACTCCTCCTAGGGCTTTCGAGATAGAGACACCGTTCCAACTCTGAGACGTCCAGGCCGATCTGAACATGATGGCTTGTTCAAATGGTCTTGATATCCGTTGTTGTTCGTTCGGTATTCGCGTTTTTCCGGCGAAATTGGGTGCCATTGAAATGAATGGGTAGAACTTTGGAGTGATGATGTCATAATGCACTCCTCCACTCTAGACGTTAGAGTGGGAGCAGCAGAGAAAAGACTGGGAAAAAAATTTTTGAAATCGCTCCCCCGGCCACAATTTCCAACGTACACACAAAATTTATACATCAAAACGTAGGAAAATTTGTGCAGGCCTGAAAAATGTCACTGTGGAAGAAAACAGATAAAGGCTTGAGACTCTAGGCGCCCTCAAGCGACAGGAGCGCAGACCAACTGCCCCATAGACAGCCATTATAACAGGAGCAGAAAAGTTTGAGAAGAGAGCAGACAAACTCCGCTTATTTAAATCGCCACCCTGACCACATACTTTACACTACAAGGAAAAAAATATATGGGGACGATCAGCAGAGTCTCCTCTCACTCACCGTATTTTTGTTTTTACCATAGGACCTACGGTCTGCCAGAAAATGGCAGTAGTTCGGACAGTGTCACTGAGCAACTCCCCCATAGGCAGCCATTATAACAGGAGCAGACAGTTGAGATACACCTTTTTGAAATCGCCACCCTGACCACATACTTGACACCACAAGAAAAAAAATACATGGGGACGCTCAGCAGATTCTCCTCTCGCTCACGGTGTTTTTGTTTTCACCATAGGACCTACGGTCTGTCAGAAAATGGCAGTAGTTCGGACAGTGTGAATGAAGAACTCTTTGAATTCTTCTGTGTCTCACAGCGCTTGAGAGGCAGCAAGCAGGCAGGGGTGCTGCTGTCTCCATAGAGACAGGCACACACGCATCGGAGCTGCTGTGTCAGACTCACGCGCCCGCGCACACACACACACACATCTGTCTGTGTTTCTCACTGGTAAAAATACTGTGTCAGCGATTAAACTGGCTGGTATAGACAAATTTCAGAGCGCAAAACGCTCTGAAATTTTTCCTTTTAAAAAGGTCAGATGATACCTGTGAGTGCGTTTGTGTGTGTGTGAGAGAGAGAGAGAGAGGGAAGCAGAGACTGACAGTTATAACTGGGTGTAACTGTCATTAGAATGTTTGGTTATTAAGCTGCTACAAACATTCTAGATTAGGAATCTATAGAACACTCTGCACTGGTAGACAATGCAGGTGCTGCTGACAAGAGACTCAGGCACAAACAAACGTTCAAAAGCCCTGCCAGACAAAATACACACACACACACACAAGGCAGACACACACACTCGCACACACAAAAATTCTGTGGCATAAAATGACTAAAGGAAGGACTCCTTTTAAACCATGACAGTGTGTGTGTTTCAGGATAGTGATTCGGAGAGAAAGAGAGAGAGAAGAAGAGAGTGTGGCAGTTACAGCTGAGTTTTGAATGAAGTTGAAAAGCATATAAAAGGGTAGAAAGGAGAAATCTCCCTTCTAAATGATATTAAAGACACTTCCATGTCTAAACCATGATCGTGTGTGACAGATGCAGAGAGAGAGAGCCGCGCGCACATACACACACACACACACGTGTCTGTGTTTCTTACTGGTAAAAATACAGCGTCAGTGATTCAGAAGCCCGGTATAGACAAATTTCAGAGAGCGAAGCGCTCTGAAATGTGTCCTCTAAACAATGTCAGATGATACCTGTGTGTGAGAGAGAGAGAGAGAGAGAGAGAGAGAGAGACAGAGACAGACATACAGACTGACTGACTGACTGACTGACTACACTCTGCCAGACTGCCACTCTATTGTGTTTGTGTGTGTGTGTGAGAGAGAGAGACAGACATCCATTCACTGTTGCTGGCAACATTTGAGCAAGCACACTTCGCATTTTCTCTGCGGAAATGCAGTCTAGTTAGCTATTGTTAGCAATAGGGTCATTCCATGTCAAATCATCCAAATTTGAAAAATTTTCCAGGTCACCTCCTCAAAAATTTTAGAAAAAATTCACGAGTAAATATTCACACAAAACAAAAAAATGTCAAATATTAGGCCAGTTTCTCAAAAACATTTCAAGTTATAGCCCTTCAAAATTTCAATAGTATTTTAAGTTTTTTGGCGAACCCATTTTCAGCTAACTTTGGCAACTTATTGCTCCAAATTGATTGCTTATACAAGGCTGAAATTGGGTATACTAACCATATTCATCCCCTAGAATCTGAAAATGGTCTTAGCTTCTGTGTATCTTGATCCACTTTTGTATGGTAAAGCCTCAAAATCAGCCGAAAACACAAAACGCCCAAAAACGAGACCACATTTTATGACCTGTAACTTAGAAACTAAGTAAGATAAACGGCTAGAATTCATTTTTTATGATTTTATGATATATAAATTTTAAATTTTTCCAGTTTTGCCCCAAAATGCCCTTTTTGGGGCAAAAAATGACCATGTCACCAGTTATTCATCGCTCTGAAATTTTTACTGTGCAATCTTACAAATGTAAACAGTGTCTGACAAAAAAAAATCAGAATGATGTTCAGGTTGATTTGTTGATTACAGTTGATTACGATGCATTACAGGGTATTTTTTTTAAACTATGGTCATTCCACGCCAAACTGAACTGAACAGGGCATAATTTCTAAGCCTTAAGCTAGGTTTCTTAAGTTTACATTAGCTGGCAAACTTTTTTATTTGCTGCTGTTCATGCCAGCTAGCAAGCTACATGCTTGCAGTTCAACTCCATCCAAGTTAGTTAGCTGAAGTAATGGCTATTCACTTATTTTCTATTGACATGGTTAATGGCTACATGCACCCAATATTACTTTTAGGCTAGCAAACTAGCTAGCTGAGCAAGCGTACTAATGTAAGCTAGCTAAAAAACATTTTTGCAGACTTTTGTTGGTCATATCTGTTTCATGTAAGCGCTAACTTGCTAACTAAATGGTGAAGTTATACAAGATATTCAGTGTTATCCATTGATTTCAATGCATCACAAGCAAGGCCGTGTCGCGAGCGAGTCCTTTTTGCGCATGCTCACAAGGTCAGAATCCTGAGCAAACCCTTTCCCAGAGTGTAAAAACAAAACATGCATCCCACAAGAAGGATGTTTTTTCCGTGCAGCCGTTTCTTCTTTATTGAATAACTTCTGTAAGTAGATATTGCAGCCGCCTGGTTTAGCAGAGGGGAATTTATAATTTAAAAAAAAAAAATTAAATAGGTGGTCTTATGCCTACCGCCATCACATCAACAGCCTTTTTTTAAAGGGTAAAAAAAAAAAATACGGAAAATATTCAAACGGGAAGATAGCAGGAAAGAGGAGTAAAATATGGGAGAATCCCGGAAAAAACTGGAGGGTTGACAGTCCTCGAACGCAGCTTTTTCCTCAAAATCACACCAAAAATTTACATTTTAAAAACGCAGGCTTCCGTCTTTCAGGTTTATACCTTCAATTGCAGGATTAAATTAATTGCGCCGGAACAGAGTTACTGCAACCGCAATACACCTACGCTATACTACTACCAAACATAATACAGAGGAAGTTCAGCATTACATATGGCGTTAGAACCCTGACAAAAATCGTGCACGCAAATGAGACGCGCGCACAACATCCGCACGCGCAAATCAAACATCCGAGGAGAAATACACGCTTGCAAAACTTTTTGCGAAGCGCTTTCCGCGCCGCGAGCTATATTGTATCCTGCATCTTTGCTCCCTCAAGCAATATTTTAGTCTGCGAGGAGAAATACATGCTTGCAAAATGTTCACCTGCTCATGCGCAAGACTTTCCACTGCTCGCTCGCAAGTGGGTTTTTTTTCAGTGGCTGATTTGCGATTGGGTTTTTTTTTTGGCTGATTTTTTGTCAGTGAGGAGGCGGTTATTGTCAGGAAGGAGGCGGGCATGAGGGCATGCCAACCCCCGAATATAATTGGTTTAGCGACTTCGCCAGTTGGACAGCAAGGTACGGCACACCACTAGGACAAATGGAACAAACCACACAGCCCTGAATAACTTGTATTGTGGAAGTTCACGTTCTGCCTGTTCCTTCAGTAGCCAAAGCATGACCGACCGCAAAAGAGGTAACGTTCATTTTGTATGTAAGAAAATGTATAATTACTATTCAGTGCATCATTTTTGAAACATAGCTTGTCTTATTTCCTCTGCTTGACAGGCAATGCAGATATTTTAATACCTTACACTCCATGATTTGCGTTTATAGCCACGTGTCCGCAGACTTTGAAACAGCTATCTGTCTGCAACAGGGTGTCTAGAAACACAGACCTCAGCATGAGACCGCAGACCTCAAAACGCAGACCTAGAAATATTAGAATATGAATATAGGCTATGTGTCTCGTTTTTCGTCCCAGAAATTTTTTTAACGTCTCTTATTTATTACAATTTAATGGCCAGTGATAACACAAAAACTATAGATAATTTAAGTCTGTATCGTGTTACCATTACCATTATTGAAAGCTAACCGTAAACAGTCTATTCAGTGCTATTCAGTCTAACCGTAGAGCTATTCAGGCTAATAGTGCTTTTTAGGCTAAAGTACAAAAAACGTCTCGATTGGGTCGGTCATGTTTTCTATTTAAAACCTTGACCCGCTGCCAGTCAGTTAGACACTTTGAAATTCCTTGTTCATTTTTTTTTCGTAGTACTCATTTTCTGAACGAGCAGTTTGCAAAGTCAGCAAGCTTCACTTAATTATAAATAGGCGAACGCCATTATGCCATAAAGATCATGTTCATGAAAAACAGTGACTTGGATAAGCGTTCTCCAAAAATCTATCGCAGTGTGTCTACGTCCAAAAAATCAGACAGGGTTTTAATATAACTCCGTGTCCGACAATCGGATGGTTTCAATATAACTCCGTGTCCGACAGTCGATTATTGTTATTATACTATTTTTCATGAACAAGGTTCACAAATCTAAAAAAAAAAAAAAAAAAAAAAAAAAAAGGTGCCTGAATAGCACTTCGGTTAGCCTGAATAGCTCTGAATAGCCTGTTTACGGTTAGCTTTCAATAATCGTAAGGGTAACACGATACAGACTTAAATTATCCATATAGTTTTTGTGTTATCACTGGCCATTAAATTGTGATAAATAAGATACATACTTAAAAATTTCCGAGGCGAAAACGAGACACATACAGTATATTCATATTTCAATATTTTGAGGTCTGTGTTTTCGAGACACCCTGTTGCGGACAGATAGCTGTTTCGAAGTCTGCGGACACGTGGCAATAAACGCAAATCAGCAGTGTAAAGTATTAAAATATCTGTATTGCCTGTCAAGCCCGGGAAATTATAAGGCAAGCTATGCTACAACAATTATGCACCGAATAGCAATTATACATTTTCTTGCATACAAAATTAACGTTACCTGTTTGCGGCCAGTCATGCTTTGGCTACTGAAGGAACAGGCGGAACGAGAACAACTTTCACAATAAAAATTATTCAGGCTGTGTGGTTTGTTCCCTTTTACCTAGTGGTGTGCCGTACCTTGCTGTCCAACTGGCGAAGTCGCTCAACCAATTATATTCGGGGGTTGGCATGCCCTCATGCCCGCCTTCTTACTGACAAAAATCAGCCACCGAAAAAAACCCAATCGCAAATCAGCCACTGAAAAAAAAAAAAAAACCACTCGCGAATCGAGCAGTGGAAAGTCTTGGCGCGCCAGCGGATGAACGTTTTGCGAGCATGTATTTCTCCTCGCAGGCTAAAATATTGCTCGAGGGAACAAAGATGCAGGATACAATATAGCTCGAGAGTGCTTTGAAAGCACGCGCAAGAACTTTTACGAGCATGTATTTCTCCGAGAATGTTTCATTTGCGCGCGCGCAGATGTTGTGCGCAGGTCTCATTCGCGTGCACGATTTTTGGCTGTGTTCTAACGACATAATTACAAGACCCAAAACTCTTCACGCGTCTTAAGTTTTGTTTTTTTTAAACTAAACATTTTATGAAAAATTATGACATTTTCAGTCAAAGTATTTTATGAGTACATTAGATCACGGCTTTTGCTTCTACCTCTTTTAAAAAAAAAAAAAAAAAAAAAACACAAACACACAAACACCCACCCAACTCAAAAAGGTATCAATATTCTGGTACAAAATTGGCCATAAAAATCTTTAATGATTTGGCTAAAGAGATGCTTTTGGTACTAAAATGAAGCCATTTTGTCCCCTGTTTGAAGAGTTAGGTGTAATTCAATGTTTTCAGAAAATTTTGTATCATCCCTAAAAATCACAGTGACACAGTACAGAAGGGTAATCCAAAACAGGGTCCATAAACAGGCAGAGGATCAAAAAAACCAAAAAGGCACAGACCACAGCACAAAATTGCAAACCAGAGGGATAGTCGATAGTCTGAAATCTGAGGTCATAAGCCAAGGCAGCAAAAGACAGAAATCATGGTTGTACAGAAATGGGTCAGTAACAGGAGGTAGACTAATCCAGGCAGGCACAGACAGGTATCGGAATCGGACGGAAGGATCTCACTAGCACACAGGTAGCTCAGCACAGGAAAAGTTGATCTACGTTCTGACAAAGAATGAGCAGAAGTGAGGAACTCTTATACACAAGGGAAGTAACGAGTGAGGCGGGGCAACAGGTGTGAGGGAGAATCTAAACATTTACTGAGAGGGGAAAATACAAGAGGTAATTAACAATACAAAATGGGAAACACTGACAAAGCCTAGTTTCACGAGACATCCTTAAACAATAACAGCTCCATTCAAGGAGTGCCTAAGTGGGAGAAACAGATTAGAAATAGAAAGTTTCCGCAAATACTTTGCAACTAAGGCAAAGGACTGGTTGAGCTAAGCGGGCAGAGTTATAGATTAGTGTGGAAAGTGGAGAGATCCAATCAGTAAAGTTAGTAGTTTGTGCGATAATAATAGTACCCAAATAGTGCAAGTTAGTATGATAGTTATTTACAAGATTAGTATATTAATATGGATTACCGGATAAACTAGACAAACACATGGAGCATTAGGGGTATTAGTACTTAATTAGTAGTTAGTGTTGAAGGAAGCAAACGATGTGAAGGAACTTGTGAAACACCGGAAAACTTGCGAAATCACCGAAATGTGACAGCTCGCAGACAGGGGTGTGCGCTGGCAGGAAACAAAAAGAAAGGCAAGACATCACAGGAAGAACAATGTGCACGGAACTGGTAAACAGCAATTATGTGGCAGATAATACAAAATTCAACAGAATCAATAAACTAAGAAACCAAGTGAAAATATAGGGCACTGGCGGCCCCAGAATCTCCCGCCAAAGCAAAATGTCAAAGTTTTTTTTGACGGACGCACACACGGAAGGAGCCCGATACCATAGCTCCCGCGGTGGGAGCTAATAAAAACATAAAACCAGAATATACAAAAAACAGATCATGACAGTGTTAATGTGTAAATTAGGCTTTTTTTTTTGTCTTTTAGTATAGGATGTAGAAATTGGTATCTGTTTGAACTACACTGATTGATGGATGTGACTATGGCTGATTAACAACTGATTGAGAACACCTGGATGACCACAACCTTTAATTAAATCTTTTGCACATTGTTCGCCTTGGCCACAAACCCTGATGAAGCCAGCTTGTCCGTGAAATGTTGGTCATATTAAACTGCATGGTATTTGAGTGTGCGACCATTTCATTCTTTTTAATTCATGATATCCTAAAAATCTGCACTATTAGGTCTACGCTTCTTATGTTTTAAGGAACTATATTGAGCCATTACATCACTTCCTGTTTACTCGGGTATAAAAATGACATAACACAGATACAAAGTCCCATTGTCATCCAACACCTTGAAGAAAACAAAACAACTGTCAATTGGTCATAAACATTAATAAATCTAGTAATGGTTATAAGAAAATTCACAAACAATTGAATATGCCACTGAGCACTGTCAGGGCAATTATCATACAGTTCCGAAGATATGGAACTGTTGAAAACCTCAAACATAGTGGACACAACAGCAATTTGCCCCCCAGGTTACTACGGAAGATAGTGAGAGAAGTAACAAAATCCCAAAGAATCACTGTGACGGGATCGCAGGCCTTGGTGGCATCTTGGGGTCACCAGGTTTCAAAAAGCACCATCAGGTGCCATCTCCACAACCACCAGCTCTTTGGAAGGGTTGCCAGAAGAAAGCCTTTTCTGACCAGAAGACACAGAAGCAAGCGTTCGGAGTTCGCCAGACGTCATTTAAATTATGACTGGAACAAGGTGCTTTGGTCAGATTAGACCAAAATTAGACGTTTCCGTCAGAAACAGTATCAGCATGTTTGGCGTGGAAACAGGGATGCATACAAAGAGAAGCACCTCATACCCATGGTGAAATATGATGCTGGATCAGTCATGTTTTGAGGGGTTTTAATTCAAGAGGTCCAGAGGCACTGGTAAAGATTAATGACATAATGAACTCCATCAAGTATCAGGATATTTTGGCTGACAATCTGGTTGCCTCTGCCAGAAGGCTGGGACTTTGCCATAGGTGGACTTTCGAGCAAGACAATGACCCAAAGCATACCTCAAGATCCACACAGAAATGGTTCCGTGACAAAAAAAATCAATGACTCCATGCTGGTATCCTTGCCTGAGGCAGTTGCACTAGGGTGCCAATTATTAAGAAACCTTGATTTTGCTGAAATTTATTTCACATGAAATGGTTATGATTTTGGTTGTTTCCACTGAAACAAAGTATTTCACTCATGTTGGTATATTCCGTTTCTCAATAATTAGTTTTTTTTTAAATTATTATTATTGTTCGTGCATTACCAGTCAAGGGTGCCAGTAGTTTTGGAGCCCACTGTATATAAATGTTCTGTTTTTCATCGCAACTCCAAATTTTTACTCAATAGGCTAAACAGGAGAAAATAGTTTGATAGCATTTGTTTCTTTTCCACAGTGTGGACAGTTCTTTCAAGCTTTGTCGTAAAATATTATGTTGCAGTGATTCACAAATTTCCCCCAAAACTACACTGTCAATTTTATGTTTTTCACAAGTCTTTATTACTTCAGTCAGTGTGGTTTCATCAAACACATCTACAGAATTGGTGCAATCCTCAATTATGGTTTGTATTGAGCTAGAACGAAGCATACTAACTGCCAGCTACTTAAGAAAAGTGATTGTCAAGCTTCGTGTAACATCATACCTTGTGCGTCTTGCTCCATAGTCATCACTCTCATTACAGCCACTGCACTGTACATCATGAGCAGTGTTTGGAAAATCTGTTTCAATATTCTCTTTCAGTTCATCTTTTAATGAGGTGACATCTGTGATGTCTGCTTATATGAAAAGTGTATGAAGGGTATACTTCAAAAGTTACATTACTGTGTTTCATCACACAAACAATAAATTGACTTTCTGCAGTGTGCATCATAATGTGAGGTCAGTGCTCTCAAATTCTCCACTTTGTGATCACATGTTGGACATCTAATCTCAAGGTTTCAAATACTAGTATCAGGGAATTTATCAGAGAGCATATTTCTATGAATTCTACACATGTGCTTTGTACAATATCCAGTGCTTGAGAATATTTTGCAGCAATACTCCCTTTCAACATAAGGAAGGTTACAAGACACTGTGAAATTTGGCTCATTACGATGAATTCCAGACAGGTCATCAATCTTGCCATGTTTCTGCATTGGGCAATGCAACATAATGGACAAGTTAACATTTTGCAAAGAAGGTAGATACTTATACCTTTGACGTTCTCGGCAAACCTGAAGGAAAACATTTTATAAAGACCTGATCCTTCGCAGAGATTCACATGAAACACTCCAGATCACTGCTCACCTGTAGGTCATTTCAAATTTGCATATTGTATTAATTGCCAATTTGGAAGAAAAAAAATGCTCAATTGCTCAATTAATTGAATAAAATAGAAATCTGACTACTGCTAACTGACTACTAAGTCAGTTGCATATGTCACATTGTCTTTGTGGCAAAATATACTTTGGACAAAATCAGGGTCCATTTAATGAGTGCTGTGAGTCTGCAGAGTTTTGTGCTTCTCTAATTCATTTGTCACAATTTCCTCACTGCTTCTGTTATAAAACAGCCATTCAGAAGAGTATTCTGCAGAACTCAAGATGAACATACAAGAAGCCAAACAGACAGAGTCTTATAACCAAAAAAAAAAAAGTGATTCCATATTTCTTTTTAGCTTTATAGGGAATGAACAAAATATCAACATTGGCCCCAGAGGGGAACATTAACTTGCCAAGCAAATGCAGAGGTCTTATGGCTTTCCAGACATGATTGCAACCAAATGACATGAATAAAGAAGTTAATTTAAGTGACCTCTAAAAATTAGACAGTTAAATATCTGGTTTTAAATTATGCCAAACAATGTATAGCATTAGTCATTCTAAAGTGGGTATGGTTAAAGAACAAAGTGTCTCCAACAAGTTTCAGCTCATGTCCAAGTTAAAAAAAATCCTGGGGTCAACTAAAATGTTACTTTTCTGTCTGGTTAGAAAATGGGTCTAATTGTTTCAGGTTGTTGACACCCATATTCTCCACACACGAGTCAGTTGCTCAAACCACTGCGTTTCCACTCGGCGATTAGCGCAAGCACTAGTGAAATTATTACTATTTTTTTTTGTACCTGTGATGGCAAACCCGGTCCGACTCCCAAACTTCAAGTAGTTTTGGTGTCTGATACAAACCAAGTAATATCGATGCCTAAACCTCACCTTGACCGTAATCCTGACCCGAACCCTGAACACAACCAAGCAGTTAAACATAACCAAGTAGTTTTCGTGCCTAAACCTCACCTTGGCCCATAGACTTTCCAAAAGGTTGGACGCAGCACCTGGGTCTGAAAAGTGAAGCCAATGCGAAAATCTCAAAAAATTGCATTCTTTTTAATGGGCAGCAGATGGCGATGTCGGTAGTTGCAGAAAGAAGTTCAATGCTATAGATGTATAGATGAGGAAATGACCCTACTTTCCCACCTGATTTATTATTTGAATAATGATTTTCCATATTAATTTATGGTATCTATCTCAAGTTTCAAGTCTCCTTCAATATATCATGATGTTCAATTTTGTAAATTATAGTCCCAAATAGACTAGAACAAAGGATAAAGCCAGATGTGCTTTTTGGAGCATGTCTATCCTCTGGTCCTCGTCAGATAAGGTCAGATCCACCCCTTAGATCCACACTTCGCTCCTCCCTGGATCTTTAATTCACGCTCTTGTCCAATAGGAATAACATCCAGTTTCAAAATGACAAAATGGCGCAGTACAAAGTGCCAAAATCGAGGCTTCCTAAATGGTACGCTGAAATCAGTGGGTGACATCATGGTTGCTTCATCTATCTTTTTACACAGTCTATGGCCAGACCCCAGTTCTATTCCCAACCTTAAATGTTACTAAGTACTTTCAGTGCCTAAATCTAATAAAGTTGCTCCGAGACTGCCGTCTGTACTTTTACAACGATCAGATACGTATGTACGTATTTTTAGACTGAAATACTCAAGGTACGAATGCCTTTTGGGAAAGGCCAAGTACCGCACACAGATGAACTGCATTCTTGCATGGGTGCGAACATGAATGTCTTTAATGTTGAACCTAGTGCTTTAACCACTGTGCTGTGCCCTGCGTTAATAACCGTTGGCATTAGTATGGAAACAGCATTTAGTGTTGGCCAACTGGATAAGTCATTCATTCATAATTATGAACCATTTCTAACAATTACACTGTAGTCATGTGATCCTGCATATATGTGAGTTGTAATTATAAAAAAAAAAAAAAAAAAATTCTGTATAGGTTTCCTGCATATCTGTATTTTTTTATGTTGACAGACATAAATATGTACGATAGCGAATGAGTGGCTATCCTGTGTTGGACACTGTTTAACGAAAAATGATAGACTTCCTATTCCCTCGGTGAGGCACAGGAGATGTGTTCCTCGGTGAGTGTGTGGGCCTACAAGTCAGCTGCATTTAGATTGCCTGGGACATGGAAGCATAAACAATAGAAATACATTTCACACATTCCATTTGAAATTTCTATTAACTGCGTAACAACAACAAAATGTAATGCAAAAATCATTTCTGGTCATAGGCTATATTTTGGTTATTATACCCTGGAGATTCTTTTTAATTGATTTAGAGTTTATGGTATATTGGACTTTGACAGGAACAGCAGTAAACTTCCTGAGTTGGAAGAAAACCTGTTTTTTGTGTTTAAAATTAATTTTGAGTGTGCCGAAACACCAACATTGGGTTTCAAAGCAAACACCCTCCAAACACCAAACCTCACTCAAGAAACCCTGTTTTCTGTGTTTAAAGTTCATTTTGAGTGTGCTGAAACACCAACATTTGGTTTCAAAGCAAACACCCTCCAAACACCAGATTTTACTCACCAGCCTCCAGATCTGGTTCCTCAGGACACAAAACCAGTGTGTTGAAACTTTTTCTTTTAACAGTGCCGGGCCATCAGCCCCATAAATTTTTTATCAACTGATCTATGCCATGGTCACACTGGCTATTTGAGTTCCATTGACTTCCGCTCAAATTCATGCATTGGCCTCAGAAAAGGATATTTATATGTATAGATTTTGTTTTTGTTGCCTTCCAAAAGTTCACATGTGGTAAACTTTGCCACGTGAATACTGACGGCATGTGTATAGAATAGAGCAGCTTTTCTGAAACACAAGTTTTTAAAGCACCATTTAAATCTTTCTCCAAACTCTAAATCACTCCAGGCAAGCTTCAGTGTAGTCCATGAGCCAGTGCAAGCTAGCAAGTGTTGCAGCCCTTGAAAGATAGTGTTGAAACGTGGCTTCCTTCACTAGCAATTGCCAGCAGCTTGCATGCTGGAACTAAGCAGTTGTAAAAATCCGCCACAGTGCTCCTTGAATTTCAGTGATAGCCACTGGTAGCACACACTCTACTTCTTGAGGCTGACCAAGCGCTATTCTAAAACCAATAAATTCTGCTATTATATCACCCATTCTATTTATCTCTATCAGCATGTCCTATCCATTGCATCTGGCTAGAATGGCATCAATCTCCAAATGCTCATTTTATTCATATCTAGTAACATTGAAATACAAAATGTCTAGGCTACGAAAAGGCAATGTATGCAGGCTAAGCAAATTTGAGTATGGCATTGACACAAACAAACAAAACATGCGGAGGCCTGTAAAGTATTTCTACCAATGCTACCAATATACCTTACATAACACAAAGACTCGATATTAATTGGGCGGGTCGTTCTTTTACTGACATAACCAAACCACAGTTTATTGTTCCAGTTACAATCTGCATATACAGTCACCAGCTCGTTGGCTCAATTGTCCGCTATATTGACACTCCGGAGCATTCTTTGTTTTGGAAAAAAACAGCAAAGGGTGCAGATGATGGCCTCGATGTTCAGGGAAGGCGGTTCTTTGCAAGCCAGCAGTAGCACGGCAGTGGACCTGTTGAGGCAGCTACACAGACGTTCCTGAGGACGTTCTTCGCCATTTGTTGTTGGGTACTCCCTCCCTTTTTTTTCCGAGACCAAAACCTTTTTCTTTCTTCCACATCCCATAATACCCGTCTACACCCCCATTGGCCAGTAATGCCCATTCCAGGTTCCACATTTCCAAAATAAAAGTACAACCAAAAATGACTCACTGCCCATCAACATTAACTGTATACAATGCCCTGAGCACCACTACCTACAAAATCATGAACCGTTACACTCCCCCTCCCTACGAACCACAAAGGGTTCGTAATCCAATGAACTAACATTTGCAATTCCTCCTTGACAGTAACTTTACACTTTCACCATCAAGCTTACATTTTGAAACCACAAACAAGAAAAAAAACAACATAACAGCAAAACACCATTTAATCTCGGCAATACAGACCCTTGCCCTGGGACAGACCCTTATAGTCTCCCTTATGTCCGTTTCTTAAACTCGATCCTCCACAATGAAAGTAATTGTCAGTAGCTGCCCGCTCAGCTGTACCACTATGTGTAGTCATGTCAATGTCACCTATGTTGTTAGTAGGAATGGCTAGCGTCCGCATCGGGTTTATATCTGCTTTAGTCCCCTCACACATTTCCTGACCACTCATGTTGGGCCCATCGGAGTCTGTCAGGCTCCGTCTCTCCTTGTGTGTTTTTGGGCTTGGTGTCGGTTTGGGCTGATATTCTGGTTCTTCTACCTTACTCTTATCCCTGGACCAGAACACTCTAAGATTGACCACATGATGAATTCCCACTGTCTTGTTAGTGATTTCGTCTGCCAGCAGGTAACTCACAGGTGAAACCTGACTCCGCACTCTGTAAGGACCTTCCCAGGCCTTAGCTAACTTGGCTGAAAATTTTTTCTCCTTTGAAGACAGAGCATGTGTTCGTAGGAGGACAAGGGTCTCTGCAGCTAAGGTCACATGTCTTCTGCACTTGTCATATTCCCTTTTTTGTGCAGCTTGCTGTCTTTGAATGTTTTTCTTTGCTTTCTCATACCAAGACTGAAGCTTTCTTCTTAGCTCGTTCTCCCAATGACTCAGGCTTTCCTGCTCCTCATATGCTCCCATCTCCAGCTCTCGGTCCAGGGGCCATTTTGGTTCTCGGCCCAGATTGAGTGCAGCAGGACTGTTCCCAGTCGTATCATGTACAGCATTTCGCAAAGGAAAAGCAAACTTTGGTAAGTGCTGGTCCCAGTAAGTATGATCCTCTTCCACACAAGCTCTGAGGACAAACTTCAGGTTTCTATTTGTCCTTTCAGTGTAGTTAGATTGTGGATGATAGGGGGTGGTATGTTTAGCTGTGATTCCCCAGGTCTTGCGGAACTGTTGCCACTGCTTCCCCAGAAACTGAGGCCCATTATCAGTGAGTAAGAACTTCGGAGTTCCCCATCTACAGAACACTTCATTTTCCAGTTTTGTAATGATTTCCTTTGCTGTGCCTCTACGCAGAGCAAAAGGTTCCTCCCAATGGGTGGACTGTTCCACCACCACCAGCATTGTTGTGTTACCCCTTCTACTTTTGGGGAATGGTCCTACGAGATCCAGAGCCACCATGGACCAGGGTTCATGTACGGGACTTGGGTTCAGCAGACCAGCAGGTTTCACGTTACAGGGCTTTGTTTTCTGGCACACAGGGCATGTTTTGACATGTGTGGCAACGTCCCTGGACAGCCCTGACCAGAAATATCTCTCTTCAATCTGCTTCCTTGTCTTTCTCCGTCCCAGGTGTCCTGCATACAAGGAGCAATGGAAGTAAGCTAGCACGTCTTTCTGTAAACTCTCTGAAATAACAATTCTGAGTGAGGGGTTTTCCTCCTCCTCTTTTTCGTCCACCTTGCAAAGAAGATCCTGATAAACACTGAACTTCTTCTGAAGATCAATCTTTCCGCTGTGTGGGCTTTCATCCCCCTGAAGAGCATTTATTATCTGCTCACACACTCTGTTTTCATGCTGTGCCTGCACCAGCTGCTCTCTCGAGAATGGCAGTTCGTCTTGCCTTCCCTGGACTATCAGTGCCAACCTACTCTCCTGTTGGGTTTCCATTAGCCATGCCATGTGGGGTTGGTCTTCATCCAGAACATTTTCATCGTGAAGTGAGTGTCTGAATAAGGCATCAGCTGCTTGGTTCATGATCCCTGCCCGATGAATGACTTGGAATTGGAACCCCTGGAGCTGCAGATACCACCTGGTGAGCTTGATGTTACTGTCTCTCATTCTATTCAACCAACAGAGAGCACTATTGTCTGTTATAAGTATAAATGGCTGTCCCTCAAGGTAGGGACGAAGGAGTTTTGTTGCCTATACCACAGCCAAACACTTTCTTTCGGTGGCATGATATCTTCGTTGGACATCACTGAGAATTGAGCTGGCGAAGCTGACCACAGCCTTGGTTCCATTCCACTCCTGAAAAAGCACTGCCCCTACTCCCACTTCACTTGCATCTTTTTGAAGCTGAAAAGGGCTCGTGAAATCTGGGTGTGTGAGATGACTTGCCTCCCACATAGCTTCCTTCAGTGCATGGAAGTCATTTTCCGCTTCTGCGGACCAGTTCCACCTACTGTTCTTCCTCTTCAACTTGTTCAGAGGTTCAACCGGATCAGCCATATTCTCAATGAAGTTGCCATACCATGAGCGCATGCCGAGAAACTGTCTCACGCCAGTTACATTTTTTGGATGGGGGTAGCTTTTGATACCCTCCAGCTTACTGGGGTCTGGACTCATGCCCTCTACAGACACAATGTGGCCTAGATACTGCAGACTTTTTTGTGCAAAGTGACATTTGTCTAGCCTACATGTGAGACCATGGTCCGCAAGCCTTTGAAGAACCATCTCCAGGTCCGTGAGATGTTATTCAAAGCTAGATAATAGATAATCACATTATCTAGATAACAAAGCAAATATTCTGCGCCAGCCCTCTCATGACTTTGTTTATAAGCCTCTGAAAGGTAGCTGGCGCCCCCTTCAGACCAAAGGGCATTATCAAGAACTGGTATATGCCCTCTGTTGTGATGAACGCAGTCTTGGCTCGATCGGCTGGCTCCATTTCAATCTGCCTATAGCCTGACCTCAAATCAATGGAAGAGAAAAACTGTGCTCCATGGAACCCATCTAGAATGTCCCTAATTCTTGGTAAGGGATAGGCGTCATCCTGTGTCACCGAATTTAGACGCCTATAATCCACACAGAACCTTTTCTCACCTCCTTTCTTATCGACAACCACCACCAGGGCAGCCCATGAGGAGGTGGATTTTTCAATTAGTCCTAACTGCAGCATTTCATCTATCTGGTCTTTGATGAAGGCTCTCTTTGAAGGGGCCCATGAATATAGTCCTTGCCGACATGGTGCTGTGTCGCCTGTTACGATATGATGGGTTATGGTTCTTGCTCTGCCAGCTTTGTCGGCAAGGATATCACTGAACCTTGTTAGGAGCTGCTGAAGCTGAGGGTAGCTTTGCTCAGTTACTTCCTTATCTACCTTACAGGGAGTTAACTCGCTAGCTGCGACAGTTGTGCGGTCATTCACTGGTTTTCCCCCCACTACTCGGTCCGTTGGCAGGGAATGCACAATTTCCCCATCTCTGTACTTCATTGTGTTCCTCTGTGGTTCCATCACTATATCCAAGACTCTCAGAAAATCCAACCCCAAAACAACTTCAGCTATAAGCCGAGGAATCATGTTCACCATGCCAAATTGGGGTGCCTAATTGAACTGAGGCTCTCATCATCCCACTAGCTTTGACTCTGCCTCCTGAAGCAACTGTAATGCTCCCCTCATCTGTCAGTGACACCTTCCCTGTCTCATAACATGGTAGCTGGGTAGCCATAACTTCTGCTACCAGTGACTGGCTTGCTCCAGTGTCTAGTATTGCCACGCTTAGCACCCCATCCAGTTTTACTTTCACCCTTGGAAGGTTGTGGAGAACAGGGAAACTGGAAGGGGAATCAGGTTTTTCCAGAGTCGTCTGAACCTGACATTTTTTCTCCATGAATAATGTCGGCATTGCCGCATTCTTACTTTGTAGTTTAGGGCAGTTGGGCTTAATATGTCCCTCTTCCTGACAGAAATAGCATTTCACATTGGGGGGGCCCTTTTGGTTTTTAACGGGTAATCTTGCCATTGCTTGGTTGTTTTCTACTTTTGGATCTGCCCTTCCTTAGAGGGAAGTAGCCAAAGGTGGTTGGTTGGACTGATCTAAGTCAGCCTGCACCTCCTGCCCCCTTTGAACAAGTTGCTCCATAGTCTCTGGAGCTGGGTGGCGAAGGTAGTGCCTATTTTCAGGCAAAAGTGTGCCAATTATGTAAAGCATTTTTACCAATGCTACCAATATACCTTACATAACACAAAGACTCAATATTAATTGGGCGGGTCGTTCTTTTAATGACATAACTAAACCACAGTTTACCGTTCCAGTTACAATCTGCATATACAGTCACCAGTTCGTTGGCTCAATTGTCCGCTGTATTGACGCTCCGGCGCACTCCTCGTTTTGGAAAAAAACAGCGAAGGATGCAGATGACGGCCTCGATGTTCAGGGAAGGTGGTTCTTTGCAAGCCAGCAGCAGCACGGCAGTGGTCCTCATGAGGTAGCTACACAGACGTTCCTGAGGACAGTCTTCGCCATTTGTTGCTGGCTACTTCTTCCCTTTTTCTTCCGAGACCAAAACCTTTTTCTTTCTTCCACATCCCATAATACCCGTCTACACCCCCATTGGCCAGTTATGCCCATCCGGGTTCCACAGTTCCAAAATAAAAGTGCAACCAAACATGACTCGCTGCCCGTCAACATTAACTGTATACAATGCCCTGAGCACCACTACCTACAAAATCATGAACCGTTACAGGCCATACCAATCAAACAACACCTGGAATTGATCCCAATTATCAACCGAAATCTGGAATCCTAATTTAGTTACAGATCCAGATTTGCAACCTCCTCCCATGCACCTGAATGGGGCTGCTCTTGTAATGACCGGTAGTATACGGAGGCCAAGCGCAACGCCAGAGAGAAAGAGAGTAGCATGAACACAGCACAGACACAGAGAATAATATAGACTAAACGCAAGTACTCGCGCTTCCAAAGTACATATAATAGTCCGAACCACGGAAGCAAAGCGAGATAGAAAAAGGGAGAAGAAACTCCAACAATAAGAAGATAGAAAGTCATACCAAACCTGACTAAAGATATCTTCGGCTATAGTGCGAATCTAAACACAGACACTCCAGCGAAGGAGGCGTGCCGGACATCCTGCTTATATAGATTCTGGGGAAGCGCCGCCCCAGCTCAATCAACCAGCTGGGTAAAGAATTCGATGGCCCAGGAATTCAATATCGTCCCTGGACGAGAGCCGCGAAGAAAGGTCCAAAGAACACGCAAACCTCACAAACCATGACAGTTCTTAAGTAATAATGACTTAAGCCTATCCATTTTTTGTTGAAAATATAATGCGTAGTATTAATATTTCCCACATTTACTTGACAAGTGTAGCCGTGAGCTGCTCACTCGATGGAGCGCATCAGCATAATATAGAATTAGTTTTTTTATTGAATCTAGGTTAGAAGGGATTTGCAAGTCACTGCTTGCTGTTTTTATTTACATTCTACACATTGTTTGGAATTCAGGTGGCGTTTGCAATGATTCTCGTAAAAATTGCACCACAATGAATGCTATTGGCAGTGGTGGAGCAGTAATTGTACTGTTGCTTAAAGTACATAGGTCCCGAGTTCAAATTCCAGCCTTGACCTCTCTGTTCAGCTTTGCGTGCATCCACTTAATGTTTTCTCCCTCCATCCAAAACAATCCATGTTCAGTAAATTGGATACTCTGAATTGCCATTAGGTATGATTGCACATGTGATTGGTGTGCGTGCTGTGTGATGGATTGGTGAATAAACTGTGAAACTGTCTCTCAGTCAATGCAGGCAGGGGTATGCTTCCGCACTCCCATGACTCTGACCAGGAATTAAATTGAATTGAATAATTCTCAAATGGATGGAGGGATGAATATCTGATCAGGTAGAGGAGCATCTGTGTAATTCCTCACCCCTTCCCACCCTTGCAGGTGCTTACTGTGACGAGAGCACCCTGAAGGAATTCCTCCTGTCCCCTTACCTGTGGGTCCTCTCTGTGGGCTACCTGGTAGTGTTTGGCGCAAAGACAGCCTGCACTGACTGGGCACAGCTCTTCCTTATTCAGGACAAAGGCCAGACCGCACTCATGGGTAATGTAATTTTGCACATACTGTAAGTCAGTTTGTGAATTCAAGGTACTTTTTCATTATCATTGCTGGCACATGACAATACTATGTGCTTTTTTCAGAGAGATGGATTGCATTTTGTCCATTTCTATTGAATTCAGTAGTGTTAAAAAGTATTTGACCTCTTTGCGATTTCCGCATATTTGTCACACTTAAATGTTTCAAATCATCAAGTTAATTTTAATATTAGACAAAGATTACCCGAGTGAACACAAAATTATTATACATGATAGTTTTATTTATCAAAGGAAAAAAGCTATCCTACCCTACCTGGAGGAAGTAATTGCCCCCTTAGTTACTATATCAAACAATTAAACAAATTTAATTGATAATTAGGCTCAGTTTCGCAAGATGCACTCAGACATGATTATTGTTCTCCCTACTGAATCTAAACATCACTTAAATAAAACCTGTCTGGTGAAGTAGTTAAAAATCAGCTCATGATGCCATGATATAAAGAAATTCAGGAACAGATAAGAAACAAATTCCTTGTCATCTATCAGTCTGGAAGGGGTTAAAAAACCATTTCTAAGGCTGTGGGACTCCAGTGGACCATGGTGAGAGCCACTATTTGCAAGTGGAGAAAACTTTGAACAGTGGCGAACCCTCCCAGGGGTGGCTGGCCAACCAAAATTCCTCCAAGAGCCCATTGAGGACTCATCCAGGAGGTCACAAAAGAATCCAGACAAACATGGGACAGCTGCATGGCAAAAACCACTGCTGACCAAAAGTACACAAAGAATCTTCTCACATTTGCCAAAAAACATCTTGATGACCCCCCCAAGACATTAGGGATAATATTCTGTGGATAATATACCTTTTGAGAGAAACGCATCCCATTACATTTAGCATAAAGCTAAGACATCCACAATCCATAATCCATTATTCCAAAAGTTAAACGTTGTTGTTGTGTTGTGATCTTGGGCTGCTTTTCTGCTTCTGGACCTGGGCAACTTGCTACAACTGATGGAATCAAGAATTTGCTCTCTACCAGAAAATTCTGAGGGAGTATGTCCAAATATCAGTTTATGGCCTAAAACACAGTTGTGTTATGCAACAGGACAAAGAACCAATGCACACAACCAAGTCCACCCTGGAATGGCTCATAAGAAACAAAATGAAAGTTTTGGAGTTTCCAAGTCTAAGTTCTGACTTGAATCCAATTGAGATGCTGTGGCATGACCTTAAACAGGCAGTTCACGAGCAAAAACCCACCAGGGTGTGAGAATGAAAACAATTCTGGAAAGAAGAGTCGGCCAAAATTCCTCTCCAGTGATGCAAAAGACCTACTGCCAGTTAAAGCAAACGTTTGATCACAGTTTTTGCCCCCAATGGTGCCACAATCGGTTACTAGGTTTAGGGGGGCAATTATGTTTTCACAAGGGTAATATAGGTTTTGAATAACTCTTTACCTTCAATAAATGAAATGATCATTTAAAATCTGCGTATTTTGTTTACTCACGTTGACGTTGTCTTAGATAAAAAAAATTTGTTGGATGATCTGAAACATTTAACTATGAATATTAAGCAAAAATGACAAGAAATCAGGTAGGGGGCAATTACAAGGCTATATATAGGTATATACTGTGTGAAGTAAGTAAATGTATTGTATTGGCTGTGTGTACATGTTTTTTACTATTTACGTATGTGTAGTGTTTTGTGTTTTTTATATTTTAGTATGTCAGTGTTGTTTTGAGTTTGTGTGTATGTGTGTGTTGCTTTTCATGGGAGTGCACAACCCTATTCCAAACAAGTTGGCATTTCATGGAAAATGCCAATAAATTCAAAAAGAAGTAATTTGAAAAGCCCATTCACCCTCTTTAAATGTGGATTGAGAATAGTTCTACAACACATTATTTGATGCTTGAACTTGCAAATTGAACTTATTTCAAAATATACACATTTCTAGTCTAAAGACTGAAACAGACTCCAAAAATAGGTAGGTGCATGTGTAATTTATGGGGCTGACTCGATTTGGTCGGCTGGTTGATTGTTTGGTTGATGGACTGTTCCGCGCCCAGGATTTGTTTTGATTGAGTAATCGTATATGATCTATACCCAGAATAATCCATTTTTGATACTAAAGATATGGCAGAGGACAGTCTTTCACTCTTACCTAGGCCCAAGTTCATGATAAATTATGTTAGGAAATTAGGGTAATTTTAATGATGTGAATAATTCAGAAAAAAAAAAAAAAATAAAAGCAACATTTTATAGTGATTGTTTTAATGTATGTAAAACTATCAAGTATAACATCCCTTCATGGAGGGGTTCTCCCTCCTAATAACTGCGGAGCTGTGAGCGTGGAGAAATAGCCCTGACTACAGCATCTACTATTTTTTTATCCCAGGATAACCTGTTTAAACCAATGAGTCAAAATATGATATTGTGCGATAGCATACCATGCCGCATGAAAATGTATGAAAAAAGTAAAATAAAAGAAATTATATCTTTTTTTTTGTCATTTTAATTGCTATTGTTTTGAAAATTTAATAAAAATAACTATTTCTGAAAAAGTGTTGTTTCTGCCCAATGTTTGTGCATCATTCATCTGAAGTGGGCCACTTCAGATGCCTGCCAACCTGACATTTCTGACACGGATATAAATTGCACAAAATAAAACCTAAATTGATGCTACCTCGCCAAACCTTAATTATATCAATTATCGTTATACTACCCTACAAATCTGTACATCTAGCCACTGAGTCCCTCTGCTAATTTTTCTCTTAACGGGGTAAATTTTTTCTGAACGTGCTTAGAATATGTCCGTCATTGTCCTCCAGTGGTTAAACAGAGCAATTACTGCCCATTTAACATAACAGCGGCATAATTGTGTGCTTGCTTCAGCGAAGCAGCACACTCTGTTCTCTTATTTCTTCTTATTATTATTCTTTTTCTTCTTCCGCCTAAATTTGGCCGACTAGCTCCTCCTACACCTTTTAAGCCATTGATTCCGATCAAACTTTAAAAAATTCAGCTTGTTCTGAATTCTGTGCATCTGTACAGATTTTTGATTTTCTTTTTAGTTTTTGAGATATTTAATTTTAAATGTCATTTTTTGGGGTCCTATTACATCATGCAATGTTTGTGCTGATTCAGTAGATTCAGCTATTTTCTGCAATTTTTTTTACTCTGTCATACTTTTAGCTAGAAATGTCATTCAAACTACAAAATGTTAAGTTAAGCTTGTATCATTTCTTCACTGTTCAAATTTTTTGTAATTTCTATAATTTTCTAATTGGAATTTTTTCAAATAATTTTTGTTACAATAAATTCTGGGAACTTACAGTGTGATGACGTCACTGTTAGAGTGGTGAACAGCTGTAAAATCGTTAAGAAGTCTTCTCTTAAATTGCTCTAACTCCCACAGTTTTCACTCCACATAAATATTTTATATCCAAGTTGTAGCAAAAATTGTGCTGGTCACGAAAATGTAAATATGCAAGCAATCAGACAGAAGATTTTGGCAGTATGAGCCAAAAAGCGATGGGAGCACTAACCGAAACTCCATTAACTCCGATACTAAATGAGACAAGCAAATTCCGGTTGGGAAGCTGAAAAACACAGTTTTATAACTTGCTTGTTTTCCCACATTTTTGGCACTACGCATACGATTTTGACATATTTTGCTCAGCGGACTCTCCGCTTCAGTATGGTATCTCGATTTCGTAGATTGGACTTGCTATCTTTGAGGTAGTGTCAGTAGTATGTAAGAGACACCTTGCTAAAATCTCCGTTCGACCAAATTTTTAACCATTAACTCAAATGGCTCAGAGTGACTCAGCGAAATTGAGGCATAGCAGTATTGCAGTTCAATTCTGCCCTGTGCTGGACTTTTTCCTGGCCTCAGCATTATCATTGTTCGGATTAAGATTGATACGACTGTTAGAACAGAGATCACATAGCAAATGGTGAAACTGAGAAATTTTACAATTTTATCCACAAAATGAGCTCATTTCAAATTTGATGGCTGCTACAGGCCTTAAAAAAGTTGGGAAAGGGGCCCGTTTACCATGGTGTAGCATCCCCGCTTCTTTTTAACACAGAGTGGTGGCGTCTGGGCATTTAGGAGACAAGTTTCTTGAGTTTAGCCATTGGAATTTGATGCCACTCTTGTTTAATACAGGCTTCCAGCTGCTGGAAAGTTTTGGGTCTCCTTTGACGGACTTTTCGTTTAAAATGCGCCAAATGTTCTCAATCGGTGAAAGATCAGGACTGCAGGCAGGCCAGTTCAGCACATGGACTCTTCTAGTACGAAGCCATGCTGTTGAAATAGCTGCAGTATGTGGTTTTGCATTGTCCTGCTGAAATACACAAGGCCTTCCCTGGAATAGATGTCATCTTGGAGGGAAGCATATGTTGCTCTAAAACCTTTATATACCTTTCAGAATTCATGGTGCTTTTTAAAACATGCAAATGTCCCACACCATATGCACTAATGCATCCCCATACCATCAGAGATGCTGGCTTTTGAACTGAACGCTGATAACAGGAGGGGTGGTCATTCTCCTTTTTAGCCCGGAGGACACGACGCCCATGATTTCCAACAAGAATGTCAAATTTGGACTCGACTGACCACAGGACACTTTGCCACTTTGCTACAGTCCATTTTAAATGTGCCTTGGCCCACAGAACACAGCGGCGCTTCTGGATCATGCTCAACAATGGTTTCTTTTTTGCATGATAAAGTTTTAGGCGGCATCTGTGGATGGCATGGTGGACTGTGTTTACAGACAGTGGTTTCTTGAAGTATTCCTGGGCCCATTTAGTAATGTCAATGAGAGAATCATGCAGGTGGGTGATGCAGTGGTGTCTGAGGGCCTGAAGATCATGGACATCTAGTAAAGGTCTTTGGCCTTGTCCCTTACGCACAGAGATTTCTCCAGTTTTTCTGAATCTTTTGATGATGTTATGCACTGTCGATGATGAGACCTTCAAAGCCTTTGCAATTAGACGTTGAGGAACATTGTTTTTAAAGTATTCCAAATTTTTTTTTGCAAACCTTCACAGGTTGGAGAGCCTCTGGCCATCTTTACTTCTGAGACACTCAGCCTCTCTAAGACATCCCTTTTATAGCTAATCATGTTACACACTTGATGCCAGTTAACTTAATTACTTGCTAAATGTTCTTTCAGCTGATTCCCTTATATATTAATTGCTTTTTCAGCCCTTTTTTGCCTGTGTCCCAACTTTTTTTAGACCTGTTGCAGCCAGAAAATTTGAAATAAGCTCATTTTGTGGATAAAAATGTAAAATGTCTCAGTTTCAACATTTGAAATGTTATCTAAGTTCTATTGTAAATAACATATTGGCTAATGTGATCTGAAAGTCATTGCATTTTGATTTTATTCACAATTTACACTTCGTCCCAACTATTTCAGAATTGGGGTTGTAAAAAGGGAGCCATGAATAAAATCACGTGTTAACAATATATTGCAGCTTGCTATTATTAGCTATTTAGCTAGCGAACACATAGTGCACAGAAATGAACAGAGAGCCGCGAATAGTAGCATTTGACTACTTGGCCGGATCAGCGTTGTACAGTTCGGGACTGGGAGAGACACTGACAGTGAGCCATGAGCAACAACAGCTGTGGCAGTCTGCCAGTGTGGCCTGCCATGTTTGCTCCGCCATAAAGCTAATTTCTCAGCATGCACTGCGTTGACCTAGATACGCACAGAGCCATTTGCTTATGGCATTTGGTATTCTTTTTCATAAGTAGAGTTTTCATGTGTTTTTCAATTAAAATTAATGGGCGGATTGGTCGGTAATTTTACCAGTGATCGATTAAGGGAGGTGCTTGCAATTTGCATCCCTAGTCTAAAAGAAAGGAACAAGGATAATACATGCACAAGTACTATTGCATACAGCTTTTTGATATGAGTGGACTGAAAGGAAGTACCATGATAAACAAATTACTGCAGAAAAATGTTAGGCATTTTGATGGATTAAGGCTTTAAACCATTGTGGTGTTTGTCATTTGGCGGAGTGTCCGTCAACATCTGTGTACATTAATTTTATGCGTCTTGACATAATTCACAAAGTATCAGAGGTAAATGGGGAATAATGGTGTAATTTCTGCATAAGCCTGACTCTTGCTTTACAGGAGAATCATTGTCAGGCTAATATAGACAGTTTTCACCTCAGAACTTATTTAAAAACGGTTTTGTGGTTCAAAATTCACCAGATGATGCAGACATGCTAAACATGGACATTGTATTATTTTATGGATTTTTATACTTTCATGTGATTGATTATACAATTGTTATGTAGTTTAGATAAGATAACAGCAGGAGGGCTTTAAAATTAATGAATTATTAACATTTTAAGACAGTTTTTTTCTGTCAAATTATGCGCACGTTAACGGCGCTGCATTCATAGAATTTAACGTACCGAAAGTGAGTGAGTTCCGGATGTAGCAAGATATTTTGCCAAAAGCGCTACATCTGGGCATTTTTATCGTATTGGTGATACCCTCTATTATAGAAGCTTTGTAGATGGAATTCTTTCCCATTCTTGCTTGATGTATGACTTCAGTTGCTCAACAGTCTGAGGTCTCCATTGTCATATTTTGCACTTCATAATGCGCTACACATTTTCAATGGGAGACAGGTCTGGACTGCAGGTAGGCCAGTCTATTACCTGCACTCTTTTACTACGAAGCCACGCTGTTGTAACACATGCAGAATATGGCCTGGCATTGTCTTGCTGAAATAAGCAGGGACGTCCCTGAAAAAGACGTCGCTTGGGTGGCAGCATATGTTGCTCCAAAACATATACCTTTCAGCATTAATGGTGCCTTTACAAATGTGCAAGTTAC
The DNA here is from genome assembly GCA_029692085.1 of Gymnothorax javanicus. NCBI lineage: Eukaryota > Metazoa > Chordata > Actinopteri > Anguilliformes > Muraenidae > Gymnothorax > Gymnothorax javanicus. The sequence continues at coordinate 106,368,180 of CM056195.1, forward strand.
CCATACCATGGGCACTAACACATCCTCATGCCATTACAGATGCTGGCTTTTGAACTTTGCGCTGATAGCAATCTGGATGGTCCTTTTCCTCTTTAGCGCGGAGGACATGACGTCCATGATTTCCAAAAACAATTTGAAATGTGGACTTGTCAGACCACAGCACACTTTTCCACTTTCCGTCAGTCCATCTCAGATGAACTCAGACCCAGAGAAGCCGGCGGCTTTTCTGGGTTTTGTTGATATAAGGCTTTCAGTTGCACTTGTAGATGTAGCCACAAACTGTGTTAACTGACAATGGTTTTCCGAAGTGTTCCTGTGCCCACATGGTAATATCCTTTACAGAATGATGTCGATTTTTAATGCAGTGCTGCCTGAGGGACCGACGGTCACGGGCATTCAATTTTCGTCTTCAGTCTCGCCGCTTATGCGTAGAGATTTCTCTGGATTCTCTGAATCTTTTGATGATATTTTGGACTGTAGAGGATGAAATCCCTAAATTCCTTGCAATGGCACATTAAGAAACATTGTTCTTAAACTGTTGGACTATTTGCTCACGCAGTTGTTTGCAAAGTGGTGAACCTTGCCCCATCCTTGCTTGTGAACGACTGAGCCTTTCGGGGATGCTCCTTTTATACCTTACCATGACACTCACCTGTTTCCAAATTAACCTGTTCACCTGTGGAATGTTCCAAACAGGTGTTTTTTGAGCATTCCTCAACTTTCACAGTCTTTTGTTGCCCCTGTCCCACCCTTTTTGGAACGTATTGCAGACATGAAATTCAAGATGAGTGAATATTTCCAAAAAAACAATAAAGTTAATCAGTTTGAACATTAAGGCCCTGATCTACTAAAGCTTTGCGTGTATAAAAACACGTGCAAATGCCATATCCCCCGCAAATTGGCTACTAAGGGTGTGCACTGAGAATTGCGTCTTTGAAGTGTGCAAATTTGCACACTCTATGCAGTTTGTACTTTTGGCCATGATGAATATGTAATAAAGGGGCATGCCTATCTTACCGTGCAAAATATAGGAGGAGAAAATTCAAATACAAAATTTTAGCACATGCATAGTGACTTATCAAGCCTTAAGGCAATTTCAGTGATGGTGATTGCGTTTGCAATTTAATACCTTTGAAGGGTAGGTATTAATTGGCTCCACGTAATTGCGCATAGACAAGGCTGCCATTATTGCTGCGAGGATAAGAGACAGGTGGCGAGTACACCAAGAACGGGTGTTCTTCATCTGTGTGACAATGTTTGGGATGTCAGAGGAGAGAATAATCCAGACATACGGCCTATGCAGCAATGTCATTTTGGAGCTGTTAGATGAAATAAGGGCTGATTTGGAACCAGTTACAAGAAGAAGTCATGCCATACCTGCAATGACAAAACTTATTGCTATTCTCCATTTCTCTCAACTGGTTAATTCCAGCGTACAGTAGCTCTCAAAGCTTGGATCTCCCAAAACAGTTTCTCGTGTGTACTGTCACAAATACTGGATGCCATGTTGCACAGGATGGCCGGTACATAAAGTTATTCAGCAAATAGGGTGTCGCGCCAAAGACTCCAGGCCTGGTGGGTGCGTAAGTTCCAAGAGCGTAATCAGTCCATCAATCAAAAGAAACTCGCACACCAAAAAAGCCAATACAAAAAATAAATAGGTATTTATTACATCAGAAAGTGCAAAGTGCTACCAAAGTGCGTGCAGTGCAAAAAACGTTTTCGATTACAATCAGACCATCCTCAGTGCAAACAGAAAATGGGGAGAGAGACGCCCTTATATAGACTGTGTCTAGTTGACAGACTTGTCAATCAAACAGCCTAGTTAGGTTGGAGTGTTGTCCTGACATTTTAGAGGGCACCATCCACCTAGTGGTGGTTAACAGACAATGGTCTAGATAAATATACAATAATGAAAAATAGATCAGAAAAGAAAAAAAAAAAAAAAAAAAGGAAAAGTAAATACATAAATAGATTATATATACTATTCAAAAAAAAAAGGGGATATTGGATTTACAAGTACCATGAAATGCAGATCATGAGGTCAGGAAGGAAACAAATGACATAAAAACATTAAGGAAACATTTGTCAATTTATTCGAAACCCTGTGTACAGTCAGCAAAGGACAGATTCTCCAGAATAAGGGTCGACACAAACACAGGGTCACACAGCAAATTTACCACCATTGTGAAACAGAGTCAGTAGCGGTAAACCCCCTCGGTTGGCTAGACAAGCTCGAATTCGGCGTGGCATACTCCTAACGAGACGTCCCCAGGTCATTTTGGGGAACGTTATTCCATTCCTGTTGCAATGCTGCAGCAAGTTCTTGGACATTGGCAGGAGGTTGTTGATGTTGGCGTAGCCGCTGTCCAAGCATGTCCCAGACATGCTCGATGGGGGAAAGGTCCGGACTGAGTGCTGGCCATGGTAATGTGGTGATATTCTGCTGCTGGAGGTAATCTGTAACGATCCTGGCCCTATGACATCTGGCATTGTCATCTTGGAAAATGAAACGGCGGCCATAACGACGTGCAAACGGCACAACATGAGGTGCCAAGATGTTGTCCCGGTAGTACTGCCCTGTGACACGTCCAGCAACAACATGCAAGTCTGTTCTGCCGGCAGCAGTGATGCCTCCCCACACCATTACAGATCCACCCCCATACGGATCATGTCTAATGACGTTAACGTCATGGAAACGTTCGTTACGTCGGCGCCAAACCCCTCCTGCGTCTGTCAAGGAAGTCCACAGTGAACCTCGACTCATCTGAGAACATTACGTTGTTCCATCGGCGATTATCCCAGCGTTGATGATGACGACACCATTGAGTCTGGCCCTAATGTGACGATCCCTCAAACAGGGAATGACACGAGGACGGCGTCGGGCGTGTAAGTGAAATCTGTGCAGACGATTCCTGATGGTCTGGCCACTCACTACCAAGCCAGTATCCCTTTGAAGTTGAGACCTTATCTGATTTGCTGTTACCATACGATTTCTCAAGACAATAGTGCGGATGAATCTGTCCTGAGCCTGAGTTGTTGCCCTTGGTCGACCGGATCGTGGTCTATCCTGAACAGACCCTGTAGCACGATGTCTGGACCATAATCTGCTGATGACAGACTGGGAAACATTCATTGCCCTTGCCACAACGACCTGTCTTGTGCCAACCTGTAGCATGCCAAGGGCACGTAACCTCTCCTCCTGTGTTAGACGGCGCATGGTCTCTGTTTAATTAACGACGTCAACCACTGATAATCTGATGCTTTCTCTTCAAAATCTTCCTTTACAGTGGCTCTAACCTTCCAATTCAGAGTCATGCAAATTTGTGGCACAACCCCCTTGATCATCAATAGCATCCTGTGCAGATCGTGAGAGTGTCATTGATGTGTTTGGGTGATGAATTTCTTTGGAAATGCTTCCTCAGTAAGGAACTATACAACATGGTTTCGTATCCCTTTGTATATGTGAAAATTTTGATCTCAAAATAAAATATCCCCTACTTTTTTTGAATAGTATACAATGTAGTGGTACATATGCAGACATGGAGAGTATTAATGAGAATTTAAGATAATCGTACCAGAAACCAATACCAGTGTGCAAAAACAATATGGACCTACAGAAAACATGTTAAATCAAATTCATCAAAGGACTCTCTTTCGTCCCTACCCCCTCCGCCAATCCTTTCCAAACTAAAGTGGAACTCTTCAGGTTTTACCGAACCATGAAACTGAAATATTGTTTCCATAAAGATAAAACCACAGCACCCCTCACCACCACGGACAGTCCGGATGGGGTACGCACGTATGGATTCAAACCCAAAAGCACCTTTACAGCACCTGTGAGTAACGCAGCTATTGACACTTTTTGCAAATTGGTTGATAAAGACATTGAAGCTTTGTATATGTCTACACCTCGTAATAAGAAGTCTAACTGCACCAAATCCCAACTGCTGTCATTATCGTCTCTGTCTAAGAACAGTAATGTCATCTTTAAAAGTGCTGATAAGGGAGGGGGGCTGGTGAGCATGAACCGATCCGATTATGAACAGGAGGTTATAGGACTGTTGTCAGATGAACGATCATATAAGAAACTTGAGGGCAATCCTACTGCGTCTTTTAAACGTGAGATTGACATCTTCATTACTGAAGGCTTTAACAACCAATACCTCACCCCTTCAGAAAGGGACTATCTCCTCACTAAAAATCCTACCATTCCTGTCATATATGTGCTACCTAAGGTGCACAAGCCATTTACCCAATTTCCAGCGGGTCGTCCCATTGTCTCCTGTAACGGCTCATTAACGGAACCCTTATCTATTTTTATTGATGCCCACATTAGGGCTCTTGTAGAAGGCTTACCATCCTACCTCAGGGACACGGGACATTTTATTGAAACCATCACTCGTGTTAACTTAAATGAGGATGACATATTTTTAGTCACTATGGATGTTACTAGCCTCTACACTAATATTCCGCATGATGTAGGCTTGACTGCCCTCGAGTTCTTTCTTGACACGCGCTCCGACTGCACTCCACCAACAGCCTTTTTATGTGATATGGCAAGATTGGTCTTGACGAAAAATTACTTTCTTTTCAATAAAGACTATTTCCTTCAGGTGCGGGGTACGGCAATGGGGGCTACCTTTGCGCCTGATTATGCGAACCTTTTTATGGGCTTTCTTGAGCACAGACATATCCACTCCAACAACCCTTTCGCCAATAACATTATTCTATACAAGCGCTATATTGATGATTTGTTTTTAATATGGAGGGGTACGGAAAAAGAACTCCGTAATTTCCATCTGTACATGAATAATCTTGTGGACTCCATCACTTTTAGCCTAGAATATGATAGGAATAGAATACATTTCCTTGACACCTGGGCGGTGCGTGATACCACTAGGCTATACACTACACTCTACAGGAAACCTACCGATAAAAATAGTTTTTTACATGCTTCCAGTTTTCACCCTGAGCCCAGCAAGAATGGTCTTCCTTATAGCCAATTCTTACACATCAGGCGCATCTGCCTGAAAGATGAAGATTTCCACACCGAATCACAAAAATTGTACGGTGACTTCATCAAACGTGGCTATACCAGACGATGTTTAGATGATGCTCTTGAACGAGCCACAGCGAACTTCAGGCAATCCCGCACCAGACCCAAAGCCAAGCGCACCGATTCTCCGCTGATCTGTTGCACCACATACACTCCCTTTAGTTCTTGCATCAAGAAGATCATACGCCAGCACTGGCATGTCCTGCAGGTTGATGCTAAGTGTGCAGAACTCTTCCCTAGCCCTCCACTTTTCACACACTCCAGGTCCTCCAACCTTAAAGACAAACTGGTACATTCCGACACCTTTGATCACTCCAAACGTCCACGGGAACGCTTAGATGATATTACTGGTTTTTTCCCTTGTCGCAACTGCACTTCATGCAGCAATGTCCGGAAGTGTGATTCCTTCACCAGTTTCTCCACTGGTAAAAAATATGGAATAAGAAAATTCATTACCTGTAACTCTGTCAATGTTATCTACTTGGTGTATTGTCCATGTGGCCTGCAATATACTGGCTGCATGCGCAGACAGCTTAGGGTCCGCATCAATGAACATCGTAGCGCAATTAATAGAAAGGACCCTAAGTCACCGGTTGCGAGACACTTTGCTGAAGCTAACCACCCAGCGTCTGACTTAAAGTTTATGGGCATCGACAGAGTTTTTTCCACCCGCAGGTGGAGTTGCACTGCACAGGCTCTTCTCCAGTGCGAAGCGCGGTGGATATTTTATTTAAGAACTCTGCACCCAAAAGGTTTAAATGATGAATTTGAATTAACATGTTTTCTGTAGGTCCATATTGTTTTTGCACACTGGTATTGGTTTCTGGTACGATTATCTTAAATTCTCATTAATACTCTCCATGTCTGCATATGTACCACTACATTGTATATAATCTATTTATGTATTTACTCCCCCCCCCCTTTTTTTTTTTTTTCTGATCTATTTTTCATTATTGTATATTTATCTAGACCATTGTCTGTTAACCACCACTAGGTGGGTGGTGCCCTCTAAAATGTCAGGACAACACTCCAACCTAACTAGGCTGTTTGATTGACAAGTCTGCCGTCAACTAGACACAGTCTATATAACGGCGTCTTCCCCATTTTCTGTTTGCACTGAGGATGGTCTGATTGTGACCGAAAACGTTTTGCACTGCACGCACTTTGGTAGCACTTTGCACTTTCTGATGTAATAAATACCTATTTATTTTTTGTATTGGCTTTTTTGGTGTGCGAGTTTCTTTCGGTACATAAAGTTTCCATCCACATGGGAAGCACTGAATGAAACCAAACATGAGCTTTATGCAGTTGCTCGCTTCCCAAGAGTAATCGGAGCGATGGACTGTACTCTGCAAATTGTTCCCCCCTCAAACACTGAGCATGCAGTTATAAACTTGCACCTTTTTTGCCAGTAATTTTAACCGGCACCTTTTTTGCCAGTTATTTTAACTGTAATTTTACAATCAGTTTATAATACAGATTCTGCATATGTTAACTGTAAACCACAATTAAATGCGTGCAGTACTCTACTTACAGTTAAAATAACATGGAGACAATGCTTTAATTTAACTGTAAAATTCAGTCCATTTATAACAGCGTATGTGCTTCCTCCACAAGCACCACCAACTCCATTGAGTCTAATTTCATCCTGCATTTGCGTTCGTCCGTTTTCTCCAAACTGTCCATGGTGGAAATAGTTGCAGCACACAAAGTCTTCATTTAAATAATGCTGTTTGCACCAGCTGTTATTTAGGCAATTACTCTTAGTAGACCACTCACGAAACGTAAGCGAACCAAACGCACAAAATGTGACCACGAGCGCGCAAAGTGGCGCTCTTTACCTGGGATCTCATTAAATAAGGCCCTAAATATCTTGTCTTTGTAGTGTACTCAATTGAATATAGGTCGAAAGGGATTTCATTCACGTTTTACACTACGTCTAAAGTTCATTGGAATTGGGGTTTGTAATCACGAGAGTGATAAGGCTGTTTCCTCGTGGAGAACTTTACTGTAATAATTTTTCTACCAAAGTACAGTATAAAGATGGACAGACCTACAGAAAAGACATAGCTTTGGAGAGAGCAAACCTTATTCAAGTTACAATGAAATACGCAGTAATTTCCATGCTGAAAAAACCTGCACTGGTCAGTGCTGGTCTTACTGATGACCAACATATGTTGCGTTTTGGACACATGTATGCTGGTTTCTGCTGGTGACCAGCACATGCTGGTTTATGCTGGTGGCCATTGTTATGATCCAACTGCTCTCCAAGCTTGTAGATACTTCAATACTGAATGCAGGGTAGCACCAAAGATATCGGTGTGTGTGTATGTGCGTGTGTATATGCGAGTAAATGCATGGAGGGAGGGATTGTTTGATTAATTTTTTTTTGAATTTTTCTTTTTTCTAAAAACAGCCTGGAGGCTAATGTGATACCCTTAGTCCCAAAAATTGACTTATGAAAATGAGAGATGAGATGGCTCAGTCACTTCTCCCGGCGTGGTTTACAGGTGGTCAGGTGGCAAACAAACAAAAGACACAAAAACAATCCCACATGACTTGGAGCCACCTTGACCTACCTCCCTCTAGTCTGATCAAGCCTGAGGACAAAAAACTCCTTCCCTGGAAATCACCCCCCAACACCGTCCTATTATTTTATTTATTTATTTATTTATTTTACTTCTGCTACAGTGCCTCAAACAACCAGACTTTCTGCCATTGCTCTTTTGTATTCTGCGCAATCTCTCATATATTAAAAAGGTAGCCCCACCCCAACTGAGGTAGTGTCAACTGCACATGTGCAGACGCAACAGGTGCCAGTAATCAAGTGCAAACGTAATACATAAAATAATGATATGTATTTGGATGTAACACCATCACATACTGGCTTATGCTGGTGACCAACACATGCTGGTTTATGCTGGTGAACAGCAAACCAGCATGTGTTGTATTTTGGTGCTGGTCCATACTGGTGGACCATCTTCACCACCAGCAGCAAATAAAAATAATTTGGTCCTCTTTTGAACCTGCAGTACAGATCCACATTACTATAATAGATATGCAGAATAACTGCACTGGTTGAAAGTTACAGTAATAAACTAAATCATGTGTTTCGAATAAAAACATTTATTGACAGCTCGTTAGAAAAAAAAAGAAAATATACTGAAAATTGAGTACAAAACTAGGCATGTGGATTAAATACTGAATAAAAGAAATACTGAATAAAAACCATAAAAATATATATTTTTATAATCGAGCGCAATGACTATATGGAACTACATAAGAACACAATGGGCTCTAAATTCGTAGACCAGGCGCAGGCGCGGCGAATGGGGGGTGCGCCGCGCCAACGGGGTGTGTCCAGGCGTATGTTGCAATTTCGTGCCCGGTGCAGCCTGGCGCAAGTACTCCTCTGTCCTGCCTCGGTCCCTCCTGCCGGCGCAAGTGGCAAAGAAGGCGTGTTTGGGTATAACACAGCCGAGTCAAATCTTCACCAATCAAATGAGCTCCTCTCCTCACCTTTAATGTGTTGGAATATAGAAGCCTCTGTCCTATATCTGCATGATGCGTTAATGTTGCATTTTACTTTGCTGCTTCAGGCATGTTTTCTGCACCGCTTATGTCTATATTAAGCTGAATATGAGTTAGCTGGCTCGCTAGGGCATTCGCGAATTATCACCATTAGCGAACTTGAATGGAATTTCAAAACGAAACTACGTCAGATCATTCAAACTTATTAAGTTGGAATGAAATACGACGGTTGCTCATTTATTTCTTCTGCCTGCATCATTGGGAAGAGAAACGATGGATAGCGTGTTCCTATTATTACACCCTGTTGCTGCTTAAAATTTTGGGATTAACATGCATAGACAACAATGCAAGATACGTTACACATTTATTTTCAATATGTGATCTTAACTTAGTACGAGATCATAGCAATCAGGCTGTATTCCTTTCCCCCACTAAAAACGATAAAACCTAAGTGACAATAATAGTAGCCTAGTATTAAGCCGCTTGCTCACTGGACGCGAAACGAATTTTTCGCATGACAGATTGCGTTGAACGCAGTGTCTACGTGTCCGAAAGTCTGACAGGGTTTTAATATATCTCCGTGTCCGACAGTCGGATGGTTTCAATATAACTCCGTGTCCGACAGTCGATTATTGTTTTTAATTTCTTCAAAACCATTGAATGTTTTAGATATTAAATGTGAATGTTTTGATAAGAGGGCTCAGTTCTTCAAGATGAGTACCGAGAATTTCAATCAATGTTCCTGTTTAAGCTCTGCTCAATAAAGTGAGTCGACATTGGCGCGGGACAATGTACAATGCCTGTCGGACATTAAATGCAAAATACTCAGTGTCTGACAGCCCCCCCCAAAAAAGAGGACGATTAGAACAGATTGATAACGAAATAAAGAATAAAAAGAAACATTTTAACTATAAACAGAACATCCAATGAACACTGCGATTTATTTATTTGCGGGACATCTTCTGTGGATGCTCTGTTTGTTGGTGATATATTTTTATTCTTTATTTCGTAATAAATCTGTTCTCATACCAATACTTTTACTTTTTGCTGGCTGCCGGATATGGAGTATTTTGCATTTCGCCTTGGACAGTCTTGATCGTGCATGCGATAATTAATTCACGCTGTCAATGGTCATGGAATTGATTTGCTCTCTGACTACAAGCACTATTTTATCTCTGGTGTGGAAATAAAGCGTGAATCTGTTCGATCCATCTGACTAATTTTCAAAAGAGAGACCGACTAAAGACTGTTTAAAGACTATCTTCAACGGAAGAAAACAGACGAATAAACAGACGCGTGTATTCGCGTCTTTGCATTGACTTTGACTGTAATCAGTCGCGCGAAAAATTCGTTTTCAAGTCCAGTGTGCAAGCGCCTTTACTGAGCATAGAACATAAGCATTATATTTATATATATATATATATATATATATATATATATATATATATATATATATATATATATGCATGCAGTTTGTGGTTGGCTGAGAAAGATGTGAAGTCGTTAGTTTGCATCACAGATTCAGCTGCGTTGATTAAGCCAGGTCGAGTTCCCATTACGCGTGCCAACCGCCTTTAATCTGACATCAGGACAATCGATATAGATACTATAATTTATGTGCTGATTCAGATAGTTACATTAAATAGTGGTTGCTGTAATTATTTATTGCATTGAAATGTGCCTTACATTCTGGAAACCTGCCTGTGAGGTTTTGGTGACGTGCGCGCACTGTGCGCCGGTCAGCCAAATTACCACTGCACAGAAAGTAAACCAGGTTGGAGCTGGCGAGCTTTCTGGGCAACTTCAGCGGAGACTTTTTCTACGAAAATTGTCACTGCGTCTTGATGAATATGTGACAACTCCCCTACTACGCCGCCACACCCATCTCGGGCGCACGTCCGTCTACCAAATTGCCAAAGTGGCTGCGCACGGTGTTGCACCGCACGAAATTACCACTGCGCGGGCTGCACCGGACGAAATTACCACTGCGTGGGCTGCGCCACGCTACGCCACGCTGCGCCACCCTGCGCTGCGCCAAGAAATTGGAGCCCAATAAGTCAATAATAAGTCTTCTAAGGTGCACAAATGGACCACAGCAATTTCATCCTTTTGTCCTTCTGCTCCTTCCCCATCCCGATCAGTTATTGAAGAGTAACGTTTTTACCAAACGGCTGCTTTTTGTCACTGCATCTAAGTTAGAAAGAGAACAGCAATTAAAATGTAAAAGTTAAACAAAAAACCCTGACTCTCCAAGTACAAAGTATACACTTGTAGAGCACAGGGGAGAAACATCTATGTCACAAATATAAGCCAGATAGAATTTTATCACCCCATCTGTTTACACCAGCCATTTTAAATTTTTGTCATTGTTTCATAAAATCTCTAATAATGCGACATAGATCAATGTACACCTATACTCTTCATTTATGTTCTCGTAGTATTTAAGCATTTACACCTCAGGAAGTTTCCCATGACACAAGAATCTTTTGAGAAACTCAGGAACTAAACCTGTACTTTGACTATTTGACATTTGAGTTCCTGGAAGATATAAGTAGTTCCAAGTGTTGTTTGTTTATTAATTTAATCAGGAATCAGTTTCCTTCAAATCAAGGTTTCACAATTTAGGGCACCCTAAAAGATTATGCCAAATGAAATCCACTTAGGGCCCGATGAAATCAGTTTTATTTATTCCCGATCATGTTCTGCTCCCAAATTCCACGTTTTCCCGTTCCAATTTTTCTGAATTCTCAGGTTTGCCATTTAAAGTCTGGGTAAAGACAAATCAGAGATTTGCTTATTGATACATTTTGCGTGCTATCAGAATTGAGCCACTTTCAGAACCAGCATATACTTTGTTCAGCAGTTTGAGATCCAGTAGAGGAGCTACTGTAGCTTGAATTGCTGAAAAAGTTCATGCTGGTTTGGAAAGTGGCACACTTTTGAAAATGATTTGAAGATTGGATTTCTGTGTCCACAGATCAAATCTGCGTCACATTAAGGCAAAAAATCTGATTTGAGTCACTTCAGCCTGGTAATGTGAACGTAGCATGAGAGAAGAAATGACCTGGAAGCCACACATATAGAACATGGGTTTAACTATGCAGATATTGAGTGTGTATGTAATATAACAACATCATTTATCTATATTTTATTGAAAGTAGTACAAGGACAATTTGTTACATTAGAATTGTAGCAGCGAATCTACTTTGCAATTCGATCCAGTTTCCAGTCTAATGGGAACCGGTGGTATATTGGCAAAGGGTTTCGATAACTAAATCTAATTCCTTAGCATTTTCAAAGCAGTAGTCCTCTCCTCCTGCACTGCTCCCGGAGTGAAAGTTACAAAATGTTTTGGGCTTAGAGAAACACTAGCTAGAGTGCTATAAGCATCCATTTGTCAGTGTTTCATTTAAGAAACAAGCACAAAAAATGACATTAAAAGTGAAATCAGATTATCTGTCACCCAAAATCACCAACTCTCCTCTCCTCTCTTCACTACTGTATTGTCTTTTCAATGACCTCCTCAGCGCAATCTCTGCCCACAGAATGGTGCGATGCACTCTGGCTCACTGGTAACAAAACGTAAAAATAGGACCAAGGGTGATGAAGCATTTATTCATCAATTCATTGTAGGATTCAGGGAATTTGTTAATTTTAATGCTGGTTCTGTGGAGGACCCCAGAGTCCTTTGGGATGCGATAAAGGGCTTCATTAGGAGCAATATAATATTATTTAGCTCTAATTTACGTAAAACCAGATCCTTTCAGTTGCAAGATCTTGAAGCAGAATTTACTAGGTTGGATTCCATTTTACAACATAATTTTACAGAACAAGTGGCACTGCAGCATACACTAGTCAAGAAGGAAATTAACAACATTATGAAGCAGCAGTCTGAATTTCAAATTCACAGGACCCGACAACGGTACTATTTTCATGGTGCCAGACCATCCCATCTTTTGGCTATGAGGATTAGGAACAGTGAAAACTTTTCAGATATCCCAGCTATTAAATCTATGGATGGTAATGTCAGTACTGACCCCAAACAGATAAATGAGATATTTCAAACGTTTTATTGTGATTTATATAAGCCAGAGGTGCCCTCAAACAAAAACCGGTGTGACCGATTTTTGAATCAATTTACGTTTGCCCCAAATTTCGAGAACAGATTCAGCCGAATTAGATAAACCAATCACGATTGACGAGGTGAGAGTGTAATTGCCGGTAGAATACGGAGGCCAGGTGCAACGACCAGAGAGAAAGAGAGTAGCACAGACACAGTACAAACACAGAGAATAATACAGTCCAAACGAAAGTACTCGTGCTTCCAAAGGATGTATAATAGTCTGAACCACGGAAGCAAAGCGAGATAGAAAAAGGGAGAAGAAACTCAAATAATTAGAAGATAGAAAGTCATACAAAACCTAACCATAGATATCTTCGGCTATAGTGCTTAGCTACAAACAGACACTCTAGCAAAGAGGCGTGGCTCATATAGAGTCTGGGGAAGTGCCGCCCCAGTTCAATCAGCCAGCTGGGTAAGGAATCCGATTTAACAGGAATTCGATATCGTCCCGGGACGAGAGCCACTAAGAAAAGTCCAAAATACACGCACAAACATCCAGAACCACGACAGAAAGATGCGGCGCAGCCATGCAGAGAGGTAAATCGCCAGGTATTGATGGGATCCCTCCTGAATTTTATGTCAGTTTTTGGGAACAGCTGGGCCCATTTCGTCTGGATATAATTATTTTTTCAATTGAAAAAGGTTGATTCTCAAGGGATGTTAACACAGCCCTCATTTCACTGCTGCTGAAAAGAGACAAGTACCCCACTGATTGTTCTACTTACCGTCCTCTTAGCCTCCTTAATTCTGATTTGAAGATTTTTGCAAAACTCCTTGCTCACCGCCTTGAAGGTTACATGCCATCATTAGTCAATTCCGATCAGACAGGCTTTATAAAATCACGACTGACAACGGATAATGTCAGACGCCTTCTTCACGTCATTGATGCGGCAACAGACAACAATACACCTATGTCTGTGCTTTCACTTGATGCCATGAAAGCCTTCAACCGATTAGAGTGGTCGTATTTGTGGTCTGTTCTGGAGGCGATGGGCTTTGGTAACACTTTTATTGGGTCAAAACATTATATTCAAACCCCTCAGTACAGGTGCTAACTGGTCAAACTCTCTCCGCTCTCTTCCCGGTTTCCAGGTCCTCGCGCCAGGGCTGCCCGTTAAGTCCTGCACTATTTGTGCTCTCCTTGGAGCCATTAGCTCAATCGATTCCTCAGTCCAGTCTGATCTCACCCATCACTATCCGTAGCACACAACACTAACTATCTTTATATGCGGACGATGTATTAGTATTTCTAGAAAATCCTGCTCAGTTTATCGCACCTCTTGTCCATTTATGAGGAGTTTGGAAATATGTCAGGTTTTAAAATTAATTGGTCTAAGTCTGCTCTCCTACATCTGAATGATTCTGCCAAAACATCGGTCCTTCCTGTTAAGATCCCCATAGTGCAACAGTTTAAATATCTGGGAATTGAGATTTTTTCTTCTCTGAATCAGATTGTTAAATATAATTATTCTCTTGCTCTGAACCAGGTCCTGAGGGACATGGACCAGTGGATTGGTCTTTCTATCTCTATTCGGGCCCGTGTCTCTATTATAAAAATGAACGTCTTGCCTAGGATTAATTTTGTCAGTGCTATGGTCCCCCTTCCCCCTCCACCTGACAACTGGAGCAAACTCCAATCAGCAACTTCCAAATTCATCTGGAACCGAAAGCAGTCGCGTTTGAAAAGGTCTACTGTACAGAGGAGGAGGGGAATGGCGGACTGGCTGTTCCTAAATTTGAACTTTATTCTTGGTTGTTTGTGCTCAGACCCCTGCTCTCCTGGTTTGGTTCACTCTCTGCTGTCTCTTGGCTCACATTAGAAAGCAACATAGTAAACCCATAGACGCTCAAAGATGTCCTTTCTGTCAATATGTCTAATAAACAATGTCAGCTGTATTTTGGCCCCATTATCTCCCATCTTGTATTAACATGGAGATCAGCTGAAACACATTGTCATCTTTCCTGCAAGTGGCACACCCTCTCTCTAATATTCAATAACAAAGCACTTCTGATTGGTGGAAGACCTATCTCTGCTCCTCAGTCGGAGCAGAGGGGTGTCAACTACTTGAAAGACATTAATAACAATTTTGGCCTGCTCTCTTTTACTGATGTTCAGGATGCATTTGGTCGGCCAGGTTCCTCTTTTTTCTTTTATTTACAGCTGAGGTCAGCGCTTAAAGCACATGGCGTCCCATGGCAGTGTTCTTTACCTATTCACCCACTCCGAGAACTATTTGCTAAGCAGGCTAAAACTACGAGTATGGTATCCAAATTATACAATTTTTATGCTGGTAACAGACATTCCGACACTTCCAATAGAGAGGGTCTGGAGAAGAGATTGCCCAGATCTAACCCATGATTTTGATTGGGATGAAGTGTGGTCCAGCATTCATGAAGCATCACACAACCCAGACCATCAGCAAATTCATTTTAATTTTTACACAGAACATACCTTCTCGGGCACGTTTACTCACATGTTTTGGGAATGCCATCCTGTTGGACAACTGTGGAGCAATGTTGCATCCA
Source organism: Gymnothorax javanicus (assembly GCA_029692085.1). Lineage (NCBI taxonomy): Eukaryota > Metazoa > Chordata > Actinopteri > Anguilliformes > Muraenidae > Gymnothorax > Gymnothorax javanicus. The sequence goes on from CM056195.1 coordinate 106,383,419, forward strand.
AATTATCTGATTTGATACAAGAAACAGTACCTGTTAATATGTGTGTGTTGGTTTTGAATGACCTGTCAACTCTTAATATTTCCAAGCTCAAAAAGCGTGTAATTTTTGCCGGACTGACAGCAGCCAAGAAAATTATTGCTACTCGCTGGAAGCCACCTCATTCTCTCACTATAAAATCTTGGACTCTTTCTTTTCTGGATGTCTTATATATGGAACTTTCAACAGCCAGAATTAATGGTGCTAGTGAGAGCACTCAAAATGCCTGGCGTAGTACTGCTGATTCTCTGAAAGATATGCTGTAAGATTTTTTATTTTTTATTCATTTTTTTTTTACCACTAGCTCTCTCATTCCTACAGTATCTCACAAAAGTGAGTACACCCCTCACATTTCAACAATTAATTTATTATATCTTTTCAAGGGGCAATGTTACAGAAATGAAACCTCAATATATTCTACAGTAGTCATTGTACAATATGTGTAGCAGTGTAGATTTACTGCGCTGTTCAAATAACTGAAGAAACGGTCATTATTTCCAAAATGGGTGGCAACAAAAGTGAGTACACCTCACCGTCAACATGCCAAAATGTGTCCATAGTGTCAATATTTAGTGTCACCACCATTGTTATCCAGCACTGCCTTGATTCTCCTAGGCATGGAATTCACCAGAGCTGCACAAGTTGTTGCTGGGATCGTCCTTGTCATGGTTTGTTTGGTGTGCATGTTGTTTGGACTTTTCTTTGCGGCTCTCGTCCTAGGATGATAACGTTTTCCTGGACTATCGAATTCTTTACCCAGCTGGCTGATTGAGCTGGGGCGGCGCTTTCCCAGACTCTATATAAGCAGGTAGTCCGGCACGCCCCCTTCACTAGAGTGTCTGTTATTAGCTTCGCACTATAGCCGAAGATATCTGTAGTCAGATTTTGTATGACTTTCTTTCTTCTAATTATTGGAGTTTCTACTCCCTTTTTCTACCTCGCTTTGCTTTCTTGGTTCGGACTATTATACATCCTTTGGAAGCGCGAGTACTTGCGTTTGGTCTATATTAGTCTCTGTGTTTGTACTGTGTCCGTGCTACTCTCTCTCTGGTCATTGCAGTTGGCTTCCTTATACTACCGGCCATTACAGAACACTCTAGCCGACATGGAGTCGTCAGCAACGGCTGCGTTAGAGAAAGTTGTGGCTAACCAACAAGCTGCTCTCTCCGGTTATGGCAAGGGTCTTGTTAGCCTGAACAAACAACAGGCAGAGTTGGCGGAAAGAGTCCGCCTTCAGGCGAATGCCATGGAGAGACAGCAGAACGTTCTGTTAACTCTCACTGAGAGTATTAGAGCCCTGTCCACGCAAATCACATAAAATGTTGCACAAGTACAGTCCGTACATTCTCCCCGAGAGCCACAGCTTCAATTGCCCCCAAGATATGGAGGCGAGGCAGGAATATGTAAAGATTTCATTGCGCAACATGAGATATTTTTTAAAGCGCAGCCTTCACGGTTCGTGAATGAAGAGTCTCGGGTTTCATTTATTTTATCCCTGTTAACCGACACAGCACTCACTTGGGTCGGCCCACTTACTCGATCTAATTTACCGGTAGAATACTGTGGAGACTCTCGTTAGAGAAATGGTATCGGTGTTTGATCAGCATGTTTGTGGTCAGGATGCGGTTACACGTTTAATGCATCTAAGGCAGGGCTCTGAGAGTGTCGCTGCGTTTTCAATCACATTTCGCTCCTTGGCGACAGAGACAGGCTGGCCAGAAGCGCCTCTTATGACAGTGTTCGTTCACGCTTTGGCTGAGGAGGTTAAGGACGCTCTGGCTACATTGGAGCCTTGTTTGTCTCTAGATTTGTTGGTTCGCACTGCGGTGCGAATTGATAATCGCATCCGCGAACTTAACAGGGAGAAATTTACTGCATTGATTCTTGCTGGCAACAGGGCTAATGCTCCTAGCAGCATGCACACAGCTCCCATTGCGCCCACTGAAAATTCCACTCCTGGTGAACCTATGCAGGTTGATGGCTCATATGAGAGCCGGGCTCGTAAGCCCGTTCGCAGACGTATAATCTGCTATAATTGTAACAAACCGACATATCCGTCCCACGCTGCCCTGAGCTTCAGGGAAGCGGAAGTCCCTCTAGCGGTATGGGGGGGCGCTAGAGGGACAGACCCAATTCCTTCCGAACTTTAATCCCTGTAGAATTGACTGTGGGGAGACAGAGAATATTTATCAAAGCTTTTGTGGACTCTGGCGCCGTGGATTGTTTTATGGATGCAGAGTGGGCTAGGAGACATTCCATTCCTATCTGCCCTCTTTTACATTTACGCTCTGTTAGATCTTTGGACGGTCGCCCACTGGGAACTGGATTTATAACCAAAGTTTCTGAATCATTGACTACATTCATCTTTTTTGGTGGCCATTCTGAGGAGGTCCGGTTCTTTATTATCAGTTCTCCTGTTTTCCCTGTCGTTTTAGGACACTCTTGGCTACGGGAACATTGGCCTCATATCATTTGGGGAAGTCAGGATAACCCGATCGGCCAGTGGGGCACTGATTGTAGGTCCCACTGTCGGGAGAGTTTGGCATGTCATCCCGGGCATCAACCAATGGGGGAGGCTGACGCCTGGAGTGATTCTGAGGAGTTTGTCTCACACAACCGTCCTAATCTCCAGAAAGGGGCGGAGGAGGGGTTGGAGTGGGATCCTCAATTTGACTGGCGGCAGCCAGAGGAGGATTGCTATTCGGAGGATTTCTCTGACTCGGACTCTGACATAGAGAGGGCAGGTTCCGAACAGGATGAGAATTTGGGGGCTGCTGTGAACTTTTGTTTACCTCCTAATGTTCCTGACGATTATGCTGATCTTGCTGAGGTTTTAAGCAAGCAACAGGCCTTGACTTTACCTTCTCATCGCACGTTCGATTGTGAGATCAATCTCCACCCGGGTACCACTCCCCCCAGCGGTTCCTTATACTGGCTGTCAGGGCCTGAGCGTAAGGCCATGCGAGAATATATTCAGGAGGCTCTGGCTAATGGATTTATTCGGCCCTCCATGTCTCCTGCCGGAGCGGGGTTCTTTTTTGTGGGCAAAAAAGATGGCGGCCTGAGACCCTGTATTGATCACAGGGGCTTGAATGATATCACCATTAAAAACCAATACCCACTTCCGTTGATTAATTCTGTGTTTGAACGGCTTCAGGAGGCGTCGTTTTTACTAAGCTAGACCTCTGGAATGCTTATAACTTGGTTCGGATCCGGGAGGGGGATGAGTGGAAAACAGCATTTAATACGTATGACGGGTACTACAAATATTTGGTCATGCCGTTTGGATTGGTTAACGCCCCTTCTGTGTTCCAGGCACTCATTAATGACGTCCTCCGAGAGATGTTGGAGAGATTCGTCTTTGTCTACCTTGACGACATTCTGATTTTCTCTTCAACTCTCTCAGAGCATAAACAACACGTCAGACAAGTGCTTGAGGCCTTCCTTAAAGCCAAGCTTTTTGTCAAGACAGTTGTCATGCCAAGACAGTTTCGTTTTTTGGCTTCATTGTTTCGGAAGGGTCGGTCCGCATGGATCCTGACAAGGTGGCAGCAGTCAGGGATTGGCCTACCCCTCAAAACAATAAGGAGGTGAAACGGTTTTAGGGGTTCGCTAATTTTTATGGGAGGTTTATCTGTAATTTTAGCGCAGTAGCTGCCCCCATTATCGCGCTCACTGAGAAGAATACCTTCTCGTCGTTTGCTTGGTCTCTAGCAGCTGAGGCTGCTTTTCCGGAGTTAAAGAAACGATTTAGCTCAGAACCCATTCTCGTTTTGCCCAACCCCTCCCTCCCATTTGTTGTGGAGGTGGATGCGTCGGAAGTCGGGGTAGGTGCCATTTTGTCCCAGCGCCCCCTTCAGGACAATAAGTTGCACCCATGCATCTACTTCTCCCGGTCGTTGTCGGCGGCCGAACGGAATTACAGTATTGGTGACCGGGAGTTGTTGGCTGTCAAGTTGGCGTTAGAAGAGTGGCGTCATTGGTTGGAGGGGGCTGAACAGCCGTTTGTGGTTTGGACGGATCATAGAAATCTCCAATACATCCAACAGACTAAACGACGTAATTCTCGGCAGGCGCGGTGGTTGTTGTTTTTCAACCGCTTTAACTTCACGTTAACCTATCGCCCGGGGTCTAAAAACATCAAGCCCAACGCTTTGTCGTGGATTCACGACTGCTCCGGTCGCGACCCCATTCCTAAGCTGGTTATCCCGGCAGCTCAGATTGTGGCTCCCATTCAGTGGGACGTTGAGTCTGTTGTGCAGGAGGCGTTGAGAACTGATCCCAGTTCTGGTGGGGAGCCGCCTGGCTGTTTGTTTGCTCCTTTGGCAGTGCAGTCCCAAGTTCTCCAGTGGGGGCACTCTTCCCGTCTGGTGGGTCACCCAGGGATTCATCCGACCAAGCAGTTTTTGGCCCGACTTTTTTGGTGGCCCAGCATGATTGAGGACATCCGGGAGTTTTTAGCGGCATGCTGTTTTTGCGCTAGGAACAAGACTTCCCACCTCCCCCCTCTGGTCTGCTGCAGCCGTTGCCCAACCCTAAGTGCCCGTGGAGCCATAACGCTCTTTATTTTGTTACTGGGCTGCCTGTTTGGGAAGGCAACATGGCCATCCTGGTCATGGTTGACCGTTTTTCTAAGGCTGCCCACTTTATTGCGCTGCCCAAGCTGCCTTCGGCGCGGGAGATGGCCCTTCTTGTTGTGGACCATGTTTGTTGTGGCCAAATTCTGGCGTGCGTTTTGCAACCAGTTGGGGGGCACCATGAGCCTTTCCTCTGGTTTCCACCTAGAGACTAACGGGCAGACAGAGCGAACCAACCAGTCCTTGGAGAATACTCTTCGATGTTTAGCGGCTGACAAACCATCTTTGTGGAGTCGATTTTTAGCACAATAAAAATGGGCCGAATATTCCCACAATTCACTGGGTAACTCCTCCACAGGCCTTTCACCCGTTTGAGGCTCAGTTGGGTTATCAGCCTCCACTGTTTCCTGAGACTGACAGGGATTCAGAGGTTCCTTTGGTTAATCACTTTGTTCAGCGTTGTCGGTCAGTTTGGGCGAGGGTCCGTTCCTCCTTGTTGCGCTCTGGACGGAAACAAAAGACCGCCGCAGATAGAAGGCACCATTCGGCACCATCTTATCGGGTTGGCCAAAGGGTCTGGCTTTCCACACGGGACCAGCTGGCTGATTGAGCTGGGGCCGCGCTTTCCCAGACTTTATATAAGCAGGTAGTCCGACACGCCCCCTTCGCTAGAGTGTCTGTTTTTAGCTTCGCACTATAGCCGAAGATATCTGTAGTCAAGTTTTGTATGACTTTCTATCTTCTAATTATTGGAGTTTCTTCTCCCTTTTTCTACCTCGCTTTGCTTCCATGGTTCGGACTATTATATGTCCTTTGGAAGCGCGAGTACTTGCGTTTGGTCTATATTATTCTCTGTGTTTGTACTGTGTCTGTGCTACTCTCTCTCTGGTCGTTGCGCTTGGCCTCCGTATACTACCACCCATTACAGTCCTCCACTCCTCCATGACAACATCATGGAGCTGGTAGATGTTGGACACCTGCTGCTCCTCCACCTTTCTCTTGAGGATGCCCCACAGGTGCTCAATGGGATTCAGGTCTGGAGACATACTTGGCCATGCCATCACCTTCACCTTCAGCTTGTTCGGGAAGGCATTTGTCATCTTGGAGGTGTGTTTTGGGTCGTTATCATGTTGGAAAACTGCCGTTTCCGAAGGGAGGACATGGTGTTCTGCTTCAGAATGTCACACTATGTGTTGGAATCCATTATTCCATCAATGAAGCGCAGCTCCCCTGGACCAGAAGCACTCATGCAGCCCCAGACCATGATGCTACCACCACCATGTTTGACTCTAGGCAGTACCCACTTGTCTTGGTACTCCTCACCAGGGCGCTGCCACACATGCTGGACCGCATCTAAGCCCAAACTCTAACAAGTTTATCTTGGTCTCGTCAAACCACAGAACATGGTTCCAGTGGTTCATGTTCTTGGACTGGTTGTCTCCAGCAAACTGTTTTCGGGCTTTCTTGTGTGCTTGGCCGACGGCCATGCAGATTGACTTGTTGCAGTGCACAACTTATGATCTGACCACTGACAGGCTGTTCTCCCACTGCTGTAACCTCGTTTGCAATGCTGCCAGCACTCCTGCGTCTGTTTTCTGAAGCCAACTTGTGCACCCGACGCAGAGCACGAGTACTAAACCTCTTCAGTGGACCCTGACGAGGTCTATTCTGAGTAGAACCAGTCTTAGAAAACTGCTGAATGACCTTGGCCACCGTGCTGTAGCTCAGTTTCATGGTTTCACAGATCTTCTTGCATCTTAGACCATCTTTGTGGAGAGCAACAATTCTCTTTTTCAGATCCTCAGGGAATTCTTTCCCATGAGGTGCCATGTTGACCATCCAGTGACCAGAACGAGAGCATTGCACCCAAAGCACCACAATTTAAACCTTCAACATGTTACACAACCTCATATGGCCCAGTCGAACAGACAAAAGCATGAACATGATGAGTAAGACATGTTTCATTGCTTGGTTGACCATAACCAATTGGGGAGTTGTACTCACTTTCGTTGCCACCCATTTTGGAAATAATGACCGTTTGTTTAGTTATTTGGACAGTGCAGTAAATCTGCACTGCTAAACATATTGTACAATGACTACTCTAGAATATATTCAAGTTTCATTTCTGTAACGTTGTCCCTTGAAAAGATATAATCAATTCATTGTCAAAATGTGAGGGGTGTACTCACTTTTGTGAGATACTGTATGTCCTCGGATGTCAAGTTCCCTCTGTTTTTGTTTTGTGTGTGTTTGTGTGTGTCCTGTGGGTGTGTGTCTGTGTCTGTCAATGTGGGTGTATATTTGCACCTTATGTATGTACTTTATTTTTATTTTTCAGGTTAACTACCTCTTTTTCCTTTCCTCACTGTTGTCTTTTTGAGTTATTATCCCTTTTTTTTAGTTTATTTTATTTTATAATTGATTTATTTTATAATAATGGTACTACTGCTGTGTTCTGTGGTATCCCATGAAACGTTCCTTTGGCTTGGGCCCATTGTATGCCTACTGTGAAAATTAAGACTGTGTGCTGTAATGTTGAATCCCTCAAAGTCTTGGCATGCTTCTTTTTGAATATTTTTCAAACTTTAATAAAAATTTGATCGCAAAAAAAAGATGTGTTCGCTAATCAGTTCCTTTCTTTAAGTGCAAAAAGTGTCATTAAATGAAAATGCACATTTTTAAATATGAGCTGAAAGAAAAGTTATATGCCATATCAAATATAATTAAGGAGTATAGACAAGGACTAATGCACAACAAGACACCTCCCTTTCACAACAAAAATTTTAAAAGCTAAATCTCGTAAGCTAGTGACGGTTAAGTAAATATTCAATACGGCTGACATAGCTAGGTAGCCATGTTAGCTTCAGGTTGCTATTGTGGTAATGTGTGCTCATCGAGCTAACTAGCTAGCTAGCTATCCTACCTGTCACTAAGCTATTTTGCACAATGCCTATGTCAGCTTTTGCGGTTTTGATAGAGCTTGGCCTAAATGTTTTTATGAAGCTTTATTCAAAAAGTAGGTAATACCCACAATGATCTAGCCAGCTATATTAAATTAATTCAATTCAATTCAATTCAAGTTTATTTGTCACATACTCATTTGTACAAGTACAACCAGTAGTGAAATGCTTTGGCACCATTCCAGTGTAAAACAAACAATAACAATACAACATTACCCAAATAAAAACATAACAATAAAAATACCATATTACCCACATCAAAAAAAAAAATCCCCATACATCACCTAAACACTTGAATACCAGAGAGAATGAATACCCACAACTGCATGATCCACCCAGTGTAATATAGTGTGTTTGTGTTGTGTGTGTGTATGTTGGGGGGCATCCGGGGTGGGGTGGGTGGATGCTCTCCACGGTATGAGTATAGAAGTTCCTGAGCACCCTGAGGGGGAGCTTGAAGTCCCTCAGCCGTCTGAGGTGGTAAAGACGCTGGTTGGCCTTTTTTACCAGAGTGCTAATGTGGTGTGACCATGACAGGTCCTGGGAGATGTTGGTTCCCAGGTACCTGAAACTTTCCACCCTCTCCACCTGGGCCCCATTTATGCTGAGTGGGGGAAAGCTCTTCTGCTGCTTCCTGGAGGAATCTACAATGAGCTCCTTGGTTTTGGAGGTGTTCAGCTCAAGGTGGTTCCTCCTACACTAGTTTGCCAGATGGATGATCTCAGCGTGGTAGGCTGCCTCATCATTATTTGAGATCAGGCCGACCACGGCTGTGTCGTCGGCAAACTAGACTACGATGTTGGGGTCTGAGATGGCTTAACTTTTAAACACCACCTAGTAAATGGTATGAGTTAAACATAATAGCAACCTACTGAGCAGCTGAAGGCTGTTGACAATGTAGAACTAACGTTAGCTACATTTGAATTTAGATTTTTTTTTTTGATGAGCCAGCTAGCTAGAGAGCTAGCTGCTGTTACGTTCACCTGAAGTTACGGAAGTAAATCCAAACCAATCTAGCGTGGTACATTAGCAAGCCATAGAAGGGTGAACTTGGTTTAATCTTCAATTACAAAATATGAATAATTTACTTCTTACAAACAGGGAAATAACGTTAGCTAAAACTTCAAAATTCCAAACATTTCAGTTACTTTAGATTGACCTCGCCTGAATGCTGTGAAAGCTGTGAAGCTTGATGATCTAATCAGTGATGCACGCGCTGCAACTCCAAGAACACAAATGAACGATCTTGAACCATCCTTTCCAATGTTCTTCCTTGGAACATGGAACGTCATTAAAAGCCGGAGTTCTTTCTCAATGCTGACACAAGTTTATGGGGCATAGAAAACAGTGAGCACTCTCACCAATCTGCCAAGCATAAATGTTTCCTCTTAACCCCTTTGCGCAGAGGCCAAATTTGGCTATTTATGAGTTACCCAAATTAATGCTTTATAATTCAAGATTTAAGCTTCATAAAGAGGAAAAGTGTGGCTTTACTCAGAAAAGACACTTCCAGCATTTAGAATTACATCGTATTTCAGTTTATTTTCATGATTTTGGTAGAGAAAAATGGGCTGCAAACATAAAAAATCTTCATGAGAATTCACCATTGAAATTGCAAAAAAAAAAAAATAACACTTCAAGGCCAGTTTTGCGAGTCTTTTTTTCTATAAATCATGTCTATTTCAGCCGCTCAATGTGCGCAACATAGACAGGATACAACCGAGCTTGCTGATACGCATAGGCTTGTATGCTCTTGTGTTTGTCCAATCAATGTGTTTCACTTACTGTGGAACTTTTAAACACTCGGGAATTGGGTAAGAAACCAGCCAATCAATACATCGTTACCAGGGGAGTTTCACGAGGGCGTGAACTGTAACTGTGCAGTTGCGCAGAAGAGCCTGAGTGTATAATTGAGTGATTGGCTAACAACACCAGTACTTTGTTGGATATAAGGAAGCGCTGAATTTGTCAATGAAGGAATCAACACGTAAATCCACGGTAGGGAACTACGTATTTTTTGTATGTGATGACTGTAATTGACAGTAGAATGTGAGAGAATCATTACCATGTCGAATTTTTTGCTTCAGAAAACTGATTTTTCTGAACCCCTAATTGGAATACCATTGGCTCACTGTAGCTAAAGTGGTTGCTACAGAGGACTACGATTTTTTCTGTCACAAGAGGTCATTTTTTTAAACTGCTGGATCGATACTATGGGCAAGGATATTGACCAGTTTGCACATCAGGCTTAGCTGAGGAGTTTAATTCATGCAACTCTTGAAACACAGGGAGTGGAGAGAACTTCCCCATATTCAAAACCGTGTTCGAACTCTGCTTGCTTGTGAATATTCAATAACTGATCCGGGGGTGCTATCTAGTGATCGAGTACAGTAACTGCGTGCTTAAAGTTGCAGTTCCAAAGACGCAAGCGTCTACATCTGCAGAAAGGGGTTAATATCTTACATATAATAAATGATTTCCTCCATTTAATCAATATTATTTTAATTTTGTTAAGTTTTCAGAAAAAATGAATCATGAAATTTTAAATTAATATATAACATTAAATTAAACATGTATTGATTAATATTAATTAATATCTCAAAACAGAGAAAGGAAATACAATTATTACTGTAAACATCTATTATTATAAACATCTAGTTTGTTATTATTTCCTATGACATATGCCAGACTTCATAAGGTCTGATCTGTTATGTTACTGCTTCACTAACATGGCTACTTTTATGCACTTGCTGTATGTCGCTTTGGATAAAATCGTGTGCCAAATAAATATATTGTATAATATAAGCCTAATTATTGCTAGTTGTGTGTGCGTGTGTGTGCGCGCCTGTGTGCGCGTGCGTACGTTTGTCTTATTTTAAAGATATGACATGCAGTAGTAGGTCCACAAGTTTAGAGGTAATTTTCTGCATAATTTTCTGATAAATTCTGATTTGGTGCAGTCCAGAATCAACCCACTTGAAAAGGCAGGTCCACCATCCCCTCTGCCCCATCTTTAGGTCTGTATTCCCATTTAGTACAAATGAGGCCAAATGTGCCAAAACCAAGCCAAATGTGGTAACCGTCATTGGCCCTGAGCCAGCTCACAGCTGTTAGAACACAGCCAAGAGTGCCGATGCTGAGCCGCAATCGGCCAAATTCGGTTGGCTACCTGGGTCAGGTATGTTTACTTGCATGAGTTTCAAAACACAAAAAAAAAAAAAATTAAAGAAAAACTGTATAGTGAGGCCTCACTTGCCTCAGTTAGAGTAGGTGTTCATGATTCAACAACAAGAAAGAGACTGGGCAAAAATGGCATCCATGGGATGCCATGGGACTCCAAGGCTAAAAATACTGCTGACCAAAAAGAACGCAAAGGCTCGTCTCACATTTGCCAAAAAAACATCTTGATGATCCCCAAGACTTTTTGGAAAATATTCTGTGGACTGACTTGACAGAAGTTGAACTTTTTGGAAGGTGTGCGTCCCGTAACACCTGGCATAAAACTAACTCAGCATTTCATAAAAAACATCATACCGACAGGTGATAGTGTGATAGTCTGGGGTTGCTTTGCTGCCTCAGGACCTGGACGACTTGCCGTAATTGATAGAACCATGAATTCTGCTCTCTACCAGAAAATGCTGATTTCACACACTCAGCGAATGGTGGCGCGCATAGATGCAGCGGCTCGGTGCTCCCTAAAACAATGCTGTGCATGAATGTTATTTGGACTTTTCGTTGTTGAGCTCAGTCTGGGTACATCAAACTCTCGCATGGAATACCAGAGGGGATAGCCAGAGCACCGGCATCTCCGTGGATCACTACACCAAGTGAGAAGCCCCTGAGACGGCTGCGAGAATGTAAACAAAAGAGAGGTTGCCGGTCGGGCTACTTGGCCAGGCTAAAGAGGGACCACCATTACCCAGCCTTTTTGTTGCAAATGCCAGGTCCCTTGGAAATTAAATGGACGAATTAAGACAGGATTTATCAACCCGGTCAACTATACTTAACTTATTCATGAGGATCAGGCAGGTTTTATGGCTAGTCGTTACATCGGTGATAACATACGACTACTTTATGATGCATAAAGTTTTACAGAGAAGACACAAATGGAAGGTATGCTCCTTCTCATAGATTTCAAGAAAGCTTTTGATTCGGTATCTTGGTCATTTATCCACAAAGATCTTTCCTAGGCTTTGGTAAAATAAAAAGGCGGTGGATTTCCGTATTTTATGGTAATATTCATTCATCAATTGTTGTTAATGGGAAAGTTTCATCTCCCTTTGCACTCGGCAGAGGTTGTCGTCAAGGTGATCCTTTGTCACCATACATTTGTGTTGAAATCCTTGCTGGTATGATTCGTAAGACGAAAGACATACTTTTTGTTTTCACCTTGGAACTCTCCCATGGATGCCATTTTTGCCCAGTCTCTTTTTCTATTGTTGAATTATGCACACTGACTTTAACTGAGGCAAACGAGGCCTGCAGTTCTTTAGATGTTGTTCTGGGTTCTTTTGTGACCTCCTGGATGAGTCATCGATGCGCTCTTGGAGTAATTTTGGTAGGCCGGCCACTCCTGGGAAGGTTCACCACTGTTCCAAGTTTTCTCCATTTGTGGATAATGGCTCTCACCGTGGTTCGTTGGAGTCCCAAAGCCTTGGGAAAGAAATGGCTTTGCAACCCTTTCCAGACTGATAGATGTCAATTTCTTTGTTTCTCATCTGTTCTTGAATTTCTTTAGTTTGCGACATGACGTGTTGCTTTTTGAGATCTTTTAGCCTACTTCACTTTATCAAACAAGTTCAATTGAAGTGATTTCTTGATTCAACAGGTCTGGCAGTAATCAAGCCTGGGTGTGGCTAGTAAAATTTAACTTAAAAAATGTGGTTAATCACAGTTAATTCATGATTTAAGAGGGGGGGGGGGGGCAATTACTTTTTCACATAGGGCCAGGTAGGTTTGGATAGCTTTTTTCCCTTAATAAATGAAATCATCATTTAAAAACTACATTTTGTATTTACTTGGGTTGTCTTTTTCTTATATTGAAATTTGTTTGATGATCTGAAACATGAAACGTGAAAAATATACAAAAAAGTAAGAAATCAGGAAGGGGGCAAATACTTCTTCACAGCACTGTACAATTCTACTGATCGCTGGCCAATTATCGGAACCCCAAAGAAAACAGACTATAAATCTATAAGAACCGCGCCTTTTCTCATCTTTATCACACTCTAATGAAAATAAATCATCTTGCACTCGGACTAACCAGTCACCGATTTCATACATGCTACGTGAATAATCATGTACATGCGGGACTTCAGATCAGAGTGGAAGAATGCATCCAATCCAATCAATCAGGATAGAAGGTTCGTGATTGATGTTGTAACGAGCTAGCTAAATAAAACCATTTGCCACTGGACGCATGCATCCATATCTCATATCAACATCAATCTCTTACTTTCTGTCCTGATGGATAAAGTTCCGGGTAGGATTATTAACTTTGATCCGTAGAACACGTTCATGTTCAACAATCGACAAAAACGTATTTTTCCGAAATGTGCCTTTAATATTAAATTCCGTTATGCACAGATGCAGCAGCCCAAGGAAATCTTCCTCAATCCCCCATACACAAGATACAGTCAAATGGGAGGAAGGTGAGCACTATAGGCTACAAGATGACACATAGCCTACAATAATCCCTGAATAAATGGCTTTGAGGTTAAGATTTCTGTAAAATGAATATTTTTGCTAACTTGCTAGGCTACCTTAGTGTACAATTCTTGAAATGAACTGAAAAACTGGCACACTAAGACAGGTTTGTGAGTTTTATTTAAAATGCAAAGTTGATGTTTCCTTGCAGGTTATCCATGCCCAGCTCATTCCAATCAAATAGTCAGCCTTTATCATAACTGTGTAGCCAATGTGGCCGATAACCCACTGTTAAGACCTATGACAGATTCTGAATATATGATTCTTATGGGTGCGTTAGAGTCAGGGCCATCTTGAAGCCATGATGCAACCACAGAGGAGACCAGTGATCAAATATTTTATATATATATTTTATATATATACTCAGCGCCATTAAAAACGCACCGGTGAGGTACGTACTGTATTTCCGGCAAAGTGAAGAATTGATTGAATTTCATTGCTTTTCCAGTGAGGCACGTGAGGAAATAAAGAAACGCGCGTGGTATTGTAATCCTGACGCGCACCACGTGCACGCGCCAAGCACTTCAGTAATAACAAACATTGAGCTGTTCGTGATCTGTGCAGTGACACTTCACTTGTTCTTTTTGGTGTGGTCAATAGCCTACATAAAGCCAACAAAAAAAACGAAAAATGCTACTGCATCAAGGCAATGGAACGGCTTGTGACACAGGAGAGAGAAAAAGAGCGATTGGCATGTTACGGGCAGATCTCAGCCGCCGAGAGGTGGTGCGTCATTTGCACTGTCACCGTTCAACAATCAGTCGGCTGTCTATCTGAGAATGGAACACAGGCACTGTCACAGACCAACCCCGCTTAGGGCAGCCACGAGTGACGATGGCAGCTCAAGAGCGCCACATCTGGTTACAGCCTGTACATGACAGATTCCGGACAGCAACCAAAACTGATCATGAGATGAGGGGTCCGAGATGATTGAGGGTGAGCGCAAGTACTGTTTGACGCCGCCTACGTGAGCAAAACATGCGTGCACACGGCCCCAACAGAAAACCCATTTTTTGCCCATCAACAGGAGTAGGAACTCTTCACTTCTGACTGCGGGCACCTGCCTCTGTGTAATTTTTTGGCACTTTATTTCCCTGTTTCTGTCTGAGAATGGAAAACGGGGACTGTCGCTGACCGACCACGGTAAGGGCAGCCATGCGTAAATGGGCAAAAACTGGGTTTTCTGTAGGGCCCGTGTGCACGCGTGTTGCTCATATAGACAGCGTCAAACGGTACTTGCACTCACCCCTATCTATGCCTAACTGATGCGGTGAGTAGCTTCTCATCTCTGAAACAACCATGTCGGAAGACATATCCTGCGGTCGTAGAAAAGATGTTACTCTGATCAGAAGGGTAAGACTATTGGCCTGCATCAAGCAAAGAAATAATTAAGGAGATTGCTGAAACTACTGAAATTGGGTTAAGAACTGTTCAATGGATTATGAGAACCCGGAAAGATAGTGGTCAAGTGCAAACTTTGTGGAAGAAATTGGTTCGGAAAAAAATCATGAATGATCACAATCTGAGATTACCAAAACACGTCGTGAAGTCTTGTCCTTAAAAACTCATACTAGAGCTCATGGCTATGTTTAATTGCAAAGGTAAGCGCATTTCCACATAGTGTGACAAGAACTTGCATGATTGAGATTAAACAGCTGCGTGGCCACAAGAGAGTGTAAGTGAGGATAATTGGGGAAAAAATTACTTCAGTTCGCTGACCACAAAGATTGGACTGTAGAGCAATGGAAAAAAGGTCTTGCGGTCTGATGAATCCAGATTTATCCCGTTCCACACCGATGGGTGCCTCAGGGTAGGAGAGTTAGCATAAGCATAACACATGGCATACCATAAGATTGTCAAAACTAAGCCAGGACGAATGTGCGCCGTGATCAAAGCTGAAGGCGGTCCAACCAAATATCAGAGTGTGTGACTTTTTTTTGCCGGGCAGTGTGTATGAATGCGTGCTATTTTCCACATGTATTTTTTTGTGAGTGTTTGTTGCTTGTGTATGACTGCACTGTTTTTAGTATATGAATGTTTACAGTTTTTCCTGTAATTTTTTTGACTGTGTTGTTTTGTGTGTGACAATATTGTTTTTAGTACGTGAGTATTGTTTTTTACGTGTAATTATTTGTGATGGTGTATTGTTTTTTCTATGTATTTCAGAGCATGTTGTTTTGTATATGACAGTATTGTTTTTCGTAGGTGATTTTGTACTGTTTTCTGTTGTTTTGTAAGTGGCAGCATTGTTATCTGTGTGAATTTATTTGACTATGTTTTTAGTTGGAGACAGCATAATTTTTATGTCTATGTCACTGTACGTGGCGGGGGGCATATGTGGTGACCCTTGTCTGTACGTCTGCACAGGGTCCATCATGTTTATAGAAGGTATTGTTTATCTACTTCTTTTCACAAACCAGTCAGCAGCAATTGAACGAATACATCTGCTTTGTAGCGACACTAGAGGAGTGCACCCCATTCCTTGTTTCTGAATTTTTTAAGTTTTGATGATTTTTCAGGTGTTTGAGCTTTGGTAAATTTTGTGATGTTTCCCTCTCCTTTGCTGCAATGCGTAGTCTATCTACTGCTTCTCACAAACTGCTCAACTAAATTCATTGAGCTTATACATGTGCTTTGTGGGGACCTGCAAGGTGTGAACCTCTTACTGGGTCTCTGAATTTTTAAAAATTTGACAATTGTTTGAGTATTTCAAGTTAGGTTAATTTTGTCGAGTTTCCCAGATTCTGGGGTATCTATGTCCCATGGTCACAAATTTTCTAGTTAGTGAGTGTGTACTGTTTTCTGTGTGCATTTATTTGAGAGAGTTTGTTGCTTTGTATGTGACAGCACTGTTTTTAGTATATGAATATGTGCAGTTTTTTCAGTGAGTCAAGCTTGGTATTTTTATTACTGGAATAGTACATCAAGACGAAGTTGAATCTTGTGAAGGAGAAGGACCAACAGGCTTGCTTGGGATTCAGCCATATAGCAGTTGTGAGGCACTTCAGGTTGCAATGGTCTGTTCAAAAAAGGAGGGGGAGTCTGGACCACTGCAACCAGTGTTTGCACTGTTCAAAGGCGAGCTTTATCAACGGCTCCTGATGGCCGATGGAATAGTTCCTCTCAGCAGTGGACAGTCGAAAAGAAAGGTAGGCAAAAGGGTGTAGTTTACCATTGTCAGCTCGATGAAAGTGGACTGACCCAGCACCCACATCTGAAGCATCGACTCTTGCGATGAACTGATGCTAGGGGTCTGTCAGCTTGAGAATGGGAGTGGTGGTTAATAACTCTTTCAGATGTTGAAAGGTTGGGGTCACCAGGGGGTTCCAGGCAATGGGAGCCTTCAGGGATGTCAGCACTGTTTGGGGGCAGCAACAGTGTAGTTCCCTTGAATGACCCGCTGGTAGAAATTGGCAAACCCGAGGAACGTCTGCAGCTGCTTACGGTCTTTTTGGGTCTGGCCAATCCAGCACAGCCTGTACTTTTTGGCAATCCATTTCAAGGGTGCCTTGCATCACAACAAAGCCCCCATGATGTGATGGAATTTGCACTTCCCCGGTGTTAAGTACAGTATTCATAGTGGCCTGACGGGGTGTTAAATGCTGTCTCCAAGTAATCTTTTACCTGGATGCTTACCATTTGTCAACATTGTTTGGGTCCAGCTTGGTAAAATAGCGACAGCCCTGGAGGTTAGAGAAGGCAGAGTCCATCAAAGGACGAGGGTGCCATTTCTTGGGGGTAATAACAGTAGTAAAAGTCCTTGATAGTCAATGCAGGGATGTAGAGACCCTTCTTAAGGCCACAAAGAACAAACCAGCTTTGGCTGGTGACAAAGAAGGTGGAATGATTCTGGTAGCCAGGGAATGATTTATGTTCTCCCTCATAGCTTGGGATTCCTGGGTGGTCAAGGTGAACAGCGCGGTAGCACTTTCATAGTGCCGGTATAATTTCAGTTTCATTTGGCGCAGCCGTTCTTTAGGGGGCAGCTTATGAGGCAAGGCCCGGTCAACAGCTATGGGTGCTGATGGAGCCAGGTGGGATGAAACTCTGAGTTGAGCCTCTTGGGATGCAGGCAGGGTAGGCCCCTGTAACCTTGCCGCCGATCCAGCTGCCATCTATTCTGAGTGCTAAGTCAATGAGGTTATCAAGACATGGACCCACTCAGCCAAACCAAACAGATTGGTGACATAGAGCACCTGGACATCCCAGTCCATGGAGTCAGCCAGAGTTTGGAAGTCAATGGAGTACTGCAATATTGACAGCTTGCCTTGGCACTGCTGGAGCAAGTTCTGGTTTGCGGGATGGGTGGAGTGGTATCGGTTGAACACCTTTTGCCTCTCCTCAGCAAAAGCAGTGTAACTTGACCCGACAGGATCTCCTGCTTCCAAACAGGCGGCAGCCCAGTCCCTGCCATGTCTAGAGACCAGTGATGACAAGTTCCTCCTTGGAGTGTTCAGTGGGGAATGAAGATGGCTGCAGTTCAAAGACCATCAAACACAGGGCCAGGAAACTGTGGCAGGTGGTGGGGTTGCCGTCGCAGGAGTCCAGCGCTACATCCAGCTCCTGATGGGAAAGCATCTGAGGGAAGATCTAATAATAATAATAATAATAATAATAATGATAATAATAATAATAATGTTTTATTTATATAGCGCCTTTCTTAAACCCAAGGTCGCTTTACATGCCACTCAGAGAGACATTAAAGGAGGCGACCGTACCTCGGCAAAGTATATTTCAGCAGAAAGTAGAATTCTTGAAGTGTCTAAAACGCATAGTTTTATAAATTTTAATTTGGTATTGATCTAGTGCGACACATTTTAAAACCAGCGAGTCTTCAAATCGGCATCAATATCAGGGGGCATACATTTTTGCCTGGGGAATCTAAGGCTGCGTTCAGAATGCACATTTGTCCACTCGCTCACTCACTCTCTTTATATTGTTTTCAACGTAAAACATTCTCTACATAGTGCCCTATATAGTGTGTGAGTGTACATCAAACGTCAGTGCCGCGGTGCTTGTGGTGTCAGTTATTGTCTTTTGTGACGTCAGTTGTTCTCTTTCCTTTCATCCGGGCTATGGAGTTGTTCAGAGGGCATTCAGCAAGCTCAACCTTTATGGCTTGACTGCCCGCAAGCGGTTTTTATTTAAGCTGGCGTGATTAACAATGCAACAATTTATTCACTGAGCGACCAAGACCAATACATGACCTATAATTACAAATGATAATGAAAAGGTGAATTCCTATTGCCTACATTTATATAATTGAAATAGCATTGTAAATCCAAAACTTTCGCTGACTTTGCAGCATTTATTGTCCCCGTCCTTAGGATTCTCACACAGCTGTGCAACTTGCCTAACAGCGCCCTTTAGCCGTGACAACATTCAGAATATAGAACAGATTCTCACAGCCTCGCAAACTAATTTACACAAATCTGTACTGCTTAATGAGCAACACAAGCACTGAAATTATAAAGACATATTGATATTTTATGTAGTCATTTAAGCGCAGAAGAAGACACCTCATAATTTTGTGGTACAGTGCATAACAATGCTGTCAAAAGTAAATTAGACTGTCGTAGGTTTTTACCAATTAGTCTGAGCAACTGTGGCTAATCAGGAGATGTTAACTGCGCAAGGTTTAGGTTAGTAAGCATTTAAAGGTGAGGTTTCCGAAGATCATATTCAAAATCAAAAGATTCCCTAGGTAAAAATGTCTGCCTCCTGATATTGAAGCCAATTTGAAGACTTAATGGTTTAAAAATGTGTTGCACTAGATTATTATCAAATTAAAATACGCGTTTGAGACTCTTCAAGAATTCTACTTTCCGCTGAAATATACTTTGCCGAAGTGCGGTCTCCCCCTTTAAAACAAGGCAATACAGACATAATACATAATGACAGGTTAAAAGATCAATATAAAATTAGGAAGGCAAAAAATAAATAAATCATCAATAAAATCAATAATCAATAAAATTTGAGAGGGACAACAGGAGTGATAGTACTGTCTGAAGAGGTGACTTTTCAGTTCAGATGAAACAGGCATGGGTGTGGGGGAGTATCTGTGCTCATCTAGTGGCTTTCTGGGACAGCTGCCAGCTGGAGTGCACATTTCGCCACAGCCAAACTGTCAGACAGGTATGCGGTCACAATCCTGATGACCGTAGAAGGCTTTGGAGGTTGTTCTGAATAAACTAGGCATAGGAACAGTCTGTGGGTTGATTAGTAGGATTGTGGTTGCAATCCTTGAGACCGAGGGAAAGGGTTTGGGAGCTTGTTAACTGAACTAGGAAAAGAACTTCTTAACCCGTTTGCGCAGAAGCCAAATCTGGCTATTTATGTGTTACCTTATTTAAGGCTTTATAATTCAAGATTGCATCTTACAGAGAGGAAGGGAATGGCTCAGCTGAGTCAGGACACTTGAAGCATTTAGAATTGCATCGTATTTCAGATTATTTTCATGAGTTTGGTAGAGAAAACATAAAAACTGCAAACATAAAAAAATTTCATGAAAATTCAGCATTGAAGTTGTAAAAAAAAAAAATAATACTGAGAATTGAAAAATAGTATAGTAGTAATAGTAAAACTCTGGCATTGGATGAGAAACGAGTCAATCAAGACATCGTTACCGGGGGAAGCTTCAAATGGGTGTGAACTATAAGTATGCAGTTAAGCAGATGAGCCTAAGTAAATAGTTGAGTGATTGGCTATCAACCTGAGTACTTAGGAGAATATAAAGGAGCACTGAATTTGTCGATGGAGTAATCTACGTGTAAGTACGCAGTAGGGAACTACGTGTTTTTGGTATGTGATGACTATAATTTACAGTAGAATGACATAGTGTCTATGTCATAGCATAAATGACATGTTGAATTTTTGCTTCAGAAAACTTATTTTTCTTAACTCCTAATTGGGATACCATTGGCTCACTGGAGCTGAAGTGCTTGCGACAGAAGACAATGATTTTTCCTGTCGCAAGAGATCATTTTTTTGAATAGCTGTATAGATACTATTGGCAAGTATATTGAGCAGTTTGCACATCAGGATTAGCTGAGGAGTTTAATTCATGTAACTCCAGAAAAACAGGGATGGGACAGAACTTGTCCATATTCTAATTTGTGTTTGAGCTTGGCTTGCTTGTGAATATTCAATAACTGATCTGGGTGTAACTGAATATTGTAACTGCGTGCATAAATTTGCAGCTTCATGTCCGCTGGCGGACACATCTGCATAAAGGGGTTAATATTATTATTATTAAAGGTTACAAATAATTTCTGAAGACGAAGACCATTTACTTGTAAATACTGGCTGGTTGCTCAAGGGCATATAGCAAGTAACTACCAAACAACTTGCAAACTCAAATAGAAATACGTCAACACACATGAGGAAGGGGAAAACCTTAATGCATGACAGCTGGTGAGAAATGCATGCAGGACGTAAACCAATCAAAAGAGACAGGACATCCAGTGGACACACAAGCTGCTGGGTGGGAGGAGACACAAGAAGAAATCACAAAGAGTTTTGTAACAATGTCGGTATGTAGCTTCGCTTATGGCAGCATTATTTTAAGTCCATGAATATGCACTCTTTACTGTATGAATTTATTTGACCATATGTTGTTTTAGTTGGGACAGCATTGTTTCTAATATGTGAGTGTGAGCACTGCTGTCTGTATTGTGAGTTTATTCTGTTTTGCATGTGACAGCATTGTTCTAAGAATTTGTGTGTAAATTAATTTTCTGTATGTATTTGTGAGCGCCTGTTTTGTGTGTGACAGCATCGATTTTAATATGTGAGTCTGTACTGTTTTCTGTGTGAATTTATTAATGCTGCTATGTTGTTTTGTGTGTGACAGAATTGTGTTTAGTTTGTGAATTTGTCCGTTTTTTGTCTGAGTTAATTTGAGTGTATGTTGTTTTGCATGTGATGACGTTTTTAGTGCACAAATGTGTACATGTATTTATTTGTGAATGTATGTAGTTTTGTGTTTGGCCACATTGTTTATACCAGAAGAATGTGTACTGTTTTCTATGTGAATTTATTCGCGAGTGTGTTTTTTATTTGTCAGCATTATTTATAGTATTTGTGTTCTGTTTCCTGCGTGTATTTATTTATTTTGTGTATATTAGTGAATGCTTGTTTTTTGTATGACAGCATTGTTTTAGTATGTGAGTGTATACTGTTTTATGTTTGCAGTTATTTGTGATTGTATTTTGATTTGTGTGCGACAGCTTTATTTTTTATTTTATTTTTAATATGCTAGTGTGTACTCTTTTCTGTGCTTGTATGTTGTTTTGTGTGTTACAGCATTGTTTTAGTATGTTTGTACTGTTTTCTATGTGTATTTATTTGTGAATGTATATTGTTGTGTCAGCATTGTTGTTTGTGAGTGTAGACTGCTTTCTGCATGAATTTATTTGGGAATGTTTGTTGTTTTATGTGTGACTGCATTGTTTCTAATATGTGACTGTGTGCTGTTTTCTGCGTGTACTTGTGAGTGTATGTTTGATTTTTCCTGTATCCTGCAGGCAGCTCCTACATGAGTGCATTGGAGATAGGTGGTTTCGTGGGCAGCATTGCGGCAGGGTTCCTGTCAGATAGGGCCGTGGCTCAGGTGAGTGGAAGTATGATTAACATGGAGACACCTGCAAAATGATTGTAATCTTTGAAACTTTAAACATCTGACGGTAATTATGTCTCATGCCAAATGGGGGGGGCATAATGTTTTCTGGTTGTCTGTCAATCTATCCGTACATCACACATATATTGCATGCACCATATCTACTGAAAAAGAGACCAGATTTTGACCAGATCAGATATGGTAACTCCCCACTGTGGGTAGTTGAACTGATTAATTTGTCAGGGTCATCGGGTCGGGGGTCAAGGTCACATTAGGTAATCTGTTCGCAGGGACCAAAGATCATATGATCATATGAAGCTATGGCAGACAGAGGCATAGCAATCAAAGCTTTGTGTTAAATTCTATGTTGTTTGTCCCAGTGATCATTCTGACTTGGAGTAGGAGTATTTGACTCTATGAATGGCATTTGTGTAACATTTTGCTTTTTCGCCAATGTTGAAAAAAAACTCATTTTTAGAAACAACCTTCAGTTTACTATGACTGTCCTTATACTTTTGAGTTTTACTTTGTTTATCAGAGATGACACAAACGTTCAAAGTGAGTTTTACAGGCCTACCAAAGAAAATGGCCAAGCTGTAACAAATGTTTGTCAGATGTCAACCTTTTTTAAATAACCAGCAACACAATATCGAATTCATGTCACCTTCCCACATAACTTTGCACCACAACACTTTAAAGTTGATACATTTTCACCAGAACCAAACATACAAATCGCACGGCCTGTAACAAACCCAGAGACGAACAAACTGCGCATGCGCCCTTGGACAGCTCTATTCCCTAATGTAGAAGTTTCAGATTAACTTCCAATATCATTTTTTGAGCATACAGCAAGGCCTACGTAGCCATGGCAACCCCCGTCATGGTCTCTTGCTCTCCATGATGGCCGGAATGTATGTGTCCATGTTCCTCTTCCGGGTCACTGTCACACCGGACAGCTCCAAGGTAAGTTCAATGTGCCCTCTCCCTCCCCACCCTGTCCTGCATTTGGACATGTGATATATCCAGTGATTTGGAATCTTCGGTGTTAATACTGCATGTCTGTATTAAGCACGTGGTTACGAACGCAGCTAAAACCTTCCCCTCTGTTTATACACTTTTTGTTCCGCCGGACAAGACTCGATCCTATGTCCACTAAATGCCAGTCATGCTTTGCGATGTTTTCTATGACAGACCCCTTTTTAAAGACCACTTTATGCTCTTGTTATCATAGGAAGTCTGATACAATTCCCTCCTTCTGTGTAGACTATGACTAGTATTTGGAGGTTGGGTCAATTTTGAAACTCTGGATGGAAAAATGAATTACATCTCAGATGGATTTGCACACCTAAATTAAATGCTCATTCCAACAGCAACCAGCTCCACCCATCTCATGACTCAAGGAAAGAAAGCAAGGAAAGGAGGAGGGAAAATGTGTCTTTGACAAATTAAATATCCTTGCATTTTCAGGGATCAGTTTGTAACCTGGTCAATTACACACATGGCAGATGGGTAAATACTTCCTAATATCTGCGCGACTTTTGCGGTTTGCTTAGTTCAGTTTATGACCCGTTGTTTTTCAAAATAGTCTCCTGTGGTTAACTTGACTCATCTCTTTCATGAATGACAAATCCTCAATCTGTTAGGCTTCGCCATCTGCAGTCCAGCACGCTAGCCAATTAAGACCCGGATCGCAGCCCCACTCATCACTCAACCAGGATTATCTGTTTCTCATTACCGCTGAGTGGTAGCAGCGTGTATAAATGTCACAGCCTTACATTCCGTCTTTGCAAACTCGCATAAGCCTTTAGCTCATACTAGCACTGCTAGCTGTAATTCATGTTGTTCTAAACCACTATATATATATATTGCAGGGCTGTGTAGTCCCAGCACTTCATGTTCCAGAGGAACCTTGTTTCCTCATTTTGTTTACCAAAGGAATAAGCCCCGAGAAGCAGTGGGTTACAGTGATTTTATAACGGTGGAGGGGCGTTCTAAGGCACGACGCGCAGCGGAGTGCCTTAGTGCCCCTCCGCCATTATAAAATCGCTGTAACCCACTGCTTGGAGGGGTTTATTGCTTTTATAAAATGGTTACCCTACATATAACCCATTAAATAAATGCACAAGAAAAAAATCAACAATTTATTGGTAATAATGCAACAATAAAATTGAGAACTATTCGTTCTTCCACCAAGCAAGATCGAGTGGACAGAATGGTTGGCAACCCAGCAAACATGAGACGTCTGCCCGACGTGCAGATCATGTCTATATCGCGTTATAAACATCATGTGCACGTCGGGCAGATGTCTCATGTTTGCTGGGAAGCAACAAAGATGCCAAGATTGCTTTTTCATCTAGCGCCATGATCATGTCACATCAGGCTATTTGGGCTGGTTAATGCAGATATACTATGACAGCAGGCTATTTGGAATGTGTCCTTTGGTCTCCCGAAGGCCCCGTTAAATAATTTTACGTTCGTTTCGGTTTCGGTTTTCGAGTTCCTTGTTCTCAACTCGCGCCGAGCGGCCATATCATTACAACCAGCAGCAAGAGTAGGGAACAAGATTGACTTTTGTCCTCTACACTTGCCGGTGTCCAGGAAAATATGTTGATTTGTGCATTAGTTTGCTTGCCAGCTTGTCAACTAGCTAGCGTTCACTACAGTGGATGTGGTTACCCTACACATAGCCCATGAAATAAACACAGAAGAAAAAAAATCAACAATTTATCGCTAATACTGAAATAACGAGCTAGTTAGCAACATAGCTAGCAAGCTAAAGTGACATCGAACTCTATAATGCTATAGCTGGCTAGGTAGATAACCAACTGGCTAGCAGGTTAAAAGGCTAAACTTCGCTAACACTGAAATAGTGAGCTAAAAGTCCTGAAACAAACGTAACCTAACGAGTCAGTTGAGCGCAGAGTAGTTGGTTGCTAGGCCAGAAGCGCAGGGATATTTTGTGCTGCGGTCTGCCTCAGAATACAGTGGGTTACACTGATTTTAAACCAGCATGGAACGCGGCTCAGCCAATCACATTTAAGGATGGGAAGCACCCGTTTTATAATATTTTGTAATACAGTGTTACTATTCTATAGCTTTCTGTTTGTATTACTCATAGTTAGTTTGAAACCTCGTTTCCTGTTTTTGTTTATATGTTGTCGTGTATGCCTCCCGCTTGTGCAGTCGGCATGATAAAATTCCTTAGACTAAATCCATCCTTGCACTGGAGTCCAGTCCACATTTTCCTGGCCTCCGTGCCAACCCTTACACAATTAAATCATCCCTTAGTCTCCTTTTACTTGGACTGAAGATATAAAGATTATTGAGCCTTTCCTCACCACTTTTATATTTCATATCAGAAATGAATATGGTGGCCTTCGATCTTTTTCCAGAGCCCCCTGTTCTTGTAATACAGTTTCCAGAACTGTATCGAATAGTGCGGTCTGACCTGATAAGGTACTGTATAAAAGTACAATTTATTATCAGTGAAAGTACAACTGATTTATACTCAGTTCTTGGGCAATATATTTTGTCATCCTGCTGGCGTTCATGACTGCTACAGCAATGTGATTAGGACTTGAAAATCTTTTGTTAAAAAAGCTTTTAGGAAATTGCAGTTTTGAACCTCCCATCAAGTATTGCTGTCTTATAGTTTATCTCCCAGTGTTAAACTTTGCTTTTAACTATACTGAGTTTCATTTTTGCCTATTTCCAGATTCTCAGCTGATCTTCCTAAATCATTTTAATAGACTCATGTTTGCTGAACATATTAGTTTTGTGTCATGTTCAAATGTAAACATTTTCCCTGCAAAATAATTTATGTAAATGAGGAAGTGCGGTGGTCTCGGCAGCAATCTTCAATAAGATCCTTCTGATCCATGTATTTGCCCCCTTCCTGACTTCTTATATTTTTGTGTATTTGTCACACTTAAATGGGCATAATGGACAAATTTTGGAAATGATCATGTAATTTAAGAGCCATATTGTTTTAATGCAAATATGAAGCAGTTTGTTTGACAGCAATGAAATATGGTCATAAAAGTCACGGTTTTTGTCTTAATGCGCATTTTTTGGACATTCAGACCAGGGTTGGGTTCAATTACTTTTTTGAATTACAATTGATTGTCATTGTAATTACAATTGCTTTCTGGACAGAATGTTCAATTACAATTACAATTATTTTTCAATAAAAAAATCAAAATTAAATTACAATTACTGTAATTGTAATTGAAAAAAGTAATTGAATCCAATCCTGATTCAGACACTGTATATGGTTTGTACGCCCTGCCATGTTTTTGCCTTTCTGCGCATTGCAGCAGGGGATACTTACGATCTACGTACAAAATAGTGACATCACAGAAAAGGAAGCGGTGAAGTTAAAACTTTGGATTCTAGTGAGAGCAGAAGTCAAAGGTTGGATGATTAATACTCTTCCTCTCAGGTATTTTGATTAGAAATGTGGTGACAATTGTATATAGTATCATGAATGTATATTTATACCTCTGGAGTGTAATAAATTGAAATTTATACGTGGTAGCATAAGTACATTATCATATTTTTATATGATTTGAATTATCGCCCATCAGTGGCATCAGTGCTGCTACCTTTTCAATCTCAGGCTCGCCCAGCTTAGCTTTTGTAAGTTAGAGGTGATACACGATTGATTGTACATGAGCATGAGTGTACATGAACTGCTTATGAACATTACATGAAGCAAAATAGATCCACTTGGAAATTTGGCGACACAATCAGTTACTAGTTCTGAACTCGGTCATATGTTTTGGATTTGCCTTTGAACATTGCGATTTTGGCTGTTTGGGTTTGAAATTTTAACCCTTTTGCGAGCATAGGCCCAAGGGCGGGCCGCTAGGCATAATTGCGTTTTTATACTGCCAAATATTATGCTATATTGTAGAAATATATATCATTTGAAAGATTGAGGACTCCGCATTCTAACTGTGCATTTTTTTGATGTAAATACCATAGTGAATACAGTATTTCAAATTGTCATAACAACCCTCAGCCTGACTATGTTGTCCTATAGGTTCAAATGTATAGCCTTGTTCAGAATTGTCAAATTATGTTGAAAGTGATGTTCTTATTTTAATGGCCATCCAGAGATAAAATCTGGTATAGTTTTCAATCCTCGAAAAAGGTAACAAGCGATTAAGTGCTGATCTAACAGAACTGTAAGTGTATTAGCCTATCAACCCCTATTCCAATATAACTGGAAAATCAAATTCTTTTGGTTTATAAAGACAGCCAGTGGTCTGAAACTTCTGGAAGACAGATGTTTATGGTACAGGTTTTTCCTCTTCGGCACCATTGTTGTTTCCTAAACTGCGTTATCACGTGATTAGCTAGTGACGTCACTGGTTTTCATGCACAATTTGAAAACTTTTACCGGCCAACTTGGACCTGGTGGTGGTATTGAATTTATGACCTTATTTACAAACATTAAACTTGACATGGCTTGTTCTCCTTGTTATGAGTGATATATGATGGCTCATGCATGAAATTGTGTTCTAATCTTAGAATTTTTTGTGAATTCATGAAAATTTGTCCATTATGCTCCTTTAAATCTTTTAGATCATTTAATATGAAACAAAGATAAGCCAAGTAAACACAAAATGCAATTTTCAAATTATTTCATTCATTAAAAAAGCTATCCAACCATACTTGGGCCTATGTGAAAAAGTACTTGCCCCTATAGTTACTCCTAGATCAACAAAATAAAGAAATTTTGTTGATAATTGGCTTCATTTTCTCCAAACACAGATAAAATCCGTCTGGCAACGTGAAGTTGGCAGAAAGCAGCACATTGTGCAGTGATTTAAAGAAATTTAAGGACAAATGAAAAACTAAGTTCAGGGCTCGAATTAGGATTTTTTGACTAGGTGCACATGGCGCACCCAGATTTTGAAAATGGGTGCACTCGTGCGTGTTTAGGTGCACAGTCCAAAACTTGCTTATTTCAATAAAAAAGCCGCTTTGCAGCAGTACAAAATGAATCAACAAATATTCTTAAACTCATATTC
Source organism: Gymnothorax javanicus (assembly GCA_029692085.1). Lineage (NCBI taxonomy): Eukaryota > Metazoa > Chordata > Actinopteri > Anguilliformes > Muraenidae > Gymnothorax > Gymnothorax javanicus. The sequence continues at coordinate 106,411,353 of CM056195.1, forward strand.
TTTGATATGCCATAGGACTACTGTAAATTTGCAGTGGTGCAACAGGTTAGGATTTTTGGTGGGATAAGATTTTATTAAAATCATGCTGTATATAAGAAAACAAAAAAACAAAGAAATCGGTAAAACTGAGTGTACTATTGTTATTTATCACAGTCAGACAATATTCAATCTATAATTTAATTTCAATTTGTTTGACTTGGCCGTGTAATGTGGGGAAAAAAAAAAGCCACTAGATGGCAGTATTGACATTTTTTTTTGTTAAGCAGTCTGGAGCTAGGTTTGGGGCATGTCCCGGGCATGCCTCAGAGGGGGCTGGAAAAGAGTATATAAGGAGAAAAATCGAGAGAGTGTAGGAAGTAGGAGAAATTGCAAGGAGAAATAGTGGAAGGATACATTTGACCAGACCTGTCACTCTTTTCAAGACCTGTGAAGCTTTTTGTGGATTTTTGGCCTGTGTTGGAGCATTTTCCTGTCCCAGGACATCGCACCATAGCCGCCCCATCTCAATTACCAAGGGACTGTAAATATATCATTTTTTTGTTTTATTTCAATCTTGGTCAGTAGAAGTAGATTGTAGATTAGTTCAAAGTGTGTGTTTAATTAAATCTGTTGAAGATTAAAAATTTTGTCTGTCATCCCTTGCTGTCCGTGACGTCATAACAAATTGACGCCATAACAAATTGGGGCCATAACAGCCGAGAAACTAAAGTAATTTTCCACAACTCCATAATAGGACCTCTCTGGCATCAATAGCAGCAACAGTGCTGCTTTTTGCTGTTTTTATATTTTTACATTCTTCATAACTACATAATTAAGACCCTCTCCCCCTAGATTATATTTAATCTAGAAGAATTTGGAGAAAGAGGATTTATTTCGGGGGCAGATTTTTATTAGGTGCACGCGGTGCATCCGACTTTAAATTTTGGGTGCACCTGCCGAAAACCGGGTGCATACGTGCACCTATGAACCCGCTATTTCGAGCCCTTAAGTTGTTGATATCTATTACTGTGGAAAGTGTGATAAATCCATGTTGAAGGCTCTGGGACTTCAGGTAATCATGGTGACAGCCATTATCTGCAAATGGAGAGAACTCGGAGTTGGACAGAGGTGAACTTTCCCAGCAGTGGACGGCCTACCATATTTCCCCTGAGAGCGCATTGATGACTTATCCAAGAGGTCACAAAAGAAGCAGGATTAACATCTAAAGAACTGCAGGCCTCACTTACCTCAGTTAACCCATTAAGACCGAAGGGGCCCGCTAGAAAAGCATTCTAAAAACTAAGGCATTGTGTGGAAACAACCTCCTAAAATCTAAGGGTTTTCTCAACAACTTGACAAATTTGTCAGCATTCACCAAAACCTTTATTTTGCTGTCTCTGAAACAAATAGAAAATTAAATAAAAACGTTTAAGAGCTTTAACATTCGGCTTTCATTGGGAATTATTGCCTTGGTCCAAGTGTTCACAAAATCCTTTTAAAAATTCAAGAAACAAAGCTGATTTTTACTTGTCAGTATTTATTATTATTACAATTATTAACCATAAGAATCATCATCATTTTTAGAGGCCCAAGTACAAAGTGCTGGAGCCCTGTTGTACCTGTTTTTATTTTATGGGGTCCAGGCACTAAGTAGAACCCTATTGTAGCTGTTCTAAGTATTAGGGGTCCAAACACGAAGTGCTGGAACCCTAGTCTATCTGTTCTGATTATTATTATTATTATTATTATTATTATTATTTTATTAGGGGTCCAAGCACAAAGTGCTGGAACCCTATTGTGTTTGTTCTGATTTTTAGGGGTTCAAGCACAAAGAGTTAGAATCCTATTGTGTTTGCTTAGATTTTTATGATTTTTATCATTATTTTTCTCCCTTAAAAGTGTTTGCCCAGCAAAAACTGTAAGTGATAGACATACTAAATGTGGCATGTGGGTTCCTGTGGTCACCTAGAACTCAGGCAAACAAAACTGCCCCAATTGGCCATAGGGTGGCTGTCAAGTCCATCGACTGATTTTTAATCATGTAGCTTTAAATTAATGTGAGGAATAAATCAGATCAGTAGTGAATATTTTGATTTAATTTAAAAATGCTAAAAGCAAAGAAATAGCTTAATAAAGAGTTTAAAAACAACCTTGAAAGTAAAATGAATAAGTTAAGTAAAACTAATTGGCTAAAAGTTAAAGCGAGCAGGTAAAGCGCTGTAATTCTTTTTAATATAGCGTACAACTGAAATGGGGTATTATTTTCAAGTAGGACCTCTTTTAGGCCGCAAAAATACGCTGTTTCCCTGGTCCCGTTCACAAGATTGTATCGCCTAAATTTCCACCCAGCACTATGTGCTGGTGTGGCTACCTGGAGGAGATCAGAGAGCTTTCTACTGCATCTAATGTAAGTAGTGGCAATTTGTAGCTCATACAACCCCACTTCAAAAAAAGTGAACTATCCCTTTACGATTGGGGGTCGGCTTCTGGCAGAGGAGAAACGCTGCAGGTGAGCAACGCAGAAGATGGGAGACTCAGCAACTGATCAGCGCTCGTCAGCTGAGACTGTGCAGGAATGTGTTCTAAAAAAACCGGAGAGGCAGCCGGTAAGAGCGCTGGACTTTGAACTGCGTTGTTTACTGATGTGTGAATTACTACGGTGCAGCTCAGGCGCAACAACTTCATAGTCATGGACTTTAAAGCGCTGATCCTTACGAAATTGACTGTTTGGGTGGACGGCAGGTTGATTTGTGTTCTGTTTAGCGGAGATATTGATTTGAGGGCACGAACGGTGGTTTTTGGAACACATGGGCACGCGGTGATGTCCGGTTTTGATTGATCGATTGATAGATCATTTGCTGTTTGGTTCGGCACTTACCGTGCACGAGTGGTGTGTTGATTTTTGCGGGCTTGTACATTAGAGGTGTTTTGATTAAATAGGTTAAATAACGTGACGGATGCTGAAAGACTGCCACAGACACCTTTAACCCCTAGCTATCCGATGCAAACCATTAGACTGCAACCAACAGCCCTTCCCAAGGTTTCCGGTAACAAACGGGATTTTACTAGATGGAGAAAAGACTGCCCCTCCAAAGGCAGGGGGAGCCAACAGGTTCTAAAGAGGTTAAAAAAGTGCAACTGTTATACAGCCTTGATGACAAAATAAGCAGTGACCTTCGTCTGACTTCTTATAATACTGCAGATGACATCTTTCGTGTACTGGAGAACCGCTTTGGAAATAGGACAGCCATCGCTATAGAAATAGTTGAAGAGTTGCAAAAAATGCCAGCTGTCCGAGGAAATCAGCCACGGAAGATTGTTGAATTAATTCAAGCAGAAGAGAAAGCACTGCAAGACTTGATCGACCTTGGAGACATGGGAGCAATTAAGAATCCCTTGGTTACCAAGTCAATAAAAAGTAAGCTTCCAGAGTCTCGAAAGAAGGAGTGGCTTGTCCATGCAGCTGATGGAAAGAATGCTGTAGCCCCTGAAACCAGATTCGATAGCCTCTTGGCATTCTTTAAGGCCCAGGAGTCCATTTATGAGCAACTTGAACAACTGAGAGAGGAAGAGCCTGATAGAAGAGATAAGAGGTCTGAGCCAAAACATGCTAGAACAAAGTCAACCAAGGCAGGTGATGACCAGGCAGGTTATGTTGTCGGTGGTGTTGTTATACACAAGAAAAAGGAAAGGTGGAATGTATGCTGCTTTGGGGGACATCAAAAAGATGTACAACTCTGTTTGGTTGGAGGACAGAGAAGTACACTTACACAGATTCCTCTGGCGTCACACTGAGGATGAAGAGCTCGGGGAGTACGCAATTACCAGAGTAAACATCGGAGACAAGCCAGCTGGGTGCATTGCACAGTTAGCAATGCGCGAAACCGCCAACCTTCCACCTTTTACTCACCTCAAGGATGAGCAGCAGGTAAACCACAAAGACAGCTACATCGATGATATCTTCACTTCTCACAATGATCTTGAGCAGCTGAGAACCATTGCAGCCAATGTTGAGCAGATCCTAAAGGCAGGAGGCTTTGCACTGAAGCCTTTGGTCTTTTCTGGTCAAAGTGGGAGGAAGGAGGGTAAAGACAATCCTAAAGACAACATTGTCAAGACCATGGTCTTGCCAAACCAGATGCGAGATGACGCTAACAAGGCACTTAGTTTAGGCTACCTGGTGGAGGAAGACGAGCTTCATGTCATGATCGGCATCAACTTCTCAAAGAGAAAGAAAAAGATGAGGCTAGGCTAAGACCTTTTGCAAGAGGAAACTAGAGCCCAAACACCAAACCCCCTGACCAGAAGAGAGCTGCTTAGCCAGGTGTCAGGCCTGTATAATCCACTGGGCCTGGTAACTCCAGCTAAGCAGAAGGGCGCAATTCTTATATGGAGAGCATTCCAAGAAGCAAAAGTTGAAAAGTGCCCCGTCAAAGAGATATGGGACGTAGCGCTCTCAGACAGCTTCAGAGAGGATGCAATTAATCTCTTTGAGGAGTACTCTCAACTCAATAAGATCAAGTTCCCAAGAGCTCCAACTCCCCCTTGCTTTACTGACAAACCCCTGGCAATTACATTCTCTGATGGCGGTGAGCATGCTTATGGAGCAGTCCTATACCTGAGGTGGAACTCAACCCAGAGCCCAATCATCAGACTGGTGGAGTCCAAAACCAAACTAACCCCCTTGGATCACAAAGATGATGCTGTTAAAGCAGAGATGTGTGGAGCAGTGTTTGCCTCACGCTTAAAGAAGTACTTTGAGTAGAACAACAGAATCCAAGTTGAGAGGTGGTATCACTTTGTTGATGGCCAAACAGTCCTTAGTGCCATACAAAGAGAAAGCTATGGCTACCAAACTTTCTTCGCAAACAGGATCGGGGAAATCCAAAATACGACAAATATGCAGGACTGGTGGTGGATTCCTGGTTCATACAACATCGCTGACATCATTACCAGAGGTGCCAGCCCTGAGATCTTGAGCAAAACTTCAGAGTGGTAGAATGGGCCACAGTTTCTGTGTTTTCCAGTAGATGAGTGGCCGATAAAAGCAGCCAAGGAACTAGCATCATCTGCCAAAGAGAGCATCAACAGAATGCAGAAAAAGGCATTTGTTGCTGTGCTGACAAGAGCCAATGCAAAGAAACAACAGAAGCAAGAACCAGATCAAACCCAGAAAGTCATCTTGGCAAACCCTGAAAGGTCACCAGGAGGGTCTGCCATTAAAAAACTAGTTGATGTTAAGAGATTTAGTGACCTAGCTCGGCTGGTCAAGACAGTTGCTTGGATCTGGAGGGCAGCAAAAAAAGTTTAGGCATCAAAGTCCAACCTTGAACAGTCCAAAGTGGGAGGCAGTCTCTTTAGCAGGGGTCATCTCTGTAAAGGAGCGAGCAGATGCTCGCAGGGACATATTCCTTGCTGCACAAGAGGGCGCAACCTTTCCAAGCACTACCACAGGCAGGCTAGTCGTCTACCAAGACAAATACACTGGGCTGCTGCTCTGTGGTGGGCAAGTGCAGGTCTTCAAAGAAGATCAAGTTGCTGTTCCCTTCTTACCTTATGAGGCTTGGGTGTCCACACTGCATGCTAGGGAGGCCCACAGTGAAAGCCATGATGGTGTTGCTGGTACCTTACTCAAGATGACAAAGAAAGCTTGGGTAATCAAGGGGAGGAAAATAGCCCAAAAGGTTGTTGATTGCTGCATTGTCTGCAGAAAGGCTAGAGCTGTGAAATGCCAACAAGTAATGGATGACTTACCTCCAGAACGAACTGAGCCTGCTGCACCATTCCAGTATACCACAAAAGACCTCTTTGGACCCTACCAAGTTAGGGATGATGTCAAAAAGCAAGTAACTGAAAGTCTGGGGTGTTGTGTTTTGTTGTATGGCAAGCAGAGCCATCAACACAGATTTAGTCAACAGCCTCTCAAACGAAAGCTTCCTTTTAGCCTATCAAAGATTGACATCAATCCATGGTCATCCAAGAAAGATCTGGTCTGATCCAGGTACTAATTTCACCGGAACAAAAGCTGTCCTGGAGGACATGTACAGATTCTTGGAGAACCAAAACAAGGAAGGGGTGGAGGAGGTTGCTGCAAGAAATGGAACAGAGTGGATTTGGAAAATCTGCCCTGCTGATTCCCCACACAGAAATGGTGCTGCGGAAGCTGCTGTTCGCATCGTCAAAAGAGCACTCCAGAGCATTGGGAAAGATTCTGTGCTCAGCTTTAGTGAGTTTCAGACAGCCCTTCACTTGGCAGCAAATCTGGCAAATGAACGCCTAATTGATGCTAGAATACAAAGCCGCGAAGATTGTATTCAGTATGTCACACCCAATGCTCTTCTTTTTGTTCGAGCATCGCAAAGCGGAGACCTAAAAACCTTTGATTTCTCCAGCTACCACTACAAAAGACACCGAGCAATGCAGTCAGAGGTTCAATTTTTCAATTCAATTTATTTGTAAAGCGCTTTTCACAGAGACTGTCACAAAGACGCTTTACAGAGAGAGATTAATATAAATGAAAGGGGAGTGCCCAGCCTATTCCCCACTACAGTAAATGAGGCAAAAAACTCCGAGTAGGGAGTAAAATCCTCAAACAGTGGTGAGAAAAAACTCCCCAGTGGGAAGAAATCTCAGGAGGAACCTGACTATAGTGGGGAAGCCCATCCTCCGTGGGCTAGCTAAATAATAACAAAATAAAGTCAAATAGAGTAAAATGGCAAGAGAGTTCCATTTTAGTCCATCTGAACAGTGGCGTCTGTAGCACCAGGAAGTGGGATGTCGAGGATGGTGCAGAACTGGATCAGGACCGGATCAGGACAGCAGGACAGCAGCAGCCAGTGCTCATGGTGAGGGACAGGGCCTGGACAGTCCAGGACTCAGGGTGGTGGACGGAAAGATCCTCGGAAAGAGACACAGAAAAAAGGGGGGTGAGGCACTGGATAAAACTACTGCATGTTAATTAAAAAAAAAAAAAAAAAAAAACCGTCCTGTGTCATGTGCCTAGTGAGAAATTATTAGCGGACTGGTCAGGAACAGTCAACACCCCTCCATCCATTTCCTGCAGCACAGAGGCCCTACACTTACACCAGGCTGTAAGATCACTTTTGATTTTATAAACACGAGTACCATATGAACCTCCCTGGTGACTAAGGCTGTAGCAAGCCCCACTGGCACCGTTGATGCATGCTCAGTGCCACCGGTTCCACATGGATTTGCTTAACATTACCACTAGTACCATATGGACCTCCCCGGTGACTAAGGCTGTAGCAAGCCCCACTGGCACCGTTGATGCAAGCTCAGTGCCACCGGTTCCACAGAGGTGACCAAGATCTGGAGAAACTGGAGCCAATTTGCAGGTCCAAACTTATTTGTTAGGAGTGGCACACTGCACAAAGGGACGTTGCTGCTGGGGATATAGTGTGGATAGCGGACAAGAATGCACTGAGGGGGCAATTCAAGCTGGGCAGAGTTGCGAGTACCAATCCAGACGGCAAAGGCATCGTCAGGGACGTCAATGTCAAGGTCTTCCCTAGCTACTGTGTTCCTGTGGTGAAAGCTGGAAAAGGCCATCCATCCTCAGACAGACAGAGGGAGACGATTCAGGGCACTGTTCTTCATCGAGACGTTAGGCAGTTGGTGGTGTTGCTACCTGTGGAAGAACAGATTGAAGGTCGAGGCAGTCCATCCTAGTTCTTCAAGAGTATTGATTGACGAACTGGAGTCATGTTTGACTTCAAAGCTGGCAATCTACCCAGTGTTTCCCTGGGTTGATCGAGTGGGAGGTGTCAATCCATCGACTGATTTTTAATCATGTAGCTTGAAATGAATGTGAGGAATAAATCAGATCAGTAGTGAATATTTTGATTTAATTTAAAAATGCTAAAAGCAAAGAAATAGCTTAATAAAGAGTTTAAAAACACCCTTGAAAGTAAAATGAATAAGTTAAGTAAAACTAATTGGCTAAAAGTTAAAGCTAAAGTTTCATTTATTATTTAAATTTATGCTATAAGGACCTGAAAAGACATAAAAATAAATAGGTTGTTTGAACCGGAAGGGGAATGCTTCCTGGGTGCCAGTGCACCTGGGACTTTAAGATTGGGGGACGGCTTCCGGCAGAGGAGAAACGCTGCAGGTGAGCAACACAAAAACGGGAGACTCAGCAACTGATCAGCGCTCATCAGCTGAGACTGTGCAGGAATGTGTTCTAAAAAAACCGAAGAGGCAGCCAGTAAGAGCGCTGGACTTTGAAACGCATTGTTTACTGATGTGTGAACTACTACGGTGCGGCTCAGGCGCAACAACTTTGTTGTCATGGACTTTAAAGTGCTGAGGAATGGCAGGTTGATTTGTGTTCTGTTTAGCGGAGATATTGATTTGAAAGCGCGAACGGTGGTTTTTGGAACATATGGGCACGCGGTGATGTCCGGTTTTGATTGATTGATTGATGGATCATTTGCTGTTTGGTTTGGCGCTTTCCATGCACGAGTGGTGTGTTGATTTTTGCGGGCTTGCACATTAGAGGTGTTTTGATTAAATAGATTAAATAATGTGACGGATGTTTTTGATTTGAAAGGACTATATGCTAAAACGCTATAGGTTAAAATGCAATAAATATATTGTTAAATGTTTAAAAAGTTAAGTTAAAGGTAAAAAAAAAAAATCTGGAAAAGTTATAATATTTTCAGTGATATTGGAAGACAAGTGTTTAATATGGCATTGATGCTGAGTGGTTTTCTTATGCAGTGGAAAGCTATGGTTTTATTTATTTATGGTTTACAATAAGCACACATTATTTCTTTTTGTTTTATTTCGAAGGTTTTCACCTAATGCAAAGCTAATGCAATGCCAACCAGTGGATGCTGTTGGAAATTAAATTGGTTACTTAACCTTTCAAAATAAAAAATGAAAAAGGAATGGAAGCATTGAGTGGAATCCAGTTTAATTATTTTCAGTAGCATACTTAGTCCTTTTGAAGTGAGGAGTTGCACAATTACTGTATTAGAGAACTTGACAGTGGCCCCATAGGGATGTATAATGCATTTTAGGCCACATAACATAACATGACATGACATGACATGACATGAGAGGTGAGAACAAGCCGTTCAGCCCAACTAGGCTCACCAGTCTCTTATTACTGTAATGAATCTATCACTTCAAATACTCACTGGTACCTAGTGCTAAATCAAGCCTGTTCTTGAAAATTCCCAAGGTTTCTGCCTTAATAATATGGTCAGGAAAGCTGTTCCACATCGAAATTACTCTTTGGGTGAAAAAATATTTCCTAATACCAGTGCTAAATTTACCCTTGGCCAACTTCCATTTGTGACCCCGAGTTCTACTAACAAAACTTGGCCTAAGTAATCCTATGTAATTCACTTTCTTAATCCCTTTAACATATTTAAAGACCTCAATCTGATCGCCCCTAAGTCTTATTTTCCTGAGACTAAAGAGATTGAGGATCTTAGGCCTCTTCTCATAGCTTTCATCTTTTATACCTGGAATTAGCTTAGTGGCTCTTCTCTGAACTTTTTCTTGTGCCTCTATATCTTTCTTAAAGTAGGGATTCAAAGGAAAAACTGAAATATGGCAATTTCAACATCAATGGAAAGCTTAGAACGCAAAGAATGCAATGTAATGTCATTCTGTCACATTATCGATACGAGAAAATGGAAACGCTCATGAAACCAAGTTATTGCCGAGTTATTAACCCTTCCACTGCTGCACTCTTCTCAGCTGCTTTTAGTCAGAACTGCATCATCCCTGAATCTGTATGTGACGATACGGAGTCTCTTAGCTCATGGTTTCACGACACCTGCCAAACTGCCATAGACATTGCAGCTCCATTAAAGACCAGGCAGCATAAAGACAAATCAGAGCCTTGGCTAAATGAAACAACCCGTACTTCCAGACAGGAGTGTCGTAGAGCTGAGCGCAAGTGGAAAAAGGACAAACTGCAAGTGTCATTTCAAATGATGAGGGATTGCTGCCGTCATTACCAATCCACTGTCAAAGAGGCTAAGAAAAAATATTTCTCAGTCTTTCTGTTAAACTGCCATAAGCCTCGTGTGTTGTTTAAAGTGATCAACTCTGCTCTGAATGCACTACAGACTGTTGGAATTGAGGCCTCCCCTGCTGTGTGTGAAAACTTTCTTCATTTCTTCATTGACAAAGTCACTTCTACTGGAGCACTTATTTCACCTCCTGCTTATGATTCTTCTGTGTCTGTCCCCTGCTCTGCTGTGTTTGACTCCTTTGAGCCTGTGACTCTGTCCTTTGTGCAGGACATTGTGGGTCATTTGAAACCATCAGGTTCTCTAAATGATGCTGTCCCTCCCCGTCTTTTCAAGGAGGTTTTCCCCACTGTTGGGCCATCTATCCTTACAATTATTAACAGCAGTCTGTCCTCAGGAGTGGTCCCTGTAAATTTTAAACATGCTGTTGTGCAACCTTTGATTAAAAAACCTGGGCTGAATCCTACTGTTTTGGCTAATTTCAGGCCAATCTCTAAAGTGCCTTTCTTTTCAAAAATTTTAGAGAAGATTGTCTACTCTCAGCTCATGGACTTTTTAAATGAACAAGATATTCTTGAAATTTTCCAATCCGGTTTTAAAACATTGCATAGCACAGAATCAGCACTTTTAAGAGTTTTTAATGATATCTTTTTAGCTTCAGATTCTGGTAACTGCATTATCCTTGTACTTTTAGAGTTGACTGCAGCCTTTGACACAGTGGACCATGAAATCCTGATTGCTTGTTTGGAGCAGTGGGTGGGCATCAGTGGCACTGCACTTGATGGGTTCAGGTCCTATCTGTCACATCGGACATTCTGTATCAGCCTCGGTGACTCTGTGTCCTCCACCGCTCCTCTCTCGTGGGGTCCTGCAGGGCTCTGTGCTAGGCCCTCTTTTATTCTCTCTGTATCTACTCCCACTTGGTTCCACTCTCAGGAAACATGGCATTTCATTTCACTGTTATGCAGATGACAGTCAGATCTATGTGCCCCTTAAAAAGGCTGACTCCTTCACTGTTAAGCTGCTGCTAAAGTGTCTAGATGACCTCGAAGCCTGGATGGCTCTAAATTTCCTAATTTTAATGAAAACAAGACCGAAGTGATGGTCTTTGGTGGCACCTCTGTGACCCCACTAGTTGATCTGGGTTCTTTGGCACAGTATCGCAAGCCTATTGTTAGTAATCATGTGGGTAAAAGTGGACACAAACCTTAAGTTTGAAAGCCAGATTAAAGCTGTGGTGAAATCCAGTTTCTTCCAGCTAAGGCAGTTGGCGAAAGTAAAACCAGTCCTTCAGAGACAGCACTTTGAGACAGTAATCCACACCTTTGTGACCACTTGGATGGATTACTGCAATGCACTTTATATGGGGGTTAGTGGGTCCTCCATTGCTCATCTTCAACTGGTACAGAACGCTGCTGCGCATCTTTTAACTGGCACAAGAAAGAATGAGCACATTTCACCTGTTTTAGCTTCACTCCACTGGCTGCCTGTCCATTTTAGGATTCATTTAAAAATTATTTTATTTGCTTTTAAAGCCTTAAATGGTCTTGCCCCACCCTACCTCTCTGAGCTGCTGCACCCCTACACTCTCAGCCGGTCTCTCAGGTCAGCTGACCAGCTGCTCCTGACAGTGCCTAAAGTTAGGCTTAAGCTCAGAGGAGATCGAGCATTTGCTGTTGCAGCACCAAAACTGAGGAATGACCTGCACATGCACATTGGACAGGCCTTCTCACTCTCTCATTTTAAAAGTCTTCTTAAAACCCACCTCTTTTCTTTGGCTTTTTGATACCATGTAGGTTGTTGTTTTTATGTGTATGCATACATTTTATCTTGTGTGGGCAGTATATTTTATTGCCTTTATCTTTTTATTGTATATTTTGTCTTTTATTGTGTTATTTATTGTTTTTATATTGTACAGCACTTTGGTAACCTTGCGTGTTTGTTAAAATTGTGCTATATAAATAAAGTGGATTGGATTGGATTGGATTGGATTGAAACGACAGTACTTTATCGAGCGTGAATACTTACGTGATGCTAGGAAAGAGGCCCGTTTTGGGTGACGTCACGTACGGGTTTTGCAAGTTCTGCTCTGTTACATGTCAGTAGAAATACCATGTCTCTCTCTAAGCTTTATATTTTGTTGAAGGTTAAAATTGGGTCGTACTTTACTTGAGATGGATAAATAATAATGGAGAAACATTTATCTGTCTTTTTTTAATTTAAACTAATTTTTTTCTATATAGGCCTAGTGCATTGAAGATTAACATGGACGTATAAACGATCTGACGGAAATCGTGTAAATACGGGGAAGGTAGGGTTTCCTCCAGGATTTTTTGAAACTGTGGCGGAGGGCTTCAGCGTCGGGTCAAAACTCAGCATTATCAGTTTTCATTAATCAGCACGTAGGCGATGTAATAATTGAAGTCTATGTGCACGGAGGTTTATCAGTTTCACATGCGTCACGGTGGATTTCACATATAATATGAAAACCGATTATGATTCCGGACTCCGGAATTGGAATTAAATAATCATGAAGATACAATTAGGTAGAGCAGGATGTGCTCACAGCAAACACAGAAGTTAACATCGTAGTTTTTCGTTTTGCAAAGTGAACAAAATATTTTTTCTCAAAACGTTGCACACATTGCATAAGAAGAAAGCAGCGCATTTTACTGCTGATGGCTAATTTTTATTCATTGGAAAACGTGTTCATCAAGCAAAAATGATTGACAACAGGTCAAGAATTATTAGCGCTCATTTTAACTTAACAATGAGAACTGGCGACACCTGATTGTCCTTAGGATTTTTGGAGTTTATGTAAAGTCATTTTACATAGGCGTGGCGGCTTTTATTTTGCCGTGGCGGTACGCCACGATCAATTACATGTAGCGGAAACCCTGGGGGAAGGACAGATACCTTAATTTATTATGATATTTTTTCGATGAGTAGACTTGATAAAAGCGACGACAAAACAAGAAAGGAAGATTTTTAGAATGTATTCGCTCTCTTAACTCGCGCAGGAATACATATTGTTCATGCACTTGCAGCTGCCTGTCGTCAGATCTTTCTATTGCGTATACTGTAACTATCTAACGTTATTGGATTTGAGGTTTTTTTTTCTTTTTGGCCATCATGGAAGAGGAAGGACCAGAAGTTGAAGAAAGAACCATGGGAAGAGATACAACACCTATAAAAAAGCAATTAAGACCTGAAATTGAGCTTGAGTGCATGAGAAGTACAGGCGGACGATTCAGGCTGCTCCAGAGGTATTGGGTGGAGATATTTGAGGGGTACGATAGTGTTCTAAATGGCATCGAACTCGTCACCCCATATTTCTATGTCAGTCAATCACTGTTATGAGAGTCCACTTGATTATGTTCATAAAATACAATCTTCTTTGTAGCCCAGCTTTGGCTTATCCAACCTTCCTCGGAATGGTAGCATGACTCCAGTAAAAAAAACATAATTTTCTTTTTAAACTAGTCTACGTGTACGTGTATAGCGTATAGCCATCACGGCGACCGGACTTTTTGCAGGCACGGAACGAACCAAAATAAGCAGGAAAAACTAATATGCATGGATGAAAGAAATCACCTTTATGTGACAGTAGCTTAAAAAAATAAAGATTTAAACATGGGATTTAAAACTATGAACTACTGGAAGATCTGGAAGAAATCTATTAAGAGTTTTGACTCATCAGGCATTAAAAACAAAATTGAAAACAGTTTTCGCAGTGTTCACTGTATTATAACTATGGAACATCTGGGTACTTTCAGAGTACACAACCCGTATGTGACGTCACGGAAAATGAGCCTGTCGGAAAAGGAGCAACATTTGGAAAGCGAATATCAAGTCGCATAAAACTTTTTTACTCTTGTTATATGAGAGAATACTTTCAACCTATCATGAAATTGCCATAACGGACCAATTTTATGGGTACTTATTTTCTTTGAATCTCTACTTTAAAGTATGGTCCCCAGAACTGTACACAATACTCAAGATGTGGCCTGACGAATGTGTAGTACAAGAGAAGTATGACCTCTTTGGATTTATACTTTTGGCTATATATCCCAGCATCCTGTTGGCCTTTTCAACTGCTATGGCCAACCTGTCCTCCAACCACAAGCTCAAATACAACCCCAATTCTGAAATAGTTGGGACAAAGTGTAAATTGTGAATAAAATCAAAATGCAATGACTTTCAGATCACATGAGCCAATATCTTATTTACAATAGAACATAGATAACATTTCAAATGTTGAAACTGAGACATTTTACATTTTTATCCACAAAATGAACTTATTTCAAATTTTCTGGCTGCAACAGGTCTCAAAAAAGTTGGGACACGGGCAAGAGAGGGCTGAAAAAGCAATTAATAAATAAGAGAATCAGCTGAAAGAACATTTAGCGAGTAATTAAGTTAACTGGCATCAGGTGTGTAACATGATTGGCTATAAAGGGATGTCTTAGAGAGGTTGAGTCTCTCAGAAGTAAAGTTGGCCAAAGGCTCTCCAACCTATGAAGGCTTGCATAAAAAAATTGTGGAATACTTTAAAAACAATGTTCCTCAATGTCAAATTGCAAAGGCTTTGAAGGTCTCATCATCGACAGTGCATAACATCATCTAAAGATTCAGAGAAACTGGAAAAATCTCTGTGCATAAGGGACAAGGCCGAAGACCTTTACTGGATGCCCGTGATCTTCGGGCCCTCAGACGCCACTGCATCACTCACCGGCATGATTCTGTCATTGACATCACTAAATGGGCCCAGGAATACTTCAAGAAACCACTGTCAGTAAACACAGTCCACCGTGCCATCCACAGATGCCACCTAAAACTCTATCATGCAAAAAGGAAGCCATTGTTGAGCATGATCCAGAAGAGCCGCTGTGTTCTATGGGTGAAGGCTCATTTAAAATGGACTATAGCAAAGTGGCAAAGTGTCCTGTGGTCAGACGAGTCCAAATTTGACATTCTTGTTGGAAATCATGGGTGTCATGTCCTCCGGGCTTAAGAGGAGAAAGACCACTCCTCCTGTTATCAGCATTCAGTTCAAAAGCCAGCATCTCTGATGGTATGGTGATGCATTAGTGCATATGGTGTAGGACACTTGCATGTTTTAAAAAGCACCATGAATGCTGAAAGGAAAAAAAAAAGTTTTAGAGCAACATATGCTCCCCCTCCAGACGACATCTATTCCAGGGAAGGCCTTGTGTATTTCAGCAGGACAGTGCAAAACCACATACTGCAGCTATTACAACAGCATGGCTTCGTAGTAGAAGAGTCCGTGTGCTGAACTGGCCTGCCCGCAGTCCTGATCTTTCACCGATTGAGAACATGTGGCGTATAATTAAACGAAAAGTCCATTAAAGGAGACCTAAAACTCTCCGGCAGCTGGAAGCCTGTATTAAACAAGAGTTGGATCAAATTCCAATAGCTAAACTCAAGAAACTTGCCTCCTCAATGCCCAGACGCCTCTACTCTGTGTTAAAAAGAAGAGGGGATGCTACACCATGGTAAACAGGCCCCAGTCCCAACTTTTTTGAGACCTGTAGCAGCCATCAAATTTGAAATGAGCTCATTTTGTGGATAAAATTGTAAAATTTCTCAGTTTCAACATTTGCTATGTTATCTCTGTTCTATTGTGAATAAAATACTGGCTGATGTGATTTGAAAGTCATTGCGTTTTGATTTCATTCATAATTTACACTTTGTCCCAACTATTTCGGAATTGGGGTTGTAGGTCTATTATTCTCATTTACTCTGATTTATGACCTATAGGAGCATTTCCTAAAATCGCGCCCCTACTGGCAGCAGGAAGGTACTGGCAGAGTTACAGTTTCAGTTCCAGATACAGTTTCAGTAATATTTACACTCAGAATAACAGTTTTGGTAAGGATTAGGGTTGGGGTTAGGGTTAGTATTAGGATTAGGGTTAGGATTAGGTGTAAATTAGGGATTTATTGACAGTGACACTGATGATGGAAACCAGACTGTCGTTATTTTAATGACCGCTAGAGGTCGCTTAACTCCTAAACGTAACTTTAGGTCGTAATAAGCTGTTTGACAAACGACATTTACGGGCGTATTTTGCTTGAGGACAGGCTCACTAAGGCACAATGGCTAAAACCTGTAAGGGTTTGGTCAGTAATCACTCCTAAATCTTTTTCATGTGGCGCACATTCCAGTTTTACACCTCCCATGAAGTAATCCTGTCCAATGTTTTTATTACCTACATGTAGAACTTTACATTTCGTAACATTAAATTTCATTTACCACATGTCTGCCCAATTCTGGATTCTATCTAAATCATCCTGAATCACTTTAGTGGACTCTAAACTGCTCGACAAACCTCCCAATTTAGTTTCATCCGCAAATTTAACTAATTTGCTTTCAATATTCCTATCAAGGTCATTTATTTAGATGAGGAAGAGCAGGGGCCCCAACACTGATCCCTGAGGGACTCCACTCCCCACCATACCTAGTTCAGATGAGATTCCACTGACCATTACTCTTTATGTTCTGTCCTGTAACCAGTTTTGAAATCACTCCAGAATACTTCCTGTAACTCCAATAGAGCTCATTCTAAAAATGAGACTCTCATGCGGTACTGGGTCAAATGCTTTCTGAAAATCTAAGTATATGATGTCATAAGCCCTGCTCTGATCATAAGTCTTGGTGGCCTCTTCAAAGAATTCCAGAATGTTTGTTAGGCATGACCTTCCCTTACGGAAACCATGTTGAACTAGCCCTCAAGATATTATTACGTTCAAGAAATAATTCCAGCTCGTCTTTTATGATAGATTCCAGTATTTTGCATGTGATGCAAGTTAAACTGACTGGCCTGTCATTTCCTGGCTCAGTACAGTCCCCTTTCTTTAATATTGGTGTTATATTGCCCCGCTTCCAATAATTTGGTGTTTCTCCAGTTTCTAAAGACCATCTGAAGAAAGCTGAGAGTGGTTTAGAGATGATCTCACAAACTTCCCTGAGCACTCTAGGGTATAAGCCTTCAGGACCTGCTGTCTTATATGTCTTTAGTTTATGCAACTTGTCTTACACTTCATTATCCCTAACCTCAATTTCTGCTAAACAATCTTGGGCATTGGACATGCCCTCTGGCCTAATAAAAATCCTCTCTAAGGTAAAATTCTCAACAAAGTAACAATTCAAGGTATCAGCAATATCCTTACTCTCATACAGCAGCGATCCATATTTATTCTTTATGCACTTAACCTCCTCTTTTACTTTCCTTTTTTTACTACAGTGCTGAAAAACGTGCTAAGGATCAGTTTTAGCCCCTTCCACAATTTGCCTTTCATACAGTCTTCTAGCATTCCTTTGCTCTTTTTTTACCATAGCCCGCATTTTACAGTATTCAGCCTTAGTATTCTCATTTCTGTCCTTTATGTACGTCTTACAAAGATTCCTCTTTTCCTTCAAACTCCTACGAATAGCTGTGGTCATGCACTGTCTTCTAGCATTCCTTAGCTCTTTTTTGACCATAGCCCGCATTTTACAGTATTCAGCCTTAGTATTCTCATTTCTGTCCTTTATGTACTTTTGTACATCTGACAAAGATTCCTGTTTTCCCTCAAACTCCTACGAGTAGCTGTGGTCATCCACTGAGGATTCCTCTTTTTCAACTTACTTTTGGACACCTTTGGAATGAATTTAAACTGTGAATCAAGTAAAACCCCCTTGAATCTATCCCACATCTCATTTACAGGCTTACAATCCAGGAGTGTCTCCCATTTTATTTCACTTAGATATGAGCGCATCCTGTGAAAGTTTGCTCGCCTAAAATTGAAAATTTTGGTTTTCGAAGATAACTTTTTAACTTGCCATGATACATCAAAACAGTAGAATGACCACTAGTCCCAAGTGGCTCCAGTACCTCTACATTGCAAATTCTATCAGGGTCATTACAGAGCACTAAATCTAAAATTGCCTTCTCTCTTGCAGGTTTACTAACATGCTGCATCAAAAAAATGTCATTTATAACATCTAGAAATTCTTTCTCCCATTTACCCTGTCCTTTCACTATTTCCCAATTGATACCAGGATAATTGAAGTCTCCCATAATAATAGTCCCTCCTCCTCTACAAGCTTGCCTAACCCTCTTAAAGAGCATTTAATTTACAATACTGTCCAAAGCTGGCGGTCGATAGCATACTCCTTTGTTTAAACCTGTCTCGTGTTTACAAATGAGCCTGACCCAGATATCTTCACGGGGCAAGAAATGTTCGATTTCAGGAATTTCCAGCACATTAATGTTTTCGTTCGCATAGAGTGCTACACCCACTCCCCTCCTATTAGATCTATCCTTCCTTAGGAGCTTATAACCCTCTATATTATATTCAGCTCCATCCTCTTCTCAAAGCCATGTCTCCGTAATCCCAACTATGTCATAGCCCTCACTAATCATAACAGCCTCAAGTTCAAGTTATACTTCTAGCATTTAAATAAAAACATTTCAGGCTATTATTACAGCATTTATCCTTCGGTTTCCCTGCTGCCTGCTGCTCCAAGACCCTCACTACCCTTTGTTGCTTTAAAAAGGTATCATCAATAATGCATGTAGCGCTGTCAGCTTCCATCAGGGCAGTCTGCATTTCCCAATTTATAACACTCTCTAACCTCCCTGCCCCCCAAGTCCCTAGTTTAAATAACCCTGTGCTACCCTCAACATACGCTGACCCAATGCAGTGGTACCCCTCCGGTTCAGGTGTAGCCCATCTGGGTTGTACAGGTCATCCCTGTTCCAGAAGAAGTTCCAGTGCCCCATAAACCTGTACCCCTCTTTCCTACATGAGGTTTGTAGCCACGTGTTAAACCTCCAGATAAAATTCTGCTTCCCTCTGCTTGCACATGGCAATGGCAGAATCCCGGAGAACACTACTGTGGAGGATCTGCCCCTAAGCTTTTCAGCTAATTCCACAAATTTGTCTTGCAGAACCTCAAACCTACCCTTACCAATGTAATTTGTCCCAACATGGACCATGACCACTGGATCCCTCTCAGCTGTGGCCAGGAGCTTGTCCGCACGCTCCAGGAGGTCTCCTACCCGAGCACCAGACAGGCAACACACCATACGAGACTCCTTGTCACGCGAACAGACTATGCTGTCTATTCCTCTAATAATTGAGTCCCCTACTATCACTAACTCTCTTTTCTGAGGGGAAGAGGTCAACAGGGTGCCCTGAGGCTCATCAATCCCCCCACTCTCAGGGTCAGGGGCTAAATCCAGTTCCTGCTAGGGCCGGAATCAGTTGGACACCTCAACCTCTGGAGAAGCTGTCACTGTACGGTGTGCAAGCCCTTTCCTGTGCTGACGTCCTACAGTCACCCAACCTTCTCTCCCTGCCTACTCTGCGGTCTTCCCGCTTCCCTGCTGTGGTGTACACACCATTTCTTTAAACAACATACTACTCAGTTCCTCTAGGAACTCTACCGATTGTGAACTATGTCGTGCCGCCAGCTGGCCCTGAAGATAAAGGATCTTGCTCTTCAGATGCTCAATTACTTGGCACTGGTGGCTGACAAACCCACCCTGGAAATCTCTTTCTAAAAGTGTGATCATTCTACAACCGTCCCAGAGTTTTGGCCACATTTTGGACCCCATAGGAACCACAATTTATTAACCGGAGGAGCTCTGAGCAGCAGTCACGATAGAAACCATGTGGAGACTAAGTAAATAGATAATAAGCCTCTTTTAGTAGGGGCTTAGTTCCAGTCAACAAAAATGAAATACCAAATAGATACAAACTCGATGTGCAATAAGCACTCAGACGGCTGACATGATATAGTTACAGTACTATGAATATACTAGTCTAACAATATCACAGAACTTGGCTCAGAATCCAGATAATCACAGACTGGCTCCTCTAGATACTGTTCTCAGATGAGAGCCTCCAATACCCATCTATGTAATGAACAGGAAATGCCAATTATCAATGCAATAATATCAGCGGTAGCTAACTGGCTAGTCTCGTGCAGCTACAATGGCCAGGAGAAACTGGAGGGGGGGAGATTGGGTCGAGGCGCTTGAGTAAACCTAACAAATTACAAACTAACTGAATCGACGACTCACGTAACTGTTTCCCTGCTAACTATATAATAAATCCCAGATCCCAAGTTAAAAATGCAAACATTAACTATCTAGCTAGCTACTCACAAACAGGTACTACAACCAGAAGACACCAAAAAAGAGTAAAACCCCAGTAAACTTTAATTCAAACGGGCCGAATAAACAACTCGTTTACTATGAGAGCTAACTGAACACGGAATCTCCCAACAGGTTGTAGCTAAGCTCTCAAACACGCAACTAAACTTTGACGAGCTTGTCAAGGCAAAGCGACCAGAAGAAAATTCTAAAATAACGTAGTTAGCAACATGTTTACGCGTAAGAGCCCATCGGTGAAGAGGAGATACCAAAAAAGAGTAAAACCCCAATTAACGTTAATGTTGAATTCCAGCAGGCCGGGTGAATGCCCCGCTTACAACGCCAGCTAACTAAACACGTCCTGACTTTGATAAGTTGATCCAGGAACAGCGACCAGAAGGGAACACAAAATATCCAACTTGGCAAAATGTTTATGCAGTGAAAAAGAAAGACTGAAAAGGAATAAGAACCCCAGTGAACGTCAATATTTATTGGCTTGAAGACTGTATGAAGGGCAAGCGCCCACGTATGAGAGCAACCCAAATTGTAACTAAATATCCAAGTAATTTGATAATGTTTCTTGGCATTGAGAAGCTTGCAAAAGTTTGTTAGCTAAATTAGCTACAGAAAGACCAAGCGAGAGTAGCAGTCTTTGAAAATAATGCTGTTTTACCTCGTATATAATACAATTTGCTTAGTAAGCTAGTTATTTTGCTTTTACGTTTACTTCACTTTGCTCCCGGGAGCCTGAAACCCCACCCAAAAAAATAAAATCTTCTGAACGGTAAGTTGTAGAAACAAATTTCTTCTTCCTTAGATTCTGTGGGACAAGATGAATCAATTTAAATATGCCACTCCCATTTGTGTATGTGGAAATTTTCCACCATTTTGAATTGTTTGTAAAACCTTTCATTTCTATCTCCTCCTAGACGATGCAAACAATCTGCGGAAAATTTGGTGCACAGCATCTTCAGACAAAGATCAAAAATCCTAGCATAAAGAATTTTGATATATTAAAGATTGTGGCCACAGTAAGCCAATGAAATTTGAGGATGTGGCCTCTGTAGATATAATGAGCTGTAAATCCTGAAAGCGATGTCCAATCTTCACCAAACTTAACGCCTACTATAAGCAGGCTATGTCACTCAAAATCACTGAATTTGGTGTAAATCCGTCCATAGATGGCGATATGGCAAAAAAAAATGGTCATAACTCTTAAACCAATAAGCTTCATTACGGTCAGAGTTGCTATTAAAGTCAACAAGAACAACATGCTAGCTGAAACAACAGGGCCGACATCAGCCAATCAAATTTCAGTAGCCCTTATACTCACTTTACCTGTAACCTATCGTCATGAAACTTTATCGACTTGTTAAGGATGTGTAAATGAGCAATATGCATAAAAATTACTTTGATTGGCAAAATGTTGGCGCTATTGAGAGGTACAACGCATTTTGGGTTATAACTTCTAAAACGTGGGGCGAAGACACTAAATTAATTTTCTCTTGGATTCTCTGGACTCATTCAAACCGATCCATTCGGTCAAACTCATCTTTGCACATGACAAATATCTGTGATCTTAAATTGTTTGTACAACCTTTCATATCTATCTCCTCCTTGACGCTGCAATCAATTCGCACAAATTTGGTAAACAGCATCGACAAACCAAGCTCTAAAATCCCATTGTAAAGAATTTTGCTAAGTTGAAAGATGTGGCCACAGTAAGCCAACTCATTTTAAAAGTTTGGCTTACATTGATATAAAGTGCTTTAACTCCTTAAAGCAATATCAAATCCAAACCAAACTTGACACTTACCATCAGCAGGCCATATGCCTTCACAATACCAAATTTGGTGTAAATCAATCAATAGGGGGCGCTACAGCAAACTAATAATCATCACTGTTAAACCAATTTGCCGATGAACTAGAAATTCTGCATGCTTCACAATGGTAAAGTTTGCCATAAAATCAAATAAGAACAAAGTGATAGCTCAAACAAGATGGTCGACATTTGCCAAAGAAATTTTATTAGCCCCAATACTTACTCTGTTGCGATATTAAAATGTTACTCCTGACTGACAAAATCATGTCAAAACAGAAGAATTTACATGTATAAAACAAGACACTGTTGTGTATAAAATATGTTTAAAATTGGCCAATAGGTGGTGGTGTGGGAAGAAGAAATCTAAAATTACCATCATCTCCTAAACCATTTTACTCAATGGTTCTTATTGCGAATAATGCATCTCTGAATATATGACTAAATAGTCATTTCTGTGAGCAAAAGAAATCTTTAAATATATGGCCGCAATGGGTCAATCAGGCAACAGATACTATTTCAAAGGCATATCAATGAACAATCAACATGATCATGCAGGGTGAGATAGACCATGAATAATTATGAGCCACGAACTGAAAATTGATTTAAGACGTCATAAAGTGTTTGTCCTCAGTGATTCAAAATTTATAATTGGGTCATGTTGCTTGGACCCCGGAATTACCGCTTGCGGTTGTATTTTTTTTTTAATATAATTTTCATTATTATTAGGGGTCCAAGCAAGCAGTGCTGGAACCCTATTGTGTTTGCTCTGATTTTTATTATTAGGGGTCCAAGTATGAAGTGCTGGAACGCTATTGCATTTGTTCAGATTTTTATTACTATAAGGGGTCCAAGCACAAAGTGCTGGAACCCTTTTGTGTTTTTTCTGATTTTTATTGTGGCATGTTCTTCCCACTCTTTATTCTCCCTTTCTTTCTTTATTCTCCACATTTTTTGCTGACTATCTACCGAGAAACTTCATTCAAACTCAAAAAAATTAAACTTGTTTTGCATTATGTTACTTGTATTCAACTTTTTGATATATTCTATACTTTATGAGTTATTCAATTTTATATCAATATTTTTCCCATAGGAAAAAATGGGACAGATTATTCAAAATTCAGCTACTTTCAGCTATTTTTTACTCTGTCATACTTTTAGCTATAAATGCCATTCGAATTGGACAATGGTAAGGTAAGCTTGTATAATTTCTTCACTGTTCAACTATTTCATAACTATAATTTTTTAATTATAATTTTTTTAAAACAAATTCTGGGAACTTAGAGTGGTGACGTCACTGTAAGAGTGGGGAACAGCCAGAAAATCGTCAAGAAGTCTTCTCGTAAACTTGCTCTAACTCTCACAGTTTTCACTCCACATAAATATATTTATATTTAGGTTGCAGGAAAAGTTGTGCTGGTCACGAAAATGTAACTTTGGAAGTAATTGGACAGACGGTTTTGGCAGTATGAGCCAAAGAGCAACGGGACCGCTAACCGAAACTCCATTAAATCCTATATTAAATGAGAGAGGAAACTTCAGGTTGGGAAGCCAAAACACACAGTTTTCTACCTTGCTCGTGTTCCCACATTTTTGGCACTGCACACACAATTTCAAAATATTTTGCTCAGCAGACTCTCCTCTGTAGTATGGTACCTCCATTTTGTAGATTGGACTCGCTATCTTTGAGGTAGAAGTCGGAGTATGTAAGAAATGCCTTAGCTAAAATCTCTGTTGGACTAATTGCTTTAGCCATTAACTCAAATGGCTCAGAGTGACTCAGCGAAATTGTGGCATAGCAGTATTGCGGTTCAATTCTGCCCTCTGCTGGACTTTTTCCAGGCCTCAGCATTATCATTGGTTGGATTGAGATTGATACGACCGTTAAATAAATCTTTGTTCTGTGTCAAGCTCAGTGAAAGAATTTCCGGTATCGTTGTTTTATCAGTCGCTCAAACCAGCTCCAAGAGCACACATTGAGCACAGCAAAGACTGGTCTTTTTGCCGAGCGCGTCCATGAGAACACGTTAGAGTGAAAAATTGCAAAGCAGAAAAAAATTGCTCCAGCTCTTATTCCAGTATATACCAGCTACTGTTCGCTCTAGCAAGATATATTTACGATCATATCTAAAACAGGCGAAATATTAGTATCAAAATAGAGCCTATTAAGTACAAAGAAATGAAAGTGATGTCCCCAGTCGCTATTTGTTCATCGCTGTACATTAATTTTTCCTGCATTTGAAAATAGCCGGGTTTAAGGCGGTAGCCCCTAGTACGTTGTAGTTTGGCTTTCCATAAATGGATCAATGACGCCATCTAACGTTACTTGCCAAATCATTATTATTATTAATTATTGTTGTTGTTTTTGTTGTTGTTGTTGTTGTTATTATTATTATTATTATTATTATTAGTATTATTAGTAATAGTAGTAGTTGTAGTAGTAGATTTTTTTTTCCATTTTCGCTTGACTTGTTGGAACATATGATGTCACTTGATGAAAGTTTCTATTTATAAATAATGACACCCGAATTTACAGCACTGCTCGTTGTTCTGGTCATCTTGCTTTAAGATAACATTACCTTAAATTAATTGATTTAATTATTTATATGCCTGTTAATGATATTGGTCAAATTGTTTATTGAGCTTAATGCTTCCGTAGCTATAAACCTTTCTTCAATTCAAAATGTGCTTTTGATTTTAAAAGGAGTTCTGCTTTATATTGGCTGGAAAATGAGCCTTTACTTTTAACGTGCTTTTTTTAATGTTGTGCCTGAATAATTCCCATAATCTTAAGCTATATGTGTAAGTTTAATATTGATGAGAAAAGGCTGAAGATCCTTAATCTCTTTAGTCTTAGGAAAAGGAGACTCAGGGGTGATCTGATTGAGGTCTTTAAATATGTTTAAAGGATTAACAAAGTGAATTATGTAGGATTCCCTCGGCCAAGTTCTGTTAGTAGAACTCGGGGTCATAAATGGCAGTTGACCAAGGGTAAATTTAGCACTGATATTCAGAAATATTTCTTCACCCAAAGAGTAATTTTGATGTGGAACAGCTTGCCTGACCATATTGTTGAGGCAGAAACCTTGCCAATTTTCAAGAGCAGGCTTGAATTAAAGCTAGATACCATTGAAACATTGAGTATCTGAAGTGATATATTCACAATAGTTAAAAGAAACTGGCGAGCCTAGTTGGGCTGAACGGCCTGTTCTCGCCACTCATGTTATGTTATGTTATGTTATGTTATGTTAAGTAAAACAATTGTGCGAAAAAGAGTGAGCCAAAATTCCTCCACAGCAAGTCTACTCTGACCTTAACTTAATAGGGCAAGTGAGGCCTGCGGTTCTCGATGTTTGGATTGGTTCTTCTCTGACCTCCTGGATGAGTCATTGATGCACTCTTGGGGGAATTTGATAGGCTGGCCACTTCTGGGAAGGTTCACCACTGTTTCAAGTTTTCTCCATTTGTAGATAATGGCTATGATCGTGGTGTGCTGGAGTCCCAGAGATTTAGAAATGGTTTATAACCCTTTCCAAAAAAAGTGTCAATGACTTTGCTTCCCATCTGTTCTTGAATTTCTTTAGATTAAAGCAGCCTTTTGCCTATTTCACATTGCCAGACAGGTTCCATATAGATTCATCAAGGCTGGCAGTAATCATGCCAAGGTGTCTCTATTGAAATTAAGCCCAGTTATCAATTACATGTGTTTAATTGGTTGATTTAATAACTAAGGGTGCAATTACTTTTTCACATGGGGCCAGGCGGAGTTAGATAGCTTTTTCCTTGAACAAATGAAATCATCTTTTATAAACTGCATTCTGCATTTACTGGGGTTATCTTTGTCTTGTACTGTACAGTTGTGTTCAAAAAAATAGCAGTGCAACATCAACAACCTGATGAACCACTGTTAGTGGTAATAGTGATATTTCTGCATGACAAATAATAATAATTTACTTGTAGATGTAGTCGTGTGATAGAAAAACAACAGACCCAAATGTCATGACATGCAGGCTGCTTGTTCTGAGAAATGGACTCATTCATTGAAAGGGGCATGTTCAAAATAATAGCAGTGTGGAGATAAATAAGAGAAGTCATTAATTCTGTGAAGAAACAGGCGTCATTGTCTGTTATTAAGGAAGAAGGGAAGCAAATGTTTCACACATTGTTATAAAATATATTTCCCTCTGAATTCCGAAGTGAAATGGGCCGTTCCAAACATTGTTTGGAGGAACAACGTAATTTCATTAAAAAGTTTATTGGAGAGGGGAAAACGTATAAAGAAGTGCAGCAAATTACAGGATGCTTGGCTGAAATGATCTCAAATGCTTTAAAATGGCAACAAAAACCTGAAATACGCGGAAGGAAACAAGCAACTACTGTTAAAACGGATCGAAGAATAGTCAGAATGGCAAAGATTCAGCCAATCATCACCTCCAGAACAATCAAAGATGTCAGAAGACATTTGACCGAGGCTAAGCTATGAGCAAGAAGCCCCCGAAAAGCGCCATTGTGGAAAAAATGGCATGTGCAGAATCGGTTAAAACACATTGATTGGCCCAAAGAGAAATGGCGTAACATTGTGCGGACTGATGAGATTTAAAAAATTGTTCTTTTCAGGTCTAGTGGTAGACGTCAGTATGTCAGACGACCCTTGGGTATTGAATTCAAGCCATAGTTTACTGTGAAGACAGTGAAGCATGATGGTGCAAAAATCATGGTATGGGGATGTTTTTCATATTATGGTGTTGGGCCTATTTATCGTACACCAGGGATTATGGATCAGTTTGAATACATCAAAATACTTGAAGAGATTATGTTGCCAAATGCCGACAAGGAAATGCCCCTAAAATGGGTGTTTCAACAAGACAACGACCTCAAACATACGAGCAAGCCAGCAACATCTTGGTTCCAAACAAACAGGATTGAGGTAATGGAGTGGCCAGCTCAATCTCCCAACCTCAACCCCATTGAAAATTTTTGGGGTGACATTGAAAATGCAGTTTCTGGAGCAAGGCCAAAAATTCACAGGAACTGTGGAATGTAGTTTGTTCATCCTAGGTCCCAGAAGTTGGTTGACTCCATGTAACGCAGATGCACAGCAGATGCAAAACAATGGTTATGCAGCTAAATATTGGTTCAGTAATTTAAAGTGAAGTTAAATCTTGAGTTAAAGGAGGAGACTGCACCTCAGCAAAGTATATTTCAGCGGAAAGTAGAAGTCTTGAAGTGTCTAAAACGCATAGTTTTATAAATTTGTATTTTGTAATGATCCAGTGCGATGCATTTTTAAACCGGAAAGTCTTCAAATCTGCGTCAATACCAGGGGGCAGAAATTTTTACTTGGGGAATCTAAGGCTGCGTTCGGAATGCACACTTGTCCACTCGCTCACTCACTCTTTATATTGTTTTCAATGTAGAACATTCACAACACAGTGCCCTATATAGTGGGTGAGTGTGCATTTCGAACGCATTATCCAATCAAACGCCAGTGCCGCGGTGCTTGTGCGTCAGTTATTCTCTTACGTAACGTCAGTTGTACTCCTTCCTTTCATCCAGGCCATGGAGTAGTTCAAAGGGTCTTCAGTAAGCTCTCCTTTTATGGCTTGGCTGCCGCAAGCTGTTTTTATTTAAGCTGGCCTGATTAACAATCAAACAATTTATAGAGTGAGCGACCAATACCAATAGGGGATGGGGGCGTGACGTCACGGCTGCAGCGCCACAGGGGTTGATGGGAGAGATCGCCATTCTGTGAGGCCACTTCTTGTTGTTGCGCGCCGAGAAGTTACAGCCATGGGAAGAACCTGCTGTGTGGTCGGATGTAGCCAGTTTTCATTTAGCTGATACCGCATACCAATTATGACTCCGGACTTCCCACGCTTTTCTTTACTCAGGGGTTGGAAGCAATGCATGCGTTTCATGATCGTTTAAATGAAATAAGATCATTTGAGACGTCTTTAAGCAATTCCCTTGCTTCCAACCCCTCCACGCACAAGGATTTCAGTTCCGCACGAGAATCTCTTACATACGCGTTGATTGAATAATTGCTAACTACAGCAGAGGAACGTAAATATGCCACTTAAACACTCTGAATGCGTGAGAGTTGACAGGTTTGCGTTATAAATGAAAACTGGCCACATCAGTGTTGAGAGTTTTCGGGGTTTCTGTAATGGTAATTTAAATGAATGACTGAAAACAGGTTGTGACCAATCATCAATTTTAAGGGATTGTTTGAGCTTCTCCTGTTGCCAGTTCACGAGCCGCCACTGAGTAGCCTATAATGTATATCTCACTAATCACAGGTAGGTAAGCAAGCAAGACGATACACACCTTTGTGTGAACGACGCTGTTTTCACAGCTCGGTGGTTTGCAGATCTCCAAATCATGGACCTAGCCATTTTTGAATTGTACATGGGCTTCCATAGATTTCTAATTCCGAAATTCATCCTCTGTATATGCACTGACGCCGCAGACTAAGTACACAAAAATATTGGGAAATGTCAAAGGGGGTAAGGCGGGTTTCGTCTCCAGTTTCTCGCAGGCACCTCATACTGATCCAAATTTCCGATCAACGCGATCTTTTTTATTTACCGTTTTCTTGCGTTCGGTAAAAGTTTGTCTCTGTATAGTAGGCTACATTTCTTTCGTTTAACCGACTTCTTAGCAACGCTTAATCAGAGATGTCAAGTCTCACGCATTACACGTGAGTCTCTCCTGTTAGTGGCATTCACGTTCCTGTGTCGTAGTCAGCAATTCGTCCCATGAATAACAAAAGGTCGCAAAAGACATTCCTGATGAAACCTGTTTTTCTGCACCACGAAGTAACAGGTTTCATCAGGAAAGTCACTTGCGACCTTTTGTTATTCATAGGACGAATTATTCAATCAAAGCGCACTGAAGAAATTCACTCGCGGAATTTAAGTCATTGTGCATCAAGTTAATCATTTTCACGTTCATTACGGTGGATTTCCCCACTAGTGACACGGAAATCAATTATGACTTGGGAATTCTCAGGCTTGTCTTTACTGAGGGATCGAAAGCAATGGAATTGCATAAATACGTTTCAAATGGTCTTATTTCATTAAAACAATTTAAACGATCATGAGACACATGCATTGTTTCCAATCCCTGAGTAAAGAGAAGCATGGGAAGTCCGGAGTCATAATCGCTTTCCATGTTACTTGTGGTGAGGTCCACCTTTAAGCAAGTGAAACTGAAACTTCAGTGCACAAGGATTTTAATACCGCGTGAGAATCTCATTAAGCGTTCAATGAATAATTGCAGACTACGGTGAATAAGCCTAAAAAACGCGTGAGACCTACGCCGTGAGACTTGGCATCTCTGCGCTTTCGACAAGTTTTCACCTAGTTACTGTATCTCTTTGGCTCTGTTTTAATGTATGCTGCATTCGGTAAAGCGTCCCACGAGCCGTGTTTTCGAGACACGGCTGGTGAATTCCGTTCTTTTGACCGCACTGTCCGAATGACCCTTCCTCGTACCTTCGACTTTAATTCACGACACAACTCGTGTTTACAAGTTTTACGAGTGTTACCGAATGCAGCATTAGTCTCGCTCGATATGGCCTCACAATATGGCGGCGCGCTATTGTTTACGTCCCAGAATGCATTGCGCAGTGACGTCAGTTGCCAAGCCCTATACATGACCTATAATTGAGCCCCTAAGAACCATACTGGGCCAACCCATGTTGGGGTACTTTTGAGAAAATGGGACTCAAAGTTGCCAGAGTAAACACTGCACCTAGAGTCATCTAGTTTAAACACTGCATTTGGTACAAACTCAAGATATGTAAAATCATGCACATGCACTTCTTGTGCAGGTTTTGGGTGCCCTTCTGCTGCATTAAATTGAAACCAACCTCCTTCTGAGGAGGAAGCATAATCTTCTGATTCATTTGGGACAAACTTTGGGTCTCTGTCATCTTCCACTTCACCATCATCATCAATCACAATAAGCAACTCCTCATCAGTGAGATACCGAGCTGCCATGTTTACAATGAATTATGGGAAGGTTGTTGGATGGCGTATTATGGCTAAGGCAGTGCAGTGCATATATACAGGGGCAGAGAAGACATTTGCTTGTATTAACAATCCATGTGGGCAGATTGGGTTGGGCTGGTAGGAAATGTAGATCTCAGTTTTCTGCACATGCTGACTACCACAACTCAATTTCGGCAAAAGTGCGGGATGGCCCGGTATGGTTCTTAGGGGCTCAATTAGAAATGGTAATGAAAGGTGAATTCCCATTACCTACATTTATATAATTGATACGGCATTGTAAATCCAAAACTTTCGCTGACTTTGCAGGAATTAGTCTTTGCCGTCCATGGGATTGTCACACAGCTGTGCAACCTTACAGCGCCCTTTAGCCGTGACAACATTCAAAATAAAGAACGGATTACCGCAGGCTTGCAAACTAATTTCCGCAAATCTGTGCTCCTTAACGAGCACTGAAATTATGAAGACATATTGATATGTTACGTCGTCATTTAATTGCTGAAGACGCCTCATAATTTTGTGGTGCAATGCATAACCATGCTATCAAAAGTAAATTAGACTGTCATCGGTTTTTACCAATTAGTCTGAGCAACTGTGGCTAATCGGGAGATGTAAACTGCGAAAGGTTAAGGTTATTAAGCATTTTTAAAGGCGAGGTTTCCGAAGATCAAATTCAAAATCAGAAGATTCCCCAATTAAAAATGTCTGCCCCCTGGTATTGAAGCCAATTTGAAGACTCGCTGGTTTAAAAATGCGTCGCACTGGATCATTACCGAATTAAAATTTATAAAACTATGCGTTTTAGACACTTCGAGTATTCTACTTTCCGCTGAAATATACTTTGCCAAGGTGCTGTCTCCTCCTTTAAATTCATTATTTGAGTTTGAAGAGAAAATTGTTCACACTGCTATTTTTGAACAGATTAATATTCTTTTTCTTTGCTTCCTGTAAAAGAATAACACAGATTTGATCAAATTTGTTGATGCTTTGATTTGAAATTGAATGTGTAAAGTTTCCACTTCATTTGAAATATGGAACGTGTTATGTTTTCACTCCAGCCTCTTTCGCTTTACTGCCTCCAGTCATTCCAACTCCCCTTTCTCCCTTTTGATCCTTCAAAATAATAGATTTTAAAATGTTAATTTTGATTGTTTTTGATGGGAATGCATTTCTTTGGTATAATTATCCAAGACCTGTGTCTGTGTGTACCTGTTGTAACGATGCCTTTAATTCTTTGCCAATCCAGATTTGGATTCTTTCATTAGGGGCTGTTTTTGGCTTCTCCTCATATGGACCAATTTCCTTGTTCGGGGTGATAGCCAATGAAACTGCCCCTTCCAACTACTGCGGAATGTCGCATGCCATTGTTGCTCTGATGGCTAATGGTAGGTCACAAACATTCTTTATATTTGTAAAGTATTTCATGGACCATATGTAAATTGCAAGTTTAACAGGGCTGTACACAGCTCATATTATGGAGGCTTTGTATTTTAATTGGGTGTGAATGCTGAAAGCATTCAAACTCTATGTTCTTCTGTTACCAAAATTCTTAATTTTTCTTATTATTATTCCGCCGCGTTTTTTGATTCACCGTAACTTCAATATACTTCAACTGATTCAAACCATTCAAATTTCATCTTACTCAGTTCCATTAGGACATTATCTGAAACTTTCAGATTTTCCGTAACATTCATAGTTTTCCAGAAATTCAACGTTAAAATTCCAATTCCTATTAAATCCCATTCAAAAAAAAAACTTAGGCCCTGAATGCGTTCCACAAACTTCAACCGATTCAAACCATTCAAACATCAAAATGTTCAGCTGAATTAGGAATCGACAGGCCTGACTTTTCTAATTCCTAACATTCATACTTTCCCAGATATTCCAGGTTTTTTTCAAACCGTTTTCCCATTGAAAATGAATTACGGAATCTTCAAAAATCGGAAAATTTCACCTTTTTTCAAACGGTAACTACCGATTCATACTTTCAGTTAGAAACCCCATTCCAACTGGAAAGTATTCAACATTTTCTTGATGTTTTACGAATGATTCAACTTTTCAATCCCATTCAAACTTTAAAAAATATTCACCGTTTTCTGAAACTTTGTTATAATGGAAGTCAATGAGAAAATCCTTCAAACTCACTCAACAGTCATTAGATGACATATAAAATGCTCCTTGGCAGTTAAAGCCTCATGCAGAGACAATTACTTGTGAAGCAGCTCAAGGTTTGAAATTATGAACAATCTAAAAGACTGTCTGTCAGTCTGACTGCCTGTCTGTGTCTGTCTGGGTCTTTCTGTGTCCATCTTGGATATTTTAGACTGCAGTCATACGTCATTCAAATGTCACAGTGCCATTGCCCACAGGTGATTGGCCGAATCAAATGCAGTTTGGCCAATCACCTGTGTGTAACAGCACAGTGAAATTTGAATACCGAAAGCGCCTATTTCACCAACCTGAGTTCTTGGCAGTTAAAACCTCTTACAGAGACAATTACATGTGAAGCAGCTCAAGCTTTGAAATCATGAACAGTCTAAGATTGTCAGTCTGCCTGTCTCTGTCTGTCACTCTGCCTGCCTGTCTGTGTCTGTCTCTGTCTTTCTGTGTCCATCTGGGACATTTTAGACTGCAGTCTTTTTTTTTTTAACTGTTAATACATTCCAACTTTGAGCTGGTTCATGTTTAACTCATTCATTCAATCATTCATTCATTCTTTCATTCTTTCTTTATTCAGCTTTCTTTCTTTCAGTTTTTTAATAAACATTCAAGTATTCTACATAATTCAAAAATTATTATATTTTCATGGCAGCTATTCAGTGTGGCGTCAGCAAACATTCAAACATTCAAATCATTCAAACTTTGTTGTATTCAAGACAGCATCACAGTGTGGCTTCAGCTTTCAGCATTCACACCCGCAATTTCTTCAGAAATTGCTTCTCTAGTTGATATTAAAGTACATTGGTTAGACTTGAATTTAGGGGGGGACAAGTGTTGTTTGGAGCCCTATTTCGCTTGATTGGAATTTCTTCTGTAATATCAATTATAGTCATTTTTGTGTAGGGGTTTATATACGAGAGTTGTAAAACCCCATTCTTGGACATCTGCCGTCCTGTAATTTGGTGCCCCAACCCAAACAGAGCATCATAGCAAACCTTATTACTCTGCTACATTTTTGGATTGAGCCATGTCAGATGCTATTTGTCATGGTGAAGATGAAAATCTACAGGAAGGCAGATAAGAAATGGGCTTTGTATACCACTCTCTTCACATCAGAATGGCAGCTTTGTATGGAACTAACTATGCTGGATTCCTAATCCCTTCATAGAAGTACGCTATGTTTTAATTGTAAACTGAATTTCATATTCTTAATAGTCTCACTCATTTCATACTCATCACGCTTTGGTGTTTTTGTGCCCTGATAACTGTGATTGTGTACTGGTTACAGCAGATGGGTTCCGCATTTTGAATTTGGCTATAGGGTTGTAGGTGCGCTGCTTTGTTTTTGATTCTGAATATTGATTTTAAGTGATGGGTTCTTCTCTGGGTGGCTCTTCTCTGGGCCTATATATATATAGGCCTTGACACACCGGATGCGTAACAAATAAACGACACGAAAATACGAAGTGTTCGGATGCGAAATGTTCGGATCAAAACTCTTCACACCGGCTCCAACGCGAATTTGCGACAGAAACTCAGGAAAACGAATTTACAAAGTTTTGACAGCTCACTGCTTAGCAGAAAAAGAGGACAGAGGAAGAACAGGGAAGAAAAGGAAAAATGGACTCATCCTCCAGTAATGAAGATCTTTTCTTCATCGCTCCTTCTAAGAAAAAAAAGAGGTTTTGGGTACACCCTCTGTTACAAAGTAGGGATAGAGAAGGAAAGTTTCACCTCCTAAAAGAGGCGTTTTCTTTCGCAGATAAATGACGACATAAAATATCAATATATCTTTGTAATTTCTGCGCTGGTGAAACTGCACATATTTGCGTAAATTGGTTTGCGAGGCTCATGAAGCAATAAGCCACAAGAATCTGTTCTATACTATTGTGAATGTTGTTATGGCTGAAGAGCGTTGTTAGGCACGTTGCACAGCTGAGTAACAATTGTAAGGAACACGAAAATAAATGCTGCGAAGTCAGCAAAAGTTTTGGATTTTTTGCATCTATTGTATTGCCATCATTACATTGCCATATCAATTTTATAAATGTAGGCAATAGGCATTCACTTTTTTTCATGCTTTGGTCTTGGTTGTTCGGGCAATAAATTGTTTGTCAATTAGGCGAACTTAAACGCGAACAGCCGAAGAGCAATCGAGCGGTAAAGCGTGTATGGGGTGTGATTAGTGCCACGGCCTAGCTAAATGAGCTCACTGAGTGGACAGCTGACCTGTCTGACGTACACCTCCTGTGTGTTGAAAAAGCAGTTCGATTATCATGGGAGTAAATGGAGACAACATGTAGCGGCGGCGTCAAGTAGGCGGTCACACGGCCAAGCTCATCGCTGTGGACGTGACGGCGTAGCGGCGTGACGTTAGAAATAGGTCATTTTTTCCTAAGCGTCTGGATAAGCAACGTGTGGACCAACGTGTGGATATGCGCCTGGATAACCTCCGCGTGGATAAGCATGTGGACAACCGACGCTCGTCACTACGGGTAAAGTACAAAACCCAAAACCAGTGAAGTTGGCACGTTATGTAAATCGTAGATAAAAACAGAATACAATGATTTGCAAATCCTTTTCAACTTATATTCAATTGAATACACTGCAAAGACAAGATGTTTAATGTTCAAACTGAGCAACTTTATTTTTTTTTTTGCAAATAATCATTAACTTAGAATTTAAAGGCAGCAACACATTGCAAAAAAAGTTGGCACAGGGCCTTTTTACCACTGTGTTACATCACCTTTCCTTTTAACGACACTCAGTAAACGTTTGGGGAACTGAGGAGATCAATTTTTGAAGCTTTTCAGGTGGAACTCTTTCCCATTCTTGCTTGATGTACAGCTTAAGTTGTTCAACAGTCCGGGGTCTCCGTTGTCATATTTTACGCTTCATAATGCGCCACACATTTTCAATGGGAGACAGGTCTGGACTACAGGCAGGCCAGTCTAGTACCCGCACTCTTTTACTACGGAGCCATGCTGTTGTAACACGTGCAGAATGTGGCTTGGCATTGTCTTGCTGAAATAAGCAGGGGCGTCCATGAAAAAGACGTTGCTTGGATGGCAACATATGTTGCTCCAAAACCTGTATGTACCTTTCAGCATTAATGGTGCCTTCACATATGTGTAAGTTGCCCATGCCTTGGGCACTAATACACCCCCATACCATCACAGATGCTGGCTTTTGAACTTTGCGCCTATAACAGTCCGGATGGTTCTTTTCCTCTTTGGTCCGAGGACAAGACGTCCACAGTTTCCAAAAACAATTTGAAATGTGGACTCGTCAGACCACAGAACACTTTTCCACTTTGCATCAGTCCATCTTAGATGAGCTTGGGCCCAGCGGCCGGGCGGCGTTTCTGGGTGCTGTTGATAAATGGCTTTCGCTTTGCATTGTAGAGTTTTAACTTGCACTTGCAGATGCAGCGACGAACTGTAGTTACTGACAGTGGTTTTCTGAAGTGTTCCTGAGCCCATGTGGTGATGTCCTTTACACACTGATGTCGGTTTTTGATGCAGTACCGCCTGAGGGATCGAAGGTCACGGGCATTCAATGTTGGTTTTCGCCCTTGTCGCTTACGTGCAGTGATTTCTCCAGATTCTCTGAACCTTTTGACGATATTACGGACCGTAGATGATGAAATCCTAAATTTCTTGCAATAGCTCGTTGAGGAATGTTGTTTTTAAACTGTTCGACAATCAGCTCACGCATTTGTTCACTAAGTGGTGACCCTCGCCCCATCCTTGTTTGTGAATGACTGAGCATTTCAGGAAGCTGCTTTTATACCCAATCATGGCACCCACCTGTTCCCAATTAGCCCGTTCACCTGTGGGATGTTCCAAATAAGTGTTTGATGAGCATTCCTCAACTCTCTCAGTCTTTTTTGCCACTTGTGCCAGCTTTTTTGAAACATGTTGCAGGCATCAAATTCCAAATGAGCTAATATTTGCAAAAAATTACAAAGTTTACCTGTTCGAACATTAAGTAACTTGTCTTTGCAGTGTATTCAATTGAATATAGGTTGAAAAGGATTTGCAAATCATTGTATTCTGTTTTTATTTACGATTTACACAACGTGCCAACTTCACTGGTTTTGGGTTTTGTAAATCTATAATGTTGCTATCAGCCAACGTAATGATAATCTAATTCTGCGAGGCCAGTAAGTTAACTTTGAACTGTAATGCTTACTCACAGTCTTCCAATCTAACTTTCACGAAAGTGCAGAATCAGAGTGTTATCAAATAACCAACGGTAGCCTGTGTTTTCTGGATCTAGATAATGCTACTCAAACTAGCTAGTTTATTCCGTTCTCACTGGTTAGCTTTGGCTGTTTTGATAAATGTCAGCTTTTTAGCCTCTGTTTGCTCAAAATGAGTAACAATGTTTGGCTGGCGTATGTGCAATAGCGGCTTAGGTCATCATGTGTCACAGTAGCGCTCGCTAAGTTGCATGTATATTTTAGAAAATGGAACTGTTTGCACACATTTTACTGAGCTATTTCATACTTGGAAGTACTTAGAATGGAGATTGGGTCACAGACCATGAAAAGGAAGAAAGCAGTTTATTCTGAAGTTAAAATGGGAAAGACTGAGAGTCACAGAGTAGTTTTGACAATACCCATTAAGCCAAACCGAGCTGTCTTCTTCATTTTGAGTTTCATGTGTGGCAGCCCATATGCAAAAATGGGTCGCTCCATATTATGTTGAATTACATGATTCAACTATTCTAAAATTAAACCATATCAGAGGCTTACACAGACCCTTTTACCCTCAGAAAATGGTTATGTTTATTCCTCCTTTTGATAGTGATCTAATTTTCTTTTTATTACCACATCTGACATTGCCTTTCAAAAGGCTGAAACAGTTGGTCCAAATTTAAGAATCCCCAGCGTCCAGCTTTCTTTCCCCACAGATTTGCTTTAGGTTTAGTGAGTCTTGGATCCTTTTTTCTTAATATATTATTATAAGTGACATAATGCTCTCTTCACCAATATAATACATTTGTGAACAGGACATGTAGCCTATCATATTTATGGATTAAGTTACTTCATAATGCTGGTAGCAGTCTGCCAATTGACCAATAAGGTCGAGGTGGCACAAGAATTATTTTGTTTAGAAAATTTGATTTCTCATTTCCAGGCCACTGCCTACCAGCCAAACAGTGGCTGATTTATAGAAGTGCTCCTGTTTTAGAAAGGTAAGGTTTTTTACTGCAGATTTCATGCAGAAACATGAGTTTGAAGACATTTTTAGGGTTGTGATGACATGTATCCTTCCACTAGCCCCCCCCCGATTGTTTTATATAATGCGTGTGAGACCTCATTCTAACAATAATTGGTCATTGATGGGGCCAGAAGTAGCTAAGTCTTCTTGCATAGAGATTATATTGAAATGTATATTATTTTCTTTTGGAGGTGTGTCACCTGCAGCTAACCATTGTTTGATTTAAGAAGTTTCACTTTTTCATTATTGGACCTTTGTATTGACACCAGATATCAGTATAGAGTCAAAACTTACTAACGGGTGACAATTATATGATACCAAACAATATTAGGACATACACATCTTTTTGTCAAGTAGGCTGGGTGCTTGGTCAAAAAAGGTATAGGCCTACAGCCAAGCATAAGGTGAAGTAGTTCAGATTCACACACCAGGTGGCTCCTGTTTGAAAGAACTTATTTACCAGTAGGTGGTGCTTTGTGCTCTACTTAATTAGACACAGTATTTCACTTTGCTCTGAATGCGTTCTGTACAGCTGTGGCCAGGGCGGACAGACAGCGGCTGCTTGCCCAAAATGGCAAGATCCTGCAGTTATAGCCAGGACCCAGACTGCAAGGGCCTGAGTCATCTCTTGTTGGGCCTCTCCCTCTTGAGCCACAGAGGACTGTCCCCCATGGCTGCTTCCACCACCAACTTCATTTCATAAACTGTCTCTTAGCTCCCTCCTCACAGATGCCTGCTGCACGCACGCATTACCCTGTCAAATTATTTTCATCATGATTCACTATTGTTCAAGCAGTGCCCTAATACCTTATCTCTTCTCTGTGGTGGTCACAAGACCTCGGAGACTAGACACTTATGGAGGAAGATGTAGCTGGTGTAAGCAAGCCAGCCTTCAGGACTTCAAGGGCTTGGTATCTTGGGATCCCTCCGACAAGTGTCATGAGTGATTTTAGCCACGTGTAGAGTAGAAGGAGGCAGAAGGGGACAACCCATTGGCAAATTTGAAAGTATTTAAATTTAAATTGTGAGGTTTCGTTCAGGAACCAGTTGCGAGAACACAGGATTGCAGTAAAAGTGGCTTTATTGAACGAGGGGGGTAACCCCCGCAGGGCAGAAGGCAAAGGTACAGAGTCCACAAGCCAAAAATCACAATCCAGGAGGGCAAAAACAGAATCAAAAACCAGGGCAGCAAACACAGTACTCGTGGTCAGGCAAAAATAGGTTCGGTACACAGGCACAGGTTTGTCAGAGAAGCAAAGCCAAAATCCAGAGGGTGAAATCCAAACCGTTACCAGGGCAGCAAACACAAAACTCGTAGTCGGGCAAAAAAGGGTTCGAAAACAGATGCAGACAAAAGTACAAAAGAGCAGAGCCAAAAATCGTAAGTCGGGCGGTCCAGTCAGAAGATAAACACTATGAGTACAAGGCGAAAGATAGCAGTACAGGTAAACAAGAGAAAACATTCTGACGGGGAACTGCAGTGAGAAGACAGCTTAAATACACTCAAGGGAAGTCACATGCTATGATTAGGATCAGGTGATGAGGATCAGACTAATTACAAAGGAAGGAACATGAGGGAGAACCTAATCACATGAAATTGGCAAAAGCCAAAACGCGGACAGGGAACACGAGACAACCTATGACAAAACATACAGCTCCGGTTAGGGAGTTCTAATGTGCACAGATAATGAGAGGTAGGACAGAGTGGAGCAGGTGCAGAGGATCTGCTGAATTGCAGCAAAGACTAAGTGCAGGCAAGAGGCGGAGACTAGAACAGGGCGAGTGCTGAGAGCTTGTTAATCAATTAGTAAGTGCAGCTATACAATCCCTAGTGCTCGTTAGTAAGTTAGTATTATATACAATGTTAGTTTGGGTTAGTAACTTTAACGAAAACAACAAACTGTTAGTATTGGTTAGTAATATAGAAAAGAGAGGCGAAGGAAGCAAACGAGATTGGAAGGAATGTTTGAAACCCAGAGACCATGAAATCACCTAAGCATGTGACACGCAGGACTGGGGAGAAGCTGTAACTTAACAAGAGACCAGACAGGGGAGACAAAGTGCAATGCAGGGCATGAATAAAGACATGGACCGGAATCTAACAGAATAGTGGATTGGGAATGGCAAAAACGAAAACATGGCAAAGTACAAAAACGAAACCGAACATGGCAAAACCTAACAGACATAATCATAAACATAACAGGGAGTGGCAGAATTATAACAAACATGGCAGAATCATGACAGAACAGATTAGAATCATAACATTAATAACTTTATTTTAATTTATTTTTACAAATTATTAAATGTCATTGCTTAGATACACTTTGTACTTATGTAATAACTTAATTTGGACATGTACTGGAGCTTTATGATGTTATGAGTAAAGTTATAGAACTGAACATTTTTATACTCCACCCTTGTATTAAAA
Source organism: Gymnothorax javanicus (assembly GCA_029692085.1). Classification (NCBI taxonomy): domain Eukaryota; kingdom Metazoa; phylum Chordata; class Actinopteri; order Anguilliformes; family Muraenidae; genus Gymnothorax; species Gymnothorax javanicus. Next base: position 106,451,154 of record CM056195.1, read on the forward strand.
GGAATTGTATTACTGATGACATGCATTTATTTCACTCTTGTTTAATTAAACAATTGGATTTTACTTTAAAATCTTTTGAAATTACGCAGAGCATGGATTCTACCTGGAATTGTCTGATGTATGTTGGCTTATACTGTGTCCCCAGGGCATGATCTTTGGGGGGGGGAATGCATTCTCTCCCCCCCCCGAGTAATATCCTTTGTAAACATAATATCAATGAAAACAAAATGTACTGCCTCAGACACAAGTGATTCATTAGTTTTGTCCCTGTAATCGTACACAAACTAGTCCATCATTGTTCTCATTGGAATATTTGGCGCCCTTCAGTAAAAATACACAATACAAGATGGAGGGAAAAAAGTATTTTCTTTATCATCATGATCTTTCATTACAACTATTCACAGAAATCTAACTTTTAATTGCAGTAACATAATTGAAAGAAACCTTGAAATTCTGGCAAGAAACAATTATGTTTTTCAAAAATGTGTGTCCCACCATTACTGTCAACTCTGCACTTAATTTGTGTGACCTCCCTTTGCCAGGATAACAGCTTTTATTTTTCCTCTTTAATGTATGAGGAGGTTGGTGAACTCATGGAATGGGATCTCAGATTGCTCCTCAGTGCAGAATTTCTCCATGTCCTTCAGATTCAGAGGTTAATGCTTGTGGACTCTCTTTGTCATTTCATTCCACAGATTTTTTATGGGGTTAATGTCAGGAGACTGTGATGGTCATGGAAAAAGTTAAATGTTCTGCAGTTAGTGAACCATTTTTGACTAGATTTTCAGGAGTGCTGTCATGGTTTTCATTCAGAAATATTTTCATATTATGAGGTTCCCCCATCCTCAAGCAATTTGAGAGAGACAAATTCTTCTGAAAATTAGGCTTTATTGAGGCATAGTGATGAATATAAAGCCGGTTCTTTTTGCACGAGAAGAACTGCTATTCTGCTTTTCACACCCTGTTTTTATACCTTCATCACAGGAAATATCTTCCAAATATGGTTTTTCCGCCCTCTCACGCTACAATGGTTTTTCTCTTTTTATCATTAGTTGGCATCCTTTGCAAAATAACAACTTCAAGGCTACTTGTTGTTAACTTTTAGTTGGGTCACAGGTCATCCTAGAGACAGGCAAACCAAAGCACTGCCAACTTGCCTTGAAAACTGCAACCAAAAGATAACAGCCCTCTTCCAGTATAATACTGGAGCATGCATGACTATATGATTTCTGATGAATGATGGGGAATAATGCTGATGACTGAACAGATATTGCCTGAATCAACTGAACAGATGTCAATCAAAGCTACAGAAGCCAAGTGCTTATGTGTGTGTGTGTGTGTGTGTGTGTGTGTGTGTGTGTGTGTGTGTGTGTGCATGTGCATGTGCTTGTGTATGTGTGTTACTGTTGCTTACATAATATGGTTACTGATTATGATTATTAATGATGGTTATTGATTTGCTGATGAATATGATTAGAAATATTGAAATATAATTCTCAACAGTGCATTAGATCCAAGTCCTGCAGCAAGGTCTAACCACAGCCTCTTTAAAGCTTCCTGACTGAGGCTGTTCTGTTTTTATTGAATATCAGCTAGTATTAGATGGGGTCCATGATACAATGCATCCTAATAAGATGTCCAGGGCTTTTGGAACAAGAACAGTCCCACAACTACAAAATGAATGAATACACATGTAAGAATAAAAAATTAAGAATACAAGAAAACACAAGTACAAGAAGAAAATACAAACAATACTCATTCCCTTCTAGGTTGTAATGATAGAAATGTAGTGTATAATCTTTTTCCTGATTCCACTGAATTTATTTGCAATTTGCAATGTAACTGGTTTTCTTCAACTCCAAGCTGTATAAATATTGTTAGATATTGCAAATATACGATTAAATACCTATTGAATTGGGCCTACATCATCATTTTAGTCAGACCTCATTACACATATACTTGACTTTGATTTTAATCCAGGATTTTCTAGGGGTATCAAGACTTATGCAACAGAGTTTGGAGGACAAATAGTACAAAATCAGGCATGTTAGACCTCGCATATTGACAAAAAAGATAAATGACTGACTAGAAATAATTTTTAAAGAGATTTAAAAAAAAAAACATTTTTCACTCAACAGATCGGAAAGAAAATAATAACAACGAATGGTAGACTAGGTTTCTTATTGTGAACATATTGGAGAGATTGTTGTAACAATACAAAAAACTTTTGAGATAACCGTAGCCAATGCTACTACAATGAACTGCAATATTAAGATAACAAACGTCTCTCAATGAATATTGCGTGTCTGAAAGGATTAAATTTCATACCGCATTTTTACTTTTACTATGAATATTCGATTATAAACCTAAAGGTTCACATTTGTATTACTTAGTCTAATTTTCCCATCTCTGCACTCAGTTGGCTCGTTCACATTTTTCAAAGTAATACAAGAAACTTAAAGTACAACTTTCTTCAGACGTAGCGACGGCGTCACGTCACTTAGTCACGGCGGTGGTCACGGCATTTGTTCGTTTACCAAGTTTCTTCAGAGGTAGCGACAGCGTCAGGTCACTGAGTCACGGGATAGACACGGACATTCATCAGGTCAGTGAGCTCTTTAGCTAGGCCGTGGTGCTAATCACACCCCATAAGCGTGAGGTTACAGAAAGCATTCTGAACACCTAACGGCACGCCGCTGCCCGAGAGGCTATTGAGTCGGAGGAACGTCTTGCAGTCTGTCTGAGGTAGGCAAGTTGTTAAAACATGATTGGTTGATGCGTTTGCTCACAGTGCGAATGTTTGTAAAAATCGAACTCGATCCGAAAAATAAAAGGTTCGCTTTTTCGCAGTGTGATAATTACATTCTATGTGTAAAACCTCATGCCCAATCAGCAGTTCGAAATATTTTTTTTTCATGCGAATTATTTGCACACACACACACACACACACACACACACAAAAAAAACGCATCCGGTGTGTCAAGGCCTTTGAACTTAATTTGCCTCAGTGTTGGTTAGTTAGCCAGCATCATATAACGCCTGGATGTAGTTACATTTGATGGGTTCCTTTGTTGAGCTCTTTGCCCCATGACTGCTGAGTTATTATTGAATTGTACCATGGTTTCAGCTGCAGTTGGTGGGATTGCTTTTTTGCCCTTGCCTTGGTTGCATTCAGCGGGATTGATTATGTGTAGGTAAATAAATGGGATTATCATCCCTGCCGCTAAGTGGTTTGGAATATAGGAATAAGTGTAGTTCATCCGTCCATCACACTTCTTTTCTGAATCAGAACTGTTTAATATTTCTCAACAAAATTTCATAAATGGATACATCTGATGGTGTAGATATGCCTTTTCATACTTCCATCCTTCCTCTGGTCTGTTTGTCTTTCCCTCCACTACATTTGTTTCCCAGCCACATATCAGCCTTCCCCTTTTTTTCTGGGCCAAGAACCCTAAACTGTTTAATATTTCTCAATGAAATTTTATATACATTTTGTTGTGTAAATATGCCTTTTCCCATTTCTGTCCGTCCTCCAATCCATCAGCCTGTCTGTCCTCCGCGTTTTGCATCCAGGCTACATATCAGCCATCTCGCTCTTTTTCAGGCCTGAAATCCTGAACCGTTCAACATTTCTCACAGATACATCTAATTCTTTTAATGTGCCTTTTCATTCTTCTGTCTGTCCTCCCGTACATCTGTCCGTCCATCCACCGCATTATTGTTATTGTTATGGTTTCCAGGCCATGTATCAGCCATCTTCTTATTTTCTGACCCAAACCTCCTAAACGTTCAACATTAATGTGTGGGTATATCAAGCCATCCCATTCTTTTCCAAGCCAGAACTCCTAAATTGTTCAACATTAATATACTCAAAATTTGATAGGGATCAGAGGAATTTTTTTGTGAAATGACATGCAAATTTGGTAACTGCCACTGATGAACAGTATACTGGATAAATGACATGCAGTCAGACACAAAACACATTTGCAAGTGCATTTAATGACATTAAATGAGTGTGCAGCCTCACACTTTTGGCTTTCACGAACACTTCATGGTTTCACCTCTGACATGTAAAGTGAAAACAGACAGTGTTCGTCTGATGTTTCATTACCACAGTTAATGTCAATAACGGGAATGGCCTCCCCTAGCTTGAATGACGGCTTGACAACGTCGGGTCATACTGTCAATCAGAACCCGGATGCTTGCAATTGGAATGTTGTTCCATTCTTCAACAAGGGCATTTCCGAGCTCTTCTAGAGTTGTTGGTTGTGCCCTACGACCGGTAATGGCGACCTGCAGCATGTTCCACACATGCTCGATAGGGTTTAGGTCCGGCGAACGCGTGGGCCAGTCCATGCGGACAATTGTCTCCTGCTCTAGGAATTGATTCACCACCCTAGCACGATGGGGACGGGCGTTATCATCCATCAAGATGAAATCAGGGCCAACAGCACCAGCGTATGGTCTTACGTACACATTGAGGATCTCATCCCTGTACCGTACCCCTGTCATCGTCCCTCTCCCCATGACATGCAGGTCCATTCTGCCGTTCCTGCTTATTCCTCCCCAGACCATAATTGATCCGCCACCATAACGGTCGTGTTCGTTGATGTAGGCGTCATTAAATCGCTCACGTTGTCTTCGCCACACCCGTTGCCTCCTGTCAGTAAAGTCCAAGCAATATCGGGACTCATCAGTAAAGAGAACTGGAGCCCAATCGTTGTGTGTCCATGTGACATGATCGTGAGCCCAATCCAAACAGTCACGCCTATGACGCACGGTCAGTGGGATTCGAACACATGGCCTTCTTGAGTTGAGGCCGGCAGTATGAAGACGATTCCGTATCGTCTGAGTGGATACCCTGACCCCCGAGGCGTTATGAAGGTCATTTCGTAGGGTGGTGGCTGTCCAGAAAGGATGACGTCGTGCCTGAAGTGTGAGAAAGTGGTCTTGTCGTTGTGTAGTCGATCTCTGAAGACCACCCCCATGACAGCGTGCTGCTGTACCAAACGTTTGATGCCGGTTCCACGCTCTGTTCACAACGCTTTGGCTGACGTTAAGTGCATTAGCAACGTGATGTTGTGAGAAGCCAGAGTCAAGCATTCCGATGCATCTTCCCAATTGCTCTGAAGTCAAAGTCTAAGACGTTCAGGAGACATTGTTATTGCTAAATGTAATGCAAAAAATTTGGGAACTTCCAAATTTTCACCAACAAGCAACACACATGTCTGAGTTGAAATGGTGAAGTGTTAGTTAAAGCCAAAATGTGAGGCTGCACGCTCATTTAATGTCATGAAATGCACGTGCAAATGTGTTTTGTGTCTGACTGCATGTCATTTATCCAATATATTGTTCATCAGTGGCAGTTACCAAATTTGCATGTCATTTCACAAAAAAAATTCCTATGATCCCTATCAAATTTTGAGTAGTATATATGGCCATATTGGACTGCGTAGATGTGCCTTTTCATACTTTCGCCCATCCTCCCGTCCGTCTGTCCATCCCTCCATCACTGTTTTTTCTCAGGCTAGATATCAGCCATCCCATTGCGGGGATCTGACTTTTTTCATACTTATTATACCTTGATATTGGTTGGTTCACTTTCTGCGTACAGTTGGCTAGATTGATTAAAATTCTTTTGTTTTAGCGATCCATTTTGTTGGTTGCAGGTGGTAAGATTTTTGAAAATGCTTTTATTTGGGTTAGTTGATAGTACTGTTATGCCTTTGTGTTGGTTACAATCAGTAAGATTGATAAAAATGCTATAGTGCTGGTTAGTTTATGGTATTATTATGTTTTTGAGTCATTTACAGTCAATGAGATTGATTAAAATGTCTTTAGCTTGATTAGTTGATGAGCTCATTATGCCTTTGTGTTGATTATTAGATGAGATTTTTATGCCTTCATGTTGATTACAGTCGGTGGATTCCTCTCTGGGCTCCCGTTCAGCAGCGTTGCCAAGCACTACAGCTGGGACACTGCCTTCTGGGTTGCTGAGCTGACCTGCGCTGTGACGACCATCACCTTCTTCCTCCTGCGCAACATTCGCACCAAGATGGGCCATGTGCCCAAGAAATCCGACTGAGCTCCACATTAAATATTCCTTAGTGACTGACGAGGACAGCTTTTTCATCTCGACTTGCAGTTTTCACAGGGAAGCAAGAATATATATAATGAAATTGCAGATGTGTTCCTCATTACTGTTTTCTTGTCTGTTTTCACCAAAACCTTTTTAAAAATATCTCTTATGTGCCAAAATCATCTTTTGATGGTTAAATTTGCATAAGAAACATTCTTTTTCTCACACTTGTCAGAAGTTACCATTCAATCTCATTTGAATGCTGTCATTAGAATTTTTTTTTGCATTGTGGTGATATCTTGATTTTTAGTTGTACCACTTAACAAGCGGTTTAATTTTAGATTGGTTTCATGATTGTTTGTTGATGGGGGAAAAAAATCAAGAACCAGGAAATTTCTGTGGGAAAATATGAAAGTGCTACAGAATACTGCGTGGACATGAGGGAGCCCTGCAATGGAGGCCAGGCCCCAGATTCATTGATCGCTCCAGTATGACCTCAGGCACTAATCAGAGCTGATCAGGACGAGGAGAGAACACACCAGTGGGACGACAGAAGTTTGTGGGAGTCTGTGCTGTGGTTAATGCAAATAGAGGTTTGCCTATAATGCATTGTTTATGGCATCCATGTTTTTTTTTCAAAATAAACAATGCATTCAGGAATGAGGTCACATCAACTATCGGAAATATTATCTCAAATAGTCTCAAATGATGAAATCATCTCACTCTTATAATCTCAATGCTCTTTGGTTAATTAACTAAGAGTGCCTTTCATTTACTGTAATTTGAGCTTTCTATGACAGGCATAATTGACTGTATCGCATGGACCAGTATGAAGTATGTGCCAAAATTTGGGTCCAGAGAACTTGAGCTTTTTATGCATGAATGTTACCATGTTATAAGAGGTGGGTTAGAGTAGCTTGCCTGGGGAATTCATAGATTCTACTGCTATGAACAAATGAAGAATCAAAAGCAGAAGGTAGCAAACTCATTTCTGTGTCATGAAAACTAAGCCGTGACAATCAGGGGCGTACGCGAGGGGGGTCATGGGGGTATTTCCAAGATCCGAGCACTCATCCGACATATTTTCCCCAAGCCTCCTCCCCCTTCCACCTCCATTAAAAATGCTCCTACACACTTCCTGAGTTAGAATTCTTTATTGGAGACACTCAGCACTAGCTTGCATGTCAACATATATATAAAAGCTCAATCGAACAGAATGCATATCATAAGGCAGGCCGTTCGGACATCAAAATCAGTACATGTAACAAGGAGAACATCATGAAGTCAGCTGAACTATGGCCTATAGCATACTGGGACAAAGAAATGCAACTATGGGAAGAATATCAACATAAACATATGACTGTATGGAAGCTCTAAACCATTACGAGACCATTAGGCCTATAAACCATTACATTACTCAGAACTCTAAAGCACGACTAGCAGGACTCAGAGCTTGATAAAAGTGATCGTCATAGCAATGAGCAAAATACCTGTAAGACTGCATGACCTCCAATTGAGCGCACAAATACAATACACTACTTCAATACCATTAGATGAGGATGCATATGTGCGAAAATGTCAGCAACACAATATCAACATCTTCATAATAATTATAAGTATGTAGGGTACTGATTCAGGTACTCCTTACTTCCTTGCGAAGATGCTGAAATATCAGCTCAGTCCAGTCCTAGGGTGAAGGGGATGATGGACATTAGAAGGAGATCAGCCCAATTGTCAACTGTCAAGAGACAATTGTCATCTTTCAAATAGATATTCTCACTTAAAATCTTTTCAGACAATTTTTTTTCAAATTGAAAAAATTCATTGTAGAAAACTTACACCAATAATACAGTAAGATTAATAATGTGAAAAATGTCAAGACATAAATGACAAAATTGATACGAACATCAGATGGCGCAGTTTGGTCTTTAATATTTTTACGTAATTCAAGATTAACAGCAAACTATGAATTTTTGCAAATTACACTTTGCCATTCGAAATTCTCTTCGGCATTTCAATACCATGGTTGAAACTTCAAGGGGTGTTTCCAGGCAAAATGGAAACAATGGCACGTACGCTAGTGGCACTCCTATATTTTATAAAGGCTAGTGCAGGGAGGGAAAATTGCCGACGTTATAATTTTTAAAATGAGCCCATACAAAACACATCTCTTCAATGTTAAACACACTTTTGTTTTTATAATATGATGTTCATTTCTTATGACTGGGAAATGAATGGCCTCACAATGGTGAGGTAGGAAACGAAACTTTATGAGCATGCTTATTTATTATTGTCGTGCCAGTATTCCAAGATTCTTAACGCATGCAGCCAACATAAAGTCGGCCTATAGTCGCGATGTTGTTTAAAACTGGCCTAGTGAATGTGAGAATGAAATAGATGTTTTATTGATAGACAGTTTACGGTTTTTATTTTTGCTGCACTGACATTTTGCTGGGTATGACAGAAACCTACTCATTTATCTCAAGTAAATTTGAAGTTGGAGAGATGCCGTCAGGTGAGTGTTAAGTTGCATCCTGACTGAGGAGTGGTTAACAATAGGTACTCCAATGATGATGACTGTAAATATTAAAGTTGGGATGCAATCACGCTTTGTTCATTAAATGATAGCGAATAATGTAAGGTTACAAAGGTAGTCAGAATGTGCACTCCTTGTGTCAGCAACTGCTACGTGCTCCTGCTTCTCTAGCTACGTGCTATGACAATAGCCTGATTTCAGCTCGCTGGCTCTGCGGAAACTGGCACAAGTTCATTTTAATTACGGGTAGCAAGCTTGCCACAGTTTGCAAAATTGCGGATAATGTTGTTATGGAATTAATTTCCGTTTCAGCCGGAGTCCGTTTCCAAGTACTTTGTTGGTAAAAGGATGTTAGACTTTGCAAAAAACGCTGGTTTTGTTCAGCCTGGCCCATAGCATTGGCTTTGTGAAGGCAGCGGTGCCTGTAATATGAGTACCAGCTCATTAGCTTACCGGCCCTATGGGCCGATAAGCTATTGTCGTGGTGTGGCGTCCGTCGTCCGGAACATTTTTTATCTTTTTTTTGGCCCCTACGAATTTTTGTGTAAATTTGCAATAACATACTACTAGACCATATCTCCAGATGTTTTTCTCGGATTTTTGATTGAATCATTTTTGTCCGTTTTATGGGCCCTTGAAATTTTGGCTCCAATGTTAAAGATAGGACTGAGAAATTTAAAAAAATCATTTGTCAAAAACTGCGTGATAAATTTTTTTATAAATCAGGCAATCAACTTACCTTGGTACCGTCAATATACAGTGCGAGTGCCATTTTGATTGAATCGACGGAAGTGGGTCTGTTGGGGGCGCTGTACTTTATGAATATTCAAGATGGTCTGCGGAGGCCAAATGGTTGCAGATAGAGATAAATTTTGTATTATCGACATATAGGAAGTCATATATGACCTATATTTTGGCAATATTAAATTTGACCTCAGATGACTTTGAAAGGTCAAACTCGAGGTCAGGGAATATATTAACAATGTTAAAAGATATGACTTGATTTAAAAAAATTCTTTCTCAAAAACTGATAACTTTTTTTTAAATCTGGCAAACAACTCACCTTGATATGCTTTATGTACAGTTCGAGTGCCATTTTGATTGAATCGACGGAAGTGGGTCTAGTGGGGGCATTGTACTTTAACATTGGGTCTTCTGGAGAATGGGCCAAATCGCCTGTGGAAGCTAAATGGTTGCAGATAGAGATTAAGTTTGTATTATTGACATATGGGAAGTCATATATGACCTATATTTTGGCAATATTAAATTTGACCTCAGATGACTTTGAAAGGTCAAACTCGAGGTCAGGGAATATATTAACAATGTTAAAAGATCTGACTTGATTTTAAAAAATTCTTTCTCAAAAACTGATAACTTTTTTTCTAAATCTGGCAAACAACTCACCTTGATATGCTTTATGTACAGTTCGAGTGCCATTTTGATTGAATCAACGGAAGTGGGTCTAGTGGGGGCGTTGTACTTTAACATTGGGTCTTCTGGAGAATGGGCCAAATCGCCTGTGGAAGCTAAATGATTGCAGATAGAGATTAAGTTTGTATTACTGACATATAGGGAGTAATATATGACCTCTATTTTGGCTGTTAAAGTTGACCTCAGATGACCTTGAAAGGTCAAACTTGAGGTCAGGCAAAATGTTACAATTTTGAATTTTCTAAGGTTTCTAAGCTTGAAAATATTAAAGATTGGGAACATATGTGCATTAAACATTTATAGGAAGTCATGTATGAACTTTTATTTGGTGGCCTTGAACTTGACCTTCGGCGACCTTCGAAGGTCAAACTTCACATAGTGAAATTTCAATGACTTCTATCACCAAAACTATTACAGATAGAGCTTAGGTTTGTATTGTGGCCATATAGGACGTCATGTATGAAGTTTCATTGGGTGACCTTGAACTTGACCTTCAGTGACCTTCAACGGCCAAACTATACAGTGAAATCAGATATATCTTATATCACTTATATATATCAGCAAAATCGTTACAGATTGAGTGTCGGTTTGTATTGGAGACGTAGAGGAAGTCATGTATGAACTTTCATTTGGTGACCTTCAGCTTGACTGTTGATGACATTTGAAGGTCAAAGTTGATATAATACAATTACAATGACTTGTATTGCCAAAACGGTTACAGATGGAGTTAAGGTGTGTATTAGAGACAAATAGGAAGTCATGCATGAATTTTCATTTGGTGACCTTTGTATTGACCTTCAAAGGTCAGATGTGACTTAGTGAAAATTCAATGACTTTTATCACTAAAATGGTCACAGATGGAGCCTAGGTTTGTGTTACTGACTTCTAGGAAGTCACATATGAACTTCCATTTGGTGACATTCAACTTGATTGTCAGTGACCTTTGAGGGTCAAACTCGACAGTGAAATTACAATGACTTGTCACCAAAATGGTCACAGATTGAGCCAAGGTTTGTATAAAGCCATTTAGAAAGTCATATATGAAGTCCATTTGCTGACCGCAACTTGACATTCTGTGACCTTTAAAGTTCACAATTGACATATTGAATACATATTGACATATGATAATGACTTGTATCACCAAAACTGCTTCAGAGCTTAGGATTGTATTACAGAAGGTCTTATACATGTATGTGAACTTTGATTTAGTGACCTTGACATTGATTTTCGTTGATTCAAATGTCAAACTTCACATGAAATTTTCATAACTTGTATCATCGCTGTAAGACTGCTTGCCGGTAAGCTATAGGACCCTTGGTCCTATTTTTTTTCTTATATAATTATGTCAAGGCTAGTGACAGAAATACAGGCCTTACTAACAAGACGACAGCGTCCCCCACCACGGTCAAGGGCCATAACTCCATATAAAAATATGCTTTGACATCCATTTTCGAACTCAACGCAGATCATGACTAGCTTAATAAGCTTACAAAATTTCACGCATCTAGGTGTAATAATTTCAGAGAAATCTTTTCCCTGTTGTGGCCCGGACAGACGGACGGACCTCAATCCAATATCCCTGTCCTGCTTCGGGGCGGGGAATAATAATGTCATGATAGCATGGTGGATGCATTCTTATGTTCTCAGTTCTTTATTGTCATTTTAGTCTGCAATCTGAAAGCCATCAGTACAGTTCTCAAGCATTTATGAACATAAACACTTTGTCCTCACTGGCCAATGGAGTCGTCACCATATCGACAAACTCACAAACTTCCTTAACCGCCAATTTATGGTGTGCTGGCCGAATTACCAAGGCAACAATGGCAAGTCCATCCTTGAGAAATTCTAGTTGTATGAGTTCAACAGCTGAGAAACTGTGTGATTGAACCAACTGACAGGCTGACATTCAGAGCTCAGTTTAATATGGAGTTGTCAGGCGAAATATTCACAAGTTGCATAAACTAAAGGCAGATAAGGTGGCGGGTCCTGATGGCTTATACTCTAGAGTGCTCAGGGAAGTTAGTGAGATCATCTCTAAACCACTCTCCGCTATCTTCAGACGGTCTTTAGAAACTGGAGAAATCGGGTTTGAGCCCCGGTGGTACCATCCAGCAGTGGTCGGCAGCTTTTTCAGAAGAAGTGCGCAATTGACTAATCCCAAGCCCCGTCCACTTTCGGCTACGTCACAATGGGGCAAGCAGGGGTCTGACCGAACCTCGGACAACTTTCACCTCAGGCAGCCGTCAAACCAGCCATTTTGGGTTTCTGACGACCGTGTTAAAGGCATGTATTTTTATTCCATTTCCAAAACCATAATAAGCTTTTTAATGTATTCCTAAACTAATTTAAAAAAAGATCTGAAACAGTGTGAAATTAGTGTCTTTTTCATTGGTGATAAATCTCACAAGATAATTACAATTTACGACACAAGAATATTACAGAAGGCACTTCTATCAAACAAACCTACGCAGTTGCATTTTCATGCCTTTTGCAGCAATACTCATTTGAAGGGCTGTAAAAAAATGTTTCATGCTAGCTAGCTAATTAGCCGTCCCATTGACTTGAATAGACTGCTGACTAACAACAAACGCTAGCGATTGATAATGGTCACCAGCGAGCTACCTTGGTACCCTTACCGTCGCGGGGACTGCATTAACTGGGCAGTTAATAAAATTAACAAGGTAGCTAACAAGCTAGCTGCTTGTAACTGACATTCAACGACAATACTTCTTACCTGCATAATATTTAAAACAGTAGACAGGTCGCTTTGTCTGTTTATACAGAGTTCAAAAAGACAAGGAGGGGAGAAAGGTTTGGCTGTTAGCTAGAAATCAGAAGAAAAAAGTTTTCTCTGTCCCCTCGATCCGTGCTGTGCAGTGATAATTTCTGAGAGCAGTGTTTTAACAGGGGCAAAGATGAAGCTGAGGAAAGGAGTAGCCAGAGTTAACTAGCGCTTCCTTTTAACAACGTTTGCATTAGCCATATGATTCAATATGAACAATTCGGTTGACGGCAAATATCCTCAACCAGGGTACAATGAAGTGAGGAAACCAGAGAGTAATTTGATAACGTACATGGACATTCATCGACGTTCCTTATAACGGGGAAAACTTCCAAGCACATATCTTATTAGAGGGTCATTAAAAGCCTCGGTCGCGTTAACTGAACTTTTCTGCTCGCACTTAAACGTTGACACCGAGTCACATTTCGATCTTAGTAAGTGTGCCGCTTTTCATCCTCCAAAAAACACATATATAGGGAGACAAAATGTTGATGCTACAATTACACCGACTCTCATGCAACACATCAGTGAACGGAACCGGCGCCGCTATGCTTGCCGTTTTGAACTCAGGCAAGGCTGAAGTTTCCTGGTTAGTTGTCCAACCTAGCAACAGTAACAATGGGAGGCGGGGCTTGGGATCGGTCAATTGGCCATTGCGCTACACGGATGCAAATTGGGAAGGGTCTGCCAGGAAGGGTAATATAAGTTGCTGTTTTTTCCTTAGGCGCCTCCTGTTGGCCAGACGGGCGCTCATCAGGAAGATTCTAAGCTTGTTCATGTTCGGGTATCCTCCGCCCTCGTTCTGAACTTGTGATGATTCAACCAATGAGTGTATAAGAAGCAGTGGCTGACAGGCACATGCTTCGGAGGAGAGCCGCGAGCTGTCTTCACTCTCCTGAGTTGGCAACAGGGGGTCGCATATGCGAAAGCTTGTACATAGTTCCCCAATTGGACATTCCATATTCGGGTGGGATTGGAGATGCCCAATTTTTTATTAAAAAAAAAAAAAAGGAACCGGACAAATATCAAATGATTGGAAGCAGGGCAAAATAATACAATTATATAAGAAAGGGGACCATACTGAGCCAGGAAATTACAGGCCAGTCAGTTCAACTTGCATCGCATGCAAAATACTGGAATCTATCATGAAAGACGAGCAGGAATTATTTCTTGAACGTAATAATATCTCGAGGGATAGCCAACATGGTTTCCATAAGGAAAGGTCATGCCTGACAAACCCTCTGGAATTCTTTGAAGAGGCCACCAAGATTTATGATCAGAGTAGAGTTTATGACATCATATATTTGGATTTTCAGAAAGCATTTGATACACTACCGCACGAGAGACTAAATTTTAAACTGAGCTCCGTTGGAGTTACAGGAGGTATTCTGGAGTGGATTCGAAATTGGTTACTGGACAGAACACAACAGTGGTGGTCAGTGGAATCTCATCTGAGCTAGGTATGGTGGGGAGTGGAGTCCTACAGGGATCGGTGTCGGGACCCCTGCTGTTCCTCATCTACATTAATGACCTTAATAGGAATATTCAAAGCAAATTAGTGAAATTTGCAGATGATACTAAATTGAGATGATTGGCAAACAGTTTAGAGGCCACTAAAGTGATTCAGGATGATTTAGACAGATTCCAGAATCGGGCAGAAATGTGGCAAATGAAATAATGTAGCGAAATGTAAAGTTCTGCATGCAGGTAATAAAAACATTTGACAGGATTACTCCATGGGAGGTTTAAAACTGGAATGTGCCACATGAAAAAGATCTGGAAGTGATTGTTGATCAAACCCTTACCGGTTCTAGCCATTGTGCCATAGCAGTTAATAAGGCCAACAGGATGCCAGGATATGTAGCCAAAAGTATTGAGTATAAATCCATGGAGGTCACACTTCTCTTGTACAACACATTCGTCAGACCACATCTAGAGTATTGTGTACAGTTCTGGGGACCGTACTTTAAGAAAGATTATAGAGGCTCAAGAAAAAGTTCAGAGAAGAACCACTAAGCTAATTCTAGGTATAAAAGATGAAAGGTATGAGAATAGGCTTAAGATCCCTAATCTCTTTAGTTTTAGGAAAAGGAGACTTAGGGGTGATCTGATTTGGGCCTTTAAATATGTTAAAGGGATTAACAAAGTGAATTACGTAGGTTTACTAAAGCCAAATTTTGTTAGCAGTCACAAATGGAAGTTGGTATAGGGTAAATTTAGCACCGTTGTTAGGAAATATTTTTTCACCCAGAAAGTAGCCTCAGTGTGGAATGGCTTGCCTGACCATGTTGTTGAGGCAGAAACCTTGGGAATTTTCAAGAGCAGGCTTGACTTAAAGCTAGATACCATTGAGTCATTGAGTATCTGAAGTGATAGATTCACTATAGTAATAAGAAACTGGCGAGCCTAGTTTGGCTGAACGGCCTGTTCTCGCCACTCATGTTATGTTATGTTATGTTATGTCTGTGAGGGGTTCAGGAAGATGCGGAACAAGAAACCACTTGCAATCCACTTCAGAGTTTATTGACAGACTAGAAATCAGCAGGCAAACTCAGAATCCATAATACCAGGCAAGGGGTTCAATAACCAGAAATATCAGCCCACGAAGTGAAAGTACAAAAGGGCATTTCAAAATCCAGGGGGCAGTTACAGAAGTCAAAAATACACAGAAAATCAGTCAGCGAAGCAAAAGTATCAGGGAGAATACAAGAATCGGAAGTCCAGAACACAGCCCAATCAATACCAGAAAATCAGTCCTTGGTAATCCAATAATCCCAAAAACAAAAATAGGTCCGAACACAGGCAGTAGAATTAATCACAGGCAATGCGATTAAGGTGGACAAAAAGAGGTTATACACGAGGAGACTAACACGAGAATGCAAACTCTAGAAGGAATGTGGGATTGAAAGAGTGGAATCTTTGACAACTGAACAAAGTCTAGCTGAACAGGTGGCTCTATAAAGACACAGAGGGTAGAACATCAAGGAAATTACTGGGAAGAACTACGGGGTGTGGTTAAGTGTTGGCATACAATTATACAATAAACATAAAAATAACAAAAAAAAAACCAATAAGTATACAGAAATGAACCAAGGGACAACCAAGTACATAAAATAACAAACACAACGATGTATAGTAACGAAGGACATAGCATAAACAGAGAACAAACTAAAAATAAATGAAGGCCACAAAGGAAAAACGATCAGAGTCCACATTTTGCATTTTGTATATTTTATATTATATATATATATATATATATATATATATATAATTATGATATTTATGATGTAAAATTAAATATATTATTATAATGTTTTTTATATTTTATATTTTTTGCACATTTTTTCAGTGCTTTGTTTCTAAGATCATTTTGAATTTTTAATTCATCATTTCTCCACAACGTGAAAATGTGACTGATCCATTTTTCCATTGTGGTCTTTAAATACATACGAAGAAACTGATCACCTAAAAACTGAGGGCAAGATACTAAACATGAGGTGGAATCTACAGAAAACTGATATGGACTAGGTAGTAGCTGATGTTGTGACAGGAGTTCAATGAGACTTGGGGTGCATCTCAGTTTGCTTATTTGTTATGTCCGCTATCCTCTATTGAACCAGAAGTTGTTCAGTGTCTTCCTTTGTGCTGGCCATCTCAACGTGCTCATTTGTGCTGGGAAAGAGAGAAGAGAGGAGGGCGGATATACAGTGCTGTGAAAAAGTACTTTTTTGCATATTTGTCACAATTAAAGGTTTCAGATCATCAAACAAATTTTAATATTTGACAAGGATAACCCAAGTAAATACAAAATGCAGTTTTTGAATGATGATTTCATTTATTAAGGGAAAAAACTATCCAAACCTACCTGGCCCTTTGTGAAAAAGTAATTCCCCCCATTAAATAATGAATTTACCACATTTTTTTAGTTCAGTTTCACTAGCCACACCCAGGCCTGATTATTGCCAGACCTTTTGAATCAAGAAATCACTTTAATAGAACCTGTCTGACAAAGTGAAGTAGGCTAAAATATCTCAAAAAGCAACACAACATACCATGATCTAAAGAAATTCAAGAACAGATGAGAAGCAAAGTCATTGACATCTATCAGTCTGGAAAGGGTTACAGAGCCATTTCTAAGGCTTTGGGACTACAGCGAACCACATTGAGAGCCATTATCCACAAATGGAGAAAATTTGGAACAGTGGTGAACCTTCCCAGGAGTGGTTGGCCTACCAAAATTACTTCAAGAGTGCATCGACCACTCATCCAGGAGGTCAAAAATGGACCCAGAACAACATCTAAAGAACTGCAGGCTTCACCTTCCTCAGTTCAAGTCAGTGTTCATGACTCAACAATAAGAAAGAGACTGGGCAAAAATGGCATCCATGGGAGAGTTCCAAGGCAAAAACCACTGCTGACCAAAAAGAACACCAAGGCCCATCTCACATTTGCCAAAAAACATCTTGATGATCCTCAAGACTTTTGGGAAAATATTCTGTGGACTGACGAGACAAAATTTGAACTTTTTGGAAGGTGTGTGCCCCTTTTTCGATCTGGTGTAAAACTAACACAGCAGTTCATAAAAAGAACATCATACCAACAGTCAAACGTGGTGGTGGTAGTGTGATGGTCTGGGGCTGCTTTGCAGCTTCAGGCCCTGGACGACTTGTCATAATTGATGGAACCATGAATTCTGCTCCCTACCGGAAAATCCTGCAGGGGAATGTCCAACCATCAGTTTCTGACCTCAAGCTCAAGCTCACTTGGGTTATGCAGCAGGACAATGATCCAAAACACACCAGCAAGCCCAGCTCTGAATGGCTTAAAAAAAAAAAAAAAAAAAAAAAAAAGGTTTTGGAGTGGCCTAGTCAAAGTCCGGACTTAAGTCTGATTGAGATGGTGTAGCATGACCTTAAACAGGCTGTTCATGCTCGAAAACCCTCCAATGTGGCTGAATTAAAACAATTCTGCAAAGAAAAGAGGGCCAAAATTCCTCCACAGTGATGTGAAAGACTCATTACCTGTTATCGTAAATGTGTGATTGTAGTTGTCGTTGCCGAGGGCGGCCCAACCAGTTATTAGGTTTAGGGGGCAATTACTTTTGCACATAGGGCCAGGTAGGTTTGGATGGCTTTTTCCCTCAATAAATTAAATCATTATTTAAAAACTGCATTTTCTATTTACTCGGGTTATCTTTGTCTAATATAAAATTTGTTTGATGATCTGAAACATTTAAGTGTGAAAAATATGCAAAAAAAAAAAGAAATCAGGAAGGCGGCAAAAACTTTTTCACAGCACTGTAGTTCTGACAAGCCGATGAGCGAAGATACAGGAGAGTAGCCTTCCCGGAACACTTTCAGCAGAAGGCCATGACGTTAATTGGTATCGACATCAGCTGGCAGTAAAAAAAAATATGCAACGGATCAGAAAACTCATAGATCGGATCATAACACATTAACCCCTTTGCGCAGAAGCCAAATCAGGCTATTTATGTGTTACCTCATTTAAGGCTTTATAATTCAAGATTGCAGCTTCTCAGAGAGGAAGGGAATGGCTCAACTGAGCCAAGACACTGGTAGCATTTAGAATTAAATCATATTTCAGTTTATTTTCATGCTTTTGGTCAAGAAGGGCTGCAAACTGAAAAAAATCTTCATGAATATTCAGCATTTAAATTATAAGAAAAAAATAATACTGAGAATTTAAAAATGGCTTGGGGTTAAAACTCCTTGACAACAAGTATCTTTCATCTGAGTACGAAATTCTAAATTATCTACTCTTTTGGAGCCAAATAAGACTGCTCTCCAGGTGGCTCCTCAAACTCTCACATCCCTCAGATGGGGCGCTGTCAAATCATAAAATAATAATATATTTAACACACATCAACTTTTGGCGCATTAAATCAAAATGAATCAATGATTTTCTGGTTGAATTTAGCTTGAGTTTATCAATACAAGAGCAGTTGGACATCAATGGTCACCAGTAACCTTTCCAAACCCATAACATGCCTTTTCTCCATGAAAAAAAGAATTTTTTCCATTTTTCTTAAAAGTACCACAAGCCAGTGCACATACTTTTTAAAGGAACTGCTTATTTAATGGTCAGAACACTCACCCTGCAATGAAAAGCTAGCAGTTCCCACTTCCGAGCTTGCAACCTAATATTAACACTTTCCAGTCCTTATAGGGGACAAGTATAACTCACCAACTCTAATATCTGAGATATACAGGACAGACATTCCACTATCTAAATCACTAAATGAGCGAATATTTCAAAAAAAAAAAAAAAACAAAAACAAAGTTTATCAGTTTGAACATTAAATATCTTGTCTTTGTAGTGTACTCAATTATATATAGGTTGAAAAGGATTTGCAAATCATTGTATTATGTTTTTATTCACGTTCTACACTATGTCCCAACTTCATTGGAATTGCGGTTTGTAGATGCTTAATAAAACAAGGCCTGATAAGTATTCATATTGGTATTTGTATAAAGGTACATAATGCATGGAAAGTAAACCAGATCATCAACATATTGCATATACGTCATACGTTGGCATGATTATAATATAGATCTGTAAACATTTTCAAAGCTGCTACACTGTGAGAGTACCAAGCAAGAAAATATTAGTGACGCAATCCATTTAATCCAATTCTATATACTTCTTTAATTTAATCATGGCTTGCGTTCTCCAATCAATATTGTCGACTAAGTATTATGAATCATAAAGTTGTGATTTTAATTCTGAAGGACGTCCCTGACCAGTTCCAATTTCATTGTGTGGCGACAGTTGCGTATAATAAATACATTAGTAAAAGTTGGTCCAATTGTCATGATCCTTCATGTACAGATTTAGGTTTGAATAGGCATATTTTAACACATTTTGCACAAAATCGCTTATGTTCATCCCTGCAAGCACAAGTCATGACAAAACTAAGGAAACCATTGAGCGAAAACTTATGGCAGTGTTTGACAGTATAGGTAGTTTGTGTATGGGATAAGAATTTGGGCATTATCATCTTCATACTTCATTTTTCTGAACCTTAATGTAACCCCTATGGTCCAAAATCGCGTATTGACGCAACCCCTCCCTGTAAATTTTAAATAAGCGATTATATGTGTCTCTCAACAAATGCCAAGTTATTCGTAGCAGCTTACAATGGATAAGAAACGGAGATTCGTGGATGCTTACGAAAATAAATGGATTTTATGAGGGGAGGTTAATTTTTTTCAATGGTGGTACAGATAGCCTGAATGCCAAAGTTTATATTATTAATTTACCTAGGCTACATTTAACAATAGGACTGCGAGCAACACAACAAAATTTTCGGAGTCAATAACTGGAGAACTTCAATATTTCATGAAACCATATTAATCAATTTTAAAAGTTACCACAGTTAAAATTGTGGCTACCCTCTGGCAATTTTGGTGTTAATTGCATGCGGAAGTTACACTGCATTTCACACTTTGATGATAAAATTTTGCTTATAATTCTCGGTTTACATGCGTGCCAATTCCTGCAGATCATATTCCAACATATCCAGCTGAGGGCCGTCATCAGAAATGAGCGTCACTTCATGTAACTCAACTGAGGAAAGGACGTCTGATGTCGCTGAAAACATGTCCTCATTTTGTCTGTCCTCTCCCGTTTCCTTCATACATCCTCGGTGGGAGGGACTAAGATGCAAGGATACGACACAAGTGAGGGGAACGAGGATACAATTTAGGTGATTTGAGACGCAGCCTGGGTCAGCACTTTCTGTGCTTGGTGTCAATTTATGAGAAAACCATGAGTCATGTCACAACGAGAGTCACACTGGGTTTTAAGAGGTTGACAGAAATTTCTTGGAAGAATTTTTGGTCCAGCTGTTAGAGTGAAACGGACATCTCCAATTCTGGCTCCGAACATTCCATCCCATAGAAACCCATTATCTCCTCAAAAACCCTCTGAAAAAAACCCCATAAAACTTAAAAACTGCCATTATGTAAAAAAGTATTGTAGCTATGAAAAAATGGACTACCAAATACCAAAAAATTCTCATGTCCTGTGACCAATATAAAGTTCCAACTGTCTTTCTACGTCAAAGTATAGCCACGTAATGAGACTCCAAAGAGGGCTGGGTTTGATCACTTTCTAGACACCTCCCTATTCACTTTGAAAGTGAATTTTTTTGCACTTTTTTGCAATTTATATCTTCACCAAAAGACAATATAGCAATCCCGATTGAGCTGCGTGTTTTGATATATATTTTGCCTTGGTTTTGTCAAAGCTGCAGGAGGAGTAACAAATCGAAATCTGATATGGAAGAGGAGTAAGAACAATAATAAACAAGCAGGATGACAACAGCAATGCTTTGTAAATCCGGAGACCCCTGCCTCTGTGCGGGACCCCGTGGCACTAATAAAGGAATTATGGCAATGAATGATTTTTGGATGTCATTTTACACCATAAAATTGCATTACCATAAACACTCAAATATTCCTTTTTCGAACCCTGAAAATCACAAACATGATAGGGCCATTGAAAAGTTTGATCGTCTGTGATGATTGACATGATCTGAATAATAAAGTACAAGGAATGTTCGTAAATGCTTGGGACACTTGAACTTGAATTATTGAACCTGGTTTGTCTTGAGGCATCTCCGAGTGGCAGTGGTTAAAGAAACATTGTTACCACGTTAGTACCATGTTCAACTAGTGTTAGGTCTGGCCTAAAGACTGATTATTCCATGTTTTACAGTCCTGACAATGGAAAGAATTATAAGTCACCAGAAACAGGGTTGCATGAATTTATGCTGCCTGAAGACATTTTCTGCACATCAGGGGCACAGCACTAGAGGTGCTCACCTCCAGTTGAGGCCAAATGCAGGTCGTCGTCTTGTACTGCAATGTTCTGCCAACTGTTCAAAGCTCGATCGGAATGTGATACAGTTTTTTCTTTTTGGGTCCATATGAAGGCGGAATGAATTTGAAAGTAATGAATGAGGTTAACGTGGAGATTGTCTGCTTCAATTTGTGTGTATTCGCATGCCATATTGCATATGCCATACAGGAATTGCAGTGTGCTTTATACATTGTCCACATGACTGCTTTCCTCAGGTAACATGACAAGTATGCTTGTCTCTTGAAACAGCTTAAGGAAAAGGACATCAGTGTTTTAGCACAGCACACACACCTGATTTCAATGAGTTTTTGAGCATTGTTGTGTGCCAACAGGGCACATTCCCAACTTTCCTCTCAAAATTTTCAATTTGCTGCATGGCTTGTGGTTTGCTTCACAGGAGTCCTAAATGTGATTGAAATATTCATACAACCAAGTCAACCAACCCACAAATTTGAATTTTTTTTGCCATGCATCACTGTGATGATCATGTACGAAACTTCTTGATGAAAACTCCAAACGGGTCAGTGCTCATGATTTATGAGACTCCAAAATTTTTTTCCGCAATTTAGTTGGCTCAAGGGTAGATATAAACCAAGACGATAGCCTTTATTCTATACATGGTGGGTCATGGGAGATATTTGGCCACAAAAATGCTGAATTTCTACCTTTCTGAGATTACATCAACACTCGGTCAAAGATTAATCAAGGCTGATTGACAAGCAATAGTCCATAAGACATAAGACTTTGGCTGTGAGCTCACAAAGGGTCCACAAGTGCCCATGCTAAAGGGAAATTGAATTGACTGAGTTCTAAGAGTTGGAGAGCCTTCAACTAAAGCCCCGGAATTTTGGTGCTTTTCCCTAAAAACTATGGAGTGGGGTTGGGGGGGGTAGTATAATCTAGGTTATTCTGCGCAGAATTCAGATTCAACAGAGGCCGAGTTTGAGGGAAATCAGTGAGACGGCATGTGTCGCCCCTGCTTAGTCCCCTCATGGACACGGTCTTGAATTCCCCAATATATTAATTATAGATTACAACTGGTTCTAACAACTGAAGGCAAACAGTGATAAAATGTTTAAGCAAAACTAGTGGAAGAAACTGAATTACCAAAATTCTGCTTGACTGGATGATGTTTTTTTTTAACCCTTATATGGTGTTTGGGTCTGTGGGACCCTTTTTCATTTTTAATCACAGGAAAAATAACTGGCCTTGGCTCATTTTCTGAGAAGAACATATCGAGGGCTGACTGCAATAAACAGTTATGTCCAATGTATAAAATCTGGACCTAACTGTTTATTGCAGTCAGCCCTCGATACATCAGAACACATTTTCGATGACCACAAATTAATATTACATACAGGATGTTTGGGTCACTCCTTCACTCTGTCCTCCTCCTGTCTGGGCCTGCTGTTAGTGTGTGTGTGTGTGTGTGTGTGTGTGTGTGTGTGTGTGTGTGTGTGTGTGTGTGTGTGTTGTTTCTCTGCACTTGCCATGCCTGGGGCCTATTGCACAAAAGTCGGATCCTGAGATCCTGGATCAACGCCAAAGCGAGGATTGCCATATCCCTAACAGCGCGTCGCTGGCTTAATTGATTGCACAAAGCCAACAGCGGGTGGAGGAGAATTGGCTAAGCGAAGCCCAGTGCCGCTAATCCTGCTGAGTGCACGCACTCGGCTACCTCAAATAGACCCCGAGATAGATCACAGAATCGCTGATCATCACCATGGCCACTAAGTAGCTGCAGCAAACGCATGCGCCAGAAACGCTCAAAGACCACGTTCAAACAGGGACGATGGGATTGCCGAAATGCTTCTGCTTGCTATTCCTTTAGTTTCTGTCTGAATGGTGCGAGACGTTTGAGAGGAGTATTAAAGTGAGCTAAACTCAAGTGATAGTAAATTCGGGAGGTGATTCAGCGCTGTCAGAAAGGAGTTGCTGATGCATTTCAGCGTTACCGTGAACGAGATAAGCTGTAGCTGTCAGACAGCGAAACCACTGTAAACTGATTCAGTGAGTGATAAATACACGTCCTCTTTGAAAATTATAATTTATTAAAGAGACCTATGAAAACATACGTTCGCATTAAATGTATATCACAAGTGCGCTGTAGGCCTGTTTTTTTGTCCTGAATAAATTGAACAGAAGTGCGATCTGGAAGACGTTGTCAAACTAGTTGAGTTTACTTGCGGCCATTAAACACCTCTGATGAAGACATACTCAAATTTAAAAGTAGAATGTTAGCGTCAGAAAATTACGCTAAGGAGCCTCCTGAAAATGTTTGATTCCAGTTTCGCGAAGCGAGCGACATTGCATTCGTGTCCTATCCAGCATTAAGGCAGCGACTCTACCTTGCCCGTCGCAGTCGGAATAAAGACGGAGAAAAGTAGCAGCAGTGCTGTTTATAGGGGGTTACCGCAGCGATTTAAGACCGCGCTGAAATACGGTAATCTACTTCATTCAGCACTGCTCATTTTCTACTCTGATGGAAGTCTCAACTTGGGGAATAAGGACAAATCTGACAATGACGGATTCTAAATATGGTTAAAATGTGACATGGAAGGGGGACTGATTGAACTGTGATGGTCACTGTCACATGGATACTTGAATATAATGATCGAATATTGGCTATTTTACTGACATCATTGGTCACAAGTTTCTAAACAATTACTCAGGGCCTATTATAATTGAGATAGCAATGTGTAGTGGACAATTCAGAATGACTTTAAGGACGTTGATTTTCAATTTGGGTGACTGCTGAATGAGGTGAGGTGAAATTGGCTGCAGACAAGAGCTTAGCTAGTTCGTAAGCTTGCTCCGGTGCTGGCTAGCTCCACAGACTTTGTTTCCATAGTAACTAGTGCCATGGCTCAGCTCACACGCTCTGTGCAACCGAAATGGGGCTTGAGATCAGGCTAATCCCGTGCCGATCCTGGGCTAATCCCTTATCCTGCCTTTGTGCAATAGGCCCCCCGGACAAGATTGCAACATTGTTGCAAAATTCAAGCACCAACACCTGTCTGCTCTCACATTCCCGCACATTTTACCCTCTGTCTTGCGTGAACCAAGACAGAGGTTCCCGCAAATTGGGGGCGGGGGACAATAAATATAGCTTTTCCAATGTGGTTCCTTATCAACTGATCAAGATGGCCAAAAGAATCTCTGCTCAGATGGCCTTGCAAATGATTTTGGAAGAGAAAGAAGCTTTTGATGATGATGGAGAGGAAGTGTCCTTCTTTCTTTCCTTCCTTCTTTCCGACTGAGAGACAGAGAGGTCACTCGGCGAACCTCGGCTGATTTGTTCCTCATCAAACCTTGGCTGTGTGACTGCGGAAGTCATGAGCGAGAACTTTTTTTTTCTGGACAAACATGGCGGCATCCAGTGGCAGCGAGGCTGGGTTCGATGTCAAATTGGTGAAAATAATGTGTTGCCTCTTGTGTCAAGACAAAAAGAAGCGTCGCCACGCACAGATTTTGCAAAGGTCAGTTTTGCCTCCGTTTTTAGGTGGCAATGTAGTGCGCCGATTTAGACAACTGCGTAAATAGGTCTTCCGGCAAAGAAATGTCAGGCGGAGCAGAATATCAACTTTCTGTCACACATCCGAAGAGCAGCGGAATCTGCCAAGAAGCTCCGAGTGAGAGAGAGGTGTCAGTGAAATTCCTGATATTTTCATTCTAGGTTGCGGCCAGCAGCAACAAAAAGAAGCACTGCGAAGTGCGTGGACCAAAGACGGACAGAAAAACACAATATACATGCATCATGTGCAAGAAGTACAACTTTACATATGCAAAACACACATAGTAAAGCTCTGCCCCTCATGTGTCGTGTATCCTGGTATGAAAAGGCAATGTGTTCAATGGGGATGATGTGTTTGTATAGACTGACATGGTCACTGTATGTGTTCAGCTTGTGTTGTGCAAACTGAACCGTGAATGTTTTAAATTTCTAATGAAAATCAAAGAAATAGAAATCAGTTGTTATTAAAACCTTGTTTCATTTGTCAACAAAGGTAAAGGGCAAATATTAACCATATATGCCGTTTATATTGCTTGTAATTGGGGTGAAGTAAACATCTGTTAAGTATTTTAATGTAAAATTGTTTTATTGTGTTGGATTTAAAACACCAAAATGCAGCGGGTCCACCAGACCCACGAACACTGGCTGAATGATAGAAATATGAACAGCACACAAGGGTTAAAAAAAAAAACAAACTGTATCCTAACAGAACTCTTTCAGCATTGCAACATAGTACATTGGAATGATAGATTTATGTTCCTCTGTGTAGACTCATAAAGGACAACATACAATCACAACCTTAAAATTGTATATTCTGTTAATTCCACAGAAAAAGACATGATGTTTCTTGTGCATGTGCAAGTGATAAGTATCCATATGCCAGGCATTTCAAAGCAAATCCTCTACATAAACAATCATTAGTAGGACCTGTGACAAAAAACATTTTAAACAGCATGCGACAAATTACGACAAATGGACAACAGCAGAAATATTTCCAAATCTCAAGACCACAAAAGATACTTCACCATGATTATGCTTTGTTTTCCAAGGATTTGAAGACTGCAAAATAAAATAGAATATCATATCAATTCCCTTGACAACGGTCACAAGCCAATTAAGCAAATAGTCCACACGCGATCCTGAAGTTACGAGATATAGCTGAAATCATGCATCCTTGTGAGTCCCGCAGGTCTTGCAGAGTCAGATTTAAGAAACAGAATTTGCTATTCTGTAACTACCCCATCATGAGGGAGTACGACAAATATCACCCCGCAATGAACAGAGCTGGACACCCGTCCACTATGTAGCTGTAAAAAATAAAGGAAAAAAAAAAATAGATGCAAGGTTTTCCTTTCAAGAACCAGGTCCAAATGTTCCAGCTTTTTCTGCAATCTCCAAAGCACTCTTCAGATTCTGGTCAAAGAGCTCGCACCTGCAGAAACAAATAAGAGCAATCTGTAAGCAGAATCTCTATCTACTATACTCCCTACAGTTCTCCGCAGGGCTTCTTTTAGCACAAATATTTACAATTCAGCAATCATGCAAAATGGCGACAGTAACAAAACGAAAGCCTCAGTCCAAGATCAACACCAAGAGAAGTGCGCTGAAAACTCCATAAAATGTAATTTATAAAAATATTTCAAAAACTTTCTCTGTGAAGTAGCACTTCCCTGCCCATTTACCTCCACAGCATGCTTTCTAATATCTCCATCTTATGGCTCAAATTCAAAAGTGATCAAGTCACTTGAAACCTTATAAGACCAGATGCTAAGTATTGCACATTAATGACTAATTTCAGCTCATTGGGATTTGTTCAGATTTGGTGTTTAAATGTAGTTGGACAAGAGCATTTTTTACGCCCCCGCCATACTGTATGGCTGTGGGCACAGGGTACTCCCCACATAATGCAAGGAGGGCGGCCCACCCTGCTTGAATTTAGGTCCTCCCTGCTTTCACGTGACCACCCTGTTACAACTGATAATCTCAAAACAATGCATAATGTCAAATTGTTTGACATTGTGAGTGCACCAATGCAACTCAATGTCAAACTCAACGCATAACGTCAAGCTTTTTCTGACCGACAATGTCAAAATTTTTGACGCATCTTGTCAAAACAAATTTCTAACCAATAATGCCAAAATGCCCTCGACACATAATGTCAGAACTTCAATATGCTTGGCTCATCACCCACAACTTGTCGGGTCCAGTCTGTCATGTCATGTCCGCCCCTATGTGTTTTGTATGTTTGCTTGTTTCATTATCATTGGGCCAATATAGTAATAACGGTCACTATTGTAATAATTATTACAATAACAGGCACAAAAGACAGTAAACTCAACCACCATTGTAACTAGCGATTGTTTTTAAGGCAAAAAATAAATGTCTCCCCCCCACCCCAACGCAGCCACCTCTCATTGATGTTCGCCAACATTTAGGCAGAAACTAGAAAAGTTAATAACCTCAAAATACCAAAAAGGGGCCTCACTATATATCCACGATTTTGGAAAATGTCTTAAGAGTCATACAGATATTTAAAGGTGTTGAGTTTCTTAAATTGTTGAACGTTCATTTATAAACACAAAAAAACCCCATTATTTTAAGAGATTAGCAAAAGTCATATTTACGTACCACTTTGTAAAAATGCACAATGTTTGATGTAAATATTGAATATAGTTTTTGAGTAGCAGCCTGAAAACCTTTAAAATAAGAAGCAAAAGCATATCATTTTACAAGGTATGAAAAGATTGACGTAAGATACATCTCAAAAACAAACCCTACTCCCATTTTGAGACTAAGTCCGAACTGTTACCAAGCCGGCAGTCGCTCCCAAATTATTTCCTAGCAGCACAATGCCAATTGTGTGCTGCTCTGAGAACGAATTTATTTTCAATACAGCGCTAGTCTTGAGCTGCTCTTGCGATCAAAGTATTTTTTAAG
The DNA here is from genome assembly GCA_029692085.1 of Gymnothorax javanicus. Taxonomy (NCBI): domain Eukaryota; kingdom Metazoa; phylum Chordata; class Actinopteri; order Anguilliformes; family Muraenidae; genus Gymnothorax; species Gymnothorax javanicus. The sequence goes on from CM056195.1 coordinate 106,479,319, forward strand.
ATAGAGCTAAAATCATATAAAAGATAAACTGGAATTATTTTTACATATTTATTTGTAGTAGTTAGTAGCAATACATTCCACATAGAAGTCTGTACCTACTGGTAGCTGCTTAGGAGAACGGTCAATGACATGCTAAATGAATATGAAATAATCCTTAGCAACACGTTCTGTAAGTCAGTACTTGTGCATTTAGTGAGAAATGTCAATCATACGATAAAGTGATCATTAGCAATTCAGTCTAAGTCCGTACTTGTACATGTTGTGAAAATGGTCACGGAAAATTCACTGTTTGCATCGTCTAACACAATACTCAGTGACTTCCAGAATATGTTGTGAATCTCATACTATTGTTGCAACCAGTATTATTATAGGTTATTACAATAGCGGTTGAATTGCCACCATTTGTGCCCGCTATTGTAACAAGTTATTCGAATAGTGGTTGAATTTGCTGTCATTTTCGGTCGCTATTGTAATAAGTTATTAAAATAGTGGTTGAGTTTTCTGGCATTTGCACCTGCTATTGTAATAATCACTGCAATAGTGACCGTTATTACAATAGCGGTTGAAACACTCGCCTTCTGATTTTTAGCTTACCGGCCCTATGGGCCGATAAGCTATTGTCGTGGTGTGGGGTCCGTCGTCCGGAACATTTTTTATTTTTTTTTGGCCCGATGAATTTTTGCGTAAATTTGCAATAACATACTACTAGACCGTATCTCCAGAAGTTTTTCTCGTATTTTTGATTGAATCATTTTTGTTCGTTTTATGGGCCCTTGAAATTTTGGCTCCAATGTTAAAGACAGGACTGAGAAATTTAAAAAAATAATTTCTCAAAAACTGCATGATAAATTTTTTTCTAAATCAGGCAATCAACTTACCTTGGTACCGTCGATGTACAGTGCGAGCGCCATTATGATTGAATCGACGGAAGTGGGTCTATTGGGGGCACTGTACTTTATGAATATGCAAGATGGCCTGTGGAGGCCAAATGGTTGCAGATAGAGATTAAGTTTGTATATCGACATATAGGAAGTCATATATGACCTATAGTTTGGCGATATTAAATTTTACCACAGATGACTTAGAAAGGTCAAACTCGAGGTCAGGGAATATATTAACAATGTGAAAAGATATGACTTGAAATTTTAAAAAAGTATTTCTCAAAAACTGTCAGATAACTTTTTTTCTAAATCTGGCAATCAACTCACCTTGATACACTTTATGTACAGTGTGAGTGCCATTTAGATTGAATCGACGGAAGTGGGTCTAGTGGGGGCGCTGTACTTTAACATTGGGTCTTATAGAGAATGGGCCAAATCGCCTGTGGAAGCTAAATGGTTGCAGATAGAGATTAAGTTTGTATTACTGACATATAGGAAGTAATATATGACCTTTATTTCAGCTGTGTTAACTCTGATTCCACATTGCATATGCGACAAACAACATGACCCATACAGGTCAAATGAGGCCCTGTTTACACAGCTGGTGTGTGTTTCCCGAAATCACAGATGCTAACTTGCATAGTTGGAGCTACAGACATTGAATGGACGAACTACGCAAGTTAGCAACTATGCTCACCCCTGGCTGGCTAGCATGCTTAAGCTTTTTGCTATTAAAGTATTCAGTTACACCTGTAACTGTTGCGGTAGAAACTTGACTCATTTAATAGCAAAAAGTGTTAGCATGCTAGCTAGCAAGTTTTTCATCCCATTGACTTGAACAGACAGAAGCTTCCGCATTTTTCATTCTCCAATTGCAGCTCCTGGTCTCATTCCAGCTCTGCTATCATGGTCAAAGTTTTGAATACTCCAGGCCTCGTGATAGACGATGGATTTAATTTTGTTTTCACTCATTTTTTGCATAAAATAGTTTCGACACTCATTTTAGGATGGTCTTATTAAGCGGCGCCCTGAGCTTATTAACCCACTTTTCTCAGTACAGAATAGATGGGGAAGATTTAGGACCAGAGCAGTTTGGGCTTGGCTTATTGACCGATTGATTAAGTGGCTATTTCAGCAATTCATGTCCAGACTTTTCCTGTGAATTGGGATCTGGCTGATAAAAGCATGGTTCTAGCCAGGCCATATCAACATACCGGGCCGGTACACTGACGAACGCAAAAGTCACATGCTGGTATGCTGGAAAAATCCACTGGTACGCAGTACCATGGGTGAGCTAGCGAATCCATCTAACTCACACTAATTTGTAGCTTTTGAAGTAGCAATTTCACATTCTAAAAAAAAAAAAAAAAAAAAATTCAGCCGTATGGTATTTCAACGCCTTCATTGTTGTCATTTGTGTACTTATGACGTGTCGATTGAAAGATTTTGATCTCAAGGTTTTAATTGTAACCTCAGTTTTGATGGTTAATGTGTTAGTCAACTCAGTTGTACATACTTTCACACGACGAGAAGCCAATCGCTCCGCCGTGCTTCGATTTTTTTTTTTTTTTATATTTATGAATATTTACATTTTTCTGAAAATCTCCAGCCAGTTCGGTTTGATATTTTTTCCAACGGTTGGGGTCAGCTAGCCAACCAACCGACTTGCCTCGCTCCCGGATTGCATGCTGCGTCTCGAACCTCCTGTCCCATCTGCCACTGCTGGAATCAGCTCTCCTCGCCCTCACTCCAGGAGGCTGTTTCACTAAACTTTACTTCTCCGACCGAGTCAGACCATCCGTCGAGTGAAAAGTCGGACCTTTGACAGACCATGTCCATCAGGTGTTTCAATAAAACACAAGTAGGATGTCCGACCATGGTCCGACATGGACTGACAGTTCATCACTTTCCGTTCGAAGTTGAGTGAGAATTTACACCTCAGCGATGCACTGCTTCGCTATTTGGCGTTCAAATATTCAAAATAAGTGAACGTTAAATGAAAATATAGGGCACTGGCGGCCCCAGAAGCTCCCGCCGTTAAGATAAACAAAATGTTGAAGTTTTTGTTGATGGACGCATGCATGCACAGACGCACGCACGGATGGAGCCTGATACCATAGCTCCCGTGCCACTCGGGCAGTGGGAGCTAATTAGGAGCCTGCAACTGAAAATGTTGACAAATTAAAGCAAATTGTTGAAGTTTTGGGGCAGGGTGGGGATTTGAAGGAAGTTTTAAGTCATACATTTTTGCCCATTATGCTTGCCATATTTGTCAAAGAAAGCTGGTAAGAACTTACAACAATGTTATATGCAAATTAAGTATGCAGTAGGGGTGGGTCGGAAAAACAATAATTGTTTGTTAGGATCAATGTTGACTCCTATAGTATGGTCACAGAACTCCCTTCCCCCACCCCCATGTTAATTGTTGGAATTGCCACTGAAGTAACTCAAACGGAGATGAACTATGCAATGCCTCAGAAAGCAAGCTATAATTCTGTGGGCATTTTTTAGTTTCAGCCACCAGGTGGGAGTCTTGTCATAAAATGACTCCGCCATAGAGAGGCGACTCCCTCTGCTCAAGCTAGCTACCTTGCTGCATCGGGAATTACGGACCTCTGAAGGGAGCCGTATCGAATGGCTCATCGCTTTTTCTTCTTTTTTTTTGGAGGGGTGGGGTTGCTAAGATTATCCGTGAAATAATAGCTAGAATGATGGGGTAAGATTTGGATCAGATTCCGACTTGGACATCCCACCAATATAATTTATTTGTGCATGTGTGGACTAGCTTTAGCAGCCAGCAGTAAATTATTTAATATGCCAGTATTTTTATTTAGATTAACATTGCCAGATTTGAGATGAATTTGCTCTATGTCCACACATACTGCTCGATAATGCCTCTCCCATGGCTGTGTCCACACACTGCTTGATAATGCCTGTTACACTTCTCTTGTGGCCGGATCATGTCCACTTCCTTGCTCATACATTTCCTGCTATTGCTCATGTATACACTGTGACTGGAATGCTACTGGACTGTATAGAATCCCGATCACAATGCGAGCTTCGTGAAGTGGCCTGGTTCATATCTAGCAGTGTGAGCATAATGAGATTTGAGTCTGTCACGGCTGTACAGTTAATGCCTCCTGCAGTAATTGGATGATGAAAGTTGAATTGAATCAACAAGTTTAACTGAGACCTCTGTGTACTGTCAACTCGCTGGGTAATTATGCATATTAAACATTTAGCCAACGGAACGGTATCAACTTCTAGCTATTATCGTTTAATTCCCAATGGTCACAGTTACAAACAAGGCAAGTAATGTTAAATTACAATTATCTGAGAAGATTAATGTGAAGTTTCATCAAGATATATTGATATTTGGGCTAATAAATTGAGAACTTACAGCTAAGCTCAGGTACGAAAAAAAAAAAAAAAACTGCCAGACTTGACTTCCGATCTGTCTATAACAGCTAGCTAACAAAGCCAAAACTGCCCAGTAAGAAGCTCAAACACGGTGGCAAATGAGTTGTAAGGTTGCACTTCCGATGTAGAACAGCCATTTACATCGTGAAGGTACAGAAAGGGTTTATCTCAATGCAGATACGATCCAAAAGAAACGTCTGGAATACAATGGCTTTTAGATGATTAGTAATATGCGCTACCTTCAGTTTGGGAGGAATGGAAGAAAAACAGCAGCAAGCTGAGGTTAAAGCCAAGTCACGATTAAAAACACACAAATTTACCCTGGCAAAAACGTCAAACCTTTAAATGAAACCGGCAAAGATAAAATGAGCATGACAAGCATAAGTGTTTTGCCGAACCGAATTGGATTCATGGACTATTGCAGTGGTTCTCAAACTCGTTCCTGGCGCCCCACTGTGTATGCTGGTTTTTGTTACAACCACAACTGCAATCTTAGACTTTTAACAAGGTGACGATTTGTCTTAATTAGCTGCCTTCCATGTTTAGAACAGTTATTTACCACCTTTAGCTGCATTTTTATGGACATATCCACTGTGCCATGAAGAATAAAAACCCTCAAACATGTTATGCTTATTTTTCCATATTGTGAGGATTTGCAGGTAAAAAACATTTTTAAACAGATCAAACTAGACTCTGAGAAAATCAGTAAGCTCCAAACTGGGTTGCTGAACACAGGTGTTTTGAATTCTTTCAAAATAATTTTCCTGAACTTAAAAAAATGAACATGAAACGAAACAGGTATGACTTTACTCTCAACATAGAGAATGGTCGCACATCCTTTGGATGTGCGACCATTCTCTATGTTGAGAGTATCACATTAGGGCCTACTTGTTCTTTTTAGTGGTCGGCACTCCCTGTGGAATTCCTCTTGTTGCAGCGCAACTTTTTTTCCATTTTTTTCAGGTATGACTTTACTGTTTGCCAAATAAATGATTGGTTTGTGCAACCATGTATTGACAGTTTCACCAATGAGGAACCTATTGATTATTTATGTTGATTAAGGGTTCAGTCAAATTGTTTCCCTCTGCAGTTATTCATACTGGTTTCCAACATATTTCATTGTGGATATGAAATTTTAATTCTTCATGGCATGTGTAGATTTGTCAAATGTAGCCTAAGAGTAGGGAAGCACCGATACTACTTTTTTTTTAAACCGATACGAGTACAAGTATTTTATATTGTGTACTTGTCGATACAGAGTACCGATATCGATATTTCTGAAATGTTTTCCAGGAAAATGCAATGACAATTTTGGAGTGCAGGTTTTATTTATTTATTTTTTTTTTATAACAAGCCTAAAAGAGGCCAATATCAAATGATTCACAGATGGCTATTTCAAAAAAAAAAAAAAAAAAAAAAAGGAGCAGGCCTAACTGCTAAAAATCTTTCTGTATTTAGGCCTGACAAAAAGCCTTTACACTAGCACTGCCATCAAATGAGGCAAAACATTACTGAAGCTTGACAAATGAAATTAAACTCACTGCATAGGCAAGGTAACACATCCAACTTCAAAAAAAGTCAGTAGAACTATTAATTGGCACAGATAGTTTCCACACACATTCAAAGGCATTCTCAATCTAACTAAAGTCAATAATAGCTTTCAAGCAAACAAGGCATCACTTAAAGTGTGTGGTATCGCCATATTTCAATTACACAAATGACAAATTTAAAAAATTTTACTTAACCACAACTAAAATATTGAAGGTAACCATATGTTACTAATATATTTGTAGTAAAATAAGAAGATTCACAATTCTGTCTCTGTGTGGGTGCTTGTGCGTGATTGTGCTTATGCGAGCTTGGCTTGCTTGTCAATACTCAATAACTGATCCGGGTGTGCCACGTAGTGATAGAATATTGTAACTGCGCGCATGAATTTGCAGCTCCATGTCCGCTGGCAGAAACATCTGCACAAAGATACCCTGCCGAGCACCATTGTTCCTCTCGAACACGCCACATCCAGATAATCCTTAAATAATGAATTACATACATACTTTAATTTGTAACGAGTAGCGAAGTGGCCAGTGTCAAAGAAACGAAGTAAAAGTATACTTTTTATCTTTTAAATGTAGTAGAGTAAAAGTAAAAGTCCCGGTTAAAAAAAAAAAACTCAAGTAAAGTACAAATCCTCAAAAAAACTACTTAAGTTTTGTAAGGAAGTAGCCTACATGTACTTCGTTACCTTACACCTCTGGTGTTTATGTGCGTATGCCTGCATGTGATGTGATGACTATAAAGCGCTCTTTCTCTTATTTTTTTCTAACTCGCTGTCTCCCCCTAGACATAGAAGTCAGATTGTACAACATACTTTAGCCTATGCGACCGTTAGCAGGCAGTTACTTTGCGTCTTACATGTGGTATCGGTGCGTGGTATCGGCAAATGTGTCAACGAGTGCGAGTATGAGTATATTAACGAGGTATCGGTATCGGCACAACACTACATGGGAGTCTAAATGCTGCAAGTGCCTAGACTCAGTTCAGCCACTCCTTTCCTGTCTGTGAAGCCGCAATCTTGAACTATAAAGCCTTAAATAAGGTAACCCCCCAAATAGCCAGATTTGGCCTCTGTGCAAAGGGGTTAAAGATTCAGTGGTCCAAATCTTATTTATGGATGAACGAGCACTTTAAAATGTTTTGGCTTTTTACACTTCCCAATTGTTTTTGATTTTATTGCTGAATGCAAAGCACTTTTTTTTTGTACAAATGGTGCTGTAAAGAATTAATTATTTTTGTTGTCTGGGATTTATTTCATGATCCTGTTCTGTAATCCAGGGTCTTGGAGGCCTCAGTGTATTTCACCTAACTGGAAGACTGCCATTGTTGCAAGCTTCTATGGGAAGTATGACACACGGCAAGTTAATGTGCAACACAACCTAACAATTTGGGAGCTACAGACTGAGAGGGGTGCAAACTTGACATGTCAACGTGCATTAGCAGAAGGTGTACCTGATGGGCATTTCCAGGGAGTAGAAGGGGTTCTTTAAAGCAAAGTCTGAGTAGATCTCATAGATCTTCCGCAGGAGTGCGTCGATGCCAGCCTGCCGAGGGTCTGCCATCACAATGAACTTAATACCTGAAAAAAAGGGCAATCGGCCCACATTACAGCATGCAGTCCTCTGTGTTAGCATAGAGAGAGGCCCCTTCAAGTGATTACAGATCTTTAAACACTGCATGAATTTGGCCGTCTTTACGTTTATTGGGCCTCATTTATCAAGAACAAATGAACAAATTCTCGTATTTCCTTTGTGCAGACATCTACACATGAAAATTGGGATTTATCAAAAATTTCGGAAGGAAAACTTCTAAGAACATACAAAAAAATTACAAGAACATGGGAGCACAAGTAATGCATGCGTAAACTGCATAGCTTATCTTCCATTGAAAATATTTGACATCTATCTAACACCTAAATTGAACATGGATCTTCATTCTGAAATGTGAACATAATCAAAGAAAATAAAATGAAATATCCAAAATGATAGTAGAATAAAAGGTTACTCGGTGTTATAAATCTGTTTTAATGTGCCTATTCTAGTGAAAGATTATTTAAAGGGTCAATCCACTGAGAATCTCAGCTTGAAATGGCTGACTTTGCTTCATTAATGGATTTGGCAAGAGCGTATGTCCAGAGACCAGGCCATTTTTTTCGAAGAGAGTGATGAGTAGCTGGTGTGCCGATTCAGATTCCCAAAATCTCAGCTATTAAGGCTGTGCAGCACCGTACAGCCTGATATAACAAGACAGACAGGGAGCGCTTGCCCACCACCTGTTTCTAAAGTTGTGTGGAGCAAGGGACATTCAAATATATAAAGGTAACATTAATTAAGTCCTAAAAGAACAAAACTAATCTGTGAGTACTCCAGATTGAAAAACCTGGCCATTGATTTAAAGAAGGGGAAGGGGGGGGGGGGGGGTGACGACAAGGGCTTTTATTTAAATGAAAAAAGACATATTGCAGTACATAAATGGAATAAGGTATGCATATTCACTCGGGTAAAATTGTATGAATGGATTTGAGAACATTTGCCTGTACCCTCCAAAAACTTGGCTGTTCTGCTGCTCTTTGGAGGAGGATGGGTGCACATCTTTTTCGCTAGTAGATGGCGCTTCCCGTCTGGGGATGAACCAACTCCCCCGCTAATTTCCGTTGTCATAGAGAATAATTAACTTAAACGCTAAAAAAATTGTTTGGTGTCCAGTAAATCACGACCGCTACCAAAGACATATTTTGTTTTGTATTGTACGATAATAGGCATCAATTTATTGATTTTTCATGTTTCCTGGAATGACTCCGTTAACACCTTTGATTGGCAACCAAAGTTTCCTGGTGTGTTGCTGTAAGTCGGCTGATTTCCTCAACTGCACGTATGGTGTCCACAATTTTGTAAGCTGCCATGACCGTTACTGAAAAGGGAATTACGATAAAAATCGTCTGAATCCATCCTTATTCTTGGCCATCGTTCAGCAACTGGCCGTCCATCTGCAAGGTAAGACATTTCCGACTGCTATTTTCGTGATTTGTCCGAATAATTTGTGTAATTGATCTCATGTTTTAGGGGCCAATTTCTTCTCATGCAATGACGGGGTTCATTCGTTCCCAACACATTCTCATCCGGACTCATCATATATTGACGCTACCTGACCAAGCGTCGATATACGAGGCAGAAGGAAGCTTTTGGTGTCATTATTTGAGGGTTGGGGTTGGGGTTAAGGGTTAGGGGATAGGGTTCATTTTCAACTGGCGTCAATAAAGGACGCTAAAAGCGACCTTTTGCTTCGTATATCGACGCTTGGTCAGGTAGCGTCAATATATGACACGTCGGGATGAGACTGGGCTCTCGTACCAGTGATGTGCCGTCGGAGGTCAGGGGAGGCAGAATCCTCACTGTTAATCAAATGATAACTCCTTATTACTTTGCTTGATTAGCAATCAGAGGATTGATTTACTAATTTACTACGACTAAACAGCAGAATGGCTTGCCAATTTCATCCACGATATTATTGCTCAGTGCATGGAACTCAAAAAGCTCACGAGACGGCAAATTTGGCCATATTTGCTCACAGCAAGCTAACGCAATGCCATTAATAAATATTCAAACCTTTCTAATGTTGTGTTCAAAGCGTGGTCAATAAGATTATGATAATGTTTTTAAATACGTACTTTTTAATGCCATTCAAAAAAATATGAAATTTATTTTCAGTCTTCTTTCATAATCTCATAAACAGAAGGTCAAAAAGATACACGGAATTACCGAGTGAGTTGAGATTTTTACTAATTATTTATTAAGATTTCCATCCTTGCAGTCTCAAATCAAAGCGTAAACGTAAATTCTTTTTTTTTTGTCACCATCACCTCTTTATCTTTACAGGCTACATATAGCCTTGGCTAGGTCTTAATTGTTCGGTAAAAAAGTTAAAATTAATTGATTGTCAATCAGGCATAGAATGTGGAAACAGGTTGACCAATTCTAGCGATAAAAAGGTGATGTCACTGCCTTCCCTGAGCGCACGTCTCTGATTCGTACCCATTTCTTCTCCACCTTGATGAACTTCATGCTTCAGTAAATTATTTTTGTAAAGTGTCCTCTGACATATCACATGTATTAACTGGACTGTTGGGGATCACGTATGTGAAGCGCAGAAGCTCTGCTATCTATTTATATTTTGGGACCACAAATAGCGGCTCCTTGTAAAGCAGTTTGAATCATTTTTGATGGTTTGTTGTTTTATTACAATTAGAAACATCATGACTACGTATGGGTTTGTAGGATATCTTCAAACAAGAGCCATCTGGCAACGGCAAATCCCACCGGCCCCCGAGGGCACATCTAGACATCATGCTGAACATGTCTGTCAAGTTTCGTGAGGATCGGATGTGTAGTTTCCAAGATATGGCCCGGACAAGGTATGACTACAGACGGACGCCCGCCCACCCGCCCGGACGGACAGACGGAAGAGGCAATGGCTATATCCCCCCGCATTTTAATGCCATGGGGATAAAAATAAAGCAGAATGCTTGTGACTAACAGGTCAGAGTTCAATAAATCATTCAGCAAACAAACTACACTTCTTAGTAAGATTTCCAGAATGGTATGATGCATTTCCTGATCTTAAAAAGCGGTTGTAACCCATCATTATCTGGATTTTTTTGTCTGACTAATAACATTTATGATTACTTACAATTAATGATGGTGAGGGCCTATCATTTGCCCCCTCTGAATCTCTCACCAAGTCATCTGTAGACCCTCCCTCTTCCATCATGTCGGTACAGACAAAATCTGGACTCATCACTGAAGACAACATTCCTCCAGAATCGGTTGGGGACTCGTCTCGGACCATATTCTTCAGCCAGCGAAGCCTGGTAGCCCTGCGCTGTGCATCAAGCTGCATTCCAACACATGCCCTGTGGGCTCTGATCCCTCGCTCTGCAAGTAGGCGACTCACTGTTCTTCTGCTGATCCTTGGTCTGTGGATTCCTGGGGTCTCCTGAGCTGTCCTGGTTCGAAACCAATCTCTCAGGTTGACGAGGCGGATCTGATTGTCCTGGGCTGGGGTTGTGACCCTAGGCTAACCAGGTTGGGGTGGATTATTGGTGCTTCCAGTCTCCTGGTAACGAGCCACAAGGTAAGAGATTGTGGCTTGGCTTACCCCAAAACACTGGGCGATGCGATTTTGGGATGTTCCACAGCCCAATGGCTTGATCATGTAGGGGTCTGGAAAGGCGAGGCATGGCGCACGTGGCGTCTTTGAACAAATGCTCTCAGGTTCTGGCCTTAATGACCTCAAGGATTGTACTAAGGCATTTGACAGCATTGCAATTGTGATCAGTGAACCCTGACGAGGTTACATCACTAATCCCTCAAATCCTGCTCCACAGACACAAACAAGGTCATGACCTCACGCACTGCTGTGTCTCCTTACTCAAAGACAACTGCATATCAATTATGTAATCATCTAATTAAAGTTCCCCTAACCCAACTATACTATTTCTGTCTAGTCAGACTTATGTTTTTAAAGTCCATCACACACAGTGCTGTAAAAAAGTATTTGCCCCTTTCCTCATTTCTTTCTCTTTTTTTTTTTGCATATTTGTCACACTTAAATGTTTCAGATCAAACATATTTTAATATTTGTCAAACATATCCCAAGTAAATACAAAATGCAGTTCTTAAATGATGATTTCATTTATTGAGGGAAAAAGCTATCAAAACCTACCTACATATTATAGCTGAACTTGTTGCAAGTGACAGTTCGCTGCAGTTGGCTAATGTCCCTACAGGATATGAATTTATTGGGCATGACTGAAACATAATGTTAGTTTATGGGTAACGTAATAACTTATTGCGTGTGACACTTGGCAATAGCCCGGTTACAGTTTGACTTAAGTCAGTGGCAAGCCGTCAGATGTCAGGAAGGCCTTCAGTAACATCACCCTTTCCCGCATAATTGCTCTTAAACTGTTTGTGATCAAGTTTGCCTGATTAACAATCAAACAATTTAACTGAACAACCACCACCAATACATGACACGTAATGATAAAGAAATGCTAATGACAAAGCGATTGCCCATTGGCCATGTTGATATAATTGATGTGACTCCGCAAGGATGACAATCTGCAAAAAATCCGAAACTTTCGCTGACTTCACAGCAATTATTTTCGCCATCACTCAGCTGTGCATCGTACTATCAATGCCCTTTAGCCGTGCCTACATTCAAACTATAGAACGGATTTTCATGGCTTATAGCTCAACGAGCCTCGCAAAGGAATTTACGCAAATCTGTGTTTCACAAGCTCCACGAGCACAGAAATTATAAAGACATATTGATATTTTTCGTAGTCATTGATGTGCGGAAGAAAACGCTGTATAATTTCGTAGTGCAATGTATAACAAGGCTTTCAAAAATAAACTAGACTCTCGTCGGTTTTACCAATTAGTCTGAGCAACTATTGCTAATCGGGAGAGGTAAACTGCGAGAGGTTTAGGTCATTAAGCAGTGAAAGGTGAGGTTATTGCTGGCCCTGTGTTTCTGCCGACGGACCGCCACTGACTGAAGTAATATTAAAGTTATTTTTGTGCAGTCACTCTTGGTTACATTGACACTCGAAAAAACGTTACAATACATTTCATAACTCCCCGGGTTATCTGGGCAGTACATGGCATTAATTTATCGGGCATGACTGAGCACAATACGAGTTTATAAGTGATGTTGAAAATGCAATTTATATTGTAATAAACTGGCTGAATTGAACAGTTAAATTAACGCATTATATCCTTGTTATTTTAACTGTAGGTGGAGTCCTGAGCGATTTAACTGTGGTTTTAACTTTACACAGAACTTCTGTTATAAACTAATGGTACAATTACAGTTAAAAATATAGCCACAAGCGACAATTCCGGGGTTCAAGCCAAGAAAGACCATTAGCAGTTGAAAGCTTTACAGCTTAATTAAAAACCACTTTAAGAGTATGTTTCAGGTATTTATGTGGACATATCCTGCAAGTTTTGGGGCGATAGGACAAACAATTTCTGATTTATAATCTGATTTGTGTAATACCACGCCCCTTTTTTGCATTTGTGGCACCCCCTAGAGGTCGATTTGATTGAAAGTTTCAGGCTATGTTTCAGGTTCTTATGTGGACATATCCTGTGAGTTCTGTAATGAGAGGGAAAACTATTTATGATTTATAGTCTGATTTGTGTTATACCTCGCTGCTTTGTTTTGCATTTATAGCGCCCCCCTATTGATCAATTTGGATGAAATTTTAAGGGTATGTTTCAGGTACTTATATGAATATATCCTGTGAGTTTTATGGCTATAGGACAAACAATTGCTGATTTATAGTCTGATTTGTGTCATGCCATGCCCATTTTTTGCATTTATAGCGCCCCCTATAGGCCGATTTGCATGAAACTGTCAAGGTATGTTCCTGATACTCATATGGACATATCCTGCGAGTTCCGTGATGATTGGCCCAATGGTTGTTGACTTTTGTCTATTTATGTGCTAAGCCATGCCCCTGCTAAAGTTCATTGGTCAATATCTTAAAAATAAAATGGGATTTCAACAAGCCTTATGCAACTTTTGATAAACTTGGTCCAATGATGATCCACAACAAATTTTGAAGGAATCGGACCTATGGCCGAGGAGGAGATGTCAAAAATGTGTTTTTCAAAAAATTCACATTGGCAAAAAATCCAATATGGCGTACCTTAGGGATCATCAAAGAAAGTTGTAGAGTTCGAACCAAGGAATGTCTGCACCAAGTTTCGTGTAAATCGGACTTACAGCGTAGGAGTTATGACCTTTAAAGTGAAAAACTGTTTTTCTTGAATTATAGCTACCCCATCAGGCTGAATGAGTTAAAAATGGTTTGGGCAGCATTTGCATACAACTTCCAACCAATGGGCAAAATTTCAGGTCTCTACTATTTACCATCTCACGGGAATTTGCGAAAACATTTCTGAAGAAGAAATAATAATAATAATATAGCCACAAGCGGCAATTCCGGGGTTCAAGCCACGAAAGACCATTAGTAGTTGAAAGCTTTAACAGCTTAATTAACAAGTGTTGCCACTAAGCGTGGCCATGTCCCCCACCAGGTGAAGGAAATCGACTGGGGTTGGCGTATCACAAAATTACACATTGAAGCCAAAGATGAATAAAATCGGTCAAAGCGTTCGAGATTTCGCGTTCACAACAAACGGGACGTGATGGACGGAAGGCCGGACGGACGGACTGACGGAGCTGAATACTATGTCCCCCGGCCCTAATACACCTTGACCCCAAAGATGAATGGAATCGGTCAAAGCGTTCTTGAGATATTGCGTTCACAACAAACGGGATGGGACGGACGGACGGACGGACGGATAGAGCTGAATTCTACATCCCCCGCCCCTAATACACCTTGACACCAAAGATGAATGGAATCGGTCAAACCGTTCTTGAGATATCATGTTGACAAGGTATTTGTAAGTGGTCAAATGGTTGTAATGACCTTGAGAATAATGGCAAGGTCACGTAAATCGAGTGGGCTGTGAGCACTCCCCTAATACACCTTGACACCAAAGATGAATGGAATCGGTCAAACCGTTCTTGAGATATTGCATTCACAACAAACGGGATGGGACGGACGGACGGCTGGACGGAGGGAGCTGAATTCTATATTCCCGCCCTAATACACCTTGACACCTAAGATGAATGGAATCGGTCAAACTGTTCTTGAGATATCATGTTGACAAGGTATTTGTAAGTGGTCAAATGGTCGTAATGACCTTGAGAATAATGGCAAGGTCACATAAATCGAGTGGGCTGTGAGCACTCCCCTAATACACCTTGACACCAAAGATGAATGGAATCGGTCAAACAGTTCTTGAGATATCGCGTTCACAACAAATGGGACGGGACGGACGGACGGAGCTGAATACTATGTCCCCCGCCCCTAATACACCTTGACACCAAAGATGAATGGAATCGGTCGAACCGTTCTTGAGACATCATGTTGACAAGGAATTTGTAAGTGGTCAAATGATCGTAATGACCTTGAGAATAATGCCAAGGTCACGGAAATCTACTGGGGTCGGCGTATCACACCAATATACCTTAACACCAAAGATGAATGGAATCGGTCAAACCGTTCTTGAGATATCGCGTTCAGAACAAACGGGACATGACGGATGGCCGGACGGAGCTGAATATTATGTCCCCCGCTCCGCTCGCTATCGTGGCGGCGGGGGACAAAAACCTCTTTAAGAGTGTGTTGCAGGTATTTATGTGGACCTATTTTGCCAGTATAATGATTGGATCAACAACTTATGATGTATAGTCTGATTTGTGTTATGTTAGGCTATTTTGTGCATTTATGGCACCCCCTACTGGTCGATTTGATTGAAACTTTCAGGCTTTGTTTCAGGTTTTTATGTGGACATATCCTGTTAGTTTTGTAATGATTGGAAAAACTATTTATGATTTATAGTCTGATTTGTGTTATACCACGTTGCTTTGTTTTGCATTTACTGCACCCCCTATCAGTCAATTTGAATGAAATTTTCAGAGTGTCTTTCAAGTACTTATATGAATATATCCTGTGAGTTTTATGGCTATAGGACACACAATTGCTGATTTATAGTCTGATTTGTGTTATACCACGCTGCTTTGTTTTGCATTTATAGCGCCCCCCATCAGTCAATTTGAATGAAATTTTCAGGGTATGTTTCAGGTTCTTATATGAATATATCCTGTGAGTTTTATGGCTATAGGACAAACAATTGCTGATTTATAGTCTGAATTGTGTTATAGCGCCCCCTATGGGCCGATTTGCATGAAACTGTCAAGGTATGTTCCTGGTACTTATATGGACATATTCTGCAAGTTCTGTCATGATTGATTCAATGGTTGTTGAATTTTGTCCATTTATTTGCTAAGCCATGCCCCTGCTGAAGTTCATTGGTCAATATCTTGGGAACAAAATGAGATTTCAACAAGCTTTATGCAATCTTTGATAAGCTTTGTCTACTGATGATCCACAGCAAATTTCGAAGGAATCGGACTTACGGCCTAGGAGAAGATATCAAAAATGTGTTTTTCAAAAAATTCAAAATTCCAGAAAATCACATATGGCGTACCTTAGAGATCCTTCTGGGAAAGTTGTAGAGACTGGATCAAGGAATGTCTGTACCAAGTTTCGTGTAAATCGGACTTACAGCGTAGGAGTTATGACCTTTAAAGTGAAAACCTGTTTTTCTTATATTATAGCGCCACCCTCAGGCCGATTGAGATAAAAATGCCTTAGTCAGCATTTACACACAACTTCCAACCAATATGCAAAATTTCAGGTCTCTACCATTTACCATCTCACGGGAATTTGCGAAAACATTTCTGAAGAAGAAAAGAAATAATACTAATAATAATAATAATAATAATAATGATAATAAACCAGCACGAAAACAATAGGGTTTCAGCCCTATGGGCTTGAACTCCTAATAATAATAAATATAGCTGCGAGCGACAATTCCGGGGTTCAAGCCACGAAAGACCATTACTAGTTGAAAGCTTTAACAGCATAATTAACAAGTGTTGCCATTAAACGTGGCCATGTCCCCCGCCAGGTGACGGAAATCGACTGGGGTCAGCGTATCACAAAATTACACATTGAAGCCAAAGATGAATAAAATCGGTCAAAGCGTTCTCGCGATTTCATGTTCACAACAAACGGGACGTGACGGTCGGACGGCCGGACGGATGGACTGATGGAGCTGAATACCATGTCCCCCAGCCCTAATGCACCTTGACCCCAAAGATGAATGGAATCGGTCAAACCGTTCTTGAGAGATCATGTTGACAAGGTATTTGTAAGTGGTCAAATGGTCGTAATGACCTTGAGAATAATGGCAAGGTCACGTAAATCTAGTGGGCTGTGAGCACTCCCCAAATACACCTTGACACCAAAGATGAATGGAATCAGTCAAACCGTTCTTGAGATATCGCATTCACAACAAACGGGACATGACGGACAGACGGACGGGCGGATGGAGCTGAATTCCGTGTCCCCCGCCCCTAATACACCTTGACACTAAAGATGAATGGAATCGGTCAAACCGTTCTTAAGATATCACGTTCACAACAAATGGGACATGACGGACGGATGGACGGACGGACGAAGCTGAATACTATGTCCCCCGCCCCTAACACACCCTGACACAAAAGATGAATGGAATTGGTCGAACTGTTCTTGAGATATCATGTTGACAAGGAATTTGTATGTGGTCAAATGGTCGGAATGACCTGGAGAATAACGGCAAGGTCACGTAAATCAAGTGGGCTGTGAGCACTCCCCTAATACACCTTAACGCCAAAGATGAATGGAATCGGTCAAACCGTTCTTGAGATATTGCATTCACAACAAACGGGATATGACGGATGGACGGACAGACGGACGGACGGACGGAGCTGAATACTATGTCCCCCGCCCCTAATACACCTTGACACCAAAGATGAATGGAATCGGTCGAACCGTTCTTGAGATATCATGTTGACAAGGAATTTGTAAGTGGTCAAATGATCGTAATGACCTTGAGAATAATGCCAAGGTCACGGAAATCTACTGAGGTCGGCGTATCACACCAATATACCTTAACACCAAAGATGAATGGAATCGGTCAAACCGTTCTTGAGATATCGCATTCAGAACAAACGGGACATGATGGAGGCCGGACGGAGCTGAATACTATGCCCCCTGCTCCGCTCGCTATCGTGGCGGCAGGGGACAAAAACCACTTGAAGAGTATATGTATGTATGTGTATATATATATATATATATATATGTGTGTGTGTGTGTGTGTGTGTGTGTGTGTGAACAAATCTGATGCCTTCGAGGCTGACAGTAGAGACTCCCTCAGCATTACTGAGGGGGTCTCTACTGGGAGTCCCTATTGAGTTGGAGCCTTCCAAGGCCAATTTAAAATCTTCTATTTTTCAGCCCATAGATTTATTACAGTTCGAAACCAACCACGTTACCTCAGAAAACTGACCGAGGTGTTGATGCATATTGATGTTGTCTTTACTTTTTCCACTCTCTTTAGGAGTTGAAATGATGTCTCGGCACCGTCGTGGAGCCCTATCTACCCACCCCGCTAAAAAAGTAAAAAACAGCCCCAGCACCCAACCCGGGCCTTGATGCTCCTGCAGCAGGTCCCGCCCCAGCACCCACCCTGGGCCCTGATGCCTTGAAGGCATCTGACTGAATACTATGAAAGATCATACAATATGAAATCAACATTAGCCTTCTAACCAGCCTGCAAGGCACTAGTCTCTACGGTCAGCCTGGAAGGCACTAGTCCCTACAATCAGCCTTGAAGGCACCTGACTGAATACTTTTAAAGATTATACAATATGAAATCAACATTAGCCTTCTAACCAGCCTGCAAGGCACTAGTCTCGTCGGTCAGCCTGGAAAGCACTAATGCTCTACAATCAGCCTTAAAGGCATCTGCGGCAATACTATTTAAGATTATACAATATCAAATCAACATTAGTCTTCTAACCAGCCTGCAAGGCAAGAGTCTCTACTGCCAGCCTTGAAGGCACTAGGCTCTACAATCAGCCTTGAAGGCGCTAGTCTCTACAATCAGCCTTGAAGGTGCTAGTCTCTACAATCAGCCTTGAAGGCAGCTAACGTTACAGCAACTTGCAGTTGAAGTTTTTAAGAAGCTCAATTAAACAGCTTATTGAACAAAATATCACACAAGTAGGCCAATTTTATGTTTCAAACAGAGTTATACTTGAAGTTATATTGTAGAAGTGTTTAGGTTAACAAGTATGACCTGCTTAGCTAAGGTTAGGTCTATAAGTTCACAGGAAAAAAAAAAAAAAAAAAAGCACTTCTTTGCATTGGTTAACATTATCAAAATAGCTGAAATATCTAACGTTACCTCCCGAATCAGTTTCTTTAATGAGAAAAGACGATTAAATGCATTCGTTTTTAACAAAATTGATCTTCTTAAGCCCGCTCCGCTTTGAGGAGAGGAATTTGAATTGAATTGGCTGCCTCGTGAGCGGATTGGTTGTACTCTAGCTCGCGATCTGATTGGCTGTACTTGGGGGCGGCGTTTACCCAGCCTGACAGGCTGAGCAGCCTGGAAGTCGACGGCTGAAGGCAACTTCACCCTGCAGCGTACCAAGAACTGTACCGGAAATTCTTTCACCGAGTTTGACACAGAATTATTCTTTTAGAGTCGTCTGTATCTTTGTCTCTTAAAAACGACACTGTTGAGGTGTGGAAAAAGGCCAGCAGAGGGCAAAATCGAACAGCAAAGGATCCATATTTAGGATATCGAATATGACCATTTAGTAGCCCAGGTGTTTATTTCGCAAAATCGACTTGGACCCTAGGCGTTTATAAGAACCAGGCGGGTATTTGCAACAGGCCATTATTTATTTTTGCACCGACCTGCACCAGGCCAGTTCGGCTTTCCTACACAGTTATAAACTGACTGAATTTAACCGTTAAATTAATGCATTGTCTCCTTGTCATTTTAACTGTAAGTGGAGTCCTGCGCGCACTTAACCGTGGTTTACACTGAACATGCACTGAACTCCGTGGTAAACTGAATGTAAAATGACAGTTAAAATAACTGGCTAAAAGGCGCCAGTTAAATTACCTGGCATAAAAGGCTTCAGTTTATTCGTTTATTGTTAACAGTGTATTCGCGGAAACTGAAACTGGCGTGGTTTCATTTACATACGTTAGTTTTGACACTTCTACATTGATCCCAGTTGGGGCAGCACGCAATGTCATCCTGTTATCCATCGTCTCAGGGCAAAGACGGACTAAATGAAGACAACAAGTAGGTATGAACACTTCAGAATGAAGTTGTTCCGATCTTAATACACACATATAAATTCATATATACATATAACGACTCGTTTCTTCCAGGTATAGACCTGAGTCAGACTCGCAGGCACAGCTGAATGCTGAACTTTTTTTTTTTTTTTTGAACGAAAGCAGCGTGAGGTAACTGAGCGATTTGCTAGGCCTATGCAAAGGGTAAGGTTATTCTTTAGCTTTGCCAAATAATACAGCATGAATATTGTTGATTTACAATTCCTTATTCGTGTCCTTTTTTAAGATAAAAAAAGAACACGGAGAACAAGTCCCCACCCAAAAAAAAAAAAAAAAAAATTGTCGAAACCCATGTTTACATCCATCTCATTGGACATTTATACATACACAAGATGGCAGAGCTATTCTGCCGTGTGCGCTTTGGTCCAGCCAGTGACGTTGTCCACTCCTGTTTTTTTTTAATACGTATCTCTGTGCCAAAGACCGTCAGCTATTTTTTTCCCCCCACATCTTTATTGACATCAGATATACATACAAAGACAAACCGAAGCTTGTTTTAGCGTCTGTGTTACCGCAACATGGGGTAACACAGAAGTTTATATACAATAGTGCGAATAATCGCCCGGGCGTTTAATTGAACCGGCGTTTAATACGCAAAATGAGGTCTGACCCCGGCGGCTCTTTGCACACAAGCGCGTATTTGCACGCGGGCGATTATTTGGTCATATACGGTATTTGAGTCTGGCTGAGTCATTTCGTGCAATGGAGATTTTGGCGCAGGCGTTTCTTACAGATTGCGACATCTAACTGAAAAATGGTAAATCTAGGAAATGGATGTACCGTACGAAAGAGGAGAGTCAGCTGAGTAATATATGTCAAAATAGTGTTCGTAGTGCAAAAAGTATGGAAACACAAGCAAGTTAGAAAACTGTGCGTTTAGCCTTTGCAAGCTGCATTTTCTGGCCGCATTTAACATAGGAGTTAATGGAGCTTCGGTGAGCGGTCCCGTCGCTTTTCGGCTCATACAGCCAAATCCGTTTGTCCAATTGCTTCCATAGTTACATTTTGGCGATCAGCACAACTTTTGCTACAACTTGGATATAAAAATATTTATGCGGAGTGAAAACTGTGGGAGTTAGAGCAAGTTTAAGAGAAAACTCTTCGTACGTTTTGCTGATGTTCGTCGCTCTAGCCGTGAGGTCTCCAAGCTCTAAGTTCCCAGAATTAATTGTAAAAAAAAATAATTTAAAAAATTATAATTAGAAAATGATAGAAGTTACAAAAAAGTTGAACGGTAAACAAATTATCCAAGCGTGGCTTAACATTTTACAGTTTGAATGACGTTTCTAGCTAAAGGTATGACGGAGTAAAAAATAGCTGAAAATAGCTACATTTTAAGAAATCTGTCATTGTTTCCTATGGGACAAAAAAATAAGAAAAAGTGAAATATTTTAAAAAGTATAAATAGTATGAAAGAGAAAAAAATAATAGCCATAATGTCCAGAAAAAAGCTGCACGTTTTGATATATGAATTGTTGAAATAGCACAAAGTATGTAGGAGTAGTTGAATCGGGTAGAAATAGGGTAGAACGGCAGAAGAAGAAAGAATAATAATAATAACTAGAGAATTGCAATTTCTGAAGAAATTGCGAGTGTGAATGCTGAAAGCTAAAGCCACACACTGCGATGCTGTCTTGAACACAATAAAGTTTGAATGATTTTAATGTTTGCTGACGCCACACTGAATAGCTGCTATGAAAATATAATATTTGAATTATGTAGAATACTTGGATGTTTATCAAAAAAGTGAAAGAAAGAAAGCTGAACAAAGAAAGAATGAAAGAACAATGCTAGCCATGCCATCCACGTTGCTCAGCTAACTTAGCAAAGGTCGTTAGCAGTTATGCTAACAATGCTAACCATGCTAACCACGTTATTCAGCTAACTTAGCTAATGTTAGCAGTCGAGTGAAGTCTCTAGGAGAAAGAATGCTGAAGTTATAGAGGTTCAAAGTAGCACAAGAGTTTGAAGACTGTTTCAATGGATTTCTATGGGCCAAGAAAATAAGAAAAAGTGAAATATTTTAAAAAGTATAAATATAATGAAAGCCAGGGCGAGAAATGAACTTTTCTTTTCAGTAGTTAGCCGGGCAACCTAGAGTTTTTTAGGGTGGCAAAAACCATTTTAGGTAGTCAAGACATGCGCTGTAAAAAAGAAAGAAAAAAAAGCTTATATGATTGAGCACTCACAATGTATTTTGGTTACTTTGGAAAGTTTATACTGCGTGGAATTGGATAAGAGCAGTTTGCACATGAGGCATAGCTGAGGAGTTTAATTAATGCAACTCCTGGAAATCAGGGGTAGGATCGAACGTATCAATATTACAAACCGTGTTCGAGTTCAGCTTGTCAGTGAATATTCATTGACTGATCCGGGTGTGCCATCTAGTGACAGAATAATGTAACTGCGTGCATAAATAGAGCAGCTCCATGTCCACTGTCATCAACATCTGCGCACACGGGTTATGGATCGGATCGGAACGTATGTTAAAAAAAATGCAAAGAAAAAGAAAAAAGGCCATTCACAAGTACGAACTTGCGCCATGAAAACCATAATAAAAGAGACAATATGAGACAGAGTTGTGAATGATTGAAAATATTTCAAGTGTTCATTTGATGAAATTAAACTAAATACATGTCGGCGTTTGCCGATGCGCCTCTAAAAGAGCTTCAGTCGATGAGAGCTGCTATCGCAAGCAGAGGCAGCCGGTGGATAGAGAGCTCAACGTTGTCTGCGCGAATATTCCTCGGAGGTTTAGATTATCTTAATGGTACCGCTGGCAAACAGATACTGTTGACTTACTGAGCCTGTATTCTAATCAGGGAAGACCTAACGTTTGCGAATGAACATAATGGTAGACAAATACTAGTTTTGCAAGCAGTACTTCCTTATCCTCCTCCCTCATGAATGCCTTATCGCATTCATGAACATATGTTTCTCTTTTTAGCGTAGCATTTGTAGCGAATTTGTCTTTGCGTTTGATTGACACAGAAAGCAACATTTTAGAATAGTGGGGCATTAGCTGAGACCTGCAAATAGAAATAAGCAGCGTGGAGAATGAGCAGCAATAATTTCCCTAACCGCAAATAGCTGGCTCGATTCACTTCGTTCTTATGAAGGCACCTGTGTTCTAACGAAAGCATCTGCATGGAAACTCAGCTGAGCACTTAGATTTAAAATGAGAAAACCTAACCGCAAAATAGCTGGCTGGATTCACTTCGTTCTTATTAAGACACCTCTGTTCTAACGAAAGCATCTGCATGGAAACTCAGCTCAGCTCACTTAGATGTAAAATGAGAAAATCACGACACGGAGGGCAATGTCAGAAGCGGTGTCCTACTACCAGTGAGAGCCAGGCATGTACAGACAAGTGCACGCACAAGCAATCGCTGAGTCACTCAGCCTTGTTCGCGCACACCTCAAACTCTTGCTTCTCACGCAAATACCGTTTATCCTGTCAGCAATGTAAGCACATCATTCAAGGCACAAGACTTTGCTGAGTGCGCGGATGTCTTTTTTTATTTCTCTGAGTGATATATTTTTGGAATAACAGCGATCTAAAAACTCTGGCCGTTTGCTGTTCTCCCAAAATTTTTTGGGTGATTTTTGAATGGAAGAGATAGCGAAGTTGGACGTGCCTCCTGTCCTTTGACTGTTCCCTGAGCCAAAACTATATACTTCACTGCTACAAAAATGATACTGCTGTAACAAGAACAAATTTTCCTACATTTTTGTGAAATTTCATGAAGAGGTATTCAAATTTATGGAAGTTAGAGCGATAGAGAAAGAACTTTTTCATTCTGTCTGCTCTCACCTCCCACTCTAGCTGTCACAGAAGAGTTTGAAGACTGTTTCAATGCATTTCTATGGGACAAAAAATGTAGAAAAAAATTAATATTTAAAAAAGTATAAATAGTATGAAAGAGAAAAATAATAGCAATAACGTCCAGAAAAATCTAAACGTTTTGATATATGAATTGTTAATATAGCACAAAGTATGTAGGAGTAGTTTAACGGCGCGCGAAGAAGCTATAATAATAATAATAATAATAATAATAATAATAACAACAACAACTAGACAGGCAATTCCTGAAGAAATTGCAAGTGTGAATGCTGAAAGATGAAGCCACACTGCGATGCTGTCTTGAATACACTAAAGTTTGAATGATTTGAATGTTTGCTGACAGCACACTGAATAGCTGCCATGAAAATATAATATTTGAATTATGTAGAATACTTGAATGTTTATCAAAAAAGTGAAAGAAATAAAGCTGAATAAAGAAAGAATGAAAGAACAATGAGAACCATGCCATCCACGTTACTCAGCTAACTTAGCAAATGTTAGCAGTTATGGTAACTATGCTAACAATGCTAACCATATGAACCACGTTATTCAGCTAACTTAGCTAATGTTAGAGGTCGAATGAAATGTCTAGAAGAATGCTGATGTTATAAGGTTGAAAGTAGCACAACAGTTTGAAGACTGTTTCAATGCATTTCTATGGGACAAAAAAAAAAGTGAAATATTGTAAAAAGTATAAATAGTATGAAAGGCAAGGCGAGAAATGGACTTTTCTTTGCAGTCGTTAGCCGGGCAACCTAGAGTTCTTGAAGGGTGGCAAAGACCATTTTAGGTAGTCAAGACACACGCTGTAAAAAAAAAATAAAAAAAATAAAAATAAAAATAATTTTAAAAAAACTTATATGATTCAGCACTCACAATGTATTTCGGTTACTTTGGAAAGTTTATACTGCCTGGAATTGGATAAGAGCAGTTTGCACATGAGGCATGGCTGAGGAGTTTAATTAATGCAACTCCCTGGAAATCAGGGATAGGATTGAATGTATTCATATTACAAACCGTGTTCGAGTTCAGCTTGCCAGTGAATATTCATTTACTGATCCGGGTGTGCCATCTAGTGACAGAATAATGTAACTGCGTGCATAAATGGAGCAGCTCCATGTCTGCTGTCATGAACATCTGCGCACACGGGTTATGGATCTGATCAGAACGTACGTAAAAAAAAAAGAAAAAGAAAAAAGGCCATTCGCAAGTACGAACTCGCGCCATGAAAACCACAATGAGACATACAATACGAGACAGAGTTGTGAATGATTGAAAATATTTCAAGTGTTCGTTTGATTAAATTAAACTAAATACATGTCGGCGTTTGCTGATGCGCTACTAAAAGAGCTTCAGTCGATGAGAGCTGCTATCGCAAGCAGAGGCAGCCGGTGGATAGAGAGCTCAACGTTGTCTGCGCGAATAATTCCTCGGAGGTTTAGATTATCTTAATGGTACCGCTGGCAAACAGATACTGTTGACTTACAGAGCCTGTATTCTAATCAGTGAAGACATAACTTCTGCGAGTGAACGTAGTGGTAGACAAATACTAGTATTGCAAAGCAGTACATCCATTTAAGGGAGACTGCAAACAATGTCGTATCGCATTCATGAGCATATGTTTCTCTTTTTAGCGTAGCATTTGTAGCGAACTTGTCTTTGCGTTTGATTGACACAGAAAGCAACATTTTAGAATAGTGGGGCATTAGCTGAGCCCTGCAAATAGAAATAAGCAGCGTGGAGAATGAGCTGCAATAATTTCCCTAACCGCAAATAGCTGGCTCGATTCACTTCGTTCTCATGAAGACACCTGTGCTCTAACGAAAGCATCTGCATGGAACCTCAGCTGAGCACTTAGATTTAAAATGAGAAAACCTAACCGCAAAATAGCAGGCTCGATTCACTTCGTTCTTATGAAAACACCTCTGTTCTTATGAAAGAATCTGCATGGAAACTCAGGTCAGCTCACTTAGATATAAAATGAGAAAATCACGACACGGAAGGCAATGGCAGAAGCGGTGTCCTATTACCAGTGAGAGCCAGGCATGTACAGACAAGTGCACGCACAGGCAATCGCTGAGTCACTCAGCCTTGTTCGCGCACACCTCAAACTTTTGCTTCTCACGCAAAAACCGTTTATCCTGTCAGCAATCTAAGCACATCATTCAAGGCACGAGACTTTGCTGAGTGCGGGGATGTCTTTTTTTATTTCTCTGAGTGATATATTTTTGGAATAACAGCGATCTAAAAACTCTGGCCGTTTGCTGTTCTCCCAAAATTTTTTGGGTGATTTTTGAATGGAACAGATGGCGAAGTTGGACGTGCCTCCTGTCCTTTGACTGTTCCCTGAGCCAAAACTATATACTTCACTGCTACAAAAAATGATACTACTGTAACAAGAACAAATTTTCCTACATTTTTTTTGAAATTTCATGAAGAGGGATTCAAATTTATGGAAGGTAGAGCGATAGAGAAAGAACTTTTTCATTCTGTCTGCTCTCAGCTCCCACTCTAGCTGTCACAGAAGAGTTTGAAGACTGTTTCAATGCATTTCTATGGAACAAAAAAAGTAGAAAAAAATTAATATTTAAAAAAGTATAAATAGTATGAAAGAGAAAAATAATGGCAATAACGTCCTGAAAAATCTGAACATTTTGATATATGAATTGTTAATATAGCACAAAGTATGTAGGAATAGTTTAACGGCGCGCGAAGAAGCTATAATAATAATAAGTATAAAGAAAATGGCCGACATGAAAAACAATAGTGTGAATGCTTTCAGAATGCTTGTACAGCGACTGGCATGCAGTTCAATGGATGATTCACCAGAAAAATAAACTTTCAGCCACTTTTCCAGTATCAATCCTTTCTGCGAGCTGTGGGCCTTAGCAAATGCAATGCAGGTTTTTTGTTTTCTGTTTAATGCAGACTTCTGTGTACTAATTTGGCTATGAAAACCACTTTGAGAGACAATTTGACAAACTCTTCTTGTAGATACCGGGATTTTTGGTGACATTTCCTCATGTAGCTTTGCTGTGGTTGAAGAAGGGCTAGCCTTGTACAGTTGAAGCAACAAACAGTCCTTTCAAACAGTTGTCATACCGGGGTCTGTCTGACCTGCGCTTGCCATGAACGTCACCAGTTTCTTCAAATCTTTTTCTCATCCCCTCCACTTGACATTTGGATACATTAAAGATGTCTGCCACCTCAGCAGCAGACTAAGTCTTCAGGCTCTTGATGATCAGCACTTTGGTCTGTGGTTGAATCTTTGGTATGTTGTCAGAGGTCTAGTCACACCTCATATGAAAGTCTGGTGTGCTGGGGTTATTTCTATACACATCTGGGAAAGTGTTAATTACAGTATTTGTCATATCTGAAGAGACGACAAGACTTTCGTCCTAGCAAAAACAGATGTTACGGGCTTAGCCAAGCTGTGAACATCAGAACACTTTTTGACGGTTTCATTTTGCACCAAATTATTAATGTGAAAGCCCTTGACATTAAAATGGACCATTTATTGTAACAATTGATTGGTTAGAAATAAAGTTATATGCTATTTTTAGTTACTATGTCCTTATGCGACAAGACTTTTGTCAGGCACTGTATAATGCCTTCATAAATGACACATAATGTCTTCATAAATCATACATAAGCAAATGTCATGCTTTGTAAAGGGTGAAATAATACATCCTTCTTCAGCATGTGATGCCAGATGTGATATAACTGACAATGTCACTTAGGTAGTGGCTAAATGCGATAAAGGGTGACACTGTCCGCTAAGTGACATTGTCATTCTCACATCTGGCATCACATGCTGAAAAATGATGAGTTATCTCACCCTTTACAAAGCATGACATTTACTTATGCATGATTTATGAAGACATTAAGTCTCATTTATGAAGGCATTATAGATGCTGTATAAAGCCTTTATGAGCAACACTTCAAAAAGAGTGCGACCGACTGCAGTATTTTCCAAAATGCTTTTTTACCGATCCCACAAATTGTATACTTTCTGTATGACAGTATGTTACAAATCATTCATTTTGTGATTGTTGTAGACCGAAAAAAATATGCAAGCGGGATTGGAATTAGATAGTTGTAAGACCATTTCATTCATCCAAATTATTTATACTTCACCGCACCAGTTTAGACTTTGAAGATGATCTTGTGAGTTTAGAAAGCATACCAACCTTCTGGTTTAACATTGTTAAATCCAAATCCTGTTGTGATAAGTTGTACGGCTATTTAAGTTATATCAATGGTTTGTCCTCACGTTACCTTGAAGATGGTTGAGTACGCTGCAACCAACCATTTTAGGCTACATAATGTTTTATTCGTCATTTCAAATGACATAATATAACTATGTATAATAATTACCTGACCTGGTCCACTATGCCAGTGTTTCCCAACCCTGTTCCTGGAGTACCCCTGCCCTGCATATTTCAGATGTCTCCTTGATTTAACACACCTGATTCAGCTGATCAGCTCATTAGTGGAGTACCTAATGACCTGGGGCCGTATTCATGTCGGGAGTTTTACCTATAGGGCTGATAAAGCTTACCTTCCCAATAGCTAATGGACCACAAGTCCGCGGCACCAAGCGGTATTCATGAACGTTAGTTAGGCGGGCCACCAGCTGATGGCCTGCCTAATTTTGGATTATGACGTGTTGATGAGGGGCGCATGCGCAGTGACACGGCTATCTACCTTTCTCGTTTTCGAAGCGGAGAGTTCGTGTTGTCCGTTGTTGTGTTGATGAGTTATTTGTTTGTCTCTTGGCAGGTTAAGCGAGTTTTTCTCTCTTGCTGTGCAAAATGCCTTTCAAGCAAAAACGAAAAGCGCCAGAAAATGAGGAAAGCAGAGTTAGGGATCCCAATTGGCAGCATGGAGAGATGATTTTACTTCTCAAGGAAATCCGTGTTGAAAATAAAGACTGAGAACTACCTAGGAATAATTGTTATAAAAGGATGTATCTTTGCTCCCGAATTTTCAGTTCTGGCATTGGCCCTGATAGATAGAACTAGAATAGGCTATATAAATAGGACATCTAACAAAATAGAGCATCATTGTATTGATGTGAAGACTGATGTTAAGACATGCCATGTATACCATATCCGAAAAAATAGCAACTATCGGCATTAAAGAACCTACAGAACCATAGCATCATTATTTATGGTCTTAGACTGCTATCTATCGGAATTAAAGTGCAACTACATGTACTGTCGAATATCTTGGATGCACGAAATATCAAAGACTGAGTAGCGGATAGTCACAATTTTTCACGTGAAGGAAGTAAAAAAAAAACTGAAAAGAAAAAGCGGCCAGTACAGAAAATCTTACCATTATCTCCATCTGAAAACAATTACTGATTAAAGGTTCCGGAAAGATGAAACAAAAACTGCTTTATCTGCAGAACATAACTAAATTGGTTTGTTGCCCCTTTATTTCATTATTTTCTACTTAAGCACTGATGGAGGGCATATCACGGATTACTGGGCTGTCGGAAAAGCGGGCACTCCCCGGTAGAAGTAGTGATGCTCATGAGGCTCACGCTACGTAGCTAATGGTAAAAACACTTCATAATCAAACTTCAACAGCTATTTATAGCCGGCTGGAGCTTGTTTTACCCAAACACCGTCCCATTCACCAGCATCACACTTCAAACCAAAACTATTTTCATTCGGGAAAAAATGGTTACAGGTCGGGTAAATTGGGTAAGTTAGCCAAGCTAGCAGGATTGTCTGTCTTGTTCTTCTTGATTACAGACTAATTTACAATTGTAATCCAGTAATCCCCCTGTTTTACAGAAAGTAACTGTAATTTAATTAGGTTACATCTTTTTGTGTGTAGCCCTAACGGAATACAGTTAGCTACATTTTTTGGTAGGCCTATCCTAATTATGTATCGCCGTTCCGTTACTCCCCAAGCCTGTTGCTCGGATAACGAACAAGGAAAAAGAAGACGTTTGGGAAACTATAGCTGAAAAAATCACGTCGTCTTTCGGTGTGACAAGAAAGACTGCCGTAAATGCCGTCTATCAGCCCGAATTCGGCGCTCTAAGTTGTCTACCTATAGGCTCAGCAGATAAGGCCAAACGGCCGTTCATGAATTGCACCAATAGGGCCGTCATGATCCATCATCCCGATAGGCGGAAAACGTCCCGACATGAATACGGCCTCTGATCTGGGTGTGTTAAATCAAGGAGACATTTGAAATATGCAGGGCAGGGGTACTCCAGGAACAGGGTTGGGAAACACTGCACTATGCCAATCATATACTGTGTCTGATTCATTCTTGATTTTCATGGCATCTTCACATGATGAACAAGATGTCTAAAGATAAGGCAGGAACAGGAAAGAAGTGGGACCTTGTTTTATTCAAATTTTCTATTTTAAAAAGTGCAAATCTGAATGAAAAAAATAATTGAAGTGCCTTTATTTTATTGTTTACCAAGTTAATTTTTGAAATTAACCGATGTGAAAAAATGCCATGCTGGGTCTGGTGTCATCCTCTCTCTCTGTATAGTTGGGATAATATAGAGAAAAACTTCTGAGCATGCACACTGTGTGCCAGGGGCAGACGTAGGCGGAGCTAGGGGCTAAGCCCACCCAACTGTTTATTTATTTATTGTTCTTTCAGTCATTGGAAAATATATGCCCCGCGATACTGACACCAGTTTGAAGATTCACTGGAATTAAAATGCATTGCACTTGATTATTACCAAATTAAAATTTATACAACTATGTGTTTTAGACACTTCAACAATTCTACATTCCGCTGAAATTTACTTTGGCAAGGTCTTTAATGTTATTGTCCCCGTCACTGTCATTAAAATTGATTATTTCATGCCTTTTTTCATGCAAGTCTCGGCCATGGCTTGCAATTGCGTTCAAACGAGTCAAACCTAAGACATCCTCACGCGCGATGGGTGCTGGGGCTTCGTTTCATGGTAAAGTTGAAATTAAAAATGCACATAACCGCAGGGATTTGGGCTCTTTGTCAGTGCTGAAAATATTTAAAAATAAAAACAACACTACTACAATACTTATTCGACATATTCTTGTGTTTCCTGTCCCCTTTAAGTGATTTCTTGATTCAACAGGTCTGGCAGTAATCAGGCCTTGGTGTGGCTAGAGAAATTGAACTCAAAAAATGTGGTTAATCACAGCTGATTCATGATTTAATGAGGCAATTATTTTTTCACAGAGGGTCAGGTAGGTTTGGATAGCTTTTTTCCCCTCAATATATTTACTCATCATTTAAAAACTGCATTTTGTATTTACTCTGGTTATCTTTGTCCAATATTAAAATTTGTTTGATGATCTGAAACATTGAATTGTGACAAATATCCAAAAAAAAAAAAAAAAATTCAGAAAAGGGGCAAGTACTTTTTCACAGCACTATATGCATAAAACTGGGATTAATCTATAATAGCGAAGTGGACTCTGCGTGCGTGCATGTGCGTCCGGCCAAAATGGTGTTATTTATATAACGTTACCATTATGTCATCACATTGCTATGGTGTGTCTATAATATAATAGCGAAGTGGACTCCACGTGTGTGCGTGCATGCTCAGCCAAAATGGCATTATTTATATAACGTTACCATTATGATGTCATCACGTTGCTATGGTGTACCCATGAAAACATCACATGACCAAGCCAATTCATCCACAAGAGTCCTGAATCCCAAAAAACAGATGCCAGGCCGCAAGAGAAAGCGTCTCAGTGACAGCCACCTTAAAGCAGATGCTGAGTCTTCACTGGAGTGACTCAGTCATGATGACTGTGTGTGTGTATCCGAAGTGTGTATACGTGCGTGTATGCGTGTGTGTGTGTGTGTGAGAAGAGCAATTGAAACGACTAGAACCCGTGGATCCCCACGGGCAATGCGCTAGTTATTTAATATTAGACAAAGATTCCCCCCTCCGGGAAGTAGACATAATGAATCGCAGGTCTCATTTGCCTCAGAGCGTGTTCACAATGCTGGGCATCAATTCCAGTTTACAACTTTTTGAAGCTTTAGAGAAGTTAAAATCCACTTCTTGTGACAGATATGGGCCAATTTATTTAGCACCCAATGCCATCAAGCAGCCAAGACAATTCTAGGTATAGTGCATGTTCCGTCTACCTGCAGCAACCATTTATTGTCCAAAATATGACCATTTTCTGGCAAAAAAAAAGTAACATTTGAAAAAGAGCATCAGTTTACCTGTGTAAAAACCTTATCTACAAGTGAAGAATAGTGATAATTGTGATACCAGTGGATCCGTAATGATCTCTACTTTCCAGTGGTATATGTTACATCTATGCTGAGATTTCACGTAAGAAGCATGTGACGGACGCACATGCTGTGGAACACTTGCACTTGAGCTTCTATACCTCATTTTTATACAATATCTCTTGCTGCTAATATGATTTCAACAATTTCCTAATGGTTAAAAGAGCTTTTAGGATAAATTCATTAATGGTTGGAGTAAATGAGCATTGCGCACACAATCACATTCACCTCCGACTGCATCAGATGATCAGCAGTGATTCATGCCGATTAATCCAACCTATACCCTACTGATCAACTCAAGTGTGTCAAAGAATCAGAATCAGATATTCTTCACTTTTAAATGCCATGTAATTGTAATCGATCAGCTGCCAGTTGAACTGATGGATGCAGGGAATGCAAGGGTCCCACAATGTCCGTCCGTCACAAATCCATCTACATGTACAATCATTGCAAAAATTAGTACGTGAGCACTTCTACTTATTTTTTTTTTCTATATATGACAAAGTGGCTGGGGCAGCACCCCAGCAGCATGTTTTCCAATTTCTTAAAATGTGGTGATGTCCATAAAACAGCTGGGATTGATGAAATTTCTTTAGAAAGGAAGAGAGTTCGCACCTGATGACCCGTAGGTGCTGAGCCTGAGGTCAGAGAATGTCTTCCACATCCATCATTGTGAAATAAATGGTTATTTTTCATGTTTTGACTGGATATCGGGCCCTCAATTTTTTTCACTTGGTTCCCTCTCCACATTTACCTTTCAAAGTGCCTTTGACAGAGTGTTGTTGAGAGATGTGATTATGTTAAGATTACTTTGTTACTTTGATCCACCTGAGCCCTTTTACCTGTTTGATGTTAATGTGGTCATTGAAGTTAGCAGAGCTGTAGTTTTTATTTTAAGACCAGAAATGTCAAATTCCCAATGTCGGAATGTCCCACAGTGCCTGGTCATCACAATGGTATGAACAATGCTGTATAGGCAATTCCACCGTTACGGACGTTACATTCAGAGGGAATTTTAACCATTCCAACTACCCTCACAGCTTAAGTCTTACTCCTAGGAACCCGACCTTATGGGTATTACTAACTTAGGTCTGAGGCTGTTTGATGGCGGAAGAAAAACCATCCAGTGAAGTTTGTGTTTCACATGAACCACGGTTATGAACTTGAAGGATGTTATATGAAAAAGACATGGAAAAAATTCAGCCGTGTTTATTTCAAAATTCTGTGTCTCAACAATGGTACATATGAATGTTTATCCCAGAATTGTACGAGAACTAGGCCACCTAAGACACAAATTATACAGCTCCAAATGAGTCACTTAGCAGGCAGTTATAGAATTGCGCAAAATCTTCTGTAACGGACGTTACGTAACGGATGTTACATTTTGTCCTCTAAAGTAAAACGAAACTTTCTGCTGAAAAAAGTTGATATTGTTCAGTGGAATGATGAAATAACCACATTGTATGCATGACTCTAGTAGGTTATAAGATCATTGTGACTTTGTTTTGGAAGTATGCATCAATTACACAGTATCTTGCAGTTAACATTATTATGAAATAGTTTAATTCAGGTTTCTCTTTAATCAGTCAAACTCAATAGCTGTCCACTTCAGGTATGGAGCAATCAATGTACTATACCTATGAAGGTGTTTATACCTTACTCTGTTGAAACAATCTGTTTCCTTAACTGTAAACTGAAGACTGCAGACTCAATCCACTTGCTTAATACATTGCTTACTCAAAGAGAACTGGAGAAACAATTCTGAGTGATAATCACAAACTAAACTCTGGACTTTAAGATTAGAGGTGACAAAACTAGCATTAAAACTTGTAGCGAATGATAAATCACACAGGTTAAATTCTGTATTCCGACTTTGACTAGCGGAGGTCTGGGGACAAAAATGAACTAACAGGACAGATTGTCAATCTAAAACAAAGTCAATGAAGTGATCGAGATTTCGTCTTTTTTTATCATGACAGTAGAAATTACACAAAGAGAAATGCTAATTGCAAAATACATAGAGGATCTCCAATGAGTTAGCCCAAGATATCAGATTCGTGCAACGAGAATAGTAATTTTCAGTTAAATGAAGGTTACTGCTTGAGTTTTATGAATTTTATAGCTAGTTCTCTTGAATTTGAGATTATATTTATCCCACAAATGTCAGCATCGTATGATTTGGAAAATGGAAAAATAGCGCTTGGCTTTGGTTTAGTTTACGGTTTATTCAAGTCGGTGGGATGGGTGATTCGCTGGCTGCCATGCTAATGCTTTTCGCCATTAAATCATTAAATTCAAGTGTTTACGATAACAGTTACATGTGTTACTCATTACTGGCCAAGAGGGTTGGCATGCTAGCTTGCAAATTATTCATCCTATTGAATTCAATGGACCACCAACAAGATGCAAACACCAGCGATGGTGACCATTTCCAGAAGAATTGGCCTGGTGAAAATATTAGCTGCCGTTTGCCAATGAACGGAATCTGAACAATTTTGACACGAGAAAGCTGTATTACACGTGTGTGATACCAAACCTGTATCTAATGGGTTGTATCACACCAATTTTTAATCATTTATGGGATAAACGTCATTATGCCGCTCGGCCGCCTCTGGGGGCCTGTAAGTAGTTTTTTTAATACCCCATTTTCTTTACTTAAGTGCCATACGCGCATGGCGGACAGCCTTCCCAATCTGTGCACGTGTCTCATTTTCACTGTAAACCAGTATTTACGCCTACATAGTGATTTAAAAAATCCTTGTCCTTGTCCATTCCTATTGTTTAAAGCACAGAATAACTGGATACAGACCTTTAGTTAAGATGATGTTACTTCATGTAAATTGAAATTGAGCACTTCAAAAAAGCCTGCCATCATAGCCTTGGAAATGATAGAAGTACAATTGCATCATGGGTGAATTTTGCCCTGCTGCAGCTGCCACCTTTGAATAATTAGTGAAACTATCATTTATTCTAGAAAGCTGCAAGAGTAAAATAAAACCCAGTTAATGTTGCAAATTTTCTGACAGTCTTTGACAATCTTTGACAATCAAATGACAATGAGTAAAACTTCATCCTTTAAAAATGAGCACAATTACACATTTGAGCTCCAATTCAATAAACATCCATGGCAAAAATTCCCTCTTTCCCTTTTATTATCTAGATAAGTTGAGCATTCCTCCACTCGCTGAAGGCGTGACATATGTTACAGGACCTCTTTTCCTGTGACAGACATTACATGTGACAGACGTTACGGATTTTGATCCCCTGCCAAACCTTACCTGCCGAACTTTCAGGCAGACTTGGTCCATTATTGACTTTGCCTTGGCTACAGCTAAGAAAATTGAAAAGGTTAAGTCAATGTTCCATTTCATTTTCTTCCAATAAAAATGATTCAGAATTTCCGTGACGACTGTTACATTACCCGGGAAGATTAAGTCACACAGACCTTCTGGGGAGCAAACTACCACATGAGGGTTCAAGCTCCCCTCTTCTTTAAATTGATACTCTTGGTATAACAAATTGAAAGATGTAAATTGTAATACCCCACTGGTCGACATTAACACTGGCCCGATGGCCCGACAGTGTTTTTTTAGCAGTGGCGGGCCAGTTCGGACCACCAAACTATCTTTTTCCGATCGGGCCAGCGAAAAATACAAATGCTTACAGGGCCTTGTCATGTTTATTACTTGCAAAATGTCAGGAAATCCTCTCCAATTTGGCTGCAGATGCAAGGGGAAAGTGGCGCTCTGGTATACGTGACCTCCACTTTGCGTTGATTGGATAATCATACGACACACCTCCCCGGCGCAATTTTTTTAATCTGTACAGAATGGAAACATGTCACCTCCACTTACGTTGCTAGCTAGCTATAACATTATACAGTTCAATATCACTTTAGCTCGCTAGCTAGTTTGCTAACTAGCTTGCTAGCTAGGTTGCTAACTAGCTCGGTCCCAGGTGCGATTTGGCGAATTTCCCTTCTGGAGTGGAGCTCCTCCTTCCCCATACGTCTGCAGCCAGACTGGAAAATTGTGCACGAAGACAGAAATTTCCAAATGGATTGGCTGAAACTACCTGGACAAGATCAAAAGCCAGGGAAAGCACCGTAAGTGCTGAAAACTGCAGCAGAGAAGAGGAAATGCAAGGAGGCATATGAAAAAAACTAAGAGAAGACTTAGATTTGTTTCCACTTGGCCTAAGAGGTTTGAATCTTACATTTAACAGTCCTGCTTCTTACATCCTTTTCTTGGAGCGACTGAAGAATACAGCCTGCACCTCAAATCTAAGTTTACATTACCCAGCTTGCTAACTTACAGTGTTGCGATTCGTTTATCATTGTTCGCTAACGTAACAGGAAGCCAGCTAGGTTAAAATGAAGCTTCCTATAGGTTAGCTAGTTATATTTCATTAATTATTATGAAACAGTAAAGTTATTGTTGTAGCAATATGCTATGCAGGCCGAACTTTTCAGTCGCTCCGTTTTCTTTTTAGAGTCATTTCACTTTGTTTACACAATTTTAAATGCAGGTAGTGAGAGATGTTTTATTTCAACTTATAACACTTAACCTGCCAATGTGGACTCCGGTCGACTTCCCATAACCTGCCAATGTCGACCTGAGTCGACATGCAGCAGTGGCTCATGTGCAGTCTTAATATTAAAAAATAGAGGACAGTACGTACTGTACATGCTTGCTTACATGAATGCGCATTACTATCGTTTTCAGGAAACGTGAAACGCCGATGAAAACCCGGTTGAAGCCGCGCGATCCCATTCTGATATAAAGACCTTCAAGAAGCCCCATGAGATGTGAGTTTATTGGTGTAAATGTTGGGTTACATTTTGGGGTTTCGAAATATAGTGTTCAAAAATTAATTTATAACATCATAAATATTGAAATTAATGAATTTATTGACTACGTTCATATATATATATATATATATATATATATATTTTTCCCCCCAGAGAAATACCGGCAGTTCATTTCCACTAGACTCGTTTCAATTTTGGCACATAAACACCCGATAGTTTGGTTGTTACAGTTTAGGAACGTCTTTTCTACCATGGAAAATGAACGTAGACCATAATATCAGTGCGCACCATCGTAAAGAAGGTAAAGCACAGAGACATGAAACTGCGTGGCGAGTTGGGGGGTTTCTGTGTAGCAGGTTGAGAGTTAACTGATTGCTGAGAGAGATGTAGATGGGTGATTCTCGCGTTATTTGTGTGACATTTGGAAGGTATTCTTGACATTTTTCAATGCACTATACTTTTATTGGGCTGCAGATGGGGATCAATATAGGACAACCACAAGATACCTGGGCTGTCCTATCAATGTGGTGCATTAACTTGATATTTGCCTAAAACATTGGAAGTACAGGACCAGAAAGAGGCTGCGTTACGTGTGTGACTCAGAAAATGGGTCAATTGCTACATTTAATTAACATTCCAAAAGTTCTGTGATTTGAACAAAGATTATGACACTTTGACTTCATCAACTTTAGCAATAGTTATTCCTCTTTGCATTAATTAAAACTTCCATAAAAATACCTTGCTCATTTGCATACTACAACCTCATTTGCATGCGTTACGTGTGTGACGCCTTTGTTACGTGTGTGACCGCGTGCAAATCCTGCAATTCTTAAGTCCATTTCATTTAAATAAAATCATATCTGTGGCTACTTGTAGGTCCTTGTAAGTAAGCATGGAGGTGTTTAACATACATCCTTTGTACTAGCCAATGTTCATGATAAGAATATTGGGTTTGGCAGTATTAACATGGTGGACAGAAGTGAACAAAACATTTCATAGGTTAGTTTTAGTCACCTTCAAATTGGAATTGTAAACGGCAAGCTTTCCGTCTGAGTAAACGTTCTGACCGTAAAATAAGCAGTTCCTTTAATGAGTAAGTGTGCTTGCTGATGCGGCTTTGTAGAAAAATGGACGAAACTCTGAACTTTATCATGGAGAAAAGGCATGTTTTTGGTTTGGAGTGGGTACTGGTGACCATTGATGTCCAGCTGCGCCTATATTGATAAACTCTTGCTAAATTAAACCAGCAAATCATTCATCCGTATTGCCTTTCATGCATCAAAAGTTGATATGTGTTAAAAATAGGATCATTTTATGATTTGACAGTGCACCATTTTGAGGGCTGTGTGTGTTTAAGGAGCCACCTGGAAAGCTGTCTCATTTGGCTTCTTCTTTCGAAGCCAAATAAGATTTAATGCTCAGATGAAGAATTCTTGTGGTCTCGGAGTTAAAGATCCCAAAAATGTATCGTTTTAACCCCCGTTTAACTGCCCGTTCATTCTGAGTGATTGCGCAATCGCCGCCTGTTCATAATGTATGCGCCCGTTGAGAATCGCCCGGTCAAAAAAAAAAAAAAAAAAAAAAAGAAAAGAAAATAAAACGCAGAATTTAAAGAGCACTGGAAAACGCGCGATTGAGTGCGCAGTATCAACAAAATAAAACGCATTCTGCAAAAAATAGTGAAAAACTAAAGGACTTTAAAGTTGGGAAATTTTGCCCCAAAATGCAGTTTTTCTGAAATTGGCATTTGCCATCCTAAACTAGAATAATAGTAGTTAGAAACACATGCACGAGTTATTTGATGGAGCCTTTTTGAAAATTTGCCCTTCCAGGCTCATTTTTCAGAGAATGGCCCAGATTCTAATTTTTACGTTGTATATCAACATCGTAACAAAACTTATGTAGTGTATTTGTATGACCATAAGCTATATGTTCATTGTTTTTTTTTTATTAACAACAGTTGATTTTTGCGACACAGTCCTCCCCTAAACTCGAGGTAAATTTTTCACCATCGAAAATCGGTCACGCGAGAATACTTGCATCATGTACCTGGCTCTTTATCGGTTGCAAGGGCAGAGAAGCCAGAGATGCTGATAAGATTTCTGTTACTCTCACACTTGTATTTATTCATGAACTTGACTGTCTTTAATTATTTTTACACATGCATGACTTCAATTTAACATTCCCCCCTCACACTTTTTCCCAGACTTGGGACTGGGCCTGTTTGATGTATTGCAGTGTGTAAATTTCATGCAAAAATCTCAAAAGAAATTTCATGCAATGAGACAAAGTGTAAAAGTATAAAACAGGACTGATAATAGAATTTATCAGATTAACATGCTAGCACCAAGTATAGAATTTTATTAGCGATTACTAATAACCATCACCACATATATCTACAGTGCACACTACTCTACAACAAGCAGGGTGGGTTAAGGCAGTGGATACTACATAGGCACACCAAACCACATCCAGTAGCCTGAAACAAAGGGGTGAAAAGGTAACTTTGCAAAAAAGGAAAGCAATGTATAAAGAAAATGACACAAAAAGGATTATTGGTGCAACGTTTGTCACGTAAATTGAACACTATGGTATCGCGCACGGTATAAATGTTTATACACAAGATGGGGGGGCCAGTAAATATGAAATGTTACTGGCCCCCTGGGCCAGTAGCAAGAAAGTGTTCATGTCAACCCCTGTACCCATTTAGTTACTGGTAATTTCAAAGGTCCAAATTAACTGATTTTGGGCCAATTTCAGAAGTCAGAGAAGTCATTTGCTTTCCATGTTACTTGTGGTGAGGTCCACCTTTACGCAAGTGAAACTGAAACTTCAATGCACAAGGATTTTAATTCCGCGTGAGAATCTTATTAATAAGCGTTCATTGAATGATTTTGGACTACATTGAATAAGCCAAAAAAAATGCGTGAGACCTACACCGAATGCATGAGACTTGGCATCTCTGGCCATGCCGTAGCTTGCACACCAGAAGCTATGACTATGGCTATGGCTCCAGTACCCTCCACAAGCACTGCCCCAAACCAGTTCTCTCTCTCTGCTGCCTCAGCCCTACCTCACGCGGTTAGCGACTTGAATGGCGATGCTCCATCCCAGCCAATATTAGCTAGCTACCCAGAGCGTGCATTCGGTGCTTAATGGCGATCATTCAATCCAGCCAGGTATTGTACACGACCATGGCTGGAGTACTCAGTTCAGCGGGATGCATGCTTTTGCTTTCCCTGCAGGAAATATGTTACTGCCGGTGAGAGGGATGCTGTTTTTACCTCGCGTGGTTTTACCAACTGGAAAGCAGCACTCGAGTGTGACAGGGGGTTACAGAAACATGCATCCAGCCAGTCATATACAGGCATATATGGGTCATTCCATGAAATAGAGAGCCAGAGACCCTGCATTTTTTACAGGACTATATGATTCACAAAATTGGATGCCACCTATAGAAAATCCCATGCATGAAGGCCAGAGTATATTAAAAAAGCTAGCACAGGCAATATAACTGGTCTTCTGAAAAAGAGAAATAAAAAACTGCATGTCTTTGAAAAACTTGTGGATAAAAAGTGTCCAAATTTGTGACATTCATTGCCTTCAGACTTTGAATGTAAAATTTTCAGAATTTTTAAATAAAAGTCTGGCTGAAATGACTTTTGTTCTAAACATCAATTCCAAGTGATTAACCTACAACGGCAATTAACTGGGAAATCCAGATGTATAACACTGCAATTAGCGCTTAAAATATAGTTGTGAACGTAACTCATGGTGTCCTGAAAAGTTACGTTGAAACAGCGCTGAGAAAACCCAGGAAACAGATTATCTAGATTTTTGTGCCAATGTGTAGAGATTAATCCGTTTCATAACCGTTCAAAATATTATCTCTGAAAATATACGGGTTTTTATCAAATTCTTATTTCTGTGGAGCAAAATTTTTTGCGTCATATTTTACCAAGTTACGTTCAACACGCGCCGGGCTCGCTGCCCGACCTCCCGTATCCCCTTGGAGTCTCACAGTAGTCACAGATACGGATTTCCTTCCGAATCTCCTGCTTCACATCCGGGGACCAGTCTACCGTCTTCACAGCGGAAGCTGGGCAGGTTAGTACTTTTGCGTCCCAGAAAGTTATATTCGAATGAAGAGACGTTCAATCAATAAAATCTTTTAGTAAATCACCGATTTTCAACACAAGTATGTTTTCTGTTGGGATTCATAATTTGGCCTGCCGTTTCACGTGTTTTAAGGAGTGGTGCATCGTTTTTGATCGGCGGAATAATTAGTGGTTTCTAGGGATGGAACGGTTCAAGTAAAAAAAATCCGAACCGTTCGGTTCGCTAGTCACGGTTCGGGGCGTGTATGTATTGTTTGTTTCAAGGCATCTGCAAAAATAAAGGTGAAACAACAGTTGGCGCGGATGAGTGTCGAGTGCAGCGTTTTGTAGGCAATAGCCTATTTGCAAGTAGGCAATATTCGCAAGTTCAGTTCCATCTTTTTGTGCCGAACATACATAACATGTCCAATAGGTGGCAGCAACGCTGAATTTTTGTTCAAGTGACACTTAAACCAATTCTTTCAATTTTTTTTGACAATGTGCCTCATGTGTCAAGTGTTTTGTTCTTAGCCAGAATTTTGTCTGTTGTGAACTTTTTTGCCATATAAATGAAAAGGATGTTGAAATTGACAATGCCTCCCCTCCTGCTGTACAAAAAACCGTGATACATACAGAAACCGTGAATTTTGTGAACCGTTCCACCCCTAGTGGTTTCCAATATCAAAAAGGCGTGGGTGAAAACAGGTGATGCATTTGCTAAGTCTAGCATTTTTCGTGTCCATGCTACATTCGCAACATTTGTCATGTGGTACAATCCAGATGACAAATTTTGCATTTAGCAACTAGTCAACTCTAGAATATTTTCAGAGCTGATGTGTACTTACATGGGCTGCCTTCTCATTTATATTTCGTCCAGAATATTGCATTTGTTCCGTCCTCAGATGAACATGACCAATGAGCGATTTATCAAAGCCCTGCCAAACATGTTCAGACCTTATTAGAGCACAACTGGTCATTGCCAAACTGCTGGTTTGTTTTAAGTTTGTTCTCTGTTATACTAATTGAACAAGTTGAGACTTTGTTATATTTTGAAAAGAAAATTTTATTGCATACTTTTGTGTTAGTTTCGTGTCCTTGTTACATCGGCAACGCTGAACGTTCAACATCTTGCCTCTTACATCCCACAGTAGATCTTGCCATTTAACTTGTGTCACATTTTGACTCATGGGAACGCCAACAAAAGTGAACTAGTACTTCTTGCAAATTCTTCGTTTCAAATTTGAACAGTCATGTCACACTTTGGCGCTCTTTTTCATGGAATGACCCATTAAGAAGTCTCTTGCTGCCGACATTTTGACAGCAATCTTTGCAGTAGGATTATAAATTTGTTGAATAAATGTACGGAAGTTTGTTACAGACGATGTTTTCCTATCACTCTACGCACTAGAACAAAGGATTCGCGCCAAATCATAATGTAATGCGTAGTTGCTGGCGCACTGAAATCTTCGTTTAGCGCCAAGTCTGTCAAACTTGCGGGATCCCGCAAATTACGCGTCCTAGAATCATCACTGCACATATGACGATCAGCTTTGTGAACACGCTCCTCAGTTAAAGTCTGTGTTCATGATTCAACAATAAGGAAGAGACAGGGCAAAATGGCATCCACGGGAGAGTTCCAAAGCAAATACCACTGCTGACCAAAAAGAACACAAAGGCTCGTCTCACATTTGCCAAAAAACATCTTGATGATCTCCAAGACTTTTGGAAAATTGTTCTGTGGACCGACGAGTCAAAAGCTGAATTTTTTGGAAGGTGTGCATCTCATTACATCTGGTGTGAAACTAACACAGCATTTCATAAAAAGAACATCATACCAACAGTCAAACTTGGTGGTGGCATTGTGATGGTCTAGAGCTGCTTTGCTCAGGGCTGGCATTCAGCAAAAATAACTGCGTAGCGAAAACGCTACGCAGTCTCTAGAAGTCTGTAGCATTATGTAGCATTTTTCAGAAATGTGTAGCAAAAATTAAACTTAACGAAAACATATGTATATGCATTTTAACTTTATATTTTCATCTCTTAGAACACTTGGCTAACAGTACTAACACTAATCAACATAGCCTAATGAAGACCAAGGCAGTTGAGTTACAGTAGCATTGCAGTGTTAAAACTACTTGGACTTACCAACTGGGACCCACTTACAGCTCACATGTAGTAACTCACTAACTGAACAGGAATT
Organism: Gymnothorax javanicus; assembly: GCA_029692085.1. NCBI lineage: Eukaryota > Metazoa > Chordata > Actinopteri > Anguilliformes > Muraenidae > Gymnothorax > Gymnothorax javanicus. The sequence goes on from CM056195.1 coordinate 106,522,311, forward strand.
ACTAAGTTTTTGTTGGTTCTACCTGAGCCACTCACCTGGCTCAGGTTGTGAATGAGTGGATATTCAGGGCTCATTTTTATCATACATAATATTTTTACTCTGAAAGAAATTAATACTGGTAATTATTATGAACCAAGATGAACATTTAAATATTAAAATAAAAATTGCCATAATCTAGAATAAAGAGCACTGCAGGAATTCAAGGTACAAATACATCTCGTGTTCAAAATATGATAACAGCATTCCTTAGACATAAATATACTATTCTTTTCTGTATATCAGGGATGGAAATTACTTTTTTTTCCACTAGACATCAGGACTAGTAATGACCCAGGTTTACTAGTCCTCCCCATCTTTTACTAGACAACCTTTTTTCCCCTTTTAATTTACAGCACCAATAAGATATCTGTATCTCAAATATTTTTATTTATTTTATTTTATTTTTTACTACTGCAGCTCATACCTATGCCAATTTAACTCCGATTGTGTTCTAATACTAATTAATAACCATTCATGCCAATAAACGTAAGACACAGATGACACAAGCCTTTCAGTAAAACAGAAAGGAACTTTTTCTTCATAATAAATAGCAAACGATAAAAACTTCAGATTTAAAAGCCTTTCAGTGCCTAGCACAAAGAGAAATCCCTATCCAAGTAATTACATGATCTAAAATGCAGGTTTGTCAATTTGTTGGGTTAGAATCAATGTTGTCAGTGCTCACGTGCTTGACCACTGCGATACGAAAATACAACGCCAAAATCCCTTCGTAATAAAGGGTTAAAGTCCATACTTCGCTTTAGAATTGAGACCATTCTCTAACTTAATCTGAATCACTCATTAGCTCCTGCCGCTCGCGGTGCGGGAGCTATGGTATTGGGCTCCGTCCGTCCGTGCGTGCGTGCGTGCGTCAACACATTTTGCTTTATCTCATCAACTATTTCAGTTACAGGCTCCTAATTTTTACTGGACATGCATCTCATTAAGGCCTACAAATGACATGCCTAAAGGTGACCTTGGCCTATTTTTTCAAGGTCACAGGCCTAAAAATATCACCAAAAACTTCTACATTTTGCTTTATCTCATCAACTATTTCAGTTACAGGCTCCTCATTTTTACTGGACATGCATCTCATTAAGGCCTACAAATGACATGCCTAAAGGTGACCTTGGCCTATTTTTCCAAGGTCACTGGCCAAAAAATATCACCAAAAACTTTGACAATTTGCTTTATCTTATCAAAATTTTCAGTTACAGGCTCCTAATTAGCTCCTGCCGCTCGAGTGGCGCGGGAGCTATGGTATCGGGCTCCATCCGTGTGTGCGTCCATCCATGCGTGCGTCTGTCAACAAAAACTTTGACATTTTGTTTATCTTAACGGCGGGAGCTTCTGGGGCCGCCAGTGCCCTATATTTCTTTTTAGATTCTGAAAGCGTCAGCAATTTTCTGGTCGTTCAGTCTAAGGCCGGTCGATCCTCTAATTCCAACGCGGGACGGTCCGGATCTCTACCATGACAAAATAATTCACAGTTTTTTAATGCAATTAGCACATCTGGAAATCGTTGTTGTCATTGTTATTTTTATATTTAATACCTGTGTTAGAGGACACCTAGCTAGGTGATCGAGTGATAACAAAAACTAACATCAGAAATTCAAGTATAAGGTGACAAAATGATTTAAAATTACGCCATGTAGTTGTATTATATAACCCCTCCAGAAGTTGACCTTTTGTCTGCAACGCGGCAATGCGAGCACTTTTTTGAATTTTAACTCACGAATAAGAATTTCCTGACAACAAACACCAGTAAACAAAATAATAATGTATTATTATTGTATTGTAATAATGTATTATTATAATGTATTGTAGGTTGATGTGTGTCACCAGTCCAGTGTTTTTCATGCAATTTTATCTAGTCACATATACGCATGTACAGCATTTGATTGCGCAATTCCCCCGCCGATTCTTTACAAAGGGTGGCGGACGCGTCTCAGGTTTTGCGGTTGGTTCAGCCAACGTTTCTCACTCCAGTGTTTTCTTTGGCTCTGTGGTCGGGACTGGCGCAGAGGCAAATTTTTTTTTTCGTAGGAGAAGTCTGGGAATTTTATAAATATTCATGAGGAGCCATCATCTGATTGGTTAGGATTAGGGTTAGCCTACCACGAACACCAAGCCAGCATCACCAACACAAGTCAACGTCGTCACTGGCCAATCAGATGATGGCTCCTCATGAATATTTATAAAATTCCCAGACTTCTCCTATGAAAAAAAATATTGCGGCGTGGAGGTAGGAAAATGGGGTCATTCCACTCGCTACCGTGGTTTCAGAGTCGCGCTGTCAGGTTATCCATAGTGCGGTTGTGGAGGCCGATCAGAACAATATTTAAGAGACTGTAGGAGCCCGTTTTTGTTCAAAACTGGACTAGAACTTTTACTCACATTATCCGAAGACTGTATCGCAAAATTTGCGATGGGGATTTCAAAAGCCCATCGCAGATTGGCGCATTTAAAAAAAAAAAAAACTGATCGCATTTTGCGATGCGATACCGCTTATCGCCAGCCCTGTTTGCTGCTTCAGGACCTGGACGACTTGCCGTAATTCATGGAACCATGAATTCTGCTCACTGCCAGAAAATCCTGAAGGAGAATGTCCGTCCATCAGTTTGTGACCTGAAGCTCAAGCGTAGTTGGGTTATGCAGCAGGCCAATGATCCGAAACATACAAGCAAGTCCACCTCTAAATGGCTAAAAAAAAAAAAAAAAAAAAAAATGAAGGTTTTGGAGGGGCCTAGTCAATGTCCGGACTTAAATCCGATTGAAATGCTGTGGCATGACCTAAAACAGGCCGTTCATGCTAGAAAACCCTTCAATCTGGCTAAATCAAAACAATTCTGCAAGGAAGAGTGGGCCAAAATTCCTCCACACCGATGTGAAAGACTCACTGCCAGTAATCACAAACATGTTGTCGCCGAGGGCGGCACAACCAGTTATTAGGTTTAGGGGGCAATTACTTTTTCACAGAGGGCCAGGTAGGTTTGTGGGTAATTTTTCCCGCAATGAATGAAATCATAATTTAAAAACTGCATTTTGTATTTACTCGGGTTATCTTTGTCTAATGGTAAAATTTGTTTGATGATCTGAAACATTTAAGTGTGACAAATATGCAAAAAAAAAAATAAGAAAGCTGAAAGGGGGCAAATAATTCTTCACAGCTCTGTAAATCAGAAGCCAGGTACAATTCAAGTATTTATTTTGTGGAATATTTAATCATATAGATGAAAAAAACCAAAATAAAACAAATAACAATGTATAATTTAGAGCGAAAAGGTCAATATCTAGTGCCTTTGCTTTGATCACAGCATTTAATCTTTCAGGCATAGTTTTCGCATATTTTTTTATTTCCTCACTCCCTAAAATATTCCATATGGTTTTAAGTTCATACCAAAAAGATCCTTTCAATGCTACAACAGATTTGCTCAATCCGATTAAGTTCTGGACTTTGAGAGAGATGTCACGAGAGGCTTCTTTCCAACTGAGATGATTCTTGCACAACTGAGAAGTGTGTTTAGGGTCATTATCTTGTTGAAAATAAAATCCCAGACCAATCATTCTCAATCCAGATGGAAATGCTTGCCTCACAAGGATTCTGTGATACTTCTTCAGCTCCATCATTCCACCGATTTTTATGATATCACTGGCTCTCTTCGAGCAAAATGATCCCCAAACCAAAATATGACCACATCCATGTTTTACTGAAGGGGTTAAGAGCCAGAGTCTGTAACTATGAACCAGGGGGTGATATATCATGTTCCAGTAGGCCACTGAAGATTTTTGTGGGCATAGATATATCGTCCAAACTGACAAAAATTAAGTTTTTTTAATCAGAAGATCCCTTCGGGGTGGAAATTACCGCCCTTTTTAGGGTAGGGGTCAAAAGGGCCAAAATATTGACATGGTCAAAATCTGGACTTTGACCTTCTAATATCTTCGTGTGTCCTCTGTAACCCTCCTTGATCTTACGATATATGAATGTATGGGTAGAGTTCTTCCATCTAGCATGATGATTTTCAAGGTTTACTGAGGGCGCCCCCTATATGTGGCCCTTCAAATCATGACTTTCTGCATTTTGGACTACATTTGAGACCCTCCCAGGGCCTGCGCCCTCATTAAACCTTGCTTATTTATGTGTATTTGGATACACTGGGACTAGTTCTTTCCAAATTTGCATAAATGGCAGTGGTTTAGTTAGGGCGCTTTTGCATAGGTGGCGCTTTTTTTGGCAAGAACGCGATTTTAGGCGATATTCATTTGGCCATATCTCAGTGCGCCCCCTATGGATTTCAGTGAAACTTGTTTTATTATAACAGAACATAACATAACATGAATGGCGAGAACAGGCCGTTCAGCCCAACTAGGCTCGCCAGTTTCTTTGTACTAGCGTGAATATATCACTTCAGATACTCAATGACTCAATGGTATCTAACTTTAAGTCAAGCCTGCTCTTGAAAACTCCCAAGGTCTCTGCCTCAACAATATCGTCAGGCAAGCTGTTCCACACCGAAATTACTCTTTGGGTGAAGAAATATTTCCGAATATCTGTGCTAAATTTACCTTTGGTCAGCTTCCATTTGTGACCCCGAGTTCTACTAACAACACTTGGTTGAAGGAATCCTACATAATTCACTTTGTTAATCCCTTTAACATATTTAAAGACCTCAATCAGATCACCCCTTAGTCTCTTTTTCCTAAGACTAAAAGAGATTAAGGATCTTCAGCCTCTTCTCATAGCTTTCATCTTTAATACCGGAATTAGCCCGTGGCTCTTCTCTGAACTTTCTCTAAAGCCTCTATGTCTTTCTTAAAGTATGGTCCCCAGAACTGTACACAATACTCTAGATGTGGTCTGACGAATGTGTTCTACAAAAGAAGCATCACCTCCTTGGATTTGAACTAAATACTTCTGGCAATGTATCCCAGCATCCAATTGGCTTTTTTAACTGCTACGGCACAATGGCTAGAGCCTGTGAGGGTTTGGTCAACAATCACTCCCAGATCTTTCTCTTGTGGAGCACATTCCAGTTTAAAACCTCCCATGAAGTAATCCCGTCTAATGTTTTTATTACCTACATGTACTACTTCACATTTCGCTACATTAAATTTCATTTGCCACATTTCTGCCCAATTCTGGATTCTATCCAAATCATCCTGAATCACTTTAGTGGACTCTAAACTTTTTGCCAAACCTCCCAATTTAGTATCATCTGCAAATTTCACTAATCTGCTCTCAATATTCCTATCAAGATCATTAATGTAGATGAAGAACAGCAGGGGTCCCAACACCGATCCCTGGGGGACGCCACTCCCCACCATACCTAGCTCAGATGAGATACCACTGACCACCACTCTTTGTGTTCTGTCCTGCAACCAGTTTTGAATCCACTTCAGAATACCTCCTGTAACTCCAATGGAGCTCATTTTAAAAATTAGTCTCTTATGCGGTACTGTGTCAAATGCTTTCTGAAAATCCAAATATATGATGTCATAAGCCCTGCTCTGGTCATAGGTCTTGGTGGCCTCTTCAAAAAATTCCAGAAGGTTTGTCAGGCATGACCTTCCTTTACGGAAACCATGTTGGCTATCCTCAAGATATTGTTACGCTCAAGAAATAAGTCCAGCTCATCTTTTATGATAGATTCCAATATTTTGCACGCAATGCAAGTTAAACTGACTGGCCTGTAATTACCTGGCTCAGTACGGTCCCCTTTCTTATATATTGGTATTATATTACCCTGTTTTCAATAATTTGGTATTTCTCCAGTTTCTAAAGACCGTCTAAAGATGGCGGATAGCGGCTTAAAGATGATCTCACTAACTTCCCTGAGCACTCTAGGATATAAGCCATCAGGACCCGCCGCCTTATCTGCCTTTAGTTTATGCAACTTGTCTAATATTACGTTATCCCTAACCTCAATTTCCGCTAAATAATCTTGAGCATTGGACATGCCCTCTGGCCGAATAAAGACCCGCTCTAAGGTAAAATTCTCAACAAAGTAACCGTTTAAGGTGTCCGCAATATCCTTGTTATTATATAGCAGCGATCCATTTTTATTCTTTATGCACTTAACCTGCTCTTTGACTTTCCTTTTTTCTACTACAGTACTGAAAAGAAGCGCTTTTTTAGGGTAAGTTTTTTGCCCTCTCTGCAATTTGTCTTTCAAACAGTCTTCTAGCATTCCTCAGCTCTTTTTTGACCACAGCCCGCATTTTACAGTATTCGGCCTTAGTAATCTCATTGTTATCCTCTATGTACATCTTATAAAGAATCCTCTTTTCCCTCAAACTCCTACGAATAGCTGCGGTCATCCACTGAGGATTCTGCTTTTTCAGCTTACTTTTGGACACCTTTGGAATGAATTTGCATTGTGAATCAAGTAAATCCCCTTAAATCTTACCCACATCTCAGTTACAGACTCACAGTCCAGGAGTGTCTTCCATTTTATTTCACTTAGATATGAGCGCATCCTGTCAAAGTTTGCTCGCCTAAAATTGAAAATTTTTGTTTTTGAATACACCTTTTTAACTTCCCATGAAACCTCAAAATTAATAGTAGAGTGATCACTTGTCCCAAGTGGCTCCCGTACCTCAACATTGCTAATTCTATCTGGGTCATTACAGAGCACTAAGTCTAAAATTGCCTTCTCTCTTGTAGGTTTATTAACATACTGCACCAAAAAAAATTATCATTTATGACATCTAGAAATTCTTCCTCCCCCCTCCCCTGTCCTTTCACCTTTTCCCAATCAATACCAGGATAATTTAAGTCTCCCATAATAATAGTCCCTCCTCCTCTACAAGCTTGCGTAATGCTCTTAAAGAGCATTTCATTGACTGTGCTGTTCAAAGCTGGTGGTCGATAGCACACACCTATGTTTAAACCAGTCTCGTGTTTGCCAGTGAGCCTGACCCAGATATCTTCGCAGGGCAAGGAATGTTCAATTTCAGGAATTTCCTGCACATTTATGTGTTCGTTCACATAGAGTGCTACACCCCCTCCTCGCCTATTGCATCTATCCTTCCTAAAGAGCTTATAACCTTCTACATTATATTCATCTCCATCCTCTTCACTAAGCCATGTCTCACTAAGCCATGTCTCTGTAATCCCAACTATGTCATAGCCTTCACTAATCCTAACGGCCTCAAGTTCTCGAAATTTATTTTTAATGCTTCTTGCATTTAGATAAAAACATTTCAGGTTATCACGAACGCTCTTACCCTTCGATTTCCCATGTGCCCGCTGCTCAAAGCCCCTCACCACGCTTTTTTGCTTTAAAAATATATCATCAATAGTGCATGTAACGCTGTCAGCTTCCATCAGGGCAGTCTGCATTTCCCTCTGTATAACACTCTCTAACCTCTCTGCCCCCCCCAAGTCCCTAGTTTAAATAACTCTCTGCTACCCTCAACACACGCTGACCCAGTGCAAAGGTACCCCTCCGGTTCAGGTGTAGCCCATCCGGCTTGAACAGGTCACCCCTGTCCCAGAAGTAGTTCCAGTGCCCCATAAACCTGTACCCCTCTTTCCTACACCAGGTTCAGAGCCACGTGTTAAACCTCCAGATAAAATTCTGCTTCCCTCTGCTTGCACGTGGTACCGGTAGAATCCCGGAGAACACTACCGTGGAGGATCTGCTCCTAAGCTTTTCAGCTAATTCAACAAATTTGCTTTGCAGAACCTCAAACCTACCCTTACCTATGTCATTAGTCCCAACATGGACCATGACAACTGGATCCCCCCCCGCTCTGGCCAGGAGCTTGTCTGCACGCCTCAGGAGGTCTCCTACCTGGGCACCAGGCAGGTAACACACCGTCTGAGACTCCTTGTCGCCGAACAGACTAAACTGTCTATTCCTCTAAGTATTCTAAGTGAGTCCCCCACTATCAATAACTCTCTTTTCTGAGGGGTAGAGGCCAACAGGGTGCCCTGCTGCTCATCAGTCCCCTCACTCTCAGGGTCAGGGGCCAATTCGAGTTCCTGCAAGGGCCGGAATCGGTTGGACACCTCAACCACTGGAGGAGCTGTCGCTGTCACGGTGTGCACGCCCTTTCCTGCGCTGGACGCCCTACCGTCACCCAACTTTCTCTCCCTGCCTGCTCTGGGGTCCCCACACCACCCTGCTTTGGCGTACAAACCATTTCTCTAAACGACATACTACTTAGTTCCTCTCGAACTCTACTGATTATGAACTATGTCGTGCATAACTGGCCCTGAAGATCAAGGATCTTGCTCTCCAGATGCTCAATTAGCTGGCACCGGTGACAGACAAACCCACCCTGGAAATCTCTTTCCAAAAGTGCGATCATCCTGCAAACCGTCACATAGTTTTGGCCACATTTTGAACCCCCTACCTAATGACCTCGCTCACCTTAGATAACAAAGAAAATTACTAATGCCGAGACGGAAGCTCAGGAACCACAATTTATTTATTTATTAACCTGAGAAGCCCTAAGCAGCAGTCACAATTGAAACCGTGGGGAAACTATGTGAATGGATAACAAGCCTCTTTTAACAGGGGCTTAGTTTCAGTTAACAGAAATGAAATACCAAATTGAGAAACTCTATGGATAATAAGCACTCCTAATAAGCCAACTTGAATTTATCTAGTCCCGGTACTATTAATATACTAACCTAAAAATATCACAGGGCTTAGCTGAGAACCCAGATAAAAAAAAACTGGCTACTACGCCCAGGAGAAACTGGAGGAGGAGGAGGCGGAGCACTTCAAAGCTTTCCGTTTAAATTCCAACCAAACCGAATGGACGACTAAAGTGACTGCTGCCCTACTAACTAAATACTAAATCTCAGACCCCCAGCCAAAAATGCAAACAGTAACTATCTAGCTAGCTAGCCACAAATACAACCAAGGGTAACCGAGATAAGAGTAAAGCCTCGGTTCCCTTTAATTAAAACGGACCGAATAAACAAGTCGTTTACTTAGTGAGCGAACTATACTCGGTATCTCCCCCAACAAGCTGTCGCTGAGCACTCAAACAAGCAGTTAAACTTTATTCAGCTGATCAAGGCACCGCGACCGGAGGAAAATACAAAGATAACGTAATTTGCAATGTGTTTAATCAGAAGAGCCCTTCGATGATAATAAAATGCGAAAAAGACAAAAACCCTGGTTTGCGTTAATATTCAAGCTTGGCAATGCGTTTATGCGGTAATGCGGTCAGGATAGAGAACGAAGGGGACTAAAAAACCCCGGTGAACGTCAATATTAATTGGCTAGAAGACTGTATGAAAGGCAAGCGACCAAGTATGAAACCAAACCGGGTTATAGTTAGATATCCCGGTAATTTGATATATTCTTGGCATTGAGAGCTTACTATAGTTCGTTAGCTAAATCAGCTACAGAAAAAGCAGGCGACAGTGTACCTCAGTCCTTGAAAACAACTCTGTTTTACTTTGTATAGCACACAATTCACTTAGTAAGACAATTATTTAGCGTTTAATTTATTTTATGTTTATTTTATGTTTATTATGTTTGTCTATTTCTCTGCTATTCATGATGAAAATTTCAAGAAGGCTTTTTGCCTCATTAACCCTTTACATGCCAGAGTTTGACGTATGTCGCAATCAAGCACCACCTCTGAAAAATGCCCATTTTTGTTTTCGTCCCCACCAACCAGTGGGGAGAATTATTTGAGTGTTTTCAAAGCATTGAGGCAAGAGGACTTATTCAAAAAAAGCAACAATTTATTAAATTGTTAAAAATGAAAAGTCAGAAAAACAACAATCAAGGCACCCATAGGTGCTGAAGATACTTAGGCCTTAATGGACGGCATCTTTCTGTTGGTGCCGCCACCACAGAATAATGACTCAATAATTCTAGAATTGTTTAGCATGGAATAAAAACTATCTAAAAATTGTACCCGTAACAGAGGCTTCTATGTTGGTATTCCTGAAATAGTCTGAAATAAATGACTGCCTGTCATTCTAACTAAGGACACGCTCCTCAAGAGCTTCTCAGGACAGCAACTGAATTGTACATAGTTCACAACTGGCTAAAACGTTTGGACAGATTTGTCCTGAAAATCTCACAACATAGTTCAAAAACGAACTGAAGGACATCCTTGTCCAGAAGTTTTAACCCACATCAACTAAAAATATGGGACAAACTTGTCCAGAAAATCTCACAACATAGTTCAAAACTAACTGAAGGGCATCCTTGTCCAGAAGGTAACCATAGTACTTTTCAGAGGGGGTTGAGGGCCTTGTCTTTACATTCTGCATTGCTGCATGCATTATGCATACACACAGGCCACGCCCATTCAAAAATGTGATCAGAAAATATATGATCTAATATCTTGGGAGCAAAACTAATCATTAGCACAATATCCCACAAGGTAAAGATGGAACGATGTACCGCTCGCAGGTCTTAAAATCAGAAGATGTTCATGATAAAGCAGGATTTCCACGGCTCTATTCCGACTCTGAACATGCCATCAAAATGTGGTCACAGCAATGCTGCCACCTGCCATATGAGCCGCCTATTGGAGCATTGGAGAACTAACCTTTTGTCTTTCTTGATTAAAGTGGAGTGTGATCTGGTGTGAACGTTTTAGCACAAAGAGGGTTAACGAGGCAAAAAGCCTTCTTGATATTTTCATCATGAATAGCAGAGATATAGAGAAACACAATCAAACAAGTTTCACTGAAACCCATAGGGGGCGCACTGAGATATGGCCAAATGAAAATCGCCTAAAATCGCGTTCTTGCCATAAAAAGCGCCACCTATGCAAAAGCGCCCTAACTAAGCCACCGCCATTTATGCAAATTTGGAAAGAACTAGTCCTAATGTATCCAAATACACATACATAAGCAAGGTTTAATGAGGGCGAGGCCCTGGGAGGTCTCAAATGTAGTCCAAAATGCAGAAAGTCATGATTTGAAGGGCCACCTATAGGCGGCGCCCTCAGTAAGCCTTGAAAATTATAATGTTAAATGTAAGAACTCTACCCATACATTCATATACCATAAGATCAAGGAGGGTCACTGAGGGCGCACCAAAATATTCGAAGGTCAAAGTCCAGATTTTGACCATGTCAATATTTCGGCCCGTTTCACCCCTACCCTAAAAAGGGCTGCAATTTCCACCCCGAAGGATCTTCTGATAAAAAAAAAAGTAATTTTTTGTCAGTTTGGACAATATATCTACCCCCACAAAAAACTTCAGTGGTCTACTGGAACATGATATATCACCCCCTTCTATGAGCTGGTCCAAAGTTACAGACTCTGGCTCTTAACACGTTGACTGCCAGCAAATGGCGGGTCAGGGCCAGCGCCAGACTTGAAAATTTGGGGGAAATTATCCATCCCTTTATTGACAACAATTGGTCCTGGCTAATTCTAGATGGTTTTCCTTTATAAGCACGTTTTCTAATTCAAGAATAATCAAGTGGCAATTGAAGACACGGCTTCTCTCCCCATGCAATCTAACAGCAAATAATGGCTACATTCAGTGCAGAAAAATAATTTAATTATAATTAGGTCTATGCATAGGCACTCAGCAACGTTAATTTTTTTTCCAGCAAGAGCGGCATTTCAGAACTCATTTGCGAATGAAGGTAATTACGGCAAGTACCTACACCTGTTTTTGCAGCACGGTCACGCAACTTGCTGTAAAAAATAGCCAGCTGTTAGACTGGAAAATGAAAACGGAGGAAACCACGATACTTGTCACCAGAATTACCTTCATTCGCGAAGAGTTCGAAATTCCGCTCTCGCTGGAAAAAAATTACCATTGCTGAGTGCCAGTGCATTGACCTAATTATAATTAAATTATTTTTCTGCACTGAATGTAGCCCATTATTTGCTGTTAGATCGCATGGGGGAGAGAAGCCGTGTCTTCAATTGCCACTTGATTATTCTTGAATTAGAAAACGTGCTTATAAAGGAAAACCATCTAGAATTAGCCAGGACCAATTGTTGTCAATAAAGGGATGGATAATTTCCCCCAAATTTTTCTGGCGCTGGCCCTGACCCGCCATTACGAGTTATCTCGTAGTTGGCAGTCAACGTGTTAAACAGACATTTTTTAAACGTTCTCCAACTCTATGGCGCACACAAGTTCTGCCTTTGGCTAAAAAAAAAGTCAAATTTTGATTCATCAGTCCAAAGGACTTGTCCCCAGCCCACTGGTGTCCAATCCTTGAATTTCTTTGGCAAACTCAAGTCTTTTTTTGATGCTCCCAGCTCTTGGCAGCAAAATGACCAATCAGACCATTTTCACGCAGGCATCTAGAAATGGTGGATCTTGATACTTGGATCTTTTCCAGGGGTTGGGAAGGGCTTGCGCCCTGCGCAAATGGCGCATAAATTCAAAATATGGCGCATTATAAAGCCACTTTGGGGGCCTGGAATGCGCCCGTCTGAATTAAGTCTTAATTTTTTTTTTCTCTATAATACAATACCAAAATTCTTTGAAAAAACTCCACTGATCGCAGTTGATAGAGTACGTTCTGATGCTCGATCGATCAAGTCTAGTTCCAGACCCTCGCACTGTCCATCACCACTGCGAGGCTGTGAAAATCTCCATCGGGTGAAAGACGGATTTGGAGAGTATTCTCTTAGCGGAATGAGTTCGCACCAAAGTCCTTTCATATCACATTGGATTTATATCAATATGCAGTATCAAATGACACAGTCCCGGAACCGAGTGTTGTAATACTGATTGGGTATTTGATTAAAAACTATTTGTTGTTTTTCTTTGTCAGAGACTTTACTTTTTTTGTGAAATTGTCAGTTGTTGACGGAGAAGGTTCAGGGTTCACTTTCAATCATCATGAACGGGTTTTTAGCAAAATAAAGCAGGTTATATTCATTCTGGATCGAACAAACGAACAGTAATCTTTTATTGATAAAAACCATGAGGGCTGTCCCCAAGTAGTCGTCTGGTCAATTGCTTTGTTGATGCGCTTTTGGTTGACTGGAATTCGTTTTGGCCGAGCAATCACAAATAACACATTGAAAGAATAATCCATTCAGGTTGCGGCGGGTATAGTCTTGAAACAATGTTAAATAAAAAATCTGGAGCTTGGCAGCATTTCTTTTTCAGTCGCAGACAATCAAAAAAACTAAAAAAAACTAGAATGAATTTGCAAGCGAAGTTTCGCTTATGCAGACCAACAGACAATGCATGGGCTACACTTGAGAACAGTAAATCAGCGAGCATATTCTTTCCGTCCATTAATGTGTTTTATGTGCTTGATCGATGAACATTAAGACAGAGTTGTTATATGTCAGTATAGTAATGCGAACCGAGTTATTTATAGGCTACTTAATTTGAAACTGTATTGGAGCATCTCCATTATATAGCGAGCAGTCCAAATGCAACTTGAAGTCACAAACCGTTGTAAAAATAGGCACTGCCTGAATGCGTACTTGGGCTGAAGCCCGCTGGTGTTATGCCGAATTCAGCCATCAGAGAGCTATTACAGATGCTGGTCACTGCAGCCAGTCTGACAGGCTGAATCCATTAGAGAAATTTAGAGCCAATTAACCAAATAAAACTTGTATCTTTAGCATGGAGGCTTTCATTTATTTGTATAACGTGATTACACCATTTAAAACTTCACATCGTGGAACATTCACCAGGGATGTATGGCATTTTTCGCACAATTTAATTGTTTTTTAATGTGATGACACTTTAAAACGGTACGTGGCCACCTAGGCTACGTTTTTACAATAGAGCCATTTATGTTCACTCAGGATTGCAATTAAGTAGCGATCTGAGGCATTATGCGTGAATTTGCTTTATCCTATTTATTTCTTAACCCCTTAACTGTCACTGGGCCCTAATTAGGGCCGGGCCAAATGTGAGAAAATGCAGGTGACAGTTAAGGGGTTTTAAGTAGTTTTTTTGTTATATATTAGGTATTGGGTCATTCCAAACAAAATCTGCAGTGCCTCCCACCTGACCCCCTCGGAATCAGCTGATTGTTCGAGTACAAAAACTTTCGTATATTTAATGAATCCTTTCCAAATATTAGGCTACTTTGACCTTGGGAATATTTCTTGAGCTGCAGGTTCTTAAAGTACACGGGAGTAGGTCAAAATTTGGTGCTTTCTAACTCATGTCATTTTGTCTAGCATTTTTGAGCCCTCAAAACGTAATTTGTATTAGAGATGGCAAAATTAAATTTTCAGAGCTGAAAGACATATAGGGGCGCTGTTAAGAACTGTAACTAAATCAATTGTATGCCCATTCTTGGTGTCACAATCCTAAGCCAAAATCTGTATTTTCTTCAACAAGATTTGTTCTGTAACCAACTTCAAGCTTCAATATCATGGGAACTATGAAAGTTTCAATAGCAACATTGCCCCAATTTCATAACTATGATTTAGTGTAGTAAAAACAAGTATTGGAACCATGGATGTGTCATGCGCTTTCTTGTCATTTAAAATGTGTGTTAGGAAAACTTCACAGGGTTGTACCACCAATTGGGATAGGCTGATGATCAAATCAAGTTCTGGCATATGAAAGATCTCATTTTGATCTACATTTTGAAACCAGGCTCATCCTCAAGCCATGATTCAACTGTGTCAAATAATTTTCAGACTCGTCAATGTAGAGCTGCAGCCAGTGCCGCTACAAGATGGTTGTGAACTGTGGGGGTTAAGTCAAAGACCATCAACCTGGAGCTACTTACCAGTGTATCAGTAGATTAATGCCACAGCCAGTAGTTTTACTGAATGAATGTAACCAAAACAGCTGATTTCCCTCATTTATTTGAGTACATAATCTTGTTGTTTGTTTTAAGTAACAATTCTTTTGTTTTAAGCAATATTGTAATGCTAAACATTAAAAGCAAAATGTATATGTCAGTATGGTTTTAGCATTAAACATACAAGGCAAAATATATGTATGTGTTATTGCCTATACATTTTGAAAATGGCCCAATAATTTTCCATGACACTGGCCATTGGCCCATGGACCTTGCTGTCCTTCACTTCAGGCACTGTTAATATTATCACGGAGTTGGAGTGCTGTCAACTGCTGATTTTTTTTTTTTTTTTTTTTCACTTATCATACACGGATAACAAACATCAGTGGCACGTAACTTCCGTCTGCACTGTGTCACTGCTCAAAGTTCATGTCGCCTTATATACTGGACCAACTGACCATCAGAGTTAATTTTGCGGAATAATGTTGCCTCAAACCAGTTTAAACATTTTTTAGCATCAATAATCATGGAATGAGCCATCAGACATGCATTGAGGTCACGCAAGAGTCAAAAAAAATGAAATTTGCAACACCTTTCAATCGTAATAAAAAATGGGTGTTTTCAGTGTTTTTGCATATTATCCGTATTTTTACCTCAATGTACTTGAAGGAATGATTTTTTGTTCTCATTACCTAAAATAGTATTTTTCCAATACATTTTCACCAAAAAACTATAGAGAAGGAATATATTAGGAACCCTTTTTCCACGAAAGTGGTGTTGTACAATCATCACTGCACACTACTGTATATGCAGCTCAGGAATATATATGGCTCAGGCTCACATACTGGGAACCAGGGAAGGTGGCAAATAAAAAATTGTGAAGCTCGAGTGAAGCTCGACCTTCTTGTTTACTCGTTTTCACATCTATGAGACCAAAATTATCATGTGCAAAAACCACAAGACAGAATCATTTTTTGTTTTTGCAAGACCGCAACTGAAGTCGTACATCAAGCAAGAATAGGAAAGAATTCCACCTACAACTTCTACAATTAGTGACCTCAGTTCCCAAACACTTCTTGAGTGTTGTTAAAAGGAAAGGTGTTGTAACACAGTGGTAAACATGCCCCTGTCCCAGCTTTTTTGGAATGTGTTGCAGGCATCAAATTCAAAATGAGCGAATATTTCCAAGAAAAAAAGACAATAAAGTTTGAACATTAAATATCTTGTCTTTGTAGTGTACGCAATAGAAGGTCAAAAATGTTTTGCAAATCATTGTATTCTGCTTTTATTCTCGTTTTACGCAACGTCCCAACTTCATTGGAATTGGGGTTTGCATACAAAATAATTTTCCTAAAAGCACTTTATATCTTAAAGGTGACATAGAATCAAAAAGGGTTTTTACCTTGTCTATGTTCAATAACGGTAGTTTACCCGCATTCAAGAACATTTGAAAGGTGCTAGACATTCTGAACAACTCCGATTCATAAAACTTCCTCTTTTAAAAATGACCGCCAGAAAACGGGCCAATCTGAACAACGGATACATATGATGTCACAAGTATCTCACTGCCCCCCCACTCTCATTCCGTTTCCTCCCTTTCAAAATAATTTGCATACACCCGCCCTCCCACCCCCCCACGGAAAGTAAATTGCAGCAGTGTTCGTGAAGTTCAAGGCAAAATGGCAAGTCGCATACCGAGGTGTGCTCTTCCAGGCTGTGGAAGCAGTGTGCAAACGTTCCATAACCTTCCAACCGAAAGAAATGCATGAGATGCGTGGCTGCTGTTCATTTTTAATCGGATTCCCACTACATTCAACCACAGGCTGTTACTTTGCTCAGCCCATTTCACCTCTGACAGTTTTACTAACCTGGCACAATTTCAAGCCGGCTTCTCGCAGCGTTTGGTGCTACGTGGCGGAGCAGTTCCGACTTTGAGTGTACCTCAACAACCAGTACAAACTGTGAGTATCACGTTGTTGTTAGATTGTTTTTAAAACGTTAAAAATAGAATATATTCGTTTTGCTTGTCTAGCCAACGTTGGATGACGTGCTTATCACTCAACAACAGCTTTGAAACGAGATCTGAAATAAATCCGTGAAGATTGTTGTTGCCAATGATCCTGCCATGCTCACATTAAGACGATAGCAGAGATGCCAAGTCTCACGCATTCGGCGTGGGTCGAGCGCATTTTTTAGGATTATTTGCCGCAGTCCGCAATTATTCAATGAACGCTTATAAATGAGATTCTCACACGGAATTAAAATCCTTGTGCCTTGAAGTTTCAACTTCACATGCGCAAAGGTGAATTTCACCGCAAGTAAGATGGAAAGCGATTATGACTTTCTTCGCTTGAGGCAGCAAAGCCAGCCAATCAGCGTCAAGTGCTTGCATTTCACAATGAGGTTGCCAGTCAAGCCCGAAAGGTTGCCAAATAGGTGCAAAACAATGCGTTCAAAATCCCTAACACAGCTTTTTGAGACAGGTTTTTAGGAAGCTTCTGAGGCATTACAGACCCAACCAAAATTTAGTTGTCTATATGTCACATCACAGAACAAGGATAAATACCCTGTTCAACCATTCTATGTCACCTTTAAATCAATATAATATAAGCATAAAGTTGTAAAGTCATCTCTGGCGCTGTGTAAGTTAAGTTTAAGCATAATGTATCCAATGGCACTAATCTACACAGCTAATCCAGCACATTTAACAATTTAGCTAGATCTACCCCTCCCTAGTTTTAAGGCAGATGTTGGATGAGCAAGTGTCCACAAACTTATGGCATATAGTATACAGTCTATGGATACAAAAGGGTGTTACTTTGAGAAATCTTTTGAAATTGCCAATATTCACATTTTCTCACCTGTAAGAGTTTGAAAACAATGCAATTTAAAGGTATCGGTCTCAAGCATTTCAATTCCGGAACTCCCAACCTCCGGTGACAGCTGCGAGCCAATAGCAAAAAGTCTGGAGAGATTAAGGAAAATGAAAAACAGTCAGTTGCAACGAGGACGGGTCAAAACACGGTATTTGAAATCTCTCTGACGGGACATTTTAGAGACAATATGACAGATCAGTGGTGCAAAATGATCCACAATGTTACTTTTAAATTCATTTTTGCTTTAATTGGACTGTAAGGGCTTATTCAAAACAAGGAGCTACTTTATATTTAAATAAATGTTGGAATGACAATCAGTTAAAGTTCAATCTCTGACGGGACTTTTTTGGCCCCTAGTATACTACTCAAAATTTGAAAGGGATCATAGGAATTTTTTTGTGAAATGACACGCAAATTTGGTAACTGCCACTGATGAACAATATATTGGATAAATGACATGCAGCCAGACACAAAACACATTTGCACGTGCATTTCTTGACATTAACTCCTTCAACCCCACAGCCCTCTACAGAGGGCTGACCAACATATTTCCTTCAACCCCAAATTCCTGTAGGGAAAATTCAAACAATCTGACTAATTGATTGGAACATATCAGGTTACATTTAATGGGATTCCAGAGATAACAGTAAGATACAATGTCCAGATAATGACCAGCCCTCTACAGAGGGCTGTGGGGTTGAAGGGTATAGTGATGCTAGAATATCTGGGGTTGAAAGAGTTAAATGAGCGTGCAGCCTCATATTTTGGCTTTGACTAACACTTCACCATTTCAACTCAGACGTGTGTGTTACTTGTTGGTGAAAATTTGGAAGTTCCCAAATTTTTTGCATTACATTTAGCAATAACAATGTCTCCTCAACGCCTTAGACGCCGATTGACTTCAGAGCAATTGGGAAGATGCATCGAATGCTTGACTCTGGCTTCTCACAATGTCACGTTGCTAATGCACTTAACGCCAGCCAAAGCGCTGTGAACAGAGCGTGGAACCGCATCAAACGCTTTGGTACAGCAGCACACCGTCATGGGGGTGGTCGCCAGAGATCGACTACACAACGACAAGACCACTTTCTCACACTTCAGGCACGACGTCATCCTTTCTGGACAGCCACCACCCTACGAAATGACCTTCATAACGCCTCGGGGTCAGGGTATCTACTCAGACGATACGGATTCGCCTTTCATACTGCCGGCCTCAACTCAAGAAGGCCATATGTTCGAATCCCACTGACCGTCGGCCATAGGCGTGACCGCTTGGATTGGGCTCACGATCATGTCACATGGACGCGACAACGATTGGGCTCCAGTTCTCTTTACTGATGAGTCCCGATATTGCTTGGACTTTACTGACAGGAGGCAACGGGTGCGGCGAAGACAACGTGAGCGATTTAATAATGCCTACATCAACGAACACGACCGTTATGGTGGCGGATCAATTATGGTCTGGGGAGGAATAAGCAGGAACGGAAGAACCGACCTGCATGTCATGGGGAGAGGGACGATGACAGGGGTACGGTACAGGGATGAGATCCTCAATGTGTATATAAGACCATACGCTGGTGCTGTAGGCCCTGATTTCATCTTGATGGATGATAACGCCCGTCCCCATCGTGCTAGGGTGGCGAATCAATTCCTAGAGCAGGAGACAATTGTCCAAGGTGGACTGGCCAGCGTTAGCGGACCTAAACCCTATCGAGCATGTGTGGAACATGCTGCAGGTCGCCATTTCCGGTCGTAGGGCACAACCCACAACTCTAGAGGAGCTCGGAAAAGCACTTGTTGAAGAATGGAACAACATTCCAATTGCAAGCATCCGGGTTCTGATTGACGGTATGACCCAACGTTGTCAAGCTGTCAATCAAGCTAGGGGAGGCCATACCCGTTATTGACATTAACTGTGGTAATGAAACATCAAACGAACACTGTCTGTTTTCACTTTACATGTCAGAGGTGAAACCATGAAGTGTTCGTGAAAGCCAAAAGTGTGAGGCTGCACGCTCATTGAATGTCATTAAATGCACTTGCAAATGTGTTTTGTGTCTGACTGCATGTCATTTATCCAAAATATTGTTCATCAGTGGCACTTACCAAATTTGCATGTCATTTCACAAAAAAAATTCCGATGATCCCTATCAAATTTTGAGTAGTATATTTTAGGCTAAAACTCCAACTAAAATTTCTCTTTGGAATTTCATTTAATCTATACCTTTGCAATTTATATTGCAAGGTATAAGTCTTAAGAAGTAATTAAGGCATAAGTAGACCATTTTTTTGTACTTTCTTTAGCAGCATGGGCTGTTGAGTGTAAAAAGTCATTATCTCTGGCGGGACATCTCTGACGGGACACTTTTGACCACTATACAAAAATCTGACAACAGAGGTAAAAAAAAGACACCCTTTTGTATCTGAAGAAATTTATTTACAAGATAACTTTAAAATAACATTCTACAAACATCACCAGATGCATTGTGTTGAGAATCTTAACAATAATTATAGTGACATATCAATAAGGCACAATATAATTTTTTAAGCAACTCATAATCCATTACTGCTACCTGTAGTCAGTAATAATAAACATTGTCCATGATACACATTGTATTGTTCATATAAAAAATTTAGTTTTTTCCTTACTCCTAGAAGCCATAGCCTCTCGACATTAGGAATTTCAAGCTGTAACATCAACAGCAGAGGAGAACAGGTAACGTCCACGAGTGTCTATGTTGGGCATGGAGAGAACTTCTTTTACATCTTGTAAATTGTACATCTGTCCACCACCCGCCACTGCATATGACATGTTGCAACAGACATTGTAAAAACAAAAAGACAATGGACTGCAAGTCACAAGACATCTTGTGAGCAAATCATGCACATCCACATGTCAAACAGCCCCTGCTTGGCAGGTAATGCAGTGAGGTGTGAAACACAACTAATTGAGGCCTGACAACACATGCCAACACCTGAACACTGAAAGGCAACATAGCTAATCATCATTAAAAGTGCCCAATACTAATATGGATACACTAAAAAAGAAATATGACACAACAGAACAGTCAAAAGTAACTTAATTGAAGAACAAATCCTAGTCAATCAGATTTGTCAGAAAATGTCCTGTCAGAGATAATAGAATTGTGGCAATATTTTCCCTGTAAATGATTTTAATTCTATAACTTGTAGTTATAATTATCTCCGCCAAGGAGATAATGCGATCGAGTCGGTTTTTATTTATTTATTTATTTATTTATTTGTCTGTCTGTCCTTCTGTCTGTCTGTGGACAGGATTTCTCGGAAACTACTGGACGGATCTTCATGAAATTTTCACCAGAGGCAGATCTTGGGCCAGGGACGACTCC
The DNA here is from genome assembly GCA_029692085.1 of Gymnothorax javanicus. Lineage (NCBI taxonomy): Eukaryota > Metazoa > Chordata > Actinopteri > Anguilliformes > Muraenidae > Gymnothorax > Gymnothorax javanicus. The sequence goes on from CM056195.1 coordinate 106,543,279, forward strand.
ATTAAAATTTTTGATGATCCGGATCCGGATCAGGATTCTGGATCCGGATCTGTATTTACGATCGTAGTAGCATTTCTCGACACTACTGGACGGATCCTCATGAAATTTTCACCAGAGGTAGATCTTGGACCAGGGACGACTCCATTTAAATTTTTTGATGATCCGGATCCGGATCTGGATTCTGGATCCGGATCTGTATTTAAAATTTTAGTGGCATTTCTCGGAAACTACTTGACGGATCTTCATGAAATTTTCACCAGAGGTAGATCATGTGATCGCTCTGTACTTTGATGACGGCTTTGGAGAATGGATGCTTCAAACATACAAAAATCCCATTTAAACTTGTCACATGGGTGGTCCCGAAATCTTCCAAAGAGAAAGATCTTGCATTTGTATCGACATCATCCCTTGGCGGAGATCAGAAATCTCGGATTGCTCTTGTTATTACATATCATTAGTAAAAAGAAGAGCACAAGTTTTATTGATATAACTTAACAGTTGTGGAAAATATGAAAACTTTTCAAAGTCAAATATCTCTGACGGGACACACCACCCACAGTACTAAATATTTTTTCCACAATATAAGTATTGGGTGGCAGTTTTCTATGTTAAACTATTATTTTTCATTAGTTTAACATATTTGAATAATAGAAATATGAAAAAATAACCTAATTTCTGGCCTAGGCCAATGTTACAATGTGTCCCGTCAGAGAGGCAATTTTTTTCCCTGTGTCTCACAGAAAAAAGTACTGGGTGTATATCAATGAAACTTTTGTTATCTGAAAATTCAGGTTGTTTTCTACAATGATATAAGAATTTTAAGTTTCAATGACACAAAAAAAAATTCTGACACCCAGGGCACCATTACTGTGTTTTAACCCGGACACACAAGTACACTCACACTGCACAGAGACAGTTTTCACCAACAAAAACAAACAGCACTGCAACCCAAGTAACAGTGTATGACATGCATGTAGATGTTTGCCTAATTTTAACCTAACGTAAAAATTAGAATTCAAGCTGCAGGTCAAGCTGCAGATTGCAGTAAAGTTGGTTTTTTATTGGGATATTCGAATTATGGCGTCAATAGCTCAGGAACCCAACGTCAAAAAATTAAACGAATCACAAATTTTGAAAGCAGATACAGAAGACAACCAACTCCAAACTTTAAATTTACCGACAATGTTACAGAATTTGTACGTTTTATCGAAAAGTGAATATCATCAGCTTCTCATGCTTTGGAGAATTATGAGACCATCCACAGTAAAGTTCACCCCCAGAAATGCATTTCTTACAAAAATATAGTCAGCAAAATTCAACAGAATTCTACATGTGAGTTCTGAAAACCGTGGTATGACCAGTACAGGGCCCTCTCATGATCACAACAGATGGAAAGCTATTGAAACTTGTTTGAAATAAATCCCCCCCCCCCCAAAAATAAACAGAACTATACATTGATTTCTGAAACTTGAAGTATGACCATTTGATGGCCCCACATTAAGTACATTTTGTTTTAGGGCCGTGATCACCACAGAGCCAAAGTTATTGAATTTCATTGTCAGTATTTACCAAAATCAGAACCATAATTTTGGGTTCTGAAAGCTGTAGTATGACCAGTTTTTGCCTTCTATTAAGTGGAATTTGTTTTTAGGCTGGGATCACAACATATGGAAAGCTTTTTTTTAACAAACAAATCAACAAAATCAGACTGAACTATAAATTTCACTTCTGGAAACTGTACTATGAGCAGTAAGTGGCCTGCTAATTAGTGGAATTTGTTTATGGGCTGTGATCACAACAGTTGGAAAGCTACTGAATTTTGTAACAAAAAATACTTCCCAAAATTTAGTCAAACTGAGGGAATTTAGTCATAAATTCTTTATTTAGTTATTAATTGCTTATCCTTGATTGACCTAGGCTGTGGCCTGGGTTTGCGTAAATGTAATCATTGCAATCTAACCTGTGCGTAATGAAATGTGCCTTCTGTATCTGTATGAGATGAGATGTGTATATCCCCTCTGAAACCTTGGGAACCCCCCGAGGCCAGACTGTTGAAACTATGTGTTCTAGCCCTGTGGACAGCCTGTTCCCTTGAGGTCAGCTAGAGCGAGATAAGGCTGACAATGAAGATTGCTGTGTGGAGCACTCTTCTCCCTGAGAGCTGAAGGGATAGCTGGGGCGTTCTGCACGTGGGATACACACACTCGGCTGTGGAAATGCAGAGAGAAAATACACTGTTGTAATGAATCAGTCCCAAGGGGGAGGGATTATGACATTTTGCTCTAACAAATATCCAAAGCAAAAGAGATTCCTTTGTCTTTGTTCTGCTGATGTAACTTGGACCCTACATGCATGTAGTAAAGGCTATTATTACTATTACTGTCTTGTCTCAGAGTGTTTTCTTTCAGGAGGGAATTAAAATTTCACTAACACAAACTAAACTAAATCTGACCTCTGAAACCTGTTACATGACCATTTGGTGCCTTTTTATGAATTATATTTTGTTGTAGGGGTGTGATCACAAAAGATCCAAAACTACTGAATTTATCTATGAATAAATATCTGCCAAAAGAAGACTGACCTATGAATTTGAGTTCCAAAAGCTGTAGTAACATCATATAACATAACATGAATGGCGAGAACAGGCTGTTCAGCCCAACTAGGCTCACCAGTTTCTTTATACTATTGTGAATATATCACTTCAGATACTCAATGACTCAATGGTGTCTAGCTTTAAGTCAAGCCTGCTCTTGAAAACTCCCAAGGTCTCTGCCTCAACAATTTGGTCAGGCAAGCTATTCCACATCGAAATTACTATTTGGGTGAAGAAATATTTCCGAATATCAGTGCTAAATTTACCTTTGGTCAACTTCCATTTGTGACCCCGAGTTCTACTAACAACACTTGGTCGAAGGAATCCTACGTAATTCACTTTGTTGATCCCTTTAACATATTTAAAGACCTCAATCAGATCACCCCTTAGTCTCCATTTCGTAGGACTAAAGAGATTAAGGATCTTCAGCCTCTTCTCATAGCTTTCATCTTTTATACCCGGAATCAGCTTAGTGGCTCTTCTCTGAACTTTTTCTAGAGCCTCTATATCTTTCTTAAAGTATAGACCCCAGAACTGCACACAATACTCCAGATGTGGTCTGACGAATGTGTTGTTCAAAAGAAGCATCACCTCCTTGGATTTGTACTCAATACTTTTGGCAATGTATCCCAGCATCCGATTGGCTTTTTTAACTGCTACGGCACAATGGCTGGAGCTTGTGAGGGTTTGTTCAACAATCACTCCCAGATCTTTTTCGTGTGGAGCACATTCCAGTTTTAAACCTCCCATGAAGTAATCCCATCTAATGTTTTTATTACCTACATGTACAACTTTACATTTCGCTACATTAAATTTCATTTGCCACATTTCTGCCCAATTCTGGATTCTATCCAAATTCATCCTGAATCACTTTAATGGACTCTAAACTATTTGCCAAACCTCCCAATTTAGTATCATCTGCAAATTTAACTAATTTGCTCTCAATATTCCTATCAAGGTCATTAATGTAGATGAGGAAAAGCAGGGGTCCCAACACCGATCCCTGGGGGACGCCACTCCCCACCATACCTAGCTCAGATGAGATACCACTAACCACCACTCTTTGTGTTCTGTCCTGTGACCAGTTTTGAATCCACTCCAGAATACCTCCTGTAACTCCAATGGAGCTCATTTTAAAAATTAGTCTCTTATGCGGTACTGTATCAAATGCGTTCTGAAAATCCAAGTATATGATGTCACAAGCCCTGCTCTGGTCATAAGTCTTGGTGGCCTCTTCAAAAAATTCCAGAGGGTTTGTCAGGCATGACCTTCCCTTACGGAAACCATGTTGGCTATCCCTCAAGATATTATTACCTTCAAGAAATAATTCCAGCTCATCTTTTATGATAGATTCCAGTATTTTGCAAGCAATGCAAGTTAAACTGACTGGCCTGTAATTTCCTGCCTCAGTACAGTCCCCTTTCTTATATATTGGAATTATATTGCCCTGCTTCCAATCATTTGGTATTTCTCCAGTTTCTAAAAACCATCTGAAGATGGCGGGTAGCAGCTTAAAGATGATCTCATTTACTCCCCTGAGCACTCTAGGATATAAGCCATCAGGACCCACCGCCTTATCTGCCTTTAGTTTATGCAACTTGTCTAATACTTTGTTATCCCTAACCTCAATTTCCGCTAAATAATCTTGAGCATTGGACATGCCCTCTGGCCGAATAAAACCCGGTCTGAGGTAAAATTCTCAACAAAGTAACTGTTTAAGGTATCCGCAATATCCTTGTTATCATACAGCAGCGATCCATATTTATTCTTTATGCACTTAACCTCCTCCTTGACTTTCCCTTTTCTGCTACAGTACTGAAAGAAGCGCTTAGGGTTAGTTTTTGCCCCTTCTGCAATTTGTCTTTCAAACAGTCTTCTAGCATTCCTCAGCTCTTTTTTTTGACCACAGCCCGCATTTTATAGTATTCAGCCTTAGTGTTCTCATTGTTATCCTTCATGTACATCTTATAAAGATTCCTCTTTTCCCTTAAACTCCTTCGAATAGCTGCGGTCATCCGCTGAGGATTCTGCTTTTTCAGCTTACTTTTGGACACCTTTGGAATGAATTTGCATTGTGAACCAAGTAAAACCCCCTTAAATCTTTCCCACATCTCATTTACAGACTCACAGTCCAGGAGTGTCTCCCATTTTATTTCACTTAGATATGAGCGCATCCTGTCAAAGTTTGCTCGCCTAAAATTGAAAATTTTTGTTTTTGAAGACACCTTTTTAACTTCCCATGACACATCAAAATTAACAGCAGAGTGATCACTTGTCCCAAGTGGCTCCAGTACCTCAACATCGCTAATTCTATCTGGGTCATTACAGAGCAATAAGTCTAAAATTGCCTTCTCTCTTGTAGGTTTATTAACATACTGCACCAAAAAAATTATCATTTATAACATCTAGAGATTCTTCCTCCCCCCTACCCTGTCCTTTCACCATTTTCCAATCGATACCAGGATAATTTAAGTCTCCCCTAATAATCGTCCCTCCTCCTCTACTAGCTTGCGTAATCCTCTTAAAGAGCATTTCATTGACAATACTGTCCAAAGCTGGCACTCGATAGCATACTCCTATGTTTAAACCAGTCTCGTGTTTGCCAATGAGCCTGACCCAGATATCTTCACAGGGCAAGGAATGTTCAATTTCAGGAATTTTTCTGCGCTTTCCTGCGCTGACGTCCTTCAGTTACCCAACTTTCTCTCCCTGCCTGCTCTGGGGTCCCTGCACCACCCTGCTTTGGCGTACACACCATTTCTCTAAACGACATACTACTTAGTTCCTCTAGGAACTCTACTGATTGTGAACTATGATGCGCCGCCAACTGGCCCTGAAGATCAAGGATCTTGCTCTCCAGATGCTCAATTAGCTGACAACGGTGGCAGACAAACCCACCCTGGAAATCTCTTTCCAAAAGTGCGATCATCCTGCAACCATCACATAGTTTTGGCCACATTTTGAACCCCCGACCTAATGACCTCGCTCACCATAGATAAGAAAATTACTAATCCTGAGACAGAAGCTCAGGAACCACAATTTATTAATTTATTAAGCTGAGAAGCCCGAAGCAGCAGTCACAATAGAAACCATGGGGAAACTATGCAAATGGATAATAAACCTCTTATAACAGGGGCTTAGTTTCACTTAACAGAAATGAAATACCAAATTGAGACAAACTCTATATGTAATAAGCACTCCTAATAAGCCGACTTGAGTTTCTCTCGTCCCAGTACTATTAATATAATAACCTAAAAATATCACAGGGCTTAGCTGAGGACCCAGATAAAACAGACTGGCTACAACGCCCAGGAGAACCTGGAGGAGGGAGGACGCGGAGCACTCTGGTAAACCTTACCGTTTAAATTCCAATCAAACCGAATGGACGACTCAAGTGACTGCTGCCCTACTAACTAAATACTAAATCTCAGATCCCAAGTCAAAAATGCAAACAGTAACTATCTAGCTAGCTAGCCACAAATACAACCAAGGGTACCCGAGAAAAGAGTAAAGCCCCGGTTCCTTTTAATTAAAACGGACCAAATAAACAATTCGTTTACCATGTGAGCGAACTAAACACGGTATCTCCCCCAACAAGCTTGTCACTAAGTGCTCAAACAAGCAGTTAAACTTTAATCAGCTGATCAAGGCACAGCAACCGGAGGAAAATACAAAGATAACGTAATTTGCAATGCGTTTTATCAGAAGAGTCCTTCGGTAATAATAAAATGCGAAAAAGACAAAAACCCCGGTTCGCGTTAATATTCAAGCTTAGCAATGCGTTTATGCGGTAATGCGGTCAGGATAAAGAACAAAAGGGGACTAAAAAACCCCGATGAACGTCAATATTTATTGGCTAGAAGACTGTATGAAAGGCAAGCCACCAAGTATGAAACCAAGCCAGGTTATAGTTAGATATCCAGTAATTAGATAATATTCTTGGCGTTGAGAGCTTGCTGAAGTTCGTTAGCCAAATCAGCTACAGAAAAACCAGGCGACAGTAGCTCAGTCCTTGAAAACAACTCCGTTTTACTTTGTATATCATACAATTCACTTAGTCAGCCAATTATTTAGCGTTTAAATTTTACTTTACCTTACTTTGCTCCCGGTAGACTGAAACCCCCCCCAAAAAACCCCCGTCGCCTTTGTTTGACCAGATTAGCGACTTGGCTGTTTGATCACCGAGTTGTTACAAGGGGGAAAAAGGGGAAAAAGAAAGGGAGAAGATTCTCCCTGCCCCTAATGTGACAAAGGTTATACCTCGGGAGCAAATCGTCTAACCTCTATTAATGTTTGAGCTTTAACCCACAAATTATTTTCAGAAAAACCCGTTTGCACAAGTGTAAATCTTCAGCTTCAATCCCTCCACACATCTTTCTCTGTCTCAACCCAAGCAGAATGATCACCAACGAAGAGCGCTACAGCACAGCCAAGAGGTCACTAACCACTACCTTGCTGTCCATCACACCGAGTTTGTATTTGGGCTCTGGGCTCACCAACTGGAAAGCTATTGATTGGTTTTTTTTTAATAATATATTAAATATTCAGTAAAATTTGCCAATACTGGTCATTTGAGTTTTGAAAGCTGAACTATCACCAGTAAGCAGCCTTGAATTAATAGGTAGTTGTTTTTGGGCTGCAATCACAACAAAAAAAAGTTACTGAATTCTGTTAGAAATAAATATTCCAAAAAACTACATAGAATTCAAAATTTGAGTTATGATTGATTCTCTAACTACAATGCATACCCAAGTGGAAGCCGACATGAACATGGGGAAAATATTCAAACTCCACAGAGAAAGGCCACAGGCTGGATTTGAACATGCAACCTGCTTCCTGTGAGGCGGCAGTACAACCCACTGTGCCCGCATGGCACCTCACAAAATTTTGAGTTATGGAATTTGTTTTTGGGCTCAAATCACAACGGTTCCACAGCTAATGAATTTCTTCATGAAGAAATATTTACCAAAATTACACAGAAATCAAATTTTGAGTTCTAAAAGCTGTAGTACGACCAGCACTTCACCGTATGTTAAGTGGATTTTGTATTTATGCTCTGATCCCCACAGCTGAAAAGTTAGTGGATTTCTTACAAATAGACATTTACCAAAATTTGACAACCATATATTTGAGTTCTGAAAGCTGTACCATGCCCATCGGCAAAATAAAACAGTACTGAAAATTTCAGTTCAATATGTTGGAGCATGAGCGATAATTAGGACTCCAGTTAGGAGAAATTTTATTGTTTTGTTTTGCTTTGTTTTTTTACAAGCCCCTCGGACCAGCTTGGGACAGCCATTTGTCCTCTAATATAGCAAGCACAACTTTCATGTGTTTAGGATCAACTTTTTCTGAAGAGTTAAAATATATTGTCCAATCAAGCCTATCTTGTGTACTTTTCCATCTACAGGCCTCTGAAAATGGCCAAAAGTTAAATGCACAGCAGAACTGAGCCTCCTTTAAGTACAAGCCCATTTCCGAAATAGTTGGGACGAAGTGTAAATTGTGGAAAAAAAAATCAAAATGCAATGACTTTCAGATCACGTTATTTACAATAGAACATGGATAACATTTCAAATGTTGAAACTGAGACATTTTACAGTTTTATCCACAAAATGAGCTTATTTCAAATATTCTGGCTGCAACAGGTCTCCAAAAAGTTGGGACACAGGCAAAAAAGGGCTGAAAAAGCAATTAATATACAAGAGAATCAGCTGAAAGAACATTTAGCAAGTAATTAAGTTAACTGGCATCAGGCGTGTAACATGATTGGCTATAAAAGGGGCTATAAAAGGGATGTCTTAGAGACGCGGAGTCTCTCAGAAGTAGATATGGCCAGAGGCTCTCCAACCTGTGAAGGTTTGCGTAAAAATATTGCAGAATACTTTAAAAACAATGTTCCTTCAACGTCAAATTGCAGAGGCTTTGAAGGTCTCATCATCGACAGGGCACAACATCATCAAAAGATTCAGAGAAACTGGAAAAAATCTCTGTGCGTAAGGGACAAGGCCGAAGACCTTTACTGGATGCCCATGATCTTCGGGCCCTCAGACGCCACTGCATCACTCACCGGCATGATTCTGTCATTGACATTACTAAATGGGCCCAGGAATACTTCAAGAAACCACTGTCTGTAAACACAGTCCGCCGTGCCATTCACAGATGCCACCTAAAACTCAATCATGCAAAAAGGAAGCCATTGTTGAGCATGATCCAGAAGCGCCGCCATGTTCTGTGGGCCAAGGCTCATTTAAAATGGACTGTAGCAAAGTGGCAAAGTGTCCTGTGGTCAGACGAGTCCAAATTTGACATCCTTGTCGGAAATCATGGGCGTCATGTCCTCCGGACTAAAGAGGAGAAAGACCACCCCTCCAGTTATCAGCGTTCAGTTCAAAAGCCAGCATCTCTGGTGGTATGGGGATGCATTAGTGCATATGATGTGGGACACTTGCATGTTTTAAAAAGCACCATGAATGCTGAAAGGTATATAAAGGTTTTAGAGCAACATATGCTCCCCTCCAGACGATATCAATTCCAAGGAAGGCCTTGTGTATTTCAGCAGGACAATACAAAATCACATACTGCAGCTATTATAACAGCATGGCTTCGTAGTACAAGAGTCCGTGTGCTGAACTGGCCTGCCTGCAGTCCTGATCTTTCATCAAGAACATTTGGCGCATAATTAAACAAAAAGTCTGTCAAAGGAGACCCAAATCTCCCCAGCAGCTGGAAGCCTGCATTAAACAAGAGTGGGATCAAATTCCAATGGTTAAACTCAAGACACTTGTCTCATCAATGCCCAGACGCCTCCACTCTGTGTGAAAAAGAAGAAGGGATGCTACACCATGGTAAACTGGCCCCTGTCCCAACTTTTTTGAGACCTGTAGCAGCCATCAAATTTGAAATGAGCTCATTTTGTGGATAAAATTGTAAAATTTTTGTTTCAACATTTGCTATGTTATCTCTGTTCTATTGTGAATAAAATACTGGCTGGTGTGATTTGAAAGTCATTGCGTTTTTATTTTATTCACAATTTACACTTTGTCCCAACTATTTTGGAATTGGGGCTGTAATTATGCGCCAAATGTTCTCAATCGGTGAAAGATCATAACTACAGGCAGGCCAGTTCAGCACAAGGACTCTTCTACTACAAAGCCATGCTGTTGTAATAGCTGCAGTATGTGATTTTGCATTGTCCTGCTGAAATACACAAGGCCTTCCCTGGAATAGCGTCTTCTGGAGGGGAGCATATGTTGCTCTAAAACCTTTATACACCTTTCAGCATTCATTGTGCTTTTTAAAACATGCAAGTGTCCCACACCATATGCACTAATGCATCCCCATACCATCAGAGATGCTGGCTTTTGAACTGAAAGCTGATAACAGGAGGAGTGGTCTTGGTGAGCCTTGGCCCACAGAACACAACGGCGCTTCTGGATCATGCTCAACAATGGCTTCCTTTTTGCATGATAGAGTTTTAGGTGGCATCTGTGGATGACACGGTGGACTGTGTTTACTGACAGTGGTTTCTTGAAGTATTCCTGGGCCCATTTAGTAATGTCAATGACAGAATCATTCCGGTGAGTGATACAGTGGCATCTGAGGGCCCGAAGATCACGGGCATCCAGTAAAGGTCTTCGGCCTTGTCTGAAAGTCATTGCATTTTGATTTTATTCACAATTTACACTTTGTCCCAACTATTTCGGAATTGGGGTTGTATTTTTACCTCAATATACTATAGAGAGCATCCACAAATTTTTCCTGTCATTTAGCATACAGTGGACCATTTCTGAGCAGTAACCATGTTAGGTACTGCTATGAGTGTCTGAATACTTTTGTGAAATATGTGCAATTTCAAAATGTCAAAAAATGGCCATTTTCATGCCCGTAGTTGATCATGTGGGCAGTTCAGTATCAATTTCAAATTCTTACCATATATGCTTATACTTCTGAATGATGATGTGACAGAAACTTGCTTTTGTTGCCAAGCTTCCTTTCAGAGTTGTGAATTTTTAGAAAATTCATTGTCAGCACGTCATTTAGGATCCAGTTATTCATAAAGCATGAATATAAAACAGTGCATTATTCATCAGGAAGCATGCCAACAATTAAGTGATTTTAGCATTTGGAACAGGTGAATTGTTTTCAAAAAGTAAAAAGAAATATGAGTCATTAGACCTCTGATGTGTAATTCCAGTCTTGTATCTGCATATTTGAGGCTGGTTTTTTTTTTTTTTTTTTTTTTTTCCCAATGAAAGAAGAAAAGAATCACCAAAGTCAGTCCAGTTTAAAAAGACCAAATTTGGAAATATGGCCATTCTGGGACCCTTTGGCATATGAGGTCAACTACAGCAAAATTTCAGTGTACTTTCCCCACACTTAAGAAAGAATCATCAGGTTTTTTTTTCCTGAACTGTAAAATTCAACAGAATGAGCATTCCTCAATTTAAAAGCTGCGGTGCTGTCAATGGGAAATGATGGAAAACATGTTAATGACTTAAGTGCTCTTCACTTGCACAGTTGAAAAGCTCCTTTTTTCCCCCCCAAAGAAAACAACTCCAACTAGGCCTATGCTGTCGGCGGCCGACAGCAAGGGGTATATCCCCGAAATTCCCCAATCCTCGAAGCCCCCTTTATTAGATTCCCCTTTACTAGAACTACAATATGAGGCAAATTTGAGGTCTGTGTAAGTAATTGTTCCAGAGATATGGTTAAAAAACAGATTTTTTCAATGTACAGCACCACCTGGTGGCAAACCTAGGAGTGCATACTTGCCCAAAATCTAATCAGTTCCTCCTCTCTATCATATCTGAGAAGCCAATGTAAAGTATTTTGTGAGTTATCGCGCTAACAGCCAAAATCTGCGGACGCGGCGGTGGCGGCTTTTTCAGATTTTTTTTTTCAGATTTTCCCATACTGAAGATCTACCGAAATAAAGAATAGAGAATTTTAAGAATAACTTGGGAACACACCTGTACAAGAAATTGATCCACAGCGCTTGAAAAAATACCCTTATTACATGTGGAGAGTCAAGTGACTTGCACAAGGACGTAGGCATTTCAAATCCATAATCCCACTGAGCTCAGGTAACTTCAATGAACAGCCAGCATAATGCATGACTTCACTGCTGGCATGACTGGAGCTAAAACCAGCCGCCTACCTGCATGTGGTGTACATCAGGACACTGAATAGTTGTAGACCAGTGGCGACTGGTGAACTGGCGATAGGGGAAGCTCAAACCCATCCCTTGAAAATAATGATTGGTCATGACCTGTTTTCAATCATTCATTTAAATTACCATTACAGAAGCTCCGAAAACTCTTAACGTTATCAGGTGTGGTCAGTTTTCATTTAACGCACATCTTTCAACTCTCACGCATTCCGCGGGAGTTTAAGTGGCATATTTACGTTCCCCTGCTGTAGTCAGCAACTGTTCAATCAATGCATGTGTAAGAGATTCTCGCGCGGAACTGAAGTCCTTATGCATGGAGGTTTATCAGTTTCACCTGCGTTATGACTCCGGACTTCTCACACTTGTCTTTACTCAGGGGTTGGAAGCAAGGCATGTGTTTCATTATCGTTTAAACTGTTTAAATGAAATAAGATCATTTGAAACGTCTTTATGTAATTCCATTGCTTCCAATGATCTTATTTCATTTAAACAGTTTAAACGATAATGAAACACATGCCTTGCTTCCAACCCCAGTCACTGTCTTTTAAGGCGCGCACCATAGCGCGCCTAAAAAAAAATTGAGGCGAGGAAAAAAGCGCGCACCTCACAAGAACAAAGCTCGAAAAAAACGTGCGCCTCGTGGAAACTGAACTGGTTCCGTCTCCATCGTTACACTCCGCTGATAGACATTCCGTATGATGCAGAACGGTCGCGCCAACACTGCTTTGTAGAAAAGATGGGAACAAGTCTTCGTAGATACTGGGAAACCAAAAGCGAGACACACCCATGCTGTGTTTGGGCAACCCGTACCAAGTGACCCTTTTTGAACCAATCGCCTATGTTTCATTTTCGCCTCCGGAGCGGCTGTAGATGGCGAACATAGCCCCGGGACATGCCATTGGGGAAGAAACTTCTGGTAAATGGGACGTACTGAGGTGAATCACGGCTTTCGAGAATGCTTGTCCACAGCAAATATGTGCATAAAATAACGATTCTCGTTCCCATAAATTCATTTGCTATGGACATGCGTTGCGTTACTTGGCTGAAGCGTCAGTGGGTACTATGAACGAGGTTTAGACAGTGATGTTTGTTTTGGTTTCCAAATTGGGTCAGGTTACGATAGGGAGTCCACGTGCATGGTTTGTTTATGTAGCCAAATGGCAACTACCAGAGCGGAATATCAATGGCTCTGGCAACTACCATTTCTGATATTGATTCACTGATTCTTTTGAGCCATGTCAGGTTAAGCAGCTATTGAGGTAAGCCCCAATAATGCAACTGACAATTTCATAATTCTGACGATTTTGTTTTCATTGTATTACTTCTTTAATTCTAGATAAAAACATTTTAATAAAAACATCAATTTTTTTTTTGGGGGGGGGAACTGCACTTTGTTTCTGTATTTTCAGGATAGACTCCTATTTGACCCATGCAACTGCATTAAGAGGTTTAAGCTTATAGGAGGATACGTTCAGGATGCTTCTCAAAATCTCAGCATGCTTTGTGTAAGAGGTAAACTAAGTTTAAACTTGTTATGCATCATAATGGGCCCTGTACCTCAGAATGAATCTATCTTGGAGAAACTTGCCCATCATAGCAAAGAGACATCCAATCTTTTCATTCTTCTGGTTGCCCCAGCCTTGGAACGAGGGCCTCAAAAAAAGCTCGCCTTGAATTCCTAGGCGAGCTTTTAGCCACTCGCCTAAAAAATTTTAAAAGACAGTGACTGCAACCCCTGAGTAAAGAAAAGCGTTACAAGTCTAGAGTCATAAAGCAGGTGAAAGTGATAAACCTCCATGCACAAGGACTTCAATTGCGTGTGAGAATCTCTCACACATGCGTTGATTGAATAGTTGCTGACTACAGAAGGGGAGCCTAAATATACCACTTAAACTCATGCATGAGGGTTGACAGGTGTGCGTTATTAATGAAAACATTATCAGGTGTGGTCAGTTAAGATTTTTGGAGTTTCTGTAATGGTAATTTAAATGAATGATTGAAAACAGGTCATGACCAATCATTATTTTTAAGGGATGGTTTCAGCTTTTCCTATCGCCAGTTCACCAGCTGCCACTGTTGTAGACTTCGTACTCTCTGGCTATTTTCAAAACTGACATTCCCTACAATACTTATTTTGTGATAAAAATATTATTACTTTAACATGAAAGTTCACTTGTAACTTGCCTTTCTCAGCATATACAAATGTACATTGAGGAAAACGAAAAAAATCACTGACTTGTTGTTCCTTCTGACTGCTTCACTCTTCCATGTTTGCTGTCTGCACTGAGTTGACCTGGTATATGACCTTGTTTACTTGCATCTGACTGACATTCAGCCAGAATGGCCTGCCACCTGGCATTTGCTGTTTGAACTGAAAGTCAATTCACTGTCCAAATTGCTTTAAAAGCAGTCATTCTGAAATGTAAACTTGTGATGTAACGCCCGTCACAACACCCTTTGTAACGCCCGTCACATAATATTTGTAACGCCCATCACGGCGTTACATAATAACCACAAAATGAAAACAACAAACACCATTTTATATCTATACCTACCATCAAGCTAGCTTTGTATTTGGACTTTCATAAACTTCTGCTTACTTTTGTGTCACTTACTAAAACTTGTTTGTTAAAATGTGACCGGCGCTACAATTCAAGTTTCAAAGTCCATCACAGTAAATCTGTACTTTTTCTTGAAATCATGGCATGCACCTTAAAATTCAGACATAAAATAAGGTTAACAGAGTTACTGCACTGACAACTGAGGAAGAAGTCTGAGTTTTGCATTTTTATCAACCTGAGAACAGGCAGTTGCAAAATGGACATTTTTGGTTATGAAAAGAGACAATTCGGTTGCAGTCGACATCATTTTGACCACGTCCCTTAAAAAATTCCTAGGGGTATGATCTCAAAATTACTTTTACATTTTGATAGCCCAAATACTATATTAAACTGCCAGAATTTATACCGTTCAGGCGGTGGGTGATATATGTCTGTTAGATATTTGACTGAATTTTTTTCCAGTGGAAGGCCTTTGGGTAGACAGGAAAATCCCAAATTTTCTGGTTCCAAAAGTGAACGGTTTGGTTGCTAGGGTCTCCAGAAGGGTCACCCTCCAGAGGGCCAAAATTGAACTTTTAAGAAAAATAGGTTTTTGAGTTGAAATATCTCAGTGCGCCCTCAATAGCCCAGCTTCATTTTTACTGTTCTCAATCTGTGTAGGGAGAAGTTTTGGAAAATCATGAAATTTTGGTGGGCTGTTGAGGGCGCCACCTATAGGGGGCGCTTGAAAACACCACTTTGAGCCCAAGTAGCACTTACATTTGAGGCATTCCTTGCCTGCGCCCTCACTAGCCCAAGCTTGTTTATGCATGATATGATTCTATAACCGTGCCTTGTGCTATTCCACTTGAAATTGTAGTGGGATGGTGAGGGCGTGGAATTATAGGTGGCACTAAATTCGGTGAAAATGCAAAAATAGGGGTATTCTGCGGCTGTAGATCTTCATGCGCCCCCATCAGATTTGAATGAAATCTGTTTTATAGCCCTACATGTCCACTGTATGTACCAAAAAGATTGAAGTGGGGTTCAACTGTATTAATCCCTTTTTGACCATCCCAGTAAGGCAAGGTTTCAAACGCAAATTAGTACAATATATCGTCTATGGATTGAATAAAGGGATGAAGGCAACAAGGCATGATGGAAAGGTAACCAACTGAAGGTGCACACATCTGGCCCTTGGCCAAGGGTTATTTCATCAGCTGGAGGGCCTGAAATAAAAATCTATTCATCCAATTGAGCAGCAGTGAGACTGGGACAGGAAAAGCAATACATGTAACTGCACACATGTGGGTGGGCCCAGGACGGGGGATCAGATAGAACCCTCTGCTGAGCAGAAGGTGGAAAAGATCATCAAAAAGGAGTCACCACATTTTCTCATTCACATCTGTATGCATCAAGCTGTTGCACTGTGTACTTTCAGTTTCACCTGACAATGTGCACAATTTTTACTTTCTAACTCTTGGCTTGTTTCATGTTTTCCATTGTTATCTCCAAAAAATAACAGACTAGGGGGGAAAACCAAGTGTCTGACATCATACTTTCACCTGAGTTTTCTCTAACAAAGTAGGGATGATGGAGATGAGTGATTTATTTTCCTGAAATTAGCATGACAAAAGAACTAAACTTTTTTTTTTTTTAATTTATTCATGAGCGGTGAAGCGTGCAATCTGTCTGGCCCCGCCTCCAATCTTCTAAACATTCCAAAGGAAGTCAAACTGACACCTATGCTGACTTATGTACCGTAACAGCACTACATAGACAAGCGTATGGAATGGTCACGTCACACCTTTCAGAATGATGGTCAAAAAGGGTTAAAACAGCTGAACCCCACATCAATCTTTTTGCTACACATCGTGGACATGTAGAGCTATCAAATAAAACAGATTTCATTCAAATCTGATGGGGGCGCATGGAGATCTACAGCCGTAGAATACCCATATTTTTGCATTTTCACCGAATTGAGCGCCACCAAAAGTTCCGCGCCCTCACCATCCCACTACAATTTCAAGTGGAATAGTACAAGGTACTGTTATAGAATCATATCATGCATAAACAAGCTTGGGCTAATGAGGGTGCAAGCAAGGAATGCCTCAAACGTGACTGCTACTTTGGTCCAAGATGGCGTTTTCAAGCGACCCCTGTAGGTGGCGCCCTCAAAAGCCCACCAAAATTTCGTAATTTTCCTAAACTTCTCCTAATATAGACTGACAACAGTAAAAGTGAAGCTGGGCTATTGAGGGCGCACTGAGATATTTCAACTCAAAAACCTATTTTTCTTAAAAGTTCACTTTTGGCTCTCTGGAAGGTGACCCTTCTCGAGACCATAAAAACCAAACCGTCGACTTCTGGAACCTGAAAACCTGGAATTTTCCTATTTACTAATAGATCTTACACCAAAAGAAATTTCAGGCCATTTACTATCACACATATATCAACCCCTAATAGAAATCTGCCTGACCGTTATAAATTCTGGCAGTTAAACCACAACAAGGAGAACATCTGTTTCTATCAACTTAAAAATTTAGGTGCCATGTCCCCATTTACATGGAGTTGGCCCATAGTCCTTGATTTGACATTTTGAGTGTCCTTCATTTGTGGTCGCTATAGCGACCACAAATATATATTTGTTCGATAGTCCGTAAAACGCTGGGTTCCCATAAAGATCTATGTAATCTGTAGTTCTCCAAAAGCAAATTCTTCTGACAAAAAAGAGATAATAGTTGCCATGTTTCCAAACGTAGTGACTTTATCGTATCTTAGCGTTTTGCTTGTGAGAGATGGAAGTACGAATGCCGAATATGAAACCAACTTTACCGCAGTGTCCAGCAGCTGATGCGACAGGCGACTTGGCTAGCTACATCGAACAAACAAACACGGTTTCGCACCACTTACGAGTGGAACATTGAAGCTAACATCAACTTCTCGTTGGAAGTCAACCGAGCCCTTCCGAATCGAACTGAAACTGGGTAGTTCGCTGCGTCCTTAAGATACTCGATAATCTCTTTTCCATCCGCCGTATATTTGCCGTTTACATCCACGCCATTGATGGACAGCACAGCATGCCCCACTGAAAGAAATTCGAATTCATCCATTGAGCCATTTGAATTCAGCAATTCCTTCAGACAGCGAGCGTACAACCTATATTGGAGAAAATAGGGCTTTACCATACCAGTCAGGGCCGCAAATGTAGACCAGGAAATTTCCTAGCATTGATCACGGGCTAGAGAGCAAGTCAGCACCTACCACGGATACCGTCTCGTTGGCCAAAGGAAACCACAACCTTCTCGTCGTGGATCTTTAACACCAAATCCAGAGGGAAGCTGAACGTTTTTTCAGCCTCTGCCCGGGGAACATAGTTGTCATATTGATAAATAAGACCCCCGGCTTTATTTACGACATACACACTAAATATAGCCATTCTCACAATTGACAGCTAGCCATCCGGTTGCATTTAGTCTTTCCCGTCTTCTTTCTTCTTCTTCTTTAATGTTTATCGGCTGTAGGCAAACGTGTGGTGCATTACCGCCATCAACTATAGAGGTGTGGAGCATCAATGGAGCAAGGACATGATATTTTTGTTAAAATTTAAAAAAAAAAAAAAATTATATTCTATTAAATAATCCTGTTCTTTTTAAGTATGCCATTACATGGATCCAGGCAATTGGCTTTAGAATAGAAAAAGCAAGTAAGCCCTCAAGAGTCAGACTGGTCTGTCCTAGCGCACTGACATTCTCTAGGAGCATTAACCCTCTACTGCACGCATTATTATGTAACCATGGGAAAAAAATGTTTCAGTGTTGCAAAATGGCCTCAAATAAACAAATCTAACTTTATTTTTTAGATTTAAAAATTTTTTTTTTAGGGGGGGTACTTTGGGGTGCGTTGCCATATGGTGCGTTGCCAACATTATGCAGCAATGGAATGCCCGAATGCATTTTTTTTCCCAAAATGACATGAAGTTCATAAAAGATTACAGACCTTTCTTACAAAAATGAAATTATTTTTATTGTCTTAAAAAGACTTGAAATATGACCACCATTGAAAATAATGTATATGTAAAACATACATTTCTTAAAATAAAGTCTATAGTAATTCTATCCATCAATACACTTTTTATTTGTGCATCCATAATTTCTACTTGTCAAACTCATACAAAACTACTCTGTATTACTGCCTAAGTATTCATTTAAACCACATGCAGTATTGTTCCATTACCGCACATTGTTGCCATATGGCAACATACCTATTTTGTTGGATTAAAAGGCAGTAATTACATAAAAACAATATTCAAATGAATTTAAAAGATTGGAACTAATCACAGATGCTTGCAATATTTTTAAATGCTGCAGACATTTGAAAAATCGAGAGAAATCTGTGCAGATTCAGGTGCGCTTCTTCAGTGACTCAGTCATCAATAGTGTGGGGGAAAATGGGACTAGCAGGGAAATTGGTGTCATGTAAGGTCAACAAAGCATATAATTGGTAAGCCCAGTGTTCTACCTTGCTTTTTTGACCAATCAGTGCACAAGATTATTTTCAAATTTCAGGAATTCGCCAAAGAAAGGTTATGTTGCCATATGGCAACATTGTGCAGTAGAGGGTTAATCTCTGCCTACTATATGCTTGACATTCCAGTAATACATGCTCAACTGTTTCCCTACTGTTGCATTTGGGGCATAGACCTGTTTGATGTTTCCCCATCAGATTAAGGTTGTTCTTCTTTCTTCTTCTTTTTAAGTTAGGCAAGAAGGTGCAACAAAGGCACATTGCTGCCATCTGCTGTTCAGTTCTGGATCGTAATTACGTACTCATAATTAAATTCTTTTATGGAGACCAGTTCGATGTAGATACACCAACAAACTTTTTATTTTAGCAGAACTGTCCAGATTCAATAAGCTGCGCACATTGAAGACAGAAACTCCCGCTGCACCTAAGTCTCTGAATAATTCCCTCCTATGGTGGGAATGAATTTCGGATTGCAGAAGAACATGCTGCACATTCTCAGTAGAACCACACTCACATTTCCCATCAGGGTGTTTGCCGATTAGAGCCAGCCCACTCCTTAACCCACAGTGCCCAAGTCTCAGCCTCGTTACAATAACTGCATCTTTTCTTTTATCACATACAGGACCCGCTTCCCTTGTTACAGTCCCCTGATGTGCTGAATACAATCTTCCTTTTCCTTCACTGTCCCATGATTTTTGCCACTTTTCTTTTATCATTCTATTAATAGCCTCCATATAATCTGGAACTCCTTACATCAACTCAATATCTACATTATTCTTCTGCAGAGCATCTCTTGCTAGTTTATCTGCCATCTCATTGCCCTCTATGCCCACATGAGCTGGAACCCAAATAAAACCCACCTCACAGCCCACCCTATGAATATTATACAGCAATAGACATATTTCTGCAAATAGATCAGGTCTTGACTTGGACTTCATCTCTCTGATTGTTAATAGAGCTGATACCGAATCGCTACAAATTACTGATTGACTTGGTTTCTTATTTTCCACCCACCTAAGTGCCCAAAGGACTGCCAAAACTTCTGCTGTAAAACATGACATAAAGTCAGGAATCCAGAAGCCCTATCTAATTTCCTCCTCTGGGATAAAAACACCAGCTGCTGCTCTTCCACTCTCTGGATCCTTTGATCCATCTGTATATATTTTCAAATGGTTACGCCATTGCGAAGAAAGCTGAGTTTGGACTTCCGTTACTACATCACAAGTCTTGCTCTTATCAAGAATTCGCAAATCAATTTCAGGATATGGAACAGACCATAAAGGAATGACCGGCCAGCAAACTGGAGGGCACACATTTAAATTATTCACTTGAAATTCCTCTGCCACGGACTTCAGTTGCTCAGCAAAATTAGTTTTAATCCTTTTACCCTGACTAGAAAATTCCCAATGCGAACTCAACAGACACTTGGCCGCAAATATTTCATTTTGACCATTTACCTTCATTAAATATTTTAGCCCTAATCTAATCCTTCTAAATTGCAGAGGCATCTCACCCATTTCTATTAAAAGCACTGCCACTGGTGTTATTCGAAAAGCTCCACTACACACTCTTAGAGCCTTAGATTGAATGATGTCCAGCTTCTTAAGAACTGTAGGCGCAGCTGAGCCATATGCCAAGCAACCATAGTCAACGACCGATCTTATCATAGCTCTATAAATCATCAGCAGTCTCTTTGTCAGCTCCCCAATCCAATCCCGCCACACATCTAAGTACATTAATTACTTTCTCAAATTTTGAACCGATTTTCTCTATATGCTTTTTCCAGGTCATTCTCTCATCCAGCCACATTCCAAGAAACTTAAATTGATTAACTTTTTCAAGGTCATTTCCATACATTTTTAACCGTTGGCTTGGCAATTTCCTTTTATATCCAAACACCATAAATTTTGTTTTATCAATTGAAATTCTAAAACCCCATTCATTAGCCCACTCTGTCACCTTTTCCAAAGCTTTTCGCACTTGAGAAAACACATAAGAAATGTTCCTTCCCCATTTCCAGATACCGCCGTCGTCCGCAAATAAAGAAACACCAAATTCCTTTCCCACCCTACTATACATTCCATTTATTAGCACATTAAACAGGACAGGACTGATAACACTCCCATGGGGGGTTCCATTCTCAACATCTAGCACCTCAGATAGTTCATTTCCAACCCTTACTTGTGTTGTTCTATCACACAAATTTTTTTTAATCCAATTATACATTCTCCCATGAATTCCAGCATTATTGAGTGCTATTAATAGCCCCTCCTTCCACAACTTATCATAAGCCTTTTTAATATCCAGGAAAACAGCTACTATAGCATCTTTAATTGCAAGCTTTTTTAATATCAGTGTCTAAATTTAAAATAGCATCCATTGTAGACCTTCCCTGCCTAAACCCACTTTGATATGGTACAAAGAACTCATTTGTCTCCAATATCTGGACCAATCTGTCTGTTATCATCATAGACAGTAAAAGAAGTGGACGGCGGGATGACGCTGTTCTCAACAGGAGAGCAATGAAGCTCAATTGAACAAGTTTTCAGTTGGGCACCACGCCTACTGCGCAGGCTCGAAGTGAGCTCGCTGACGTAAACCAGACGTAAACCAACGTCCTGAGAAGCGGTAACTCGTCCGGTAGATGTATCCTACACATAATTCCCAGCGAGCAAGTGATTGCGTCTGTAAGTATAGTCTGATTCCGTTCGATGTTATTATGTTTTGCGAATTATTACTTCATTGGTACTTCACTTCGTTAGCGATGTGGCTCAATCGTCTTCTGTCTATAATTCGTCTATGGGCTTCTGGTCTAAACAGTACGGTTATTTACGTCCTGTGCAACAGAAAGTCGCCAACATTTCATGTCACTTTTAGCCTAGTCTGGGGTGCGTTCAAAGTCACACCAGTGCACATCGTTTGAGAAGGGTCAAGCTGCAGCCGCAGCCGTGTGCAAAGCACGCCCCGTACAGAACACGCCCCCTACAAGAAATGCCCTAACCCTATCCCTAACCCTAACCCCAACCCCTTTGTGGTGGGCGTGTTTTGTAGGTAGCGTGGTTTGTACTGGCCCAATTCCAATCCGCGCCCTGAAGACTCAAGCCCTGAACCCTCACTGACTTATTGACGTCAGCTGTAAGGGACTGAGTCTGAGAGTCTGAGAGGGCTCCAGATCCTATAAATTGGAATGGAACAGCGCTTATCCCCTTTCACGTTACCAAACTACACGCGGTTGTGACAATCAACGTTAATACTTACACGGAAACTTTTTATTTCTTGCTCCTTCCATTCACTCGATCGGACCGCTCTTTGGTTTATTTACCGTTTTTTTTTTTTTTTTTAACATTTCCGGTATTCCGACGACATCCCCCATATTTGATTTCACAACGCTATGAACTGTGGGTAATTTGCTTACCCAAAGTCAGCATCGGTGCTGACTTATGGTAGGGGGGCAGTAAGGGCTCATTCACGGACTCACTGACTTGATGATCTGACAATGGAACAGTCCTCACACACTCACGGACTTCCCGTGAACGCGCCTCTAAGTCAGTGAGTCCGTAAGGGGTCGGATTGGAATTGGGCCACTGTATCCGCGCGGCTTGTAGGGGGCGTGGATTGTAATTTAACCGCGGCTGCAGTTGGATATACTCATCATAGAGATATACAATAGAACCAGAGAGAACGAGGAAGTACCTTTGCTTCAGCCAGTTAGCATGTTTGCTTCCTGCTTCCGCGTTTCCCAAGGATGCAATTTTGTGGCCAAAGACGCGGCAGCTCCATAGACACCAATTGAAAAGTGCGCATTTTTTTCTTGCCAAATAAAGCGAAAACAAAAGAAAATGTATTCGGTAGTCCTTCATTATTTCGCTCTTTGTCTGACGCAACTGTTCGATGTTTTCAAGAGGGCCTGTAAAATAAGAACTGCTACTTAGAGCTTGATGACAGCTCGTGCTCGAGTTTGGTTGTCCAGCTGTTGCTCTGACTGCAGCAGTTCAGCCAATGAGTGTATAGTGCGTGTGCGTTCCGGATTAACAGCGTTGCTCGTTATTTCCCCTCGAACACATTCGCCAATCCGCACAGACGACACATTTTCTTGGCCATTCGTGCTGCGTAATCAGATTTGCAATCTTATAAAATGGTGCCGGAAATAAGCACCCATGGAATGCCATTTTTATAGATGGCGTCGGTCAATCCCGTACCTCCTGGGCTGAGGTAGCTAGCCTAGCATCTCCCATTGAAAGTAATAGGGGTGGGACTTCCTCGCTCTCTCCACTTCTATTATATTACCTTCATGATACTCATCGTTTTGTTACGGTTTCCGGGTTGAACGACCTGTTTCTCCCAACCGGTGTGCAACGGTGCACAACCATGGAGGTAATATAATAGAAGTGGAGAGAGCGAGGATGTACCACCCCTATTACTTTCAATGGGAGATGCTAGACTAGCTACTTCAGCCCAGGAAGTACGGAATTGACTGACGCCATCCATAAAAATGGTGTTCCATGGGTGCTTATTTCCGGCACCATTTCAAAAGATTGCCAATCTGATTGCACAGCACAAATGGCCAAGAAAATGTGTCGTCTGTGTGGATTGGGGAATATGTTCGAGGGGAAATGACGAGCAACGCTGTTAATCCGGAACGCGCACGCACTATACACTCATTTGCTGAACTGCTGCAGTCAGAGCAACAGCTGGACAACCAAACTTGTGCACGAGCTGTCATCAAGCTCAAAGTATCAGTTCTTATTTTACAGGCCCTCTTGAAAACATCGAACAGTTGCGTCAGACAAAGAGTAAAATAATGAAGGATTACCGAATACATTTTCTTTTGTTTTCGCTTTATTTGGCAAGAAAAAAATGCACACTTTTCAATTGGTGTCTATGGAGCTTCAGCGTCTTTGGCCACAAATTGCATCCTTGGGAAACGCAGAAGCAGGAAGCTAACATGCTAACTGGCTGAAGCAAAGGTACTTCCTTGTTCTCTCTGGTTCTATTATGTATCTCTAAGTGCACAACCGCGTTTGAGGTATGTTTTCTCCTGTTTGGTGGGTGTGCCAGGGGTTTTATCCAATCAGCTGCAACATGTATATAAACCGCGCTATCTTAAAAGGGCAGTGGCACAATGAATCCATCGAGGGTAGTATATAAATGCATCTCTTGCAGCTTGTTTTGTATGGTCCTCTCGGCTGCCTTACTTGCAACGCTAACAGGGTGTTCAGCGCACTCCTGTTGCCATTTAAATATACGTTTTGCTACGTGTTGCCGACTTTGAACGCACCCCTGGTGCCATCGGCTAAAAATGCAAGGTATTAGACTATAACGCTACATAAGAAGTAAAGACGTCTGCTACAAAATGTAGTTTCTCTGTATAAAATATTGTCGCTGACATGAAGGCTCATAATGTTTTTAGTGGAAAGTTATTTGATGTCAAAAGTCAGACAAAATGAATGGGGCTGAATGGAGAAGCTACAGCTAGTTGGTCATCTGCTATCTTCTAGAGCGTTCAATTGAGCTTCAACTTCCGGGTGTATTCCTACCATAGACTGGATAAAAAGATGGACAAAGCTACCGTGAGGTCACCCATTGGTTTCAGCATACCATAAAGGAAGCCTCAATTTTGGCAATTTGAATTGCGCCATGTTGTCATTTTGAAACCGGACGCGAAATCTATTGGACGAGAGCGTGTATTGAAGATCCGGGGAGGACTGTGGCTCTGGATCTGACCATATCGGACGAGGACCAGAGGATAGCCACACCCCTAAAGCATATTCTGGCTTTATCCTTTATTCTAGTCTATATGGGACCATAATTTACAAAAATGAAAATCATGATATATCGAAGGAGACTTGAAACTTGCAAAAGCTACCATAAAATAATGTGAAAAATCATTATTTAAATGAAAAATCAGGTGGGAAAGTAGGGTCATTTTCTCATAGTCTTCTATAGCATTGAACTTCTTTCTGCAACCACCGATGTCGCCATCTGCTGGCCATTAAATAGAATGCTATTTTATGGTACTTCCGCATGGGATTCATTTTTCAGACCAGGGTGCGGCATACATCTTTTTGTACAGTCTGGCTGAATCCAAATCTCCACCCTCTGGACTTGCAGACTGAGCCCTCACGGACTTCAGGCGTACGTAATGTGACGTCTTCACAGTCATCACGTAAAGTCTGCGAGAGCGGGAGTTTGCTGCAATATAAAAGGAGCTGATAAACAGGCTTCGAGTCTATTTCACTCGTTTCCGTGCAAAGGCATATTGATTACCTCTATAGTCTATATTTCTGTATAATGATGTTGAATTTTATATTTGGCCAACGTTATTCAAGTTACGTTTTAATATTATAAATTAATAATAAGTTTATGTGGTTTTGTGTGCGTGTGAATGTGCTTTTCTTCTGTGAGAAATTTGGAAAAAATAAAACGTCACGTCCGTATTGCAATGAATTGTGGGTAATTACACTAGTGAAGTCCGCTGAAGTCTGCACCCCAATCGGACTCTCTGAAGGCGTATTCGAATCCCTGTTCTTGGCTACACTCGGGTTGACTCAACACGAGAACGAAGTGCCGAACAGCCGAGAACCAACACGAGAACGTGTTCTTGTCACTTACCACTTTTTGGAGAGTGGGACGAGTGTTGACAAGAACAAAGATGGCGGACGCGGGAGATACATATGTGAAATTTTCATCAATTTCGCCAATTAATCTTGTTAATAGCCCTCTATTCACGAGAATAAGTAGTTTCAGTGGTAATTAACTCTGAATAGAAGCATGAAGTGACTTTCAGGCCCGGTTACTAGGGTTGATCTTGCTGAAATTTAGTAAAAACCGTCAGTATCGCAATAATTGAATTGAATTCAATTTTATTCTGCATCATATGCAGCCCCATGGGCTAGCCTGAGTTGGAGACTGGAGAACACCCGAACTTGCACTTCCGTGTTCGGAACAAAAAACCCCGCATCTCGCACTCGTGTTCACTTGTGTTGGGGATTCGAATATGCCCTGGAAGTCCGCAGAAAGTCCGCTTGAGGCCCCTTGTGGACTGGATCAATTGTGAATTTGGACAGCCCTCAGCACTCCCGGACTTCCTGTGAACGCGCCTGCAAAGTCCGCGAGTCTGCTAGTGCGGTGAAGTGCGGGCATCTGGATGCAGCCTCTATGATTCCTACCCCCTTGGTTATCATCCACTCCATTTCTTCTTCTTTCGATTTGCTTAGCTCATAATAAAACTTCAAGGAGCATACACCGCCACCTACTGTGCCCGAGTGTGCCGGTGTCGCGTAAAATCCGGTGCCCCACGTGACTTTCGCCGCATATTTACCACCAACGAGTTTAATAAACTAGAGGCGCTACATTACGATTTCTATCTGCAAGTCTGACCGCCAACTTATGACGGGCGTCCTTGACAGTAAGGTGTATGTCTCTATCCACAAATTTTTCTGAAAATGCTTGACCACTGTGTCGCTGTCAACTGCAATCAGAGGAAAGGGAAAGTGGACAACATAACTTTTCACAAGTAAGTTATATTTATCTTGAACAACGGAGATTAGTGGCTTTAAATCATAAAACTGATATAAACTGACATAAAACTGGGCATGTATTCGGCAACTATTGAAGGTGACATCCTATAATCGTGCATGTAGCTAACACTTGCTTTGCTTTTTCATATTAAAATGTTCAAGATGCACCTAAACTGAGTTGTATATTTCCATTACATTGAATATCCTACACCGATTCACGGTACTGTGTTTTGCTGCTTCATGTATGCTGGCTACATACCTAGCTAAGTTGCATTAACTACATCCTTATGTGCACTTTGGGCACGGTATAAATTCAGCCCAAAAAACTGCACAGCTGATCATTTATTTATCACTGCATGCACATTCTTAATTATTAGAACAATAGCAGATGTGAAAACTTGATGTCGTAACTTTTCAGCAACTTTTCAGATGAGAAACAAAATATGAAGTATTACTTTATGCATGCGCCGAACTTGCATGACAGCCCTGCACAAACAGAGACAGTATTTGTAATTCAGCCTTTATTAGCTAGAAGTGTTGAGTGGGTTGGAAACGCTGGACAAGACGAGATGTGAGCGACACACTGTTAGTGAGCAGCATCAGTGTACGGGAGTGATGCTGCGGAGATTCGCTGATGCGGCTGAACTCCATCTACATAGAGGAAATACGAGAGGCCCAGAAGAAAAAAACAGACGAGAATGAAACGAAGATCGACTTTATGTACAGCCTCAATTCCGAAATAGTTGGGACAAAGTGTAAATTGTGAATAAAATCAAAATGCAATGACTTTCAGATCACATGAGCCAATATGTTATTTACAATAGAACATAGATAACATTTTAAATGTTGAAACTGAGACATTTTACATTTTTATCCACAAAATGAGCTTATTTCAAATATTCTGGCTGCAACAGGTCTCAAAAAAGTTGGGACACAGGCAAAAAAGGGCTGAAAAACAATTAATATATAAGAGAATCAGCTGAAAGACCATTTAACCAGTAATTAAGTTAACTGGCATCAGGTGTGTAACATGATTGGCTATAAAAGGGATGTCTTCGAGATGCTGAGTCCCTCAGAAGTAAAGATGGCTAGACGCTCCCCAACCTGTGCAGGCTTGCGAAAAAAAATTGTGGAATACTTTAAAAACAATGTTCCTCAACGTCAAATTGCAAAGGCTTTGAAGATCTCATCATCGACAGTGCATAACATCATCAAAAGATTCAGAGAAACTGGAAAAATCTCTGTGCATAAGGGACAAGGCCGAAGACCTTTACTGGATGCCCGTGATCTTCGGGCCCTCAGACGCCACTACATCACTCACCGGCATGATTCTGTCATTGACATTACTAAATGGGCCCAGGAATACTTCAAGAAACCACTGTCTGTTAACAAAGTCTGCCGTGCCATCCACAGATGCCACCTAAAACTCTATCATGCAAAAAGGAAGCCACTGTTGAGCATGACCCAGAAGCGCCACCGAGTTCTGTGGGCTAAGGCTCATTTAAAATGGACTGTAGAAAAGTGGCAAAGTGTCCTGTGGTCAGACGAGTCCAAATTTGACATCCTTGTCGGAAATTATGGGCGTTATGTCCTCCGGACTAAAGAGGAGAAAGACCACCCCTCCAGTTATCAGCGTTCAGCTCAAAAGCCAGCATCTCTGGTGGTATGGGGATGCATTAGTGCACATGATGTGGGACACTTGCATGTTTTAAAAAGCACCATGAATCCTGAAAGGTATATAAAGGTTTTAGAGCAAAACCCCGTTGTTTCAACGGGCTTTTCTGAAAATAATTTGTGTGTTAAGGCTCAAACAGTAATAGAGATTAGACGATTTGCCCCCGAGGTATAACCTTTGTCGCATTAGGGGCAGGGAGAATCTTCCTCCTTCTTTTCCCCTTTTTCCCCCTGTAACAACTCGGTGAGCAAACAGCCAAATTAAGTCACTAATCTGGTCAAACAAAGGCGACGGGGGTTTTTTGGGGTTTTTTTGGGGGGGTTTCAGTCTCCCGGGAGCAAAGCAAAGTAAGGTAAAGTAAAATAAATTTAAACGCTAAATTTAGAGAATAAATTAAACGCTAAATAATTGTCTAACTAAGTGAATTGTGCGATATACAAAGTAAAACAGTTGTTTTCAAGGACTGAGGTACTGTCGCCTGGTTTTTCTGTAGCTGATTTAGCTTACGAACCCCAGCAAGCTCTTAACACCAAGAATATTATCGAATTACCTGGATATCTAACTATAACCCGGCTTGGTTTCATACTTGGTCGCTTGCCCTTCATACAGTCTTCTAGCCAATAAATATTGACGTTCACCGGGGGTTTTTAGTCCCCTTCATTCTCTATCCTGACTGCATTACTGCATAAACGCATTGCCAAGCTTGAATATTAACGCGAACCGCGGTTTTTGTCTTTTTCACATTTTATTATTACCGAAGGGCTCTTCTGATTAAACACATTGTAAATTACCCTATCTTTGTATTTTCCTCTGGTTGCTGTGCCTCGATCGGCTGATTAAAGTTTAACTGCTTGTTTGAGTGCTTAGGACAGCTTGTTGGGGGAGGTACCGTGTTTAGTTCGCTCACATAGTAAAAGACTTGTTTATTCGGTCCGTTTTAATTAAAGGGAACCGGGGCTTTACTCTCTTCTCGGTTACCCTTGGTTGTATTTGTGGCTAGCTAGCTAGATAAGTACTGTTTGCATTTTTGGCTGGGGATCTGAGATTTAGTATTAAGTTAGTAGGGCAGCAGTCACTTGAGTCGTCCATTCGGTTAGGTTGGAATTTAAACGGTAAGTTTTACCGGAGTGCTCCGCCTCCTCCCTCCTCCAGCTTCTCCTGGGCGTTGTAGCCAGTCTGTTTTATCTGGGTCCTCAGCTAAGCCCTGTGATGTTTTTAGGTTAGTATATTAATAGTACTGGGACTAGATAAACTCAAGTTGGCTTTTTAGGAGTGCTTATTACAAATAGAGTTTGGCTCAATTTGGTATTTCATTTCTGTTAACTGAAACTAAGCCCCTGTTAAAAGAGGCTTATAATCCATCTACATAGTTTCCCCATGGTTTCTATTGTGACTGCTGCTTAGGGCTTCTTAGGTTAATAAATTAATAAATTGTGGTTCCTCAGCTTCTGTCTCGGCATTAGTAATTTTCTAGGGTGAGCGAGGTCATTAGGTAGGGGGTTCAAAATGTGGCCAAAACTATGTGACGGTTGCAGGATGATCGCGGTTTTGGAAAGAGATTTCCAGGGTGGGTTTATCTGTCACCGGTGCCAGCTAATTGAGCATCTGGAGAGCAAGATCCTTGCTCACAATCAGTAGAGTTCCTAGAGGAACTAAGTAGTATGTTGTTTAGAGAAATGGTGTGTACGCCAAAGCAGGGTGGTACAGGGATCCCAGAGCAGGCAGGGAGAGAAAGTTGGGTGACTGTAGGTCGACAGCGCAGGAAAGGGCGTGCACGCTGTACAGTCACAGCTCCTCCAGTGGTTGAGGTGTCCAATCTATTCCGGCTCTTGCAGGAACTCGAATTGGCCCCTGATCCTGAGAGTGAGGGGACTGATGAGCAGCAGGGCACCCTGTTGGCCTCTACCCCTCAGAAAAGAGAGTTAGTGATAGTGGGGGACTCAATACTTAGAGGAATAGATAGCTTAGTCTGTTCGCGCGACAAGGAGTCTCATACGGTGTGATGCCTGCCTGGTGCCCAGGTAGGAGACCTCCTGAGCGTCTTGGGACAAGCTCCTGGCCAGAGCGGGGAGGGGATCCAGTTGTCATGGTCCATGTTGGGACAAATGACATAGGTAAGGGTAGGTTTGAGGTTCTGCAAGGCAAATTTGTGAAATTAGCAGAGAAGCTTAGGAGCAGATCCTCAACGGTAGTGTTTTCCGGGATTCTACCGGTACCACGTGCAAGCAGAGGAAAGCAGAATTTTATCTGGAGGTTTAACACGTGGCTACGAACCTGGTGTAGGAAAGAGGGGTACAGGTTTATGGGGCACTGGAACTTTTTCTGGGACAGGGGTGACCTGTTCAAGCCTGACGGGCTGCACCTGAACCGGAGGGGTACCTTTGCACTGGGTCAGCGTATGATGAGGGTAGCACAGGATTATTTAAACTAGGGACTTGGGGGGCAGGGAGGTTAGTGAGTGTTACACATAGGGAAATGCAGACTGCCCTGATGGAAGCTGACGGCGTTACATGCACTATTGATGATATACTTTTAAAGCAACAAAGTGTAGTGCGGGGCTTGAAGCAGCGGCCGCATGGGAAATCAAGGGGGAAGAGCATTAGTAATAACCTGAAATGTTTTTATTTAAATGCAAGAAGCATAAAAAATAAATTTCCAGAGCTTGAGGCCGTTATGATTAGTGAGGGCTATGATATAGTTGGGATTACAGAGACATGGCTTAGTGAAGAGGATGGAGATGAATATAATATAGAAGGTTATAAGCTCTTTACGAAGGATAGATGTAATAGGCGAGGAGGGGGCGTAGCAATCTATATGAACGAAAACATAAATGTACAGGAAATTCCTGAAATTGAACATTCCTTGCCCTGTGAAGATATCTGGGTCAGGCTCATTGGCAAACACAAGACAGGTTTAAACATAGGAGTATGCTATCGGCCACCAGCTTTGGACAGTACAGTCAATGAAATGCTTTTTAAGAGGATTACGCAAGCTTGTAGAGGTGGAGGGACCATTATTATGGGAGACTTAAATTATCCTGGTATTGATTGGGAAATGGTGAAAGGACAGGGTAGGGGGGAGGAAGAATTTCTAGATGTTATAAATGACAATTTTTTGGTGCAGTATGTTAATAAACCGACAAGAGAGAAGGCAATTTTAGACTTAGTGCTCTGTAATGACCCAGATAGAATTAGCAATGTTGAGGCAGTGGAGCCACTTGGGACAAGTGATCACTCTACTGTTAATTTTGATGTTTCATGGGAAGTTAAAAAGGTGTATTCAAAAACAAAAATTTTCAATTTTAGGCAAGCAAACTTTGACAGGATGCACTCATATCTAAGTGAAATAAAATGGGAGACACTCCTGGACTGTGAGTCTGTAAATGAGATGTGGGAAAGATTTAAGGGGGTTTTACTTGATTCACAATGCAAATTCATTCCAAAGGTGTCCAAAAGTAAGCTGAAAAAGCAGAATCCTCAGTGGATGACCAAAAGTATTCGTAGGATTTTGAGGGAAAAGAGGAATCTTTATAAGATGTACATAAAGGATAACAATGAGAACACTAAGGCTGAATACTGCAAAATGCAGGCTGTGGTCAAAAAAGAGCTGAGGAATGCTAGAAGACTGTATGAAAGACAAATTGCAGAGGGGGCAAAAACTAACCCTAAGCGCTTCTTTCAGTACGGTAGCAGAAAAAGGATAGTCAAACAGCAGGTGAAGTGCATAAAGAATAAAAATGGATCGCTGCTATATGATAACAAGGATATTGCGGATGCCTTAAACAGTTACTTTGTTGAGAATTTTACCTCAGAGTGGGTCTTTATTCAGCCAGCGGGCATGTTAAATGCTCAAGATTATTTAGCGGAAATTGAGGTTAGGGATAACGAAGTATTAGACAAGTTGCATAAACTAAAGGCAGATAAGGCGGCGGGTCCTGATGGCTTATATCCTAGAGTGCTCAGGGAAGTTGGTGAGATCATCTTTAAGATCATCTTATCCGCCATCTTCAGATGGTCTTTAGAAACTGGAGAAATACCAAATGATTGGAAACAGGGCAATATAATACCAATATATAAGAAAGGGGACCGTACTGAGCCAGGAAATTACAGGCCAGTCAGTTTAACTTGCATTGCGTGCAAAATATTGGAATCTATCATAAAAGATGAGCTGGACTTATTTCTTGAACGTAACAATATCTTGAGGGATAGCCAACATGGTTTCCGTAAGGGAAGGTCATGCCTGACAAACCTTCTGGAATTTTTTGAAGAGGCCACCAAGACTTATGACCAGAGCAGGGCTTATGACATCATATACTTGGATTTTCAGAAAGCATTTGATACGGTACCACATAAGAGACTAATTTTTAAAATGAGCTCCATTGGAGTTACAGGAGGCATTCTGGAGTGGATTCAAAACTGGTTACAGGACAGAACACAAAGAGTGGTGGTCAATGGTATCTCATCTGAGCAAGGTATGGTGGGGAGTGGTGTCCCCCAGGGATCGGTGTTGGGACCCCTGCTGTTCCTCATCTACATTAATGACCTTGATAGGAATATTGAGAGCAGATTAGTTAAATTTGCTCTGGGGTCTATACTTTAAGAAAGATATAGAGGCTCTAGAAAAAGTTCAGAGAAGAGCCACTAAGCTGATTCCGGGTATAAAAGATGAAAGCTATGAGAAGAGG
This sequence comes from Gymnothorax javanicus, assembly GCA_029692085.1. Lineage (NCBI taxonomy): Eukaryota > Metazoa > Chordata > Actinopteri > Anguilliformes > Muraenidae > Gymnothorax > Gymnothorax javanicus. The sequence continues at coordinate 106,575,990 of CM056195.1, forward strand.
CTGAAGATCCTTAATCTCTTTAGTCCTACGAAATGGAGACTAAGGGGTGATCTGATTGAGGTCTTTAAATATGTTAAAGGGATTAACAAAGTGAATTACGTAGGATTCTTTCGACCAAGTGTTGTTAGTAGAACTCGGGGTCACAAATGGAAGTTGACCAAAGGTAAATTTAGCACTGATATTCGGAAATATTTCTTTACCCAAAGAGTAATTTCGATGTGGAATAGCTTGCCTGACCATATTGTTGAGGCAGAGACCTTGGGGGTTTTCAAGAGCAGGCTTGACTTAAAGCTAGATACCATTGAGTCATTGAGTATCTGAAGGGATATATTCACAATAGTATAAAGAAACTGGCGAGCGTAGTTGGGCTGAACGGCCTGTTCTCGCCATTCATGTTATGTTATGTTATATGCTCCCCTCCAGACGACATCTATTCCAAGGAAGGCCTTGTGTATTTCAGCAGGACAATCCAAAACCACATACTACAGCTACTACAACAGCATGGCTTCGTAGTACAAGAGTCCGTGTGCTGAACTGGCCTGCCTGCAGTCCTGATCTTTCACCGATTGAGAACATTTGGCGCATAATTAAACAAAAAGTCCGTCAAGGGAGACCCAAAACTCTCCAGCAGCTGGAAGCCTGTATTAAACAAGAGTGGGATCAAATTCCAATGGCTAAACTCAAGACACTTGTCTCCTCAATGCTCAGACGCCTCCATTCTGTGTTAAAAAAAAGAGGGGATGCTACACAATGGTAAACAGGTCCCTGTCCCAACTTTTTTGAGACCTGTAGCAGCCATCAAATTTGAAATGAGCTCATTTTGTGGATAAAATTGTCACAGTTTCAACATGTGCTATGTTATCTCTGTTCTATTGTGAATAAAATACTGGCTGGTGTGATTTGAAAGTCATTGCGTTTTGATTTTATTCACAATTTACACTTTGTCCCAGCTATTTCGGAATTGGGGTTGTATATTTTGTAACTGGGCTGCTGATTATGTGAGGACTTTCAAATTTATTAATCCTGTATAAGGGGAAGGGAAAGAATTCCGTATTCAAACTCGACTAATACTAAATAAAATTAGCACTTTTTTGGCTTACCTTGATGTTTGAGTACCCAGAGAAACATTTGGGAGATACGGGCACTATCAGCTCAGCCATAATCTTGACGATTCTGTCTCGCTGTACAGCCGCCGATCCTGACAGTGCCAGAATCGGACCGGCTCTGGCAATGTAAGGACTCTACGGAATACGGCTTAATTCCATTAAAACATAGTCGGGCCGATTATGGCAAACCGAAGCTCTGCCAATTACCTGCAGCTGAGGGTAGCTTCAACTCAGCCGTAATCTTGCCGATTCCATCACGCTATACCGATCCTGACTGTGCCGGAATCAGACCGACTCTGGTGATGTAAGTTTGTGCATCGGGGAGACATTCCTCCGCTTTCTTCTCCTCCGCCTTCTTCTTCTTTCGTTTTATGGCGGTTGACAATCTGTTAGTGTATTACCGCCAACTGCTGTATATTCAGGGTAATTTTTTATAGTTATTTCTCATAATAATTAAAAAAAAAACCTCCACCCTAACCCGCATTCTTAAACGAACATAATTTCCTTTGTATAATTTAAATACCAGTCGTTTGACTCCCACTAAGGCCTTTGTTGGGACCTCACTACATGGCCAAACAAAGAAAGGCCTACATGTAAAGTCCAAAGCCTAACAATGGAATTCCGCCAAAACCCCATCAGGCTTTGCATCTCGCATCTAGGTGCGAAGTTTGGGTTGATTTCAAACTCTGGTGTCCCATTGGACAAGAGCCGTGGACACCCCAGGCAGGGGATCCCTAAGATGCAGCCATGACGTCACGGGGATTATAAGACTCAGAACACATCTCCGTACTGCGCTTTTCCACAGTGACGCGAGTCGCTATAGGAGGTATCAGTAACGGAACGTCTGTATTACTTAATTAACCTAGGCCACAGTCCCCACTCCCTGGACGAGCTACAGACTGTTCCGCAGTTTTAATTCTTTTTGTTAATTATTACTTTCGGATCGGTGAAGCAATTCCGATTCTGGCCTTCCTCAGAAGAACGAGATACGGAGCATCCGTTATTCTTCAAGAACGGGAAGAATAACGCCTACACCCGCTGTCTCATTGACCTGCACCATTCTGCTCTGCCCCACGTTGGATCGCCTCGCCGTGGACGCACCGACCGCCAGGCCTGTCGTCACGTTGGAGCCCGAGGAAACTCCGCCAAACAGTGCACGGACTTTTCTTATAAAGTAAGAGGCTTTTGTCTGGGCGGAGATTAGTATTAGCTTGTTATTACATTTTTGTTACAATTTGTATTTCTGTTCTTATTATCGATTCTGCAGACCGCCGAGTCTGCTGTGTTTTACTAGTTGTGCCATCTGTTTGTGCTTATTCTGTTAGCTGTTTTTTTTATTGTGCGGTCCGCCGCCGAGCGGATAAAGCCAGCTAACTGCACTTAATCAGTGAAAGAATCAGGATCACGGCGAACGAGCCCCCAGTTCGCTCGTCGGGCTGCTGTATGATAAAGCGCAGTTGCTGCGAGAACCCGTTACTTTGCCTGTGCCTTGTTGTCGCTCTTCTTTTATTTCCCTTCATCTCTCTCTGACTAAACTACATACGCGTACACCCACACACAACACACACCTCAATGTGGGCTACGGAGTGCATGGGAGCGAAACTAAGGCTACGTTCAGACAGCAGGCAAATGTGGCCCAAATCCGATTTTTTTGCCCGTATGTGACCTGTATCCGATCTGTTAAAGACAGTTTGAACAGCACAAATCCGATTTTTTTTAAATCCGACCCAGGCCACTTTCATATGTGGTCCTAAATCCGACACGTATCTGATATTTTGCAATGCGACCTGTCTGAACGGCCAGGTCGCATTTATCTGACCTTTAAGTCAGGAATGTTAAGTTAAGAAATGCCGAGACGAGATGTCTCTATTTTTACTTCCGTCAACAAACGGTGCGTGCCTGTGTCATGGTTTGTGTATGTGCTTTTTGCTTTCTTTGTTACTCTCGTCCCTGACGACATCGCATTCTTTCCCCATCGGATTTTTCACCCAGCTGGCTGATTATTCCTGGGCGGTCCTTCCCCGGAGTCTATATAAGCCGGAGGTCGCCACGCCTCCTTTGCTGGAGTGTCTGCTTTCAAGTAACTCACTTCGGCTTGAGAAATCTGCTGTCAGGGTTTGTCAGACTATATATTATCTTTATTTCTGGGAAGTTCTGCTTCTTTAGGTATTCTATGGCACAATTGTTTGGTGCCTTGTTATTTTCTCGTTTATTGAGATTTCTTTTCCTCTGTTGTTGCTCGCCTTGTTTCTGGCACTTAAGTCTTTCGTGTATTCAGAAACGCGAGCTCTTTTCCCTTCCATTCTCGCTCTATCACTTTCAGCTGTGCCGGCTCCGCGCTTGGTGCACCTTCGCCTGCCACGGCATCTGAAAATCCAAATTAACTAACCTTTACAGAACACTCCAGCCAGACATGGAGTCGTCAGCCGCGGCTGCGTTTGAGAAAGTGGTAGCTAACTAACAAGCTATTCTTTCTGGCCATGGCAAGGGTCTCTCGGCTCTTAATGCTCAACAGACAGAGTTTGCAGAGAGACTACGCTTACAAGAAAGTAGTACTCAAAGAATGGAGGCTGCTTTACTCTACCTCACGGAGTGTGTTAGAGCCCTGTCGGCTCAGATTACACAAAACGTCGCACAAGCACAATCTTTGAACTCCTACCGAGAACCGAAACTGCAAATGCCTTGAAGATATGGGGGTGAAGCAGGGAAATGTAAGGACTTTATCGCGCAATGCGAAATTTTCTTTAAAGTCCAACCTTCACGGTTCACTAATGAGGAGTCTCGAGTGTCATTTATTTTATCCCTGTTGACTGATACTGCACTAACTTGGGTGGGTCCACTAATCCGATCTAATTCACCGATCGTGAATACTGTGGAAACCCTCGTTAGAGCTATGGAATCAGTTTTTGATCAGGATGTTCGTGGTCAAGACGCGGCAACGCGTTTAATGCATCTTAAGCGAGGATCTGAGAGTGTCGCTAACTTTTCTATCACACTTCGTTCGTTAGCTACTGAAACTGGCTGGGCGGAAGCGCCCTTAATGACAGTTTTTATTCATGCTCTGGCTGAGGATGTTAAAGACGCTTTGGCAGCATTGGAGCCTTGTGTTTCCCTAGATTCGTTGGTTCGTACAGCTGTGCAAATTGATAATCGCCTCCGTGAACGTAAGGAGAAACATTATGCATTGGGTACTGTTGATAACAGGGTTAGTATTCCCCGTAGTGTTCACACAGTCCTAACTCCGCCCACAGAGACTTCCACTCCTGACGAATCTATGCAGGTTGATGGCTTATTTAATAGCAGGGCTCGTAAACACGGTCGCAGACATATAATCTGCCATAATTGTGGTAAGCCGGGGCATATCCGTCCACGCTGTCCTGAGCTGCAGGGAAACGGGAAGTCCCCCTAGTGGTATGGGGAGCACTAGAGGGTCAGAATCAATCTCCCCATCGTACTTTAATTCCTGTAGAATTGACTAAGGGGACACAGAGAATTTTTATTAATGCGTTTTTGGACTCTGGGGCAGTAGACAGTTTTATGGATAGGGAATGGGCTAAGAGACACTCCATTCCGGTTCGCCCTCTTTTGCAGTCACGCTCTGTTAAAACTTTGGATGGTCGCCCGTTGGGTGATGGGTTATATCCGAAATCTCTGAATCTTGGTCTATGTTCAATTCCCTTGGTGGACACTCTGAGGAGATCCGGTTTTTTTTATCAGTTCCCCCGTGTTCCCAGTTGTTTTAGGACATTCTTGGTTACGAAAACACAAGCCTCGTATCCTTTGGGGGAATAAGGATAACCCAGTTGCGCAGTGGGGTTCTGATTGTAGATCCCACTGTATGGATAGCTCTGTGTTGGCCTGGACGTCAATCCATGAGAGAAAGTGACGCCTGGAGCGATTCAGGGGAGATTATCCCACACTGCCCTCCTAACCTAGAGAAGGGGGCCAAGGAGGGGTTAGAGTGGGACCCTCAATTTGACTGGCGACAGCCAGAGGATGATTGTTATATCGAATGTGGCTCCGATCCAGAGACTGTCATTGATGCGGCTGAGTCCGAACAGGTTGAGAATTTAGGGCCTGCTTGGAATTTTTGTTTGCCTTATAACGTACCTAATGCTTATACTGATCTCGCGGAGGTTTTTAGTAAACAACGGGCCTCTACTTTACCTCCTCATTGCCCTTACGATTGCGAGATCAATCTCCACCCTGGCACCACCCCCCCAGGGGGTCATTGTACTAACTGTCAGGTCCTGAACGGAAAGCCATGCGGGAATATATTCGGGAAGCCCTGGCTAATGGTTTTATTCGACCATCCACGTCCCCCGCCGGGGCGGGGTTCTTTTTTGTGGAAAAAAAGGATGGTGGCCTGAGACCTTGTATTGATTACAGGGGCCTGAATAATATTACTATTAAAAACCGATACCCACTTCCTTTGATGAATTCCACATTCGAACGCTTGCAGGAGGCGTCGTTTTTTACTAAGCTGGACCTGCGGAATGCGTATAACTTGGTTTGGATACGAGATGGAGACGAGTGGAAAACGGCGTTTAATACGCATGACGGGCACTACGAATATTTGGTTATGCCGTTTAGATTGGTTAACGCCCCCTCTGTATTCCAGGCACTCGTTAATGACGTCCTCTGAGAGATGTTAGAGAAATTTGTTTTTATTTACCTTGACGACATTTTAATTTTTTTCTTCAACTCTCTCCGAGCACATACAACACGTCAGAGAGGTGCTGGAGGCCCTTCTCAAAGCCAGGCTTTTTGTCAAGGCCGAGAAATGCGTCTTTCACACCAAGACGGTCTCATTTCTTGGTTTCATTGTTTCTAAGGGGTCGGTCCGCATGGACCCTGACAAGGTGGCAGCCGTCAGGAATTAGTCTGCCCCCCAAAATGTCAAAGAGGTCCAACGTTTCCTGGGGTTTGCCAATTTTTACAGAAGGTTTATCCGCAATTTTAGCGGGATAGCTGCTCCCATTATTGCCCTCACTAAAAGAAAGACCTCCCCTTCTTTCGCCTGGTCGCCAGCAGCCGAGGCTGCCTTTCAAGAGCTAAAGAGACTGTTTAGCTCAGAACCTATTCTTGTTTTGCCCGACCCCTCCCTCCCATTTGTGGTGGAGGTTGATGCCTCGGTGGTTGGGGTGGGTGCCATCTTGTCACAGTGCCCCCTTTGGGACAATAAGCTACACCCATGCGCCTACTTCTCCAGGTCATTGTCAGCGGCTGAGCGAAATTACAGCATCGGTGACAGGGAGTTGTTAGCTGTTAAACTGGCGTTAGAGGAGTGGCGCCATTGGCTGGAAGGGTCTGAACAACCGTTTGTAGTCTGGACTGATCATAAAAATCTCCAGTATATTCAGCAGACCAAGCAACGTAATTCCCGGCAGGCGCGGTGGTTGTTGTTTTTTAACCGTTTTAACTTCATGTTAACTTACCGCCCTGGCTCAAAAAATATTAAGCCGGATGCCTGATCGCGGATTTATGATCGTTCCGACTGTGATCCTATGCCGGAGCCGGTCATTCCGGTTGACCAGATTTTGGCGCCCGTCCAGTGGGACGTGGAACCCGTGGTACAGGAGGCCTTAAGAACCGATCCCGGTCCTGGTGGGGAACCGTCCAGTTGTTTATTTGTCCCCGTTGCGGTTCGTCCTCAGGTTCTCCAGTGGGGACACTCTTCCCGTCTGGCAGGTCACCCTGGGGCCCATCGAACCAAGCAGTTCTTGGCCCGACGATTTTGGTGGCCCAGTATGATGAAAGACATTCGGGAATTTGTGGCAGCATGCAGCACTTGTGCCAGGAACAAGGTGTCCCATCTCCCCCCCGCTGGCCTGTTGTGCCCATTGCCTATACCCAAACGCCCTTGGAGCCATATTGCGCCGATTTTTATCACGGGCTTTCCCATCTCTGATGGCAATACTGCCATCTTGGTCGTGGGTCGACCGTTTTCCAAAACCGCTTTTTTTTATCGCTGCCTAAACTGCCTTCGGCGCGAGACAGCCTTCCTAGTGGTTAATCACGTGTTCCGGCTGCATGGTCTCCCCCTAGATGTGGTTTCTGACAGGGGTCCTCAGTTTGCGGCCAAATTCTGGCGTGCTTTTTGTAAACAGTTGAGGGCCACGGTGAGCCTGTCGTCAGGGTTCCATCCTGAAACTAACGGGCAGACTGAGCGTACTAATCAGTCCTTAGAGAATACTCTTCGGTGCTTAGCGGCCGATAATCCTGCTTCCTAGAGTCGCTTTTTGGCATGGGCTAAATATTCCCATAACTCATTGTGTAACTCCTCTACGGGTCTTTCTCCTTTCGAGGCCCAGTTGGGTTATCAGCCTCCTCTGTTTCCTGAGTCTGAGAAGGAGTCAGAAGTTCCCTCTGTTGAACACTTCATTCGATGCTGCCGGTCTGTTTGGACTAAGGTCCGTTCCTCCTTGTTGCGGGCTGGGCGTAGACAGAAATCTGCAGCTGACAGAAAGCGCCGTTTGAACCCATCTTATCGAGTGGGCCAGAGAGTTTGGCTTTCCACTCAGGATCTCCCCTTAAGAGTGGAATCTCGGAAATTGGCCCCTCGCTTTATTGGCCCGTTTAAGATATTGCAGAGGATTTAACCCTGTCACTGTGCGTCTTAAGCTCCCTAGATCCTTGCGGATCCATCCCGCCTTTCACGTGTCCAGACTTAAACCGGTTAGCACCAGCGTTCTGGCACCTGCCGACAAATCCCCCCCCATATGATTGAGGGGGGGCCAGGCGTACACTGCACGTCGTACAGGCCGAGAGGCGTGTGGGTCGGGGATTCCAGTTTTTGGTGGACTGGGAGGGATACGGTCCCGAGGAGCATTGTTGGGTCCCTGCTCGGGATATCCTGGACCCTGGTCTTATTTCTGAGTTCCGTGCAAGGGGTTCTTTGGGAACGTCTGGGGCCGTCCCTTAGAGGGGGGGGGTCCTGTCATGGTTTGTGTATGTGCTTTTTGCTTTCTTTGTTACTCTCGTCCCTGACAACATCGATGTCCATGTTTCAACGATAAGTTGTATAAAACACAACACACAGGAATGAGGCAAGACAGTACACTGCCCACATGCATCACGACCATGTGTGACAACCCCCACCCAAGACCGCCATATCTGGATTCTCCATCTCAGTGATCGTTTGAGACCAATAACTCTCACTGCAGATGAGACAGCTGGTCCCCACCATCACCCCATTTTTGCCGAAACCGCGAAAAATAATCTCCAGGAAGTCCATATCTTTACATCTTTTGCCCTTTGTGGATTGGACCTCTCCTCAGCTTGCTGAAAAGTTGGTTCGACTGAGTGAATAGACACGTTTGATGGCCAATGGCACAATGGAGGACTGTTTTCTTTACAGACAAGTCACGTTTCCAACTTCACAGCGCGGATGGACGGGGGATCGTTATGCTGACATCAGTTTGGTGCGCAGGGTGGCACATGGTGGTGGAGTGCTGCTTTGGGTGGGAATATTCCAAGGACATTGCACCCAACTGCAGTTCATGAACAGCAACTTGAATGCAGTGTGATTTCATGATGAGATGCTGCTGCCTATCGTCCTACCATTCATCCATCAAAACAATAACCATCCAGCATGACCATGCCAGACCCAAGTCACCGTGTATGCACAGAATTCATTGAGCCTGAAAACATTTGTGTGCTTGAATGGCTGGCTTATTCCTTGGATTTGTCCCCCTTCCAGCATCTTTGGGATGTCCACAAGCAACAAGTTCGTCATTGGTTCCCATTTTCGTCCAATAGCCGCCAACTCCGCACAGCTCTTGAAGAGAAGTGGGAACATGTCCCCCAAGTCACCATTGACCATTTGTTACAGTCCACACAGCAGAGATGTGAAGCAGTGCTGCAGGCCAAAGATGGACATACCCAATATTGATTTGTGAAATTTGGACAATAGACCCCATCCCCTTTATCATCGCGCCATCGCGAGATTCTTGTTTGTCTTTTTAAATCATTGATCGAAATGTATTGCAATATGGTCATACAATCTGTCAACACTCCATGAAAGTACAATGAGCTTCTGAACATGGTCATATTTCTCACAATAAGAAGTGTTGCGTTTATATTTTTGTTCAGTGTATTTTATTGTACTGTAATGCTGCTGTTAAGAAAGTTTTATATTTTATATATTACTGATGGTGCTGCTGTTATTGTTATTCTGTGATGACAATTTATTTTATATATTACTTAAAATATACATTTTCATATATATATACATTTTCATATATATATAAGAAACCCCTGACCATTTATGACCACTTATGCTTAGGGCCTCCAAAAGTTTAGCAGCAGCCCTGCCTAAAATAGTGTTATTCATCAACTTTTGAGTTACGGGGATTCTGGAATAGAAGAAAAAGAAAAGCTCGCTGATTATACCAAGAACGGCCACGAGGTCATTTTGACCTTCCTTACTCCTAGTGCAAAAAACTGGACCATGTAGCCTGACTGTACAGTCAGGCTATATAGTCAGTCTGGCTAGGCTGTAGGGGTGTCAACGTTTACAATTTTTTCTACACGTGTAAACGGGACTTCTAACCGACGTGTACCCGGTTACACGTCGGAGATTTATGATCTTTTTCTATCGCAGTTGCGCTATATAACCACTAAAGGGTTCTGTCTCCATTCAAATACCTCCTAATCCCATTAAATCAAAGCCATTCCAGTAGTTATCAGACAAAAACGTTTATTCAGCGAACAGAACTTAAAAATTAGGCAAACCTTCTCACCATTTTAACGCTGAGGCCTACTTATGACAGAAAGTAAAATGAGTTGAAAATAAAATCATCTATCATTTTGACAGACAAGAAAACATACAAGTGAAAGCTGAAAAGGTTTAACCTTCTTTTTTTAATCATTGTTTTAACTATTGCTCACTTTTTGTACAATATTTTTTTAAACTTAAAGTGCAAACTGCACCCCTCTCTCGCAACGGGAGCTGCGTCTGAATTTTAATATACGTCTCATAGTAAAAGTAATCTGGAATTGGCGAGAGAAAGCAACTCAAAAAGAAGCCAAAGTAAGCTGAGGTGAGAGGAAAAAACTTCACCTTTATATCCACAAAGTTAAAAAGTAGAGGGGGACTCTCACAATTATCCACCAAAATTGGCGAAAAAAATATGTTTTCTTCCTCCTCTTTAGACGCGAGGATATGTGATCAGGTCGTGAAAAGCCGACAGAACACCAACCAACAATATAATGTACAACAACACCCAACAATATAGCCTAAAATAACAATAACAATAACAGCTGTTGTAAGCCAGCTTTGCCTGACATAGCCTACACTCAACAGTATTTCCACTGGCAGTTTGTTCGAAAAACTGCCACACGGTGCTCCGCTTGTTGTTCGCCGCCATCGCGTCCCCGAGTCAACTTGAAGTGACGTGACACTGGCTGTGGCTGCGGGGTTTTTTTTTTTTTTTAAATATATCAACGTAACATTGCGCCCCATGCATCTGTATGCGGAGGACTGCACTAGTGGGAACATTTAATTAGTGTGCATGAAAATGCACACTATTGTTATTCCAGTTCTTCTTCTTCTTCTTCTTATTAGTGTGCATGAAAATGCATACTATTGTTATTCCAGTTCTTCTTCTTCTTATTATTATTATTCTTCTAACGCACTTAATGCGGCCTCAACCGTTTAACGTAGAAACTTCATTCAAACTGCGTTGCGTAGGTCTTACTTAGGACACCTGTGCAATGTATTTTTCATCTTTGTAACTGTTATACTTTTTAAACTATGAATAAAAAACTACTAATTTTTTTTCCCCATAGACTTAACATTGGGCTGATGACATCACAGTAGGGCCATTAAGCAAATGGAATCTTGTGCCAGATGTTCTGACCACCTGCAGCAACTGTCAGTTTCTCAGGCTTTCAGACTACAGTCTGGCTCTCTTAACACTACAGATCCTGTTCAACTGTTTCCTCTGCCTACAACTGTTTCAAAATAAAAGTCCTCACAACAAGAAATCACTCTTAAATAATTTAACAATTTAAACTACTCAAATATTTAACAGTTCAGCCATTCCAACTGTCAGTTGTCATCAACTATGACTCCTGCCAACTGTTTCACCTGTCCAAAACTTTCAAAATAAAAGTCCTCACTGAAATAATTCACTGTTAAATAATTTAACTATTTAAACTACTCAACTGTTCAACCGTTCAGCCATTCCAACTGCCCATTGTCATCAACTATGACTCCCGCCAACTGTTTCCTCTGTCCAAAACTGTTTCAAAATAAAAGTTCTCCCTGAAATAAACTGTTAAATAATTTAACTATTTAAACAACTCAACTTTTCAACCGTTCAGCCATTCCAACTACCAGTTGTCATCAACCATGACTCCTGTCAACTGTTTCAAAATAAAAGTCCTCATTACAATAGATCACAATCAAATAATTTAAATATTTAAACTACTTTTCAACTTTTCAACTGCTCAGCCTTCCTCAACTGCCCCTCTGTCCAAAACTGTCAAAATAAAAGTCCTGACTCCTGAACCAACTGTTTCCTCTGTCCAAAACTGTTTCAAAATAAAAGTCCTCACTGAATAATTCACTGTTAAATAATTTAACTACTTCAACTACTCAACTATTTTACTGTTCAGCCTTTCCAACTGCCCGTTGTAGTCAACGTTGACTCCCGCCAACTGTTTCCTCTGTCCACAACTGTTTCAAAATAAAAGTCCTCATTAAAATAAATCACAATTAAATTTTAACTATTTAAACTACTCAACTTTTTCAACCGCTCAGCCATTCCAACTGCCCGTTGTCATCAACTTTGACTCCCGCCAACTGTTTCCTCCGTCCTTAACTGTTTCAAAATAAAAGTCCTCACTACAATAAATCATAATTAAATAATATAACTATTTAGACTACTCAACTTTTCAACCGTTCAGCTATTCCAACTGCCCATTGTCATCAACTATGACTCCAGCCAACTGTTTCCTCTGTCCATAACTGTTTCAAAATAAAAGTCCTCACTGCAATAATTCACTGTTAACTAATGTAACTATTTAAACTACTCAACTATTGAACTGTTCAGCCATTCCAACTGTCAGTTGTCATCAACTTTGACTCTCGCCAACTGTTTCCTCCGTCCACAACTGTTTCAAAATAAAAGTTCTCATACAAGAAATCCCAATTAAATATTTTAACTATTTAAACTACTCAACTATTCAACAGTACAGCCATTTCAACTGCCAGTTGTCATCAACTATGAGTCCTGCCAACTGTTTCCTCTGTCCAAAACTGTTTCAAAATAAAAGTCCACACTGCAAAATTTCACAATTAAACAATTTAACTATTTAAACTACTCAACGATTTTACTGTTCAGCCATTCCAACTGTCAGTTGCCATCAACTATGACGCCCGCCAAGTGTTTCCTCTGTCCAGAACTGTTTCAAAATAAAAGTCCTCATTACAATAGATCACAATCAAAAAATTTAAATATTTAAACTACTCAACTTTTCAACCGTTCAGCCTTTCCAACTGCCCGTTGTAGTCAACGTTGACTCCTGTCAACTGTTTCCTCTGTCCAAAACTGTTTCAAAATGAAAGCCCTCACTGAAATAATTCACTGTTAAATAATTTATCTGAACTACTCAACTATTTAACTGTTCAGCCAATCCAACTGTCAGTTGTCATCAACTATGACTCCCGCCAACTGTTTCAAAATAAAAGTCCTCACTACAATTAATCACAATTAAATAATTTAACTATTTAAACGACTCAACTTTTCAACCGTTCCGCCAATCCAACTCCCTACTCAACTTGTCATCAACTATGACTACCGCCAACTGTTTCCTCTGTTCAAAACTGTTTCAAAATAAAAGTCATCACTGAAATAATTCACTTTTAACTAATTTAACTATTTAAACTACTCAACTATTTAACCGTTCGGGCATTCCAACTGCCCGTTGTAGTCAACGATGACTCCTGCCAACTGTTTCCTCTGTCCAGAACTGTTTCAAAATAAAAGTCCTCATTAAAATAAATCACAATTAAATTTAACTATTTAAACTACTCAACTTTTCAACCGTTCAGCCATTCCAACTGCCCGTTGTCATCAACTTTGACTCCCGCCAACTGTTTCCTCCGTCCAAAACTGTTTCAAAATAAAAGTCCTCACTGCAATATTTCACTATTAAACAATTTAACTATTTACACTACTCAACTATGTAACTTTTCGGGCATTCCAACAGTGAGTTGTCATCAACTATGACTCCTGCCAACTGCATCACCTGTCCACAACTGTTTCAAAATAAAAGTCCTCATTAAAATTGATCACAATCAAATAATTTAAATATTTAAACTACTCAACTTTTCAACCTTTCAGCCTTTCCAACTGCCCGTTGTAGTCAACGTTGACTCCCGCCAACTGTTTCCTCTGTCCAAAACTGTTTCAAAATAAAAGTTCTCCCTGAAATAATTCACTGTTAAATCATTTAACTGTTTAAACAACTCAACTATTTAACTGTTCAGCCAATCCAACTGTCAGTTGTCATCAACTTTGACTCCTGCCAACTGATTCCTCTGTCCACAACTGTTTCAAAATAAAAGTCCTCATTATAATGAATAACAATTAAATAATTTAACTTTTTAAATTACTCAACTTTTCAACCGTTCAGCCATTCCAACTACCAGTTGTCATCAACCATGACTCCTGTCAACTGTTTCAAAATAAAAGTCCTCACTACAATTAATCACAATTAAATAATTTAACTATTTAAACTACTCAACATTTCAACCATTCAGCCTTTCCAACTGCCCGTTGTAGTCAAGGTTGACTCTCGCCAACTGTTTCCTCTGTCCAAAACTGTTTCAAAATAAAAGTCCTCACTGAAATAATTCACTGTTAAATAATTTAACTACTTAAACTACTCAACTATTTAACTGTTCAGCCATTCCAACTGTCAGTTGTCATGAACTATGACGCCAGCCAAGTGTTTCCTCTGTCCAGAACTGTTTCAAAATAAAAGTCCTCATTACAATAGATCACAATCAAATAATTTAACTATTTAAACTACTCAACTGTTCAACCGTTCAGCCATTCCAACTGCCCATTGTCATCAAATATGACTCTTGCCAACTGTTTCCTCTGTCCAAAACTATTTCAAAATAAAAGTTCTCCCTGAAATAATTCACTGTTAAATCATTTAACTATTTAAACAACTCAACTATTTAACTGTTCAGCCAATCCAACTGTCAGTTCTCATCAACTTTGACTCCTGCCAACTGATTCCTCTGTCCACAACTGTTTCAAAATAAAAGTCCTCATTATAATTAATAACAATTAAATAATTTAACTTTTTAAATTACTCAACTTTTCAACCGTTCAGCCATTCCAACTGCCAGTTGTCATCAACCATGACTCCTGTCAACTGTTTCAAAATAAAAGTCCTCCCTACAATTAATCACAATTAAATAATTTAACTATTTAAACTACTCAACTTTTCAACCGTTCAGCCTTTCCAACTGCCCGTTGTAGTCAACGTTGACTCTCGCCAACTGTTTCCTCTGTCCAAAACTGTTTCAAAATAAAAGTCCTCACTGAAATAATTCACTGTTAAATAATTTAACTACTTAAACTACTCAACTATTTAACTGTTCAGCCATTCCAACTGTCAGTTGTCATGAACTATGACGCCCGCCAAGTGTTTCCTCTGTCCAGAACTGTTTCAAAATAAAAGTCCTCATTACAATAGATCACAATCAAATAATTTAACGATTTAAACTACTCAACTGTTCAACCGTTCAGCCATTCCAACTGCCCATTGTCATCAAATGACTCCCGCCAACTGTTTCCTCTGTCCAAAACTGTTTCAAAATAAAAGTTCTCCCTGAAATAATTCACTGTTAAATCATTTAACTATTTAAACAACTCAACTATTTAACTGTTCAGCCAATCCAACTGTCAGTTGTCATCAACTTTGACTCCTGCCAACTGATTCCTCTTTCCACAACTGTTTCAAAATAAAAGTCCTCATTATAATAAATAACAATTAAATGATTTAACTTTTTAAATTACTCAACTTTTCAACCGTTCAGCCTTTCCAACTGCCAGTTGTCATCAACCATGACTCCTGTCAACTGTTTCAAAATAAAAGTCCTCACTACAATTAATCACAATTAAATAATTTAACTATTTAAACTACTCAACTTTTCAACCGTTCAGCCTTTCCAACTGCCCGTTGTAGTCAACGTTGACTCTCGCCAACTGTTTCCTCTGTCCAAAACTGTTTCAAAATAAAAGTCCTCACTGAAATAATTCACTGTTAAATAATGTAACTACTTAAACTACTCAACTATTTAACTGTTCAGCCATTCCAACTGTCAGTTGTCATGAACTATGACGCCCGCCAAGTGTTTCCTCTGTCCAGAACTGTTTCAAAATAAAAGTCCTCATTACAATAGATCACAATCAAATAATTTAACTATTTAAACTACTCAACTGTTCAACCGTTCAGCCATTCCAACTGCCCATTGTCATCAAATGACTCCCGCCAACTGTTTCCTCTGTCCAAAACTGTTTCAAAATAAAAGTTCTCCCTGAAATAATTCACTGTTAAATCATTTAACTATTTAAACAACTCAACTATTTAACTGTTCAGCCAATCCAACTGTCAGTTGTCATCAACTTTGACTCCTGCCAACTGATTCCCCTGTCCACAACTGTTTCAAAATAAAAGTCCTCATTATAATAAATAACAATTAAATGATTTAACTTTTTAAATTACTCAACTTTTCAACCGTTCAGCCATTCCAACTGCCAGTTGTCATCAACCATGACTCCTGTCAACTGTTTCAAAATAAAAGTCCTCACTACAATTAATCACAATTAAATAATTTAACTATTTAAACTACTCAACTTTTCAACCGTTCAGCCTTTCCAACTGCCCGTTGTAGTCAACGTTGACTCTCGCCAACTGTTTCCTCTGTCCAAAACTGTTTCAAAATAAAAGTCCTCACTGAAATAATTCACTGTTAAATAATTTAACTACTTAAACTACTCAACTATTTAACTGTTCAGCCATTCCAACTGTCAGTTGTCATCAACCATGACGCCTGCCAAGCGTTTCCTCTGTCCAGAACTGTGTCAAAATAAAAGTCCTCATTACAATAGATCACAATCAAATAATTTAACTATTTAAACTACTCAACTTTTCAACCGTTCAGCCATTCCAACTGCCCGTTGTCATCAACTATGACTCCAGCCAACTGTTTCCTCTGTCCACAACTGTTTCAAAATAAAAGTCCTCATTGAAATTATTCACTGTTAAATAATCAAACTTTTTAAAATAAAAAACTATTTAACTGTTCAGCCATTCCAACTGTCTTCAACTATGACTCTCGCCAACTTGTTTCCTCTGCCCACATTCCACCTTATGCAACTACAGTTTGCATTTTCATGCACTCGTAATTCCCTGGAATTACATTCTCTAGTTATTATTATTATTATTATTATTCGTCTAACGCACTTAATGCGGCTTCAACCGTTTAACGTAGAAACTTCATTCAAACTGCGTTGCGTACGTCTTACTTAGGACACCTGTGCAATGTATTTTTCATCTTTGTAACTTTTATACTTTTTGAGTTATTAATAAAAAAATATCATTTTTTTCCCCCCATAGACTTAACATTGGGCTGATGACATCACAACTATTTAACTGTTCAGCCATTCCAACTGTCAGTTCTCATCAACTTTGACTCCCGCTAACTGTATTCTCTGTCTACAACTGTTACAAAATGGAAGTCTTCTTTCATTCTTTCTTTCTTTCTTTCCTTCTTCCATTCCTTTTTTCTTTCTTAATTTCTTTCCTTCCTTCCCTCCTTTCTTCCTTCCTTATTTATTTCCATCCTTCTTTCCATCATTCCTTTATTTCTTTCTTTCTGTCCTTCTTACTTTCTTTCCTTCCTTTTTTCTTCCTTCCTTCCTTCCTTCCCTTCCTTTCATTCCTTCTTTCCTTCCTTCCATCCTTCTTTCCTTCCTTCCATTTTACTTTCCTTTCATCCTTTCCTTCCTTCTTTCCTTCCTTTCTTTCCTAACTACCTTCCATCCTTACTTCTTTCCTTTCTTCCTTTCATCTTTCCTTCCTTCTTTCCCTCCCTCTTTCCTTCTTTCCTACCTTCCTTACTGCTTTCCATCCGTCCTTCCATCTTTCCTTCCTTCTTTCTTTACTTCTTTCCATGCTTCCTTCTTTTCTTCTATCCTTCCTTCTTTTTTCCTTCTTTGCGCACACCTTGTGCTTAGCTACCAACATTTGCTAAGTTAGCTGAGTAACGTGGTTAGCATGGATAGAGCGGTTAGTATAGTTAGCATTGATAGCATACATGCTAATAACATTAGCTAATTTACCTGAGTAACGTGGTTAGCATGGTTAGCATAGTTAGCATTGTAAGCATACATGCTAATAAAATTAGCAAAGTTAGCTGAGTAACGTGGTTAGCATAGTTAGCATACACGCTAATATCCTTAGCTAAGTTAGCTGAGTAACGTGGTTAGCATGGTTAGCACTGTTAGCATTGTTAGCATAGCTAGCATACATGCTAATATCATTAGCTAAGTTAGCTGAGTAACGTGGTTAGCATCGTTAGCTTAGTTAGCATTGTTAGCATACATGCTAATAACATTAGCTAGGTTAGCTGAGTAACGTGGTTAGCATGGTTAGCATTGTTATCATAGTTAGCATACATGCTATTAACATTAGCTGAGTTAGCTGAGTAACGTGGTTAGCATTGTTAGCATAGTTCGCATACATTCTAATATCATTAGCTTAGTTAGCTGAGTAACGTGGTTAGCATAGTTAGCATTATTAGCATAGAAGCTAATATCATTAGCTAAGTTAGCTGAGTAGCGTGGTTAGCATTGTTAGCATAGTCAGCATTATTAGCATACATGCTAATTACATTAGCTAAGTTAGCTGAGTAACGTGGTTAGCATGGTTAGCATTGTTAGCATACATGCTTCTAGCATTTGCTAATTTCGCTGAGTAACGTGGTTAGCATGGTTAGCATACATGCTAATATTAGCTAAGTTAGCTGAATAACGTGGTTAGCATGGTTAGCATTGTTAGCATAGTATACATGATAAAAACATTAGCTAATTTAGCTGAGTAACGTAGTTAGCATGGTTAGCATTGTTAGCACAGTTAGCATAGTTAGCCTAACTGCTAACAACATTATTCAGTTAAACATGGTTAGCACTACAGTTTGCATTTTCATGCACTCGTAATTCCCTGGAATTACATTCTCTAGTTATTATTATTATTATTATTCTAACGCACTTAATGCGGCCTCAACCGTTTAACGTAGAAACTTCATTCAAACTGCGTTATGAGGTCTTACTTAGGACACCTGTGCAATGTATTTTTCATCTTTTCCAACTGTTATACTTTTTAAACTATGAATAAAAACTACTAATTTTTTTCCCCCATAGACTTAACATTGGGCTGATGACATCACAGTAGGGCCATTAAGCAAATGGAATCTTGTGCCAGATGTTCTGACCACCTGCAGCAACTGTCAGTTTCTCAGGCTTTCAGACTACAGTCTGGCTCTCTTAACACTACAGATCCTGTTCAACTGTTTCCTCTGCCTACAACTGTTTCAAAATAAAAGTCCTCACAACAAGAAATCACTCTTAAATAATTTAACTATTTAAACTACTCAAATATTTAACTGTTCAGCCATTCCAACTGTCAGTTGTCATCAACTATGACTCCCGCCAACTGTTTCAAAATAGAAGTCCTCACTACAATTAGTCACAATTAAATAATGTAACTATTTAAACTACTCAACCATCCAACTGTTCAACCATTCCAACTGCCGATTGTCATCAACTACGACACCCGCCAACTGTTTCCTCTGTCCAAAACTGTTTCAAAATAAAAGTCCTCACTGCAATAATTCACTATTAAATAATTTAACTATTTAAACTACTCAACTAATTAACTGTTCGGGCATTCCAACTGTCAGTTGTCATCAACTATGAGTCCTGCCAACTGTTTCACCTGTGTACAACTGTTTCAAAATAAAAGTCCTCATTACAACAGATCACAATTAAATAATTTAACTATTTAAACTACTCAACTTTTCAACCGTTCAGCCAAGAACAGGACACCTGTGCAATGTATTTTTCATCTTTGTAACTTTTATACTTTTTAAACTATGAATAAAAAACTATTAATTTTTTCCCCCGTAGACTTAACATTGGGCTGATGACATCACAGTAGGGCCATGAAGCAAATGGAATCTTGTGCCAGATGTTCTGACCACCTGCAGCAACTGTCAGTTTCTCAGGCTTTCAGACTACAGTCTGGCTCTCTTAACACTACAGATCCTGTTCAACTGTTTCCTCTGCCTACAACTGTTTCAAAATAAAAGTCCTCACAACTAGAAATCACTCTTAAATAATTTAACTATTTAAAATACTCAAATATTTAACTGTTCAGCCATTCCAACTGTCAGTTGTCATCAACTATGACTCCTGCCAACTGTTTCACCTGTCCAAAACTGTTTCAAAATAAAAGTCCTCACTGAAATAATTCACTGTTACATAATTTAACTATTGAAAGTACTCAACTTTTCAACCATTCAGCCATTCCAACTGCCCATTGTCATCAACTATGACTCCCGCCAACTATTTCCTCTGTCCAAAACTGATTCAAAATAAAAGTCCTCCCTGAAATAATTCACTGTTAAATAATTTAACTATTTAAACAACTCAACTATTGAACTGTTCAGCCATTCCAACTGTCAGTTGTCATCAACTATGACTCCCGCCAACTGTTTCCTCTGTCCAAAACTGTTTCAAAATAAAAGTCCTCAATACGATAAAAAACAATTAAATAATTTAACTTTTTAAACTACTCAACTTTTCAACCGTTCAGACATTCCAACTGCCAGTTGTCATCAACTATGACTCCTGTCAACTGTTTCCTCTGTCCAAAACTGTTTCAAAATAAACGTCCTCACTACAAAATTTCATTGTTAAATAATTTAACTATTTAAAGAACTCGACTATTTAATCGTTCAGCCATTCCAACTTGTCATCAACTATGACTCCTGTCAACTGTTTCCTCTGTCCAAAACTGTTTCAAAATAAAAGTCCTCACTACAAAATTTCACTGTTAAATAGTTTAACTATTTAAACAACTCAACTATTTAATCGTTCAGCCATTGCCACTTGTCATCAACTATGACTCCCGTCAACGGTTTCCTCGGTCCAAAACTGTTTCAAAATAAAAGTCCTCACTATAATAATTCACTATTAAATAATTTAATCATTTAAACTACTCAAATATTTAACTGTTCAGCCATTACAAATGTCAGTTGTCTTCAACTATGACTCCTGCCAACTGTTTCCTCGGTCCACAACTGTTTCAAAGTAAAAGTCCTCATTACAATAAATAATAATTAAATAATTTAACTATTTAATCTACTCTATTTGTCAACCGTTCAGCCATTCCAACTGTCAGTTGTCATCAACTTGGACTCCCGTCAACTGTTTCCTCGGTCCAAAACTGTTTCAAAATAAAAGACCTCACTACAATAATTCACTGTTAAATATACTAATTTAACTATTTAAACAACTCAACTATTTAATTGTTCAGCCATTCCAACTGTCAGTTGTCATCAACTATGACTCCCGCCAAATTGTTTCCTCTGCCCACTTTCCACCTTATGCAACTACAGTTGGCATTTTCATGCACTCGTAATTCCCTGGAATTACATTCTCTAGTTATTATTATTATTCTTCTAACGCACTTAATGCGGCTTCAACCGTTTCACGTAGAAACTTCGTTCAAACTGCGTTGCGTAGGTCTTACTTAGGACACCTGTGCAATGTATTTTTCATCTTTGTAACTTTTATACGTTTTAATCTATGAATAAAAAACTTAATTTTTTTCCCCATAGACTTAACATTGGGCTGATGACATCACAGTAGGGCTATTAAGCAAATGGAATCTTGTGCCAGATGTTCTGACCACCTGCAGCAACTGTCAGTTTCTCAGGCTTTCAGACTACAGTCTGGCTCTCTTAACACTACAGATCCTGTTCAACTGTTTCCTCTGCCTACAACTGTTTCAAAATAAAAGTCCTCACAACTAGAAATCACTCTTAAATAATTTAACTATTTAAACTACTCAAATATTTAACTCTTCAGCCATTCCAACTGTCAGTTGTCATCAACTATGACTCCTGCCAACTGTTTCACCTGTCCAAAACTGTTTCAAAATAAAAGTCCTCACTGAAATAATTCACTGTTACATAATTTAACTATTTAAAGTACTCAACTTTTCAACCATTCAGCCATTCCAACTGCCCATTGTCATCAACTATGACTCCGCCAACTGTTTCCTCTGTCCAAAACTGATTCAAAATAAAAGTCCTCCATGAAATAATTCACTGTTAAATAATTTAACTATTTAAACAACTCAACTATTGAACTGTTCAGCCATTCCAACTGTCAGTTGTCATCAACTATGACTCCTGCCAACTGTTTCCTCTGTCCAAAACTGTTTCAAAATAAAAGTCCTCATTACGATAAAAAACAATTAAATGATTTAACTTTTTAAACTACTCAACTTTTCAACCGTTCAGCCATTCCAACTGCCAGTTGTCATCAACTATGACTCCTGTCAACTGTTTCCTCTGTCGAAAACTGTTTCAAAATAAAAGTCCTCACTACAAAATTTCACTGTTAAAAAATTTAACTATTTAAAGAACTCAACTATTTAATCGTTCAGCCATTCCAACTTGTCATCAACTATGACTCCCGTCAACGGTTTCCTCGGTCCAAAACTGTTTCAAAATAAAAGTCCTCACTACAATAATTCACTATTAAATAATTTAATCATTTAAACTACTCAAATATTTAACTGTTCAGCCATTACAAATGTCAGTTGTCATCAACTATGACTCCTGCCAACTGTTTCCTCAGTCCACAACTGTTTCAAAGTAAAAGTCCTCATTACAATAAATAACAATTAAACAATTTAACTATTTAATCTACTCTATTTGTCAACCGTTCAGCCATTCCAACTGTCAGTTGTCATCAACTTTGACTCCCGTCAACTGTTTCCTCGGTCCAAAACTGTTTCAAAATAAAAGTCCTCACTACAATAATTCACTGTTAAATAGACTAATTTAACTATTTAAACAACTCAACTATTTAATTGTTCAGCCATTCCAACTGTCAGTTGTCATCAACTATGACTCCCATCAACTGTTTCCACGGTTGCAAACTGTTTCAAAATAAAAGTCCTCGCTACAACAATTCACTGTTAAATAATTTAATTAGTTAAACAACTCAACTAATTTACTGTTCAGCCATTCCAACTGTCAGTCGTCATCAAATATGATACCCGCCAACTGTTTCACCGGTCCAAAACTGTTTCAAAATAAAAGTACTCACTGAAATAATTCACTGCTAAATAATTTAATTATTTAAACTACTCAACTTTTCAACCATTCAGCCATTCCAGCAGCCCGTTGTCATCAACTATGACTTACGCCAAATGTTTCCTCTATCCACAACTGTTTCAAAATAAAAGTCCTCACTACTATAAATCACAATTAAATATTATAACTATTTAATCTACTCAACTTTTCTACTGTTCAGCCATTCCAACTGCCCGTTGTCATCAACTATGACTCCCGACAACTGTTTCCTCGGTCCAAAACTGTTTCAAAATAAAAGACCTCACTGAAATAATTCACTGTTAAATTATATAACTTTTTAAACTACTCAACTATTTAACTGTTCATCTATTCCAACTGTCAGTTGTCATCAAATATGACACCCGCCAACTGTTTCACCAGTCCAAAACTGTTTCAAAATAAAATTCCTCACTGAAATAATTCACTGCTAAATAATTTAACTATTTAAACTACTCAACTTTTCAACCATTCAGCTATTCCAGCAGCCCGTTGTCATCAACTATGACTACCGCCAACTGTTTCCTCTGTCTAAAACTGTTTCAAAATATAAGTCCTCATTGAAATAATTCACTGTTAAATAATATAACTTTTTAAACTGCTCAAATATTTAACTGTTCAGCCATTCCAACTGTCATCAACTATGACTCCCGCCAACTTGTTTCCTCTGCCCACATTCCACCTTAAGCAACTACAGTTTGCATTTTCATGCACTCGTAATTCCCTGGAATTACATACTCTAGTTGTATAGTTACAGTGCATGCAAAGCAATGCACTGTACTGTTCTTCCTAGACTTCTTATTATTATTAGTGTGCATGAAAATGCACACTATTGTTATTCCAGTTCTTCTTCTTCTTATTAGTGTGCATGAAAATGCACACTATTGTTATTCCAGTTCTTCTTCTTCTTATTATTATTCTTCTAACGCACTTAATGCGGCTTTAACCGTTTAATGTAGAAACTTCGTTCAAACTGCATTGCGTAGGTCTTACTTAGGACACCTGTGCAATGTATTTTTCATCTTTGTAACTTTTATAGTTTTAAACTATGAATAAAAAACTATTAATTTTTTTCCCCATAGACTTAACATTGGGCTGATGACATCACAGTAGGGCCATTAAGCAAATGGAATCTTGTGCCAGATGTTCTGACCACCTGCAGCAACTGTCAGTTTCTCAGGCTTTCAGACAACGGTCAGGCTCTCTTAACACAACAGATCCTGTTCAACTGTTTCCTCTGCCTACAACTGTATCAAAATAAAAGTACTCACAACAAGAAATCACTCTTAAATAATTTAACTATTTAAACTACTCAAATATTTAACTGTTCAGCCATTCCAACTGTTAGTTGTCATCAACTATGACTCCTGCCAACTGTTTCACCTATCCAAAACTGTTTCAAAATAAAAGTTCTCACTGAAATAATTCACTGTTAAATAATCTAACTATTTCAACAACTCAACTATTGAACTGTTCAGCCATTCCAACTGCCAGTTGTCATCAACTATGACTCCTGCCAACTATTTCCTCTGTCCACATCTGTTTCAAAATAAAAGTCCTCATTACGAGAAACAACAATTAAATAATTTAACTTTTTAAACTACACAACTTTTCAAACGTTCAGCCATTCCAACTGCCCATTTTCATCAACTATGACTCCTGCCAACTGTTTCACCTGTCCAAAACTGTTTCAAAATAAAAGTCCTCGCGATAATAAAGCACAATGAAATATTTTACCTATTTAAACTACTCAACTATTCTACAGTTCGGCCATTTCAACTGCCAGTTATCATCAACTATGACTCCCGGCAACTGTTTCCTCTGTCCACAACTGTTTCAAAATAAAAGTCCTCACGATAATAAATCACAATTAAAAATTTTACCTATTTAAACTACTCAACTATTCAACAGTTCGGCCATTTCAACTGCCAGTTATCATCAACTATGACTCCCGCCAACTGTTTCCTCTGTCCACAATTGTTTCAAAATAAAAGTCCTCAGTGAAATATTTCAGTATTAAATAATTTAACTATTCAAACTACTCAACTATTTAACTGTTCAGCCATTCCAACTGTCAGTTATCATCAACTATGACTCCCGCCAACTCTTTCCTCTGTCCACAACAGTTTCAAAATAAAAGTCCTCACTACAATTAATCACAATTAGATAATTTAACTATTTAAACTACTCAACCATCCAACTGTTCAACCGTTCCAACTGCCCATTGTCATCAACTACGACTCCCGCAAACTGTTTCCTCTGTCCAAAACTGTTTCAAAATAAAAGTCCTCACTGCAATAATTCACTATTAAATAATTTAACCATTTAAACGACTCAACTATTGAACTGTTCAGCCATTCCAACTGTCAGTTGTCATCAACTATGACTCCCGCCAACTTGTTTCCTCTGCCCACATTCCACCTTATGCAACTACAGTTGGCAATTTCATGCACTCGTAATTCCCTGGAATTACATTCTCTAGTTATTATTATTATTCTTCTAACGCACTTAATGCGGCTTCAACCGCTTAACGAGAAACTTCGTTCAAACTGCATTATGTAGGTCTTACTTAGGACACCTGTGCAATGTATTTTTCATCTTTTGTAACTTTTATACGTTTTAAACTATGAATAAAAACTTAATTTTTTTTTTTCATAGACTTAACATTGGGCTGATGACATCACAGTAGGGCCATGAAGCAAATGGAATCTTGTGCTAGATGTTCTGACCACCTGCAGCAACTGTCAGTTTCTCAGGCTTTCAGACTACAGTCTGGCTCTCTTAACACTACAGATCCTGTTCAACTGTTTCCTCTGCCTACAACTGTTTCAAAATAAAAGTCCTCACAACTAGAAATCACTCTTAAATAATTTAACTATTTAACCTACTCAAATATTTAACTCTTCAGCCATTCCAACTGTCAGTTGTCATCAACTATGACTCCTGCCAACTGTTTCACCTGTCCAAAACTGTTTCAAAATAAAAGTCCTCACTGAAATAATTCACTGTTAAATTTAAATTTAAAGTACTCACTGTTAACATAATTTAACTATTTAAACTACTCAACTTTTCAAATATTCAACTCAACTATTGAACTGTTCAGCCCATTCCAACTGCCCATTTGTCATCAACTATGACTCTCCTGCCAACTGTCAACTGTTTCCTCTGTCCAAAACTGTTTCAAAATAAAAAAATAAAAGTCCTCACTAAATAAATCACTGTTAAATAATTTAACTATTTAAAGAACTCAACTATTTAATCGTTCAGCCATTCCAACTTGTCATCAACTATGACTCCCGTCAACGGTTTCCTCGGTCCAAAACTGTTTCAAAATAAAAGTCCTCACTACAATAATTCACTATTAAATAATTTAATCATTTAAACTACTCAAATATTTAACTGTTCAGCCATTACAAATGTCAGTTGTCATCAACTATGACTCCTGCCAACTGTTTCCTCAGTCCACAACTGTTTCAAAGTAAAAGTCCTCATTACAATAAATAACAATTAAATAATTTAACTATTTAATCTACTCTATTTGTCAATCCAACTGTCAGTTGTCATCAACTTTGTGGAAAAACATATAATTTGGAAAAATAGAATTGTGACGCGGAAATTAACTTTTAATATATTTTAACATAACATGAATGGCGAGAACAGGCCGTTCAGCCCAACTAGGCTCGCCAGTTTCTTTGTACCATCGTGAATATATCACTTCAGATACTCAATGACTCAACGGTATCTAGCTTTAAGTCAAGTCTGCTGTTGAAAACTCCCAAGGTCTCTGCCTCAACAATATGGTCAGGCAAGCTGTTCCACAATCAAATTACTTTTTGGGTGAAGAAATATTTCCGAATATCAGTGCTAAATTTACCTTTAGTCAGCTTCCATTTGTGACCCCGAGTTCTGCTAACAACACTTGGTTGAAGGAATCCTACATAATTCACTTTGTTAATCCCTTTAACATATTTAAAGACCTCAATCAAATCACCCCTTAGTCTCCTTTTCCTAAGACTAAAGAGATTATGATCTTCAGCCTTTTCTCATAGCTTGCATCTTTAATACCTGGAATTAGCTTCGTGGCTCTTCTCTGAACTTTCTCTAAAGCCTCTATGTCTTTCTTAAAGTATGGTCCCCAGAACTGTACACAATACTCTAGATGTGGTCTGACGAATGTGTTGTACAAAAGAAGCATCACCTCCTTCGATTTGAACTCAATACTTTTGGCAATGTATCCCTGCATCCGATTGGCTTTTTTAACAGCTACGGCACAATGGCTAGAGCCTGTGGGGTTTGGTCAACAATCACTCCCAGATCTTTCTCTTGTGGAGCACATTCCAGTTTAAAACCTCCCATGAAGTAATCCCGTCTAATGTGTTTATTACCTACATGTACTACTTTACATTTCGCTACATTAAATTTCATTTGCCACATTTCTGCCCAATTCTGAATTCTATCCAAATCATCCTGAATCACTTTAGTGGACTCTAAACTATTTGCCAAGCCCCCCAATTTAGTATCATCTGCAAATTTCACTAATCTGCTCTCAATATTCCTATCAAGGTCATTAATGTAGATGAGGAACAGCAGGGGTCCCAATACCGATCCCTGGGGGACGCCACTCCCCACCCTACCTAGCTCAGATGATATACCACTGACCACCACTCTTTGTGTTCTGTCCTGCAACCAGTTATGAATCCACTTCAGAATACCACCTGTAACTCCAATGGAGCTCATTTTAAAAATTAGTCTCTTATGCGGTACTGTGTCAAATGCTTTCTGAAAATCCAAATATATGATGTCATAAGCCCTGCTCTGGTCATAAGTCTTGGTGGCCTCTTCAAAAAAATCCAGAAGGTTTGTCAGGCATGACCTTCCTTTACTAACCATGTTGGCTATCCCTCAAGATATTGTTACGTTCAAGAAATAAGTCCAGCTCATCTTTTATGATAGATTCCAATATTTTGCACGCAATGCAAGTTAAACTGACTAGCCTGTAATTACCTGGCTCAGTACGGTCCCCTTTTTATATATTGGTATTATATTGCCCTGTTTCCAATCATTTGGTATTTCTCCAGTTTCTAAAGACCGTCTAAAGATGGCAGATAGCAGCTTAAAGATGATCTCACTAACTTCCCTGAGCACTCTAGGATATAAGCCATCAGGACCCGCCATTTTTATCTGCCTTTAGTTGATGCAACTTATCTAATACGACGTTATCCCTAACCTCAATTTCCGCTAAATAATCTTGAGCATTGAAAAGCCCTCTGGCGAAATAAAGACCCGCTCTAAGGTAAAATTCTCAACAAAGTAACCGTTTAAGGTGTCCGCAATATCCTTATTATCATATAGCAGCGATCCATTTTTATTCTTTATGCACTTAACCTGCTCTTTTGACTTTCCTTTTTTCTGCTACAGTACTGAAAAGAAGCGCTTAGGGTTAGTTTTTGCCCCCTCTGCAATTTGTCTTTCATACGGTCTTCTAGCATTCCTCAGCTCTTTTTTGACCACAGCCCGCATTTTACAGAATTCGCCTTAGTCATCTCATTGTTATCCTCTATGTACATCTTATAAAGATTCCTCTTTTCCCTCAAACTCCTACTGAATAGCTGCTGTCATCCACTGAGGATTCTGCTTTTTCAGCTTACTTTTGGACACCTTTTGGAATGAATTTACATTGTGAATCAAGTAAAACCCCTTAAATCTTTCCCACATCTCATTTACAGACTCACAGTCCAGGAGTGTCTCCCATTTTGTTTCACTTAGATATGACCGCATCCTGTCAAAGTTTGCTCGCCTAAAATTAAAAATTTTTGTTTTTGGAGACACCTTTTTAACTTCCCATGAAACCTCAAAATTAATAGTAGAGTGATCACTTGTCCCAAGTGGCTCCAGTACCTCAACATTGCTAATTCTATCTGGGTCATTACAGAGCAGCAAATCTAAAATTGCCTTCTCTCTTGTAGGTTTATTAACATACTGCACCAAAAAATTATCATTTATGACATCTAGAAATTCTTCCTCCCCCCTACCCTGTCCTTTCACCATTTCCCAATCAATACCAGGATAATTTAAGTCTCCCATAATAATAGTCCCTCCTCCTCTACAAGCTTGCGTTATCCTCTTAAGGAGCATTTCATTGACTGTACTGTCCAAAGGTGGTGGTCGATAGCATACACCTATGTTTAAACCAGTCTCGTGTTTGCCAGTGAGCCTGACCCAGATATCTTCACAAGGCACGGAATATTCAATTTCAGGAATTTCCTGCACATTTATGTTTTCGTTCACATAGAGTCCTACACCCCCTCCTCGCCTATTACATCTATCCTTCCTAAAGAGCTTATAACCTTCAACATTATATTCATCTCCATCCTCTTCACTAAGCCATGTCTCTGTAATCCCAACTATGTCATAGCCTTCACTAATCATAACGGCCTCAAGTTCTTGAAATTTATTTTTAATGCTTCTTGCATTTAGATAAAAACATTTCAGGTTATCATGAACGCTCTTCCCCTTCGATTTCCCATGCGCCTGCTGCTCAAAGCCCCTCACCATGCTTTTTTGCTTTAAAAATATATCATTTGACTCCCGTCAACTGTTTCACCGGTCCAAAACTGTTTCAAAATAAAAGTGCTCACTGAAATGATTCACTGTTAAATAATTTAACTACTTAAACTACTCAACTATTTAACTGTTCAGCCATTCCAACTGTCAGTTGTCATCAACTATGACGCCCGCCAAGTGTTTCCTTTGTCCAGAACTGTTTCAAAATAAAAGTCCTCATTACAATAAATCACAATTAAATTTAACTATTTAAACTACTCAACTTTTCAACCGTTCAGCCATTCCAACTGCCCGTTGTCATCAACTTTGACTACCGCCAACTGTTTCCTCCGTCCTTAACTGTTTCAAAATAAAAGTCCTCACTACAATAAATCATAATTAAATAATATAATTATTTAAACTGCTCAACTTTTCAACCGTTCAGCCATTCCAACTGCCCGTTGTCATCAACTATGACTCCAGCCAACTGTTCCTCTGTCCACAACTGTTTCAAAATAAAAGTCCTCATTGAAATAATTCACTGTTAAATAATCAAACTTTTTAAACTAAAAAACTATTTAACTGTTCAGCCATTCCAACTGTCTTCAACTATGACTCCCGCCAACTTGTTTCCTCCGCCCACATTCCACCTTATGCAACTACAATTTGCATTTTCATGCACTCGTAATTCCCTGGAATTACATTCTCTAGTTATTATTATTATTCTTCTAAACGCACTTAATGCGGCCTCAACCGTTTAACGTAGAAACTTCATTCAAACTGCGTTGCGTAGGTCTTACTTAGGACACATGTGCAATGTATTTTTCATCTTTGTAACTTTTATACTTTTTAAACTATGAATAAAAAACTACTAATTTTTTTCCCCATAGACTTAACATTGGGCTGATGACATCACAATAGGGCCATTAAGCAAATGGAATCTTGTGCCAGATGTTCTGACCACCTGCAGCAACTGTCAGTTTCTCAGGCTTTCAGACTAAAGTCTGGCTCTCTTAGCACTACAGATCCTGTTCAACTGTTTCCACTGCCTACAACTGTTTCAAAATAAAAGTCCTCACAACAAGAAATCACTCTTAAATAATTTAACTATTTAAACTACTCAAATATTTAACTCTTCAGCCATTCCAACTGTCAGTTGTCATCAGCTATGATTCCTGCCAACTGTTTCACCTGTCCAAAACTGTTTCAAAATAAAAGTCCTCACTGAAATAATTCACTGTTAAATAATTTAACTATTTAAACTACTCAACTGTTCAACCGTTCAGCCATTCCAACTGCCCATTGTCATCAACTATGACTCCCGCCAACTGTTTCCTCTGTCCAAAACTGTTTCAAAATAAAAGTTCTGCCTGAAATAATTCACTGTTAAATAATTTAACTATTTAAACAACTTAACTATTTAACTGTTCAGCCAATCCAACTGTCAGTTGTCATCAACTATGACTCCTGCCAACTGATTCCTCTGTCCACAACTGTTTCAAAATAAAAGTCCTCATTATGATAAATAACAATTAAATAATTTAACTTTTTAAACAACTCAACTTTTCAACCGTTCAGCCATTCCAACTGCCAGTTGTCATCAACTATGTCTCCTGTCAACTGTTTCCTCTGTCCAAAACTGTTTCAAAATAAAAGTCCTCACTGAAATAATTCACTGTTAAATAATTTATCTGAACTACTCATCTATTTAACTGTTCAGCCAATCCAACTGTCAGTTGTCATCAACTATGACTCCGCCAACTGTTTCAAAATAAAAGTCCTCACTACAATTAATCACAATTAAATAATTTAACTATTCAAACTACTCAACCATCCAACTGTTCAACCATTCCAACTGCCCATTGTCATCAACTACGACTCCCGCCAACTGTTTCCTCTGTCCAAAACTGTTTCAAAATAAAAGTCCTCACTGCAATAATTCACTATTAAATAATTTAACTATTTAAACTACTCAACTATTTAACTGTTCAGGCATTCCAACTGTCAGTTGTCATCAACTATGACTCGTGCCAACTGTTTCTCCTGTGTACAACTGTTTCAAAATAACAGTCCTCATTACAATAGAACACAATTAAATAATTTAACTATTTAAACTACTCAACTTTTCAACCGTTCAGCCAATCCAACTGCCGGTTGTCATCAACTGTGACTGCCGCCAACTGTTTCCTCTGCCAAAAACTGTTTCAAAATAAAAGTCATCACTGAAATAATTCA
Organism: Gymnothorax javanicus; assembly: GCA_029692085.1. Lineage (NCBI taxonomy): Eukaryota > Metazoa > Chordata > Actinopteri > Anguilliformes > Muraenidae > Gymnothorax > Gymnothorax javanicus. The sequence continues at coordinate 106,607,331 of CM056195.1, forward strand.
CTATTAACTATTTTAACTATTTAAACTACTCAACTATTTAACTGTTTGGGCATTCCAACAGTGAGTTGTCATCAACTATGACTCCTGCCAACTGTGTCACCTGTCCACAACTGTTTCAAAATAAAAGTCCTCATTACAATAAATCACAATTAAATTTAACTATTTAAACTACTCAACTTTTCAACCGTTCAGCCATTCCAACTGCCCGTTGTCATCAACTTCGACTCCCGCCAACTGTTTCCTCCGTCCTTAACTGTTTCAAAATAAAAGTCCTCACTACAATAAATCATAATTTTACAATATAACTATTTAAACTACTCAACTTTTCAACCGTTTAGCCATTCCAACTGCCCGTTGACATCAACTATGACTCCAGCCAACTGTTTCCTCTGTCCACAACTGTTTCAAAATAAAAGTCCTCACTGAAATAATTCACTGTTAAATAATGTAAATATTTAAACAACTCAAATATTTAATTGTTCAGCCATTCCAACTGTCCGTTGTCATCAACTATGACTCCAGCCAACTGTTTCCTCTGTCCACAACTGTTTCAAAATAAAAGTCCTCATTGAAATAATTCACTGTTAATTAATATAAATTTTTAAACAACTCAACTATTTAAGTGTTCAGCCATTCCAACTGTCATCAACTATGACTCCCGCCAACTTGTTTCCTCTCCCGACATTCCACCTTAAGCAACTACAGTTTGCATTTTCATGCACTCGTAATTCCCTGGAATTACATACTCTAGTTATTATTATTATTATTATTCTTCTAACGCACTTAATGCGGCTTCAACCGTTTAACGAGAAAACTTCGTTCAAACTGCGCTATGTGGGTCTTACTTAGGACACCTGTGCAATGTATTTTTCATCTTTGTAACTTTTATATTTTTTGAGTTATTAACAAAAAACTATTAATTTTTTCCCCCCATAGACTTAACATTGGGCTGATGACATCACAACTATTTAACTGTTCAGCCATTCCAACTGTCAGTTCTCATCAACTTTGACTCCCGCCAACTGTATTCTCTGTCTACAACTGTAACAAAATGGAAGTCTTCTTTCTTTCTTTCTCTCTTTCTTTCATTCCCTTTTTCTTTCTTAATTTCTTTCCTTCCTTCCTTATTTATTTCCTTCTTTCCTTCATTCCTTTTTTCTTTCTTTCTGTCCTTCTTACTTTCTTTCCTTCCTTCCTTTTTTCTTTCTTCCTTCCTTCCCTTCCTTTCATTCCTTCCTTCCTTCCATCCTTCTTTCCTTCCTTCCTTTTTTCTTTCCTTTCATCCTTTCCTTCCTTCTTTCCTTACTACCTTCCATCCTTCCTTCTTTCCTACCTTCCTTACTGCTTTCCATCCTTCCTTCCATCTTTACTTCTTTCCTTCCATCCTTCTTTTCTTCTATCCTTCCTTCTTTTTTTCCTTCTTTCCTTTTATCCTTCCTTTTCTTCTTTACTTCCATCAATCTTTCCTTCCTTCGGTCCTTCCTTCTTCCCTTCCTTATTTCTTCCTTCTTGCCTTCCTTCCTCCCTTACATCTCCTTTCTTCTTTCCTTCCTTCATTCCTTTTTCATTTCCTTCCTTCTTCTCTTCCTTTCTTTTCCTTCTTTCCTTTCTTCCTTCTTTCTATCTTTCCTTCCTTCCTTCTTCTTCCCTTCCTTCCTTCTTTCCTTCCTTTCTTGCATCTTTTCTTCCTTCCTTCCTTGTTTCCTTTCTTATTTCCTTCCTCCTTCCTACTATTTTTCCTTCCTTCCTTCATTCCTTCCTTCCTTCCCTTCCTTTTTTGCTTCTTTCCTGACTTCCTTCTTTCCATCTTTCTTTCTCCTTTCCTTCTTTCCTTCCCTCGTTCTCTTTCCTTCCTTCTTTTTCTCTTTCCTTCCCATTGTTTCCCTCTTTCATTTTCCTTGATAGCGAGCTATGCACACTTTGAGCTTAGCTACCAACATTTGCTAAATTAGCTGAGTAACGTGGTTAGCATAGTTAGCATAAGTGCTAACAACATTAGCTAAGTTAGCCGGATAATGTGATTAGCATGGTTAGCACTTTTAGCAGAGTTAGCACACATGCTAATAATATAAGCTAAATTAGCTTATTAACGTGGTTAGCATGGTTAGCGCTGTTAGCATAGTTAGCATTGTTAGCATACATGCTAATAACATTAGCTAATTTAGCTGAGTAACGTGGTTAGCATGGTTAGCATTGTTAGCACAGTTAGCATAGGTGCTAACAACATTTGCTAAATTAGCTGGATAATGTGGTTAGCATGGTTAGCACTTTTAGCATAGTTAGCACACATGCTAATAATATTTGCTAAGGTAGATGAGTAACGTGGTAAGCATAGTTAGCATTGTTAGCATACATGCTAATAACATTAGCTAAGTTAGCTGAGTAAAGTGGTTAGCATGGTTAGCATTGTCAGTATAGTTAGCATAGTTACCATACATGCTAATATCATTAGCTAAGTTAGCTGAGTAACGTGGTTAGCATGGTGAGCATGGTAGGAATAGTTAGCATTGTTAGCATACATGCTAATAACATTAGCTAAGTTAGCTGAGTAACGTGGCTAGCATGGTCCGCGATTGTTAGCATAGTTAGCATACATGCTAATATCATTTGTGAAGTTAGCTGAATAACGTGGTTGGCATGGTTAGCATTGTTAGCATTGTTAGCATACATGCTAATAACTTTAGCTAATTAAGCTGAGTAACGTGGTTAGCATGGTTAGCATTGTTAACATAGTTAGCATTGTTAGCGTACATAATAACATTAGCGTTAGCATTGTTAGCATACATGCTAATAACATTAGCTAAGTTGGCTGAGTAACTTGGTTAGTATGGTTAGCACTGTTAGCATAGTTAGCACACATGCTAATAACTTTAGCTAAGTTAGCTGAGTAACGTGGTTACCATGGTTAGCATTGTTAGCACAGTTAGCATAGTTAGCATACATGGTTATAACATTAGCTAATTTAGCTGAGTAACGTGGTTAGCATGGTTGGCACTGTTAGAATATTTAGAATTGTTAGCATACCTGCTAATAACATTAGCTAAGTTAGCTGTGTAACGTACTCAGCATGGTTAGCATTGTTAGCATAGTTAGTACACATGGTTATAACATTAGCTAATTTAGCTGAGTAAAGTAGTTAGCATGGTTAGCATTGTTAGCATAGATTGTATACATGCTAAACACATTAACAATGTTATTCAGCTAAATAAGCATGGTTAGCATAGTTAGTATGCATTCTAATAACATTAGCAAATTTAGCTGAATAATGTAGTCAGCATGGTTGGCATTATTCTTCTAGTTAGCATAGTTAGCCTAACTGCTCAACAACAAATTCAGCTATAATTTAACTATTTAAACTACAGTAAATATTCTCATGCACTTCAGCCATTCCCTGTCATTACATTCTATGACTTATTAACTATTATTCTTCCAAAACTGTTTCAAAATAAAAGTCTCAACCTCAACAAGAAATCACTGTTAAATAATTTAACTATTTAAACTACTCAAATGTTTAACTCTTCAGCCATTCCAACTGCCATTGTCATCAACTATGACTCCTGCCAACTGTTTCCTCTGTCCAAAACTGTTTCAAAATAAAAGTCCTCAATGAAATAATTCACTGTTAAATAATTTAACTATTTAAACAACTCAACTATTTAACTGTTCAGCCATTCCAACTGCCCATTGTCATCAACTATGACTCCTGCCAACTGATTCCTCTGTCCAAAACTGTTTCAAAATAAAAGTTGTCCCTATGATAAATCACTGTTAAATAATTTAACTTTTAAACAACTCAACTTTTTAACTGTTCAGCCATTCCAACTGTCAGTTGTCATCAACTATGACTCCTGTCACCTTTTTCCTCTGTCCAAACTGTTTCAAAAAAAAAGTCCTCATTATGAAAAATAACAATTAAATAATTTAACTTTTTAAACTACTCAACTTTTCAACCGTTCAGCCATTCCAACTGCCAGTTGTCATCAACTATGACTCCTGTCACCTTTTTCCTCTGTCCGAAACTGTTTCAAAAAAAAAAGTCCTCACTGCAATAATTCACTATTAAATAATTTAACTATTTAAACTACTCAACCATTTAACTGTTTGGGCATTCCAACTGTCAGTTGTCATCAACTATGAGACCTGCCAACCGTTTCACCTGTGTACAACTGTTTCAAAATAAAAGTCCTCATTACAATCGATCACAATTAAATAATTTAACTATTCAAACTACTCAACTTTTCAACCGTTCAGCCATTCCAACTGCCCGTTGTCATCAACTTTGACTCCGACCAACTGTTTCCTCCGTCGTTAACTGTTTCAAAATAAAAGTCCTCACTACAATAAATCATAATTAAACAATATAACTATTTAAACTACTCAACTTTTCAACCGTTCAGCCATTCCAAGTGCCCGTTGTCATCAACTATGAATCCAGCCAACTGTTTCCTCTGTCCACAACTGTTTCAAAATAAAAGTCCTCATTGAAATAATTCACTGTTAAATAATCAAACTTTTTAAACTAAAAAACTATTCAACTGTTCAGCCATTCCAACTGTCTTCAATTATGACTCCCGCCAACTTGTTTCGTCTGCCCACATTCCACCTTATGCAACTACAGCTTGCATTTTCATGCACTCGTAATTCCCTGGAATTACATTCTCTAGTTATTACAGTGCATGCAAAGCAATGCACTGTACTGTTCTTCCTAGACTTATAATAATAATATTATTATTATTATTATTATTATTATAGTTTTTCTTTCTTCCAACCAAGCTATTGCGATTAATTTAGCCTCAACCGTTTAACTTAGAGGCTTCATTCAAACTCCGTTGCGTAGGTTTTGGAAAGCACACTGATGCTATGTTATTTTCATTTTTCTATGATTTTTACTTTTTAAATATGTTTAAAATTAAATATCTTAAACTTTACAATGGGTTTCTATGGCACGGAATCTTGAGACTTTGAGCGTGTGAGCTAATCATTAGAGTGGACGGGAGTTTGAAAATCAGCTAAAATTTTTGTCTTTGATTTGCTATTTCTCCCACAAATTTTAGACTACCTACATAATATTTACATCAAAATGTAGATGAACTTGAGCTTGTTCCTCTCATGTATCAGTGGTCTGAATTGGACCTACACGTTTTGCCGTCTGAGCCTCAAACCAACAGCAAATCCAGACAGATCTCTCATCTAACCCCATGTAAAATGACAGCTTGGCTTTCCCCAGAAACCAGTTCGGGACAGTTTTTTCAAACTGCTCTAATGCTACATTTTTTCGACTTAAATGACGCAAAATTTATATTGAAATTTTCAGCAAAGCCTCAGCGTGCCTCCTGTGGCGTTATTTAAGTGATACAACCTACTACTTTCGAGAAATCTCCCATTTTATAGTGGGTTGCTCAAGAGGAAAAGGGTCATTCCACCTCAATTCAACAGATTTACAGAACATCTTCTGCTCGACCATCTCAGATTTGCTTCAGATTTTTACCAGATGAAGAACAACCATAATAACTAACTCATGCAAAATATTAGACTTATATATCAAATATATACAGAGAAAAAATTTGTGAACATCGTTACCCCCCTCACCGTTTTTGGTTGCATTTTGCGATAAATCTTAAATCTACAGCAAAGTTCCTACTGCATTATCTCAAAAAGTTTTCTAGGTAGAGTCATGAAATTTTCAGGGCAGAAAGCCTGCTATCTATAGATGTCATTTGCCTAATTTGAAGGGAATAGCCTTGGTTTTGACCATGGTGGGACATTGTGAAATTTGGAAAAAAAATTTAGCACTTTCACGAACTTCTATATTCACTGGCCCATCAAACACAAACTAAACATGGCAAGTGTCAAATAACTAGAGGTTCTTTTACATAAGTTTATATTGTTTTGATATTAACATAACTGGTTGTGTAGCATGCATATTTCTTGCATTTTTTTAAAAAATAAATCGCAAAATATTATTTTTCATTAAATTTCATCTTCCAATTGCTCAGGTATGACAGGCTGTACCAATCAACAAAACATATTTCCTGGAAGGGCATCTTATATGCATACTGCATGTGAAATTTCAAGATGGTTCTAGGACTCCAACCAGGCAAAATATTTTTTTGAAAAATAGACATATCGTCGCCAATTTACGTCATCGCCAGCATAGGTTTAAACACTGTCACACATTTACCATAACTCAAAGAATTTTATTTATTTGAAAAACACAATCTAATGGATGAATCAAAATTGCTTCCAACAGTGAACAGATATGAAAAATCCCTATTTAATGTTTTTTCAGTTTGTTCTCTCTCAAGATAGTTCCAGGACTCCAACAAGGAAAAAGTATATTTTTTGAAGTACATGTATTTGTGCATTTTCACTACTTCCATTTTTATCCCAGCTATTGTTTCATCATACATGTACATGTCATGACATATCTCAATTTCCTGATCTCATGATAGTGTCCTGTCCAAGAAACATGTGGCAGCTGGCTGGTGATGTCAGGGAATAAGCCCACTGAAATCCCAACACTTCTTGGAAAATGCTTGGCTGGCATATTAGATCAGCCTCCACCATGACCAGGTCAGATTTCGCTGACATCATCAGATCATCATCAGGTATAAATAAGACCCACTCCTGAGATATCATTCAGATCTGTCTTGGAACGGGTGAAAGAATGAAGCAATCACAGGAAGTGTTCTCTGATCCAACACCAACTCTAAAGTTACAGGACATGATACCTGGAAAATACATCAGTTGCATGTATGACCGAGAGTGGTGGATAGGCAATATCAAAAGCGTTGACCATGAGGAAAATGATGTTCAAGTTTCGTTCATGCATCCACATGGTCCAAACAAAAGCTTCTTCTGGCCCAGAAAAGATGATGTTTGCTGGGTTCCGCTGAGCCATGTCCTTGAAATCATCGATTCACCTGTTACAACAACTGGGAGACGATACACAGTTCCACAGGAAACACAAAAACGTTGCACAGAACAACTGAAAAACTTTAAATAAGGTTTCATCATGTCTGTTTATAGTTGGAAACAATGTTGATTAATTCATTAGATTGTGTTTTTCAAATAAATAAAATTCTTTGAGTTATGGTAAATGTGTGACAGTGTTCAAACCTATACTGACGATGACGTAAATTGGGACGATATGTCTATTTTTCAAAAAAATATTTTGCCTGGTTGGAGTCCTAGAACCATCTTGAAATTTCACATGCAGTATGCATATAAGATGCCCTTCCAGGAAATATGTTTTGTTGATTGGTACAGCCTGTCATACCTGAGCAATTGGAAGATGAAATTTAATGAAAAATAATATTTTGCGATTTATTTTTTAAAAAAATGCAAGAAATATGCATGCTACACAACCAGTTATGTTAATATCAAAACAATATAAACTTATGTAAAAGAACCTCTAGTTATTTGACACTTGCCATGTTTAGTTTGTGTTTGATGGGCCAGTGAATATAGGAGTTCGTGAAAGTGCTAAATTTTTTTTTCCAAATTTCACAATGTCACACCATGGTCAAAACCAAGGCTATTCCTTCAAATAAGAAAAATGACATCTATAGATAGCAGGCTTTCTGCCCTGAAAATTTCATGACTCTACCTAGAAAACTTTTTGAGATAATGCAGTATGAACTTTGCTGTAGATTTAAGATGATCGCAAAATGCACCGAAAACGGTGAGGGGGGTACCATGTTCACAAATTTTTTTCTCGGTATATATTTGATATATAAGTCTAATATTTTGCATGAGTTAGTTATTATGGTTGTTCTTCATCTGGTAAAAATTTGAAGCAAATCTGAGATGGTCGAGCAGAACCCACTTGTTGAATTGAGGTGGATTGACCCTAACGCCTCGGACTTACCGGTTGATATGTGAGGGGAGAAAAAAGTAATTAAGTTGCTGCATTCCGGGGCTTTTTAAATTTAATTCACGCATTAAATTATCCATGAACATTATGGACAATTGGGAAATCAGGCAACAAAACGAAAGGGAGGTTTACCGAACTGGAAGCATGCCGTTTACGTGGTGAATGATTTGGAAGCTGCACCCAAATATTAAATTAAAATAGCGGACAAACGCAGATCTCCACAATAACCTTTAATTCCACACACAAATTTTGCTTGCTAAGTAGCTAGCAACTTAACTCGTGTCATTTAGACAGCATAATCAGACAATTAATCGAATTACTTGCTAATTTTCCTTGCGTGGCCATCGCGGCCACGCTACGTAGCTCGCTACACAGATATCCAAATAAACATTTTATTTCATTATGCAGCATTGATAGCGAAGTTAGCGAACCAGCTAGCGAAATGTCTGTATTCTTTCAATCAATACTAAGATGCATACGCTCACAGAATGGACAAAATAGCTTGATGTGTCATTTTGATATCGAACAAATAAGACAGCCATCATTGTAATCAGGAGAATAAACTCTGCTTCATTTGCTTGTGCTTAAAGCGTCTTCTCCTCTTCCGTAGCTGCCCTTGTTTTTGTGTCTTCCTCATGTACTTTTCATTTCTAGTGGTAGTAGTAGAAGTAGCTCGTTGTTAGTGCTATTATGTATATTATAAATATTATATCAATTACATATTTGTGATATTTGTCATGGTATACATTTATCTAGCGGACATTTTGAGAAATTACATAGTAATTTCCTCGGTTGTCATTGAGACATCTACAATACAGAGATCAGGGTTCAATTAGAGAGGTAGTGGTGCTGCATTAACCACGATTTCCATACAGCTAATATATTTTCTCATAATTATTTATACAATGCAATTTTACACGTAAGCTGCTGAAATTATTGCACAAAAATCTCAATGTCACACATCAAACATTGGTTCATTTATAAACTTATTGTAGCCTATACTTGATGTCATTCATTATTAGTGTGACTTAAGATGAGCAAATCAGGGGTGTGTTTCCCAAAAATCACAGATGCTAACTTGCATGGTTGTGCCCACTGACTGTGAATGGACGAACTACGTAGCAACTACGCTTTTGGGAAACGTGCCCCAGAGCAACTAGACTGAAGCAAGTTTTTAACCAACAGCATGAGTTTCTGTAACTAAAAATGATGTTCCTTACCAAAGTAAATACTGATTGATAGCGCTTGTAATTACAAGTGTACCATATTCTGACGCGATAATGTATTTTCAATTAATCTATGCAACAATACTTTTGAAAAATTTGCTCTCTGTTAATCATGCTTCAACTCCTGTTTGTCACTATCCAGATACTATGATATTTGTTTTCCCCATGGTGTTCCTTCGTGTGTTATGAGGTAACTTCAATAGTGCATTCATCACTCTTATCTCTCTCTGTCCCTCTCTTTCTCTCTCTCCGCTAAGTGAGTAGGGCCTAGGTGTAACAATTACTCTGGTCTTTACTGTTTCTACTCAAGCATACCTACTCAAAGTTGGCTCTTAGATGGCTGTGCAACTTTTTAGCTTTTTTAAAAAAATCATTAACTGTGAATTGATTTTCTGATTTTACAACTTTGCTTTGCATGCACTGGTATTTCCTTCAGGAAATGCAATTCTAGTTATTACAGTGCATGCAAAGCAATGCACTGTACTGTTCTTCCTAGACTTCTTCTTATTATTATTACAGTGCATGCAAAGCAATGCACTGTACTGTTCTTCCTAGACTTCTTCTTCTTATTATTATTATTATTATTATTATTATTATTATTATTATTATTATGATAGTTTTCCTTTCTTCCAACCAAGCTATTGCGATTAATTCAGCCTCAACCGTTTAACTTAGAGACTTCATTCAAACTCTGTTGCGTAGGTTTTGGAAAGCACACTGATGCTATGTTATTTTCATTTTTCTATGATTTTTACTTTTTAAATATGTTTAAAATTAAATATTTTAAACTTTACAATGGGTTTCTATGGCACGGAATCTTGAGACTTTGAGCGTGTGACCTAATCATTAGAGTGGAGGGGAGTTTGAAAATCACCTAAAATTTTTGTCTTTGATTTGCCATTTCTCCCACAAATTTTAGACTACCTACATAATATTCACATCAAAATGTAGATGAACTTGTGCTTGTTCCTCTCATGTATCAGTGGTCTGAATTGGACCTACACTTTTTGCCGTCTGAGCCTCAAACCAACAGCAAATCCAGGCAGATCTCTCATCTAACCCCATATAAAATGACAGCCCGACTTTCCCCAGAAACCAGTTCGGCACAGTTTTTTCAAACTGCTCTAATGCTACATTTTTTCGACTTAAATGATGCAAAATTTATATTAAAATTTTCAGCAAAGCCTCAGCGTGCCTCCTGTGGCGTTATTTAAGTGATACAACCTGCGACTTTCGAGAAATCTCGCATTTTATAGTGGGTGGCTCAAGAGGAAAATCATTTTTCTAATGACCTACGTGATTCAGCCGTTAAGTGAGTGAGTCGTTAATTTTTAAAACCGTAACCGTGGCAACTTAACTGTCAGCAGCAATACTATCAAGCTGCAGCCTCGGAGCAGAAGCCGCTACCGTGACACAAGTCCTTGGCTTGACGGAAGAGAACTAATGGCGATTCACTATTTTTATTCACTTAGTTAGCTCTTTAGCAAGGCTAGCGACTTAGCTAGCTAGCTATTTCGCTAGCCTAACAAGTGATATTTACTGAATAGTCATGCTAGCTAGCCTGCTGAAGAACAGTTAGTGATGGTAAGCTAACCATTTACTGTTTCTGTCGGTTTAGCTATGTGCACAAGATGCAATTAGCTCACAAGCTGGCTAGCTAGGTGGTTCGCTAGCGTAAATATCACTAGCAAGGCTAGCGAAATTACTAGTTTGCTAGCCTAGCTAGCGAGCTAGTTAAGTGAATAATGCTGAATTCGGTAACACTTGTAAACACGAGTCGTGTCGTGAATTAAAGTCGAAGGTACGAGGAAGTGAGGTCGTGAGCTCAAAAGAACGGAATTCACCAGTCGTGTCTTGAGAACACGGATCGAGGGACGCATTACCGAATGCAGCATTAAAACGGTGAAAAGCCATTATTTCTCTTCCGTCGCGCCAGGGGCTTGAGTCACGTCCAGGGCTGCAGCTGGATGCTACTCGTCAGCAGAGGTGGCTCTGCCCTCACCGATGTTTCAACCGTTGCAGTTCAAACGGGCCCCGTTTCTCGGAGTTGAAGTGAATGCGGAGAAAACGCGGCTCTCCCATTAGACTGGGTGACAGTCAGTTCCAATGAAATACGTTTCTTACTGACAGTGAAAAGAGCCTATCCAGGCCCATTTCTGCAAGTTCAAATGTTGGGATTTCTACCGTAAATGAGCTCATTCCTTGCACTAATACCTGAATATCATAATTATTGGGTACGCATTAGTTAAAATGGTCCGATCAAGACGGAGGAACATCTGCGCTAGCGAAGAGAAAGTGATTTCGCGGAGTGACTTGGCTGCTAGGCTACAGTCTCCGTCAGATGTATTAGTTGCATGAACACTGAGCTGGCTAAAAAGTGTAGTAATTATCCATCCTTTACAAATGGTGGTAGCTAAAGAGTTAAGCTGCTTTCACACCGGACGCGACACGAATTCGCGTGTATTCGCGTCTTTACATTGACTTTGAATGTAACTTGTAGTGCGAAAAATTCGTTTCTCGTCCAGTGTGAAAGCGGCTTTATGGTGGCTGATAGTCTGGCAATTTCGCTAATACAGATCGTCACCTTTGCCAATGTTGCTAAGGCCTCGGACTTACCGGTTGATATGTGGGGGGAGAAAAAAGTAATTAAGTTGCTGCATTCCGGGGCTTTTTAAAATTTAATTCACGCATTAGATTATCCATGAACATTATGGACAATTGGGAAATCAGGCAACAAAATGAAAGGGAGGTTGACCGAACTGGAAGCATGCGGTTGACGTGGTGAATGATTTGGAAGCTGCACCCAAATATTAAGTTAAAGTAGCGGACAAACGCAGATCTCCACAATAATCTTTAATTCCACACACAAATTTTGCTTGCTAAGTAGCTAGCAAATTAACTCGTTTCATTTAGACAGCATAATCAGACAATTAACCGAATTACTTGCTAATTTTCCTTGCGTGGCCATCGCGGCCACGCTACGTAGCTTGCTACACATATATCCAAATAAACATTTTATTTCATTATGCAGCATTGATAGCGAAGTTAGCTATCCAGCTGGCGAAATGTCTGTATTCTTTCAATCAATACTAAGATGCATACGCTCACAGAATGGACAAAATAGCTTGATGTGTCATTTTGATATCGAACAAATAAGACACAGCCATCATTGTAATCAGGAGAATAAACTCGGCTTCATTTGCTTGTGCTTAAAGCGTCTTCTCCTCTTCCGTAGCTGCCCTTGTTTTTGTGTCTTCCTCATGTACTTTTCATTTCTAGTAGTAGTAGTAGCTCGCTGTTAGTGCTATTATGTATTATATTTATTACATATTCATGATATTTGTCATGGTATACATTCATAGTGGACATTTTGAGAAATCACATAGTAATTTCCTTGGTTGTCATTGAGACATTTACAATTCAGAGATCAGGGTTCATTTAGAGAGGTAGTGGTGCTGCACTCACCACGATTTCCATACAACTAATTTATTTTCTCATAATTATTTATACAATGCAATTTTACAGGTAAGCCGCTGAAATTATTGCACAAAAATCTCAATGTCACACATCAAACATATTGGTTCATTAATAAACTTATTGTAGCCTATACTTGATGTCATTCATTATTAGTGTGACTTAAAATGAGAAAATCAGGGGTGTGTTTCCCAAAATCACAGATGCTAACTTACATGGTTGTGCCCACTGACTGTGAATGGACGAACTACGTAGCAACTACGTTTTTGGGAAACGCACCCCAGAGCAACTAGACTGAAGCAAGTTTTTAACCAACAGCATGAGTTTCTGTAACTGAAAATGATGTTCCTCACCAAAGTAAATACTGATTGAAAGCACTTGTGATTACAAGTGTACCATATTCTGACGCGATAATGTATTTTCACTTAATCTATGTCACAATACTTTTTAAAACTTTGCTCTCTGTTAATCATGCTTCAACTCCTGCTTGTCACTATCCATATACTGTGATATTTGTTTTCCCCATGGTGTTCCTCCGTGTGTTATGAGGTAACTTCAATAGTGCATTCATCACTCTTCTTATCTTTCTCTGTCCCTCGCTTTCCCTCTCTCTGCTAAGTGAGTAGGGCCTAGGTGTAACAATTACCCTGATCTTTACTGTTTCTACTCAAGCATACCTACTCAAAGTTGGCTCTTAGATGGCTGTGCAACTTTTTAGCTTTTTTAAAAAAATCCTTTACTGTGAATTGATTTTCTGATTTTACAACTTTGCTTTGCATGCACTGGTATTTCCTTCAGGAAATGCAATTCTAGTTAGTTAATGTTATCATCTGAAGCTTTCAGCCAACATTATCACCCCTAAAAATACTATATATATTGGTGAGAAATGAACGAGGAGGAGGAGGAAAAAATGACATGCGCACGGTTATTGATTTTTCTAAACGGTTATGATTTGTTATCTGTGTGCCCGTTTACAAGTGTAGATGTTGATACCCCTACTAGGCTGACTATATAGCTAGTCACACAGACAGCTCGAAGCACTTGACAGTAGCCTAGAACCTCACATATGCCCATTCATACACTGACAGCTATACAAGGCAGTCAACTGCCTTTTGGTTGCCGAGCAACGCATTTTGTTAAGTTTTGAATAGTGTGCAGGTGCGTATAGAGTGCTAAAGTGATGACGTCACACTGGTGTCGGAAGTAAAATTTCCCATCATTTTACCCATAGACTGTTTTTTCAGTTCACTTTTGAATCACTTCCCATTGTTTTCAAGCTCCATCTTTTCCGAGATTTTGCATTATATTTCAGACTAAAAACAAATATAATTTTTCTTGACTGGAATCGGCTATATTTCAAATCATTTTAATTTTTCGCCACCATGCTAATCCTCTTTGTAGTCTAAAAACTACACGTTCCATGATCCTCCTGATTCCCGGGCTGAAGGAGTTCAGGACGCGTTTTGTACAGTCAATGGTTAGAAGTCTCACGTTTCAAATTTTCCAGCAGCTCGCAATAGCCGTTTGTTTGCTTAAGTAGTTAGCGACTCTATGTTCTACTTACGCTTTCCTTGCTAGATATCAAGTTTTACAATTAGCGCCAATTTACTTTCATAGCCAGGCATCTTTGGCCAAAGTTTGTTTGCTTAAAAGCTCGGTATTCAGCGAACGAGCTTATCAGCCTTGTCAAAGCATTACTAACAGCGAACTCGCTGTCAGCAGGCTAACTTAGCCAGCGAGCTAGTTTACCGACCTCGGTAGTCGTCTAACTTTATATTTGGCTCATTTAGTTAAATGCCAGCTTGTGAAATGCTCGCAGCTCAACGCTAGCTAAGTAGCCAAATAACGGCTCTTTGCTGTTTGTATTCAGTTAGCTAGCTCGCTAGCAAGGCTAGCGAACTAGCTAGCTAGCTATTTCGCTAGCTAAGCTAGTGATATTTATTGAATAATCATACTAGCTAGCTTGCTAAATAACAGTAAGTGACGGTACCATTTACTGTTTCTATCGGTTTAGCTATGTGCACAAGATGTAATTAGCTCACTAGCTGGCTAGCTCAGTGGTTCGCTAGTATTGCTTAATGCTAGCTAACTAAATAGCGAAATATCTATTCATTGTGATCCATTCATTTCTTGGTATGTAGCTAGCTAATAGCCCGCTATGTGGGAACGGGTGCTCGGACGTACGGCAATGTAGGGCACTGATGGGCTACCGTCGTGGTTCGTTATGAACATTGGCTGAAACTGAGGTACCTCATTGGCTTGGAACAAATCACCGGGTACTCGCCCACTTGTGCAGCGGATATGTAGTTCGGAGAAGTGGACTACAAACTGGACTACAAGTGCAAAAGCATATAATTTTTGGCAATAAACTACGAATTTGATGTGATCATTTGAATCTGCAAACCCTGTAGGCTAATCTCAGAGCGAGATGGCTCTTAGAATTAATACGAGTTCGAGCAATGCAAGCAAGTGTCCAAACCCCATTATAAATTCCCATAAGGATTTTACTTCCGACACCAGAAGCTAAGTAGCGTTGACATCATCACTTTAGGTCAATTCCATTGTGACTTATGGGACATTTAATGAAAAACTGCAATGTTTCAAGTGAAAATTTGAAGAAACTAGAGATGAGAATGCCTTGTAATCATACATGGTTAAAAAAAAAAGAAGACTTAACTCTCCAAGAAACACACAAAAGCTTGTCAGGTTAAAGTGTCATTACTGGAGGGGGCAAACTGTCATTCTGTGACTTATGGGACATTTTTGGACCACGGTTTTTTGTATGGTTTAAAGAAAGTTGAATATCTATCTCAGTTTTAAAGGTATGGAATCAGTTTGTTGCCCAATGTTTGGCCACTTAGAGTATCTTGTTACTGGGGTCATGTTTAGGAAAGAAGCTAAATTCATTTTTGTATGATGCTCGGACGAATGGCATGACTTATGGGACATAGGAACGTGACTTATGGGACACTATCCCAAGGTCTACTTGTGTAGTGATTCTTTTTTGGTCCGTAAATGTCCTATAATGTCATTTTTGCTTTTAAAAATTTATTCATCAATTTATCAAAGGATAAAACATTTATTGAACATCAACTACCTTAAATGTAATTCAAAACATTTTGAACAAACACCAGAAAATCCATTGGGCTCAAGCAGTGAAATTTAAACTGGACACAGCATCAGCATCACATCAATTAATGACACTATATGATGGAAGGAACAACATGATCAAACAGTAAAACATCAAAAGCCTTCAAAAGACAATATTTGAAATGTTTTAGGCAAATGGCTAAATGTGATTTATGGGACATAGATGTCCACCTTGTCCACAGTCATGCAAACCGTGGCACTCTAGCTCCTGAGCTAGTTGCAACAGACTTTAAAGTCACAGTGAATATAAAGCTAGGTATTTAGGCAAATGAAATCACATATATGCCCCTTCCATTGACAAATCTTGTTTCCTTTGTCACATGGCCTCTAGTTTTGTCTTTATTGTTTCATATGATGTGGTCATCTCGTTCAAGCATATATGATTTCCCTGATCTACTGAGCCTAAGACAACCAATTTTATACTTTCAGTAGGCTCCAAAATTATTGGCACCCCTGAATAGCAATGCAAAAAAAAAATTCAAAAATATATATTTATATAGAAACTATAAATGCCAACATGTGAGGAATACTGTACTGTACTGCATATTAATGTCCCAATGGAACCAAACTTTAATTAAAAATCAATTTCCCCCAAATCAAGGCATCAGAATTTATGGCACCCTTAAAGATGATTGTAAATAATATCTACCAAAATTATACCAGGTGTTAAATTCCAGTTACTTAAGTTTTATCCAAGTGTTAAGGAACTGTACTGAGCTATGACATCACTTCCTGTTTCACAAGGGTATAAAAAAATGAGATAACAAATATTCAATATCCCTGTGTCCTCCAACACCAGGTAGAAAACAAAACAACTGTCTGTTCAAAAGAGGCAGATGGTCATAGACCTTCATAAGTCTGCTAATGGCAACACAAAGATTCACAAATGATTGATTATGCCACTGACCGCTGTCAGGGCAATTATTAAAAAATTCCAAAGATATGGAACTTTTGAAAACCTCAAAGGTAGAGGGCGCAACTGAATTTTTGAATCATCGTCGCCAACATGACGCTGGACTACTTTTGCACAAGTCAACCATCACACACGTAACCTCCATGCAAAAAAGATTGTTTGAATTGTGCAAAAACTATCACCAAAAACAGTCGTACCGGCGATCAAAAAAAGACAAAATACTGAGATGGGTTTCCTATCACAGCATACAAGACACTTATTACCAGTTTTCCATGATATATTTGGCGTGACGTGACGATTGACCACTGTTTCACTGTCCAAATCCCATAACGGCACCGAATTGGCACACTGTCAAAACAACTTTTGAATCTCGTGCGAAGAATCGGCATGTATTCCAACGCCCGCCACGCTAAAAAGATGGGTTGGAAATGGAAGATATATAATCCAGAATACTCCTTGAATATTCCACCAAATAACTGAGTAGCGAACCGAACTTTAGTTCTACGTGACGATGGTCATGTATGTGATTTTGTTGACAGAAAACCTACCTCCGTGTATGACAGCAGGAAGACGCTATTGATGTAAACAACAAAATTGGTGAAGCCTTCATTTCGGGGGGTATCATCCAATGCTAATGAATTTGTTCTATTTCTGGCGGGCGTTTGGAATAGAGGAGCATCCAAAAATGCCGGTCACGTAATGTGATCATTGACGGAATTCCGGGCGGCCGAAATAAGACGTGTTTTTCTTTGTAACTACGCAAGAAACAAACCATCACACCACTTATGTTGCAAGGAAATGAATAGTTTTGAAGCGCCAAACAGAAAAATTACTTTCAAGGTGTTTATTTCATGATATTTGTTAAGAATATATATGGGGTAGCTGATGGACGAACAGCATCACATACGGGACTCTCCAAAAAAACAACATAAATTTTTTTCTGCTTACACCGAAATTTGAATCTTTGTATGGAATAAAATCTTCAAACACTTATTTTCAAGTAGAAAATAAAATTGATATGAAAGGAATGCCCTTAAGGTGTGAATAAGGCTTCTCTTTCAACGTACTCAAGAATGTCACAAAAATAAACTGAAAAATTGCCCCTAAATAGACATATTAAATGAGATAACTTTTCAGTGGTTTATGTGAGGGGCATAAAGTTTTGTTATCTCTCTGGGATGTGTACTAAATACCTATCAGCTTAAATTATGCATCTGACCCACCCATTCAGAAAAAAAGAGGGTGGAAGTTGGGGGTATGCAAACCTCCCCTTTTGCTGGGACAGACCCATAGGGCTCTAAATTTGTTGACCAGGCGCAGGCGCAGTGAATGGGGGGAGCGCTGCGCCAACGAGGTGTATCCAGGCGCATTTTGCAATTTCGTGCCGGCGCAGCCTGGTGCAAGTACTCCTCTGTCCCGCCTCCGTCCCTCCTGCCGGCGCAAGTGGCAAAGAGGGAGGAGAGAAGGCGTGAGTGGGTTTAACACAGCCGAGTCAAATCTTCACCAATCAAATGAGCTCCTCTCCTCATCTTTAAAAGCACCATAGGCGAGGCGCAGTGCAAATTTCGTTCGACATGGATGAAGTAGGACACAGTAGCAACACCAGACGGCCAAACTTTAGCCAGGAGGAAGCTGATGTTTTGGCCAGGGAGGTTCAAGCTCAGAATGGCCAAATACAGGCCCGGCTCCAGGATGCGATATAGTGAGGCTTAGCCCCCCCTAGCGGCATAACATGCCCCCCCAAGCAAAATTATTTGAAGGCGTTCAAATCCTGAAAGTAAATCAAAATCGCTATCGCTTGATTTCATGTTGGTGCACTATTTACCAAATTATAATGTTTAATTCAGTTTAGAAAACATTCATTTTTTTATGTTAGGCAACTACCCAATCAAAATTTTATCTTTTTGCGGATTTCCTTCACGTGATGCGCCAGGCAGCAGTATCTAGCGAATTTCTATTGGCCAGACCGCTAACTGTTGATATGTTCAGTCGGAGCATTGACGTCGAAAATAAAAGTTGGTAGCAAAACGTTTTCTGCGAGCCAAAATTGATATCCGGAAATTTTTAGAAGCAAAAATGATCGAGGCGAAGGGGAGGAGAGGGGACCGCACCTGGAGTTACAAACGCCGTCCACGGAGTGAGGAGCAACATGCAACCGCTTAAACTAACCGTGGAATGGAGCGAGGAGCAGCAGCCACGACTAGCCACAGCTAACAATGCGGCAAGTAGCAATAGTCCTATTCACGCTGTAGTTAGCAGCTTTGCACCGGACGATTTGGGAGTTGACAGGCCTGCTCAGCCCACCTTGGGCAAATTCCCTGTTAGTTTGTTTCATGGTCAGAAACGGTCTTTCGTGAGCCAGTGGTACAACGTCAGGGAGTGGCTGGAGTACAGTATCAAGGCCGACGCTGTTTTTTGTTTCGCTTGCCGTAAGTTCGGAGGTGACTCTGGGTCCGTGTTCACCAAAATGGGATTCTCTCACTGGAAGCATGCAATCGAAAGAGACAGAGGCCTGAACAAACATGCTGCATCGAAAGAACACATGGAGAATATGACTAGATGGAAAGAGAGAGAGAGACGAGCTAACACTGGCAAAGAAGTGTCGACAATGGTTAACACAGACCAGTTAGCGAAAAACCGCTATCATCTATCTGCGATCATTGATATGGTTGAATTTTTAGCGTCAAACCAGTTAGCCCTTCGTGGTAGCAAAGACGCGTTTCAGTCGCGAGAGGAGGACAGCTGTGGTCTTTTTCTCTCTTTGTTTGAATACACTCTAAGGAAAGATCCAGAATTACAGAAGATATTGATGACAATACCCGAAAATGCGCGATATACTTCCCACGCGATATACTTCCCACAAAACGAGTTGATACGCATAATGAGTGACATAATAACTGAGGAAATTGCGAATGAAATTGGTGAGTCCTGATACACTATTAAAGCGGACGGCACACGGGGGCGCATGGGGGTAGAGAATATTTCAATAGTTCTTCGATTTGTCACAGATAATTATGAAGTGAGAGAACGGCTGCTAGCCTTAGCCAGTGCAGAGACTGGTGATGCACAGACTCTAGCAAATATTATTCTCTCTGAGTTACAGAGAGTTGGACTCGATCCATCTAAGATACTGAGCCAAGTGTATGACGGTGCATCCGTTATGTCAGGAAAGCACGGAGGTGTGCAACAGGTTCTACAGGACAGACTGGGGAGAGAGATCCCATACGTACACTGTTACAACCGCCAGTTACATTTAGTAGTCATGAAGAGTATGTCAGATGAAATAGAAATCGAAAATTTTCTGGCGGTATGTGGCACACTGCATAAATTTTTTAAGAAACCCACTGTAGCAGTTCACTTTAAAGGTGAAAAACTGAAGCGGCTCCTTGAACAGCGTTGGACAGGGCATTTAGCCACTGTAACTGCTGTGCTCCGATCCTGTGATGACATTTGTTCCTTATTGACTGAAATTGACAGCAGCAACAAATAAGGAGCTGAATTGCGCATTGAGGCGACGGGTTTACTTAAGGCCGTCACTGCCCGCAGCTTTGAGTTCATTGCGCGAATGCTTCACACAATACTCGATTTGCTTGATCCTCCCAACACACAATTACAAGCACAAAGCGCAGATCTCCTCTCTGGTCTAGTACTCGTCCGAAGTGCGGCAGAATGCGTAGCAAAACTTCGCTGCGAGAGTGAATTCAGCACCATTCTGGAACGGTGCCACGCACGCGATGCTGAAAGGGCACAAAAACGGAGAAAAGTGCAGAACAAAAATCTAGAGGGCTTCGTGGTTGAAGCAGGAATTGGACAGAGAGAAAGTGATGACGAAGAAGGCCAGGATAATGAACTTAGGAGGTTGTTTTATAGCACTATCGATATTGTATTAACAGAAATAGACAGAAGGTTCAGTGCAAGGAACGGTGAATTGATCAAGGCATTAACAGCACTTGACCCACGTAGTGAAAATTCTCTTGATGCCATGCTGGTACAGCCAATCTTGACTTTATCTGCAATTGATGCTAAAGAATCCCAGTTTAAGGTTGCTCGTGAATTTCTTAAAGAAAGCATCAGCGTTGATGAGAACTGAACAATCTCCAGCATTCTCCGCACTTTCCACACTACCCTTAAGTCAATGCCCACTGTTGTTATGGCATACAAGCATGCACTCACTTTCGGCGCGTCAACCGCCATGTGCGAGAATTCCTTCTCGACACTGAAAAACGTTTTTACGGACAAAAGACTGGCTATGTTACACGACCGGAAAGCGCACTTGGTTTTGTTGTCATTCGAAACGGACTTGACGCGAAGATTTCGACATGAGTGGAAAGACGCTGTGCTGAGGAGATTCAATTCTCAGCGGAATCGCCGCCTTCAACTCTACTGACAGGCAAATTCATTATTATCTGATGTGTCATTTTGAAGTTATGTGAGTCTGTCATATTTCAGTTAAATTAAATACCTACCATCACTATTGTGAATGTGAGAAGTTAGTTAATTTGCAGAACACATAGCAATTTTTTTTTTCCGTCTGAAGGCGACCAATTGATAAGTTTAAAATTTGGTATGATTTCTGTTGACCAATATTTTTCGTTGGGTAAATAGACTACAGTAACAAAACCACAGCCCTAAAGCATATGTTTACTTTATATGAAATAAGTATTGTATACTTCTATAGCCAAGGCCATTTAATGGGTACATCTGCCGATGGTCTGATTGGTGATTTCCCATCTTAGAATCTCTTGCCCCCCCTATTATTCATAATGCCCCTCTTATGGTTTTGCCCTGGAGCCGGGCCTGGCCGAATATATGGTCACGCAAACAGACCTCCGCGGGCTGATGATGCAAAAGCGGCCGTGGGATTCTAAACCCCCCTAAAACCACGGCTGCCGCTTTTTTCACGGCAGTGCAAATGTGAGGCCATTTCATAATTTTGTGTGATTATAAAGAGGGAATCAAGAATATATTGTTTTTGAACGAATTAAATAAAAAATTACCAATAAATACATATGAATTTATTACGTACAATAATTAATTATGCTGACAAACACGTTATATGAGGAAACAGCAACTTGAGTCAACTTTTGCCCAATTGCGTAGCCCTACTGCAACCAGAACGAATCCGACAAGGGGTGCACTTGACGGCTGTGTAAGCCTATAGACTACCTTTAGTAGGCTAATAGTACACAACAATAAAAGTTATAATAATAATAATGTTTAGATAAATGTAGCCCAGATCAGGCTGTGTTTCGAAAGCCGTGTTCACACTGGACGCGAAACAAATTTTCCGCACGATAGATTACATTCAAAGTCAATGCAAAGACGCGAATACGCGAATACACGCGAAACGTGTATTCGCATCTTTGCATTGACTTTGAATGTAACCTGTCGTGCGAAAAAATTCGTTTGGCGTTCGGTGTGAAAGCAGCTGAAGGACACATACGCACATAGCCTACACACGCACTCTCGCGCCCACATGCACTCACATCTCTCTCTCTCTCTCTCTCTTTCTCTCTCTCTCTCGTACGTTGCAGACAGGGGTATTTGCGGTCAAAGCCACGGCCGCAAAAAAGCGGCTACGGCGCTCAAAGTAATTTAAAATCCATACTCACGTTTTATAACAGAAGTTCAAAACTTTGATATAACATAGAAAACACATATTTAGAAAAAGTCATGGACGGATGGACTAATATATTTTACTGACATGAAATATCATGCATTACTAACATCAGTGCCGCATAAAAAGCAGCAGCCGCGGTTCTAGTGTTAAGGACAGAGCTGTGCAGCCAGGTGGTCTCTCCTCTCCCGTGTGCGCTGCTGCTCTCCCTGCTGATACGGCACATGCAGTTCAGCCTCTCTCTGTCTCAAGTCCTGTAATGTCTCCTGCGTGAGGTCAAAGTGACATCCATGGCGTACAACTATGTTGTGTAGCACGCAACATGCCACAGAGAATGCACGGACACTCTGAGGGCTCTCAGGTCGAGTTTCCATTACGCGTGCCAACCGCCTTTGATCTGACATCAGGACAATCGATATAGAAACTATAATTTATGTGCTGATTCAGATAGTTACATTAAATAGTGGTTGCTGTAATTATTTATTGCGTTGAAATGTGCCTGACATTCTGGAAACCTGCCTGTGAGGTTTCGTTGACATGTGCACACTGTGCGCTGGTCAGCCAATAGCCAAATTACCACTGCACAGAAAGTAAACCAGGTTGGAGCTGGCGAGCTCTCTGCGCACTTTCGGCGGAGCCTTTTGCCATGAAATTGTCCCTGCGTCATGATGAATATGTGACACCTCCCCTTACTACGCCGGCACACCCATCTCTGCGCACGTCCGTCTACCAAATTGCCAAAGTGGCTGCGCACGGTGTTGCACCGCACGAAATTACCACTGCGTGGGCTAGGCCACGCTGCGCCACCCTGCGCTGCGCCAAGAAATTAGAGACCATAGCGATAATTTGGGACATCTAAATTATATTTGAACACACTTTTATTTTTTTAAGAAAATATGAAGAGCCACTCCACAAGAGATTGACATTTGGTGTGCAGTTGACCCCCCTGGAATTGAATGGAACTTGGCGCATAGGTAGATACGAGTGTCTCACGGAAAAAGCCAAATTTTTAGGTCCGTGTCTTACTTTGCCTGCCGGTGGCACCACTTGGAAGCCATTAATATGGAAGCCCATAGTGGACAATATTCAAATGAAAATGTAATCCCACTATTGCATTATAATTTTCCACTTATGAATGAGTTATTTGAGACAATATTAAATTGAAAATGCATTAATCCAATTATCACTTTCATTTTCATATACACATATGGGAAATTTATGACTATATTCAAATGATAATGAAAAGCTGTTTGACATTTCATTTTCAAAGTCATGCTCTGCAATACAGTGGACAATATTCAAATGCAATAAGCAAAACAGCACCCCCAGCCTATTGCATTTACATTTACATGTCATCACGCTCTTTTAGGGTCAACATGATAATGAAAATGCTGTTTTCTAATCACTTGGAAATAATAGTGATATAATAATGATGACGACATTTGACATTTCATTTTCAAAGACTTATCCTGCAATACATGGGACAATATTCAAACGCAGTAAGAGAAACAGCGCCTCCCAGTCCATTGCAGTTTCAAATACATGTCACCACGCTCTTTTTGGGACACAATGAAAATTAAAATGCAATCTGTCAGCGTCTCATCAAGGCGGGTCTTCCGCTAGGGCGTCACTCATTAGAGCGCGGCGAAACCATGTTCCTTATTTGCATACCAACCAATCAGCTTCTGGGTAGCGCTTGTACGCACGGAGGCTTACTGATAATGTCACGATGGCTAGGCTGCTATGTATTGTGTGCCATCGCGCATTAGGCGATGTTGTGCTTTGGATGTAGCCATCTTGGCAGCTAGTATGCTAGCTAACGTTAACTAAGGAAAATATTTGTAAATGATCATCACATTAAAGCGATATGATTTGATTTTTGCCCCAACTCTATTAACTGAGTTAGCTGTAATATGCATGAACTTATCCGAGGCTTCGCGGCAGTGCTGTGCAACTGCAACCCAAGTGTGCTTGCAGATTTCAGAGACGTTAGCTAGCTTGCTAGTGAGTCTAAAAGCAATCGCTTAGGTACAGCTAGCTAGCTAAGATGCCTACTGGAGAAGCTCTTACAGCCCTGATTTGTCACTTTAAACGCCATCTCGCACACACGACCTCTTTCACCATCGATTAGCAGCTGCTTTTACCTAAAGAACAAACTGACAGTTCAGCCTGAGACATGTTATTTCATAGCTAGTTAAAGCAGCATTATCCTTCCATGCGTGCTATAGCGTATTACATTACTCCAGATAAAACGCTATTCGTCTTCCCACCCTGCTGACGCTAGTTAGGGGAAAAGTTTGTCATCATTTTTGTGCTTAATCGCTGTGATTCGGTTTTTGCTAGCTGACGATTGCTCTTGTGCTTGCCGAGTTGCAAGTTCGCCACTCCTGAAACATGCACAATGTATGCATCATGCAGAATAGTCCGATAAACCGCCAGCAGTCAGGCTGCCGCTGTTCCTGGTTTTATCGCGATTCCCAAGTCACGTAGCAATGGGAGAAGTTTTGATGACTGGCTGAAAACAATGTTCCTCACTTGCTAACTTAACCTGCTGAAATATGAACTTCTTTGTATGTTTGGCAGCACTTTTGAACGTCCCAAGAGTACTATCAGATTTCTGGGAGATTTAAATGGATATCTCATTACCTGGCTAGCTCAAGAACAATCTGCAAGCACAAGAGCAATCGCTGTCGGCTAGCTAGCTTGTGAAGCTAGGGCAAAAACCGAATCACAGCGATTAAGTATAAAAATGATGACAAACATTTCCCCTAACTAGCGTCAGCAAGGTGGGAAGACGAATAGCGTTTTATCTGGAGTAATGTAATACGCTATAGCACGCATGGAAGGATAATGCTGCTTTAAATAGCTATGAAATAACATGTCTCAGGCTGAACTGTCAGTTTGTTCTTTAGGTAAAAGAAGCTGCTAATCAATGGTGAAAGAGGTCGTGTGTGCGAGATGGCGTTTAAAGTGACAAATCAGGGCTGTAAGAGCTTCTCCAGTAAGCATCATAGCTAGCTAGCTGTACCTAAGCGATTGCTTTTAGACTCACTAGCAAGCTAGCTAACGTCTCTGAAATCTGCAAGCACACTTGGGCTGCAGTTGCACAGCACTGCCGCGAAGCCTCGGATAAGTTCATGCATATTACAGCTAGCTCAGTTAATAGAGTTGGGGCAAAAATCAAATCATATCGCTTTAATGTGATGATCATTTACAAATCTTTTCCTTAGTTAACGTTAGCTAGCATACTAGCTGCCAAGATCGCTACATCCAAAGCACAACATAGCCTAATGCGCGATGGCACACAATACATAGCAGCCTAGCCATCATGACATTATCAGTAAGCCTCCGTGCGTACAAGCGCTACCCAGAAGCTGATTGGTTGGTATGCAAATAAGGAACATGGTTTCCGCTCGCGCCCCTAATGAGTGACGTTCTAGCGGAAAACCCGCCTTGATGAGACGCTGACAGATTGCATTCAATTTTCATTGTGTCCCAAAAAGAGCGTGGTGACATGTATTTGAAAATGCAATGGACTGGGAGGCGCTGTTTCCCTTACTGCGTTTGAATATTGTCCCACGTATTGCAAGGTAAGTCTTTGAAAATGAAATGTCAAATGTCGTCATCATTATTATATCATTATTATTTCCAAGTGATTAGAAAACAGCATTTTCATTATCATGTTGACCCTAAAAGAGCGTGATGACATGTAAATGTAAATGCAATAGGCTGGGGGTGCTGTTTTGCTTATTGCATTTGAATATTGTCCACTGTATTGCAGAGCATGACTTTGAAAATGAAATGTCAAACAGCTTTTCATTATCATTTGAATATAGTCATGGATGTTCCATATGTGAATGTGAAAATGAAAGTGATAATTGGATTAATGCATTTTCAATTCAATATTGTCTCAAATAACTCATTCATAAGTGGAAAATTATAATGCAATAGTGGGATTACATTTTCATTTGAATATTGTCCACTATGGGCTTCCATACATTAAAGTGGCTTAGTTTTGCTGTCAACACCACATTTTACGTCAACGATCATGACTTAAGGATACACAGTACCAAATATGTTACACTTTTATCATGACCTCAGACACTTCAAGCCTGGTTAAACATCAGCGCCACATCAGCGCCAAACTGGGTAACTACGTTATTGAGCCAGAATTATTTGAGAAATAACAATAAAAATTGAAAATGGGAATGGGAATAAAATAATATCCCAGATATATACCAATCTAGAATGCTTTATTATGTGTTTACTCACAACAAGACTATCATTTTCAGTGAATAGTACCTTGGTATCTTGCTGGGTTAGTGCAATGGATGGCCGGAAAGATGGTCGAAGTTGATTTTGGTGCAAGTTTGCCGTATATTTTCTCAGTAACCCAGATATGTACTGTGGGGAACTCTATTTTCAGGAATACCAAGCTTTTCTTTGGTAGTATCTACACTTTCAAGCTAGACAGAGCCAAAGTTGGAGGAAAACTTAAAACGGACCATTTCATAGCAGATTGTGCCTGTGTTTAGGTGGCATTATTTTGTTTACCCAGCAAGATAGAGATCTGAAATTCTCTGGATACACAGTCCCTTTGGGGTACATTACAGCATTAGTAAAATCTCAATGGTTGTATTTTCAGTGTAGATGATATTCAACATCAAAAGTCAGAAAATTTCACCCTCAGGGGGCGCTGTATGCTGGATACAAGTACTGGCTATCCCCAGCAATGTACCAAAGAATTTTTTTTTTTAATTGTGATGCACACAGCTAGTTTTCTGAGAAAATGAAGAGTTTGGTTTGGTGCTATGCTGGGTAGATATCTTTTTGACTAAAGGTGGCGCTTTAAAGAGCTAATGTTCTACCGACTTAATATTCCATATTCCCACACATATACCAAAGTTCTGCCTTTTGATATAGAAGAACTACATGCACAGTTGTACATAAAATTTGTAATCCCTTTGGCATATAACTCTATTGGTTGCAAACTGGTGGTGATTGTGAGTGTTACAAACACACAATACATGTATTATTACCAAGTGCGGGTACAGCCCAGTCAGAAATGTACAGAAAGTTAAAAAACATGACCAGTCCAAAAAAAAAAAATTCCAAAAAACAACTAATGTAAAAGGAGTATCAACAAAAGTACGTATACAGACATGCATCAACAGTATACGTAAAATAACAGTCCATGATTTGAACTCTGAAAAAGAATCTTAGTCACACAACTGAGTACATAAAGATAGAATATTAAGTACTAAAGTTAAAACTGTTTTATACTTTTCATGTTATCCAAAGTGAAATGACGTCGACCCAGCATGTGACTTGCTCTATCCCTCAGTCTGTTTTTGGAATTGGACTGTGGGCTGGGGGCACCTGGTGGTGCGTGCCAGAGGTGCTCCTTGGCCTTGGCCCTGAGCAGCTATCCAAGGCGTTCTTCGTTCGATCTGGGTCGATGTTACCCTCGGAGCCAGTTGAGCCCTAGGGAAGCCCTACCGCACTAGATTGTGGGTCTCTACAGGGCGGTTTACGGCCTGTTGATAGTAAGCTTGTCTGTCTTTGAATTAAATAGCTGGCTACAGCCTATATGGCACAATAGTTGCGTCAAAACCCACAGCTTGGTATGCACCAAATGGGAAGTCTGAAAAAGAAATCCTGCCCTCCCACCCAGCCGGTGGGACGCGACTGCTATGCCCTTTTTCTTACCTAAGCACCCTGCCCTTGGGAAATCATAGAATTAACACTGAAGCCTGCTCACTAATTCTAATAGCAAAGGAAAAATGCTGAGCATTTGTTATTTTCTGAAAATGCACCAACACCACAAAACTGTACACTGTACTGACTACTGGTAAGATTCTTGCATGTTGACACAATGCTACAATCACCACCAGCATTCTTTTCCAATTTAAAACCAACCCATCTTTATACCAAAGAGATGACAAATTTTATTTATAACTGTGCATGTACTTCATATATGTCAAAAGACAGAATTTTGTTATATGTCTGGGAATATGGAATATTAGGTCAGTAGAAGTTTAGCTCCTTGGAGTTCCACCTTTGGTCAGATAGCTATCCACCCAGCATAGTGCCAAGCTAAACTCTTCATTTTCAGAGAAAACTAGCTGTGTGTATTGCAATTCAAAAACAATTTCTTTGGTACATTGCTGGGGATAGCCAATATTTGCATCCAACCTACAGCGCCCCCTGGGGGTGAAATTTTCCAACATTTTAAAGATTTTTTTTTTGGTATTTTTCCTTTATTTGACAGTTATACAGTGTAGAGAGACAGGAAAGTTGGGGGAAGACATGCAGCAAATGACCTGAGCTGGAATCGAACCCAGGTCGCTGCGGGAAGGACACAGCCTTTATGGTACGCGCTTAGACCGATGAGCCACCGGGCTGGCAAATTTTCCAACATTTGATGTTGAATATCATCTACACTGAAAATACTACCATTGAGATTTTACAAATGCTGTAATGTACCCCAAAGGAACTATGTACCCAGAGAACTTTAGATTTGCTATCTTGCTGGGTAAACAAAATAATGCCACCTAAACATAGGCACCATCTGCTATGAAATGGTCCATTTTGAGTTTTTCTTCAACTTTGGCTCTGTCTAGCTTGAAATTGTAGATAATACCAAAGAAATGCACAACAAATGGCATTTACCACCACAGTACATATCTGGGTTACTGAGAAAATATACTGCAAACATGCACCAAAATCAATTTCGACCATCTTTCTGGCCGTCCATTGCACTAACCCAGCAAGATACCAAGGTACTATTCACTGAAAATGATAGTCTTGTTGTGAGTAAACACATTATAAAGCATTCTAGATTGGTATATGTCTGGGATATTATTTCATTCCCATTTCCATTTTCAATTTTTATTGTTATTTCTCAAATAATTCTGGCTCAATAACGCAGTTACCCAGCTTGGCGCTAATGTGGTACTGATGTCTAACTGGACTTGAAGTGTCAAAGGTCATGATGAAAATATGACATATTTGGTACTGTGTACGCTTAAGTCATGATAGTTCATGTAGAAATGTGGTGTCAAAACCAAAACTGAGCCACTTTAGTGGCTTCCAGGTGGCGCCACCGGCAGGCAAAGTGAGATACGGACCTAAGAATTTGGCTTTTTCCATGAGACACCGTATCTATCCATGTGCCAAGTTTCATTCAATTCCAGGGGGGTCAACTCCTCAACTTCTTCAAAAAGTGCCATTTTCTCACGGAATGGCTCTTAATGCTGCTATGCTAATGCTATATACTTTGAACACCCAGCCTAATGCACAGCTGCGTAGTGGCGCGGGAAGTGGAAGAGGCCTAGCTGTGGTCCTGATCTCTTTTATGATATCAGTTTATGGGATCCTTTTTCATTGAATAATTTTTGGACAGTATTCCCCTCTTGGTTTCAACAGTTCTCATCTTATCTACCGTTATGTATGAGCGTTTAATGTAAAGCACTGTATATCATTTGTAAATGGAGATTTGTTACACACTGTTTTTGCTGCTTTACTGGTCAGCCATTTGTTTATTTTGTTCATCATTTAGCACCCTCTGGCGGTATGTCTGTAGCAAAACATGATCTGTTGCAATACCCATTGTTTGTGATGAAATAGAGTAGTGCTTTCTAGAAGTTTCTGGCATCTTCTTGCCTGGAGGGGGCCGGATCACCCAGGACTCCTGTAGATCTTTCCAGAATGTTCCTAGTCTATATAAATGCTGTGATTTTGGTCACTAGAGGGAAGGGGGTTTTTTTGCATCAGAGTTACATAGTGGCATTAGAGTGTTATTATAAGATTGCACAGTGGATTATTTGTAGAAATTTTTGGACCTAATCAGTGAAGAATAAATTTAAGTAGTCATTGCTGGTTCTCTTTGTTGTGATTTTCAAGTCATAACACTACCCATATTTATCATTGATTTGATTGTAAACTTTTTCATCTGTCTGAAAAGAAATGACTATAATAATCTCTGTCGGCGTCCTCGCCGAAGCCACCTGAACTGGTTGTGGGGTTGTGTTCATTAAATTCCTAATTTCTTTGAATTTCAGGTCGGATGCGCTACTGACAGGGGTGATATTATTGTCTGTGCTTCAGTTATTTCATAACCATCTATTCCTTCATTTCAGGGTTGACTGTTGACAAATCCACAACCATTTGTTTTATATTATTGCATTGTCTTATTTAATCTTTCTCGTTTCAGAGCAAAAACCGCACTTTCCGATGTGACGTTTGCGAGGCCACATTTTCAAGACAGGATAATCTCAAGCGGCACCACCTTCGTGCGCACAAAAAGGCAATGGAAGATGACAACTCCGTCTCTAAGACAGAGTGCATGCATCCAAGCTGCAGTAAGACCTTTTTCCACAAGACTAAGATGCTAGAACAGGGGTGGCCAACCCTGGTCCTGGAGAGCCGCAGTGTCTGCTGATTTTTGGTGTTACTCTGCACTCGATTGATGGATTAAAGTAGTTGACTACTCACTAAACTGATCTCACCTGGTGTCTCAGGTTTAATTTGGTAATAATGAGCCAATCAAGCAATTAGCAGGAACAACCCACAAGACTCCTAGAGCCAGTTAAGCAGACTTGCAGGTAGTGACAGCAATCTATGCGTAAACCAAGATTTGTCAATGTGGTTGGATATTTAGCCTAGTTGTAATGCAGACAAAGTAGAAGTACAGAGTACAGATAAAAGTTTATTGAGCAGGGGTGGATAACGCTGGTCCTGTAGAGCCAGAGGGTGTGCTGAGTTTGGTTTTCTCCACCCGATTTAAACCTATGACACCAGGTGAGATAAGTGAAGTGTGTAATCAACTGCTTTAATTCATCAATCAAGTGATGAGTATCACTAAAAACCAGCAGACACTGCATTCTCCAGGACCAAGGCTGGCCACCCCTGTGCTAGAACATCTGAAAGAAGAGCACGGGGTAGAGTGCGACACGAGCAATCACTCATTTGCCTCATACCCAGAGTTCATGGAGTGGAAAGAGAAAGAGGAATTACAGAACTGTATATACTTCAGCAAACAGAAAGGCTGTGCATCTGGAAAAAACACTGAGTATTCATACTTCATTTGCCAAAGGGATGGTTCTGGCCAACCACACAGAGCAGAAGAAGAACCAGGCCGGAAAACGGACCGTAAATTTAACAAAGGACAGGTTAAAGACGGAACAATTTGTTCAGCCAGGATGATTGTGCACAAACATTTGGAGACCGGGAAAGTCGAAGTCACGTACATCCATTTGCATAGCCATGAACCATCTTTTAAGGACACACAGCACCATCCAGTACCAAATTCTGTAAAACAACAGATGAAGGGAAAGTTAGCCTTAAATGTTCCTGTACCAAATTCCCCAGTCAGGCATAGTTGGGGCCACCTACAGTGCTGTTGGGTCCTCATTGGGTATTTGGCTGTGTTGCAGTTACATGGCAGCAGCCATATTGAGTGTGGTTAAGTTGAGAAATGGTATGCGTGCATGAGAAAGTAAGTGCAGATAATTGTTGTAATTTGGATCACCTTTTAACTGATTAATGGTGTATAACTCACATATATGGCACTTTAAGTTCTCATACTTAAATGTTGTGGCAGATTCTCCGTGTTTTGTGTTTGTAGACATGTTAATTGACCACTGTTATTAAGTTAGCTACCAGGCTAGGTCACATGTTTCGCAATGTCATGCAGGATTTTCAAGAGGTCAGATGCTTTCTTGAGTTGAATTCTTTCTGTGTTAATTTCTCGCAGTACATATTGCCAAGTTCTTTGTAACATTGACCACACGATTTGTTTTCATTAATGAACGATTCTTTGTATTGAGCGAAATCATTTCCTAATAATGCTGTGTTAGACATTATGCATAGTTACATATTTTGACTTTAATGTATCTGGATCACATAATTAACATGCATTGTTAAACTCAATGCTGCATATTTTATTTACGCTTCTGTTGTTATGCCTGTATTGCAGAAAACCATATCAAACCTCAATGTCAGTAAACCTTTAAATGGCAAACTCTGCGTCCATGTCATCACTGCTTCTCATCGGAGCCCCCAAGGTGAAATAGGCATATTTTAAATCGGCATCAGCGCTCAGAATCCCTAACATGGTCCTTCGAGCCAGATGCTCATTTCACCTAGGCAATATGGATCAGGAAACGCAGAGGTTATCCGTTGAGGCTGCAGACAGAACCACTTCAGGAGTAAGGAGACGTCAGATCCCATTTCATCTTCTGCCCTATCAGGTGACACTACCACAATCCTTATTGTCATGTGGCATCATCCCAAGCACTCTCGATAGAGTTCAGGGAGCCAGCCAGATGGTCGACACTGCCACACAGCTAGCTCACAGAGGACTGGCCACAGCACTACAGCTAACACCAGTGTCTGGGCTATCACTAAGGCAGCTTAGAGAGGATTTCATGATTCACAGCGCTTGCAGAGGTGAGGAACAGGATTTCGTTGACAAACTCAGCAGTCAGTTGCAGGACGCTCAGTGGTCTTTCCATCGTCAAAGCCCCCTAGCGGAGGAACAAGGTCCAGAGGAGGAGCTGGTGGGAGATGACCAGTCAGATGAGGACTCTCTGGTCTCGCAATACAAAATTAAATGCATATTGGATTTGCACAGCATCTCCCCTCGTAAGCCCAGCCCCACTGCAGTACCAAGCCTTCAGGTTCAGTCATCAGCATGGCAACCACAGGTTCAGGTAACCACCTCTGTGACCCCAACCTGCACTCTGACATCCTCGTTACCCCATATAATTACATCTTCAAAACTGCTATCTTCCACACTGGATCAAGCTACTGTACAACTTGGCAACAACACAACTTAACAGTTCACACCGTTGATGCTGTTGATGTAACAATCCTTACCCCAGCCGCTGTCTGTGCAGCCAGCTTCCCAGTACCTGTCTGTGCAGACGCCATACCAGCTGCCTGCTACAGGGCTTCCTCAGCTAATCCAAGCCCAAGAGTCTGTGCGGTCTCTACCCCAGCCGTTGTCTGTGCAGCCTGCTTTCCAGCCCCTGTCTACGCAGTCTTTTTATCTGCAGCCAGCTGCGGTCCAACTTTCTGCTCAGCCAGTGTACCCACCACCAACTGCACAGCAAACATATCAGTACATGCAGGCGATACCTCAAACCCCATTGGTGCATCCTGTCTACCAGTCCCCAGTAGTACAGACGCCTTACCAACAGACAGTTTCAGGCAATGTCCAGCCAACTAAACAACTAGCGTCAGTCCAGCCTACGCACCAGCCTTTTCCTGCTGGTTCTTATCCAGTGGCACATCATCCACCTCCTGCAGTACCTGTTCAGCCCATGTACTAAGGTTCTGCAGTTCAGTTAGTCCACCAACCACTCCAAGCATTGTATCAACCACAGCCTGTGGTTCCAGTCCAGTCAATCCTTCAACCACCACAAGCAGCGACAACTCCATTCGGGTATCAGCCTGCTCAAACAGTGCCTGGACGGCCAGCCTATCAGCAGCCACTTGCTCAGCAACTCCTTCAGCCTGTTCTGGTGCCCAAACTTCCTGATCTCACTACTGATAGTGAAAGGGAGTTTACTGACCTCAAGATGGCTCTCGATAATCTGCTGGGTCCCCAGACAGAACTGTCAGAGCACTATAAGTTTCGTGTGCTAATAGAACACCTAGTCTTGGAAGAGGCACGACTCATAGCACAGGCCTGCCGCTATCATCCACAGCCCTACAGCACAGTGATGCAAGCTCTGCAGCGCCAGTATGGCCAACCCCATCAGCTTGCCCAGAGCGAGATTGCAGCCATACTCAACATGCCAGAGGTGAAAGCAGGTGATGCCAAAGCCTTTCAAAGATTTGCTCTTAATGTTGACCTCTTAGTTGGTATGCTGCTATCACTTGAAGGTCCACAGGAAATGGAGCTGACCTGCACTGGACTTGTTGATAGATTGCTCAGCAAGTTACCCAAACACTACCTTGATCGCTTCGTTGAGCACCTGCAAGTTAGGGGCAGGTTACAGACATCCAGTCTTAACCCTTACAACCTGCAGGATCTGACACAGTGGTTGAGGTTGAAAGCTGAAGCACAGAGGTTGTCCGCCAAAATGGCCCAGTGGCACCATGCTGAGAGGCAGCTGACCCAACGGAAAGATTCCACACCTGGCCCCAGAAGGAGTCAACCAGCTACTATTTACAACGGGAGTGAGCAACCTAAAGTTAAGGATCAATCTACCTCCAGTCATCTCTCCAAATCCCAGAAAACATCTAAGCCAAAACAGATCTGTCTGTTCTGCAAAAGTCAGGACCACTACCTCTCGCAGTGTGAAGAGATAGCCAAGCGCCAACCAGAACAGATTGTGAAGTGGATCCAGGATGGGAAAAGGTGCTGGAAATGTGGGCGTACCAGCCACAGCCCAGATGAGTGTACTCTGAAGAAGGCATGCAGTGACTGCAGTGGAATACATCTGCAGGTACTCCATTTCATTGCAGAGCAAAGCCCTAGCATCTTGCTTGTGTCCTCACTAAGGGATAGGGTCAATTTCATGCACCCACAGCAGAACAGTCGAGTCTTTCTGAAGGTCGTGCCAGTGATCCTGCAAGCTAATCAGAAGTCACTCAAGACCTTTGCTATCTTAGACGATGGGGCTGAGAGATCTATCATCCTCTCTGCTGCAGTGAAACACCTTGGACTGGTGGGAAGGGAAGAATCTCAGGCCCTTTGGACCATTAGACAGGATGTAGCGCATCTCACTGGGTCTTCTGTGGATTTCCAGGTAACCCCGCTGTCCATGCCTAGTGCCATTTATGAAAATAAAGGGGCTTTCACATCCACTCAGCTTGCGCTTGGAGAGCAGTCATACCCAGTCGAAGCTCTCCAGAGACGTTACCATCACTTGTGAGGTCTCCCACTACACTCATTCAACAGAGCACACCCACTTCTATTGATTGGATCAGACTATGCTAGCCTGATTATTCCCACAGAGCCTGTCCATCTAGGCCCAGCTGGTGGACCAGCAGCTGTATGTACTCAGCTCGGCTGGGCCCTCCAGGGACCAGATGGACTCCTGAAGCATCGGGTACAAGCACAGCAGTGTGTGTGGGCTTCAGTTAGTTCAACAACTAATGAGGATATCCATCAGCACGTGGAACGCTTGTGACAGTTGGACCTACTGCCTTAACGAAGCGAGAAACTTGTAACAAGATCTCATCAGTACCAAGAAGCTATTGAGACCCTTGAGGCCAAAATGGAGAGAGTGGTAATTGGTGATGTCTCAGATTATGCCACCCCTCTCCTCTGGATTCGAGGTGCGCCACCCTTAAAAGCTTCAAAAGAGGCAGTCATGCTAAACCTCAGAAGTATTGAAAGGCAGCTGGGCAGGAACCCCGAGAAGGCGAAGGTATATGAAGCAGAAATTCACAAACTCATCGATGCCGGGTATGTGACAAAAATCGACAATGATGTTGCAGAGAGCACAGCTGAAGCATGGTTTTTGCCACATCACCTTGTCAGTCACAACAATAAAGATTGTCTGGTCTTTAATTGTTCCTTTGTATACCGGGGCACGTCTTTAAACCAGCAGTTACTGCCGGGACCTACACTTGGCCCATCTCTGTTGGGAGTGCTTCTGCGGTTCCGGCAACATGCAGTCGCCATGAGTGGTGACATTAAAGCCATGTTCCATCAGGTCAGGCTGTTGCTGGAAAATAGGCCCTTACTGCGATTTATCTGGAGGAACATCAGGAAAGAAGACCTGTCAGACATCTATGAATGGCAAGTTTTACCATTCGGCTCCACCTGCAGCCCGTGCTGTGCAACCTTCGCTGTCCAAAAGCATGTGCAGGACAACCGAGCTGGGAATGAGGATGTTTGGCAGTCAGTGGGGCAGTGCTTTTATGTGGACAATTGTCTGCAAAGCCTGACATTGGCTAAGTCTGCCCAACATCTCATTGACAAGATGCGAAGACTGCTAGCTGCAGGTGGCTGTGAGATTCGGCAGTGGGCCAGTAATCAGCCCTCAGTGGTGGAACATCTCCTAATAAATACACGCTCTGCGAATACCGAGTCATGGCTCATTCAGGATCACTCTAACCCACAGGAGCCGGCTCTTAGTCTAAGGTGGCACTGTCTCCAAGACGTGTTGAGCTACAAGCAAAAACCTCAAAAGCCACAAACTCCAACAATGAGGAGCATTTACAGGGTCCTAGCTACCCAGTATGATCCACTGGGACTGCTAATCCCTTTCAAAACTCAAGCAAAGGTGATGGTTCAGAAACTCTAGAGCAGCGAGAAACTGGGATGACCCGAATCTTCCTGTCGACCTGCTGCAAACCTGGACATTATGGCAACAAGAGCTTTCCAACCTCAGCAGCATTACTTTTCCTCGGTGTTATGCTCCCAGGGAGATGGACACTGAAGATGCGGAGTATGAGTTACATATTTTCTGTGATGCCTCAGAAATAGCCTATGGGTCAGTAGCCTACCTTGTGGTGAAGCACAATGGCAGTGTCCATACCGCCTTTGTCATGGCGCGATCCAGAGTGACCCCAAGATGACATCTGTCAATCCCACGCTTGGAGCTCTGTGCAGCCCTGACAGGACCCCAAGTTTGCCAGCCTCTTAAAGAAAGAGCTAACTCTACTCATTCAGCAGACTACAATGTGGACCATCTCTACCACTGTCCTGACATGGTTACAATCGGAGTCATGTTGGTTCAAGATTTTTGTTGGGACTTGGGTAGCAGAAGTGCAAGAATTGACTGACCCGTGTTCCTGGAGATATGTGGATTCGCCCGATAATCCAGGGATGATATCACCAGAGAGAAACATTTGGCGGACCTGGCTAAACCAATCCGATGGACTCAAGGGCCCCCTTTCCTTCGCAGCCCACGAGAACAGTGGCCAGAAATCCCTAAATCTAATAACAATGATGACCTCACTGACCTGCGGAAAACTGCTTTCTGTGGTGTCACAATGCAACAGGCTAATCCTAACTTGCCAGATGTCACACAGTTCACCTTCTGGAAGGCACTAGTGGAGACGACCTTGCATACCCTGCTGGAAGCAGCAGCTCCAGATGGTCAAACACCTGAGGTAAACCACTAAGAGGCTGAGGCTTGGATCCTGAGGAACAGTCAAGAGGAATGTCTTCCAGAGGAGATGAAAGCCCTTGCAGCTGGGAAGTCGGTCTCACCCAGCAGTCGTCTTGCTGCTCTCACACCTGAGATTGACAAGGAATCAGGGCTGATCCGCATAGTTGGTAGGCTCAGACACATGGAAGGTCCAAGCCTGATTGACATCCATCCGATTGTCTTGGATCCACATCATGCCAGCACCAAGCTACTAATTAAGGAGTTTGACGACTGTCTTCTTCATTCAGGTCCTTACCGAGTTTTTGCCAAAATGCAAATACAATATTGGGTCCTGCGGGGCAGACAAGTGATCAAGCGACATCAGAGAACCTGTGCAGAATGTCAGCGATGGAGGGCCTAACCTGAGACACCAATCATGGCAGACTTACCACCAGCCCGCCTAAGGCTTTTTCAACCTCCCTTCTTTTCCACTGGCATCTATTGTTTTGGGCTGTTCATGGTCAAGTTGGGCCGATGCACCGAGAAGCAATTAGGAGTCATTTTAAACGCCTCACTACCCGCTGCAGACACCTCAAACTTCTCAAAAGTCTGGAAGTCGATGCCTTCTTACTGGCCTTACGGAGGTTCATAGCCAGGCGAGGGACACCGTCGGAGATCCTCTCTGATCAGGGAACAAATTTCCGTGGTGGAGAGCGAGAGCCGAGAGAGGCATAAGCAGCAATGAAGCCAGAGTTCAAGACACGGCTGGCAGATCATCAGATTACCTTTAGGCTCAATCCACCCAACGCTCCTCATTTCGGTGCCGCATGGGAGCGTGAGATAAGAGGATCAATCAAAAATGCACTCAGATCCGCTCTCCACCACGGACAGCCATTTTGAAAAGAGTGGAAAAAAGAAGTTGCAATGGCCACACCCCCAAAATATGATATCACTGTTTAGCCACAGTTGTCCTCTCTCAGGAACAACAGAATTCATTATAGTGACATGTGTAGTATAGGAGATGTTAGCACAAACCTAACGTCCTCTACAAAGGACAAAAATGAATAGCCGGGTCTCTTAAGTTAACTTTGAGCAACAAAGGCACACAAAATGCCAAAGGGACACATGAATTTACTAAAAATGTTGCTTGCTAACAACTTTGCATCTTGAAATTCAATTTGATATTTTTACTTGGGCAATCTAATTTTATCCAATCCAACGCCTGTTCACTAGACTGTGCCACGCTGCTCGTGACATCAGTTGAACTCATTCTTTAGGCTGTGTTCGAAAAGCACACTCACGTACTATATAATAGATTCCCCAAGTGAAAATATCTGCCCATGATTTTGATGCCAATTTGAAGACTCACTGGTTTTAAAATGTGTCGCACTGGATTATTACCAAATAAAAATGTATAAAAACTATGGGTTTTAGACACTTCAATAATTCTACTTTCCGCTGAAATATACTTTGCCGAAGAGAGGTCCCCTCCTTTAAACCATGCTTAGACTAAGGTCTAACTTAAACCCCATTTAGACCTGACTTCAGAATATGGGCCATTGTGCTACTGAACACAGCTGCTTAGAGTTCTTTCAAATTAATTTGCTTGAAATGACGAAGATAAATATGACTCAGAACAGGAGCGACTCTATCATTTGCTTGCCTAATAAATTGTTTTTTTTTTTTTTAAGTAACTGTGTTAGGAAAATGAACAAATGAAAGTAGACAATCATTTGGTAAGGTTCCATAATGGCGAAGCTATGGACATGCAGCCCTTAAACTAATCATTTATTATGCAAGCAAATGATGGAGTCAAACCTGGGGCCTATTGCACAAAAGTCGGATCCTGAGATCCTGGATCGACGTCAAAGCACGGATTGCCACATCCCAAACAGCGCGTCGCTGGCTTAATTGATTGCACAAAGCCAACAGCAGGTGGAAAATGATCAGGTAAGTTAAACCGCTGCAGCTGATCCTCCTGCGTGTGCGCACAGGTCTACCTCAAATAGACCCTGAGATCGATTACAGAATCACTGATCATCACCATGGATACTCTCTCCACTCAATCGCTCTCCGTGGTGGAGAGCGAGAGCCGAGAGAGGCATATGCAGCAATGGAGCCAGAGTTAAAGACATGGCTGGCAGATCATCAGATCACCTTTAGGCTCAATCCACCCAATGCTCCTCATTTCGGTGGGGCATGGGAGCGGGAGATAAGATCAATCAAAAATGCACTCAGAGTGGTCATTGGCAATCAGTCAGTACCAGAAGATGTATTGCTCACTTTGTTGGTAGAGATTGAGGGCATCCTAAATGCTAAACCCCTAGGGTATGCGTCCTCAGACATTTCAGACCTGGATCCAGTGACCCCTAACATGCTCCTCATGGGGTGGTGGGATGCTTCATTGCCTCAGGTCACCTATGTACCGGTGACCAGACACTGCTGGCGCCATAGCCAGACCATAGCCAACCATTTCTGGTCTCATTTTACATGTCACCACCTCCCTACCTTGCAAGGTCGTTCTAAATAGCAACGACAGGTTGATGACCTTACATTGGACTTTGTGGTCATGATAGTGGACCCACAACTGCCACGTGCACATTGGCCTGCAGGTCGGATCATAAAACTCATGCCAAGCACTGATGGGCGCATCTGATCTGCTTAAGTGCAGGTCAAGGATCACAGCTATATTTGCCCTGTCGCTCGTCTCATTTGGCTCCCAGCCATCCCAGATGAAGATTCTCAAGCTCCATCACTGAAGGGAATTTCACTGGTTACACATGAGCTTAGCTCACGTGGGGGCAGCTGTACCAAATTCCCCAGTCAGGCATAGTTGGGGCCACCTACAGTGCTGTTGGGTCCTCATTAGGTCTTTGGCTGTGTTGCAGTTACATGGCAGCAGCCATATTGAGTGTGGTTAAGTTGAGAAATGGTATGCGTGCATGAGAAAGTAAGTGCAGATAATTGTAATTTGGATCACCTTTTAACTGATTAATGGTGTATAACTCACATATATGGCACTTTAAGGTCTCATACTTAAATGTTGTGGCAGATTCTCTGTGTATTATGTTTGTAGACATGTTAATTGACTACTGTTATTAAGTTAGCTACCAGGCTAGGCCACATGTTTCGCAATGTCATGCAGGATTTGCAAGAGGTCAGATGCTTTCTTGAGTTGAATTCTTTCTGTTTGAATTGCTCGGAGTACATATTGCCAAGTTCTTTGTAACATTGACCACATGATTTGTTTTCATTAATGAACGATTCTTTGTATTGAGGGAAATCATTTCCTAATAATGCTGTGTTAGACATTATACATAGTTACATATTTTGACTTTAATGTATCTGGATTGCATAATTAACATGCATTGTTAAACTCAATGCTGCATATTTTATTTACGCTTCTGTTGTTATGCCTGTATTGCAGAAAACCATATCAAACCTCAATGTCAGTAAACCTTTAAATGGCAAAAACTGCGTCCATGTCATCACTGCTTCTCATTGGAGCCCCCAGGGTGAAATAGGCATATTTTAAACCGGCACCAGTGGTTAGAATCCCTTACAGTTCCTATCACACAAATCAGGAGAGACCTTAGGGACACTATCGGAGATAGAAGCAACAGAGACGATCTTGATGTTGGGCAACTCCGAGCTTATCAATTCATTAGCCAACAACGCCTTCACGAA
Source organism: Gymnothorax javanicus (assembly GCA_029692085.1). Classification (NCBI taxonomy): domain Eukaryota; kingdom Metazoa; phylum Chordata; class Actinopteri; order Anguilliformes; family Muraenidae; genus Gymnothorax; species Gymnothorax javanicus. Next base: position 106,648,330 of record CM056195.1, read on the forward strand.
ATGCATCGGAAACTGAACGTCGATTCAAGATTATATCCAAGTGACAGCACCTCAACGTATATGCTGGTTTCCAAGCTAGAGAAAGAGAAGTAAAACCCAATACCAATGTATAAACTTCTTGGGAGTGACGTTGCCATAGGGGATCCCACCATAAATAATTTGCCGCACGCTCAGGAGCTTTTTGCCCTTGGGATTCACACAGAGCAGCAACTGAAGATGATGCATGATCGGGAGATTCTCTGTCGATAGTACTCATGGTACTGACTAATATAAGTACGGACTCCTCAATTTGATTGTTCTGACGAATTCAGACTTGGATACCCGGTTGGACATCTCATTTCAAGTCATCAGGATGAACAAACGTATTACTTTTTGTCAGAGATAAAGAAATGTTCACCCAATTTGAAGATATCGGTCATAATGTCCGATGATGACTACAGTGCGCCAAATGCTATAAAAGCGGTATTTGGAGAAGACACAAAACATTTATTATGCAAGTGGCATATACACCGTGTCTGGCAGAGAAAGCTGAGGGCTTATATCCAGGATGAACTTTTTGTCAAAGAAGTGTACAAGTTCCTTGTTGTAATCTTGGAAGAAAAGAACAGCAATAGATTTCATGAACTTGTGGACTCTTTCCAGAAGAAATACGTTACAGTGTGTGAAGAATTCGTAAAGTATTTCAATACCAACTACATGGATCGGTCAGAGATATGGGCCATGTGCTACAGGAATTTCGCCCATGCGAGAACGGACAACAACATGTTCGTGGAAGCATTCCACAGCCGACTGAAGACCTTTTACATGGGAAGGAAGCCTAACAGACGAGTCGACGACCTGGTGAATCTCCCCCCCGCCAAGGAACAGCCCCAGAAGTTCCCAGAGAGCCCCGCACACGGAATTCTGAGACAAGGGTAGGATCCAGGATATCCCAAGAAGGGACCCAGCACCGTTCCTCAGGACCATAACCCTCCCAGTCGACTAAAAACTGAGCTCCACGACCCACACGCCTCTCGGCAAAAATACGATGCACAGTGTAAACCGGCTCCCCCTCAATCATCCGCGGCGGCAGCGGAGTTTTGTCGACCGGAGCCAGAACGCAAGTGCTAACCAGTTTGAGCCTGGAGACATGAAAAGAGGGGTGGATCCATAAGGATCTAGGGAGCTTCAACCGGACTGTGACAGGATTGATCCTTCGCACAATCTTAAAAGGACCAATAAAGCGGGGAGCCAATTTCCATGACTCCACTCTCAAGGGCAGGTTCCGCGTGGAAAGCCAGACCCTTTGGCCAACCCGATAAGATGGGGCCGAACGGCACCTTCCATCTGCGGCGGTCTTTTGTTTCCATCCAGAGCGCAACAAGGAGGAACGGACCCTGACCCAAACTGACCGACGACACCGAAAAAAGTGATTAACCGAAGGAACCTCTGAATCCCTGTCAGTCTCAGGAAACAGTGGAGGCTGATAACCCAACTGAGCCTCAAACGGGTGAAAGGCCTGTGGAAGAGTTAAGCCTGATTCATGCTTCTTGCGGTCGGCGCGGTTTCAGCGGTGCGGACGGCGCGCACGGTCCCCACGAACGTCCAGTCGTTTCATGCTTGATGCGGTCAAAGCGGCTCCAAGAACATACCTGCTCTGCAGTTGCGCTACTGAATCTTATTTCTGTGATAAATACATTCATTTTCACAATCATATTGTAACTATTATTATTATTATTATTACTACCAAACACACGGCTCGATTATTTTGAATAGATTAGACAGTGCGTCGGTGTCAAAACAAATATTACTGGCCGCTCTTTCTCCACTATTACGATAATTGGGTCACTTGAAACTTCCGAAAACTAAGTTGACATGGTTTGCATTTCGGCAGTTCCTGCACTGATGTCTGGCAATGAGCATCCTTGTAGATCCGACAGGAACTGTAGTAAAGATGTTAGTATTTTCAGCTGTTTGTACGTACAGCTGGCATTTCTTTGAAGCTTTTCATTTTTAATTTTAATAGGTATACGTACTTCCGGGTCCTGAAGCTAGCCAATCATTGCAACGCGGTCTGTGCGACCCCAGCCGCGTTGTTACAAAATCCTCCAGGTGCGCGGCTCGGCGTTCTGAGCTTCCGCGGACCCTCCGCGCTCTGTCGCCTTGGTCGCAATTGCGTCATTTCACCGTGTAGGCCGTGCTGACCGCGCCGACCGCAAGAAGCATGAATCAGGCTTTACCCAGTGAATTGCGGGTATATTCGGCCCATGCTAAAAATCGACTCCACAAAGATGGGTTGTCAGCCACTAAACATCAAAGAGTATTCTCCAAGGGCTGGTTGGTTCACTCTCTCTGCCCGTTGGTCTCTGGGTGGAAACCAGAGGAAAGGCTCATGGTGGACCCCAACTGGTTGCAAAACGCATGCCAGAATTTGGCTGTAAATTGAGGGCCCCGGTCAGAAACCACATCTTGAGGGAGGCCATGCAGCCGGTAAAAATGGTCCAAAACAAGAAGGGCCGTCTCCCACGCCGAAGGCAGCTTGGGCAGCGCGATAAAGTGGGCGGCCTTAGAAAAACGGTCAACTACGACCAGGATGACCGTGTTGCCTTCAGAAACAGGCAACCCTGTACTAAAATCAAGAGCAATATGGCTCCACGGGCAGTTTGGGACGGGCAACGGCCGCAGCAGACCAGAGGGGGGGAGGTGGGAAGTCTTGTTCCTTGCGCAAATACAGCACACCGCTAAAAACTCCCGGATGTCCTCAATCATGCTGGGCCATCAAAAACGTCGGGCCAAGAACTGCTTGATCCGATGAACTCCCGGGTGACCCGCCAGACGGGAAGAGTGCCCCCACTAGAGAACTTGGGACTGCACTGCCTAAGGAACAAACAAACAGCCAGGCGGCTCCCCACCAGGACCGGGATCATCTCTCAACGCCTCCCACACAACAGACTCAACGTCCCACTGAATGGGAGCCACAATCTGAGCTGCCAGAATAACCGGCTCAGGAATGGGGTCACGACCAGAGCGGTCGTGATTCCGCGACAAAGCATTGGGCTTGATGTTTTTAGACCCCGGGTGATAGGTTAATGTAAAGTTAAAGCGGTTCAAAAACAATGACCACCACACCTGCTGAGAATTACGTCGTTTAGTCTGTTGGATGTATTGGAGATTTTTTTGATCCGTCCAAACCACAAACGGATGTTCAGCCCCCTCCAACCAATGGCGTCCAGAGGTCTAGCTTCGTAAAAAACAACGCCTCCTGCAGCCGTTCAAACGCGGAGTTCATCAACGGGAGTGGGAATCGGCTTTTAAGGCGAGACCCGGCAGGCAAAAACATGGATTTTTCATGCAGTGGTCAAATTTGAGATTTTGGGCTAGTTTACTCCTTGAATATGTATTCTTTCAAACTGCTATAAAGAAAACATTAAAATTATACATTTAGACTTTTATTTTATTACATTTTGTCTACTTGCGGCAGTAAGTTTCTTCCGAATTTACCAAAAAGTTAGCATTCCAACGCAACGAACAGTACTTTGCCTCTTCACTGAAGTCTGTCACGTCCGGTACCGTTGTAAAGCTCTGATTCTCCTGCACAACGCTGCGTAATCCAAATAAGGGCATTTTCTGTCAGTAACCAATCGTGAAAGTTCATAGGGGGATTTAAAGCTAATGACAAAATCTCATTGGCTACTGCTGGTTTCTGCTAATGTGATTCGCTCTGATGCATCACGTGGTGCGCTCTGACACTTCCGTCTTTAGCTTGCCGCGGAACCTTGGCTGCGTCCGAATAGTTAAATAATCACGTCCTATTGTCCAATTCCGAACCACTTTTCTTTAACCTCTGTGTAAAACGTCATGAGGTAAAGGAAAGGTGTAAAGGGGATTCTTTTACAGCTTAGGGAGAGAACCGCGCTAATAAGAGAATCTGAATGCACTTATACTCGGCACAGTGATCACCCGCCTCCTGCCCGTCATGTTTGTTTGTTTGAGATTTGGTGGCATGTTCGCGTTCCCGTGCCGTGGTCAGCAATTAGTCAATCAACGCAATGCATGTGTTCCATGATCGCTCCAGTTGTTTAAATCAAATAGGACCATTTGAAACGTTTTTATGCAATTCCATTGCTTTCAACCCCTAAGTAAAGAAAAGCGTGAAAAGTCTGGAGTCATAATTATTTCCATGTTACTAGTGGTGAAATACACCGAAACACATGTGAAACTGATAAACCTCCATGCACAAGTACTTAAGCTCCGCCTGAGAATCTCTTACAAACGCGCTGGTTGAATGGTTGCTGACATACGGCACGGGAACGTGAATATGACACTTAAACGGCCGAATGCGTGAAAGTTGACAGCCTTTTGTCCTAATTGTGCTGCGCCGGGTCCCTAAACATTGATACAGAAAATCATGGGTTCTACAACAGTTTATTGCTCGAGTGCAGTAATTGCAAAAGGGACACTAGTGCAGACGAAGCGTCTTTACATCTACACCAGTGGTCTTCATCGTTGTTCCTTGGACCCACTGTGTATGCTGGCTTTTGTTCTAACCACAGTTGTAACCGCAGGATTTTAACAAGCTGTTCATTAGTCTTAATTAAGTGTATTTAATGTTTAGAGCAGTTATTTGCCCTCTTAATTCACAAGATAACAGAAATATCCATGTTTGCCATCCAGAATAAAAAAATGCCATACCCACATTGCTATGCATTGGAAATAACAACATAAAATGAGAGAGAACAATGTAACTAATCAAATTAAAGATGTACTTGGCTCCTACTTGGTGAAAACTAATTGGCACATCATGACAAATTTATTCGACAAGCAAATGGTAAAGTGTCAAACCAGCTTTTGGTTAATCTAATTAATTCACCTGAAGTTTTTTGAAAGAACTTGAAACAGTTGTGTCCCTCAGCCCAATTTGGGGTTTACGGAGTTCCTCAGTGTCTCATTTGATCAGTTTCAAATGTTACAATGCTGGAAATTTCCTGCAGTATAAAAATAAAACCACAATCTTCGTGGATAATTTATTCTTCATAGCATGTATGGATGCTTCTATGTAACATTTGGCTAAAAACACTAAGTAACAATGCTAAATATGAAAAACAACTAATTAAGACATTAACAACTTGTTAAAATCCTGTGATAACAATTGTGGTTGGAACAAAAATCAGCATACACAGTGGGTCCCCAGGAACGACGTTGAAGACCACTGATCTACACGATTGCAGAGTGAGAGTAGAAGTGATATCGCGTTTGACGTGAGTTTTGTCTGCAAGTTTGTGCAGTGTAGGCCAATATGTTTATTAGTTGAATAACTACAGTTGTAGGCCTTAGATGCCTGTCATGTTATTAAATTATCAATTTTCATGAGCTTAAAATATACCACATTACTATTAATAAGGGCCTGAACATTTATTCTGTTTGTGAGCAATGGTTTCCAAAAGAAATGCATTAAATTCCCCTATGTAAATCTTTGAATGCCGTTTTCTCAAAACGAGTTTTTTGTCATACTCCAAGTCAAACTTCTTCGCCTCTGTGGAACCCATGTATACCAAACTTTGCAGTTTTACACTTAGCTATATTCTGAAGATATTTACAGAGGGATTTGTTAATATATCATCCCTAGCCTGATTTATGAGACATTTTATTCCCAAAAATATGGCGAAATTGATTTTTTTAAGGCCATGGACAGCATATTTTGATTTTCTCATTAATAAAAGCAGATATCCTTAAATCCCTCTGTAATTGTTTTTTCATCTTATATGTAAACAAAATGAAAAAAGAATTTTGCACCTGGCTTTATCAGATGTTTAGATTTATCTTCTTAAAATATATGCAAATTAGCGTATATTTAATGAGATAATGCCTAATTTGCATATTTAAACAAAAATTTCAAAAGCTTGTAATACATATTTTTTTCATACTATTGCAAGTAATCAAATGAGGAAGTTTCATGATGATATCTATTATTTAAAAATTTTACCCTATTCACCTGTAGTGTCTCGCCTTAATAGTGATATTATTATCACAGGCACTGTTGCTGTTGCTGGGTTGCTGTTGCTGTTGCTGACCTCTTGGCTGTGCTGTAGCGCTCTTCGTTGGTTACCATTCTGCTTGAGTTGAGACAGAGGAAGACATGTGGGATTGAAGCTGAAGATTCACTCTTGTGTAAACGGGGTTTTCTGAAAATAATTTGTGTGTTAAGGCTCAAACAGTAATAGAGATTAGACGATTTGCTCCCGAGGTATAACCTTTGTCGCATTAGGGGCAGGGAGAATCTTCCTCCTTCTTTTTCCCCTTTTTCCCCCTGTAACAACTCGGTGAGCAAACAGCCAAATTAAGTCGCTAATCTGGTCAAACAAAGGCGACGGGGGTTTTTGGGGGGGTTTCAGTCTCCCGGGAGCAAAGCAAAGAAAGGTAAAGTAAAATAAATTTAAACGCTAAATTTAGAGAATAAATTAAACGCTAAATAATTGTCTAACTAAGTGAATTGTGCGATATACAAAGTAAAACAGTTGTTTTCAAGGACTGAGGTACTGTCGCCTGGTTTTTCTGTAGCTGATTTAGCTTATGAACCCCAGCAAGCTCTTAACACCAAGAATATTATCGAATTACCTGGATATCTAACTATAACCCGGCTTGGTTTCATACTTGGTCGCTTGCCTTTCATACAGTCTTCTAGCCAATAAATATTGACGTTCACCGGGGTTTTTTAGTCCCTTTCATTCTCTATCCTGACTGCATTACCGCATAAACGCATTGCCAAGCTTGAATATTAACGCGAACCGCAGTTTTTGTCTTTTTCACATTTTATTATTACCGAAGGGCTCTTCTGATTAAACACATTGTAAATTACCCTATCTTTGTATTTTCCTCCGGTTGCTGTGCCTCGATCGGCTGATTAAAGTTTAACTGCTTGTTTGAGTGCTTAGGACAGCTTGTTGGGGGAGGTACCGTGTTTAGTTCGCTCACATAGTAAAAGACTTGTTTATTCGGTGCGTTTTAATTTAAGGGAAACGGGGCTTTACTCTCTTCTCGGTTACCCTTGGTTGTATTTGTGGCTAGCTAGCTAGATAAGTACTGTTTGCATTTTTGGCTGGGGATCTGAGATTTAGTATTAAGTTAGTAGGGCAGCAGTCACTTGAGTCGTCCATTCGGTTAGGTTGGAATTTAAACGGTAAGTTTTACCGGAGTGCTCCGCCTCCTCCCTCCTCCAGTTTCTCCCGGGCGTTGAAGCCAGTCTGTTTTATCTGGGTTCTCAGCTAAGCCCTGTGATATTTTTAGGTTAGTATATTAATAGTACTGGGACTAGATAAACTCAAGTCAGCTTATTAGGAGTGCTTATTACATATAGAGTTTGGCTCAATTTGGTATTTCATTTCTGTTAACTGAAACTAAGCCCCTGTTAAAAGAGGCTTATGATCCATCTACATAGTTTCCCCACGGTTTCTATTGTGACTGCTGCTTAGGGCTTCTTAGGTTAACAAGAAAAAAGCGAGCAAAGCTCACGTACCCCCGCTCCCCATTTGTCGCTCAATGAATGTCAATAGCAAATAACGCTTCTATGGAAATGTAATATGCAGGCATATTCAAATCAAGTACCAAAAAGGTCCATTTAGTGTACAAACTTGTCTCCATTGAAGCCTCCCTGTCGATTTTCATACTAAGTTGAATTAAGATTCAAGGGCAATAACTCCGTAAAAAATAAAGTTTCGGAACTGGGTTTCGAAAGTCGTTCGAGAGTATCGTCAGGAGTACCTACAAACAAAATTTAATTCATCTAGGTGTAATAGTTTCCGAGAAAACTTGTCTCCATTGATGCCTCCCTGTCGATTTTCGTACTAAGTTGAATTAAGATTCAAGGGCAATAACTCCGTAAAAAATACAGTTTCGTAACTCGGTTTCGGAACTCGTTCGAGAGTATCGTCAGGAGTACCCACAAGCAAAATGTCATTGATCTAGGTGTAGTAATTTCCGAGTAAACTTGTTCCCATTGACGCGTCCCAGCCAATTTTCGCACTAAGTCGAATCAAAGATTCAAGGGCAATAACTCCGTAAAAAATAAAGTTTCGGAACTGGGTTTCGAACTCGTTCAAGAGTATCGTCAGGAGTACCTACAAACAAAATTTCATTCATCTAGGTGTAATAGTTTCCGAGAAAATTTGTCCCCATTGATGCATCCCGGCGGATTTTTGCACTAAGTCGAATCAAAGATTCAAGGGCAATAACTCCGTAAAAATAAAAAGTTTCGAACTGGGTTTCAACTCGTTCAAGAGTATCGTCAGGAGTACCTACAAACAAAATTTCATTCATCTAGGTGTAATAGTTTCCGAGAAAATTTGTCCCCATTGATGCATCCCGGCGGATTTTTGCACTAAGTCGAATCAAAGATTCAAGGGCAATAACTCCGTAAAAAATAAAGTTTCGGAACTGGGTTTCGAACTCGTTCAAGAGTATCGTCAGGAGTACCTACAAACAAAATTTCATTCATCTAGGTGTAATAGTTTCCGAGAAAACTTGTCCCCATTGTCCACTATAGAATAAAGTACAAAATGTGACGTTTCCATGGAAACGTCAGAAAATTGACATCCCAGAAAGCTGAAAATGACTGGATGCGTAGTTTGTGACATGGTACACGATTGTACAAAGTTTGGTCGAAATATTTCCAACGGTTTTTGAGATATGACCCCGGACGGAAGGACGGACGGTCGGACGGGCGGGCCGCTATATACCCCCGCTTACTTCGTAGCGGGGGTACAATAAATTAATAAATTGTGGTTCCTCAGCTTCTGTCTCGGCATTAGTAATTTTCTTTTATCTAGGGTGAGCGAGTTCATTAGGTAGGGGGTTCAAAATGTGGCCAAAACTATGTGACGGTTGCAGGATGATCGCGCTTTTGGAAAGAGATTTCCAGGGTGGGTTTGTCTGTCACCGGTGCCAGCTAATTGAGCATCTGGAGAGCAAGATCCTTGATCTTCAGGGCCAGTTAACGGCACAACATAGTTCACAATCAGTAGAGTTCCTAGAGGAACTAAGTAGTATGTCGTTTAGAGAAATGGTGTGTACGCCAAAGCAGGGTGGTACAGGGATCCCAGAGCAGGCAGGGAGAGAAAGTTGGGTGACTGTAGGTCGACAGCGCAGGAAAGGGCGTGCACGCTGTACAGCGACAGCTCCTCCAGTGGTTGAGGTGTCCAACCGATTCCGGCCCTTGCAGGAACTCGAATTGGCCCCTGACCCTGAGAGTGAGGGGACTGATGAGCAGCAGGGCACCCTGTTGGCCTCTACCCCTCAGAAAAGAGAGTTAGTGATAGTGGGGGACTCAATACTTAGAGGAATAGATAGCTTAGTCTGTTCGCGCTACAAGGAGTCTCGTACGGTGTGTTGCCTGCCTGGTGCCCAGGTAGGAGACCTCCTGGAGTGTGCGGACGAGCTCCTGGCCAGAGCGGGGAGGGATCCAGTTGTCATGGTCCATGTTGGGACAAATGACATAGGTAAGGGTAGGTTTGAGGTTCTGCAAGGCAAATTTGTGGAATTAGCAGAGAAGCTTAGGAGCAGATCCTCAACGGTAGTGTTCTCCGGGATTCTACCGGTACCACGTGCAAGCAGAGGAAAGCAGAATTTTATCTGGAGGTTTAACACGTGGCTACGAACCTGGTGTAGGAAAGAGGGGTACAGGTTTATGGGGCACTGGAACTTTTTCTGGGACAGGGTGACCTGTTCAAGCCTGACAGACTGCACCTGAACCGGAGGGGTACCTTTGCACTGGGTCAGCGTATGTTGAGGGTAGCACAGGATTATTTAAACTAGGGACTTGGGGGGCAGGGAGGTTAGTGAGTGTTACACATAGGGAAATGCAGACTGCCCTGATGGAAGCTGACGGCGTTACATGCACTGTTGATGATATACTTTTAAAGCAACAAAGCGTAGTGGGTGGCTTGAAGCAGCGGCCACATGGGAAATCAAGGGGGAATAGCATTAGTAATAACCTGAAATGTTTTTATTTAAATGCAAGAAGCATAAAAAATAAATTTCCAGAGCTTGAGGCCGTTATGATTAGTGAGGGCTATGACATAGTTGGGATTACAGAGACATGGCTTAGTGAAGAGGATGGAGATGAATATAATATAGAAGGTTATAAGCTCTTTAGGAAGGATAGATGTAATAGGCGAGGAGGGGGCGTAGCAATCTATGTGAACGAAAACATAAATGTACAGGAAATTCCTGAAATTGAACATTCCTTGCCCTGTGAAGATATCTGGATCAGGCTCATTGACAAACACGAGACAGGTTTAAACATAGGAGTATGCTATCGGCCACCAGCTTTGGACAGTACAGTCAATGAAATGCTTTTTAAGAGGATTACGCAAGCTTGTAGAGGTGGAGGGACTATAATTATGGGAGACGTAAATTATCCTGGTATCGATTGGGAAATGGTGAAAGGACAGGGTAGGGGGGAGGAAGAATTTCAAGATGTTATAAATGATAATTTTTTGGTGCAGTATGTTAATAAGCGGACAAGAGAGAAGGCAATTTTAGACTTAGTGCTCTGTAATGACCCATATGGAATTAGCAATGTTGATGTAGTGGAGCCACTTGGGACAAGTGATCACTCTGCTGTTAATTTTGATGTTTCATGGGAAGTTAAAAAGGTGTATTCAGAAACAAAAATTTTCAATTTTAGGCGAGCAAACTTTGACAGGATGCGCTCATATCTAAGTGAAATAAAATGGGAGACACTCCTGGACTATGAGTCTGTAAATGAGATGAGGGAAAGATTTAATGGGGTTTTACTTGATTCACAATGCAAATTCATTCCAAAGGTGTCAAAAAGTAAGCTGAAAAAGCAGAATCCTCAGTGGATGACCAAAAGTATTCGTAGGATTTTGAGGGAAAAGAGGAATCTTTATAAGATGTACATTAAGGATAACAATGAGAACACTAAGGCTGAATACTGTAAAATGCGGGCTGTGGTCAAAAAAGAGCTGAGGAATGCTAGAAGACTGTATGAAAGACAAATTGCAGAGGGCGCAAAAACTAATCCTAAGCGATTCTTTCAGTACTGTAGCAGAAAAAGGAAAGTCAAAGAGCAGGTTAAGTGCATGAAGAATAAAAATGGATCGCTGCTATATGATAACAAGGATATTGCAGATGCCTTAAACAGTTACTTTGTTGAGAATTTTACCTCAGAGTGGGTCTTTATTTGGCCAGAGGGCATGTTAAATGCTCAAGATTATTTAGCGGAGATTGAGGTGAGGGATAACAAAGTATTAGACAAGTTGCATAAACTAAAGGCAGGTAAGGCGGCGGGTCCTGATGGCTTATATCCTAGAGTGCTCAGGGAAGTTGGTGAGATCATCTTTAAGCCGCTATCCGCCATCTTCAGACGGTCTTTAGAAACTGGAGAAATACCAAATGATTGGAAACAGGGCAATATAATTCCAATATATAAGAAAGGGGACCGTACTGAGCCAGGAAATTACAGGCCAGTCAGTTTAACTTGCATTGCGTGCAAAATATTTGAATCTATCATAAAAGATGAGCTGGACTTATTTCTTGAACGTAACAGTCTCTTGAGGGATAGCCAACATGGTTTCCGAAAGGGAAGGTCATGCCTGACAAACCTTCTGGAATTTTTTGAAGAGGCCACCAAGACTTATGACCAGACCAGGGCTTATGACATCATATACTTGGATTTTCAGAAAGCATTTGATACAGTACCGCATAAGAGACTAATTTTTAAAATGAGCTCCATTGGAGTTACAGGAGGTATTCTGGAGTGGATTCAAAACAGGTTAGAGGACAGATCACAAAGAGTGGTGGTCAATGGTATCTCATCTGAGCTAGGTATGGTAGGGAGTGGCGTCCCCCAGGGATCGGTGTTGGGACCCCTGCTGTTCCTCATCTACATTAATGACCTTGATAGGAATATTGAGAGCAGATTGTTAAATTTGCAGATGGTACTAAATTGGGGGGTTTGGCAAATAGTTTAGAGTGCACTAAAGTGATTCAGGATGATTTGGATAGAATCCAGAATTGGGCACAAATGTGGCAAATGAAATTTAATGTAGCGAAATGTAAAGTTGTACATGTAGGTAATAAAAACATTAGACGGGATTACTTCATGGGAGGTTTAAAACTGGAATGTGCTCCACACGAGAAAGATCTGGGAGTGATTGTTGACCAAGCCCTCACAGGCTCTAGCCATTGTGCCGTAGCAGTTAAAAAAGCCAATCGGTGCTGGGATACATTGCCAAAAGTATTGAGTACAAATCTAAGGAGGTGATGCTTCTTTTGTACAACACATTTGTCAGACCACATCTGGAGTATTGTGTACAGATCTGGGGACCATCCTTTAAGAAAGATATAGAGGCTCTAAAGAAAGTTCAGAGAAGATCCACTCAGCTAATTCCAGGTATAAAACACGAAAGCTATGAGAAGAGGCTGAAGATCCTTAATCTCTTTAGTCTTAGGAAAAGGAGACTAAGGGGTGATTTGATGGAGGTCTTTAAATATGTTAAAGGGATTAACAAAGTGAATTATGTAGGATTCCTTCGACCAAGTGTTGTTAGTAGAACTCGGGGTCACAAATGGAAGTTGACCAAAGGTAAATTTTGCACTGATATTCGGAAATATATCTTCACCCAAAGAGTAATTTCGATGTGGAATAGCTTGCCTGACCATATTGTTGAGGCAGAGACCTTGGGGGTTTTCAAGAGCAGGCTTGACTTAAAGCTAGATACCATTGAGTCATTGAGTATCTGAAGGGATATATTCACAATAGTATAAAGAAACTGGCGAGCGTAGTTGGGCTGAATGGCCTGTTCTCGCCATTCATGTTATGTTATGTTATGTTATTCAAGCCACTGTAATCAATACAGGGTCTCAGGCCGCCATCTTTTTTGCCCACAAAAAAGAACCCCGCTCCGGCAGGAGACGTGGAGGGCCGAATAAATCCATTAGCCAGAGCCTCCTGAATATATTCTCGCATGGCCTTTCGCTCAGGCCCTGACAGCGAGTATAATAAACCCCTGGGGGGAGTGGTACTCAGGTGGAGATTGATGTCGCAATCGAACGTGCGATGAGGAGGTAAAGTCGAGGCCTGTTGCTTGCTAAAAACCTCCGCGAGATCAGCATAATCATCAGGAACATTAGGAGGCAAACAAAAGTTCAGAGCAGCCCCCAAATTCTCACCCTGTTCGGAACCTGCCCTCTCTATGTCAGATTCCGAGTCAGAGAAATCCTCCGAATAGCAATCCTCCTCTGGCTGCTGCCAGTCAAACTGAGGATCCCACTCCAACCCTTCCTCCGCCCCTTTCTGTAGATTAGGAGGGTTGTGTGAGACAAACTCCTCAGAATCACTCCAGGCGTCAGCCTCCCCCATTGGTTGATGCCTAGGATGACACGCCAAACCTCTCCCTACAGTGGGACCTACAATCAGTGCCCCACTGGACACTCGGGTTATCCTGACTTCCCTAAACGATATGAGGCCTATGTTCCCGTAGCCAAGAGTGTCCTAAAACGACAGGCAAAACAGGAGAACTGATCATAAAAAACCAGACCTCCTCAGAATGGCCACCAAAAGAGATGAACATAGTCAATGATTCAGAAACTTCGGTTATAAATCCAGTTCCCAGCAGGTGCCCGTCCAAAAATCTCACACAGCGTGAATGTAAAAGAGGGCAGATAGGAATGGAATGTCTCCTTGCCCACTCTGCATCCATGAAACAATCTACGGCGCCAGAGTCCACAAAAGCTTCGATAAATATTCTCTGTCTCCCCAAAGTCAATTCTACAGGGATTAAAGTACGGAAGGGAAATTGGGTCTGTCCCTCCAGTGCCCCCCATACCGCTAGAGGAACTTCCCATTTCCCTGAAGCTCAGGGCAGTGTGGATGGATATGTCCCGGTTTGTTACAATTATAGCAGATTATACGTCTGCGAACGGGCTTACGAGCCTGGCTCTCATATGAGCCATCAACCTGCATAGGCTCACCAGGAGTGGAATGGGAGCTGTATGCATGCTGCTAGGAGCATTAGCCCCGTTGCCAGCAAGAGTCAATGCAGTACATTTCTCCCTGTTACTTTCGCGGATGCGATTATCAATTCGCACCGCAGTGCGAACCAACGAATCTAGACACAAACAAGGCTCCAATGTTGCCAGAGCGTCTTTAACCTCCTCAGCCAAAGCATGAACGAACACTGTCATAAGAGGCGCTTCTGGCCATCCTGTCTCTGTTGCCAAGGAGCGAAATGTGATTGAAAACGCAGCGACAATCTCAGAGCCCTGCCTTAGATGCATTAAACGCGTGGCCACGTCCTGACCACAAACATCCTGATCAAACTCCGATACCATTTTTCTAACGAGAGTCTCCACAGTATTCACTACCGGTGAATTAGATCGAATTAGTGGGCCGACCCAAGTGAGTGCTGTGTCGGTTAACAGGGATAAAATAAATGAAACCCGAGACTCTTCATACACTAACCGTGAAAGCTGCTCTTTAAAAAACATCTCACATTGGGCAACGAAATCTTTACATCTTCCCACCTTGCCTCCATATCTTGGGGGTAACTGAAGCTTTGGCTCTCGGGGAAGATGTACGGACTGTGCTAGTGCAACATTTTGTGTGATTTGCGTGGACAAGGCTCTAATACTCTCAGTAAGAGTTAACAGAACGTTCTCCTGTCTCTCCATGGCATTCACCTGAAGGCGGACTCTCTCCGCCAACTCTGCCTGTTGATTGTTCAGGCGAGAAAGACCCTTGTCATAACCAGGGATAACAGCTTGTTGGTTAGCCACAACTTTCTCTAACGCAGCCGTTGCTGACGACTCCATGTCAGCTAGAGTGTTCTGTAATGGCCGGTAGTATACAGAGGCCAAGCGCTACGACCAGAGAGAAAGAGAGCAGCCCGGACACAGCACAAACACAGAGAATAACACAGACCAAACGAAAGCACTCACGCTTCCAAAGGACGTATAATAGTCCGAACCACGGAAGCAAAACGAGATAGAAAAAGGGAGAAGAAACTCCAAAAATCTGAAGATAGAAAGTCATACAAAACCTGACTACAGATATCTTCGGCTATAGTGCAAAGCTAAAAACAGACACTCTCGCGAAGGAGGCGTGCCGGACTTCCTGCTTATATAGATTCTGGGAAAGCGCCGCCCCAGCTCAATCAACCAGCTGGGTAAAGAATTCGATAGCCCAGGAATTCGATATCGTCCCAGGACGATAGCCGCAGAGAAAAGTCCAAACAACACGCACACCTCACAAACCATGACAATACGACCCACGATCTGCCAGAAAATGGCAGGAGTTCGGACAGTGTCACTGAAGATTTTTTTGAATTCATTTCTGTCTCACAGGGCCTGAGACAGGGCCGTCACCAGACTCTTTTTACCGGGGCACATGTCCCTGTAAACATGCGCTGTGCCCCTGTAAAAGTTCCCTATCAAAGTTCATAATTAAGTCTGTTTTAATTACTGAATATATCTTTCGGACTACGCTACGACTGATGTACCAAGGAAGAATAACATAGGCACGATTTTCCCTACTTCAACCACATAACCTGCTTGGGCAAATAGAGTGAAGAGGTTGCGTTTGCAGGCATTGGGTGCGTCTGTGCATGTTCAGCGAATGGAACGCGCATGACACCTAGCGCGCAAAATTGGAGTTGTAAGGCAAGATACATTTTGGCAATCGAAACGTACGTTGTGTCAATGCCTGTAATATCTTAGGCCGAATAAACAGTGAATGTTAGCATTTAGACTTAAACAGTGTCTATTAGGGATGCACCCAAATCTGAATCCATATTCGGCAAGTCACGAATAATGGCTTTTTGCCGAATAAACTATTCGTTCAAACATTTTGTTAAAAGTTCAGCTTTATATAATATGTATAATATATATATTTTTTTTACCCGAGTTGACTAACGGAAACATCTACAAGTGGTTGTTTCTGAAGTTCTCTAATTCAAACTAGATTGTCTGCCACCGCTGTCAATCATCCTCACCAGCCAGTCAGAATCGATGACGTCAGCAGCCATTAGAGTGGGTTTCTTAAACCTGTGTTGCTTGTCCTTTTAGCACGACTGCGCGAGCCTGTTCATTTAGTCATTAACAGCTATGGTATTGTCTTTAGTGAGAGCCTGAGAGGCTAACGTATTGTCTTTAGCCTGTTAGTGTAGTTTGCTTGCTTTGTTCTACTGTCGGATTGCTGCCACAAGAAAGTTTTAAAACACTGACTGTATTTCTTATGATTCGCAGAGTGGATAGACGTTAGAAAGGGTTTCTTAAATCTGCGTTGCTGGTCTGTGTCTGTGCGCGGGTGCTCCGGAGAAAAATACCTGTGACTTAGAGTTGGGTAGCTGGCTATCATTGCAGACAGTTTTGCTAAGTTCTGATTCCTTTATTTACCACTAAAATAGTTACACTGAGTAGCGTTGCTTAGTTGTGGCATGCTGTAGTTTAACTCACCAAATTTGTGTGTGTGTGTGTGTGTGTGTGTGTGTGTGTCTCTATGCGTGCGTGCGCACTCTGGAGAGAAAAAAACGTAGCTGAGAGTTGGGTGGCGATCTAGCTCCATTGTTTATGTAGCTTACATTGAAGTGCTGATCCTCATAATCTCAGTGATTTTTATCTCAGAAATTTTCCTTTCTGACTTGTCTCTTTTGTAATATTTTGGAAAATGGATTCAGACAAATGTGCATAATGCCCCTCTTTGCAGTGCTATTCCCCCACAAAAAACATAGCAGTGATGTCTGGGAGCACTTTACAGTCAGTGCAGTAGAACCAACCAAAGTGATCTACAAACTGTGCAAAGCTAAATTTAGCAGAGGCAAGGATATTAATCACCTGTCAACATCTGCCATGCATAATCACTTGAGTTATAAGCATCCCACCCTGAAAATGACTCCAACTACCCCATATACGGCTTCAATTACCTCTAAACCCCCAAGTGCCACATCAAAAAAAGTTTAAATATTTGTCCTTTTAAATTTAATTTGCACTTTTCCATTTTATATCTGACTGTTTAGTCTCCTCAAGATCGCGGTTTCGAAATTTCAGTAATTTTAGATTTCTTTGTGGTTAAAATCCAATTATTTAAAAAAAAGTGACTTCCGGGTTTATCTCTGCCCACTTTTAGCCCCAGGGAGGGGTTTGATTCGTTCTGGCTGGGGGCCTGTGCCCCTGTACAGCGGTATGCCTTGCAATGGCCTGAGAGATCACCATTTTAAGCACACAGGGGTGCTGCGGTCTCCATAGACACACGCACACACAGAGGAGCTGCTGTGTCAGACACACACACACACCTGTCTGTGTTTCTCACTGGTAAAAATACAGCGTCAGCGATTAAAAAGGCCAGTATAGACAAATTTCAGAGCGATTTGCGCTCTGAAATTTGTCCTTTAAACAATGTCAGGGGTGTGTGTGTGTGTGTGTGTGTGTGTGTGTGTGTGTGTGTGTGTGTGTGTGTGTGTGTGTGTGTGTGTGTGTGTGTGTGTGTGTGTGTGTGTCAGACTACCTACACTATGCCAGACTGCCACACGAGTGTGTGAGACATTGCTTTTAACTTTAGCGTGAACACTTCAGCAAACACATTCTCGAGGTTCGTCCTGACGAAACGCAGTTCTATTTTCTTTATTATGTGCTTGCGGCAAGCCACATATTGTTCTTAAGTCCATTTATTATGTGCTTGCGGCAAGCAGAGGCCTTCATAGGCAAGCAACATATTGTTCTTAAGTCAGTTTCTTTATTATGTGCTTGCCATAGGCAAGCAACATATAGTTCTTCTGAAGTCCGCTTATTATATGCTTGCAGCAGCCTCGCTTGCCCAAGGCAAGCAACATATTGTTCTTCTTAAGTCCGTTTATTTAATTATTTTTCCATTTCCACCAATTCGCTTTTCCCAAATCAACTGCCCGAGCGTTCGTGATAGAGACGAGTTCAAACGCTGAAACGTCCGGCCCGACGGCCTTGTATAAACGGTTACATAACCCCTTCTCATTCTTTTGCAATCCTCTTTCATCCCTTCGTTTTTCCCCCCATACAAATCAATGGGCGGGAATGTTCGCTCATTCTAGGATTTAGAGTGGAGAGAGAAAAAAAAAAATGACTCGGAAAAAATTTTTGAAATCGCTCCCCCGGCCACAATTTCCAACGTACACACACAAATTATACATCAAAACGTAGGAAAATTCGTGCAGGCCTAAAAAATTTCACTATGGAAGAAAACAGACAAAGGGTTGAGATTCTAGGTGCCCCCAAGTGACAGGGGCGCATACCAACTGCCCATAGACGCCATTATAACAGGAGCAGAAAAGTTTGGGAAGAGAGCTGAAAAATACCTTTTCTTAAATCGCCACCCTGACCACATACTTGACACAGGAAAAAAAAAAAAAAAAAAATATTACATGGGGATGCTCAGCAGAGTCTCCTCTCGCTCATGACATTTGTTTTTTCCATAGGTCCTACGGTCTGCCAGAAAATGGCAGCAGTTCGGACAGTGTCAGATGATTTCTTTGAATTCCTCCCTGTCTCACAGCGCCTGGGAGACAGCAAGCACAGAGGGGTGTTGCTGTATCCAGAGACAGGCACACACATAGAAGAGCTGCTGTGTCAGACTCAAGCACACACGAAAACTGTTGCAGAGCTTTTCTAATGTAAGCGAACTAACCAGCTGTCTCTGCCGTTTTAAATTGCAAGTAACAGCAAATTATCCGACTTAAATGGGAGGATAAAGTAGTTGCTGGACTACACTGCCCTGGTTCTAACATTACGCCAAAATCAACTTCACTGTAAGATTTAATTACCTGTCTAGCAGAAAGGTTGCAACCTCCACGTCCGTTTTCAAGTCCTTCTCGCTCGTGAGTTTTCTCTACCTGGGAAAAGCTGCGCCAATGTAGACTAGTTTTATCCTGGTCATGTTCTTTTCTTAGGTGGTTTTCCTTCCCTCTCATGGGGCAAAGAGCATCCACGGTCCTCCATTTCAAGGGAAAGCATGTGAACTGCAGGGCGTTTTCACCAACTAAATCGTCTTTGCTGGCTTCTCCTCCCCGCCCCCGACAACGCACGGGGATTTAAAGGTAGAACGCGAAAGGCGAACCAAGTTTGTCCCCTTTCGGCTACCGCATTCAAAGATGGCGATACTGTGAGGTAGCGATCTGGAACCAGACGAGAGAACCAAGCAGTGCAGTAAAATTGGATTTTATTATGGAAGGGGGCAAACCCCCGCAGAGCAGGAGGCAATAGTACAGAGTCCACAATCCAAAAATCAAAATCCAAAGGGCGAAATCCAAGTCGTAACCAGGGCAGCAAACACAATACTCGTGGTCGGGCAAAAAAGGGTTTGATACACAGATGCAGACAGAAATCCCAAACAGAGCCCAAATCGTAAAACAGGAACAGTCCAGTCAGAAGTGAATCTCAAAGAATACAAGGCAAAAACAAGCGTAGCCCAAGGGAAACGTTCTGACAGGGAACTGCTGTGAACAGACTGCTTAAATATACGCAAGGGAAGTCACATGCTATGATTGGGAACAGGTGAAGAGGATCAGACTAATTACAAAGGAACAGACACAAGGGAGAACCTAACCACATGAAATAGGCAAAAGCCAAAACGTGGACAGGGATTACAAGACAGCCTATTGACGAACATACAGCTCCGGTTAGGGAGTTCTAACGTGCACAGATAATGAGAAGCAGAACAGAGTTAAACAGGTGCGGAGGATCCGCTGAAACGCAGCAAAGTAGATTGAGTAAAGACAAGGGGCGGAGACTAGCATAGGGCAAGTGCTGAGAGCTCGTTAGTCAATTAGTAAAGTGCAGCTATACAATTCCTAGTGCTCATTAGTAAGTTAGTACTATATACAATGTTAGAGTTAGTAGAATTAACTAGAACAATAAACTGTTAGTATTGTTAGTAAAGACAGAACAGCAAGGCGAAGGAAGCAAACGAGATTAGAAGGAATGATTGAAAACCCAGAAACCATGAAATCACCTGAAACCGTGGCATGCAATACTGGGGGAAATAAGCTGTCACATAACACAAGACCAGACAGGGGAGACAAAGTGCAATGCATGGCAAAATACAAAACAATGACCGGAATATAACTGAGGGAATGGACTATGGCAGAATAAGCAGGATTAAACAGAAACAAAACATGGCATGAATCAAGACAATGGCAAAACAAGAACAGAACAAAGCAGAATCATAACAGATGCAACATGGCAGCTGGGCCGGATCTACCATATGGACAATCTGGGCACGTGCCCAGGGGCCCTTGGGCAGGGAGGGGCCTTCCGTGGTGGGAGAGGTTTTTTTTTACGCTTTTTGGGGTTCATTACGAGATGAGAGAAAATGATTCGCACCGAAACGATTACCATTAGCGTTAAGATATAGTCATTTAAGCGAGGACACTGCGACATTATGACAGAAGCAAATCGAGCATCGATGGTATTTTATCCTTCTGATGTGCGACACGCGCCGTTATTGCTGTGCCACTCGCCATAGGAATGAGGCTAGCGAACACAGTTCACTGAAAACAATTCCAAGTCGCCGCATTGAATCTACGCTCAAAGCTGAAACATCGCATTATAATCGTGATTTTTTCCCCCTTTAACCATGCCAAAATCGTATGAAGTTGAGGGGTGCACGAACCATAACATGAAAACAGGTCACATGATTACTTTTCACGCATTTCCAAGCGAAGATTCATATCCTGATCGCCACAGAAAGTGTATTTATCCGCTTACAAAAATTAGTTGTTAGTCGCAATGGAACAACCTGGACTCCTGCAAAACATACCGCTATCTGCGGAGACCATACGTTATTGCTTTGCCATCCAGTTGAACTTGTTACTAGTTTGATCTGATTCGTGCTTTGTCAGGATATCTTGCAGGGAAAAATGACAAGTAGCGCACCGAAGACCCGAATCACACCGTGTGTCATCGTTTAATACGGTAATTAAAATATTAAATAGATTTTTTTTTTTTTTTTTTTTTATCTTGCTAGTAAACAAAGCTTGGGCTCAGGGTTGACGGCGTATGTTGATTGTGCGTCGTTCTCGTTCACCTCCTGATCGTATTATGCGTATCAAAATTCGTTTGGGTCCGATCTTAGTCTAAGTGAAACTTGTCTGCTTTATTTTTCCTTTATCGAATACTTGCAATGATTTCACCAGAAAAGCCAGTGCCGGAGTTTGATCACTACGTATGATTGGATGGCCCATCAGTTTGTGAGTGTCATTTTATGGGTTTATGTGCTTCAGAATCCAATTATCATATTGAACATTGTCTTTCCGGGATCAGTTCGAACTTGCTGTGCCGTCTCAACTTGCAGCTGAAATGATCATATACTTTCAGTTGGTGGGTGGTTTGTTTGGTTTTTCTGTATATTATATTAAAGTTACGCTGCACAAGCAAGTGCTGGAGTTATATCATTAAGATCATCAGAAATGTAGGCGCATTTTCTCGTTGCATGGTTCGTAATTTGTTAACTGCAACAGTAGGATAAGTTTGTTGAGTACACAGATTGTTTCATGCACTCAGTCAGCATAATAAACAAAATATCCTAGGTATTCGATTCGCGTCATCAACGTTCGATGCGGCCATATTGTTGACATCCCCACTAACATTCCTGACGCGACTCTATCCAGAGGCTCACATTCTTTAGCGATCGTATCAACCCTGGTTGGTTCAACGTGGTTTGCTGTGTGGTTCACGGCTGTTCTAATAACAGCAACAAAAAAAAAAAAAAAAAAAAAAAAAAAAAAAAAACGGCGTTAGATTTTTTGCAATACCCACTGTGAGGAAAAGAGAGGGGAGAGAGGCAGAGGAGTTGAGCCAGCGGAGGAGAGACCTGTGGCTAGCTAGAATCAATAGGAGAGACTTCCAGGCTACTTCTTACAGCAAAGTCTGTTCCGATCATTTAACCTCAGGTAACGTTAGAGTTAGATAAGCCACTTTCCCCAGTAAAGTGTGTGCACAACATTTAATCACTGGTAGATAACGGCTTTATTAGTCAGAGATCGTTTTGTCAGACAGTGAATGATGCTTGATGTGATAAAAGATGCAAGGTGCTAGCTACCGGCGCCTGACATCGTTTTGGTAGGAGGCGACGTCAAGACAGCTGATGTGACAGTCGATATTATTGACTTACGAGATTCACGGTGAGCTACTGTTGAATGGAGTTAATGGCTGCATCCAAAAGCGCCGAAATTAAATCCTCGTTCTGTAGCTACACCTGCATCCTTTCGGTTCGATGGAACACAGTTTTATCGAAAACGTCGGTTTTGGCGTCAGCATTTAGATTTTGTATTTGTGTCTTAAGACGCCATAAAATGCCCGGTTAGCACTCTCTTATTGTACAACAGGAATAGCCACTTAAGACCAGGCGCGTCGCTAGAACAGGGAATTGGGGGGCACAGACACGTCCCATTATGACAAGAATTAGTCCTGGCAAGTTCTCAATCATTTTCCTTTATTGGCGCGTTTTCCAATTATCGTAACTGGTAACTGAAGACACGGTTTCTCTCCATATGCGATCTAACAGCAATGAAATCATGGGCTAAATTCAGTACAGAAAAATAATTTATGTACTAATAGGCCAATGCTTTGCGTTGATTGGACTGGTCTTTGTTCCAATGAAATATCGCCTTTCACTCTCGGTATTGCGTGGGTTGATAAAACAAAACGTGGCAATCGGCGGGTAAAATAGGCTATAAAAAGCATGCGGCTCAAGCTATTTGCGCAGGTATGCAATTTTGAATAACATTGATTTAAATGAGCAAATACGCGTCCAGATGAATGATTGTCGTCTTACCTAATCGGGGAGAACAAGCAGCACCTGTTAAGTGTGGAGTGCTCTCGGAGTGAACCTTTTGTTAATCATGAAAATGACTGAGAACAGGTCAGGACTAATGACTGTTTTAAACGGATGTTTTGTGCAACCCAATTCTCTGTTCTTGTTCATAACTGTACTGAATTTAGCCCATCATCTAATCGCTGTTAGATCGCATATGGAGAGAAACCGTGTTTTCAGTTGCCAGTTACGATAATTGGAAAACGCGTCAGTAAAGGAAAATGATTGAGAACTAGCCAGGACTAATTCTTTTCATAAAGGGAAGTGTCTGTGCCCCCCAATTCCCTGTTCTAGCGACGCGCCTGCTTAAGACGCCATAAAATGCCCGGTTAAGACACAGAAATACAAAATATTAATGCTGACACAAAAACCGACGTTTTGGACCAAATGCAAGTTTACAGAACGAGGATTTAATTTAGGCGCTTTGGGAGGCAGCCAATGTTAGCTCCTCCCTACCTCGCTCGCTGCCGTTTCTGACGAGTGTAGGCGGACACTGTGTGGATTAAATAGTGGAAAATATCAGGGTAATCCACGGCTGGCAGGAAAGATATATCTCGGCTAAATGCTGCTGAGTCCAATTTATATGGATCGACGCCAATCAAACAAGTTTTCTCGTCATAGCGCGATGAGGATGCCATGACGGCTCGTTTAGCTCAATTGAAATCTTCGCTCTCCTCCTCAGCGGTATGTCAACAATATGGCCGCCGTGACGTCAGAAGGCTATCTGCGAATACCATCAATTGATATTTATTTTTTTTTAAAAAAGAGAAAGAGTGTTATGTCTCCTAGCTTTGTCATCGCCTTCTTTGGAGGGTGTGGGTGTTAGGGAGGGGAGGGGGGCCCCATGAGCTTCAGTGCCCGGGGGCCCCTGGGGGTATTAATCCGGCCTTGCATGGCAGCCTCCGGTGGGTGCACCGCCACCTATATATTTGTAAGCAACTCATTCTAAGCTACGAGAAAGCTTTCATTTGTATGCGATTGTGATTAGACTTTGGTAAATATGTATTTATGAAAGCAATATTTGATTTTTGCTATTAAAAAGCCAAATAAGTTACACACTGTACCTTTAACTAAAGATTCTAAACTTTCAAGAAGTCTTGCATCATTGATTTTAGTCACTCAAGAACAAGAAACAAGTTTTGAATTCAAGAAATTGCACCTACAAAACCCCTTTGAGATGGTTGGCTAGTTAAGATAAATGTTAACATAACAAAATACTTGTGTTTGACATTGCATTGTTGCATTCTAAGGTAAACATTACCATGTATTCATAAATCTTTTTGTCCTTCAGATTGATGAGTTGATCCGCTTCTCCACTTCGACTTAATGTTAGCTTGCGAGCTGACAACTCAAAGGTAAGAAGCTAAAAATGGCTAGTTAAATTTATCTAAGCTGAGTTAGTGATTGTAATACCTCGCTTACAAGTTGCTAACTTAATTTCTATGAGGTTTTTGTATGTTACCGTCAAACCTAAGGTATGTTAACATTTTCTAGCTTGCAAGCTCGTTTCGTGGAGTACGTTAGGTAATTTGCTACAGCTGCTAATTTGTGCATGCAAGTTGGCTTTGGTCAATATGATAAATGTGGTAGCTAGCTGCTTTCAATGGAGGCATCATTACTGTTACAGAAATGCCATCATTGGTCTATCCTGTCGTGGACGACGATGGAGCCAACGTCCTCTTTGCACGGCGCTCTTCACAAAAGGTGATGTAGGAGTTGTGATGCTGTAGAAATCCCACTCTTAACGACTGTCTTCCAGGTGTTTCGGTCTGATGCAAAAGCTTCCCAGGTGTGTGTTGGGATATCAAATGCAACAAGGTCCCGTTTAAGTACGTCCTTGAAGCGCAGCTTTGGTCTAGCCCGCGGTCTAGGAGCTTCTGCTAATTCACCATACAAGATCTGTTTGGGTAGGCGGTCTGCGTCCATGCGGAATACATGGCCAGCCCAGCGAAGACGGCGGACACGTAGGATGGTGTACATATCCAGACTGCCGGTCAGCATCAGCACGACTGTGTTTGGTATCTGGTCCTCCCATGACAGGCCTAGAATGGAGCGAAGACATCTAAAGTGGAAGGCATTCAGACGGTGTTCTTGTTTGCGATAGGTGGTTCAGGTTTCACTGCCATAGAGAAGGACACTGAGGACACAGGCTTCGTAGACTTTGACCTTAACTTTTACAGACAGGCAGTTGTTATTCCAGACGCATTGGCGAAGTCGCCCGAACGTTGTTGAGGCTTTTCCGATGTGTGTGTTCAGTTCAGTGTCCAAACAGGAGCTGCTGGAGATGGTGGAGCCCAGATACCAGAAATTTTCAACTACTGATAGAGAAGTGTTGTCTATTTGGAAATGAGGTGCTGACAAGGTGTTTTGACCAAGCACGACTGTTTTGCCAAGACTGATTTGCATGCCAAACTCTTTGCAAGCTGCAGAAAAAGAGTCACACATACTCTGGAGCTGTTCTTGTGAGTGCGAGATGAAGGCGGCATCATCTGCATACAGAAATTCGCGAATCAGCACTTTGGAGATCTTGGTTTTGGCTCTGAGTCGTGACAAGTTGAAAAGCTTTCCGTCTCCACATGTATGAAGCAGTATGCCTGAGGGCTCTGGAAAGACACGTCTAATCAAAACTGAGAAGAATATGCCAAACGGAGTAGGAGCTAGAATGCAGCCTTGTTTGACTCCGCAGCGTATGTTGAACTCCTTTGATCTGGCGTTTTCAAACTGGATTGTAGCACGCCGCAACGAACGTCACCACTATGGGCGAGCGAGATTCCATGGCTCTCCCTGCTGAAGCTGTCTCGACCCAGACCGAGGACCCCTGGATCCAGCTGGGAGCAAGGCCCAAGACGGTCGTGAGCTCCACACCCTGCCAGGCGGAGCCTTGGGCCGTATCGCGAGGGAAACAACGCTGCAGCAGGAGGTCATCTCACGTCCTGCCTGTTTGGGACCTGCAGCTGGACAACAGGTTTTCCATCCTTGACGAGGAGGGTTCGTCATCCCTGCCGTCTGCTGTACGCCCGGCTGCACCTCCGCCGCCTGCGCCGAGAGAGGAAACGCGGCCCCGGGTGGCAAGCTCCGCTGCCCCGCAGGCTGCTACTCCAATCGCTCGTCCGGCGAGACCCAGGTCTTCGGACAGAGCCGCTCCCCCGGCGAGATCCCGGTCCTCGAACAGTGCCCTGAGACTTCCCGTCACCCTCATTATTGGGGACTCAATCGTTCGGAACATTCAAACTAAGTCCACCATCACACACTGCTTCCCGAGTGCCAGAGTTTTAAACATTTTAAACCGGATTCCCAGCCTGCTGGATAAACATCCCCACGTTCGGAACATTGTTGTTCATGTTGGAACTAATGACACCTCGTACCAACAGTCCGAACTGCTGAAACGGGATTTTATCTCTCTGTTCGATAAGCTAAAGGTATGTGGAAAACGTGTTTTTATCTCTGGTCCTATCCCGACTTTAGGTCGTGGTATAGGGCGTTTTAGCAGAATTCATAGTCTCTATTCATGGCTGCAATCAGTTTGCACCTCTCATAGTATGTTTTTTATTTACAATTTTAATTTGTTTTGGGAACGTGCAGCTTTCTTCAGAAGAGACGGAATTCATCCCTCTCCGTTAGGTGCACGGAAGCTTGCCGATAACATTTTATTTACTATCGATACGTCACGCAAATGACTACGCCAGTCTACGCAGCATAAAAACCCGAGGGTTACCGACTCCGGCACTCAGTTACAGGTTGACCTTGATGTAGTAACGTTATCCTCTCTTGACTCTCCAAGCGATTTGAGTATTATTTCTCACAATGTAGCTGATTCATGACCTAATTTAGTCAAGGATCTGAACTTTTTTTTTATTGAACACAAGAAGCGTGAAGTCTGTCAATGAAAAGTGTAACAAGTTGATTCAACTTCAAGGCTTAATATACGCTGGCATGCCTGATATCGTCGCCCTCACAGAAACTTGGTTTGAACGACTCTGTCGAGTCAAATGAAATTCTTCCCGAGGGTTATACCCCGTATCGCAGAGACAGAGGTGGCAAACGAGGCGGCGGAGTTTTTCTTGGTATTCGTAATAATATTATCTCCCGCCGTTGACCTGATTTGGAACCCAGTATTTGTGAGGTTATAATTTGCAAAATTGTGCCTAGTAAATCATTGAAAGTATGCATTATTTTGTGCTACATACCTCCAGACAGTGATCCTGTATCTTTTTATGATTTTTTGTCTCACGTTTTTACTAAATGCAGTATTGAGTACAAAATTATATTCGCACTTGGCGATTTTGATCTCCCAGATATACCCTGGTGGGGCGAATCGGCGAACACTGGTCACACGCTGTGTGACTTGGCTGACAGCTTTTCCCTTACCCAGATCATTGACCAACCTACTCATATTAAGGGAAATGTGCTGGATTTAGTTTTCACAAATATCCCTGAACGTTACTCCGAGCCCAATGTAACATTTGGTCAGTTTGACAGTGATCATGCTGTGATCCAGTTCAATTTTCAAACTCGTGTCAACAGACTCCGCACATGCGCGAGAAACATGTACAATTTTAAAAGAGCTGACTTTATCGGGCTACGATCTCACATGGACAAAGTGTCATTTCACTCTGCTCTTCTCCATCTTGATATTAATGTTAATTGGCAAAGTTGGCTTGATCTTGTGCATTCATCTGTCAGTAAATTTATTCCCATCGCTGTAATTAAGGATGTAAATTCTCCTGCCTGGGTTGACAGTGAAGTGCGCCACCTGAGCAACAAAGGACAATCCACTCGGAAACGAGCTAAAAAACGCAATACTGCAGCGTTGTGGGCGAAATTTCGTAAACTAAGGAATAAATTAAAAAATGTATGTACTTTCAAGTACAATCAGTATTTGGATGTTCTCAGTGATTCTCTTGCCAAAACACCAAAGTGTTTCTGGGGATTCTTCAAGAGTAAAACAAAGACAAAAAGTGTCCCCAGTTATGTTGTTTATGGAGATAAAACTGCCTCCGATCCTAGCACAAAGGCTAGTCTGTTCAACGAGTATTTTTAATCCCTATTTACCCCTCAGCCTCTAGAACGAACTTAAACATGCTCATTTGGGTGATTTAAGGATTACTGTCCATGATGTTGAATCAGTTTTGATTAACCTTGATACAAATAAAGCATGTGGGCCTGACGTGTTACCGGCTCGGATTTTAAAAGAATGTGCTCGTGAATTGGCTCCGTCACTTTGTAGTCTTTTTAACAAATCTCTTCAAACTGGAGAATTACCACTTGATTGGCTAAGAGCAAAGGTTATTCCAGTCCATAAAAAATCTGACAAAGAAAATGTGAGTAATTATCGACCGGTATCGTTATTGTGCATTTGTAGCAAGGTGCTGGAAAAGTGCATACTTAATTTTGTCTGTCCTCATGTAGTGCCTGTTTTACATTACCTACAACATGGTTTTGTTAAGGGTCGGTCGACAACAACTCAGTTAATCCAGGTATTTCACAAAGTTGGTAAATTCTTAGCTCAGTCCGGACAAATTGATATTTTATATCTAGACTTTTCATCTGCTTTCGATTCCGTCCCCCATGACTTACTATTACATAAACTCCAGACATATGGATTTCATGGCAATCTTTTAAAGTGGTTTACGTCGTATTTATCCAATCGTAAACAAAGAGTTGCTGTCGATGGTGCCCTATCATCCTGGTCTCCCGTTAAATCAGGAGTTCCACAAGGATCAATTTTAGGTCCTTTGATGTTTCTGCTGTATATTAATGACATGCCAGACTGTGTTAGTCCTGAGACTAGGGTTGCCTTGTTTGCAGATGATTCTAAATGCATAAGAGAAATCAGAAACACGCAAGACTGTTCACAGCTGCAGTGCGACCTAGAAAACATCTTGGATTGGAGCCGTAAATGGGACATGAGATGTAACGCTGGTAAATGTAAACTATTGAGCGTTACAAGGAAACGAATTCCCATTCTTCATCTTTACACAATGAATGGTAATTTAATTGAAAAAGTAGACTGCATGCCTGATCTTGGGATTGTGGTGTCATCAAATTTATCATGGGATGCACATGCAAATGTCTTGGTCAGTAAAGCAAATCGCATGCTTGGATTAATTTGAAAGAACTTGCGGTCATTCATGTTGGTTCAAACAAAACGAAAACTGTAGATTTCGCTTATAAGACCACTTTTAGAATACTCCACCCAATCTTGGGCCATTTCATCAAAAAAATCTCTCCTTCATATTGAAGGTGTGCAACGGAGAGCCACTAAGTACATTCTTGGTTATAATGATTGTGTTGGAAGCAATTACAAAGCCCGACTAATGAAACTTTATCTTTTACCGCTGGGCTACAGACGTGATATATTTGATTGTGTATTCTTGTGCAAATGCTTGAAGGGGGAATATGACATCAACTACAACCATTTTGTTTCATTTCAAAATGAGGATACATTTTTAATGAAAATTCCAAAATTTAGGACTGAAACTTTTCGCCTTTCTTATTTTAACAGATTATTTTATTTGTGGAACGCCAGTCATCTCTATCAAATTTCTGATACTACAACTGCTTTTAAATCGAAGCTATTTCATTTTTATACAGAAAAGTTTAACAACTATTTTTCTTCTGATGATTCCTGTACATGGGTTGGCAAATGTCATCGTTCACATTGCCGTCTGTCCCTCTGATGTTACTTACACTTGCTAGTATACTGTCTTATTTTATTATTACTTTTTTTTTTCTTCTCATTGTTCAATTGTCTGTACATGTTGTGGGATGATTGCCTCACAATAGGTGCCTTGCCACCTGTGCGATCGTTTCCTGACTTCTGTCAAAGCTTAATAAATAAAAAATAAATAAATAAATGTCATCGTGAAAGGCCATAAGGATTGCAAGCAGGGTTTGAGGACAGCCAAGTCTTTGAAGGATGGTGAAAAGGCCCTGGCGGCTGACATAGTCAAATGCCTTCGAGAGGTCGATAAACACTATGTAGAGCGGCTTTTGTTGTTCACTGAATTTTTCTTGGAGTTGGCGAATACAGAATACCATGTCAAATGTGGAGCAGCCAGATCTGAAACCACACTGGCTCTCAGGTAGAATACGGTCTGCTACTAGTTGGAGTCTAGGCAGGATAGCCCATGCTAGTGTCTTACCAACAATACTCAGCAGTGAGATGCCTCTATAGAGGTTGCAGTTTTGGCGATCTCCTTTGTTTTTGTACAGAGTTATGATGTTGGCATTTTTCAGATCTTGTGGTAGGAGCTGTTGTTCCCAGCATAGCAGAATGAGAGACAGGAGCTCAGATTCCAAAGCTGCGCTTCCGTGCTTTAATAATTCTGGTGTGATTTTGTCCGCAACAGGCACCTTGTTGTTCTTGAGAGCTTTGATAGCACGCTGAACTTCCATCAAGGTAATTGGAGTGTTGAGCTCTTGCATAACAGGGAGCTGCGGTACAGACTTGTTGATGACAATGACGTTGACATCTATTGGGATGGCATAAATTGAGCTGTAATGTTTCACCCAGCGGTCCAGTTGTGATGGCAGATCAGTGATCAGGGACCCATCCAAGGCGAGCAGTGGTGCAGTTTTCTTGGCGACTGGTCCCAGGGCTTCTTTGATACGATTGTACATGCCACGTATGTTGCCAGTTGAAGCACAATTCTCAATGCGGTTGCTGAGGTTTAACCAGTATGTCTGAATTGCGGTGCGCGTGAGACGTTGAACAACGTTACTCTTGGCACGTTGTAGATTTGCAACTGACGTTCTGGTGCGACGTTGAGAGGCCAGGATCCTGGCAGTGCGCTTGGCTTTGATGGCTGGGGTGAGAATATGAGTGGAATTGAGAAACCAGTCAGGTTGAGTACGCTGCCGTGTTCCAAAGGATTTTATAGCTGAATCCATAGCTGTGGATTTGAAATTAGACCAGGCTTGCTGAGCATCTGAGGTTGGTGGACTGGAGTTGACTTTGTCTGCCAGGAGCTGCTGGTAGGTTGTGACACAGGTTGAGTCTGAGATGCGGGATGTGTCCACCCATGCTGAAGGCTTGGGTTGGGCTGAGTGGAATTTCTTTGGTTGCAGCTTAATTTTACAGCGTACAAGGGCATGATCTGTATTGCGATCAGCCGAGTGCAAACTGCGGCAGTCCGTGACGTTTCCGAGTTGCCTCTGTCTGATGATAATGTTGTCAAGCTGATGCCAGCGGCCGGAGCGAGGGTGCATCCAGGTGACCTTGGAGTGAGGTTTACCGGCGAAGAAGGTAGATGAGATGCAGAGATTGTGATTGGCACATAGCTCCAGTAGACGCTGTCCATTTTCGTTCTGGTCATGACTATTATAACCAGAAATGCCAGACCTCAATAAAATGCTGAACTTGCCAATGGAGAAATGTTTATCAAATGTTACATACATATTTGCTCATTAGCTAACACACGTCGTTGTTTCAGAAATTGTCATGCCATTTTTTCGAGTGCGCACTTAAATTTGCATGGCTCAAATGCCACAATTAAAGTGTAGGCATCCATTTGGGGAAAGAAAAACTTGGCTACAGTTTGTTGGCCACATTGGTATTTGGTAAATTGTAAAATGTCTGTTTTATTTGCTGTGGTTTTTGGTTTTGCATATTATTTACATGAATTATTGGTTATATTAAGCCAAACACTTATGGTATTATGGCTGTAGAACTGGTACGTAACCTGCGTAGACCAGTCCTTAAAACCTGGATGTGGTTTGCGTTGCTACGCAGAACACTCTTCTATGTAGGTAGGGCTGTTACCTGATGGCAACAACAGCATCAACCGTGTACTCGGTCAAGCAAGAGTGACTAGCCTCTCCTCACCAATCAACAAACTGCACTCTTTCTTGCTCCACATTTTAGTTTTTGATCAGTGGGCTGGGTACCTCGATCGCGAGGTACCAAGAAATGGGACAGGTTTGGATTGTTATTTTGGTACCATCCACAACTTTTGATAATAGAAACGCAAAAATAACTTCATATGTAACAAACTGAATTGAGCTGCTTGGTGGAACTGAGGCTGTATGGTCTCTGAAGGATTTAGATTTTTACTGAATTTGCTAAATTTTGTGGGATTACTATGATATTCTGTAAATGGTTAATGTGACACTTTAACTGAAACTTGACTAGAAAATCAAAGTCAAATCTCTCTCCCTTCTCCTGCCTTTTCTCTAGGTGCTGTTTGTAAAAATGGATCTTGCAAGGGAGCCACTAGTGGCAGCAGTATGTGAAGTGATGGCTTCAGTTTGGGAATGATTGGGATTGGGGGAGAAAATTAAAGGGGAAAAATTGGGAGAAAAGCATGCATAGTTTGTTTCTTGATGTTTATTTCATTTGAAATAAAATTTGATTAAAAATTCAATTTAATAGTTTGTCAGGTGTCATTCTATGAAAACTATACATTGAGAAATTGCTTTGAATCTAATTTTAATACCTGGCATGTGCTTCAAACCCTTTTATCATTAGCAGTGCAACTTCAAGTACTTCTATGACTACTATACTATTATTATACTACTATGCTATACTATTCAGTAAAATGCATGAAGAAAGAACCCTGTAAAAACAAAACCTTATCACGCATTTTAATCTTGTATATGGACTCAAACCTTTATTCAATGATCTTCTTTCCATGAGGAAAAAAGTTCTGCCGCTGATGCGAGTATTGACTCATTTCTTGATTTGTCCTTGGGGTGAGTGAAATCTTATCCCATGGGCAAATACAGTTTTTACACCAGCAGCAATACTTTTTTTGCCTGAAAATGGGTAGTAGAAATAAGTTTAAGTTTAAATACAAGATTAAAATACTAGGGAAGATCTGTTTTGCAGTGAAGTGATTTTGGGAAACATTTCTGTGTAGACAATGAACATTTATCATGTAAGATTTTGACTTATCGTCATTATTGCCATTATTTAATCATTTTATCTTTATAATTAAGGAAACTTAAAAGAGTATGTAGGCATATTGATTTCCTGTTGCAAGATTCAAGTCAAAGTTTTTGCATTACTATTACAGTAATGACATTATTATTATTATTATTATTGTTATTATTATTATAAAATATCATTAAAATATTATTTGTAATACAATGTACAAGTAATCTAATATAGAGGAGGTAAAGATCTGGCAGCCCAAATAAAACTGGTATGGCTTGCAACTGGGCCACATGTGGCAGGATTCTGGTGATGTGCAGGCAGTGTCGGCTGAGTTCCAGTGAGTGATAATCGGGCCAGATCAATTTTTCTACAACTGGGCCGTATCTGGGAGGGTTATGGCACGTTGCGGACATGATACGGCAAGTGGTGTTCGAGCCACATTAGTTTTTCTGTAATCGGGCCGGATCTGGGTGAGTAATGGCAAATTGACGGCGGTGACGGCAGAAAGGCAACTGCGCCAGAATCGGGCAGTCATTCAATCTGATTCTGGGCAGATTACGGCTATACGGAATCGGGCCGATTAAAATGGAGTCAGAACTCGTAATCTGCCCACATCTTAGCCGACAAGTTTTTGCTATCTGGGGATAGAAGATAGATGATAGTGATAGAAGAATAACAGTATGAATATCATGTCAAATTTTTGCTTCAGAAAACCGATTTTTCTTAACTACTAATTTGAATACCACTGGCGCTCTATAAATTAAGTGACTGCTACAGAGCACAAAGATTTTTTCTGTCACAAAAGAGCATTTTGTGAATTGCTGGATAGATAGTATGGGCAAGTATATTGAGCAGTTTGCACATGAGGCTAAGCTGAGGAGTTTAATTCATGCAACTCTAGAAAAACAGGGTTGGGACTGAACTTGCCAATATTCTAAACTGTGTTCGAGGTCGGCTTGCTGGTGAGTATTCAATAAGTGATCCGGGTGTGCCATCCAGTGAGAGATATGTGTAACTGCGTGCATAAATAGAGCAGATCCATGTCCGCTGGCATCAACATCTGCTCACACGGGTTATGGATTGGACCGGAATGTGTGTGTATATATATATATATATATATATATATATATATATATATATATATATATAAAAAAACCACTCGCACGTACAAACTCAAGCCATAAAAACCACAATTGAAACCAGTGACCGCAAAAATCGCGAAACAGTGCAAATCTTATTTCAACTGTATTTCATTATGATTCCACATTAGTTCTTTGTAAGTTTTCTTGATGCAAATAAAATTCAGTTCATTTATTCATTCATTCATTGTTCTTCACAGGCACGACAAGGTATTTGATTTGTTTGAATGATTTGTTTTTTACAAGAATAGAACACAGTTAACAAAACACACGATATGAGACAGAGTTGTGAGGGATTGAGAATATTTCAAATATATATTTCACGAAATGAACAGAGTAAATACATATCCGCATTTGCTGATGCGCTA
The DNA here is from genome assembly GCA_029692085.1 of Gymnothorax javanicus. Taxonomy (NCBI): domain Eukaryota; kingdom Metazoa; phylum Chordata; class Actinopteri; order Anguilliformes; family Muraenidae; genus Gymnothorax; species Gymnothorax javanicus. Next base: position 106,682,551 of record CM056195.1, read on the forward strand.
TGCAAAGAGATACGGGGAATAGAGCTCCTGTCGCTAGCAGTGGCGACCGGTGGACAGAGAGCCTTAAAGTTATCTACACGAATATTCCTCGGAGGTTTAGCTTATCTTAATGGTAACGCTGGCAAACAGATGCTGATGACATACGGAATGCACACTCACTCGCTGTCTTTATATTGTTTTCAATGAAGAACATTCACAACATTATGTCCCACATAGTGGGTGAGTGTACATTTCAAACGCGCCGTATTCTAACCAGATCATCTCCATGGAAACTCAGCTGAGATGTCAGATATCAAATCAGCCAATCACAGAGGGCCATGCCAGGACTGGTTCCCCATGCACAGAGAATCGCGGAGTCACTTAGTCAAAGAAATCCTTGCTCGTGCACACCTCAAACTCCTGCTTCTCGTGCAAAAAAACATTCATCCTGTCACAAATGTAACCAAATCATTCAAGGCACGAGACTTTGCTGAGTGTGTTGATGTCTTTATTATTTCTCTGAGTGATATAATGTTGGAATTACAGCGATCTAAAAACTCTGTCTGTTTGCTGTTCTCCCAAAAATTTTTGGGTGATTTTTGTATGGAAAAGATAGAGAAATTCGACGTGCCTCATGTCCTTTGGCTGTTCCCTGAGCCAAATCTATGTACTTACTGCTGTGACAACAACAAATTTTCCTACGTTGTTGGGAAATTTCATGAAGAGGGATTCAAATTTGTGGAAGTTACAGCGATATGAAAAGTATTTTTTCGGCCTCTGTGCTCCCAGCTCCCACTCTAGGTGCGACATCACGCACTCTAGCAATGAGAACCCAACTCCCATTCTTTCCATTGGGAAAATTTTTGTTGGTTTTTTGGGAATATTCCGGACACCGAACAACAAAACTCAACCAAAATCGATAGGCTTCATCCTCTAACCACTATCAACGTGCATGTGAAATATCAAAAGGATCGGACAAGAATTGCAGTCTGGAGAGCGCTCACAAGAAAATCTCTACAGGAGGTATATGTGATTGGTGCTGTTTGTCTGTTTGTTTGTTTGTGAACAAGATAACTCAAAAAGTAATGAAAGGAAATTTTGTGGATGGGTCGCTATTACATCAAGGATGGACCCTATTGATTTATACTGCGATTGGTCAGACAATATGCCCACCACAGCAACCATCGCAAAATCCTATGTTGCAGATATACAGGGTCTTACAAGAGTGGGTGTGCCATATGAAAGTTATTAAACCGAGTTTAGTGAGCAACAAACCTAAAATTTACTCAACGACTTTCACAACTTTCTCATTCTGTTTATCACATAACTGAATTGTGTAATTTCATGGAAAGAAAATTTAATTTCCCTTAGCGCCCAATGTATGTTAGCACTGCGCTAACCACATCTTTCTGCTTATTCAGTCTCTGAGTCACAGACATTCGTGGCTTAAAGAGCAACACTTTGTAAATTCAGTCAACTAAATAGCTAGCTAATGTTAGCTTGCCGGGTACCAAACTGATGTTACATAATGGTTTTTAAAGAGTATTACGTGCATGCTACCTAGCTAAGTAACGTGAACTTAGTTATGTCAGTGGTACTTAACTAGCCTCCTGCAGCGATGAGCCATACCGATTCAACCCACTCTGTATTCAGTTTGGCTTGGTAGAAACAGCGAGAGGTAACGCTAAGTGATTTCTTTCCCCCCACGCTCTCAGCCAATACGATTTTTGCAAAAGTGAAATATAGGGTCATGGCAAAAATATGTCATGACCTGGGCTATGAGAAAAGTACTTCAGTTATGTGATAAACCTTAAATTTCTTGACAGCCATGTTCACTCAACAAGATTATGACTGTGCTGCCTTGGTGGAGGTTTGCACTCAAGGAGTGCCTGTAGTTACCTTGTGTTTTCTGAAGGCGTTGATGGCGAAGAATTGTGAAATTATAAAAGCAAGGAGGCATATAATTGCCTACATAGTAAGAAAAGAGGAAAAGTACAGCGACTTCATATTTCTGAAGGCAGCTGTTGAGCCCTGCCAGAGCGTCATTTAAGCTAAATATACTGTACACCGTGGGTAATGATGAGGGTAAGTGGAGTCGTGGAGACAGTCGACTGCTCATGAATTGCCGGATTAGGGAAATCATGTAGTCATGCAGCAGCTATTCTGTGAAAGGCAGCATTATTCATTAAACCAAATCTCCCTTCAGTTCAACCCAGCTAAGCAGTCATCCTCCAGGGTGCATCATCTTTGGAGACAGCAAACACAAGAAAAAGTAATACTTCTGCAAGAAGTTCCGCTCTCTCACACTCTCCCAAAAGAGCAATGCAGTCAGATGACTGGGGGTCTGCGAGAAGTGCCTGGAGTTCTACGATGATGGTCACTGCAAGTTCCTGTTCAAAGGCCAGCAACATCACTACCTTCTGTGTCCCAGTGCTGAAGCATCCAGAGGCCACACAGCCCATAGGAGCAGCAAATTCAGAACAGCGGGAGGCGACAAGAGTCACACAGAGGCCCAGGAAGAATTCCTTAAGAAACTCCCACCTGAACTTGCCCAGCAGTGCAGAGATGCTTTCTGCAACACGGTATCCAGAACCGCACAGACCTCAATCCAAAATAGTCTTCAGGTGGAGCATGGCTTAACTAAGTGGCCTGTCATCCTGATGCTCCTGGAGGTTACAGCCAACGCTGGACAAAAGATTGGTACCCTGATCGACCTTGCTTCAGACACTAATTACATCACACATGAGGCAGCTGATGGACTCAACCTCAGAAGTGCAGATATCACGTTGGTGGTCCATGGCGTTGGAGGCATGAAAGTCTTCATTCAAACAAAGCGCTACCTTCTGAAGATTAGAGTTCACACTCCAGTAGGCACCCTGAGGTCCCATCAGCTGATCTGCTTTGGCCTGGATAGCATCGCAGATGTCCACAAGCATGTGGCAGCCAAACAACTGCAGAAGTTCTTCTCTGATCTCCCCCTCAGTGAGCTGGTGAGGCCAAAAGAGATTCATCTCCTGATCAGCCATAAGGAAGGTCAGCTGGTTCCCCAGAAGATCCGCACCATTGGGGACCTTGTGCTGTGGGACGGGCCATTGGGAATGACTGTTGCAGGCACCCATCCCAAGCTGTTTGGAGTGGTCACCATATCTGCCCACACAACCAGAATGCACCTTGCAAGGTCCATGAGGACTGCTGCCATAAAATTTGAAAAGCTTACCCATGTGGTCCCTAGTCATCACCTCCAAAGTCTGCAAGCTCCAGCAGGTGCCCAGCCCCAGCGATCCAGGTCTGCAACCACCACCCGTGACTTCCTGGAGTAGTGGAGGTGGGACAGCATCAGTGCCACTTGTGACCCAAGATGCGGAGGCTGTCGCTGTGGAAATTGTCAGCCCGGCGGGAAAGAGATGACTTTAGCCGAAGAGAGAGAGAGCTAGAGGTGGTGAAGAGTGGCCTCACATATGTAACTGCTGATGACCACAGTGAGAGCCCCCACTGGCACGCTAGGTACCCCTGGGTAGAGGATCCAGCCACGCTTCCATGTAACAGGAAGGCAGTTGAGACCACTTTCCTGAGGACAGAGAGACAGTTAGCCAAAGAACCAGAGTGGAAAACCACCTATGCTGCCCAAGTCCACGACATGGTCAAGCACCAGGCTGCAAAGAAGCTATCTGAAGAGGCTCTACTTTACTGGACCGGACCTGTTTGGTATATCAGCCACCTCATCGCTCCCAACCCACACTCTGTCATGACCCTGGTGAGGCTTGTCTGGAACAGCAGCCAAAAGTACCGAGGTCTGAGTCTCAATGATCTCCTCCTCAAAGGTCCAGATGTCCTCAACCCAATCTGTGCTGTGCTCCTGAGGTTTCAGAGGGAGTCTTTGCTGCCATTGGAGACATCAGAAAGATGTACAACTCAGTTTGGCTCGAGGACTGAGAGATACATCTGCACAGGTTCCTGTGGTATGACCCCGAAGATGAAGACCTGGCAGAGTATGCAGTCACAAGAGTCAACATTGGAGACAAGCCGGCAGGTAGTATTGCTCAGCTTGCCATGAGATAGACTGCAAGCCTCCTTCAGTTTGACCACCTAACAGAAGAGAGACTAGTGCTACAAGAGGACAGCTATGTAGATGACATCTTGACCTCCTGCAACAACTTTGACCAGCTCAAGGCCATCCCTGCGAATGTGGAGCAGATCCTGAAAGTGGGAGGATTCGAGCTGAAGCCGTGAGCCTTCTCTGGCCAAAGTGGGAGGAAGAGGTCCAGTGAGAGGCAGGAAGAGTACCCCGGCGTCCCGAACCCAAAGATTGTTGTCTTGCCGAATCAGCTAAAAGAAGGAGACAACAAAGCTCTAGGCCTTGACTTCACCTTGGAAGATGACAAGCTTCACATCATGGTCGGGGTAAACTTCTCAAAGAGGAAGAAGATGAGAACTGGTCATGATCTTCCACTGGAGCAAGTGAGACTTCAAACCCCAGACCCACTGACAAGACGAGAGCTTCTAAGTCAAGTCTCGGGACTGTATGACCCTGTTTTCCTGACGACATCCACCAAGCAGCGAGGAGCCATCCTGGTTCGAAGAGCTTTCCAGGAGGTCAAATCCTGCGGCAGTGATTTTAAAGACACTTGGGACCTCCCCCTGTCAGACCAGCTCCAAGAAGATGCCATTGAACTGTTTGAAGAGTGTGTCCAGCCAGTAAAAGTCAAATTCATCAGAGCCTTAACCCCGCCAGATGCCTCTGCTGACCCTGATGCAATCATCTTCTCCGATGGAAGCGAACATGCTTATGGTGCTGTCCTGTACCTTTGGTGGCCCTGCAATCAAGGTTCAACTGTGAGGCTAGTGGAGTCCAAAGCCAAATTGACTCCTCTGGACCACAGGGGCGAAGCAGTCAAAGCAGAGCTGTGTGGGGCAATCTTCGCTGCAGGCTTGAAGAAGTACTTGGAGCAACATTGCAGACTCTATGTGAAGCAGTGGTGCCACATGGTCGATGGCCAAGCAATCCTTGGGGCAATCCAGCAAGAGAGCTATGGCTTCCAGACGTACTTCACCCACCGGATTGGAGAGATCCAAAGCACCACAAGGTATACAGTGCTGGTGGTGGGTTCCTGGGCAGCTGAACATTGCTGACATCATCACTTGTGGGGCAGGCCCAAAAGACTTAGCAGAAGATTCAGAGTGGCAACAGGGCCCGAAGTTTCTGAGTCAACCTGTTGAGCAGTGGTCAATTATGTCGGCGAAAGATGTGATAACAGCTGCTCAGAATCAGCAGGATGCAGAAAAAGTCCTTTGTTGCTGCGATCACAAGAGCCCGGGTTAAGCAGCTAAGACCATCAAAACCAGAGCAAGGCCAGGACCAAAGGCATCCACGAAGACTATCTGCTGCCACAGCTGTCCGTAATCTGCTGGATGAGAGGCAGTTCAGTGACCTCACTCAGCTGTTGAAGACGATCGCATGGGTTTGGAGAGCAGCCAGGAAGTTTGCAGCATCCAGTAAAATCTTGCAAACTCCAAAGTGGGAGGCAGTTCCGCCGACCGGTGTCATCACTGTGACAGAGCATCAAGATGCCTGAAGGGACCTCTTCCTCGCTGCACAGGTGGGCGTAACCTTCCCAACTACCACTACAGACCGGTTGGTGGTCTACCGAGAGCAAGAGTCTGGACTGCTGGTCTGCGGTGGTCGAATCCAGATTTTTGAAGAAGACAAAGTTGGCGTTCCCCTCTTACCTCACGGGGCATGGATTCCCCCACTGCTGGCTCGAGAGGCTCACAGTGAAAGCCATGAAGGAGTGGCGGCGATCTTGCTTAAGATGAGGAAGAAGACATGGGTCATTAGAGGAAGAAGAGTTGCCCAAAAAGGTGTTGACCACTGCATAACCTGTGAGAAGGCCAAAGCCAGGCGGTGTCAGCAGATAATGGATGACCTACCTACAGAGAGATCGAGTCCTGTAGCACCATTCGAGTTTATGGCTGTTGACCTCTTTGGACCCAACTAAGTCAAAGATGATGTCAAGAAGCGAGTCACGATGAAGGTGTGGGGGGTTGTATTCTGCTGCATGGCCGGCAGGGCAATTCACACAGAGCTGGTGAATACCATGTCGACAGACGGCTGCCTGATGGCCTACCATAGATTCATTGCAATCTGAGGGCATCCAAAGAAGATTTAGTCTGACCCGAGCACTAACTTTGTTGGGGTAAAGTCTGTTCTAGGCGATCTCTACAAGTTTCTTGATGGCCCTAACAAGTCTGCTGTGGAAAAAGCTGCTGCCCAAAAATGGACTATTTGGCAGTGGAAAATCAATCTAGCTGATTCACCACATCGCAACGGCGCTGCAGAAGCTGCTGTCCATATTGTAAAGAAAGCATTCCAGAGTTTGGCCCCTAGAGACCTGAGTTACAGTGAGTTCCTGACTGCTCTTCAACTTGCTGCTAACCTCTCCAACGAACGCCCAATAGATGCCAGAATGCAGAGCTGAGAGGACTGTTTGCAGTACATCTCACCTAATTCTCTTCTGTTGGGTCGTGCATCACCAAGTGGAGACTGCAAAGCATTTGACTACACAAGCTATCCCTACAAGAGACTGCGAGAAGTGCAATCCCTGGTCAACAGATTCTGGAGGGCCTGGAGCCAGCTCGCCGGCCCCAACCTGTTCGTGAGGAACAAGTGGCAAACCTCGCAAAGGAACGTTGCTGTTGGAGATGGCATTTGGTTGTGCAACCAGAATGCTTTAAGGGGCCAGTTCAAGCTCGGCAGAGTTGTTGGGGTGAATCCTGACCTCAAGGGCATTGTGAGAGATGTGAACATCAAGATCATCCCAAGCTGCCGTATCCCTGTGCCCAGACCTGCAACATCAGCATCAGGACATCCTCCTTCCAGAGGTCAGAAGAACGATCCTCTGTCCACCATGTTTTACAGGGATGTTCGGCGCTTGGTTGTCCTCCTGCCAATCAAGGAGCAAGTAGGACGTCCAAAGGATGAGCTCTGATTGATCGTTTGCCTCAACTTTGGTGATCTTTCCAGCGGTTTCCGTGGGAAGATTGAGTGGGAGGTGTTGTGGCAAACTGCATGCCCATCCCCCACCCAGCCAGAGACTTCAGTCAGTGCAGCAGCAAGGGTGCAGCAGGTGAGAGTGATCAGCTAATTAGCTGGCCAGCTGCACCTGGGCCTCAAAGAAGCAGACATTCTTTCAGTGCAGCAAGAAGCAACACTACACATGTTCTTGAAGACTTGGATACAACTTTGAATCTCAGGACTTTTTCACCTCACAGATGCAGCCGGTAAAGGCAAAAGACTTTTTTTCCCACGTGTTAAAAAGGGGGTTTCAGTTTGGAAAATTCTCAGTAATGGCTTTGGGGGGGAATTTGGAAATGTGTGTATGTGTAAGATATGTAACTAAGTGCTAAACTATGATGAATGATTTAGATGACCGTATTTTATTTAATGTGATGATTGTAGAGAAAAAGAATTTGCAATTTATACTGTATTATAATGTATTGAATATATTCAAATAGGTAAATTGTAACGTATAGTATATAATTTTGTTGGTTGTCTGCTTTGTTTCACTCATGATTGTAGGGTTTGTAGGTTGAAATAGATTATATGTATGATTATGGGTTTTTAATAAGTGTACTTAATATGGTGTTTTGTGTTTGTTGAAAGGTTTTTTACCTAATTGTCTGAATGAACGCGTGGAAATAAAAGAACCAAAAGGAATTCCAGAAGTGTGTTCAATGAGTGAAATCCAGTGAAATTCTGATGAGGTGCATCCAGCAAGTGGGGAAAGCCAGAGTACTGCTAAGCAGTTAAGAGCCAGAGTCTGTAACTATGAACCAGGGGGTGATATATCATGTTCCAGTAGGCCACTGAAGATTTTTGTGGGGGTAGATATCTCGTCCAAACTGACAAAAATTACGTTTTTTATCAGAAGATCCCTTCAGGCTGGAAATTACAGCCCTTTTTAGGGTAGGGGTCGAAAGGGCCAAAATAGTGACATGGTCAAAATCTGGACTTTGTCCTTCTATCTTTGTGTGCCCTCTGTAAACCTCCTTGATCTTATGGTATATGAATGTGTGGGTAGAGTTCTTCCATTTAGCATAATAATTTTCAAGGTTTACTGAGGGCGCCGCCTATAGGTGGCCCTTCAAATCATGACTTTCTGCATTTTGGACTACATCTGAGACCCTCCCAGGGCCTGCGCCCTCATTAAACCTTGCTAATTTATGTGTATTTGGATACATTGGGCCTATTTCTTTCCAAATTTGCATAAATGGTGGTGGCTTAGTTAGGGCGCTTTTGCATAGGTGGCGCTTCTTTTGGCAAGAACACGATTTTAGGCGATTTTCATTTGGCCATATCTCAGTGCGCCCCCGATGGATTTCAGTGAAACTTGTTTTATTATGTTTGTCTATATCTCTGCTATTAATTATAAAAATTTCAAGAAGGCTTTTTAACTCATTAACCCTTTACATGCCAAAGTTTGATGTATGTCACAATCAAGCACCACCACCGAAAAATGCCCATTTTTGTTTTAGTCCCCACCAACCAGTGGCGAGAATTATTTGAGCGTTTTCAGAGCATTGAGGCAAGAGAACTTATTCAAAAAAGCAACAATTTTTAAAATGTTTAAACTGAAATAAAATAAAAGAAGAGACATGAAGTATTAGTAAACTCTGTATGCACCAAAGCAGAGGCAAACCTAGCTTTTTGGTCCTTGGGGGTCCTTATAGTATTCATATTCATCAAATGAGTCATGCAGCAAAGTATTCTGCCTTACTTCAAACCATAGCGGTAACCATAGTACTTTTCAGAGGGGGTTGAGGACCCTGCCTTTACATTGTGCATTGCTGCATGCATTATGCATATACACAGGCCACACCCATTCAACAATGTAATCAGAAATATATGATCTAATATCTTGGGAGCAAAACTAATCGTTAGCACAATATCCCACAAGGTAAAGATGGAACGATGTACTGCTCGCAGGTCTTAAAATCAGAAGATGTTCGTGATAAAGCAGGATTTCCACGGCTCTATTCAGACTCTGAACATGCCATCAAAACATGTGGTCGCAGCAGTGCTGCCACCTGCCATATGAGCCGCCTATTGGAGCATTGGAGAACTAACCTTTTGTCTTTCTTGATTAAAGTGGAGTGTGATCTGGTGTGAACGTTTTAGCACAAAGAGGCAAAAAGCCTTCTTCATATTTTCATCATGAATAGCAGAGATATAGAGAAACACAATAAAACAAGTTTCACTGAAACCCATAGGGGGCGCACTGAGATATGGCCAAATGAAAATCGCCCAAAATCGCGTTCTTGCCATAAAAAGCGCCACCTATGCAAAAGCGCCCCAACTAAGCCACAGCTATTTATGCAAATTTGGAAAGAAACAGGCCCAATGTATCCAAATACACATAAATATGCAAGGTTTAATGAGGGCGCAGGCCCTGGGAGGGTCTCAAATGTAGCCCAAAATGCAAAATGTCATGATTTGAAGCGCCACCTATAGGCAGCGCCCTCAGTAAACCTTGAAAATTATAATGCTAAATGAAAGAACTCTACCCATACATTCATATACCATAAGATCAAGGAGGGTCACTGAGGGCGCACCAAAATATTCGAAGGTCAAATTCCAGATTTTGACTATGTCACTATTTTGGCCCTTTTCACCCCTACCCTAAAAAGGGCTGTAATATCCACCCCGAAGGGATCTTCTGATAAAAAAAGTAATTTTTGTCAGTTTGGAAAAAATATCTACTCCCACAAAAAACTTCAGTGGCCTACTGGAACGTGGTATATCACCCCCTTCTATGAGCTGGTCCAAAGTTACAGACTCTGGCTCTTAAATCCACTTGACGAAGCCCCACTGCACAAATGCTTTATTTCTCTTTCAGAACTGACTTTTAGTATGTACCGGCCACCTACCCTTGCCTCCGAACAATCAATAGTATGCACCAGTCAGCCACAAGAATAAAAGCACCTGCTTCATGTAGTGACCCCCTTCTGCTGCTAAAATAGCTCCATCATACTGACGTCACTTGAATTACCAAACTCAAAGTTTCCCAGCAGAACATTTCCCAGAGTATCACATATCCTTCACCAGCTTGTCTTCTTCCCACAATGCCTGCAATCTTGATGCCATCTCTTCCTAGGTCAATGGTGAACACGTACCCAGAGCGGTAGATAAATCAGAGTGGCGCCACTCATTGACTTTGTTGCTACAGTGGTCACGTGGTTCGTGGGGAAGCGTCGCACACAATTACCGCACGCATATTTCTCTTAATGAATTACATTATTTACATACATGTTTATAGAGGTCATACTTTTATAGTGATGTGGTGAGAACTTAAATAAGTATACCTACTAAGATCATGTCATAGGTTTTGGAGGGAAAGATTCATGTTAGCGTCAGTGAGCTAGTATTTATACGTACCATTGATCCCCTATAATTTCTAAGTAAATTTAACCCTGTATTTACACTGTCATGGGGATGGATAATTTAACATATATACTATTCAAAAAAAGTAGGGGATATTTTATTTTGAGATCAAAATTTTCACATATACAAAGGGATACGAAACCATGTTGTATAGTTCCTTACTGAGGAAGCATTTCCAAAGAAATTCATCACCCAAACACATCAATGACACTCTCACGATCTGCACGGGATGCTATTGATGATCAAGGGGGTTGTGCCACAAATTTGCATGACTCTGAATTGGAAGGTTAGAGCCACTGTAAAGGAAGATTTTGAAGAGAAAGCATCAGATTATCAGTAGTTGAAGTCGTTAATTAAACAGAGACCATGCGCCGTCTAACACAGGAGGAGAGGTTACGTGCCCTTGGCATGCTACAGGTTGGCACAAGACAGGTCGTTGTGGCAAGGGCAATGAATGTTTCCCAGTCTGTCATCAGCAGATTATGGTCCAGACATCGTGCTACAGGGTCTGTTCAGGATAGACCACGATCCGGGTCGACCAAAGGGCAACAACTCAGGCTCAGGACAGATTCATCCGCACTATTGTCTTGAGAAATCGTATGGTAACAGCAAATCAGATAAGGTCTCAACTTCAAAGGGATACTGGCTTGGTAGTGAGTGGCCAGACCATCAGGAATCGTCTGCACAGATTTCACTTACACGCCCGACGCCCTCGTGTCATTCCCTGTTTGAGGGATCGTCACATTAGGGCCAGACTCAATGGTGTCGCCATCATCAACGCTGGGATAATCGCCGATGGAACAACGTAATGTTCTCAGATGAGTCGAGGTTCACTGTGGACTTCCTTGACAGACGCAGGAGGGTTTGGCGCCGACGTAACGAACGTTTCCATGACGTTAACGCCATTAGACATGATCCGTATGGGGGTGGATCTGTAATGGTGTGGGAGGCATCACTGCTGCCGGCAGAACAGACTTGCATGTTGTTGCTGGACGTGTCACAGGGCAGTACTACCGACAACATCTTGGCACCCCATGTTGTGCCGTTTGCACGCCGTTATGGCCGCCGTTTCATTTTCCAAGATGACAATGCCAGATGTCATAGGGCCAGGATCGTTACAGATTACCTCCAGCAGCAGAATATCACCACATTACCATGGCCAGCACTCAGTCCGGACCTTTCCCTCATCGAGCATGTCTGGGACATGCTTGGACAGCGGCTACGCCAACGTCAACAACCTCCTGCCAATGTCCAAGAACTTGCTGCAGCATTGCAACAGGAATGGAATAACGTTCCCCAAAATGACCTGGGACGCCTCGTTAGGAGTATGCCACGCCGAATTCGAGCTTGTCTAGCCAACCGAGGGGGTTTTACCCGCTACTGACTCTGTTTCACAATGGTGGTAAATTTGCTGTGTGACCCTGTGTTTGTGTCGACCCTTATTCTGGAGAATCTGTCCTTTACTGACTGTACACAGGGTTTCGAATAAATTGACAAATGTTTCCTTAATGTTTTTATGTCATTTGTTTCCTTCCTGACCTCATGATCTGCATTTCATGGTACTTGTAAATCCAATATCCCCTACTTTTTTTGAATAGTATATTTTAGCTTTATTAAGTTACATTATTGGATTACCAGGGTCTGCCTTTATCTTCTGGATTTACGCACAACTTACCATGTTAAAGTTCTGCTGAGCTGTTATATCATTCAATGTCATGCCAGTTCTTCCTTAAAGCAAAGGTGCACCACCATGTTCATTTCAGAGCCCTTGATGTTCTCAATTCTAATGTTTAGATAAAATGAACGAAACACGTCTAATCTACAGCTGGTGAGACCAGGAGACTGAATGAGATTAAATACAATGACTCGGAGGAAAGGAAAGGTTTTCAACAAAAAGATTTTTATTGAACAGTGGACAATGATGGAAAACATGACGGCACGGAAATTGTAGTTGATAAATTAAACAAGGAGGGGTGCAAGTGTGAGTGAGTGAACCATGAGTGAACCTTCAACGACAAAGAACAAAAGAAATACATAGTAATGTGGCAGGGTGGTGGAAGATGTGGAAGAGGGGGTGATCAATGTCAAATTAATAAACCTTCTCAATGTGTGGAACGACTAAGTGCGTGTGTGTGTGTGTGTGTGTGTTTTCAGAACAGGGTTGTGAATAGAACTATAACAACTAAATGGAATTAACAGGAATGAACTGAATAGAACAGACAAGTAAACTCTTGGAGCAAGAACAATAGTGTGAGGCATGAACATTTGTGGAATTACAAATAATTAAAGGGGTGGGGGACATAACAAATACAAGGGCCAGCAATGTTGGAAGAGGTTTCTGAGATGCTAGGGTTTGAATCAGAACTCTGGCTGAGTTATCAAAAAAAAAAAAAAGTTACAACTAGAAAGATTAAAGGGAGAGGACTAATGCTAAAAATGAACTAATGCTGAATTGATAGAAATTTAACTCCATGTTTACCAAGGACCAGATCTTGGCATTGACACAAAAGAAAAAAAGGGGGGGGGGTTCGGTGGGGAATTAAAACAATAAAAAGCCACAAAACTAAGATTTACTGCTGGTGTAAGGCAATTCAAGAAATGGGTATTCCACAGTCAAGTATCTGCACAATACAGCGGCGGACACAGCATGTGAAGCTGGAGCCAGGACTTTTGGAGGAGGTTTTTGAGATGATCAGGCTTAAGGCAGCTGGCACGGACAAGATGGATAGAGAGTGCTAACTGCACTGAGCAAGCAGGACTGAGTTGAAAACAGCCAGAGTTCTCATTCAGGGCAACTGGCAGGAATGAAGGAGTTGAGATTGCCATCACCAGTTCAAAACAGAAAGACATCTCAGAACTTCCCACGAACCTTGTAGCCTCCATCGCCAACAGCGCCTCCGCTAGTGCCTGCCTCCACCACTGCCAGCAGCACAGGGTACCTGCAGGTTTCTAGTGGGTTAAATTTAAGAGCCATTCCGTGAGAAAATGGCACTTTCTGAAGAAGTTGAGGAGTTGACCTCCATCTACATGATAGTTGATGTAAAATGTGGTGTCAACAGCAAAACTGAGCCACTTAAGTGGCTTCCAGGTGGCGCTATTGGCAGGCAAAGTGAAATACGGACCTAAAAATTCAGCTTTTTCTGTGAGACATATCTACCTATGTGCCAAGTTTCATTCAATTCCAGGAGGGTCAACTGCGCACCGAATGTCAATCTCTCGTGGAATGGCTCTTAAAGGGATAGTTCACTTTTTTTGAAGTGGGGTTGTATGAGCTACAAATTGCCACTACTTACACTAGATGCAGCTCTCTGATCTCCTCCAGGTAGCCGCACCGGGGCATAGTGCTGGGTGGAAATTTAGGCGATACACTGTTGTGAATGGAAACACAGAAACAGCGTATTTTCGCGGCCTAAAAGAGGTCCTACCTGAAAATAATGCACCATTTCAATTGTTCGCTATATTTAAAAAAATTACAGCACTTTAGCTGCCCGGAAAAAACACAGTTGCTCCAACCAACTGATGTATTCCTCCGCAAGGCGCATCGTAGTTCACTGCGCGCAGTAGCGATCAGCTGTTTGGGTCAGACTCTGAGCGGTTTGCGGCAGACAGCATTTCAATGGCATAGAATCACGTCTCAAATTAAAAAAAAAAAAAAAAAATCCCTATAATAACCAGCACAGGAGATACACAGTAGCCTATGTGGCTGCGTAGACCCTATGCGATATCAATTTGTGCTGCAATGTTACATTGGACTTTTTCACAGGTGTTTCACTCAGTGCTCTTCAGCGTGCACTGTTAAGATTTCCCTGAATGTAGCCAAATGAAATTCTCTTTGGAACAATGAATACAGAAAACACGGAGTTCTTTTAGGGATACGGGTGGCGTATCAATGTCCGTGTTGAGGCAACTAGCCACAGCTACAAGTCCAATATTCCGCAGCGGAATGCGGTGGAAGCTGTAAGTGCACCAGGATACAGCTTTGCTTGCATGTCCAAGAAAGCGACACACACTGACCATTTTCGAAATATTTGCACAACTTAAACGGCCGTCCGACCTCACAACCACAGTTAAGCCGCTTGCACACTGGACGCGAAACGAATTTTTCGCACACAGATTACATTCAAAGTCAATGCGAAGACGTGAATACACGCGTTTGTGCAAGCAGCTTTACTGTGACCCAAACAGCTCATCGCTACAGCGCGCAGTGAACTACGATGGGCCTCGCGGAGGAATAGGTCAGTTGGTTAGTTCAAGAGCAACTGTGTTTTTTTCCGAGCAGCTAAAGTGCTGTAATTTTTTTAAATATAACGTACAATTGAAAAGGTGTATTATTTTCGGGTAGGACCTCTTTTAGGTCGCGAAAATACGCTGTTTCTGTGTTTCCGTTAACGACAGTGTATCGCCTAAATTTCCACCCAGCACTATGCGATGGTGCGGCTACCTGGAGGAGATCAGAGAGCTTTCTACTGCATCTACTGTAAGAAGTGGCAATTTGTGGCTCATACAACCCCACTTCAAAAAAAGTGAACTATCCCTTTAAGACCTTTTGGAAGTCTCCTATAATTGACATGCAAGACACTTACGCAATTACAAAAGTTGGTTAAGATTAAAGAAAATGTGTGATTTGCAAATTTTAGACTATACAGGACACGAACAGTGACTTCTGCAGCCTGTCAAGCAACACCATCCCTCAGCCTCCTCTTGTACCCTCCATCACCAACAGCATCCCCCGCCAGTCTCTGCCAGAGCCAGCCAGCACAGGGTAGCAGCAGCAGGCACCCTTGCTCTGTGACCACAAGCCCTCTCTCCTCCCCCTCCGCCTCCACTCTCACCTACACTCAGCAACAATATGGAGACGGAGTGCACCGCAGAAGGGGGGTTGGTCAGTAAATATATATATAGTTCGTTTGCAAACAAGCTACCGTTAGTTAACTACTCGGTTTTCTGTGGATTTAAAATCCGTAAACGTTCGTTATTAACATTCTGATTGTTAAAAGAAACATAACAAAAAGAGTGCCGTGTGGCACTATTGGGAAAAAATGCCAGTCACGCAAGAGCCATGGCACTACTGGGGGTAAAAGGGTTAAAGCCAACTCACCACGAGAAAGGGGGCTATGTGTGGTCTAGTTTTTTTCTCCACGTCATTGCCTGTCCCCTAAACCATCACCTGTGGTTCAGCAATGAGAACTGCTCCCTCTCTGGTATCACCAATGCAAGACTCCAACTTATCTTATGGGTATGGAAGACTGCATTGTGCTAAGGACACTACTGGCGGCATCACGACCAGGTTCTGAGGAAGCTGGCAGAAATATTGGAAACCTGCAGTCAGACCTTAGCAGCCTTCTGGAGGTATCATGGGCCTAAATAAACCAAATATCAAATCGGATTTATCAAGTGGGAGGTGCCCATTTGATAGCCCTGGTGAAATACTCATGCTGCTACTTCTAATAGGCTAATGAGGCAGTGTTCTGAGTTTTTGCGACCAGCTTATGTTAATGAAGATAGGCCAGACGTAAATTTGTTGACCTGTTTTTTTAATTATTATTTCATTTTATTTTTTTATGTATTTATTTTAGTTCATTGCCTGTTTGATACTTGATTGTTTCTAATATAATGTTAATTTACGGACTAGGATTTTTGCGAAAGGTGTTACTTTCAATCCAGAACTTTCTAGGTACTTATGTACTTTTTTGTGTGGTCATTGTCTACAAAGACATTTTAAAAATAATGAATTTAAAATGAACTGACAGAAATACTTACTTCATGTTAATGATTTGACCAGAAAACAACATTACGAACTAATTTTGCAAATGTTTTTAAAGGATTGAAGCTTTGTGTAGTATTTGTTTTATGGTTTGACTGGAAATCCACCAAAATAAAGCATTTAAAACAAATAATTGATTTGATTTTGAAAGGGATATGCCAGGTGCCAGACAATGATACAGCTGTGCTCAAAAGTTTGCATACCCTGGCTAAATTTGTCAAATGGGTAACAATTTTTTAAGAAAACGTGAATGGCCAGGCGAAACACATTTCTTTTATTTCTTACTGGATTCATATCCAACTGTAGATCATGTAGAATGGCACAATCAGTGAATAATACATGGAAATAAGGCCAAAAAAAATGAAATAACCCTGTTCAAAAGTGTGCGTACCCTTAAGTTCTTAGTACTGTGCCCCCTTTAGCATCAATAACAGCATGCAGTCTTTTGTGATAGTTGTCAATGAGCCCCTAATTCTCTCAGGTGGTATAGCTGCCCATTCATCCTTGCAAAATCCCTCCAGCTCCTGCAAATTCTTTGGTCATCTTGTATGAACTGCACGTTTGAGATCTCCCCAAAGCGGCTGGATGGTACTGAGGTCAGGAGACTGTGATGGCTGCTCCAGAACCTTCACCTGTCTCTTCTGTAACCACTAGAGGGTCAGCTTGGCCTTGTGCTTTGGATCATTGTCATGCTGGAAAGCTCAAGTGCGTCCCATGTGCAGCTTTTGTGCTGAAGAATGCAAACTGTTTGCCAGTATTTTCTGATAGCATGCCGCATACACCTTGCCATCAATTTTCAAAAAATTTCTCTGAAACATCAGGGAGCCACCACGCTTTACGTGGCAATGGTATATTTTTCACCATGGGCCTTGTTGACTGCTCTCCAAACATAGCGCTTATGGTTGTGACAATAGAGTTCTATTTGGGTCTTGTCACCCCAAATGACAGTACTCCCGAAGTTGTGAGGTGTGTGAAGGTGTTGTCTGGCATATTTTAGGCAGGCTTTTTTGTGGGATTGGTGCAATAATGGCTTCCTTCTAGCAACTCGACGATGCAGCTCATTGTTTAAGTACCTCCGTATTGTGCTCCTTCAAATGACCACACCATTTTTTTCCAGAGCATCGTGTATTTCTCTCGAGGTAGTTTGTGTATTTTTTTTGTGTCCAATTCTGCCAAGTTTGGGCGGAAATCTTTCTCTGCCTACCTGACATTGGCTTGGTATCAACATATCCCCCAACTTTCCATCTCTTAATCACGGACTGAACAGTACTGACTGTCATTTTCAGGTCTGTGGACATCTATTTATATTCTTTCCCATCTTTAAAAAATTGCATGACCTTGTTAGGAATGTCCTTAGACAGTTCTTTTCCGCTCCCCATGGCTCGGTGTCGAGCCAGATCAGTGGTGTCCCCAGAACCCATGTGATAAACACGGTGTGGATAGGTGTCCTTATAAACCATAATTACCAGTATGTGTGTGTGTGTGTGCATGTGTGTGTGTGCGTGCATGCAGGCGCATGTAGGTGTGTGCATATGCATATCTAATAAGGTAGGGCCGGCAGACATTAACCATAGAACAGAGAGAAACAAGCCTATTATGGCTGCAAAAACATTAATAATAAAGACAAACAAAACAAAAATACCATACAATTGTAAAGACAAACAAAACAAAAATTCCATACGAAAACAAAACTGAAATGGAGAGTACAGGGTGATCAGAACACAAACTGTGGCATATGAGACATTGGTACAATCTTATTAATGATTATGGGAGTTCTTAATTGTTATGACCTCGAATGAATGGGTGAAAGTGAGGAGAAACTGACGGGGGGGAAGGGAGATGATTAGAGGAGCCAAGGTGTAATGTTCTTGTCATGGTATAACGGTCCATCAATGTAAAGTTTGTCCACCGAGAGAACGGCTTGTTTTCCCTGTGATATCATCTATTTGTGAATGGGGTGTAGCTGTTAACGAAGGTGCATGACTTCTTTCAGGAATTGATAATTGAGTCCAAAGTCCGTTCCTTTGAGCTGTCTGCCTTGACGTTGAACCAGTTGCTTCTGTTTGAAATGTTCAAATTTTGCAACGATTGGACGAGGGTGATTGCTGGTGATATTTTTCTGACCCATTCGGTGAATGCGGTGAAATGTGATTGAGTCAAGAATAGTTTCCCTTATGGCTTTATTGTCGGCGATAACGGAGGTGAGTTGGGTGGCAAGAGTGCTCACGGACTGCTTTAGCGTTTTGTTTTCTTGAGTGAGAGCGTTGATTTGCTCCTGACTGAATTCCAGGCTCTGGCAGAGAGCCTGGAATTCCCTGTGCAGTACCTCGATGAGTGAAATCCTATTATCCAGTCTGAAGAGTTTTTGTTCTATGAAGATCAGAATGTCGCTTACCTCGGTACAGCTCGTTGGTTTTGGGGAAGGGGATGGTGGTGTCTCGGAACTGGAGAATGAAGCGTGTCGGGATCTCTTATTGTCGTGGGAAGGAGTAGATTTGGCTCTGCCGGTATTACCCTTGTTCATGGTGAAAATTCTGTTGAAACACTCGTCGATGAATTCTTCCAGGTGATCCAGGTAGTTTGATATTGCAGTCCGGTTCAGTGAAAAATTTGAAAAGCAGGTGGAAGACTAGTGGAAATGCGAAGAATAAAGTTTTGTATCCGAGGAAAAAAAAGTTTCTTTTTGAAGTCTAGCAGCCGTGGGCCACCATATTAGGTCTCGCACTGCCTCGTGGGAGATTGCTTTCACAGCGGCATCACCCCTTCACAGCGGGTTTCCCGTCAATGGCAGCCACTGTCAGCAGGGAGCAGAGCTGGTGAAGTGGGATGCCAAGTCGTCGCGCCAGCTGGCTGGAGATGAAATTCCCCGCTGCACCGGAGATAATAAGGGCCTCTGCGCAAAGGGCCAGAATGTTACAGCACACCTCGACAGGGATCTTGAACCGTTGTCCTGTGATGATAGAGGGTGACACCTTTACCTTCAGGGGCATGGTTTCCCCGTCCTGACTCCGGGAGCAGGGGCCAGCTCTTCTCCATAGGCGACGCTCAACGGATCTGGCCTGTCCCAACTCCATAGGCTTCACCAGTGGAACCTTCGAAAACCCTGGGCTGGCTCTGCCGTCTCTCCTGTAGCAGCTGGGCCAGGCTTATGCACTCTAAAAAATGATACTGCATATTACTTAATTCAATTGGTGAAACATTTTTACACTTAAAAATATTGAGTTGATTTGAAAGATCTCAATTCGGTTAAAACAAAACATGAGTAATGAGTCAATTTAAGTAATATTTTCAAGTACGTCTGAATGAATTGACTTAACCCAAATACCACATACATTGATTAAATGTAACTGAAATACTGAGTTAACTATATTGAAAACCTGAGTAGAAAGCACTAAACAAATTGAGTAAATATAATTGAAAACATTTGTAGGAGATAACTGCAAATTTGCTAATGACTTACTAAAAAAATGTGTTGTACTGACTGATTTTTTTATCTTAATTTTTATTGGAAGATATTCAGTACTATAAACCAATATGACCAAGAGCTCACAAAACATGAAAGCTTTATTTTAAAACATTTTTTTCCACAGAAAATTACAAAAATTTTTCCAACATCTGCACATACCAGCAGAAACATTATTTATGTTGTATATTGCAAGTAATAACCAAAAAGTGCATTTCAACAAGGATTTTTTTCAAATACTTCTCCACAAGAACTGGAGCTGTATCACAATAACAGACGGGTTCAACTGTGTTTTTTCCATCTCAACAATCACCAACTAACATTTACCTCAACATGTCCGTCTGTCTTACCACTGAAGTCATGTGGACACAAACGACAGCAGCTCATTCGAAGCTGTTACAGCAGTGGTCTTCAACGTTGTTCCTGGGGACCCACTGTGTATGCGGATTTTTGTTCCAACCACAATTGTAATCACAGGATTTTAACAAGCTGTTAATGTTTTAATTAGTTGTTTTTCATATTTAGCACTGTTACTTACTGTTTTTAGACAAATGTTACATAGAAACATCCATACATGCTATGAAGAATAAAATATCCTTGAAGATTGTGGTTTTATTTCTATACTGCAAGAAATTTTAAGCATTGTAACATTTGAAACAGATCAAATTAGACACTGAGGAAAACTGTAAACCCCAAATTAGGCTCAGGAACACAACTGTTTCAAGTTCTTTAAAAAAACTTCAGGTGAACTTAATTAGATTAACATAACACAAAACTGGTTTGACTCTTTACCATTTGCATGTTGAATAAATTTGTCATGATGTGCCAATTAGTTTTCACCAATTAGTAGCCAAGTACATCTTTAATTTGATTGGTTACATAGTTTTCTCTCATTTTAAGCTGTTATTTCCAATGCATAGCAATGTGGGTATGGCATTTTTTTTATTCTGGATGGCAAACATAGATATTTCTGTTATCTTGTGAATTAAGAGGGCAAATAACTGCTCTAAACATTAAATACACTTAAGACTAATGAACAGCTCCTTAAAATCCTGCGATTACAATTGTGGTTGGAACAAAAGTCAGCATACACAGTGGGTCCCCAGGAACAACGTTGAAGACCACTGTGTTACAGGAAAGGGAATTCAGGATACCCAAGATCAAACGCCTCTTAACTAAAATGCTTCTTGCCAAATGGCCATGAAAAAAAGATAAATATTAAAGTTGCATATTAATGCTAGGTGTAATCTTCACACTAAACACATTGATGACTAGTAACTAGGTCAATAACAATCTGTAACATAAGGGCAAACATCTCCAGCATATGCGGCTTCATGTTTGGATGATCGCAGTGATGAAAAATGGCTTTCATTCTGTTGAACACTGATTGGATTGGAAGTTGGAAGTTTTACAATCACATCAGCCTTTTGTTATGATTCTGCTATGTCTGTCTTGATTCTGCCATGTTCATTATGATTCTGCCATGCTTGTTATGTTTTCCCTACGCCCTGTTATGTTTATGATTATGTTTGTTAGGTTTTTGCCATGTTCTGTTTAGCTTTTGTACTTTGCCATGTTTTCGTCTTTGCCATTCCCGATCCACTTTTCTGTGATAGTCCGGTCCATGTTTTGCCCATGCCCTTCATTGCACTTTGTCTCCCCTGTCTGGTCTCTTGTTAAGTTACAGTTTCTCTCCAGTCCTGCGTGTCACATGTTTAGGTGATTTCATGGTTTCTGGGTTTCCAACATTCCTTCTAATCTCGTTTGCTTCCTGCGCC
Organism: Gymnothorax javanicus; assembly: GCA_029692085.1. Classification (NCBI taxonomy): domain Eukaryota; kingdom Metazoa; phylum Chordata; class Actinopteri; order Anguilliformes; family Muraenidae; genus Gymnothorax; species Gymnothorax javanicus. Next base: position 106,703,973 of record CM056195.1, read on the forward strand.
TTACTTTTCTATTTTTACTAACCCATACTAACAGTTTGTTTTTGTTAAGTTACTAACCCAGACTAACATTGTATATAATACTAACTTACTAACGAGCATCAAGGATTGTATAGCTGCACTTACTAATTGATTAACAAGCTCTCAGCACTTGCCCTATTCTAGTGTCCGCCTCTTGCCTTCTCTTAGTCTTTGCTGCAATTCAGCGGATCCTCCGCACCTGCTCCACTCTGTCCTGCCTCTCATTATCTGTGCACATTAGAACTCCCTAACCGGAGCTGTATGTTTTGTCATAGGCTGTCTCGTGTTCCCTGTCCGCGTTTTGGCTTTTGCCAATTTCATGTGGTTAGGTTCTTCCTCATGTTTTGCGCCCACGTAATTAGTCTGATCCAGTTCACCTTTCCCTAATCATAGCATATGACTTCCCTTGAGTGTACTGAAGCTGTCTTCTCACTGCAGTTCCCTGTCAGAACGTTTCCCTTGTTTACCTGTGCTGCTCTCGTTTCTCGCCTCGTACTCATAGTGTTACCTTTCTGACTGGACCGCCCGACTACCTCTTTTTGGCTTTGTTTTGGCTTTGTTTTCTGCTCCTGTGTATCGAACCCTTTTTGTCTGATTACGATTACTGTATTGCTGCCCTGGTTTTTTGACTCTGGATTCTGCCCCTGGGATTGTGATTTTTTTTGATTGTGGACTTTGTACTGTTGCCTTCGGTCCTGCGGGGGTTTACCCCCTCGCTAATAAAAATCACATCTTTTGCAATTCCTGGTTATCGCAACTGGTTCCTGAACGATACCTCACACCTTTAAGTCATCACATGAGTAAGATTGGTGCTTTTGACCTCTGAGTAGCATAAGTACCATATATGTTTGTTTTGAACTCCCAGCCATCAAACGCACTCACTATTGTTTCTAATCTTTTAAGATGAGAGTTAATGTGTTGAAAATAATCTTTAGTATTTGGAAAGCATGAGTCACAAATTTTACATTTGAAAGCTATCACATCTCGTTGATTTTCAGTTTCCTCTGATTTGTGAGCTCTATACAAGTGTGAGCGCAAGCCACCCCAAGTTTTAAAGGAACACGGACAGTTCAAATGAATACAAGGCAGAAAATGTCCACGACCAAAATGTCCATGTTTCAGTCGATAGTGTTTAAGAAGTCCTCCCTTCGATGATGCCACAAATGTGCAGAGCTTGCACTGCCATTCCATACACTGTTACCTTACTGTGGGTTAAATGGAGAGCACCGGTAGTTCACAGATCAAAGATCATGCAATGAGGTGGTGGTGGTGGTGGTGGTGGTGATCTGGGTTCAAGTGTGGCCTGCTGGTGTTCGTCCTCCCTCTCTTTCTCCTTCATATGTGCATTTCTGTAGCTGCAACACTCATTCTGTAACATAAGGAAAAAAATTCAAAATGTGAGCACAATAAAAATCTCTGTTGCCATAGCAAGTTGAGACTATAGTCAATATTCCCACAATATTTATAACATCTATAACATAGAATAAATATAGGGTATGCTTTGCTACCATTAAATCAAAAACAACTTACCTCTCCACTTCAACAGCTGTTTCCCAAGCTGAAAAGCAGATTTTGAAAATAGAATGCATGATAAAACTCTTAAACTCATGGTATTTCTTTACATAACAACCAAACATACAAGTCTCTATGAATTGCATACTTTTATATCTCAGTGAATACAAACCAGGCTTAGCTGGATAGTTACTTCTTTAGTTGACATGCAAAATCTCGCTTTTCTTGTGAACTTTTAAAATAAGCCTACTGGAGATACTGGAGTGACAGAGTGTGTGAATGAGACAGGAGACCTGCACGGAAAATTAAGGTAGAGCCCAGCCTGAGACGTTCAGGTACATGAGACAACGACGATAAACACGAGCACATGTGGCAACTTATCTTTGCCATTTCCTTCCTTGTGGGTCAGTCCAAGTGAAGGCATCCAGAAAATCAGAAAATTCCTGGGTCACCCCCTCAGAAATTTCTCAAAAAATTCATATAGGTACCGCTGGTGAACTTATGAAATAATACCAAGTATTAGACCAATATCCCTAATAGTTTTGAAGTGATGGCCTGTCACAATTTTAAGTATTTTTTTTTTATTTTGACGAAATTGTGTTTCGTCCAACTTTGGGCTTCCACTGCTCCTCTATTATTTGACCTACAGATCAGATTTTTGGTCTCCCGGGCCAACTTTTCCCCTAGAATCAGAATTTCTGGTCAGATTAGGTGTATCTACCTTGGTTGCTCCACAATAGGGCTCCAAAGTTGGCCGAAAAGCCAAAAAATCGCAAAAATTGCTGTACTTTTTTAAATGCTACAGATCAGAAAGTTTAGGGAATTCAAGCTTGAAATTTTTTTTGTGACCAGTCCTGATACCTCTCATAGGTAATCCACTTTAATCTTGTTTGTATCTTGGCAGGAATGAGAAGAAAAAATTTTTTTTTATTTTGCTCGTTTTTCATTTTACGGAAAAAATAGCAATTTTGAAGTCCATGGTTCAACATGTGCGCAATTGACCACATCCTTCAAATCTTTACCATAGATTGCTATAGTTATCAACTTCATCTGACAAAAAAATTGGGATCTGGATGCTTAGATATGGACTGACCCTTGTGTTTAATCTTAATTTCTTATAACTCAATTTTATCCGATTATTTACACCTTAGAAATATTGTTTACCTTCCATGCATGCCTTTTAAGCATATAAAATTAAAAACAGAGAAAAAGAGCGGAGAGCGGAGACGCTTTGGAGGGAGGCGTCCACCTCACATCGTCCGCTGAGTCCGCACTAGCTGCGAGAATTCATACATTGGTCCACATTTCGGATAGTTTGCTTTAACAAATGCCAAATTCAAGTGGACTAAAAACCCTCAACAAAACCCCGTGCGACTGCGCGAAGCCGTCCGGTAGTTCGGTCCCTGGGACAGCATTCGGTAGGCGTTTAGAGCAGCCCAAAAGACAGCCAGACCCGCGGGTTAAAGCCCAGATCCGACGCGGTCCGACCCACAAACACTCACTCACAGCCTAACTCGGACAAAAAAAAAAAAAAAAAAACCACGACGCGGTGCAACAGTACCTTGTGAGCTTAAACATCCACTATTTTCGGTGCTTGTCGACACGCCGCAACCATATGAATCTTTTGAGATAGGTGGAGGTGATCGGGGGAGCCTGCTATAAAGTGTATCCCCCCTCTAGAATGCTATAATCATGAACTACCCTCATAACATTTATTTTGTGTTCATTTCTGACCAAAGCTGATAGGGGAAACACTCTTTATCGGGGATAACCACCTTGGCACAACACCGGCACCTTGAGAACTAACGTGGTCCAAAACCTGCAAAGCTAGTCTGGGTGAAGCATCTTTCCTACGGTTATAAGCGAGTGCTATGGCTAACTTAACAGGGAGAGAAGAGTTTTAGATTTTATTGCCAAACCTGCCTCTACCTTAAAATATGCAACATCATGTTCGAGCTACACGATGTTTCAAAGAAGCCTATGACGAACTTAAAATAGCATAAGGCCTAGAGCTGCTAACACGCCAATTAAGTAGATAAGCTAGCTTTGGCGAGGAATGGCTTCGTCGTGATAGTAATGTTTGTCAACTGATATTTCATGGTCAAGTCTGCCTACTGTAATTAAGGAAAGTTATCAGAAAATATACATTTGTTCAAAATTACTTACGGTCATGTCAAGTTGAAATTCAATTCAATCCGCTGTGCCCGCCATGCCTGCTGCCAGCTTTTTCAGATCCGTACCCAATCCGTTATTGGGAATGACGTCGGTTCCGTTCTGTTTACTTGATTTTTTAAGTTGTTAGTTACGTCTCCAATAATTTTGAGTTGACCTGTTTAATAATTGCACTTATTAAATCTAATTCATATTTGTAGTGTATTCTCAAAAATGTTGTAACATACACTTATTATTACAAATATTTAAACAATGTAATCTGTGAGTCAAATATTAATTTATTTTAAAGAAGTAAACTTAATTTACATATGGATATTTCACAAAAATATTCCTGTTGGAGTTCTACTATTGAATTTTGATGTAGTCAAATCAAATACTCATCATGATGATATTCAGCATTTTTATTTAGCATGCATACCTATATATTACTGTCACATTTACAGGGTCCTTGAATCATTTCTTAGAGTGTGGCAGCATTGATGTAGGCAGGCAGGGACATCTCCAAATCCTTGCAGGCTATCTCTGCACGGAGCTCTGGACGTAGTCCCCTCCTGAAGATGGATTATAAGGCTGGTTCACTCCAGCCACTGGCTGCAGCTAAGGTGTGGAACTGGAGGTCGTAACCTACAGCGATCTTATTCCCTTGACTGAGCTCCAGTAGCTGGTCACCAGCTTTCTTCCCAGGGTGATCAAAGACTGAGCGAAACTGCAGAAGGAACCAGCATAGGTGGAGAAAGCTGACTCCCCCAAACGGCTGTCGCCCAGTTTAGGGCCTTCCCCGAAAGGTGGGTCACCACTGTGGCAATCTTCTCAGCATCACCCAGGCATGGGTGGTAAGTGAAATACAATCCACATTGTAGAATGAAGCTTCTGCACGCAGTGGGGTTGCCATCGTAGCGTTCAGGGAGGCGCTCTGGATAATCAACCTGGAGGGAGGAGGGGGCAGGCTGCAGTCTCGCAGGAGAGATGGAGGAGGACACTAGTGGTGGAGCACGGGACATGGCATGTTCACGGACCCCACCAACAAGTTCGTCCAGCATAGCACCCAGACGATCGATCTCCCTCTGCTGCTCTGCCACAAGCTGGTAGAGATCGGGAGAGTGGGCAGCAAACTCTCCTGACTCCGTGGGCAGCGAAACCCCTGCTGAGTCCATCTTGAGGCAAAGTCGTCTGTAACGTCTGTCACGTACCCACGTGACAGGCTTGGAGGACAGGAAATAGTGGACTGGACTCAGGTGCAAGGGTGGACTTAATTGTAGGGTTTACAATAAGTAAGACAGAATTACAATTTAAATGGCTTTGTGTAGGTCTTCCCTAGTACTTCAATCAACAAAATAGCAAATTTTGGTCATTCGATTTATTTTGGGTGAAAACTGGTTGGTTGAAACGCCATTACAGTTTTTTGCCGTTTTCACCCAAAATAAATCAAATGACCAAAATGAGCTATTTTGTTGTGTGATGTACAAGGGAAGACCTACACAAAGCCATTTGAATTATAACTCTATCTTACTTAGTTTTGGAGCTATGATACAAAATACACCAATTTTGTAACTCCGTTACCGTGTGACCTGGCCTATATAATTAAATATGGAGAGGAGAGTTGGCTGGTTTCACTTTGGTATCTTGACTTTGTTCACGTTCGCAATTCTCATAATTTTCGGTTTATTTGTGGCTTATAAAAGTGATTCCCGTTTTGGAGGAAATTGTGACCACAGCGAAATTAACAATTATGCATTTCGCCTATTATTGGATTGCGTTACTGTTTTCCTTTGATGGCAACGCAAAGTGCAATATGCTAGCTAATGAACTACTGCTATGATAACTGACAATAGTGGGTTACTTTAAATGGTCAATAACATAGCTTTATTGGTTATTTTATCCGACAATACTATTGAGTGATTTTTTTTGCAGTGTAAATGAATCATTGAGGAGACTGCAAACAAGCTGTTGGTTTGCACTTGTGAAGGCTGTTGGGACTGCCCAAGAGGCAGGTGACTAGGCACGATCAGTCTTGAGGCGGGTGTGGAGTGGTAGTCTGTGTAGTCGATCGAAGCACCCTGGTATGAATCAACCAATAGGAATGTGGTGATAAGATGACATAGTTGATTCACTCCCTCATTACCCTATGGACGAAGAAATCAAAATATGGTCATTAATAAATATATGAATGAATAAATAGTGAAATAAATAAATGCCTGGATACCCGTTAATTAATTAATTCTATTTATAAATTTATTTATTTATAGGTATATATTTTTATTTTTGCATTTTTATTGCATTTATAATTATTTATTCATTAATTTATTTATTTATATTGTCAATTATTTTTTCATTTATTTATTTTGACAGTTTTGGGCTTCCATACCTCAAAGCCAAGCAAGTCAACTTCATTTTCTCTATCACTTTCAGCAAACAATGTATCTAGATATTCAGCATTTTCATCGTAAAGTGTCATCGTGACAAGTTCTTGAACGCCAGCATTTTGAAACAACACGCGGTCAAAATCCAGGAAACAACAATACTGTTATGATTCATTCATAGAATGACTATCAGTTCAAACAAATTGTTACAATGCACTAGCAACCTATCCCCAACGAGGCTGCGTAAGTACTAAAATATAATTGGAACGGTGAAACACACCAACCCCCCAAAACGTCTTTTGCCGCGACTTGCAGATGTGGCTGGAAACGTCCTTGCGGCAATAGCCGTGATCAACAGCCGTTATCATTCTTATCGCGGTTATAGCCGCGACTACCGCTTAAAGGGTTAACAACCAGCCTCTTTCCCTCACGTTTTTTAAATGCGGAAAAATACCAAATTCTGTCAAACTGGATCAAACAAGGCATGGGATGATAGCATGATTTTATTCCTATCGATTTGAAGTATTCTTTTTTCCCTTGTGCCCTCCAGTCTGGTTGAGAAAGAAACTTGACTATGACCGGACGTCAGACCAGTGTTACTCTCAGTGCTTGGCACTAAAACGTGTTTTATTTTACATTTTTTATCCCTCCTTTTCACACTTTTTCTGTATTCCTCCCCACCTTGACTATCATTGCTTAGTAAGTATTCTTACTAACTGTTGAGGTTTGAATGCCTTATTTAGCAGAACAGACGTTCCTGTTTCGATTGCCAATTTGATTTATGCAAATTGGTGTAATGCAGTATTGGTGTGAGCCTGGTGGAAGTGTAGCTGTGGGGACTGCATTGGTATGAGCCTGTAGTGCAGGGGAGGAAGTTAGTCTTCGCATCAGCTGACACAGCAGACACTTCTAGGTTCTGCTCATGGGTTTTGAAAGATTTGGAGTTGAGGCTGTCAGCGGATTTAAGGTGATTTTTAAAAATGTGCTCTCTTTGGATGTTAATTATTAATGGGTAACAGCCTAATTATGCTCTGCACATGATTGCTGGTGTTTTTATTTGCATGTTTATTATACTTTAAAAATGAAACAAAATTTAACATGTTAGGATTCTGTCAGATGTCTCTCCTAGCCAGCAGGTGTTCTGCTGACTGAGTGTACCCCCATTCTTCTCTACCAAACAACACAATGGGCTTGATAACACTCAAATATTCTATGACAGATTTTAATTGTGATTCAGGTATTATAAAATTTAATTTTGATTGCATTAGGGCTCTTCAAGCTTATTCCTGATGAAACGAACCATGAGGCTGTTATTGTGAGGCTGCGGTAGGTGTAGCTCAAGGTGTGCAGTATGATGGTGTTTCCAAAAGCTGGGGATACCCTAGAGAAGCAAGCAAAAAATTGTACCAATTTTTGTGAGGTGTATGTGTTTTACAGTGAGTGTCTGAACAATGTAAATATGGTCAGTGGTGGGATGTTTGGGTAGAGAGCCCATTTGTTGCTTCAGAGGGATGATATGATTAAAGGTTTTTAAAATTCCTTCATTTATAATACTGCAAAATAGCTTCCTTGCCATGGGTAAAAACTTGGCTGATGTAGTGGCCCACCCTTCAGAATATGATTAGTTTGAGACATGACATGTTTGACCTGAGGATGATTTGAAAAATATTTAAAAGGATAGAAAGGTTAAGTTTTGAAGTTTGTGTGACCCTATGACGTGCGATCAAGTTCATACCCTCTGGGTTGCATGATTATGCCACCTGGGGGCTTTTACCCCAAGAATAAGTTTAACCAGAACCATAGATTATAAAGAAGCAAGAAGATCCCCAAACACACACAAGTAAGCTTGTAAGTAATGACAGATGTAGTATTTCAGTTTCGATGGGCAATTTTAATTGACAAATTCATTCTAAAATGAATTTCTTCAGTGAAACATTACAATAAACTGTAAAAGGCAAGTTTGTACAAAGAAGGGCTGATGGCTGCTACCAGAAATGATTAAGAAATATTTTAAAAAGACATAACAATAGTGGAACAGGCTGTCGTTGGAGAGGTTACCTTCATTGGGAGGGGAAAGGGATTAGTTCATCCTCGTGCCCTGGATCCACATGCCTGCTGATTCACACTAACGGCAACAGTGTGATTGTAGTAAATGGTGACGTGCACTTTACCACAACAAAACACCACATGCACTGCAGGATGGAGGGGAAGACACAGATCTGGCGGCCTGTCCCACAACATAGCTGCCCAAAACTTCTTGTGGGCTTGATGAAGGAGGGATAAAAATGGGGAAAAGGGATCAAAATAATGACCAGCATATGAAAGATTGATCAGGATTACAAATCACATCAAACAACATAAGGAACAAAAGAAAATACTGGGGCAGCCGTTACCTCTATTTATTGCCCATCCAGGGTAAAATTACACTGAACAAGGACACTTCACTTATGATAGCGCATTATCCTGAATAATAGAAAGACCCACAGTTTGAAATGGGCAAAGCAGCAGTGACAACTCTTCCTAATAGGATTTAAACAATATTAGAATTACACATTAATATCATAATTATACAAATGCATAATATGAATAAACAGCATTCACATTTGCCCTCTGTGTATGCAATCAGACGGGGAAACCATAGTTCTATTTTATCTTAAATCATCCACCGCAAGCAATATTGTGCTTACTCAGCTTGACATAAAACTGCACAGACCTAGATTAAAATACTGTGGTTCAATGCACGTTGTAAAATGCCAGGTGGCGACCATCTGTGGCCAGTGCATTCATATACCACTTGGAACGCAGTAGGGGATCAGCAAAAACCTAATATTTAATACAAGTTAACATCAGTAAACAGCTGTGATTCAACAGCAATTTTATAAAAACATACTTATATACAAATAGAATACATATTTTGCGTCTTATAAAGTTTTTTTTAACAATACAAATAAGTAGGAAAAGGGAAATCAGGACAAAAGGGGGGGGGAACCCTCACACATCACTGGAGCACACAGATCAGTTAATGTAGCTGAAATAAAGACACCTCTCACCCCCCTGATCTTCTTGTCTCAAAGCAGTGCCAGCTAAGGATGACAGTCTATTGCTTTTGTCAGTCCCTTCCATGAGGGAGATGATCAGTCCCTAAATTGATTCACATTCCTCCAATCTTGCATTAAGAATGTGTCGAATTCTCTCCAGGTATACAATACCAATCAGTGGATTCAACAGCGATTTAAACCCTTTTTAAGAGCAGTCCTTCTCTTAGCAAATTTCCTCCCAAACTCACTGTTTGTGAACCACTTTGACTTCAGGCATAATCACGGTTTCGTTTGAAAGGTGACGCGGTAAATTTGCTTTCAAATAGTCACAATTGCTGATAATATTACCCAAATTGAGTAACAACACTGGAAGTTTTTGTCTGACAGGAAAATATTTTATGCTCTCTTCTGCCCTATGGCGCTAGCTATACCAAGCCTAATCAGCCAAGAAAAATAATACAGCTACAGCCAGACGCCTGAACAACTGTAGGTGCAAATATTGTGACCAAAAGCAAATATTTAAGGGATTGGTTTTTTCTTGTTTGTGCGTGTTTCGACAAACGATTTTGGAGAGTCCAAATTTCCCTGCGTTCCTAGCCAGAGTCATGTTGGCTTCTCCAATAGTTGGAGAACTTCCTTATTTTAGGTCATTTCACCCAATTGCAGCTGCATTTTCACTCCAATATACCCTTTCAAATTCCTGCACTGGTGTGCAACCGTATATATGCGTTATAATGTTGCTTCCAAAACTCTTTTAGTTCATTGACAAAATCCCCCTTGTCAGAAACCTTTTAAACAATTCCTTTTCGTAAAAATTAATCCCTTGGCAACCATTCGCATAGACGTTTCAGACCACTGTCCATTAAGCTGTTTCCATCCCACATTTTGCGCATTGACTCTTAATCACATTAGGCAAAAAGCACCTCAAGTGAGCACATTTCTTTTATGCGACTTAGGGCGCTTTCACACCAGGATATTCCAGGGGACTCAGTTCGATAGGGAGGGGAATGCCAAAAAATTTCACACCTTCATTTGGTTTGGTTCACTTTCACACTGCACTTTTGAAAGTGGACCAAACCGCCTGGACAACATCATGCATTTACAACAGTGGCTCGTTTGAGGTGGTATTGTCCAAAACGGGGGCTTACCAGGAAGAAAAAAAAAGCATGAGGAAGAACAAAACCCGGCTCATCAATTAGCTAGGACCTCTCTTTGGTTCACTTCCTCTCTTTCGTTCGCTGGATAGTCTGTTTGCATTTCCCACTGTAAGTGAACCGCACCAGGGTTCACTTGCGAGCACACCGAGACCCACGTTTTCAGGCGGACCAGAGTTCGCTTGTCTGGTCCGCACCAGAGTTAGGATGAACATTCACACCTGCCCAAACAAAGCGGACTATCTGAGGAAACAAACTCTGGTCCGTCTGGTCCAAACTCAAAGCGGACCAAACGGCTCTGATGTGAAAGCGCCCTTAGAGGAAGTTCATTCTCATTTTGCGGTCTCCATCTGATTTTTCTGATGCGAATTTTGAAAATGTGCATAAGAATAGTGAGATGGAAATGCGAGTTTTAAAACTGAAAGCATTTGATTTTCCTGTTATATTGGAGTTAGGGCTGTATAGGCAAAAAACATCTAGGCTACTGTTCTGTTAGATCAATACAAAACAGCCAGTGGGTACACTTAGGCCTCGTCCACACGGAGACGGAGATTTTCAAAAACAGTCTTTTTTTTTGTTGTTTCTAAAAAATCTCCAGTTCACACAGCATGGTTTCTAAAAATATCTGCGTCCACACAGAAATGCCTAAAACAACTCAAAAGGCTGAAGTAAATATTCCAGGCCTGTGTGTGGGGCTGTCGCGTTTCTACAGAAGTAGACCAAAAACGGAGAAGAAGGTGGCAAGCATACGTATTGACCATATTTTCCATGACCACAAGGGTAACGCCATCACTTTTGTTTTGTCATCCGACTTCCTGTCATCCTGCTTAAGTCATTTGGCGCCATTGACGTTGATCTACGTCTGTGATGTGAATCAACGTTAATGGCGCTTGGCGTTATACTATTTGCCAGAATTTCAGTACCACCTATCTCCGCCAGATGGCACTGCAATTTCATCACCACGCTCGTGGTCGCTCAGAATGTTCTTGTGTTTACATTTCCCCCATGTATTCACTGCATAGCAATGGCCCGCTGGACCATTGAAAGTGTGGCGCCAAATGAGTTAAGCTAGTTCACGTAGACGAGGACCAACAGCTACGACGTCAAGTATCACATGTGCAGTTAGAGGGTGCCACAATAATTGGATAAAGATAGGACAGCAATTACAACAACAATGCTATTACCATAAAATAAAGAGATTGGAGTGTTGTAGGGCATTTTACAACTTGCACCCACCTCTCAAAGATGTGGAGTACTTGAAGCTATGGCTGAAGGCGCTAAACCTGAAGTGCCCTCCGAAGTTCCCATATGTATGCTCCTTCCATTTCTTTAAGCAAAAGCCCTCAGACAAACGTTCACCGCAATAAATGGCTGGACTACGATACTTTGTTAAAGAAGACATGTCGGATGTTGAAGATATTGACAGATTCGCTAGTTAGCGATGTTTTCAACTTAGCTACCGCAACCTAACATTGCGATACTGAAATCCATGCCCCGATCCATTAAAAAATCTGTAACAAGCAGGAAACTTAATACAATAATTTATGCTTGGTTATCTTTGCCACCCTACATATTTCATAATTGAGACAAGTACATAATTCAGTACAAGATATGAGTTTCACCATTACAGTCTTACAATAGGTCATATTATTCGTGTAAGTTAACAGATACTGCAGGTGCTTGCAGGCGAGTTAGCTACACCTCTCACTCAGATATTGACCTTGGTACTGACACAAGGGTGAGTACAAGATTATGCATATCGTCTTGTTTTAATGCATCCCTTTCTCACACTGTTTTCTATAATTATGGTTGCCATGAAGATGGACTTTAAAAAAAAACACATCGTCTTCCCACCTTAACAGCGTCGACGGATGGGCCAATATGTGACAATCTAGGGGCCCAGTTGTTCAAAGCTTCATTTGTTTAATGGCTGGTTATCGCTAAATACCTAACATTATGACCATTCTCTAAGATTCTCGCTAATGCTCTGATGTAACGTTACTTAAACTAATCAGGGGGAAACCCGCACAATGCACCAAAAACATACAAACATCAGTGCTTTTATTCTGAGATAAAGATGCTGTGGTTTAGACTTAACCACCGGTTAAAGTTAACGAAGCTTTGAACAACTGGGCCCTGATTGTTTTATGTATTTTTCTGTGTGCTCCAATATTAAAACATTTAATGTGGTGTAAGAACTTATTTTACATTGGAGCCAGCGAACGATGTCAAAGATCCTTTTGCTAGCTTCCAGGAGTTTGGTGGAAGTCAGATGACAAGATGCGGATGAGGCAAAGTATTAAAAGTGGGCGAGGAGGAATAAGCGCTCTGGTTGGGGGTGGGGGCTGTGATGGGGGTCACCGTCTCTATGTGGATGCAAAGTCAAAACGATAAAATATTTATGCGTTTTTTAAAAAATCGTTCTCGTGTGGACGGGCCCTTAATTTGTTCCTAAAGGACTGCAATACAATCTACAGCAGTGCAACATGAGTAGGGAAGCTAATTATAGTGTAATTTGCATAGATGTGCAGCTGCTATATCTATGGCAGTCGATTTAGTGACGTTGGTTCAAGCTTGCTTGTTATGCAGATGATAAACTATTGCAGGTTTTCATCTCTGGACTGCTACCACGGTAAGAATATTGATTTCAACGTATTATGACTCATTGATGCAACTCAATTGAAGTGAGGAGACTGCATAGTCAGGCTGAGGGTTGTTATGATTTTAAATATTATTTTTGCTGTCATGTATGCTTCATAAAATGGCTTACGCAGCTTGAGTGCTGAGTCATCAAACTTTTAAACATATTTTTAAGGGCATATAGGCCATGCCCTTACATTTTGTGTGAATTGATGTCACTACTTAGGACCCCATAATTACCCCATAATTAAAGGGTTCACAAATGATTCAAGATGGCGGAAAGTTTGCAAATAAAAAAAATGGGTGCAGCTTACATGGATTGATTGGTCTTGACCCACAGAATCTAACAAAAAAAGAATTTTGCTTTGACAACCTATGGTTGAGAAGTTATTGGCCATGCCTATATGTACCTCTCTTTAGCACTGCCATATGGCCAATCAAAGTAATTTTAATAAAAATGCCTCTTTTCCACATTTTTAACAAGAATATAAAGTTTGATAATGACAGGTGACAGCCAAAGTGAGTATAAGGGCAACTGAAATTTGATTGTCTGATGTTGGCCATGTTGTTTCATTCATCAATTTGTTCTTATAGATTTTCCTAGCAACTCTGACTAACATGAAGCATGCAAAAATTCAAGTTGAGTGGACAAATGGTTTAGGAGTTATGAACATTTGTTTGCTATAGCTCCAACTATGGACGTATTTACACCAATTGACCGATTTATAACCAAATTTCACCTTGATTCCATCAGTGGTTTGGCAAAAGAAGATCAAAGTTAACGCAGACTCTCACGCAGACATCAACGCTGATGCAGACAATTTGATTGGCTGATTGGAGCCCTAGCAGCGAAGCTGCGAAGGCAACCATTGTGTTTCTAGCTTTTCTTATTATTAGTCGAGCCCCCGTAAGGGTTTGCGAGACTATTGTAATCACCTTGTGAGTCTGTCTGTCTGTCTGTCTGTGTATGTGTGTTTCCGGGCAGATATCTCCAGAACCACTTGACCGATTTCGATCATCTTTCAAATGTAAACACCTTGGGCTGACCTCACGGCATGAGATAAATTTCAAGGTCATAGCTGATCACCTTGTGAGTCTGTCTGTCTGTCTGTCTGTGTGTGTATGTGTGTTTCCAGGCAGATATCTCCAGAACCACCTTTTTTTTTTCCCCCTTTATTACAGGGAAGTCCCACTGCGACCGAGGTCTCTTTTTCAGGGGAGCCCTGAATACATTAAAAGAATTACAAAGTGCGTTAACATACAGAGCATAGTAAGATTCACTCAATTACATACAACAACTGCAGAATAAAGGAAAACAAACTTTAAAATACAGTTAAAATAAAATTTAAAAAAAAGTAAAACATTCATGTGCAAAGGACAGAGAACAAGTTCAAGGTTAAAACTAAAGGCACATACATCTGGCCTCCTCAAGTAACATCTCCCACAGTTGATTCTTGAAGGATTCATAGGGAATGAGACAGTCAAGCTTCAGAGAGTCTTGGCATCTATTCCAGACATAAGGTGCAAATGAGCCAAAAAGGAGAACAGCCAAAATTTGTCCTAGTCCTGGGTGACTCTAACAAAATCCACCCTTGCGATCTAACATGCTGGCTTCGGACTTTGAAGAACAACAGCCTAGTAAGATATGAAGGAAGTTTGCCAAGCAATGCTTAATAAATAAATAAAATAAAATGGAGCTTCCTTCTAAACTAAAGGGAAATCCACCCAACAGAACTATATAACATACAGTGATGAGTGCGGAAACAATCTCCAGTGATAAAACATGAGAGCTGTGATAAATAAGCGTCCAGAGGTCTTAAAAGTACTATCAGAGGCATGCATGTAAAGGATATCCCCATAGTCAAATAAAGGTAAGATTGTTGCCTGGACAATCCTCTTCCTACTGTCTAAAGAAAAACAAGACCTGTTTCTGTAAAGAAACCCAATTTTTGTTCTGATTTTCTTGGACAAGTTAGACACATGAGTCTTAAAGGAAAAATCATGATCCAGCCAGATACCCAAATACTTGTAAGACTGAACTTGCTCAATTTTAGCACCCGACACCAAGAAAATTGAATCATTTGGCACAATTGCATTCCGAGCAGAAAAAAACATGAACTTAGTTTTATCCGTATTTAAAACAAGTTTCAGATCTGCCAGAGCGTGTTGAATAAGATTAAAAGCCGATTGCAGGTAGAAAAGGGCCTGGGCACACGTTGGTGCAGAGGAGTACAACACATTGTCATCTGCATAAAAATGAACCTTGCAATTTGCAATATTACGAGCAATATTAGTAATATAAATTGTGAATAAAATCGGTCCAAGAATGGATCCTTGGGGTACGCCTTTTGTCACTTTTAAAAATTGAGACTTCGCATCCCCAAGCATAATAGCTTCTGTTCTATTGGAGAGATAGTCCTGGAACCACAAGCAGGCATCACAATCAAGACCAATGGAGGACAACTTTTTTAATAAAATAAAATGGTCTACTGTATCGAAAGCTTTTGCTAAATCAATAAATAGGGCTGTGCATTTTTGTTTATGATCCACAGCTGATATCAAATCATTTATAACCACTGAAGCTGCTGTGATGGTGCTGTGACCAGGCCTGAGGCCAGCTTGTTGTGAAGTTAAAATGTTGTTGAAAGTTAAAAAGCTGCAAAGTTGTTGCTTAACGAGAGATTCTAAAATCTTAGCCAGGCAAAGCAATTTTGAGATAGGTCGATAGCTGTTCACTGAACTGGGATCACCACCCTTAATTAATGGAAAAACATGAGCAGCTTTCCATACACTGGGAATAGTCCCCGTCGATACTGACAAGTTAAAAATATTAGTTATTGAATGTGCAATCATTGGGGCTGCTAAACGCAAAAGACTCGGAACTAGATGATCCTCTCTAGTGGAATTATTTACATCAATTCGTTTCAATTCTTGCAGGACCTCATTCACTTGAAATTCCCTAAATGAAAATAATACTCTAGGTTTTGGAGAATTTGTGAATGAACTAGAGCTGAGGTCAGACATATCCCCTGTAGAGGGCTGATTAATTAAATTTTCAAAAAGGTTTCCGGCCGCTATAAAATGTTGGTTAAAAAATCACAGATTTTGTGTTTGTCAGTTATAGGACCAGAATCAGTGTGGATAGAGTGTGGTATAGATGAAGACGGATAACAATTCAGGGACTTCACTATTTTCCAAAATTTAGCAGGATTACTCTGACTTTTGGCCAGTGACGAAATAAAATAATCAGATTTCGCCTTTTTAATCAGTGAGCAGCAATTATTTCTTAATTTTCTAAAAACCTGCCAGTCAGAGAGTGCCTGGGTTTCCCTAGCTTTACCCCATGCTTCATCCCTAACGCATAGTTCCGTGGATAAGGCATTCGAAAACCAAGGGTTTCTTCTATTCTTAACCCTAAGTCTCTTCACCGGAGCATGCTTATCCACAGCACGATTAAACACGGTAATAAAGTGAGCCAATGCTAGGTCAGGGTCTGGAATAAAACCCGCAGAGCTTAAATCACTCCAGAAAATATCATGCAGGAAGGCCTGTTCACAGAAATGTTTAAAATTTCTTTTAGTAATAAAACATGGAGGAGCCTTTAACTTTCATGTCTCTAATACATGCTACTGGGCAATGATCACTAAAATCCAAAGGAAGACGGCACTCAGGGCATACTTGTGCGGTCGATTTGTTAAAATCAGATCAATCAAAGTTTATCGGGATAAGTCTTTAAAATTAGGTTGTGTAGGCTCCGAAATAAGTTGCATGAGAGTCAGGCCGTCCCAGACCTCTTTAAAATGGTTTGAGGACGGTGATAACCAATCTATATTGAGATCACCAGCAACCAATAATTCAGTGTGAGCATAAGTGGACAAGATATTAGAGAGATTGATTATGGAGGATGAAAGAGCGCTTGGTGGGCGATACACACCTGCTAGTGTAAAACTTGCACAACCCAAACCTATTTTGATAATTAGACACTCAAACTGCTCTGGAATAGAGGAGGATAATAAAACATTCACAGTGAGAGAGGATTTTACAAACATCAATACTCCTCCCCCTCTCTTAATCCTGTCACACCTAATAACATTATAACCAACCACTGCTATATCATGGTCCGACACAGAATCATTCAACCAAGATTCAGTGACAAGAAATACATCAGGATTACTTTGCAGAACCAGACCCCTAACACAATCCATTTTTGATAACAGACTCCTTACATTAAGACACAGTAGACCCAACCCACACTTGTGGGATTGAAAAGCTACAGGTGTTAAAACTACAGGAGGGACCGTTAAAATAATACCAGGGGTCTGAATATTGATTTGTGTATGGTTTGGTACCGAGACACCACTTGGTCTAAATTTCTGCCTTGGCAGGCGCGTGGAAATAATTTTTGCGATTGGGTGCGCAATAGTGCTTGTCGCCCCAGAAAATTTTACACCTTCACTACATCTGACCGGGATGTTTGAAAAGTCAACAGAGGAACCAAGTCCATTAGAAAATGAGACGGCGGCTGGACGTTGGGGGGAGCTCTTGTGGGAGACAGCAGGCTGACAATGAACCACAACGGAAGAAGATGAAGGAAGTTCAGGCCAGTGTGTGCAGGAAGTAAACAGTCCGTGGGAGTCCACAGCATGGGAATGCACAACACAGCATTTGGTGAATGTTTTAAAAAGGGTGCACGATTGTCAAATAAAAAACCAAAGCTATGAGTCCTGGTAGCATACTGAAGCCAAGTGTGCAGGCTAAGCAGTCTGCTGAAACGGCCACTGCCTCGCTGGATTGTAGGGATAGGACTGGAAATAAAAACTGATTTTCCACAGCTTTTTAAAAAGTTAAAAACGAGGTTAAAATCGTTTTTTGTACGCTTCGACTCCCTCCTGTTAGTATCATTAGTCCCAACATGAACTATTATCCACTTGACAGTGGATGGGAGTGAAGAGAGTAGCCCAGGTAACTTACCCAGGATATCCATAACTGTTGCTCCTGGGAAGCAGCGGGTCGCTACATTAAAGAAGCGAATGTTCCGGATTATGGAGTCTCCCACCAGTAGAGTAGTCGGGGAGAAGAGAGGACGAGGCGGTGGCAAGCCCGGGTCGAGTGACCATGCAGGCGGACGCTGCGGCAAGGCAGCGGCATCAGGGCTGAGCGAACGCCGTTGCAGAACCTCTACTTCAGGGCTGGGCGAAGGCCTCCTCAACACTGCATCAACAAGGCTGGACTTGCGGGGGCGAATTGCCTCTCTCGACACCGCCGGCGGCCGAGGAGCAGCTGGACTTACAGGGGAGAAGGGGAGTGTCGCTTCCTCCTCAACCAGCATGGAAAATCTGTTCTCTCAGCTGCAGGTCCCAGACAGGCGGCACACGAAACGAACGCCTCCCGCCGCGCGATCCGACCCAGGGCTCAGCCGGGTTGGGTGTGGAGCTGACTATGGCCCTGGGTCTCGCTCCCAGTTGGATCCAGGGATCCTCCGCTCGGGTCGGTGCGGCTTCAGTGAGGAAAGCCAGGGAGTCGCGTTCAACCGTGGTGGTGACACTTGCAGTAGCGAGAGCTGGAGCAACCAGGGAATCAATGAGCTGTTTATCTTCCTTAATCTGGTAAAGGATTGAAATTCTTCCCTCCAGCTCCGCAATTTTTTGCAAGAGGCGAACGCAGCTTACACAACCCGGCGGGGAGGTGAGTGGAGCCATACTTTTTATTTTTTATTTTGGCCTGCTGGGCTTTACAGCAACCAGCCAGGCGATGCAATAAATAAAACTTAAATAATAATAAAATAAAACAAATAAAATGATAAAACAAGTAAAAAAAATAATAAAATTTAAAATAATAAAATGTCAAAATGATAAAACACAAAAATAATGATAAAATAATAAAAATAAACGATAAAACAAAATAAAAGATAACAATAAAACGCTAAAATAACGATAAAATAATGAAAGTAGACTAAAAGCGCGGGCAGCAGCAAAACCAGACCGCTGACAGGCAACCAGACGTGACGTTTGTCAGTTTGACCGATTTTGATCATCTTTCACATGTAAACACCTTGGGCTGACCTCACGGCATGACATACATTTCAAGGTCATAGCTCATCACCTGGTGAGTCTGTCTGTCTGTCTATGTGTGTATGTGTGTTTCCGGGCAGATATCTCCAGCACCACTTGACCGATTTCGATCATCTTTCACATGTAAACACCTTGGCTGACCTCACGGCATGACAAATTTCTGGCTGTTGGGCGAGACATTGAATTCTCTGAATGCTTGTTTTAGGAGCAAAGAACCCCATATTTGCTTTTAACACTTAACATATTGGAGTATAAGCATGAGAAAATTCAGTTGGAAATAATTTGCTGGGGCCAGTAGCATGCAGCTACTGGACTTGCGCCTGATCTTAAGCCAAGTTGCGTGACCTTGGAGGCATAACTTTAAGACTATTGCACTAAATGGTGGTAAACTCTATTTTCACAAGGACCGAGTGTAAAATCAACACCTTTCTGCGGGGACGTGTGAAATGAATTTCCCGTCCGTTTCCAAAGGATTAAGGAAGACCTTCGGAAACTGCAAGATAACCACACATCATACCTATTTCATATTTATTCGAGATAAACTAATGGAGTTTCCTGCTGAACTATCGCCATAAAAATATGCAGACTAATTAAGAAAAACGACTTCATTCTCATACATTATTTTTTGCAAAAGTGCATCAACATATTTACACATATAGCTTAAGATTATGGGAATTATTCAGGCGCAACACTAAAAAACACGCTAAAGTAAAGGAATATGTTTTCTGATTTTTACAACTAGTTCATTGATTTTCCAGCCAATAAAAAGCCAGAACTGCTTTTAAAGTCAAAAGCACATTTGAAATTGAAGAAAGGTTTATAGCCACGGAATCAGCATGCACAAGAAATATTTTCACCAATGTCATTAATAGGCATATAAATGATTGAATCAATTTGTTTTCGGGAATGTTATTGGCAAGATGACAAGAACCACGAGCTGCAATGTAAAATGGGGTTTCATTATTTATCAACAGAAATTTTCATAAAGTGATCAGTCTAAGCAGGAGTAAAGCGATAATGTTAAAATAATAAGTATAATAATAATAAATATAGCCGCAAGCAGCAATTCCAGGGTTCAAGCCACGAAAGACCATTAGTAGTTGAAAGCTTTAACAGCTTAATTAACAAGTGTTGCCACTAAACGTGGCCATGTCCCCCGCCAGGAAACGGAAATCGAGTGGGGTCGGCGTATCACATAATTAAACATTGAAGCCAAAGATGAATAAAATCGGTCGAAGCGTTCACAACAAACGGGATGTGACAGACGGACGGCCGGACGGATGGACTGATGGATCTGAATACTATGTCCCCTGGCACTAATAGACCTTGACCCCAAAGATGAATGTAATCGGTCAAATCGTTCTTGAGATATCATGTTGACAAGGTATTTGTAAGTGGTCAAATGGTCATAATGACCTTGAGAATAATGGCAAGGTCACGTAAATCGAGTGGGCTGTGAGCACTCCCCTAATACACGTTGACACCAAAGATGAATGGAATCGGTCAAACCGTTCTTGAGATATCGCGTTCACAACAAACGGGACACGACGGACGGACGGATGGAGCTGAATACTATGTCCCCGGCCCCTAATACACCTTGACACCAAAGACGAATGGAATCGGTCAACCCGTTCTTGAGATATCATGTTGACAAGGAATTTGTAAGTGGTCAAATTATCATAATGACCGTGAGAATAATGCCAAGGTCAAAATCTACTGGGTCGGCGAAATCCTTAACACCAAAGATGAATGGAATCGTTGAGATATCATGATCACACGGAGCTGAATATACCTTAACACACCTTGACAAAAGATGAATGGAATCGGTCAAACCGTTCATGTTGAGAATTTGTAAGGGTCAAATGGTCATAATGACCTGAGAATTCAGAACAAACGGGACATGACACCAAAGATGAATGGAATCGGCCGTTCTTGACATGAGGAATTTTCAAGTGGTCAAATGATCTACTTTGAGAATAATGCCAAGGTCCCCGCACACCAATATACCTTAACACCAAAGATGAATGGAATCGGTCAAACCGTTCTTGAGATATTGTCAGAACAAACGCATGACGGACGGCCGGGAGTTGAATGCAAAGACCCACTTTAAGAGTGTGTTGCAGGTATTTATGTGGACCTATTTTGCCAGTGTAATGATTGGACCAACAACTTATGATGTATAGTCTGATTTGTGTTATGTTAGGCTATTTTGTGCATTTATGGCACCCCCTACTGGCCGATTTGATTGAAACTTTCAGGCTTTGTTTCAGGTTCTTATGTGGACATATCCTGTGAGTTTTGTAATGATTGGAAAAACTATTTATGATTTATTGTCTGATTTGTGTTATACCACGTTGCTTTGTTTTGCATTTATAGCGCCCCCTATTGGACAATTTGAATGAAATTTTCAGAGTATGTTTCAAGTACTTATATGAATATATCCTGTGAGTTTTATGGCTATAGGACAAACAATTGCTGATTTATAGTCTGATTTGTGTTATACCATGCTGTTTGTTTTGCATTTATAGCGCCCCCTATCAGTCAATTTGAATGCAATTTTTTGGGTATGTTTCAGGTACTTATATGAATATATTCTGTGAGTTTTATGGCTATAGGACAAACAACTGCTGATTTATAGTCTGTTTTGTGTTCTATCATGCTGCTTTGTTTTGCAGTTATAGCGCCCCCTATCAGTCAATTTGAATGAAATTTTCTAGGTATGTTTCAGGTACTTATTTGAATATATCCTGTGAGTTTTATGGCAATAGGGCACACAATTGCTTATTTATAGTCTGATTTGTGTTATAGCGCCCCCAATATGCCGATTTGCATGAAACTGTCAGGGTATATTCCGGGTATTTATATGGAAAATTCTGCAAGTTCTGTGATGATTGGCCCAATGGTTGTTGAATTTTGTCCATTTATAGGCTAAGCCACGCCCCTGCTGAAGTTTATTGGTCAATATCTTGGAAACGAAATGAGATTTCAACAAGCTTTACACAACCTTTGATCAGCTTTGTCCACTGATGATCCACATCAAATTTCAAAGGAAACAGACCTAAGGCCTAGGAGGAGATGTCAAAAATGTGTTTTTCAAAAAATTCAAAATTCCGGATAATCAAGTTTGGCGGACCTTAGAGATCTTTATGGGAAAGTTGTAGAGATTGAACCAAGGAATGTCTGTACCAAGTTTTTTGTAAATCGGACTTACAGCATAGGAGTTATGAACTTTAAAGTGAAAACCTGTTTTTCTTGAATTATAGCACCACCATCAGGCCAATTGAGTTAAAAATGCCTTGGTCAGCATTTACACACAACTTCCAACCAGTGTGCAAAATTTCAGGTCTCCACCATTTACCGTCTCATGGGAATTTGCGAAAACATTTCTGAAGAAGAAAAGAAATAATAATAATAACTAGAAAATTCCGGTGGAAATTTTGAATGTGCCTGCTGCTCTACACGTACAGTGTTGGAGGTGCTCGCCAGGGATCTGGTAAGCCGTTGATATGGTGTTCTGGGTGCTCTATAGGGCGTTGCTGGGCAGTTGCTATGGAGTTCCAGGTGGTTGCTAGGGCATTGCTAGGCGGTTGTTATGGTGTTCTGGGTGGTTGCTAGGGCATTGCTAGGCAGTTGTTATTGTGTTCTGGGTGGTTGCTAGGGCGTTGCTAGGCGGTTGTTATGGTGTTCTGGGTGGTTGCTAGGGCGTTGCTAGGCAGTTGCTATGGTGTTCTGGGTGGTTGCTAGGGCGTTGCTAGGCAGTTGCTATGGTGTTCTGGGTGGTTGCAAGGGCTTTGCTCGGTGGTTGCCATGGTGCTCTGGGTGGTTTCTAGGGCATTTCTAGGCAGTTGCTCTGGTGTTCTGGGTGGTTGCTATGGTGTTCTGGGTGGTTGCTAGGTCGTTGCTAGGTGGTTGCTATACTGTTTCTAATGGTTGCCTGGGCGTTGTTTGTCAATGTTTCGGAGTGGGAACAGAGTTTCTACGTGAATATATGAATTCACGGTGAGAGGGTGAAGATGAGTGAGTTTTCTCATTGACTTTCCTTTATAACAAGATTTCAGAAGTCCATGTTTTTCGGGAATTGTGGGAAATCCGTAAGTCGGATCGCTTAGAAAAGTCATAGCACACTCCTCACAAGGGAGCCGCACGTTTTGATGTGTAATGTGTCGGGATCGGGTGAAAACTGTGGGAGGAGTAGCGAACCGTGCGATTACAGAAGAATATGGAATAATAATAACTAGAAAATTCCTGTAGAAATTTTGAATGTGCCTGCTGCTCTACACGTAGTGTTCGAGGTGCTTGCCAGGGATCTGGTAAGCCGTTGATATGGTGTTCTCGGTGCTCTATAGGGTGTTGCTGGGTGGTTGCTATGGAGTTCCAGGTGGTTGCTAGGGCATTGCTAGGCGGTTGCTATGGTGTTCTGGGTGCTTGACAGGGATCTGGTAAGCCGTTGATATGGTGTTCTGGGTGCTCTATAGGGCATTGCTGGGCAGTTGCTATGGAGTTCCGGGTGGTTGCTAGGGTGTTGCTAGTCGGTTGCTATGGTGTTCTGGGTGGTTGCTAGGGCATTGCTAGGCGGTAGCTATGGTGTTCTGGGTAGTTGCTAGGGCGTTGCTAGGCGGTTGCTATGGTGTTCTGGGTGGTTGCTAGGGCGTTGCTAGGCGGTTGCTATGGTGTTCTGGGTGGTTGCTAGGGCGTTGCTAGGCTGTTGCTATGGTGTTCTGGGTGGTTGCTAGGGCGTTGCTAGGCGGTTGCTATGGTGTTTTGGGTGGTTGCTAGGGCATTGCTAGGCGGTTGCTATGGTGTTCTGGGTGGTTGCTAGGGCGTTGCTAGGCGGTTGCTATGGTGTTCTGGGTGGTTGCTAGGGCGTTGCTAGGTGGTTGCTATGGTGTTCTGGGTGGTTGCTAGGGCATTGCTAGGCGGTTGCTATGGTGTTCTGGGTGGTTGTTAGGGCGGTTAGGCGGTTGCTATGGTGTTCTGGGTGGTTGCTCGAGCGTTGCTAGGCGGTTGCTATTGTGTTCTGGGTGGTTGCTAGGGCGTTGCTAGGCGGTTGCTATGGTGTTCTGGTTGGTTGCGAGGGCGTTGCTAGGCGGTTGCTATGGTGTTCTGGGTGGTTGCTAGGGCATTGCTAAGCGGTTGCTATGTTGTTCTGGGAGGTTGCTAGGGCGTTGCTAGGCGGTTGTTATGGTGTTTTGGGTGGTTGCTAGGGCGTTGCTAGGCGGTTGCTATGGTGTTCTGGGTGGTTGCTAGGATGTTGCTAGGCGGTTGCTATGGTGTTCTGGTTGGTGGCTAGGGCATTGCTAGGCAGTTGCTATGGTGTTCTGGGTGGTGGCTAGGGCGTTGCTAGGCAGTTGCTATGGTGTTCTGGGTGGTGGCTAGGGCATTGCTAGGCGGTTGCTATGGTGTTCTGGGTGGTTGCTAGGGTGTTGCTAGGCAGTTGCTATTGTGTTCTGGGTGATTGCTAGGCGGTTGCTATGGTGTTCTGGGTGGTTACTAGGGCTTTGCTAGGCGGTTGCTATGGTGTTCTGGGTGGTTGCTAGGGCGTTGCTAGGCAGTTGCTATGGTGTTCTGGGTGGTTGCTAGGGTGTTGCTAGGCGGTTGCTATGGTGTTCTGGGTGGTTGCTAGGGCATTGCTAGGCGGTTGCTATGGTGTTCTGGATGGTGGCTAGGGTGTTGCTAGGCAGTTGCTATGGTGTTCTGGGTGGTTGCTAGGGCGTTGCTAGCTGGTAGCTATGGTGTTCTGGGTGGTTGCTAGGGCGTTGCTAGGTGGTTGCTATGGTGTTCTGGGTGGTTGTTAGGGCGTTGCTAGGCGGTTGCTATGGTGTTCTGGGTGGTTGCTAGGGCGTTGCTAGGCTGTTGCTATTGTGTTCTGGGTGGTTGCTAGGGCGTTGATAGGCGGTTGCTATGGTGTTTTGGTAGGTTGCTAGGGCGTTGCTAGGCGGTTGCTATGGTGTTCTGGGTGGTTGCTAGGGCGTTGCTAGGCCGTTGCTATGGTGTTCTGGGTGGTTACTAGGGCTTTGCTAGGCAGTTGCTATGGTGTTCTGGGTGCTTGCTAGGGCGTTGCTAGGCGGTTGCTATGGTGTTCTGGGTGCTTGCTAGGGCGTTGCTAGGCGGTTGCTATGGTGTTCTGGGTGGTTGCTAGGGCGTTGCTAGGCAGTTGTTATGGTGTTCTGGTTGGTTGCTAGGGCGTTATGGTGTTCTGGGCAGTTGTTATGGTGTTCTGGGTGGTTGCTAGGGCGTTGCTAGGGGCGGTTGCTATTGTGTTCTGGGTGGTTGTTAGGGCTTTGCTAGGCAGTTGCTATGGTGTTCTGGGTGCTTGCTATGGTGTTGCTATGGTGTTCTGGTGGTTGTTAGGCGCTATGTTGCTAGGCATTTGCTATGGTGTTCTGGGTGGTTGCTAGGGCGTTGCAAGGTGGTTGCTATGGTGTTCTGGGTGGTGGCTAGGGCATTGCTAGGCAGTTGCTATGGTGTTCTGGGTGGTTGCTAGGGTGTTGCTAGGCGGTTGTTATGGTGTTCTGGGTGGTTGCTAGGGTGTTGCTAGGCAGTTGCTATTGTGTTCTGGGTGGTTGCTAGGGCATTGCTAGGCGGTTGCTATGGTGTTCTGGGTGGTTTCCTGGGCGTTGCTAGGCAGCTGCTATGGAGTTCTGGGTGGTTGCTAGGGCGTTGCTAGGCAGTTGCTATGGTGTTCTGGGTGGTTGCTAGGGCGTTTCTAGGCGGTTGTTATGGTGTTCTGGGTGGTTGCTAGGGCGTTGCTAGGCAGTTGCTATGGTGTTCTGGATGGTTGCTAGGGCGTTGCTAGGCGGTTGCTATTGTGTTCTGGGTGGTTGCTAGGGCATTGCTAGGCGGTTGCTATGGTGTTCTGGGTGGTTGCTAGGGCGTTGCTAGGCGGTTGCTATGGTGTTCTGGGTGGTTGCTTGGGCGTTGCTAGGCGGTTGCTATTGTGTTCTGGGTGATTGCTAGCGCGTTGCTAGGCAGTTGCTATGGTGTTCTGGGTGGTTGCTAGGGCATTTCTAGGCGGTTGTTATGGTGTTCTGGGTGGTTGCTAGGGCGTTGCTAGGCAGTTGCTATGGTGTTCTGGATGGTTGCTAGGGCGTTGCTAGGCGGTTGCTATGGTGTTCTGGGTGGTTGCTAGGGCGTTGCTAGGCGGTTGCTATGGTGTTCTGGGTGGTTGCTTCGGCGTTGCTAGGCGGTTGCTATTGTGTTCTGGGTGATTGCTAGCGCGTTGCTAGGCAGTTGCTATGGTGTTCTGGGTGCTTGCTAGGGCTTTGCTAGGTGGTTGCCATGGTGCTCTGGGTGGTTTCTAGGGGGTTTCTAGGCGGTTGCTATGGTGTTCTTGGTGGTTGCTAGGGCATTCTGGGTAGTTGCTATGGTGTTCTGGGTGGTTGTTAGGTCGTTGCTAGGCGGTTGCTATGTTGTTTCTAATGGTTGCTTGGGCGTTGCTTGTCAATGTTTGGGAGTTGGAACAGAGTTTCTACGTGAATATATGAGTTTACGGTGAGAGGGTGAAGATGAGTGAGTTTTCTCATTGACTTCCATTATAACGAGGTTTCAGAAGTCCATGTTTTTTTCGTATTTAGGTGGCGCTGGAGAGCCATTTTGTCTCTTTGGTGGAGAATTTTCACATTGTAAAAATGTTTGAAGCCACTTAGAATTGATTGCAAAATTTGTTTCGTTTCTGAGCATGTTTAAGGGGTGAAATTTAGGTTGGAAATCGCATAAGCATAGAAAAAAAGCAGTGATGGTGACTGCGGACTCCTACTTTGACGCCTCCTAAAATCCAAACCGTTTCTAGTAATGTCAAAGTTTTACAGTAGTTTTCATCGGCAGTGTGTCCTGTGTCATCTATTAGCATTTGGAGCCAATACGATGAACGCCCTTAAAGGAGTTCACGTTTGTTAAAGGGCAAATTTAGGCCAAATTTAGGGGCGAATGGCAATTTTGATATGCAAATTGTGAAGTCCCTGTTTGCTTTAGGTCAGGGGTGTTGATTGTTACTTTTTAGGTCTTGATGAGATGAACAATGTAGTTTTGGTTCCATCTCTCTATGACTTTCCTACCGGTCGTGGTGGCCATGTAAGTGCCATTTTTATGTTTGTGGGTGGCGCTAGAGAGCCATTTTGGCACTAATGGGGATAATTTTTATGTTTCATGAAATTTTTCGCCAGACATGAGGTGCGTGCCAAATTTGGTGAGTTTTTGAGCATGTTTAGGGGGTCAAATTTAAGCTCAAAGAGGCGTAAGAAGAAAGAAAGAATAATAAGAAACAGTACAAGAACAATAGGGTCCTTGCCAAGGCCTTGCAGGCCTGGAGGCTCGGACCCTAAAAATAAACCAGCACAAAAACAATAGGGTTTCAGCCCTACGGGCTGGAACCCCTAATAATAGGCCTAATAATTTGGCAAGTAACGTTAGATGGCGGCATTGTTCCATTTATGGAAAGGCAAACTACCAAGTTCTACTGCATACTCTGGCCTTGAACCCAGCTATTTTCAAACTCAGGGAAAAGTGAAGTAAAGTGCTTAACAAATAGCAATTGGGGACATCAGTTTCATTTCTTTGTACACAACTAGCTCTATTTTGATACCAATATTTTGCCTGTTTTATTTACAATCGTAAATTTAGCAAGTGTGAACAGTTGCTGGTATACCCAGGAATAGGAGCTCGAGCAATTGTTGCTGCTTTGAAATTTTTACTGTTCCATGTTCTTATGGACACGCCCTGCAAAAAAAAAAAAAAACCCCGGTTTTTGCTGTGCTCAAAGTGCTCTTTTGGAGCTGGTTTGAGGCCCCCTTCCAAACTGCGATAGCGACAGAATATTCTTATCCTGACTTTGACGCAGAAGAATTACCTGTGTCTTACTCCGAACAATAACGCTGCTGCCTGGAAAAAGTCCAGCAGAGAGAGGAATCGAACCGCTAATATTGCATATCTATGATATGCACCCTACCGCAATGCCACTATAGCGCTGAGTCATGCTGAGCTTTTTCAGTTTATGGCTAAAGCAGTTGGTCGAATGGAGAATTTAGCTGAGGCATTTATTTCATACTCAGACTTGTCTCAAACACAGTAAGTCCAATCTACGAAATGAAGGTACCATACAAAAGGAGTCTGCCGAGCAAAATATGTCAAAATTGTGTGTGTAGTGCCAAAAAATGTGGGAACACGAGCAAGTTAGAAAACTGTCTTTCAGCTATCCAATATGAATTTTGTTTCGTATAATATAGGAGTTAGTGGAGTTTCGGTTCACGCTCCCATCGCTTTTTGGCTCATACTGCCAAAACAGTTTGTCCAATTGCTTCCATAGTTACATTTACGTGACCAGCACAACTTTTGCTACAATTTGGATATAAAAATATTCATGTGAAGTGAAGACTATGGAAGTTAGAGTGAGGTCAAGAGAAGACTTGACGGTTTTACAGCTGTTCGCCACTCTAGTTATGTTGCTACACTCTAAGTCCCCAGAATTTTGTAAAAAAATTAAAAAAGTAACACAAAAAGTTATGAAAAAGCAGAATAGTAAGGAAATTATAGGAGTTTAGCTTAACATTTTCCAGTTTGAATGATATTTCTAGCTCAAAGTAAAAAATAGCTGAAAATAGCTGTATTTGAAAAATCAGTTCCATTGTTTCCTATGGGAGAAAAATATTGAAATAAAAATGAACTCAAAGTATGAAAGATCAGGAAGTTAAATACAAGCAACATAATTCAAAACAAGCTGAATTTTTCTAAGTTTGAAAAAAGTTTCTAGGTGAAAGTATGTAGGAGTAGTTAGTCAGCAAAAGAGAAATAGAGTAGGAAGAACATGAGTATGCAAGCTTCCTGCTTGCCCACTAATTAAACTCTAAATTTTCTTGACTGGATGTACGCTTGCTGTTTTTACACACCTGAATGCTTTTCTGGGTACCCAAACATCAAGGTAAGCAGAATAAGCACTGTGTGACGTAGCATTCAGGAACCACAAGCAAGAGATGGAAATCCAAAAAACGTATGCCTTTAATGAAGTCCGGGTCAAAGCCAAAAAACACAAGAATTGCCAAACCACAATACGAATTCCAAAAACAGAGTCGACTAAGACAGGCAGGGGTCAGAACCAGAAAAACAGATGAGCAAAGGTACATAGACGGTAGGCAAAAAAAAAAAAAAAAAATCGTAGTCAATGAACAAAGCAGAGGGTCACACACAGGGTATCCAAACAGGAATTGTGGTCATACAAAAATAGGTAAAAATTCAGGAAGTCAAAACAATACAAAAAGGGCTATGGCAAGAATCTTGGTCGGACGAAACAGTCAAAGAGAAACAATAATCAATGGCATACAAGTGGCTCTGCACGAAGAAATATTGATCAATTGTCAGAACAGCAGTGAGGACTCTTAAATAGACGGGAGGGAAGTCACGTGCTATACAGGGAACAGGTGAGCTGGATCAGACTAATTACAATGGGAGAATCACATGAGGCAAACCCTAACCACGAAAATTGGCGAAAGCCAAGACACGGACGGTAATCACACAAACAGCCTATGACATTTAAACAGCTCCGGTCAAGGAGTTCTTTGTGCAAAGATAATGAATGCAGGAAAGTAATTAAGCACGTGCGTGAGATCTTGCAGAAACGCAGGGGGAGACAGGTACAGCTGAGCAAGAGGCGGAGACTAGAACAGGGCGATTGCTGAGAGGGAATTAGTACTAATTAGTAGCGGTGCAACTTTCCAGATTTAACTAGAGTGCTCAAGTAGTGAGTTAGTAATATATACATGGATTAGTTGGGTTAGTAGACTATGATACAAAATACAAATGTTAGTCTTGTTAGTAATCAGAACAGCAAGGCGAAGGAAGTAAACGAGAATTGAAGGAATAATCTGAAACACCAGAAATCATTGAAATCACCCGAAGCATGTGAGCACACAGACCGGGGAGACGGACTGAACCAACTAGATCACAAGACAGGGGAGACAAGTGCAATGGAACTGAAAATTGACTGAACTAAAACCTGAGAAATACAATAACAAAAAAGAATAAATAAAAGAATAAATAAAAGACAAAATCATGAACATAGAACATGAGCATAAACATGAATACAAAACCAAAACCATAACACACTGATTTTCTTCGATACTGGCGAGGGATGAATACGGAATTCTTTCCCAATAAATTGTAAATATGTTTGTGCTTGCATTGCCATATTGTGGACAAAGGTCAACTTCTGGAGGGATTATATAATACATGGCGTAATTTGAAATCACTTTGTCACCATATACTTGTGTTTTCGATGTTTGTGTTTGTTATCACTCAATCACTAAGCATGGGTGCAACAGCTCCGTCTACAGACGGATTTCCGTCCATTTTTCATTTACCTACCACCTTGTCGGTCTCGTAATGTGATCGTGATATATGTAAAAGTTGTTTTTATACGCTATCCGCCCCAAAAACAATGAAAATCCACCAGAGTTGGCCGAGAGATGGAGAATATTCTTTTTAAATTCAATCGCGTCTTTCTGTGGAAACGCTTCGTCTTCCCGCTTTGTTTAATTGACTCAGATTCGCAGGTGTTTTAATTATTGCTATATCAATCATATCCACAGACGGTAAGTCTTTATACGGGCGTTTCTACAGAAAATGGCATGATTACGGTAAAGATATGTCCACCAAAAATTTTCTCTGGGAATCCACTTTGTTTTTATTCTTCAAATAGGCCTTCCAAAGTACTAGTCAGTATTAAAATGGCAAAGCTGGGTTATGGCTGGTTTCATTTTTTTTCAACAAACTTTAAGGTGGTCAGATGTCTTTACAGTAATCAACAATTACGGTAAAGACGAAGTGACATACCTCTTTACCGTAATCAGTGTTTTTGGCAAATTGCTCGGAAGAAAGGTGTATCATGCTTCCTGCATTAATCTTTTGGTCATTCAAACATGTCAAAGGCATTGAAAGGTTCATTGTTAACTCTAGTCTGAGTGTGAGAAGGCATGTCTCCACCTTTGCTGTACGAACATGCACTGGCTGTAAAGGGTGAGGAATTTTTGCAGACTATGTTATTTTGGGGGAAGGGCCCAAATGCCAAATTAACTATATTCCCAGGGCTCGACAAGTACATTGACCCGATGGCCCCCTGGACCCGTGGAAGTGCCGATCAGGCCAGCGCACCTCCGACTTGCCCAATCGGGCCATCGCCATCAGTGCATGCCACGAGACGGGCGCGATGGTGCCAGCGCACGTAAATGCCCGTCAAGTCGTACTCACGGGCACGATTTAACATGCCCATCAGTAACTTCACGGGCGCGCCACTATTTAATACAAGCGTTAGCCGATTTCACCTACCGCGGGAGACCATGACGATGACGACAATGTCATAATCAAAACTGGCAATCGCAACATTCTCTCAGATCAAGGCAATGTAGTGGGAAAAATATCCCAAAAGGTTCTAAATTCAGAGTATTACTATAATCACAGTTCAACAGAGAAAACTCAGCTAGGTTCTTATGGCCCCTTAGAACTGCTGCAAGCCTGTGGAGCTGTGAAGAAACAAAAACTCATAAATCTGTCAAAAAAGCAAGATAAGAAGGCCTCTAGCAGGCAAACCAAGGCTGGCTGGATGAGCTAATCTTCCGGAATGACCATATCGGTCAGCCCAGTCCCAGTACCTGAGCATGTGCACCTAAGTGTTCTGGAACCATCCATGACCCAGATAAGTTATTGAACTTTCGCTCAACCCAGGTTTGGGAGGCTCATATGTGGTCTCCGAGCGTCCCTGGAGGCTTAAAATTAATTTACACTATGATGTAATGCCAAACTTGTTACTAAGCGTGGAGTGTTGCTATATGACAATGAACCAATCAGAAAGTAATAATGTTGGATAAGGTGGGATGAGTCATGTTTAATCCCACCTAGAGGGACGTGCCAAAACGATAATAAATACGAGGGTTAGGACAGTCAGTGGTCAGTCTGTGTCGGGTGATTGAAGAAGAATGAATGCTATGTGGTTTGCGCAGACCAGCCTGGGTTTTGTACTTCACTTTGAGTGACTTGCAATGAACCCAATCGCATCAGACTCTGGAGAATGTGTCCATTCCTTGAAGGTAGATTTACAAGGGTTAGGAGAACACTTGGTCCACAAGTGCTTTCACCCACAGCAACCAGTGCCAGCTGTGAGGAAGCGTACTCATATTCAGTTCAGTTCGGTATATCTGACCCATCATCATAGCCCTAACTAGCAATCTCGGACCTCAGCAAAAAATTCAGAGAGAAAAAAAAATTAAACGTCTTTATCATTCAGGTTTTGTTCTAGGTATGTTCAGTGTAACCCAGGGGCGGACTGGCCATCTGTATGTTCTGGAGAATCTCAGAACGGCCGGTACTCCAGCACGGCCGGCGGCCGCCACGCAGTCATCACCAGTTTTTTTTTTTTTTTTCCCCTGCGGCAATTAAGCAGTGTCCCGCACACTTATAACAGGATTGGACAGTTTTATTTATTCAAATTTCATGCAGTCGGAGAGAGGTGATGGGTTTATATTTATTTTTATCTTGAAAACAGCGACGTTCGAATAGCACACATCCTTGTAGATTTTGGCTCTGCGTTGTAGCTTATTCATGGTGTGCACGTGACGTCACGCATAATTTCCAAACAGGAAGTCCGCCATGATGGATGATAACAACAACTAAGATAGCTGCGCTTCACCATTGAGCTCCTGCAACGCTCCGTGATTTTCTTCGGATTTGCGCTTCCTTTTAAGAGAAAACAATTCCTACTTTGTGTGTGGTTTTTAATTAAGGCAATAATGCAACTCGTGATAAAGACCAGAGTTTCTTCAGAATCCCATTTCATTGAAATCAATGTCGCTTACCAGCAAATACGGCACTTTGTTTACGTGCGCTGGCAGCCACTTGCTTTTTACTTCAGTACATGTTCTCGAGTTCCCGATTCTATATCAGTGGCGTAGCCAGCGGGGGTGCTTTTTGACTGCAATTAGTAGTTCTCAATCATTTTCCTTTATCGACGCGTTTTCCAATTATCGTTATTGGCAACCGAAGATACAGTTTCTCTCCATTTGCGATCTAACAGCGATTAAATCATGGGCTCAATTCTGTACAGTTGCGGAACAAGAACAGAGAATTGAGTTGCACAAAACTTCCGTTTAAAACAATTATTAGTCCTAACCTGTTCTCAGTCATTTTAATAATTTTACCGATTAGGTAAGACGACAATCATTCATCTGGACTCGCGTCCAGATGAATGATTGTCGTCTTACCTAAACCGGGAGAACAAGCAGCACCTGTTAAGTGTGGAGTGCTCTCGGAGTGAACCTTCTGTTAATTATGAAAATACGACACTTTACATCCAGCTTCAGTGGCAAAAAGCAAAGCTCCAATGTGGGAACAAGCCTCGCTTAATCCAGCCATGCAATCACAATGTGCAAGGATCACATCGCCATTCTTATTGCTCACAAACCACGGCTTGAGCGGTGTTTCTCGAGTTCTTTGAGAATGGTTTACCCGAACATAAACCAGCTCCCTGTTCTCTTTCACTTCTCTTGTGAGAAGAATACCAACCCAGCCAGACACAAAAAAAGTTCTACGCATCTAGACTCTTATAAGCCTTCATTTGTGCGTTGGTTGCCCACGAGGTTTGAATAATGAGATGGTTTACGATATCGGGGTATTCAATCACTGGTAATGTTGCCAAATCCTCCATATAATCAGACGGCTTTAACATAATATGGGTCAAAACCACAAATTTAAACCGTTTCTCTGTATCTTGACTTGGCAGAGGACTCCAGCGAGTCATAATATGTCGAAAGATTTGGAGATGTATCACTGTTATTGTTCGCACGAGATGCCATTTTTGATTTGTATATCATCCAACATGGCGGCGCGTGCTATTTAATCACGTGGTTGCACACCAAGAATAGGCTACGTTAACCGGATCAATCACGAGTACTAACCTGTCAAATAGAGCACGCTGCTCCTGTTGCAGGACTGTACATCTGTACACCATTTCTAATTTTAACATCGATATGTTTCAAACTCGTCCCTGGTTTTACGTGGGTTCACAATGCTGATTCGAAACTGAAGTCACGTTGCCTGTAGCATAGGCAGAGATACGACATAGCTTACAGTTAAATACAGTTGAGTTGAATTGGCCAGCTTGTAAAAAGAATTTTGCGGTTCATTCCGGACGGATGACATTTGGCTTAATAGGCTGTGTCATCACCTTGTCCCTCCTTCAAAGCAACAGTTTCAAAACTTGAATTGCCAACCGATCCTTCCCATCAAATAACAGAGAAATTAAACCAAGTCACTGAGTTAGTAGCTCATTTAAGAGGGGTTTGGATTGACTTAATAATAGCCTACCGGTCATTCCGAAGGGAGTAAAAAACTCCAGATGTATCATAGGCCTATCCTAAAAAAATATCTCAGGCAAATAAGAATAAAGAAAAGACCATCCCTTAGGAAAAAGAAGATACTGCAAGTTCATATTTTCAAGTAAACTTAAGTAAACGTCAAGCATATTTTCCAAGTATACTATTTGTAGTGTACTAGTGTCAATGTACTAGTGGTATACTTGTAAGTGTACTAATTAAATACTACTTGGGACTAAATTGGCCCACTTCAAGTTTAAGCAAAGTAAACATAGTACACATCTAGTTTACATCTAAGTTTTATTTTATACTGCAAGTACACTACAAGTGAACGTTTTAGCATACTGTGAGTTAACTAGTTGTATACTTCGAGCATACTTTTCAGTTTATGAAAGTATACATTTAAGTATACTGCAAGTAAACTTACAGATATACTGCTAGTTTATTAGTTGTATACTTCTAGTAAACTTTTCAGTTCATCGAAGTATACTGTGAGGTATACTGCTAGGAAACTTAAAGAGTGTCATTGGATGTTTAATGACCACCATGAGTCAGGACTTCAGTTTCACATGTCATCTGAAAGACTACATCCTCATCACTGCACTGGAGTATTGAGTATTATTTACCAGAGAGAAGATCCCAACCTACTGGCCATCAACACCACCTCCAGCAGCAACTTATTTTCCCAGGTGTCTCCCATCCAGGCACTAACCAAGCCCACACCTGCTTAGCTTCAGCCACACATCTGGTGCATATCAAGTAGTGGTATGGCTCCTAGTCATAAAATTAGAACACACATTTCATTGTCACCATATCAGACCAGATAGCAGTGAGGTTCCAGTCTTCTTAACCTCTTGTTTGAAAATACTGTGTACATTTATCTGTGAATCTGCACATAATGGCCAGCTAGATTGAACTGATATCTCAACTAAAACACAGTGTTTGGTACAGGTACAATATGCAGGGCTTTGATGTCCACACTCTTGTTTAAAAATGATTAAATCATTTATTAATCAGAATGTACCATCTTTCAAGTATACAGCATCTTTTCTTTAGTCGGTCAAATTTTTGACTGTGATGCAGAACTCCACTAACAAAAAACATATATTTCATTTGCTTGAGTTCTTCAGCCTACTGGTCAGGCTGAAGGCATTGCTAATTAATATTTTATGCATATTTCTGGTTCCATATGAGAGAAAGAGGTATTTTTTTTGTTTTGAATTGGGACTTCAATAAGAGTTGCCATTGCTGTGTTCTTATACTTTGGCATCCAATACAACATTCTGTTTGAAAATTTAATTTATAAAGGAATCAATTTTGTTCTCAATCCTAAGTATGTGTTTCATTGCGAATTCTTATAAGTACCTTCATCTGTAAATTAAAGCAGAATACACTTAAGCACTGTCTATTAGTAGAGTACATGAGGTAACCTCTCGTCTACTTACGTTAAATAATATCTGAATAGCAACAGTAATGCATTTTAGAGTGCAATAATCATAAGTTGTAAGTATGATGTTAAGTTAGCTTAAAGAAGACTTTGAAGTATACTTACAGTTTAAAAACAAAAATCTTTTAGCTCCCTGAAAGTTTAAAACTAAATGTAAATTATAGAGGGCTTGAAGTAAAGAACTAGCGGACCGGCAGCGCACCTATAGGTTTACTTGCAGTATACTTTAAAGTGTACTTTCATAAACTAAAAAGTTGGCTTGAAGTATATAACAACTAAAGTTGTAGTACATCTGAATTTACTTGCAGTATACTTCAAAGTATACTTTTATAAATTAGACATTGTGCTAGAAGTATATAACTAGTGAACTAATAGTTCATCTTTAAGTTTACTAGCAGTATACAGTACTTTACAGTATATTTCCATGAACTGAAAAGTTTACTAGAAGTACAGTATATAGCTAATAAACTAGCAGTATATCTAAGTTTACTTGCAGTATATTTTAATGTATACTTTCATAAACTGAAAAGTATGCTAGAGGAATACAACTAGTTAAGTCACAGTATACTTAAAAGTTCACTTGTAGGGTACTTGCTGTACAAAATAAAACTTAGATGTAAACTTGATGGGCACTTTAAGTTTACGCTGCTTGAACTTGAAGTATACTTCTTTTTTGTAAGGGTATGTATCAAGTCTGTCAATACTAGAAGAATTGCCAAATTTGTTCTCAAATAAAATTAGACAAATGTTTATCTGTTTCTGTGTGGGTTCATAACACTGCATAAAAATCAAGTTCAGCTCCACCCATGTGCCATTTACTCTGCTATGCTGCCCTAAAGCTGACCTGTTACTGCAAACATACATGTGGCATATGTAAGTTCACGAGATAGTTCTACTCAGTTTTTATTATAATGCATTATCAAAGAAGCCAATATGGATGGTAAAAAATATTTTAATGTGCTCATTCTTTTGATAGTAGCCTAACTGCAAGCCAAGTATACTTGAACATTAGGCATGAATATTTTAATACATTATTATACTTTTCTTGAGTATATCTCAATCAAAAGTTTAGTTACAAGTATAAGCCAAATATACTAAGACTTTTCTGTGTACTTTTCAGTATAAGCTAAGTATACTGAAATATTACTTTGCTAAGTATATCTCTGATAAGTACATCAAAAGTAAATTGAAAGTATACTCTCTTATTTTTAGTTTAGAAGAAGTATACTAGCGGCACACTTGAATAAACTTCTTTTTCGCAAGGGATGTGTATCGTTGCGCATACTTTATTATAATTTATGGCAGTAAACCATCTGTGCCACTGATTTATTGTTGCGGGTCGTGAACAATATTCAGACGTGCTTTGTTTCATTCCAAAATATGTAACAAGTTGGAGTAGCCTCAAGGTTTCTGCCAGAAAACTGAGCATTACCACCAGAAACCTTGAATCAAAATTTTAGAAACAATGGCTGTGAGACTGTTTGACAGGTTTGAAATGGCCAAATTGCGGCTCGCGGCAGTAGCCGAAATTGTCCTCTCCTGTGGGATTGATGGAGGACACTCGCATACTTCCAAAGGACAGTCAACAGGACACTTGTGCAGTACAGGACAGTCAGCAGGACACTCCCATTTGGCGCAGGACAGTCAGCAGGACACTTTTCCCATTGCCTCAGTTACTCTCTCCACCGCAGTGAGACAGTCACCGAGTACTGCTCGACATTCTTAATATTGTTATTAGACGTGGATCCAAATAGACTCTTTAAGTGTTGATTTAACACTGATTGTTTTACTGTGTACCGAATGTCCCGCAACAGGAGCAGCGTGCACTATTCAATATATTGAACAGGTTAGTACTCGTGATTGATCCGGTTAACGTAGCCTATAAGCTACAACGCAGAGCTAAAATCTACAAGAATGTGTGCTATTCGAAACATCGCTGTTTAAAACATACAGTCATACCCAAAATTATTCATACCCCTACCAATTTTTTTCTTTTTTTTTGAGATATTTTTTGACAAATCAAATTTATTCTTGCACAAATGACACAGTAAGTTGACATAAGGCTCTAAGAAGTACAGTAAACAATTTTTCAAGAAATACAACACTTTTTGGTATTTTATTTAACAGATTTACCAAAAATGCCATGTCCAGAATTATTCATACCCTTTTCTCAGTAATTGATGGCAAAGCCTTTATTCACGATTACAGCCTCCAAACGCTTCCTGTGGTTGATCACAAGGTTTCTTCACGTTTCCACAAGGATTTTGGCCCACTCCTCTTTGGCAAACTTCTCCAGATCCGTAAGGTTTAAGGGTTTCCTTGCCATGACCTTGGTCTTCAGTTTCCTCCAAAGATTTCTGATAGGATTGAGGTCGGTACCCTGGCTTGGCCACTCTAAAACGTTGACTTTGTTGTCCACTAACCATTTCTTGACTGATTTGGCCGTATGTTTAGGATCATTATCCTGTTGGAAGATCCATTTCTGCCCAAGACCAAGCTTTTTGACAGATTGCTTGATATTTTCACTGAGGATCTGGATATACTGGTCCTGTTTCATAATGCCATTCACTTTAACAAGGTTTCCGGGCCCATTCGCTGAAAAGCAACCCCAGAGCATTATACTCCCGCCACCGTGTTTGACCATTGGGACCGTGTTTTTCGGGTTGAACACTTCACCTTTCTTACACCAAACAAAAGCCCCATTTCTGTGCCTGAACAGCTCCATCTTTGTTTCATCCGTCCATAACATTGACAGCCAGAAGCTTATATCCAGGTGAGCTTTGGCGAAGGCTAGACTAGTTCTTGTGTGTCTGGGCTGGAGAAGTCTAAGTGGCGTAAGAAAAGTGAAGTGTTCAACACGAGAGACTGTCCCAACGGTCAAACAAGGTGGCGGGAGTATAATGCTCTGGGGTTGCTTTTCAGCAAATGGGCCCGGAAACCTTGGTAAAGTTAATGACATCATATCCAAATCCTCAGTGAAGACATTAAGCAATCCGCCCAAAAACATAGTCTTGGGCAGGAATGGATCTTCCAACAGGATAATGATCCTAAACACACGGCCAAATCAGTCAAGAAATGGTTAGTGGACAACAAAGTGAACATTTTGGAGTGGCTAAGCCAGAGCACCGACCTCAATCCTATCAGAAATCTGTGGAGGAAACTGAAGACCAAGGTCATAGGCAAGGAAACCCTTAAACCTTACGGATCTGGAGAAGTTTGCCATAGAGAAGTGGGCCAAAATCCCTGTGGAAACTCGTAGAAACCTTGTGATCAACCACAGGAAGCGTTTGGAGGCTGTAATCGTGAATAAAGGCTTTGCCATCAATTACTGACAAAAGGGTATGAATAATCCTGGACATGGCATTTTTGATAAATCTGTCAAATAAAATACCATAAATATCATAAATATGACACATGGAGCGATAAAGACAGTCTTTAAATCAAAAAAGTTTACCATTTGTCTGAATTTACTCACCACTGTGGAAAACGGTCTTCCCGGTCTCGTTTCGCGGGGAAGAGACGAAACCTTAAGATTTTTCCCGGGTCTGGAGAGTGTCGCGAGCTGGAAGTGCTGACCTAATCTGACGCATCGAAGTGCGGATGGCTGTGAGTAAATCGCCGTATTACTTTCGTCCCACGTTACTTTCGCACCGGCTCTCCCCTAACTTTATTTTTAAAAAGGCTATGTATGAATCAATCCAAATAATGCAGTGGTCTTATTGAAAAATTCAATGCCCCCAAAGTCACATTTCTGTTTCACATCCATTCATGTAAAAATAATAATAATAATAATAATAATAATAATAATAATATTTCTGTAAAATACATTAGTTATATGTTGACAATGGTATGTTTTTAAGATAGGACAGCATCATTATATTCAGCTTATTTCAGAACATCTTGCGGGTAAATAGGATCTTTAATATAAATAGGATTGTTTGTTTTTGGGTATTACCCCCCAACCCCTGCCAACAGAATAATAAGTTCACTCACATGTACAACCTACATATTCTTTTCCTCTTATCTATGCATATATTGTTTTGGGGAGCTTTCTTTAGTGCAGTAGAATTTTTATATTAATGCTGATTGATCTTTGACATTTTGGCGACATAACTTCCTCCAAATTCGTGGTATTCTCCTCGGTATTCAGCTCTGCATTGGAGAGGTAAGATGAAATAAGTGCTCTTCAGTCGTTTTGTAAAACGCAGTAAAATGCTAAACGGAGTCGAAAATACTTCTTTGTAGAGGTCAAAGATTTTGTTCATTTTTGCTTCGATGGTTACTTTGGAGTTTTTATTTTATCGTGTACGGCATTTTTGTGATGCATGCTAATTTACCTATCGTAAGTCCAGGCTAATGGAGCATTAGGTGGTTTCTCGTGCGGTTCGCTGTTTCTTCTATCTCGAATTTAAAGGAGAATGTTCCCGCCAGACCTAAGTAAACGTTAATATATACCTTGATGCTGTAAGAAATCCACTGGTGTAACTTGAACTTCAAATTACATCAGTGGCCAAAAGACGCAAAAATTACGGTGGTCGTAATGTTCTGGCTGATCTGCGCTAACTGAGAACGGGCCGCTTTTGATGGGCGAAAGCCTACACCCAGAAACGGGGCTCAGTTAAATCTGTGAATGAATTTTTCTAACAACTACACATTATTTATTAACAACGCGTGAAGATTTCACTTTTAAATCCTTGGTACTGTTATCCTCCTGTGCGACAAGAAGTTGTGTTTTTATGCATGCTATGTGAACACTAATGGGACATTGCCTTAGGAGCGGTCTCGGCATGGTCCTCAGTGGTTATTAAACTTCGTATTCGTGGTGCTTATGTGCGACCGAGAGTGGAGCTCTGCTTTTTTTTTTTTTTTTTTTAAAGATTTTTTTTGGGGGAATTTTTCCTTTATTTGAAGGTTATGCAGTATAGAGAGACAGGAAGGTTGGGGAGAGGAATGGGGGAAGACATGCAGCGAATGACCCGAGCCGGATTCAAACCCAGGTCGCTGCGGGAAGGACACAGCCTTCATGGTACGCGCACTTAGACCGATGAGCCACCACAATTCTTACATTTGTATGGTAATTTTCCTGCCATAATTCCTCCTTTTGCCAGCAGGAAAAAAATGGCGGACGTGAAATTCTTACCAAGGGAGAATGAGCAAAGCATTCTGGGCAATATCAAAGCTTGGAGGGATGTTCGTTGTTGGCTTCATTTGAGGGGGGATAATCGAGGGATTGAGCAAATGAAAATGCACCCTTCCCTCCGCAAAACTGGATTGGAACGACCCTACAAGTGGCAGCCATCTTACATCTGGGATTTTTTGGGGCTTCCCCCCTCGATTGGAGAGCGAGTGAACACGACGAGGCAAGCATTTTTTTGGATTGGAATGCAGCCCAAATTTGACGTGCCGCTCGCTGCTCTCCATAGAAAATGAATGGGAGGCGTAGGCATCAGTTGACGGGCCAGACCAGTGTAAATCCACTGTAACTGAGCATTTGCACTGGCGCGTCAACGTCTGCCCACGCTTTGTTCCCCTTGCTTTGGCCGCGTATGGGCAGTTCAGCATTCCCAGTGACGTCGCTGTTAGTGAAATGCTTCCATCAATTCCATCAAGTATTGGCCAATATAAAGTCAGCCAAAGTAAACTTTAACCAATAATGATATTAATCCAATTAATTATTATTTTATCCTGATTGGATTTTGACTTTGGGGGGGACTGCAGTTGTGTATGAGAGCTTCTGCAGTATTACAGGATTTTATTTAATTTTTAGCTAAAATGATAAACTTATCAGAGACATCAACAATCTCTGCCACCTTCCTCCTCGCGCTGTTTCTTTCGTCATTGTCCCCTTAATTTGGGAGTGAACCCTCTATTAAAATCGGAAAAGATGGAACAACCATAATCAGCTTCTCTTTTATATTTTCATGGGGAACTTGCCACATGTGGAACCAACTTCGTAGGCTCTGTGGCCAACGTACACACCGTCTGCAATCACTTGATTGGATATTTGCTTCAGGTTTGCTGGACTCATTACCATAAACCTGAGCTCCCCCAGCTTCTTTGACGCACTGCAAGCACCAAATTTGATGTGCCACTCCCATCATTATTATTATTATCTCTGCGCTTCCGAAAAAGCGAGGAGATCTTGTAATACAGTTCGGCGTCTGTTCGTCCATCCGTCCGTCCGTCCCTCCGAAACAGTAACTCCTCCTAGGCCGTTAGACCAATCAACCTGAAACTTTGGTGTGTGTAAGGTAGTGACCTAGAGGGGTGCACAAAGCATTTAGAATTTAAATTCATTTCTTCTGGCCACCAGGGGCCTTTTTGTGAAAAAAATTGAAAAATGGCCATAAGTTCCTTATGCATTGAGCTAGGAAGCTCAAATTTTTAGGGGAGGTGCATGGGATGACCCTGCATCACATATCAGACGGGGTTTTGATTTGATCTAATTTTGACCATTTTCTGGGTCAAATGGCCTCAGGTGTACCAATTGCTGTACCGTACGTCCTTTCCTTTCATAATACTCTCATTTCAGAATGCAATTCAAAGAGTAATTTATGCTCTCAACAGACACTCAAAAAGTCCTCTATCCAACTAACCAACTATATCACATTGCTATAACTCTGATCAGTATCAGTGCTTTGTCACTGCAACAAGCAGATTATCATTTGTACAGCAGAATGCCAGTTCAGTGAATTGCCCTCTGACACATTACTACTACTCCCATAACATTCGTTGCGGAGCGCGTAGATTTGCGATGGCGCGCCATCGACATACATATAGTTCATTATGCCATTGCTTTGGACGCTGTTGCCTTTCTCCATAGAAAACAAATGGGGGGCGTAGGCGTCAGTTGACGCGCCGCGCCAGTGTAAATGCACCATAGGGTGTATACTTAATGGAAACGCCCAAGCGACTATGAGCATCCACGAATTGCAATCGTGCTGCACCACTGCAGTGTGTTCCTACCATGGAGGTAATATAATAGAACTGGAGAGAGCGAGGAAGTACCACCCCTATTACTTTCAATGGGAGATGCTAAGCTAGCTACTTCGGCCCAGGAAGTACGGAATTGACTGACACCATCTATAAAAATGGCGTTCCCCGAGTGCTTATTTCCGGCACCATTTCATAAGATTGACAATCTGATTACACAGCACAAATGACCAAGAAAGTGTGTCGTCTGTGCGGATTGGCAAATGTTTTCAAGGGGAAATGACAAGCACGGTTGTTAATCCGAACGCGCGCACTTTTCATTCTTTTCGTTGAACTGTTGCAGTCAGAGCAACAGCTTGACAACCAAACTCGTGCACTAGCTGTCATCAAGCTCTAAGTATACTTTACAGGGCCTCTTGAAAACATCGAACAGTTGCGTCAGACAAGGTGTAAAATAATGAAGGATCACCAAATACATTTTCTTTTGTTTTCGCTTTATTTGGCAAGAAAAAAAGAGCACTTTTCAATTGGTGTCTATGGAGCTGCCGCATCTTTGGCCACAAAATTGGCTCCAGTGGGAAACGCGGAAGCAGGAAGCTAACATGCTAACTGGCTGAAGCAAAGGTACTTCCTCGTTCTCTCTGGTTCTATTATATATCTCTATGGTTCCTACCATAAGGGCTTTGCTTTGGTTAAATATAACTTTATTGATCAATAGAGAACATTGACAGAAGACAAGTCAGCGGTAACGGAATTACAAAATGGCAATGGAATTACCTCAGACTCACAAAATGAAGAGAATCTGAAAGTACTTTCTTGTAAATTAAGTAAAAAGTTGACACAGAGATGAACTGTACAATTTATGGTAATGGAGTTACCACAACAGGGGTAAAATTCTAAAAGTCCACGAGAATTCCATGAGCAGGTAGCCAAAACGAACGGCAGAGTCAGAAATCATGAGCCTTGAACCTGATATCAGGCCATTTTAAACATGTAATTCCAGTATTTTTACAGTACATGGTGTTCAGGAAAAAATGCACAAATTATTTCATGGAAACAAACAAAAGAGGCCGTGTTTTCATTGGAGCAGAAAAACAAAGCAAATCAAGATATCCAAGAAAGGTTTTTTTTTTTTTTCTGAATTTCTCAGAATTCCTAGTTTTTAGCCAATACCATTCCATTTCAGCAGGGGTAAGTTTGAATTTTCATGTTTTCAGCTTTTCTGCTGTAGAGTTGCACACTCACATTTGACAGTTTAGACTTTTCTAGAGGAGGAATGAATAGTACTGATGATATAATTTCGCCCCTGTAACACTGTGTTGGTTTCTCAAATGGACGTAGTTTGGTGACAAATTACATATGTTTGATTTCTCTTTCATATATCTCTTTCATAGATCTCTAACGGATGAGCCCAATATATCAAATTTATGAAACAAGAGTAGCAATTCTGAGTCTTTGGCAGACAATAAATGAAAATTATGACTCGAGTAATTTGTGGGTTTCATGCTTGCAGA
The DNA here is from genome assembly GCA_029692085.1 of Gymnothorax javanicus. Lineage (NCBI taxonomy): Eukaryota > Metazoa > Chordata > Actinopteri > Anguilliformes > Muraenidae > Gymnothorax > Gymnothorax javanicus. The sequence continues at coordinate 106,748,182 of CM056195.1, forward strand.
TGCTGGGTATCATGAAGGTACTGCCTCTCTCTCTCCTGGCCTGCATCTTGGGCCTGCTTCTCCAGAGCTCCTGCCTTCAAGTGGGAAAGATGTTTAGCTGCAAGATCAAAGGTCAAACGGCTGACTGCCGCCACCTCAGTCTCAAAGAAGTGCCCTCCGATCTGCCCGCCAACATCACCAGGCTTGACATATCTCACAACATGCTTCAGGCACTGCCATGGCGATCCTTGGTTCGTTACCCTATGCTAGTCCGCCTAGATGCTAGCTTCAATGACATCAAACACCTAGAATCTGAAATGTGCCATGTGCTCCCCCTCCTGATGGACCTTATCCTTCATCGAAATGAGGTCCACCTCCTAACCAAGGAGGAGTTGCTCCACTGCTCACACCTAATGCACCTTGATCTGTCTGCTAACCGACTCAAACTCCAGAGGGAGCCTTTTCAACCCCTACAGGTAATACACTGCAGGCCCTGGAACAGTGCGCTCACTAAATGCAAGCCAGTTAGGAAGCCATATGCTTTTTTTTAATAGTGCATGTCAGACACCACCAGCTTTGTTGATTCCAAGAAAAATAAGTGTGTGCAATACCGATGCTATACATTAACATTTTCAGGGTGAAATTTCATTTGTATTTGTACATTTCCTACAACATTAGAATTAACACTTGGCATTTTACAGTACAACCCCTGACAAAAATTATGGAATCACCAGATGTAGAGGATGTTCATCCAGCTCTTTTACTTCATGGCAAATAAACAAATCACAGATGTAACGCAAAACAATTTTTGTTAATTAGCTTAACATTCAGGCTTTATGAAACACTTTTGAAACAAAAAAGGTAAAATTATTTTAATTTGTGGTATATTTTTTCCTCAATCAAGTTGAGGGGGAAAAAAACGAAATCACTCAATATTGAGGAAAGCATGATGAAATCATGAAATCATTATTTCTAAAAGAAAGACAAACTCAGATCTGAATAAGCAAATTAGTCTGCAGTTTAAAAGTCCTTGCAGACCTTAATAAACTGTTGGACTTAGCTACTTGAGAGGGAGCAAGGCACCAACGAGAGAGCTGGAAACTGAAACAATGGAAAGGATAATAAAACTGCTCCAGAAAGGAAGTTCAACACAGCTAGTGGCAAATGATGTTGGTTGTTCCCTGTCAGCTGTGTCTAAAATTTGGTGCAAGTATAAACGAAATGGGAAGGTTATAAAAGCAAAACATGCGCGTAGACCACAGAAGACGCCAAAGTGTCGGCACATTAAACTCATACTGACATGCCGTGAGAACAGAAAATGCACAACAAATGTAAAACAAATGGGCAGAAACAGGAGTCAATTTTTGTGACAGAATTGTGGACAAGCAACATATGATCTTACACGATTGTACAGGACACTGTGATGCATTGTCTTTTTGTATATTAATTAAGTATGATGCAACACTGCTGAAGTGCCGCTTGTAAACTCAGGATCTATTCAGAGAATGTAGTTAGCTCATAAAGGTAATGCCTAAATTATTCCTACCCAGCCAGCATAAGACATGAAATGAAGATATGCACAAGTAATGTTAGGGCAGTACACTTCAACTGAGTCAGAAACAAAAAACAAACATTGCTAACGTAACTATTGGTGAAATCAAGCCAAATCAGGTTTTGACAGAATTGCTAATAATTTTATTAATGTGCTTGCTAGCTTGGTTATCAAGCTAACTGATAGATGCAGCGTGCAGTCCTACTGGATTGCACAGGTTCGTGCGATGCATTAAGTTTTTGCATATTAATTTAGTATGATGCAACTTCACAGATTCAATCAAATTTTAATCAGCTCATCTGCTACACTATATATCTTAATGTGAAGAGTTAGAAGATTATGGCTAATGGCATTCTTGAGATAGTGAGTATGAAAAGATCCTGACTTGCTCACTCATTCACTCACTAATTTCCATTACGGCCATATTAGCCAGCTATCATAGGGAAAATTGGCTGAGTGAAATGGGATTTACATGCAGTACAGCCAAACAAAAACCAGGGGCCTATTGCACAAAGGCGGGATAAGGGATTAGCCTCAGATCAGCACGGGATTAGCCTGATCTCAAGCCCCATTTCGGTTGCACAGAGCATGTGGGCTAAGCCACAGCACTAGTTACTATGGAAACAAAGTCTGTGGAGCTAGCCAGCTCCAGAGCAGGCTTACCAACAAGCTTAGCTCCTTCCTCCAGCCAATTTCACCTCATCTCAGTCAGCAGTCACCCAGATTGAAAATCAATGTCCTTAACAGTCGTTCTAAATTGTCCACTACACATTGCTATCCTAATTATCGTAGGCCCAGAGTAATTATCTTAAAAACTTGTGACCATTAATCTCAGTAAAATAGCCAATATTCATTCATTATATTCAAGTATCCATGTGACAGTCACCATTACAATTCAGTCAGTCCCCCTTCTATGTCACATTTTCACCACATTTAGAATCTGTCCTCATCAGATTTGTCCTTATGTCCCAAGCTGAGACTTCCATCTGAGTAGAAGATGAGCAGTGCTGTATGAAGGGGGTTACAGTGTTTCAACGCAGTCTCAAATCGCTGCGGTAACCCCTTCATACAGCACTGCTGCTACTTTTCTCTGTCTTTATTCAGACTGCGACGGGTAAGATAAAGTCGTTGCCTTAACACCAGATACATATGCAGTGCTGCTCACTTCGCGATACTGGAATCAAACACTTTCAGGAGGTTGAAGTTATTTTCTGATATTAACATTTTACTTTTTAATTTGAATATGCCTCCATCAGAAGTGATTAAAAGCAGAAAATGAAGTCATCTAGTGTGAAAATGTCTTCTAGATCGGACTATCATTTCAGAGTTTGTGCATGACAAAAAAGGGGCTGAAGCAAAATTTTGGTATATGGGAAAAAGTATGCTCGTAAAAATTTCTAAGCATTCGGGTTTGCTTGGCAGTTCACGTGTGCATTTGATGCACAATCACATCTGCCTGTTTTCTTGTCTCGATGTTATATCTTAAATGGGGTATGTCTAGCAACGACGGCTTATCCCATTCACACAGACGCCGAAGTGCATCAGCTACTCCTTTTCGACGGCGCTGAAACACTTCTCAAGTTCATTTTAGCTTGAGTTTAGCTCACTTTCATACTCCTCTCACACGCCTTGCACCATTAAGACAGAAACTGAAAGAATAGCCCAGACGTTTCAGAGACTGCGTCGTCCCACTGTCTGAACGCTGTCTTTAATTGAAAGCTGGCACATGCGTCTGCTGCATCTACTGAGTATCCATGGTGATGATCAGCGATTCTGTGATCGATCTTGGGGTCTATTTGAGGTAGCCGTGTGCGCGCACTCAGGAGGATCAGCTGCAGCTGGCTTGATTTAGCCGATCATTCTGCACCCACTGTTGGCTTTCTGCAATCAATTAAGCCAGCGACGTGCTGTTTGGGATATGGCAATCCGTGCTTTGACGTTGATCCAGGATCTCAGGATCAGACTTTTGTGCAATAGGCCCCAGCACTCATACCAAAACAGAAGAAAACAAGGCTACAGTGGGCTAACAAGAAGCAATCGTGGAGTGTGGATGATTGGATGAAAGTGATATTCAGTGACGAATCATTAATCTGCACTGGTCAAGGCGATGATGCTGGAACTTTTGTCTGGTGACCTTCCAATGAAACATATAAAGATGACTGCTTGAAGAAAACAAGCAAATTTCCCGATTCATTTATGATATGGGGTTGCGTGTCAGGTAAAGGACCAGAGGTGATGGCAATCATTACCTTAACAGTCAATGTGTTGGTGTACATTGAAATCCTGGACCACTTTCTGATTCCATCAATTAAAAAATAGGTTTGGTGACGATGAAGTCATTTTTCATCTTGACAATGCATCTTGCCACAGAGCAAAGCGTGTAAAAGCTTTTTTTTTTTTTTTTTTTTTTTGGAAAGGGTTATCAGCTCAATGACATGGCCAGCAAACTGTCTGGATCCCAATCCATTTGGATATTAAAAAAAAATGGTCCATGACGAGCCCCATCCTGGAAATCTAAACTGTCAACAGCTATTTGAGAAAGTTGGATTCAACCCAGGGGCGGATTGGCCATCGGGAGTACCAAAAGTTTTCCCAGTGGGCCGCTGGGTCAGTGGGCCGGTCCAGCCGGAAAAAAAAAAAAAAAAAAAAACACCAAGATTGCTTTGATGGCGCCTAGGGTAGTTACTGGCAGCTTACAAAAGAGAATATACAGACTTTGCATATTCGTCTATTAATCCAATTGCCTATAATTACATACTGCAGCTACTTCTCCAACTGCACATTTCACTTTGCCACTCGACTGGCATCTAAGGCACATTTCTCTCAATTCAGCTGTCAAACTAATGATTCATAATGCTTCACCGTCTTTTATACCATAGTATGAATGAATACTCCTTTCTGATTGGCTGGCAGGTATGTGTTAAAACCGTGGAATGCACAGGTAGTTCGGCAACGGTAGTTTCACCGTTTGAAATTCATCTGCTAGCCAACCTGTAATCATAGCAACGTTAGAGCACTGGCATTTGGCTGGGTATAACAGAAACCTACTCATTTATCTCCAGTAAATTTGGCGGCGTCAGATAAGTTGCGTCCTGCGGGGTGGTTAACAATAGGTACTCCAGCGATAATGACCGTAAATGTTAAAGCAGCGAAGTAATCACGCTTTATTCATTAAACAATAGTAATTATGTACGGTTACGAAGGAAGCTAACATGTCCACTTCATGTGTCAGCAACTTTTGACAGTTTGCTAGCTATGTGCGATGACAACAGACTGATTTCAGCTCGCTGGCTCCATGGAAACCATCATAAGTTCATTGTAATTGTGGGTAGCAAGTTGGCTACAGGGTCATTCCATGCCAAGTGAGAACACACCTGGGCCATCATGGTCTTAGATTTTCTTGTAGATTTGCTCATTTGTTCATTTTGGCCCAAATAACAACTCTGCCAAATTTTTCAGAAATCGGACCGTTGGTATGGGTTTTACGGCACTTTGAAAAACGGCCACTAGATGGCACTGTACAGAGATTGTGTAAAATTCTCCTGTTTTTTTTTTGACTCTGAAGAAGACCTTGTGTCGAAACATTAGTCACCTGCACCTTAATAAATCGCCTAATATAACTGTGTGCTCCAGGAATCTTTCTTTTGATATTGTGTAAAATTCCCCTCAGAAAGATCCCTGTTACATGAAAACTGCAATAGATTCATGCCTGTAAATAAGTATGATGAAGGACAAGGCCCATGTCTTGGGAATTGAAAAGAGAAATTTCTGAAAAAGTCATTGATTGCCATGCAGTGGGCCCTCAAAGTTGCCAAAAATTTGAGCATGGCCAAATTTTTTTCACTTTTGAGACCCTTGTAATTCAATCATGGAACAATATATAGAGGAACTAATGACATAAATCTGATTTCATGCAGAATCTCATTATTAAATCTAAAAAACCTCTTATTATACCATTAGTTTTTCAGATTAACCCTTTCAAAGTCGGATGCAGCAGAAAAAGTCTTTTTTTGGGGGGCCCGGTGAGACCCCAGGGCCAACTCCAAACCTCCTCAATTTGAGATGTGTAACAGTTTAAGACCTATATTTTGTGGTAAAAATGAGAGAAAGTTATATATTTGCCTATTTCAGGTTCTCACTTGGCATGGAATGACCTTACAGTCTGAATAATCATGCATAATGTTGTGTTATCGCCTATTCCGAGATCAAGGGGTCCTTTTCTGTCTCACTATAGGCCAAAAATTTTTTTCCTCCTTTTTGCAAACTTAGAGGTTAGAATGATTTTTCAAGGACTCTTGCATTTTGATCTTATTGGGATTTGCACAAAAATGCTCGGTTTTCTTTGTATAGGCAAGTGAAGACAACAACTTCTTTGGGGACGGACACTACAGAAAATTAAAGAAGGTGTGAAAAATGCTCTGTAAAAACATGTCAGACAAGCATATCTAACACAATTTTCACTATTTATTTCTAAAATAGGCTTACAGTCACACAATTAAATGAATACAATTTCAATTGCACCTCTAAGACCTTTGCAGCTTCCAGTTTAAATTAAACGTCTTACAGACATACAACGTCTTTTTGTATTACCTTCCTATCCATTTATGATTACTTGATGTGATAGAACATAAGAAGTAAACCTCTCTCATTATAAAGGGGTACAAACCCTCTAGATTACCATGGAATTAGATAATACAACATGAAAACGCTATGTCTGGTTATGAAACCCCCCCAAATGAAGTTCCAAAAGAGGGACGGACACTACCATTTTTCTGGTACATTACATCAAGGTTTTTTTCGATTACAAATGTATCTATTACATGTAGGTATGTTCCAAAAATGTAATCTAGCTTACAAATACTCATATATCGAACAATTATCGGCCCGTGGTTGATAATTAGGGAGTGAATCGCTGCCCAGAATTGGCGCACAGTGCAGGAAGTGTTGGTCGCGCACTGCGTGACCAATGTGAGAATGGAAGTCGCAAAACGTAAATCTTGGTCGCAAATGCAACCATTCCGGTTGCAGACTGGGGCACTGAGATGCTTTGTAGGCTTTCTGATTTCATGAAGTGATGTAGAGTACAATTCTGTAGTGTCCGTCCCCCTTCTACATTACAACAATGTGTGCTACAATTATTACAATAAATGTTTTTCATTGGTGATAAAATTACATTAATAACGGTAACACACTTGAGGGTTCATAAAACAATTGAGTGAAACGTGATTACTGCAACCATTTTGATAAGAATGTATGTTGTTTATAGATTTAGAAGTTTATTTTTTAAAACTTGTGAATAAAAATAAGATTTCTTTTCACTGATTAGCTAAACAATGACTTGAAATAGAGCATTGAGATGAATGACAAATAATAAAAATAAATTTAAAACAATGGGGTTCTTTTGGACACCCCTTTGGGCATTCAAGCATATTAGTTTTGAAAGGGGGACGGACACTACATATCTGGACGGACACTACATCACATGTTTAGTGCTCCTTGTAAAAATTTTGTATAAAGCTGTCTAATTCTAATGATTCATGGCTGTTTTTTCTAAGCCTTCTTGGAGTAATTGACACACAACTTTTCAATCATTCATGACAAACCTGATCGGACTAAATGGCAAGAGGACAGACACTACAAAAAATCGGCTTCACTTTTAAGGCTAGCTTCAAAAATTCACTGTGCGATATTGCTGCTTTGTAGTAGGTTGCCTCCATCATTTACCATTCCCACTAGACTTTGAGTTTACCTATAGCCTAAATATCTGAATCAATGTGATTTCCCAGGTTTAGGAACCACATAATTGACCTATGGCTAAGCCCCGCCCTCAGATACGATGAGCCAATCACAGTGCATATTCTCCCCCATATACTCGGTCATTCTGAGCCTGAACTGTGGGATGTTCAAATAAGTGTTTGAGGAACCACATAATTGACCTTTGGCCAGAGCCATCCACTGAAATGTATTACGGAAACTCTGAATCGTTCGCCTTTATGGGGTTTTAAAATGTTTCTAAGTTTAAAAAAAATGGTCAAACACTGTGCTTGGGGTAAATGTAGCTCTGATACGAGATATCCCGAGAGGCTGGGCGATGGGGTATATTTTATACCCTCCCCAAAGCCACATCATAACCGAGAGAAGTGTCTCCTCTGGATAAAGCTTTGTGGAAGACCCCACTATCAGCTTACCCTAGCTAACAAAGGTCAACAAGGATGTCTACATTTGTTCCAAGCTAAGTCAACATCGTGTTTAAGGCGACATATTGTCACTTCGCTGGAGATTCATGGAAAGTTATCTTTTACATCGCTAAGTTAGCTAATGTTAGCTAAAGTAAGTTAGTAATCTCTATGGCTAACTTCAGTGCTGACGGACGTTGGCTTAACGTGAGCTCCTGGCTGCATTGTTCACCATGTCACCATGCTTACTTAGAAGGAGTTCAGTCACGTCAGGTTATATTTCTAAAATTCGGTAGGAATAATACTACGTAAATTAAATTTATTACCCTGCAGTGCACGAGCAATGCTGATCCTCCATCTTGTTATGTGAGAGGGTGACGGAAACGAGATGCAGTTGATCGCGTTTGCACTGAGATCTGAAAATTTTAGCATCTAATTTAAAGTTTTCGTTGACCTTCTCCACTCTAAATTCATTAATGTATCCCTTCAATGCATAGTATAACCCTTTTTGCTGACTTCTTGATTATATTTGGGCCTTCTATTGCCAAAAATCATTGATAGCGTCCTGAAAAAATATCTCCGACCGTGATACCAGCCATTAGCGCGTTCTAAAATGTTGATTGTTTGTCCGAGTCAGTGGAGCGGGCGGGGCTTAGCCATAGGTCAATTGACACAAGGCAAGAAAAAACAAAAACCGTAACGAAATCATTTAAATGTTTAACCCCTTAAGCCCTGAGCCTCTTCTTCGAAAATGGCAAGCCCAAAATGAAATGAGTATATCTCGGCAACTATTTGGTCCATTTGAATAATCTTGCTATCATAATAAAGGTAAGAACAGACAGATGACTCGCACACTGCAAGGCTCCAATATCCACTATTTATTACACCAACGTGACGTTTCGAGCATCAACTATCAATAGTTACACACAGCGCCATCATAAATACACATGGCAAATATCATGTGGTCCAAACACGTGACCCAGTAGTCTACAAAATCGAAGAAAGACATCTCAAAAAGTTAAAAAACACCAACACAAGTGTATACACACACATACACACACGCACAACACACACAAACGCTAACAAACACACGATAGTGCATAATACAAGTGTTAATCCACATATATAGTACATATAAGTTCAATACATTAAAAATGTGGTAAGAAAGCACACAATAATCCAATAGACCGGGAAAATCCTAAATACAATCAGGTCGATAAGCCGTCATCACAAGGAAAAAACTGCTAAGGCGCTTATCTGTTCTAAGTCAACGTGTAAGAAAAAATAATAAAGACTTATATAAGGGGCCCAGACAACCAAAAAAGTAGAAATGATATCAAATTACAAAAAAGAACGAATGTCCATTTCCTCAAGGAGACCTTTGGGTGACAAGGTCTCTAAAGAAAAATTCCAAAATAATTCACGTTTTAGAAGTAGAGTATTGATGTCACCCCCCCTCCGAGAAAGCTGAACATGTTCAATACCAATATAGCTTAAAGAGGCCACAGTATGGTTCATGAGTTTAAAATGATTAGCCAGAGGGCTTTCATGATCAAAATTTCTAATCGAACTTCTATGTTCCGAAGTTCTCTGTTTAAGAGATCTAGAAGTTTTGCCAATGTATGCTATCCCACAAGGGTATTGTATATCACATTCTTGGTTTTACATGAAATAATGCCTTTAATGGCAAAAAAGCAGTTTTTTTCACTCACCTTGTTTGAGCTGTTGTGCCCTCAGTATTCTCGCGTTTCCGTCAGAAAACGACTTTGAAAATGACAGTTGAATATTTAGCGGATAATTATACAGAAAATATCACAAACAAACCTGTTGAGCGTTTATATTGTTGCGCTATTTAAGTACATTCGAATGGCCCATGGACTCTGTTTGACGCACTGGGAACGCAAGGCGATTTCTTGGGCTAGGTTAGTGCAATCAAGCTGGTTTAGGGCTCGTTGGAAATGACAGAGCCCATAGAATCAAATGGCTACCGGCAAAGTCTTACTGACAGCATCACAAGCCGATCACAGAAAGGAAAATACATTGCAAGCAAGCTGAATGCTGAGGATCTGAGATTTTTGAAGCAATGCCCTGGGAGAAAAAATTCTAGGATACTGGAAGATCTAGTTTGGTAACACGGACACATTCAGCTTTCAATTACAAGCGTGGATTTGCCCTCAAACTGTTTTTTTGTTATAAAATATCAAAGGTAAGAATTTTTTTTTGCTCATCTCTGTAGACTGTAAAGTGTATGCCTGTTGTTCTTTGAGTGTGGTGTCGGTTTAAAATGACAGTGAGTATATCGTTGGATTCTGTGGACTTTCCTTTTTCATTTGAGGTATCGTTTGTATGCATAGCACGAATTCAGGAGAAATTCTAGCGACTCAGCGCTGATATGATTTTATCCTATGTTTTGCTACATGCTTATTTACTTGCTTGGTGCTTGAATTGTGTTCGGTTGAGGTAAAAATGGTCTACGTGAGCTTCTTGCCAAAATTCTTCGGATGAAGCGGATATGCCGCATGACAATGTTGCCATTTGGAAACATGCTGTATTCATCATGCATAAGCACCGCCCCTGGTACCGGGGGCGTCGGGCTTAAGGGGTTAATCATGGTTTGCATCCATACTTCTTTTTCTTCTTGAAAATACCTGAAAAATAAAAATAAACATATATTGATTATGTTTGGATTCAATAAAAATAATATAAATTTATATTAGGTGTCAACAAAAGCAATCAAAAATAGTGAATTTTTGATTGAGACTCCGTAACGCTCCAAAAACAGCCTTTTTGAGACACAAAAACTGCAATATTTTAATTAATTCTCGACCAATTTGAATGATTTTTCGAGGACAGTTTTGGTAATCTCTTCTCCATGTAACACACATATCAAAATTACCTTACTATGTGACATTATATAGATACTAACCTGTAACGAGCTCAAAATCAAAAGGGAACGCTTGATCTCAGAATAGGCATATGCAGAATCTCCGTTTCAGCTGGAATCCTTTACCAAATCATGATTTGGTAAAAAGGATGTTAGGGTGCACAAAAAAATCTTTCTCCATGAAGGTAAGCTGAACTAAGTTAGCTGGTTCAGTTTAGCTTGGCCTATAGTATTGGCTACGAGAAGGTGCGGCGCCTGTTTTATGATTACCAGCTCGTTTTTTTTTTAAGTGCAAAACTTTCAACAAACATGTCTGAATGCTTTGATTTGATATCGCTGGCAAATGACCACTTGATATTGCTGGCAAATGACCATTGTATAAGCGGGATAATCAACTCGTAGGTGTGCATCACACGGTTTTAAAACACTACTTCATTATCCCTTATATATACTACTTTAGAAGGTTCTTCCTCACTATTCCAGTTGTCTTGCGTCACGGCCATTTTTTTTTAATCTATTTATATATTTTTTCTATGCTATAGGAATGACAGAAAAACTGTTTACTTGCAAATAAAAAACAATGTATGGGCTTAGGCTAGCCACAATTTTTTTGAATTTTGTTGTTTTCATCCTATAAGTTAAAGAAGGCAGGCTTACTTGGAAATCTGTTTTACCAATGGCTTTGCTTGTCCCCTGTTGCATTAACCATAGATGTATAAATCTTTTTTATATACAGTTGCAATCAAAATTATTCAACCCCTATTGCAAATCAGGTTTGCTGGCAAAATTTACAAACTTTCAGCTGTTTGTGATGAACAAATCAAACAAGAACAATGTAAATGGCTCAACGCAACAAATATTACAAGTGGCTTCTCCAAATTCAACACAGAATGCCACTTTTAATAACTGCTGCAGGCTCAAAATGTGTGCTGCACATGAAAAAGATCTGGGACTAATTGTTGACCAAATCCCTACAGGTTTGAAAGTTAGAGGACTCAGCATTCTTACTGCATAAGCCAAATAGTACAACTCAGCACAAACAAGACAAAAAAATTAAAAAGTTATACCTACTGGCAAAAGTGCTAACGAGCTTAACAGCCTCTAACTGTTCCAGATTGGCATTTTGATGGTAGTACAGGACTAAGAATATGCATGTTTCATAGTACATTTGAAGATCCACGACTCTAAATCCACGGACAGTCACGGTTGTGTTAAAACATTTCTCAATTCAGCGACTGTGCAAGTGGCAATCAATCAACGGTTCCTAAACAACAGTGCTCTTACAAATTCAGCCAGAATAAATCTTTCCACTGATCCACAAAAGCAACAAATATGCTTAAAATTTCAGTCAAAATTTTATTTATCACATAACTGCGGTACTTTTCCCATGGCCCAGCTCATGTTTTTTTTTGATAGAACCTTAGGGTAATTTGACTTTTGCGAAAATTTTAATGGCTGAGAGTGTCGGGGAAAAATTTGCTCTGCATTACATCAGGCTTTTAATATTTTGCCAAACTGATAACCAAGTGTAACATTGGTTAAATCGGTATGGCTTAGTGCTGTAGCAAGCCAGCTAAGTACCACTATGGTTATGTTATGTTATGTTATGTTATGTGTTATGTTATGTTATGTCACTCATATAGCTAACTAATCGTTGTTGAGCTAGCTGGCCAGCATGCACAGAGTGCCTTTCCATTACCATTGCATAACAAAAGTTTGTCAGCTAGTTAGCTACTGGGTTGTCCATGAATTTAAAAAAACCATGGCCAGTTCAACCGCGGATGTTTGTGACCCAGTGACTTACAGAGTATCAGTGATGGCATTAGCTTCATGTTAACATAATGGGAATTAGCTGCCATTACTGCACTAACAGAAATTAAGTTTGTTTTCAAATAAATTACACGACTCAGTTATGTGATGAATAGAATCTCATACTCTGGGTCATGTCATGTGAAAGTTATGAAACTCTGAGTAAATTTCGGGTTTTTTTGCTCGCAAAAGCTCGCAAGAGACACAAAATTTACTCATCTCTTTTCATAACTTACATATGACATGCAAGATCCTCTATAAAGCCACAATCATGCTTACAAGTTCACTCCAAAATTTGTTGACCTTCAAGTTGTCTGCGTTAGACCTATGACTGTCCTTCAGCTCAGCCCAATAAAGATTGTGTAAAGAGGTCAAGCCCTTCAGCTCAGAGTTCAGCTGAACCCAAGTGAATCACATACGTGGCAAACAGTCAACTATGGTGCTGATTGGCTGCAAATATCACACGGCTTGTATGAGCTGATGAAATAACTAGTGCTCCCATTGGCTATGAGGCCATGATCTACTTTGCATCACATAGTAACTTTACACGATGAAACAACCAATGCTCTCATTGGCAACCGCTATGGTCTACATTACATTACACTACACATTTTGGAGCGTTTCTGAGAATTTTGCTGCCTGCACATCGTTTCGCGGCTCTATAATCTGTCACCTCTTCAGGCCTACTGTCTTCAGGAGGCCTTACTTGTTGGCAATGAATTTGAAATATGTCTTTAAGTTATTATGAGGAAATGTCACATGAAGTTTGAATTAATTTGTAAATTTTTACTAATTAATCATAGGGGTGATGTGCAAAAGTTTGGGTTGGGGACAAGTTCAAGACAGAGAAATTATGACATGCATGAATTTTCAAACAGTTAAAAAATATTGAAATGTTATCTTTGAAACAATTTTTTTTTCCATGGGAGAAAACCCCAACCCCAAACCAATATAATAATTGATTTTTTTTAAATACATATTTTTCGTGAAAATCTATCATGAGTAGAGAAAAACTCCCTGAATTGAAGAATCACCCATTAAATTTTAGCAGGCATTCCACGTGCATTTCACATTCAAAAGACTTTGTCATTAAATGCACGTGCTGATTGCTGCAACATTTGGGAGCTGAGCGGCACTTCTGAGAACTTATCTAAGTAAGATATTGATTCAGTTTCTACCAATTCTACCAACTGTCAGGCGACAGTTTCTTTGTGAATGCACGTTTTCTTGCCATCTTTTCAGGATAGTTAGCCCATACATTTAACAGCATGAAATGTGTTGAATACGTACCCTTTCTTTTCTAACTGATTTTTAATGCCAGTTAAAGGTATGTCCAAGCCATAGTGGTTAATGTTTGTTGATGTTATAACTTTGGTATTTTGGTGAAGTGGAACTTATTTTAGGAAATGGGTGGTGCTTAACTTTTGCCTAGATGTTTAAAAGAAATGGTCTCCTGCTTTGTCCTGGTATATGAAAAAAACTACACTACTTGCTTATTAGAATCAACATACTCCGTTGTCAATGAAGAATGTTCATGTTGAAGCTGTAAGGTCTTAGGCTTGGCTCAATTCAAACCTGAGGAAAATTAGTAGGTTATACCCCATTACATCCTGAAATATTTTAAAGGTCTTTTATTATTTTATTTCCCCAGTTATTATTTTCTTGAAGGGGACCTATTCTGCTGATCCTTCTTTTAATACATATAAGTAATGTTATTATGTTGGATGTCCATACTCAACCTCTGTAAAGTTTCTAAACATAAGATACAGGGGTTTTGCCGTAATCCAAGAACGTGATTTCGTGAACGTAATTTCCTCTCTGAACAGCTCGTCCCGAGATCTTCACGAGATCTGGGCAAAACTTGACGTGAGGTTGTCCCGTCCAATTAATACAGACCTAGCCAGAGCCAATCACGGCGCTGGACCTGCCCATACCAGAAACTATTCTAGCAGGCACAAACAACCGCGGATCATACCATGCCTTAGTAGCGTCTACACTCTTGGAAATACAAAAGAAGAACCTCAGATCATTTGAGGTGCAGTTTTGTCAGTATCTCTCCCAAAGCTGTTCGTCCATTTATTTTGGACGCAAAGAAAAGCACCTTTTTCTCTTACAGAAGACGATGCCACCAGAAATCAGTGGGTGGCTTTTTTGTTTGCTGGCAGCAAACAGCCATGGCCAAAGGGAACGTTAGCTGTTTGTGCTCAGCATTTCACTTAAGACAGCTTTGTCAATTGAGGATAATTCGACACTGGATAAGCTTTTCAGCTACCTCTCGATCCTGAAGCAGTTGCATCGATCAAGCGCTCGGGGCCACAAGCTATAGGTAACGATATAACAGCAAATAATGTAAGTGAAGCTAACGTGTTATGAGAGGCTAGCAGGACCGCTAACGATAGTTAGCACTAACAACTGGCCTCAAACGTAGGCTTTGTAAAATATCTGAAGATAAAGCCTGGATCGATCACGACTGACCGTGACTCACAGACGCAGAAGCTGTAAGTTGCTTTTACTGCATAAGCCTGCCTACCTAACATGATGTTTAATGCGGCTGTAGCACTGCGGCTAACGTAGCCAAGTTACCGTTGCTAATGTGTGTGTCCTAAATATCCTAGAGTAATATCAGGAGACATTCAACAGAAGGTGTGTGAACATAAACCTCATTTGAAGCTAACTTTTTATACTTGTTTGCAATTTGGATGCTTGGTACAACTGTTCACGGTAACGGAACTTGCTGTCTGTAAAACCAGTATCGCAGGGTAACGTTTGTGTCTGTTGCTATGACCACTCGGTTACCAGCTACTGCATGTTAGATTGCGTGCTGTGCTACTTAAAAATGATCCTGGTTAACTTATATGCAGTAATTCTGATCGGTATGCTTGTATTACTTCGGTAAGCATCAATGTGGCAGTTTCATCATAACGTTGCCTGATTGTAGTCACTACAGTTGAAGCTAACCGGAGAGGTGCTGTAAAAGGCTGCAGTTAGACCAACGTAGGTTTTCAGGGTTTTCCCTGGGTCTTTTTGAGACCAAGGTGGCGAAGGGCGTGGAGCGATATGCATGGCGTGCAAAGTTTATGAACACACCTTTAGATTGTTGGGCGTTAAGTGAATAATCACGAATTGATCAATAAACATTATAATTACATTTATTTTAAATAAATTTGTCTAGAATTTTTCATACAAACAAAACAAAGTTATTCACAAAAACAGTAAAACCTTACAGCAGATTGTGCAGTCTTTGTCCTTGCGCTTAACTCTTCTGTATTTATT
Source organism: Gymnothorax javanicus (assembly GCA_029692085.1). NCBI lineage: Eukaryota > Metazoa > Chordata > Actinopteri > Anguilliformes > Muraenidae > Gymnothorax > Gymnothorax javanicus. The sequence goes on from CM056195.1 coordinate 106,763,855, forward strand.
TTTCTGATAAATGATAAAAAAAAGTCTTACTCCGCTACGCTAGGTGGCGCTGTAGCCCCTTTAACTTGCGGTAAAGAGCCTCTTGTGGCTAACTGATCAGCCAGCATTTCGACAAAATCGCTGTTCCGCGTTTTCCTCCCAGCTATAAATTTCAGAATATTTAACTCTTGGGGCTGATGAAGCATAAAACGTCTCTTTGTCCGTCCAAAAGTATATTTTCGGTCGGGCCGAGGCCGTTTGTGTCGCTCGGTGTTTCCAGCAACAACACTGCTCGAGCATGCGCAGAACGCAAAATCCGACTCTGATCTGATAGGACGTTTACAAGCAGAGAATAATTTGACTATCAATCGAATTATCCATCACAGGGATCACACTACATTCATTCATGCACTCATACCCATGTAGCAACATAAATGTCTCTAAATTAACTGAACAGGGAATTGGGGTGGCACAGACACGTCCCTTTTAGCCCTGGCAAGTTCTCAATCATTTTCCTTTATTGACGCGTTTTCCAATTATCGTAATTGGCAACTGAAGACACGGTTTCTCTCCATATGCAATCCAACAGCGATGAAATCATGGGCTAAATTCAGAACAGAAAAATAATTTACTTATTAATAGGCCAATGCTTCGCGTTGATTGACATGATCCGCGTTCCAATGAAATATTGCCTTTCACTCTCGGTATTGCGTGGGTTGATAAAAAAAAAAATGCAACTCAGCAGTTATATAGGCTATAAAAAGCCTGCGACTCAAGCTATTTGCTTGAGAGTCGACAGGTATGCAATTTTGAACAAGGTTGATTTAAATACAGCAAATACGCGTCCAGATGAATGATTGTCGTCTTACCTAATTGGGGAGAACAAGCAGCACCTGTTAACTGTGGAGTGCTCTCGGAGTGAACCTTCTGTTAATTATGAAAATGACTGAGAACAGGTCAGAACTAATAATTGTTTTAAACGGATGTTTTGTGCGGACCAATTCTCAATTCTGGCTTCGCCACTGTTGTCTACTGATTCTGAATTTAGCCCATGATTTCATCACTGTTAGATCGCATATGGAAAGAAACCGTGTCTTCAGTTGCCAATTACGGTAATTGGAAAACGCGTCAATAAAGGAAAATGATCGAGAACTTGCCAGAACTAAAAGGGACGCGTCTGTGGCACCCCAATTCCCAGTTCTAGACACGCCACTGCGCGTTACCGTGTGTGATGACGTTGTAGTCGTCCTTTTGTTTGGCCTCGCCTCGTCCATTTCACGCGCTTGGAGTAAACTGACATGTACGCAAGCGACGTAAACGCTCGTGACGTATGACGCATGTGAGGCTTGTGTTTTGTTGACAGCTGTGTTACTCAAAGAGCCTTGGATACGAAGATTACGTAGCGCAGTTCTATGAATCGCGTAGTGATGAAATGGAACCGTCCTTACAGCCCCCTTTCAACGATGGCAGCAGCCAAAATGACCAAGGTGGCCCGCCTTGGCGTTAGATAGGCAGGGAAAACCCTGGGTTTTGCAGAGCTTGGGGTGCGTGTTTGGGTGCTTGTGAAACGATTGCTTTACTTATCCATGATCGGGGTCAGCCTGATACTTCTCCAATATCTGGGCAAGCTCTCTGATGCTACCGGTGAAAGCAATCACAAAACACACAAGCTATTACGTGTCTGGTATAACAGATGATTTCTCTGCATTGCCGTGGCCTAATTTCATCCTGAAAAAGACAGAAATTGAATAGGAAATTCTTTCCTGTAGAAGTGATCGATTCACTAGCTCCACATAAGCAACTGTCCATGCTAACAGAACTTACGGTCTGTAAAACCTGTCTTATGCTCATAACATAACCGGAACTCTCTCTAGCTGTCGCGTACTATCCATAAAGCTGCTCTCACACCGGACGCGAAACAAATTTTTCGCGCAACAGATTACATTCAAAGTCAATGCAAAGACGCGAATACATGCGTTATGGGCGTGTGAAGCCGCTTTCACACCAGACGCGAAACGAAGTTTTCGCGCGACAGATTACATTATAAGTCAATGCAAAGACGCGAATACATGCGTTATGGGTGCGTTAAGCCGCTTTCACACCGGACGTGAAACGAATTTTTCGCGCGACATATTATATTCAAAGTCAATGCAAAGAAAATGCATTGACTTTGAATGTAATCTGTTGCGCGAAAAAATTTGTTTCAGCGTCGAAAAGCGCTTTAACGCGCTCATTTTCCGCGAAACAAACGCTGGTCATTCCGGCGCAATAAGTAAACTATTACCACGGGCAATTTCCGAAAAGGCCGTTTAGCCTGGAGCTTTCGCCCCCAGTCATATACCAGCGCAGAAGCTGTTCGTTACTCCAAGCTAACGACACGCCACAGTTATGCACACAAACCAGCAGGTCCTTACAATACACACCTAAGCAGTCCATACATTGTTGGTCCACTTTTTGCTGCTCCTCACTGTCCATGTTTCCCTCTAAACTCAGACCCACCGGATTTCTACGGTCTTGGGGTGGATTCTAGCTTTCTCTCAATCCTAACTATACAGTAGAAACACTGCTGTACTCACCATAGTAGCCGTAGGTAGATAGCAAATTCAAGCTTGAGCTGCCAGACCTTCGTACTGCGTCCTCCACTTTCGCCGCTGCATTTATTAGAACAAGTTCATTTCATTAGATCTATATACATGTAACACGTTTGATTGCGGAATTTCCCCACCGATTGCTTAGATCAGATGGCAGACGCGTCTCACGTTTCACACTTGGGAGGCGGACCAGGAAAACTGCATTCTGCCGAGTCCCGCCCAGCTCCGCCCTCCACAGAGCTGGCCAATCAGAAGAAAGTGGGCACACGGGGAGGGGGGGCCAGAGCAGAAGAGCCACCCAAATGAGGCGTTTCAGGCAGAGACTACAATGGACTACAAATGGGGTTTTTTGAGGATGGTAGTATGAGCTAAATAAGGACCCTTTTTTGGACTTCGAACGATCAGGAGTACTCTAGGGGAGTCCAAGATCAAAATATAAACTTGGAAATGTAGCAGAATAGGTCCCCTTCAAGCATCAAAAACAGATGTTTATAATCGACAGAGCAAATAACATCATGAAAATCTATGATTTCTGGGCCATTCCCTGCCTGTCATTCTCTCGCATCTGAAGAACAGGCTGGTTTGAGTGGCGTCCCCTTGAAGAATGAGCTCTGCTATCATTGGACAGTGAACAGAGCTCTTACATAGTGCGTCATGATATCAATGAATACATAAAAATGCCCTGGCTAAACTAGCTTCCGTCTCTAAATAAATATGAACCTTCATTAACTGATGTATTAGTTAACAACACAATGAACATTGAAACGTGATCTGTGCAAGCTAGGCAACTATGCGAATCGTGCATACATGCACATAAAAGCAGTTTCCATACGCATTTACATGGACTTTAGTCAGGGAAGGTAAATAAAGCCTGTTGCTAGAATTCATCTAATGCATCTTGGAGGGAGTGGTGTCAACCCTTAGAAATTGTGTTCTGTTCAATGTGAATGTCTGCAAAATGCAGCGTAACTGAATGTTGTTATGCTATTACCCATTCTATGAGTTCCTATCAAGGAGTTTCCTACATCACCTCCTGCTTAACTAGCAACTGCTCATTTAGTCGCAGCCTAAATGGTACCATGAGTGTGCAAGGCATTGTGTGCAGCCGAAGCAACTTTAAGGAGGGTACATGCATACACACTCAAGCGCAATATGCAGTCATCATACAAGTTCAAGCAAACTCGGAATTCACTTGAGAAATGTATTATTTGAAATCGGGAATACATGGCAAACTAGCGAATTCCAGGTTTGCAGCTGCTTCAGGGACACTGAGGATAGAGCCGTCCTACAGAAATAACTTTCTGGTGAATGTGTCGTTGTTGAAAATGGAATCAAGCTAGAGTGTCATAGCGTGACCATGTGTCATAGGGATACTTTGCAGCCTGACTGAACCAATCCACACGGAAGACATTTTGAGATATCGTCCATTTTAACTTTCTAACTATAAGAGCCATTCCATGAGAAAATGGCACTTTTTGAAGAAGTTGAGGAGTTGACCCCCCCCCCCGGAATTGAAAGAAACTTGGCACATAGGTACATATGGGTGTCTCACAGAAAAAAATTCATTTTTAGGTCCGTATCTCACTTTGCCTGCCGGTGGTGCCACTAAAGTGGCTCAGTTTTGCTGTTAACACCACATTTTACATCAACTATCATGACTTAAGAGTACACAGTACCAAATATATTATACTTTTATCATGACCTGTGACTCTTCAAGTCCGGTTAGATATCAGCACTACATCAGCGCCAAGCTGATGGGGTACATTACAGCATTAGTAAAATCTCAATGGTAGTATTTTCAGTGTAGATGATATGCAACATCAAAAGTTGGAAAATTTCACCCTCAGGGGGCACTGTAGGCTGGATGCAAGTACTGGCTATCCCCAGCAATGTACCAAGGAAATTTTTTTTTGAATTGTGATACACACAGCTAGTTTTCTCAAAAAATTAAGAGTTTGGTTTAGTACTATGCTGGGTGGATAGGTTCCTGACTAAAGGTGGCGCTCTGAAGAGCTAAAGTTCTACTGACCTAATATTCCATATTCCCAGACATATACCATAGTTTTGTCTTTTGAAATATGTGAAGTACATGCACAGTTATACATAAAATTTGTAATCCCTTTGGTATAAAGCTTGGTTGGTTGTAAACTGATGGTGAGAGAGAGCGTTACTAACGCACAATACATGTACTATTACTAAGTACGTGTAAAGTGCTGTCAGAAATGTACGGCATGTAAAACATGACCAGTCCAAAATTTTTAAATGCCAAAAAAGAATTAATGTAAAAGGCGCACCACCATATGTACATGTGCAGACATGCATCAACAGTATATGCACACTTGTATAAAATAACAGTCCATAATTTGAACTCTGAAAAGGAATCTTAGTCACACAACCGTGTACATGAAGGCAGAATGTACAGTACAAAAGTTAAAACTGTTCTGTACTTTTCATGTTATCCAAAGCGAAATGACGTCAACCCAGCATATGACTAGCTCTATCCCTCAGTCTGTTTTTTAAATTCGACTGTGGGTTGGCGGCACTTAGTGATGGGCGCCAGAGGTGCTCCTTGGCCTTGGCCCTGAGCAGCCATCTATGGCCTTTTTGTTCTATCTGGGTCCCTGTTACCCAAGGAGCCAGTCGAGCCCTAGGCAAGCCCTACTACTCTAGATCCTGGGTCTCCCCAGGGCTGCTTATGGGCCGTTGATAGTGAGATTGTCAGTCTCTGAATTAAATAGCGAGCTGCAGCCTATATGGCACAATAGTTGCGTCAATACCCATAGCTTGGTGTGCACAGAAATAGGAAGTCTGGAAAAGAAACCCCACCCTCCCACCCAGCTGGCATCCCGTGGGCTAGACATCATGGGCAGGTGTTAGGAATGAAGGCATGCAAGTTACAATTACAAATGGACTGCCCTTCTCTTAGCAGGCTGCTGCTTGCTTGCTACGACCTCTGTACCCTTTTTCAGGACAACCACTCGCTCGACGCGACTGCTGTGCCGTTTGTCATACCCAAGCAACGCACCCTAGGGAAATCCTAGAATTAACACTGAAGCCTGCTCTCCAATTCTAATAGTAAAGAAAAAATGCTGAAAATTTGTTCTTTTCTAAAAATGCACCAACACTACCAAACTGTACACTGTACAGGTAGAAATCTTGCATGTTGACACAATGCTACAATCACCACCAGCATTTTTTTTCCAATTTACAACCAACCCAGCTTTATACCAAAGAGATTACAAATTTTATGTATAACTGTGCAAGTATTTCATATATGTCAAAAGACAGAACTTTGGTATATGTCTGGGAATATGGAATATTAGGTTGGTAGAACATCAGCTGTTTAGAAGCGCCACCTTTGGTCAGATAGCTATTCACCCAGCATAGTACCAAGCTAAACTCTTCATTTTCAGAGAAAACTAGTTCTGTGTATCACAATTCAAAAGCAATTTCTTTGGTACATTGCTGGGGATAGCCAGTATTTGCATCCAGCCTACAGCACCCCCTGGGGGTGAAATTTTCCAAAACTTGATGTTGAATATCATCTACGCTGAATATACTACCACTGAGATTTTACTAATGCTGTAATGTACCCCAAAGGGCCTATGTATCCAGATAATTTCAGATCTCTATCTTGCTGGGTAAAGAAAATACTGCCACCTAAACATAGGCACAATCTGCTATGAAATGGGCCGTTTTGAGTTTTGCTCCAACTTTGGCTCTGTCGAGCTTGAAAGTGTAGATACTACCAAAGAAATGCTTGGTATTCCTGAAAATAGAGTTCCAAACACACAACAAACAGCATTTACCACCACAGTATATATCTGGGTTACTGAGAAAATATATCGCAAACACACAAAAAATCAATTTCGACCATCTTTATGGCCGTCCAGTGCATTAATCCAGCAAGATACCAAGGTACTTTTCACTGAAAATGATAGTCTTGTTGTAAGTAAACACATAATAAAGCATTCTAGATTGGTATATGTCTAGGATATTATTTTATTCCCATTCCCAATGTTTATTGTTAATTCTCAAATAATTCCTGCTCAATAACGTAGTTACCCAGCTTGGCGCTGATGTCTAACCAGTCTTGAAGTGTCACAGGTCATGATAAAAGTATAATACATTTGGTGCTGTGTACCCTTAAGTCATGATAGTCATTGTAAAATGTGGTGTCAACAGCAAAACTGAGCCACTTTATTGGCTTCGAATTGGTTCCACCAGCAGGCAAAGTCAGATACGGACCTAAAATTTGGCTTTTTCCTTGAGACGCCCATATCTACCTATGTGCCAAGTTTCATTCAATTTCAGGGGGGTCAACTGCACACCGAATGTCAATCTCTCATGGAATGGCTCTTAAGATCTGAATGGACAAGAGGTCATGTAAAATCACAACCACACTTTGATGCTGCTCAATAATCTGTATCAAAACCTTATATATGTTTTGAAAAGAAAAAAATGTAAATGTTAAAAAAACTACTTTGAAATGGTTGGTTCATTATGGCTCATGCTACATAATACTGCACACTGCATATCAAAAAAAAAAAGGTAATCCAAATTCAGTGGTTAATATACCACGTTTTTATCGTTTCACCATTTCTATGCAACTTGCCAAGGAAGAGGACGTCCTTAGCTGTTCATGGATACCACTGACTGTAACATTACTGTTGCGCATGACTGGTTAAATGACCTTTGAAAATGGCAGATTCGAATTTCATTTTTCCAAGTTTTGTTAATCGGTGGAAGTCAGAAAAAATTGTCCATGAAAGTCAACACAGTGCCCTCTGCCTATGCACTGACATCTTCAACATGTCCACCTCCCCTTTCGACGCAAAGCTGACAGCGACGGAGCATGTCCTCAACTGCACGTCTCACCATAGCCGGATCATTTCGCAAAGCCTGAACTTCATTTCAAAAGCGCTCTTGCAGTTCGTCAAAGATCTCTGGGAGGAGTCACAAACACTTTGTTTTTCAAATGCCCCCATGTTTTTCAAATGACTTTCATGGACTCTTTTTTGTCTGACTTCCATCAATAAACAAAACTTGGAAAAATGAAACTCGAATCTGCCGTTTTCAAAGGTCATTTAATCAGGCATGCGCAACAGTAATGTTGCAGTCAGTTGGTATCTATGAAGAGCTGAGGACGTTCTCTTCCTTGGCAAATTGCATAGAAATGGTGAAACGATATAAACGTGGTATATTAACCCGCTGAATTTGGATTACCTTTTTTTGATATGCACTTATATTTGTAAAGAAAAAATTCTAAAGAAACCCAGTGATACCCAACAATCTTCTTCATGGGAAATTAACACTTTCATCTCTGAAATACTACCACCCTTCCAGGAAGTTTTCACAGCTTCTCAGAATTGCTGAACCAATGTAAACATGGGGAATTGCTGAATTAAATGGAACCAGGCTGAGTGTGACTGTAGTGCAGGTGTCACAGACAGGAATCTGATGGAAGGGGTTTTCATCATCATCATCAATCTAATGCTCTTCATGCTGATACAAACATTATAGTCCGTTGACAGGGATTGCTGATGAGGAAAGTTTACCACTATGCTCAATATATCATTTTCACTTAAGTTCATCACTGAGATGTCTAAACACTGAACAGTGCTATTTTGCAGTCCAACTTTAAGGGAGAAGCCATCAATGTTATAACAATCAGTCAGAACTATCTCTTTTATACAAGTCATAAACTTCAAAAAGATGGCAGATTTAATATAAGGATTATGCAGCAGATACAAAGATGCAAGGTTTCTGAAGCAAGAAAGTTGTGTCTCATTGTAGAATGGAATGATTGGTTCATTTCAGCATTTAAATTTTTTTGTCAGGAGCTGATAGTTCTCTTTGGCATTATTAGGGCTCTGCTTAGAGCTCTGCAGGTTGGTGTTTTTAAGTGTTATTTGCTAGTCAGTGCCATCAAGACCTATGCTGTTTGGTTGACATGGTACTTTACGTTACAATACAGACGACTGGACTTCTATTTAAATTTTCATGAATTTGTGGGTTGGTTCGGTTTTGCAGCAATGTATCCTTTTTTTTTTTTTTACTCTGATGAATGCTTGTCTCAGCCGAAAAGTGTTATCATTTTGAATAGTGTTTGCGACATAGTAAATGGCATTATAGCATTCAGTCGTATACCAGCCAGGAGTTTTATACCAACCAGGACATGCGATCATTCTCTTTTTGGAGATTAGTTAAGTGCCGTAGTGAGTTTAGTTAAGTGCCACCGTTGACAGGCAAAATACCAGCTTGCGCTACTCCTTGCAACAAATTGATAACAATTTTTGCAGTAACGTATACTGGATGTGATGTAAACATGTCATCTTCTTTTTTACTCTATTATCAGTTCTGAATCGTAACTTGCCCGTTCATAGGTTATCTTATGAACTCATGCTGCATGTACTACATAGAAGATGCAACCCAACCAAAAAAACCCAATTTGCCTCATAAACTCACGATATTTCAACCAATATCTCAAAAACAGGTTGACTGTCACTCTCGCCCACTTGTTTTGGTAGTGGACTGACTACTTTACATGTGGGAGGGTGAGGAAAAAGTGAATTTTCATAACACGGGACCTTTCATGTACCGATGCTTAATTTCTGCAGTTTTCCTTTTTACACATGCTGTGAGAATATTGACATATTGTGCCTGATCGGCTAGAATAGTTTTAGACTCCATAATGTACATGTCCAGATACACAGTGTGTAACTTGTTCCTGCACAACCTGCGTGATCTGATAAAGCATAATTTGCACATGTTTTATTCTAATGCATGTCTCATTTCCTGTATCAACATTATTGGCATACTGATTATGCTAAAATTATCAATACATTTTTTAATCCCAAAACAACACATTACTGAACAAAAATAGGACCTGGTTTGTGTAATTTCTTTCACATGCTTTTTGAGAATAATTACTTGCTTTGCAGATTACCTCATCCAGGATACCCAGCCAGTATTTCATTATTGTTGTAAGGTAGTAAAGAATCTGACTGAACATTCTGTGTCTTTGTGCTGTAGCAAAGAGGATGAAGGCAGGGTTTGTGGTCTTTGTCTTCTGTGGTCTGAAAGCCCAAGCACAACCCACATTTCCTTCTCTTTTCTTGGTTTCAGATATTACAACACCATTTCCAAAAAAGTTGGGACTCTGTGTAAATAATGTAAATAAAATGAGACTGTAATGAACTGCAAATCAGTTTCACCCTATATATAATTGAAAAAAATACAAAGACAATATTTCAAATTTTGAAACTGAGAAATTTTATTGTTTATTTTTTTAAAATATCTGCTCGTCTTGAAATTTATGCAAGCAATGCATTTCAAAAAAGAAACAAAGCATCAAAAGATTGGAGAAGTTGTATGATGCTAAAAAAAATACACCTAGTGGAACATCTCACTGCTAATTTAGTTAATTGGCAACAGGTTAGCAACATGATTGGGTATAAAAAGTCTTTCAGAAATTACAGAATGCAAGGGCCTCACCACTCTGTGAAAGGCTGCATGGGCTAAAAACAATTTAAGAATAATGTTTCTCAGAGAAAAAAATATGTTTTGTTTTTTCAAAAATATAATCTCTCCATTTCATAGCCGGTTAGAGAATTGGCTGTAAATGAATGAGCGTCTGTCCTATCATAATAAAACCTGTTGGTTATTGTTAATACAGTTATCAGAAACTGCCGAAGGTCTTACTCCCACTTTCGTCTTTGAACAGTCTTCATTGGCTTGAATCCAGAATTGCTGCTTGCGGCTATATTTAGGGGTTCAAGCCCGAAGGGCCAAAACCCTATTGTTTTCCTTCTGATTTATTATTATTATTATTATTATTATTAATAATCTTCAGACATGTTAGCGCAAATTCCCGTGAGATGGAACATCGTAGAGACATGAAACTTTTGCGAATGATTGGAAAGTGTGTTCATTACTTGCTCAAGAACTATGACCCCAGTCGGCCTGATGATGGTGCTATAATTAAAGACTTTCTTTAAGAGGTGATAACTCCTACGCCGTGAGTCTGATTTAGATGAAATTTTTATCAGAGATGCATTGGACCTCCCTCTACAAATTTTGAAGCCTGGGGTGATTTTCCGATATTTAGAATTTTCTTGAAAAAGCAAATTTTTGACATCTCCTAAACTGTAAATTCAATTTGCACCAAATTTGATGTGCATGATAAGTGGACCTAGCTTATTAAAATCAGCATAAATCATGTTGATATCTATATCCATTTTGAAGATACTGACCAGTGAATTTTAAAAGGGGCATGGCTTAACATATAAATAGACATAACTCCACAACCATCAAGCCAATCATCATGAAACTTGCAGGATATGTTTACAGCTGGACTTGGAACATAGTTTGAAAATTTCATTCCGATCGAACAGTAGAAGACGCTACAAATACAGACAATGTGTGAAGCACTGTACAAATCAGAATGTAAATCAACAACTATTGTCTAATCATTACAAAGCTCATAGGATATGTTTCATAACACTTTTGAAACGGGCTCCAAACATGTCCATGGGCCTGGGTCAGATTAGGCTATAAATCAATGACATTTTGTCCATACATCACCAAACTTGATGGATAATTTTCACTGAGCTTTTAAAACTTGTCCCTAACATATTTTTGAAATTCAGAGAGAGTCAGAAGATTTATTGTCATTCCATTCACATACACAGTACACAATGATACAAGATACCTTTCTCCAGGACTCGACACATAGACACATATACCATTCTACTATCCTAACAGGCTAACAAGCTACAACTAACTAACCAGTACTAACGAGGCCCACAGATCAGTAGACTAAGGGGTGAGTGATACAGGAATATAGGGAGAGGAAAAAAGTGTACTTTATGAGGGGAAAAAAATATACTATCCTTTACCACCTTATATATTATGTACAGTATCTGTACATATAGAGTAACAGTCTTTCCTGAGGTGCAATAAAAATCAAATAAAACAAACATTACAGGGGTTGACTGAAATTTACCAATAGGGGGTGACAGCGTTGCCAAAATAGAGTGTAGCCGGTCAGAGAAGTGGCTGTAAATGAATGAGCGTCTGTCCTATCATTATAAAACCCATTAGTCATTGTTAATACAGTTGTCAGAAACTGCCAAAGGTCTTACTCTCACTTTCATCTTTGAACAGTCTTCATTGGGTTGAACCCTGGATTGGCCGCTTGCAGCTAAATTTATTATTAATCTTCAGAAACATTTTTGCAAATTCCTGTAAGGTGGAACACCGTAGAGACATGAAACTTGCACCAATGGTTGGAAAGTTTGTTCATTACTTGCACAACAAATATGACCTCAATCGGCCCGATGGTGGCGCTATAATTAAAGGTGGAATCTTTTTTCTTTAAAAGGTCATAACTCTTATGTCGTGAGGCCGATTTACACCAGACTTTCTACAGAGATGCGTTGGACCTCCCTCTACAAATTGGCAATGAGGACCCATAAGGTCAGCCTTGGTAAATTTTCCGCCATTTTGAATTTTTTGAAAAACCCATTTTTGACATCTCCTCCTAAACTGTACGTTCAATTTGCACCAAATTTGCTGTGCCATTAGTGGATTTAGCTTTTTGAAATTAGCATAAATCATGCTGATATCCATATCCATTTTGAAGATATTGACCAATGAATTTTAAAAGGGGTGTGGCTTAACATATAAGTAAACATAACTTCACAACCACCAGGCCAATCATCACGAAACTTGCAGGATATGTTTAGAGTAGGACTTGGAACACAGCTGAAAATTTCATTCAGATTGAACAGTAGGGGAAGCTATAAATACAAAAAAATGTGCGAAGCACTACCCAAATCAGACTATAAATCAACAATTTTTGCATAATCATTACAAAGCTCATAGGATATGTTTCATAACACTTTTGAAATGTGCTCCAAACATGTCCATGGGCCTGGCTTAGATTTGGCTATAAATCAATGGAATTTTATTTAATTCATCACCAGACTTGGTGGATAATTTTCAATGAGCTTTTAAAACATGTCCCTAAAATATTTTTGAAATTCAGAGAGAGTCAGGTGATTTATTGTCATTCCTTCCACTTACACAGTACACAGTGATACAAGATACCGTTTCCCCAGGACTCCATACATAGACACATGTAATGTACCATACCACCCTACTATAACAGGCTAACAAGCCACAACTAACTAACCGGTACTAACAAGACCTACAGACCAGTAGGGTAGAATGATATGGGAATATTGTAGATAGAGGAGAAAAGTGTACTGTACAAAGGGAAAAATATAGTATCCTATACTATCTTATATATGTGTGCAGGACTAGGAAAAGGGGTCACTTGGGATTTTTTTCCATTCACCCAATTTTTTTCTCAAAATGAAAAACTTGGATCACTTTTGTTTTTGTTGGAAAATCTCAATTTTCATAAAATGACCCAAGTGACCCCTTTTCCTAGTCCTGCACACATATTATGTATCTACATATAATGTAACAGTCTTTCCTGAAGTGCAATAAAACTCAAACAAAACAAACATAAGTGGTTAACAGAAATTGACCAATAGACCAATAGACGGCGTTGCCAAAATAGAGAGTAGCCGGTCAGCAAATTGGCCGCAAATGAATGAGCGTCTGTCCTATCATAATAAAACCTGTTAGTCATAGGTAATACAGTTGTCAGAAACTACCAAAGGTCTTAGTCCAGCCTTCATCTTTGAACAGTCTTCATTGGCTTCAGTGGCTTGAATGGCTGCTTGCGGCTATATATATATATATTTTTGTTGTTCTCATTACATACAACAGTATTTTTCAACACATTTTCGCCAGAAAATTATCGAAAAGTTATATATTTGGAGTCCTTTTCGATGAAAGTGGTGGTGCATAATCATCACTGCAGGCTACTGTCTGCAACAAGGCAGTATAGAATCTGACAGAACATTCTGTGTCTTTGTGCTGTCGCAAAATGGATGTAGGAAGGGTTTATGATTTTTGTGGTCTGTTGTCTAAAAAAACTCTGGCAGCTTGTTTTGGTTCCCCATGGTTCCTTCTCCTTTTCATGGTTTCAGATTTTATGAGCGCTCACTGTTTCCCAGAGCAACCTCCCCAAACACTCAAACCACGGAGTAGAGTGGATGAATTATTCTCAAGATATACAATATGAAAGCACTGCCTGAGGAATAGAAAATAAGAACACTGATTGTGTAATGGAAGACAATAACATAGAAACACACACATTTATGTTAGATTGGGTCTATCTGCTCATATGGGCTTCCTACCCTTTCTTCTATTGAGTATCTTGCTCTTTGAACGGTATAGCTTGGTACACAAACCACGCAATGGAGCTCTGATAAATTTCAAACAATGAAACCAAGTATAATTATATTCATAAGTATTCAGAGATAACACATGTCTACCTGGGTTAATTTGCATAAATAAATTAATTCTCTCCTTGGCAGAATCTGACCACGTTGGACGTGTCGGCTAACGGTCTCACATCAGCCCAGCTGGGGTCCTCTCCACAGCTTTGGAAACTGGAGACATTGTCACTCTCTGACAATTCCATAATGTCCATCGAGAGCCGTGACCTCGCCTTCCTCAACTGCTCCTCCATTCAAACACTGTTCCTCTCCTCACTACCACTGAAAACGGTACTCAGAGTTTTTCTTTGCTCTTAGAACTTTGTGCTCTGGAAAGAGTCAAACTTGTACATGCCCTTTATTTTAAACATACAACATAAACATAAGTTATTCAAAATGTATGAAATAAATCACATTTACCTATTAGACACTTTCGCTTGAAGTTGGTTTAAAGATGGAAAAAGCGTTTTTCCCATATTGTAGGACAATGTCACCTACATATTTTATATCTGCTGGTTGTCGGGCTTCACTGACACTACATCTCTCTTCTGTTAAGTGAAATATTTAAACCCAGGACACCATGTGTTTATGGCCACAGCATTGCATAAAATGAAAAATATATAAATCTTGTCCATTTACAGTCATGAGAAAAAGAAAGTACACCCTCTTTCAGTTCTATAGTTTAATGTGTCAGGACACAATAAAAAATCAGCTGGTCCTGATCAGCTCCTAAAATTATGCAAATCTAACCTCAGGAGTAAAACAACATACAACAGATTCCACCGTGCCATAATTATCCCCCGCCACAAAGTGGGACCAGGGGATGTTGGATTGAAGTCCCTTCGTCCGTTCATCCGTGCGACCGTCCGTCTGTCCGGGCCACAATGGGGACCAGATTTTTCTGAAATTATTATACCAAGATGTTTAAAAATTTTTAAGTTTAATAAGTTACTCATGATACACGTTGAGTTTGAAAATGGATGTCGAAGCTTATTTTTTTCAAAGTTATGATCTTAATCATAGCGGGGGATAGTGATGACACTGTTTCCTTGTTTATTTTGCAAAAATTCTGCCAAAATGCAGAGGCCATGCCTGAAAAACTAAGTACACCCATACTGCTTCCATAGGAATTAAGAAGGTAATTAGCAGGCTCAAATGCACTTGATTAATTGATCATCAGCAAGTGTAATCACCACTATAAAAGCACAGGTTTTGGCACTTTGCTAGTCCGGAGCATTTAAGTGTGTATTAACACAATCCCAAGAAGGAAAGACATCAGCAATAATCTAAGAGAAGCAACTGTTGCTGCCCATCACTGTGGGAAGGGTTATAAGGCCATTTCCAAACAATTTGAAGTCCATCATTCCACAGTGATGAAGATAATATTTACAAGTGGAAAACATTCTCAACAGTTGCTAATCTTCCCAGGAGTGGACGTCCCAGCAGATTTACCCCAAGGTCAGACTGTGCTTTGCTCAGAGAAATTGCACAAAACCCAAGAACTACATTTAGGACTCTGCAGGCCTCAGTTAGCATGGTAAATGTTAAAGTTCTCGACAGTACTATTTGAAAAAGACTGAAAAAGCATGGCTTGTTTGGAAGGGTTGCTAGGAGAAAGCCTCTTCTATCCAAAAAGAACATGGCAGCACGGCATAGGTTTGCAAAGTTGCATCCGAATAAACCACAATCCTTCTGGAGCAATGTCATTTGGAAAGACGAGACTAAAGTGCAGTTGTTTGGCCATAATGCACATCGTCACGTTTGGTGCAAACCAAACTGAGCGTATCAACATGAACACCTTATACCAGCTGTCAGGCATAGTGGTGGAGGGAAGATTTGAGCTTGTTTTGTGACCACAGGACCTGGGCACCTTGCAGTCATTGAGTCAACCATGAACTCCTCTGTGTATCAAAGTATTCTAGAGTCAAATGTGAAACCATATGTATGACAGCTAGAGCTTGGCCGCAAGTGGGTCATGTAACAGGACAATGATCCCAAGCACACCAGCAAATCAATGACAGAATGGCTGGATAAGAAAAAAAAATCAAGGTGTTGCAATGGCTAAGTCAGAGTCCTCAATGTGACTGAAATGCCGTTGCGGGACCTTAACAGAGCTATGCATAAACAAATGCCCAAAGACAAAGTCCCTCAGTGAACTGAGGCGATGTTGTAAAAAAGAGTGGGCCAAAATTCCTCCAACACAATGTGAGAGACCGATAAAATCATATAGAAAACAATCCATTCAAGTTATTGCCACTAAAGGTGGTTCCACAAGATACTGTAAAATGGGTTGTACTTAGTTTTTCACAGATGACTTCTGCATTTTTGCTGAATTCTGGTTTGATAAATAATGGCACGATGGAATCTGTTGTGTGTTGTTTTACACCTGAGGTTACATGCACCTAATTTTCGAACCCGATAAGGACCAGCTGATTTTTAATGTCCTTGACCTGTATTCATAAACCGTGCACAAGTTACATTGTGCGTAGGCTTAAGTCCGTCGGAGCTGAGTACACGCGTAGAGGAGGTATTCAGAATCGATGCGCAGGGCTCCACTTAGCTCTGACGTAAGCGCCAAGACTGGGAAACACCCCCGGGGTATTCCCTCTGAGCATGCACTTTGCTCACTGGAAAAGAAAGAGCATAGTGTATAAGGCTGCAAGTAGCCTCTCTCTGTTAAGCGGGGGAAAAAAAAACTGTGGAACCACGTGAAACGTTTTGCTTCAAACACTCATTGTTGGTCTAGCCATTTACAATAGAGCGCCACCACGTCCGTCCACCGGTTCAATCCACTCACTCACTTTGTCGACTAAATCCAAGATATTTCGTCTTTTAAAACGGTACTTCGAGTATAGCTCTACATCATCAAGCGAGTCTAGATTGGCTCAATCTCGAAACAACCTTTATCTTTGCAATTGTTGACGAGCGCGCAATTGGTAAAATGCTGCTGCCAATTCGGATTTTGTCTTACGAATGGCTGTAGCACTGGCCCCCAGCATACTTAGACTTACGTATGAAGTTACGACTCACGCAGCGATAAGAAGTGTTTATGAATACCAACTTTTTGCCTGCGACTACACTTAGCATAAAGAGCGTGCGTAGCGCCCTAAGTACGGATCATGAATACGGGCCCTGATACATAAAACTATAGAACTGAATGAGGGTGTACTTTCATTTTCTCATGATTGTATACACGTCCCAGTAATTCAGAAGGACAAATTTGGGATCTTTGGAAATCTTGGGATCTCCATTAGAATTTAAAATGTGCATAATCCACAGGTTTGAGTAAAGCAGTTGCATTTGCCAAACTTACACATGGGATCACAATGTAACGACCCAGAATCCACATGTGTCTGGTTCACAGTCAGGGGCATCATTCTGGTATGATAAAGCTTGGTTTCTAGCCAAATTTTAATTTTCGGATTAACCCGAAATGCACGTTATCATTTTATGTGACTTCACCCGCTCCTCAAAGGTAACTCTATCCTTCCAGCTCCTCCTCACTGAGGGCCTGATTTACTAAGACCAATAACCAATAACATTGCCCATGATTGGCCAGGGTACTTGCCTTGCACCAATCCGTGGCAATGTTATTGGTTTTGCATGGGCAAGAAGATTTTGCATGTGCTAAAGGTCTTAGTAAATCAGGCCCTTTGAGTACATGATACCACCCAGCATATGTAGATGGCACTGCAGTAAAATGGGAGAGTACAGTTAGTACAGAGAGAGCACAGTTGGCTTGTACAGTCCCGCAGGAAAAATGTGTTGCTCATCTGTTGTTCAGTCTCGTCTCTTGAGATCAATTTGAGCTTCTCATATTCGTATCATTCTGTGATCATTTGTTTCTGAGTTACCTCTCCTAAGGGTCCCTTAAGAGCAAGAGATAAGCTAAAAAGAGACTGTTGTGGTTTCCCGACTAGATGTTTACATATTTTTGAGGTTGCCTTGTTCGTGAATAATTGGAGGGAGACAAAATCTTCAGAAGCCATCTTTATTCCCATGGTGAGCAGTCCCTGGCCAGGCAGTGCTAACTCGGCATTCTTTACAGAGCAATATTTATGGGAAAAACTCAACCAACTTTGCTCCAATCAAAATACATGGGTTGTAACCATCTTATCTCTAACAAACTTTGCTCCAATCACAATTCATGGGTTGTAACCATCTTATCTTTAACTTTTTTTACTCTCTAACTTTGTTTTGTTAAACCATGGTGGAATATAGAAGTATAGGATTTTTAAAAAATAAAAGGAATATAGACTAAAATGGACTGGAAAATTACAGTCAAGAGAGGAAAAATACAGCCAAAGGAATAGGATACAAGTAGATACATAAATGATTCAATTGATTGTTTTTTTTTTCAGTAACAACTAATGATTTTACTGAACAAATATTGATCAAAGCTACAGAAATCAAATGCATCACCTGATTATGTTTTTG
Source organism: Gymnothorax javanicus (assembly GCA_029692085.1). Lineage (NCBI taxonomy): Eukaryota > Metazoa > Chordata > Actinopteri > Anguilliformes > Muraenidae > Gymnothorax > Gymnothorax javanicus. The sequence goes on from CM056195.1 coordinate 106,782,219, forward strand.
AATCAACTAAACAGAAGCCTGCTTACTAATCAAAGCTACAGAAACGTGCTGCTTATGTGTGTGTGAGCTGCTTATGCATGCGTGAATTGAATTGCTTGTATGTGTGTGTGTCTGTGTGTGAACTGCTTGTATGTGTATGTGTGTGTGTGTGCGCATGTGTACATGTGCTGCCTGTGTATGTGTGTGTGCATGTGTCTGTGTGCACTGCTCGTGTGTGTGAACTGCTTGTATGTGTGTGTGTGCATGTGTATGTGCATGTGTACGTGTGCTGCGTGTGTATGTGTGAACTACATGTCTGTGTGCACTGCTCATCCCCTCCCTATGCGTATGTAAACTATTTGTATGTGTGTGTGTGTGTTATGTTATGTGTGTGTGTGTGTGTGTGTTACTGCTGCTTACATAATATGGTTATTGATTATGATTATTGATTATGGTTATTCAACATGGCAATTGATCTACTGATGAATATGATGAGAAATATTGAAATATAATCTTCAACAAGACAAGACATTACTCAGACAAAGGAGGTTGAGCTGAGATAACCATTTGAGCAAAACATGAGAAGTGGGATAAACAGAGGAGATCCCATAATTGTATGCCCCTGATCTCAATTATGTCTTGGTTATTTTGAAGGAGAATTAAAGAGAATAACATGAGATGACTCGGAGACTTTTATGAGATAAATCTGAGAAGTATGAGCCCTAAAAGAGATCTTATCATTTTATGTCCAGTGTCTCTTCCATGTCTTGATTATTTCTCTTAAATGTCTTACTGAAGCTATATATGAGAATGATATCTGAGCCATATTTGAGAAATACGAGAACAAATTGAGAATGTAATTTAAAGATTAATTATCTTTAGTAATTAGAATCAACTGTTGAAAAGTTTAACACTTTTATTTGGGTAACACCATTAGTACAGTATAATGGTGTATCAGTACACCATTAGTATTTGGGTAGCAGCATTTACACTTATTAAAAAATTAAAACAAAATACAAAAATATATAACGTAAATAAGATACAAAAATAAAAATGAATTAAATACAAAAATAAAAATTCAGTCATCATCTACTCACCCCCTTGCTGTTTAAGTCAGGTGTAGTTTTTTAATCCTCAAAACGTAAAACTCAAAAAAAAAACAAAAACATTTATATGGTAATCACAGACAAAACCGAATAAAAGTATCCCCAAAAAAACCTTCAAAATCCTCCAAGCAGTGGGATTCAGAATTATGTTTTTTGGCGATACTTTTACATTCGTCATTCACTCAGTTGAAACTGAGAAATTTTACAATTTTATCCACAAAATGAGCTCATTTCAAATTTGATGGCTGCTACAGGTCTCAAAAAAGTTGGGACAGGGGCCTGTTTACCATGGTGTAGCACAGTGGCGTAACGTAATCCACGTGGGCCCGAGTGCAGACCTAATGACACGGGCCCCTTCGTTAAAATTCCACTTTAATTCTTTGTTTTTTCTACAAGGATGATGATCTTTCATCTTGGCATTTATTTGCGCCCGCAGCTTTTATAGAGCCTACGTAGGCTACAACACACACTAAAGGTTACTACACTATTTCATTCTATAATATACAGTTTCCTATTTATTTCTTAACATTTTTATCTTAAAATTATTATCTTAATAATGGTCATCATCAAGAACAATCAGGCATAATGAGTAAATGAACAACACATTAACATAACTTTATTTGGATGATCTGAAATTTTGTGAACAGCAAGGAATTGTGGGAACAATAATCAGCGAGCGAGTGGACATCGTAAAAACAGTTGATCTGTACTCACCCTCATGCAGAAAAGGGGAGAGCGGCTTTTAAGACTCTTTTAGCTATGAAACCAAATGTGCTTCATTTCGGCACCTTGGCCAACCTTTCCTCCTGCTCCTTACGCTCTTGCCGCTTCCTGCATAAATACTTCGTTTGTAGCCTATCTTGCATGCAAGATTAAACCACAGACTGTCCTTGGATTAAACGATCGGACCGTGACATCGTCACGTGGGTGGTCTATGGAATGTTGTACCCAGAAACACTTGCTGTCTCAATGATGATATCAACAGCAGAATAAACTTATCATTGTTTGTTTTATGAAGCATTTTCCAAGAAGAAATTAAATTATTTCATGTTATAACGACTTTTATTCAGTTAAAATGATGAATGTACCATGATGACATCGACTTGCCAGCACCATGACTGAGAAATGAGTGCAGTTGCAGTGGTATAAATATACAGTAGCACACCAAAAATTTTTTTGAATTGGACTATTACTAATGGATAAAGGTTACTGTGAGGATTTCAACAGTTAAAAAGCACCTATGCTGTCGTCTAATGGGGCCCGGATGTGCCCACCCCACCGCTGGGCCCCAGTGCCGTTGCACTCCCTGCACCCCCTATTGATACGCCACTGGTGTAGCATCCCCTCTTCTTTTTAACACAGAGTGGAGGCGTCTGGGCATTGAGGAGACAAGTTTCTTGAGTTTAGCCATTGGAATTTGATCCCACTCTTGTTTAATACAGGCTTCCAGCTGTTGGAGAGTTTTGGGTCTCCTTTGACGGACTTTTCATTTAATTATGCGTCAAATGTTCTCAATCGGTGAAAGATCACGACTGCAGGCAGGCCATTTCAGCGCACGGACTTGTTATGGCTGACAGAAGAACCAAACGCGAGTCAGGAGATCCAAGAATCGTAGTCGTTTATTCAGGCAATGGTTCGGGAAGCCAGGGGTAGCACAGAGACGTAGTCAAGCAGGCAAGGGTCGTACATGAGAATCAATAAATGAGGCAATCAAAACAAAAGGGCTAGGCAAAAAGTGTAATCAGTCAGACACAGGCTATAGTAGTGCACGGGAAGCAAAACAAGAGTACTGGCACGAAGCACAGGCAAGGAAAAAAAGGATAAAGATCTGACAGAAATCTGTAGTGAACTGAGACATAATATACACAAGGAAATTACTAAACTAGGCGGGGAATAGGATTGGTGGGAGTTACTAAACAATCAAATCTAATAAGCACACGAGGGAAAGACAAACCATGATCACGCATCACAATTGACCAACCAATCCAAAACATGAAAACAGACTCCGATCAGGGAGTTGCCTTAGTGCATAATAGAATGGGAGGCAGCTCGAGGTAAAACAGGTGCAGGAGATCACAGTAATCAGCAGAGTCAGGGATAGGAAACAGGAGGGCGGAGTTTACAGACTAGAGCGAATGCAAAGAGTATTAGTAAAAAATGAACGTGATATTTACACACCATTACATGACAGGTGAATATTAATACACAAAAGTACTCAGGATGAGTATATTAGTCTATGTTAGTAATGACATAACGTCACATGAAGTATTAGTCTTAATTAATATGTTAATACGTGAATAGCGGGAAATACAGGAAACGAGACGTGAAGGAAGAATTTCGGAAACCACGGAAACCAACGGAAATACCTGAATAGATGCATGAACGCGACACAGGAAGTGCATGGCTCAAATCACATGGAAGACGTACATGACGCGACTGGGGCAGACGAGGTGCAACCCTAAACACATGAATGATAAATGAAACAATAAATGATGAACATAACAAAGCCAGAAAACACGGATTATGACAGTACCCCCCCTCTTACGAACGCCTCTGGGCGTTCTTAGCTGGTGGCATAGGATGGTTCTTATGAAACTCAGTGATCAAAGATTTGTCAATAAAAAAGCGGGCTGGGATCCAGGATCTCTCTTCGGGGCCGTAGCCCTCCCAGTCAATGAGATATTGGAGCCCACGGCCCCGACGACGGCAGTCCATGATGTGTCGGACGGTAAAGGTTTCACCGCCGTCAATGACACTGGGTGGATGGGGGCGAGCTGGATCCTCGTGCAGGGGATGGTTGACAGCAGGCTTGATTCTAGAGACATGGAAGGTCATGGTGGGTGGAAGCCGAAGGCGCACAGCCGTGGGACTGATAATCTTGACTATGGAAAAAGGTCCAATATAGCGGGGTGCCAACTTACGAGTGCCCCCGCGAATGGGAATGTCCTTGGTGGAGAGCCAGACCCTTTGTCCAATCCTGTAAACAGGAGCCGGAGTACGCCGACGATCCGCCAGTAGTTTGGTTCGGGCCGCCGCCTTGAGCAGGTTGGTATGTGTAATCCTCCAGGTGCGTTTGCATTGACGGATGAAGGCGGCAGCAGATGGAACTCCCACCTCCTCCTCTTAGCTGGGGAAGATGGGGGTTGATAGCCCATACAGCATTCAATGGGTGATAATTGTGAAGAGGAGGAGGTATGACTGTTGATGGTGTACTCCGCCCATGGTAGTTGCTGGCTCCAGCTGGACGGACAGTGTGAACACAGGCACCTGAGGACAGTCTCGATACTTTGGTTGGCCCGTTCCGTTTGGCCATTAGTTTGGGGATGGAAACCTGAACTGAGGCTGGCGGATGTCCCAAGCAGCTTGCAAAAGGCCTTCGAGAAGTGGGCAGAGAACTGAGGACCTCTGTCCGAAACAATATCGGAGGGAATGCCGTGGAGTCTGATGACATGCTGGACTAACAGAGATGCAGTCTTTGAGGCAGAGGGGAGCTTGGTGAGCAGTATGAAGTGCACAGCTTTAGAGAAACGGCCCACAATGGTGAGGTTAGTGGTATTATGGTTGGAGGGAGGTAAGCCAGTGATGAAGTCGAGGGAGATATGCGACCAAGGGCGGTGTGGGATGGGGAGTGGCTGGAGAAGTCCCTGTGGTGGTTGATTAGTGACTTTAGCTTGGGCACAGATAGAACAGGTGGATATAAAGTCCAGGATGTCCTTATTCATGCGTGGCCACCAGAACTTGCGGCGAATGAAATGGAGAGTGTGCCCTCTGCCCGGGTGACAGGAGAGTTGGGAAGAATGTCCCCAACGGAGTACCTGAGAGCACATGGCTTCTGACACGAACAGTCTATGGTCAGGACAGTCACTGGGATTGCCGGAGTCCCCCTGGGCAAGTTGGACCTCCCGCTCGATGTCCATCTCAACCGCGTTGACCACTACTTGTGAAGGTAGGATGGTATCTGGAGGGTCGTTGTTGGTTGTGACCTCGAACTTTCGGGAGAGGGCATCAGGCTTGATGTTTTCGATCCAGGTCGATAGGTGAGGGTGAAGTTGAAACAGGAGAATAAGGCCCATCGGGCCTGTCTAGGATTCAGTCTCTTAGCTGACGAGAGAAACTTTAGGTTCTTGTGGTCTATCCAGACTTGAAACGGTATCTGTGTTCCTTCCAACCACTGACGCCACTCCTCCAAGGCGAGCTTGACAGCAAGTAACTCCCGGTTTCCAATGTCATAATTCTCTTCTGCAGGACTAAGTCGTCTTGAAAAGAATGCACATGGGTGTACTTTGTTGACCAAGGCCGATCTTTGGGACAGCACAGCTCCTACTCCGATGTTCGAGGCGTCCACCTCCACTATGAACTCAGCGTTGGGGTCAGGATGGATCAGAATGGGTGCCGTGGTGAACAGGTACTTAAGCAGTCTGAATGCAGTCGCCGCCCTCTCCCCCCATACGAACCGGGACTTGGAAGAGGTGAGTGCTGTGAGTGGAGCGACAACCGAACTATAGTTCCTGATGAACCTCCTGTAAAAGTTAGCGAAGCCTAGGAAACATTGAAGCGCCTTGCGATCTTCAGGTTGAGGCCAGCTGGTATCTGCCTTTACTTTAGCTGGATCCATGCTGAGAGACCCCGTGGAGATAACATAGCCCAGGAAGGTGGTCGTGGTGCGTGAGAACTCGCACTTCTCAGCCTTGATGAATAGGCGATTCTCCAGGAGCCTCTGCAGGACCAGTCTGACATGACGTCTGTGTTCTTTTTGGTTGCGGGAGAAAATTAAGATATCGTCAAGGTAGACAAAGACGAATCTGTTGATGAAGTCCCGTAACACATCATTGACAAGACCTTGGAACACGGCAGGTGCATTGGTGAGTCCGAATGCCATGACTAAGTATTCCCAATGTCCAGTTAGGGTGTTGAAGGCAGTCTTCCACTCATCGCCCTCACGGATACACACCAGGTGGTAGGCATTGCGTAAGTCCAGTTTGGTGAATAGCTTCGCTCCACTGAGTTGATCGAATGCTGTAGTCATGAGAGGCAAGGGATAGCGATTCTTAACCGTAATGTCATTGAGTGCTCGGTAATCAATGCATGGTCGGAGTGACCCGTCTTTCTTCTTAACGAAGAAGAATCCCGCGCCAGCCGGTGAGGAGGATGGTCGAATGATGCCAGCAGATACCGCCTCCCTCAGGTACTTCTGCATCGCCACCATCTCGGGCCGGGACAAGGAAAACAGTCGCCCCCTGGGTGGTGTGGTCCCTGGTTTAAGGTCAATGGCACAGTCATACGGCCGGTGCGGGGGAAGGCCAATGGCACGAGACTTGCTGAAGGCCTCCTTCAGGTCATGGTATTCTGTAGGAACTTTGCTTAAATCCGGGCTCTCTTCGGGTTCTTGCTTCTGGACAGGGACATGGGCTTGACCGAGACATCTGTGTAGGCATGATGGGCTCCAGCCCCGGATCACATGTCTCTCCCAGTCAAACTCCGGGTTGTGGATCCTCGTCCAGGGGTGGCCCAGAATCACCGGTGCATGTGGCGAGTCAATGATGTAGAGCTGGATCCTCTCCTGGTGATTGCCAGAAACAAGCAGCTTGAATGGGATGGTGGAATGGGTGATAGTGCCGATCTTCTGGTCATTGAGTGAGTTGGCTATTCACAGACGTTCAACCTGTTGTGTCGGAATCCCCCATCGACTCGCCACGCTAGCGTCCAGGAAGCTCTCCTCTGCCCCAGTGTCGATGAGGGCTGTGGTCCTTCGTGTCCCTCCATCCCATTCGATGGTTACAGGCAGACAGGTGCGGCTTCTATAGAGGATTTGACAGGGAGTACGCCCACCAATGCTCCTCTCATCACTGGTGGGCATTGGCTTTTACTGGACAATGCCTAACTTGATGTCCGGCACAGTAAAAGCAGGCATTCTCCCTTCTCTGTCTCTGCCTCTCTGCACTGGATATCCGAGTCCGGTCCACCTGCATGGGTTCCTCCACCGGAATGGGTTGCTTGCTTCTGTTGCCACTGGAGGGTGATGGAGACTTGCTCTGGAGTGTGGATGTCTGGTCGGCCGCCCTTCCACGGAACTGATGTACCCTGCGCCTCTCCTCCAGGCGTCCGTCCACTCTGATGGCCAACTCCATGAGACGATTGAGATCTTCGGGCAAGTCACGAGTCAGCAGTTCATCCTTCACCAGTTCGGATAGCCCATTAAGGAAGGCGTCGTACAGGGAGGCCTTGTCCCATCCGCTATTGGTAGCCAGGGTCTGGAAGTCAATGGAGTAGTCTGAGACTGTTCTGGCCCCCTGGTGGATGCGGAGGATCTCCCGTCCTGCCTCATGACCATGTTTGGACTGGTCGAAAACCCTCGTCATCTCCTCGGCCAGGGACTCCGCAGACCGTGTGCATGGTAGTCCAGCTTCCCACGCCGCCGTAGCCCACTGCTTGGCTCTCCCGGTAAGCTGGGTGATAATGTAGGCCACCCTGGATTGCTCCGACGGGAAGGTCGCTGGCTGGAGTTGGAAGATGAGCTTGCACTGCGTCAGGAAGGCGCGGCAGGTACCTGGTTCGCCTGCATACCTCTCAGCGGGTGGTCGGCAGGGGTCCGGTGTGGAAGGAGCTTGAGAAGTCCGCACAGGTGGAGCTGAGGGTAGCGGCGTGCCATCGGATGGTGTAGCCCTTGCATGGATCGTCAGATTGCTGACGGAATGAGTCAGAGCCTGCAGATGCTGCATAATCGCCAGCAGTTGTTGTTGCTGAGATTCGAGCACTGCTCCCTGCTGACTCACTGCCGCCTGCAGCGGGTCACTCGGTGGTTCCATCCTCTGGTCAGATCTTTCTGTCATGGCTGACAGAAGAACCAAACGCGAAGTCAGGAGATCCAAGAATCGTAGTCGTTTATTCAGGCAATGGGTCGGGAAGCCAGGGGTTGCACAGAGACATAGTCAAGCAGGCAAGGGTCGTACATGAGAATCAATAAATGAGGCAATCAAAACAAAAGGGCCGGGCAAAAAGTGTAATCAGTCAGACACGGGCTATAGAAGTACACGGGAAGCAAACGAGTACTGGCACGAAGCACAGGCAAGGAAAAAAAGGGATGAAGATCTGACAGAAATTTGTAGTGAACTGAGACATAATATACACAAGGAAATTACTAAACTAGGCGGGGAATAGGATTTGTGGGAGTTACTGAACAATCAAATCTAATAAGCTCACGAGGGAAAGACAAACCATGATCACGCATCACAATTGACCAACCAATCCTAAACATGAAAACAGACTCCGATCAGGGAGTTGCCTAAGTGCATAATAGAATGGGAGGCAGCTTGAGGTAAAACAGGTGCAGGAGATCGCAGTAATCAGCAGAGTCAGGGATAGGAAACAGGAGGGCGGAGTTTACAGACTAGAGCGAATGCAAAGAGTATTAGGAAAAAATGAACAACGTGATATTTACACACCATTACATGACAGGTGAATATTAATACACGAAAGTACTCAGGATGAGTATATTAGTCTATGTTAGGAATGACATAACGTATTAGTCTTAATTAATATGTTAATACGTGAATAGTGGGAAATACAGGAAACGAGACGTGAAGGAAGAATTTCGGAAACCACGGAAACCAACGGAAATACCCGAATAGATGCATGAACGCGGACAGGGAAGTGCATGGCTCAAATCACATGGAAGACGTACATGACGCGACTGGGACAGACGAGGTGCAACCCTAAACACATGAATGATAAATGAAACAATAAATGATGAACATAACAAAGCCAGAAAACACAGATTATGACAGGACTTGTCGACTACGAAGCCATGCTGTTGTAATAACTGCAATATGTGGTTTTGCATTGTCCTGCTGAAATACACAAGGCCTTCCCTGGAATAGATGTCATCTGGAGGGGAGCATATGTTGCTCTAAAACCTTTATATACCTTTCAGCATTCATTGTGCTTTTTAAAACATGCAAGTGTCCCACACCATATGCACTAATGCATCCCCATACCATCAGAGATGCTGGCTTTTGAACTGAACGCTGATAACAGGAGGGGTGTTCTTTCTCCTCTTTAGCCCGGAGGACACAACGCCCATGATTTCCAACAAGAATGTCAAATTTGGACTCGTCTGACCAAAGGACACTTTGCCACTTTGCTACAGTCCATTTTAAATGAGCCTTGGTCCACAGAACGCGGCGGCGCTTCTGGATCATGCTCAGCAATGGCTTCCTTTTTGCACGATAGTTTTAGGTGGCATCTGTGGATGGCATGGCGAACTGTGTTTACTGACAGTGGTTTCTTGAAGTATTCCTGGGCCCATTTAGTAATGTCAATGACAGAATCATGCTGGCGAGTGATGCAGCGGCGTCTGAGGGCCCGAAGATTAGGGGCATCCAGTAAAGGTCTTCGGCCTGGTCCCTTACGCACAGAGATTTTTCCAGTTTCTCTGAATCTTTTGATGATGTTATGCACTGTCGATGATGAGACCTTCAAAGTCTTTGCAATTTGACATTGAGGAACATTGTTTTTAAAGTATTCCACAATGTTTTTACGCAAGCCTTCACAGGTTGGAGAGCCTCTGGCCATCTTTACTTCTGAGACACTCAGCCTCTCTAAGACATCCCTTAATAGTCAATTATGTTACACACCTGATGCCAGTTAACTTAATCACTTGCTAAATGTTCTTTCAGCTGATTCTCTTATATATAAATTGCTTTTTCAGCCCTTTTTTGCCTGTGTCCCAACTTTTTTGAGACCTGTTGCAGCCAGAAAATTTGAAATAAGCTCTTTTGTGGATAAAAATGTAAAATGTCTAAGTTTCAACATTTGAAATGTTATCTGTGTACTATTGTAAATAATATATTGGCTCATGATCTGAAAGTCATTGCATTTTGATTTTATTCACAATTTACACTTCGTTGTTTTTGCAAACCACACTTTGTTTGCATGCAAATCATTTTTATATTTGCAAAGCACACTTTGTTTGCACGTGAATCAGTTTTGTATTTGCAAAACACATTGGCCCTCATTTATCAAACTTGCATAGAATCTGGTGAAGATTCTGGTGTAAATATCAGCGTACGCCAGGTGTCACGTCTGATTTACGAAAAATGTGTACGTCGCTGATTTCGGTGTAGAACTGGCGTGGCGTTGATAAATCTGGCGGCTGAAACCAACCGTGATTTACATGCTCTATAAATTCATGCACTGGGAGGCATAGTCCTGCCCACTTTATGACATGGACCAGGCACGGCGTTATGGGTGGACCTAGGTGGACCTAGGCCCACCCACTCATCTACAGGCCCACCCTAAACTTTTCTTAAAAAACATATACATATTGTTTTGAATACATTTCATCATGCAATTCTTTAATGATTCAAATTTGTTAATTTTAAAAACGATTTTAAAAGGTTGATTATGTTGACGCTTTCAACGTGGTCAACGTGGCCGCTTTTGCGCATAAAAGATTCCCGAGCGCTCCTCTTCGGTCAGAACCAAGGAGAGCGGTCGCAGATAGGTAGCCTATGCACTGAAACGTTAAAAAATGCAACAAAATATTTAAGTAACATTAGCAACCAAATTCAATATAAGAGAGATAATATAGTAGTACATCAGCTAGACGTTTTTATTAAGTGAAGATTAAAGCCCAGACCAAAGATTCGCGACGAGACGGGTTGAAACTTCCAACTAGCTACTTGCGGCACACCGGTCTGCGATGTCCTGAAACCTGCCAGTTCACAACGATGCGACGAGATGAGAGGATGTAGGGTGAGTTCAGCTAAAATGGACCACTTTTTGGTAAATGACTAATCTCAACATCAAAAAACCTATGCATGATATTTAATAATGTTTTTCTAAATTGGCATAAGTCTCTTGAATATTTATTTATTCAAAAGAAATAAATATATATAATAGTTTTGAAATTTTGAGAGTTGGAGCATTAGTAGGTCCTTTCTTGAGCAACAACACCCTGTTCAGGTAAAATGGACCAGTTGTTCAGTTAAAATGGACCTGCTGTCAGTTAAAATGGACTGATGTAAAAATGGAGAACAAGAATTATTTCTGATTAAATCTTTTAATCAGGACAAACATTTTGTCAAAAATTCATGCAATATCACACTGACCATATTTCATATAAAAATTAATTTTGTCAAATATTTGTCCTCTTGCCATTTTCTTTCGCTCTTCCTCTCTCTCTCTGCTTCTCAACCTGTCCTAGAGTACTGTCTGCGACACATAGGCTAATTAAACAAAAAGATTATCAAAAGTTTGCATGGATATAACAGTGGTGCTGAATTACTGAGAAATCAAAATGGCAAACGAGCAACAACAAAGTGGGAACACTATTGCTTGCTGGCTAGCATAAAGAGTTTATTGGTAGTTTGGTTTGACAACTGGGCAGTTGATATGTTCACAGAAAACAAGCTGAACAGTATAATTTGTGGCTAGTTGCTAACAGCTAAGGCTCTCTTTGCCATTTTCTGAGAGATCACTGCTCAGATAGAGCAGAATGGTTCTAAAATATGCTCAGCGCTCAAAGTGAGCATTTTCATGGTGAGTGCTTAGTTACTTAATGCAGCCAATGTGTGTCTATGCGGTCCATTTTAGCAGAAAAGAGCGGTCCATTTTAGCTGAGGTGGTTCAGCTAAAATGGACCAGCGACTAAAATGACGTTTTATAAAAATCAAAGGTTCTTTACAATCAAAACTTTTTTTTATTAGAAAGAGCCACACAAAACATTGTTCATACACACTTTTCTTTGTTGGTAAGGGTACTTGTAATTCCTTTATCACCCTTATTAGTAATGAGTGAAATCTGATATGCCATACTCACTTAACGCCCAGTTTCTCTGAAATCCTGCACGTAATACTGTGTCCCGCCCACTTAAGCAACCTCAAGCTAATCAAAACTATTCTTACATGTCAACTAGAATTGTAGCAACACTGCAAGTTCAGCTATTTTGATTTGCTGCAAAAATTTTAAGTGCTATGACGCTCTAACCTTATCTGGTCCATTTTACCTGATGGTCCATTTTAGCTGAACTCACCCTATCGTTTCCATAGCAATGACTCTCAGCGCTTCCATTTTAACTGCAGGCTTTTTAGGCCTATTTTCCTAGTGTTAATGAGTTAGGCGCAACAGTTGCATTTCAGCTATTAAGAAAACAGCGAGGACAAACAAAAAAGAAAGAAAGGGGCGATAATTTGGAGCCGTCCATGGCCCTGGCTTAGCCAAAACTTAAAATTGGATGGGCTCTAAACATCTCTTTAAAACAATTATTAGTTCTGACTAACGCAATTATATACATTCAATCCGAAAATGCTCCGCACTATCAGGTGTTGCTGGTTCACTTCGTTAAGGCAAAACGACAATCGTTCATTTGGACGCGCAATTTTGTGCATTTCAAATCAGTGGCGTAGGCAGAACTGATAAATGAGCAGTCACTCAACATCGCTTTACTACAATTGTTAGTCCTAACTTGTTCTCGGTCATTTTCCTTTGTTAAAACAATTTTCCACTTAAAAGAATAATCTATTGGCAATTAAAGATACGGCTTCTTTCGTGATGCGATCTAGGGCGACTAATCAATAGGCGTAATTCAGATCAGAAAAATAAGTTACTCATAAGTTGGCCTATGGGCTAATTTTCGAGAGGTAAACTGCTCCGGAAATTCTGCACTACCTTTCTGTCTCATCAGGCGATCTAGCCTGTGCTTCATGATCGATTTAATTGTTTAAATTGAATCAAAGACAGAGATTTGAAATGCACAAAATTGCGCGTCCAAATGAATGATTGACATTTTTCCATAACGAAGTGAACAAGCAACGCCTGATAGTGCAGTGTTTTCGGATTGAGGGTAATTAGAAAAAATGATTGCAATCGAGTCAGAACTAATAATTGTTTCGGAGTGTCTAGAGATACAGTAGTTTTTCATTGGTACGGTAGTGGATTTTAAGGGATTAGGATAAGGATTAGTGATTATGGTTAGGGGTCAGGGTTAAGGTTAGGGTTAGGGTCAGGGTTAGGGTTAGGTTAGGGCAGGGTTTGAAATTGGGACAGCCGTACCTCTCTACATTGAAATGCATTGGAAAACTGCCGTACCCGTAGCAACTGCCTAATTGTTTGAAAGGGATGTTTATAACCCACGCAATTTTAAGTTCTAACTGCGCCACTGGTCCATGGGTGCTTCAACGAGATACCGAAGGCGCTGTTGCCAATCTGTGCCAGGAGCTCGCAGCGGTAGACCTGCTATGGCAAGCCGTTTTAACATTTAATAGCGAAGTCTGACTATCCGGGATTAACATTGCAGATATCAACAACGCCATTTTTGACTCGTCGTAATTACATTGTGACTAGTCATAATTTTACTTCAAGATATCTATAACGTCATTTTGACTAGTGAAAACTACAGTTAGAGATATCTGTAATTCAGTTTTGACTAGTCACAACTGAATTACAGATATCTGCAGAAACGTCACTGAAAGCGACACTTTCGACTCAAATCACGCATCCCAACTGACAAATGTAGATATCTGTAATTCAGTTTTGACTAGGCAGAATGAACTTTAAAGATATCTCAAACGTCATTATGACTAGTCAGAATTGTTGTGCAGCGTTAGCGGAAGAAATGGCGGTTGCTGTTGTGGATAACATTGTTAGAAAATGCCATAAAATAGAAAGAGCTTATCACCAAGGAATTTTGTGGCGAACGAGAGCTTTGTTCACTAGAGACTTGTGGTAGAAATTTACAGCGTATCGAATATTTGTGGTCTCCGGACACACTTGAGGACCTACGACGAATTCTGGGGTGCATTTCCCGAAATCACAGATGCTACCTTACATAGTTGGGCCCATTGACTGTGAATGGACGAACTATGTAAGTTGCTAACTTAGTTAGCAATACGCTTTTTGGGAAACGCGCCCTGGATGGTGTCAGAACACTGATCCCCGTTCGAGATGCGTTTCCCGAAATCACTGATGCTAACTTACATAGTTGGACCCATTGACTGTGAATCGCTTTTGGGGAAACGCACCCTGGAGTAACAGCTGAAAGAGTCGTCTTGTTGCAGAATGTAACGTTAAACCCTGTGCATTTGACAGCTCATGTCGCACCGGCTGCGGCATTAAAAACACGATCAAAAACACATTCGCCTCTGCTTGCTCTGACATGGCGTTTGAATGCAGCTTTGAATCAACACGCGCCGCCACTCCCGCTTGCTGTAACTTTTGGCATACAGATATCTGCGACGTCATTTCGCCTAGTCAAAACTCTAATTCAAGATATCTTCAAATTACATTTCGACTAGGCACAATGGAAGTGAAAGATATCTCCAATATGAGATATCTCTTATCAGATTTCTCTCCGAGATATCTGTAACATTGATAGCAGATATCTACAATCAAATTACGTATATCCCAAATTCCAGTTTGAGATATCTACTAATTAATTTTGACTAGACATACATCCAGTTAAAGATATCTACAATGACACTCCTCCTAGGCAAATTGTCATTTAAAGATATCTACATAGGATTCTTCCTAGATAATCTTGAATTGAGGGCAATTCAAGATATCTTGAACTGAATTTTGACTAGTCAAAATTTAATTGTAGATATCTCAAACTGGAGTTACTACTAGTCGTAATTCAGTGGCAGATATCCGTAATTCACTTTCCTATATCTGCAACTTAAATGTAGATATCTGTAATGAGAAACCCCATTCACATGAATGTGAAAAAAGTTTCGTCATTTATCCTTTCAGGAAGAATGACGTTGTAGATATCTTAAATTACAATTGTGATAGGAGGAATGTCATTGTAGATATCTGAAATGCTCTTTTTGACTAGGAAGAATTGAATAGCAAGATATCTTGCAACAAGATATCCAGTCTACCTATTAAATGTTAAAAAGGCTTTGCCATAGGATGTATGTCTAGTCAAAAGTTAATTAGTAGATATCTCAAACTGGAATTTGGGATATACGTAATTTAATTGTAGATATCTGCTATCAAGTTACAGATATCTCGGAGGGAAATTTGATTAGAGATATCTCAAATTGGAGATATCTTTCACTTCCATTCTGCCTCGTCGAAATGTAATTGAAGATATCTTGAATTAGAGTTTTGACTAGGCGAAATGACGTCGCAGATATCTGTATGCCAGAAAGTTACGGCAAGCGGGAGGCGGCGCCTGCGTGCTGATTCAAAGCTGCATTTAAACGCTATGTCAGAGCAAGCAGAGGCCGGGTTGTTTTTGAGCGAAGTTTTTAATGCCGCAGTCCCGTCCCACGACAGGAGCTGTCAAATGCACAGGGTTTAACGTTACATTCTGCAACAACGACTCTTTCAGCTGCTACTCCAGGGGCGCGTTTCCCAGAAGCGTAGTTGCTAACTAAGTTAGCAACTTACATAGTTCATCCTTTCACAGTCAATGGGCCCAACTATGTAAGGTAGCATCTGTGATTTTGGGAAATGCACCCAGAATTCGTCGTACGTCCTCAAGTGTGTCTGGAGACTACAAATATTCGATACGCTGTAAATTTCTACCACAAGTCTCTAGTGAACGAAGCTCTCGTTCGCCACAAAATATCTTGGTGATAAGCTCTTTCTATTTTATGGCATTTTCTAACAATGTTATCCACAACAGCAACCGCCATTTCTTCCGCTAACGCTGCACAACAATTCTGACGAGTCATAATGACGTTTGAGATATCTTTAATGTTCATTCTGCCTAGTCAAAACTGAATTACAGATATCTACATTTGTCAGTTGGGATGCGTGACGAGTCGAGTGTCGCTTTCAGTGACGTTTCTGCTGATATCTGTAATTCAGTTGTGACTAGTCAAAACTGAATTACAGATATCTCTAACTGTAGTTTTCCTAGTCAAAATGACGTTATAGATATCTTGAATTAAAATTCTCACTAGTCACAATGTAATTACGACGAGTCAAAATGACGTTGTTGATATCTGCAATGTTAATCCCGGATAGTCAAACTTCGCTATTAAATGCTAAAACGGCTTGCCATATACATCCAGTTAAAGATATCTACAATGACACTCTGACTAGGCAAAAAATGCTTAATTTAAGATATCTACATATTTATCCTAGGAAGAATGTAGATATCTTGAATTGATAGGGCAATTCAAGATATCTTGAACTGGAATTTTGACGGAAGTCAAATTTAATTGTAGATATCTCAAACTGGAGTTACGACTAGTCGTAATTCAGTGGCAGATATCCGTATTCACTTTTGGGGATATCTGCAACTGAAATGTAGATATCTGTAATGAGAAACCCCATTCACTTGAATGGAAAAAGTGACGTCATTTATCCTAGGAAGAATGACGTAGTAGATATCTTAAATGACAATTGTGGATAGGAAGAATGTCATTGTAGATATCTTAAATGCTCTTTTGACTAGGAAGAATTGAATAGCGGATATCTGCAACACATATCCAGTCTAGCTATTAAATGTTAAAACGGCTTGCCATAACGAGTCGAGTGTCGCTTTCAGTGACGTTTCTGCAGATATCTGTAATTCAGTTGTGACTAGTCAAAACTGAATTACAGATATCTCTAACTGTCGTTTTCACTAGTCAAAATGACGTTATAGATATCTTGAATTAAAATTTGACTAGTCACAATGTAATTACGACGAGTCAAAATGACGTTGTTGATATCTGCAATGTTAATCCCTATTATAGTCAGACTTCGCTATTAAATGTTAAAACGCCTTGCCATAAGTGTCGCTTTCAGTGACGTTTCTGCTGATATCTGTAATTCAGTTGTGACTAGTCAAAACTAAATCACAGATATCTCTAACTGTAGTTTTCACTAGTCAAAATGACGTTATAGATATCTTTAATTAAAATTCTGACTAGTCACAATGTAATTACGACGAGTCAAAATGACGTTGTTGATATCTGCAATGTTAATCCCGGATAGTCAAACTTCGCTATTAAATGTTAAAACGGCTTGCCATAATCCCGGATAGTCAAACTTCGCTATTAAATGTTAAAACGGCTTGCCATAAGTTACTACTAGTCGTAATTCAGTGGCAGATATCCGTAATTCACTTTGCGGATATCTGCAACTGAAATGTAGATATCTGTAATGAGAAACCCCATTCACTTGAGTGGAAAAAGTGACGTCATTTGTCCGAGGAAGAATGATGTAGTAGTATGGCAAGCCGTTTTAACATTTAATAGCTAGACTGGATATGTGTTGCAGATATCCGCTATTCAATTCTTCCTAGTCAAAAAGAGCATTTCAGATATCTACAATGACATTCCTCCTATCCACAATTGTCATTTAAGATATCTACAACGTCATTCTTCCTAGGATAAATGACGTCACTTTTTCCATTCATGCGAATGGGGTTTCTCATTACAGATATCTACATTTCAGTTGCAGATATCCGCAATGTGAATTGCAGATATCTGCCACCGAATTTCGACTAGTTGTAACTCCAGTTTGAGATATCTACAATTAAATTTTGACTAGTCAAAATTGCCGTTCAAGATATCTTGAATTGCCCTCAATTCAAGATATCTACATTGTCCTTTGTAGATATCTTAAATTAAGTTTTGCCTAGTCAGACTGACATTGTAGATATCTTTAACTGGATGTATGTCTAGTCAAAATTAATTAGTAGATATCTCAAACTGGAATTTGGGATATACGTAATTTAATTGTAGATATCTGCTATCAAGTTACAGATATCTCGGAGGGAAATCTGATAAGAGATATCTCAAATTGGAGATATCTTTCACTTCCATTGTGCCTAGTCGAAGTGCAATTGAAGATATCTTGAATTAGAGTTTTGACTAGGCGAAATGACGTCGCAGATATCTGTATGCCAGAAAGTTACGGCAGGCGGGAGCGGCGCCGCGTGTTGATTCAAAGCTGCATTCAAACGCCATGTCAGAGCAAGCAGAGGCCGAATGTGTTTTTGATCGTGTTTTTTAATGCAAACCGGTGCACGACATGAGCTGTCAAATGCACAGGGTTTAACGTTACTTCCTGCAACAACGACTCTTTAAGCTGTTACTCCAGGGGTGCGTTTTCCAAAAGCGATTCACAGTCAATGGGCCCAACTATGTAAGGTAGCATCTGTGATTTCGGGAAAAGCACCCCAATTCGTCGTGGGTCCTCAAGTGTGTCCGAGACCACAAATATTCGATCTGTGTAAATTTCTACCACAAGTCTCTAGTGAACAAAGCTCTCGTTAGCCAAAAAATTCCTTGGTGATAAGCTCTTTCTATTTTATGGCATTTTTCTAACAATGTTATCCACAACAGCAACCGCCATTTCTTCCTTCTTAACGATAGCTAACGCTGCACAACAATTCTGACTAGTCATAATGACGTTTGAGATATCTTTAATGTTCATTCTGCCTAGTCAAAACTGAATTACAGATATCTACATTTGTCAGTTGGGATGCTCGACGAGTCGAGTGTCGCTTTCAATGACGTCTCTGCTGATATCTGTAATTCAGTTGTGACTAGTCAAAACTGAATTACAGATATCTCTAACCGTAGTTTTCACTAGTCAAAATGACGTTATAGATATCTTGAATTAAAATTCTGTCTAGTCACAATGTAATTACGACGAGTCAAAATGACGTTGTTGATATCTGCAATGTTAATCCCGGATAGTCAAACTTCGCTATTAAATGTTAAAACGGCTTGCCATAGTAGTAGATATCTTAAATGACAATTGTGGATAGGAGGAATGTCATTGTAGATATCTGAAATGCTCTTTTTGACTAGGAAGAATTGAATTGCGGATATCTGCAACACATATCCAGTCTAGCTATTAAATGTTAAAACGGATATTGCCATAGAAACCCCATTCACATGAATGGAAAAAGTGACGCCATTTGTCCTAGGAAGAATGATTTAGTAGATATCTTAAATGACAATTGTGGATAGGAGGAATGTCATTGTAGATATCTGAAATGCTCTTTTTGACTAGGAAGAATTGAATTGCGGATATCTGCAACACATATCCAGTCTAGCTATTAAATGTTAAAACGGCTTGCCATAGAAACCCCATTCACATGAATGGAAAAAGTGACGTCATTTGTCCTAGGAAGAATGACGTAGTAGATATCTTAAATGACAATTGTGGATAGGAGGAATGTCATTGTAGATATCTGAAATGCTCTTTTTGACTAGGAAGAATTGAATTGCGGATATCTGCAACACATATCCAGTCTAGCTATTAAATGTTAAAACGGCTTGCCATAGACCTGCCCTCTTTTGTAAATTTCTCCCGGTTATTCCCGGCGCAGTTCCAACCAGCTGACAGTTTGTAACTGACGTGACCAGCTGAATTCGCTACGAGCTGATTGGCTGTTGAGACAGGTTACGTTCTTTAAGTTCTAAAACCAGCCTCTTGTGATTTTACATGCTGAATCTCTGGTGACGCCACCAGCCGGCTTGAGTCGAGCTGCGACAGGCCAGCTCACACTGCTGCAACTCCTCCCTGCGACGTTCTAAAACGGTCTCGTCTCGTCGCGAATCTTTGGCCTGAACTGTGCATAAGTTTTATTAAGTGACCTAATCTTTGGAATTTAGGCCCACCCACAATTGGTCTGGCCCACCCCAAACAGAAATCCTGGCGCCGTGCCTGACATGGACTCTTGAAAGATGGCAAAGAAGAAGAACTTCACTGAGGATAAAATAGAAATGATCACGTCCGAGGTGGAGAAAAACAAAATAATTTTATTTGGAAGCCTTAATAGTGGCATCAAGGGATCCCAGAAGGCTGCAGCTTGGAAAACTATTGCTGCTGCGTTAAACACCGTAGGGGTGGAAAACCGGAGTGCAGCAGAGGTTTGATTTAATGATTCCATGATATTTCATGTAATATAGCCTACATAACTGACAATCCAAACGCTTTACATGTAGGTTAAAAAAAAAGTGGTCCGGTTTAAAGATTGCCACCAAAAAATGGGTTGCTGCGCTCAGGCGCAGCACCGCACGGACCGATGGAGGCCAACCAGGCTCAAACCTCCAGCTGTCACCGTTCGAGGAGCGCGTGGCAGCACTGATAGGCTCCCCCTCCATTGTGGGAATCTGGCGGGGGGACACGGATGAGTCCCCACCGCCTCGATCGGAGCTACATGAGGGTAATTATGTTAAAATACAGTCTGCAGAGATCACTGTTCATTGTACTTTTATTAGTAAGCGCATTGTAGACCTAAATGTCAAGCCATAGAAGCTTCATTTTGTAACCTACAAAAGGGGTGGGGATAATTTTTGTGTGATAATTTAGATAAAAATTCAAGAAGTATTCAGTTACTTTTCACAAGCGTAATTTTGGTGCAGTTATGAGAATTTTCGGTTTTCTTTCACTATTTTTTGGCATGAATCATCGCGAATTCTCGAGTAAAACAATGACCAATGAGACGTCGTATTAGATTGCACGTAAAATTACAGCCAATGACAGTTCACGTAGTATAGCACTGTACTCAAATTGGCGGCCTCCAGTGAGGTGGACGGTCCGTCTTCAAGTGAAGAAAGTTCGGCTGAAAATGTATGTTACATGTGCATAAACACATCGAAAATAAAAAGGAAGTCACACGATTGTCCGCGAAGACCTGGTCCCGCTTTCTTAATTTTGTGTCACAATGGAAAACTTTGGAAGGACCGCAGGCAAAAATAGCGGTAGATTTTTCTGCTTCCTGCAGCGGTATGACTATGAGTGGTGCTGCAAGTGGTAATGGGGCTGTCAGTGGCGGTGCAGACTTCCCCGTTCATGGAGGGTTTCACCGAATGTGCTACGCTCGATTCACTGATTCTCAGCCAGTGGAACGAACCATCAAGAGCATGAAGAGAAAGGAAGTACCCAAAGGTAATTTCTAGACTTTTAATTATAAGGTATTATCATGATTATTGTATAAATTGTAGAATCTAGACCTCACAGATTTTTTTTTTTTGATATGATTCTAATCTAGCTACAGGACTTAGCCTAGCTAGATTAGGTCAAGATCTAACTTGTAAGCAAAATTTGACATTCAGGTTGCTTGCAGTGTATTTTCCTCTTGGTTATCGGCTTGTGATGCTGTCAGTAACTCTTTGCCGGTAGCCATTTGATTGTATGGGCTCTGACGTTTGAAATGAGCCTGCAACCAACTTCATCGCTCAAACCTAGCCTGAGCTACAGCCTTGTGTTCCCAGTCCGTCAAACTGAGTCCATGGGCTTTTCTTCTTATCTGTGCTCGTTATATCGGGGTTTGCCTGTACATCAGGGCTCATCCTTTTTTTTCCTTCTCTATTTTCAGGTATCTACAAAAGGAGCTTAATTGCAGAGCCCAATGTACCAACACCAGAGGATCATGGATGGAAGATGGAAGAGGGGGATCTGGCCATCAGCTGGATGAATCTTCCTCCTGCTCCAGACAGCGTAATGGAGCTCGCGTATTGTTCTGGTAGCTGCAAAAGGCATCAGTGTGGCGATGCAGACATCTGCTCATGTTTGCAGAACAATGTTCCTTGCACCGATCTTTGCAAATGTGCCCAAAATAATAGTTGTAACATTACTGGACGCAATGCCATTGAATGTGACAGTGATGATGACACTGATGACGATGATGGAAGTAGTGATGAAGTAGATATGCCTATGGCTATGTAGTAACTCAAGTGAATGTGAATCCCCCTCCCTTATGTGGGAGCGCCAGATGTAAACTGGTTTAGCAGACATAGTGATGCCTTGAGCTAACAATGAACTTGACTTAATTAGGGCCCGAGCCGACTGCAAGTCGTCTGTGAAGGTCCTATTGAAATCGCGCTGTTTAATTAGGGCCCGAGCCGACTGCAAGTCGTCTGCGGAGGGCCCTATTGAAATCACGCTGTTTATTTATTATTATTATTATTATTATTATTATTATTATTATTATTATTCCGACATTTCAAAGGCCAATTTTGCCCCTTTCCCAATGGTAAAAACGTCTAATTTTCCACATTAGTCCGCCGGATCCGAAATTGGATATTTTTGGGTGCTCGTTCATGGTCGCAAAATGCCAAAATAACGCCCCCTAAACACGTTTCAAAATTCCCATAGGGAAATTTGGTTACTTTCTTGGAGGCCGACGAAATTCGGTACATATACGTATCTTATGCAGACATACAAAAAATTTCATTGGAGCCACGCCCTAAACCCAACAGGAAGTCGGCCATTTTGATTTGAATTTTTGAATTTTAAAACGAACTCCTCCTAGGGATTTCGCCCGATCGACTTCAAATTTGGAACAGAGCATCGAGGGACCAAGCTGATCAAAAGTTGTGCTCTGCATGTCTGTCGGTCAAAGGGCGTGGCTGCTAGGGTGTGACAAAGTTTGGCGACTCAACAAAAAAATTTCAAAATGCTCTCATGTCCACATACTTGATCTAAGCAGCTTCAAACTTGCTGGACATGATGATGTCTCTGCCCTGAACGTCCCCATGTCATACCTTTTCACTTTATTAATAGCGCCCCCCGGTGGTAACAGGAAGTGACCAGTTTTTACTTTGAAAATGAACTCCTCCTGGAGATTTTGCCCTATCGACTTCAAATTTGGTAAAGATCATCTAGAGAGCAAGCTGATCAAAAGTTATGCTCGGCATGTCTGTAGGTCAAAGGGCGTGGCTGCAAGGGCATGACAAATATTGGCGACTCGCCTAAAAAATTTCAAAATGCTCTCACGCCAACACACTTGATCGGAGCAGCTTCAAACTTGCTGGAAATGATGATGGCTCCGCCCTGAACGTCATGATATAATAACTTCCCACTTCACTAATAGCGCCCCCCGGTGGTAACAGGAAGAGACCAGTTCGGTTACTTTGTCGAGGCAGACGAAATTCGATACACATATGTATCATACCCAGACATACAAAAAACTCATTGGAGCAACGCCCTAAACCCAACAGGAAGTCGGCCATTTTGATTTGAATTTTTGAATCTTAAAACGAACTCCTCCTAGGGTTTTCGACCGATTGACTTCAAATTTGGTACAGATTATGTAGAGACCAAGCTGATGAAAAGTTGCGCTCTGCATGTCTGTCGGTCAAAGGGCGTGGCTGCTAGGGCGTGACAAAAATTGGCAACTCGCCAAAAAAATTTCAAAATGCTCTCACGCCAACATACTTGATCAAAGCAGCTTCAAACTTGCTGGAAATGATGATGGCTCTGCCCTGAACATCACAATATTATAACTTTCCACTTTACTAATAGCGCCCCCTGGTGGTAACAGGAAGTGAGCAGTTTGGTTACTTTGTCGTAGGCAGATGAAATTTGAAACACATATGTATCATACCCAGACATACAAAAACTCATTGGAGCCACGCCCTAAACCCAACAGGAAGTCGGCCATTTTGATTTGAATTTTTGAATTTTAAAACGAACTCCTCCTAGGGTTTTCGACCGATTGACTTCAAATTTGGTACAGATCATGTAGAAAGCAAGCTGATGAAAAGTTGTGCTCTGCATGTCTGTAGGTCAAAGGGCGTGGCTGCTAGGGCATGACAAAGTTTGGCGACTCGCCAAAAAAATTTCAAAATGCTCTCACGCCAACATACTTGATCGTCGAAGCTTCAAACTTGCTGGAAATGATGATGGCTCCGCCCTGAACGTCAAGATGTAATAACTTCCCACTTTGATAATAGCGCCCCCTGGTGATAACAGGAAGTGACCAGTTCGGTTACTTTGTCGTAGGCAGACGAAATTCGATACACATATGTATCATACCCAGACATACAAAAAACTCATTGGAGCCACGCCCTAAACCCAACAGGAAGTCGGCCATTTTGATTTGAATTTTTGATTTTAAAATGAACTCCTCCTGGGGTTTTTGACCGATTGACTTCAAATTTGGTACAGATAATCTAGAGACCAAGCTGATGAAAAGTTGAGGTCTGCGTGTCTGTTGGGAAAAGGGCGTGGCTGCTAGGACGTGACAAAGTTTGGCGACTCACCAAAAAAATTTCAAAATGCTGTCACGCCAACATACTTGACCGTAGAAGCCTCAATCTTGCTGGACATGATGATGGCTCCGCCCTGAACGTCACAATATAATAACTTCCCACTTTACTAATAGCGCCCCCTGGTGGTAACAGGAAGTGACCATTTTTTACTTTAACATGTACTGATGACACATTGTTGAACCCATCAACTTCATTCCACTTCTAAAACATGCAGAACAAGTTGATGAAGCGACATTATGAATGCTGTGAAGCTACAAGTAATGGCGTTCGTGTGGCAACGCAGCGAAGATGGATCCCTTGCCATGAAAATACGTTTGTGTTTTTGATGTCTTCGCTGAACTCGTATCATCATAAAAATTGATACACAGGTCAAGGATGGCAAGCTGTTAAATCTGATAGGGGCCTCACCTATGGGGGGAGCAAAATGTCTCTATAGCGCCCCCTTGTGGAAACAGGAAATGCCATATTTTACATTGACATTGGCCGATTTGCTCGAAACTTTGCATTTGTGCTGACGGTCTGCCCCTGAATGCACCTGCCCATATTTGGTTACGCTCAGAGCGCCCCTTGGTGGATGAACTATCAACATTTCATAACTCCTTCCTGCTTTGTCCGATTAAACGAAACTTTATCACAGGTTGGTGCCTGTACTTGACCTGTCCTCTGGTCGTGAGTGCACACCTGCACCCATCAGGATCTCACTACTACCCCCAACGTGCACAAGGGTGCGAGGGCCCGTTCAACGCTGCTTGCAGCTTTAATGTTATTATTATTATTATTATTATTTATTATTTTTTCCGACATTTCAAAGGCCAATTTAGCCCCTTTCCCAATTGTGAAAACGCTCTAACTTTCCACATTCATCCGGCGGATCCAAAATTTGATATTTTTGGGCGCTCGCACACGTTCGACCCCAAATGCCGAAATAGCGCCCCCTAAACACGTTTCAAAATTCCCATAGGGAAATTCGGTTACTTTGTCGTTGGCAGAAAAAATTCGGTAAACATATGTAACATACCCAGACATACAAAAAACTTCATTGGAGCCACGCCCTAAACCCAACAGGAAGTCGGCCATTTTGATTTGAATTTTTTAATTTTAAAACGAACTCCTCCTAGGGATTTTGCCCTATCGACTTCAAATTTGGTACAGATCATCTAGAGACCAAGCTGATGAAAAGTTGTGCTCTGCATGTCTGTAGCTCAAAGGACGTGGCTGCTAGGGCATGACAAAATTTGGCGAATCAACAAAAAAAAATTCAAAATGCTCTCATGCCCACATACTTGATCTTAGCAGCTTCAAACTTGCTGGACATGATGATGTCTCCGCCCTGAACATCCCCATATCATAACTTTTCAATTTACTAAAAGCACCCCCCGGTGGTAACAGGAAGTGACCAGTTTTTACTTTGAAAACGAACTCCTCCTAGGGATTTTGCACAATCGAGTTCAAATTTGGTACACATCATCTAGAGAGCATGCTGATCAAAAATTGTGCTCTGCATGTCTGTAGGTCAAAGGTGTGGCTGCTAAGGCGTGACAAAGATCGGCGACTCGCCAATTTCAAAACGCTCTCACGCCAACATACTTGATCAGAGCAGCTTCAAACTTGCTGGAAATGATGATGGCTCCGCCCTGAATGTCACGATGTAATAACTTCCCACTTTACTAATAGCACCCCCTGGTGGTAACAAGAAGTGACCAGTTCGGTTACTTTGTCGTAGGCAGAGGAAATTCGATACACATATGTATCATACCGAGACATACAAAAAACTCATTGGAGGTTCCCCTAAACCCAACAGGAAGTCGGCCATTTTGATTTTAATTTTTTAATTTTAAAACGAACTCCTCCTAGGATTTTTGACCGATTGACTTCAACTTTGGTACACATCATCTACAGACCAAGCTGATGAAAAGTTGTGCTCTGCATGTCTGTAGGTCAAAGGGCATGGCTGCTAGGGCGTGACAAAATTTGGCGACTCGCCAAAGAAATTTCAAAATGCTCTCACGCCAACATACTTGATCGTAGAAGCTTCAAACTTGCTGGAGATGATGATGGCTCCGCCCTGAACGTCACGATATAATAACTTCCCACTTTACTAATAGCGCCCCCTGGTGGTGACAGGAAGTGACCAGTTCGGTTACTTTGTCGTAGGCAGACGAAATTCAATACACATATGTATCATACCCAAACATACAAAAAAACTCATTGGAGCCACGCCCTAAACCCAACAGGAAGTCGGCCATTTTGATTTGAATTTTTGAATTTTAAAACAAACTCCTCCTAGGGTTTTCGACCGATTGACTTCAAATTTGGTACAGATCATGTAGAGAGCAAGCTGATGAAAAGTTGTGCTCTGCATGTCTGTAGGTCAAAGGGCATGGCTGCTAGGGCGTGACAAATTTTGGCGACAAGCCAAAGAAATTTCAAAATGCTCTCACGCCAACATACTTGATCGTAGAAGCTTCAAACTTGCTGAAGATGATGATGGCTCCGCCCTGATTGTCAGGATATATTAACTTCCCACTTTACTAATAGCGCCATGTGGTGGGAACAGGAAGTGACCATTTTTTACTTTAACATGTATTGATGACACATAGTTGAACGCATCAACTTCATTCCACTTCTAAAACATGCAGAACAAGTTGTTGAAGCTACATTATGAATGCTGTGAAGCTACAAGTAATGCCCTTCGTGTGGCAACGCGACGAAGATGGATCCCTTGCCATGAAAAGACGTTTGTTTTTGATGTCTTTACTGAACTCGTATCATCATGAAAATTGATACACAGGTCAAGGATGGCAAGCTGTTAAAACTGATAGGGGCCTGGTCCATAGGGGAGCAAAATATCTCTATAGCGCCCCCTTGTGGAAACAGGAGATGCCATTTTTTTTCATTGTCATTGGCCGATTTGCTCGAAACTTTGCATTTGTGCTGACGGTCTGCCCCTGAATGCACCTGCGCACATTTGGTTTCGCTCAGAGCGCCCCCTGGTGGATGAACTATCAACTTTTCATAACTGCTTCCTCCTTTGTCCGATTGGCTCCAAACTTTATCACCGGTTGGTGCCTGTACTTGACCTGTCCACTGGTCGTGAGTGCACACCTGCACCCGTCAGGATCTCACCACTACCCCCAACGTGCACAAGGGTGCGAGGGCCCGTTTAATGCTGCTTGCAGCTTTAATTTCTTTTGTATTTTTTGTGATATCAATTCAACTATGAAAATAGAGTCAGATGTGATCTGCAAGACAGTGTGGTTGGATTATAAAGATGTATTTAGATTATTTTTTAATGAGAGGGTAAGTATAGTTCTGCTTTAAAGGGCACTTTGATCTTCAAAAACAGATTTTAATCGAAAAAAATCCAAGCCCAACTAATCTAAATCTATTCAGATATGAAATGCATCTAGAAAATGCTGTAATATTTGTACATTTTTGTACAGATTTGTAACCAATCTTGTAATCAATCTTTATCACCTGTCTGGGATAGTGACATTCCGAGCCCGAAACCAGAACTCAACTATACCTTTACTTATGCAGATTTATGCAAACTTATGTGTAAAATCATAGTTTTGCCCTTTAACTCAAAAGAAAGCTTAAAGAATTCCATTTTTCTTTGTGAAAATACTTCTTCTGACACGTCTAACAATAACTTAACAAAAAATGGGATTATAAAAATTAATTTCTTATGTATTTTATTGTTTGATGAATTTCCTTTGTATTTCCTTGGTTTTTACCTTTTGTTTTTGTTGTTTTTTTCTGAAATTTGTCACAGACGCTTTTCAAGCATTATTAACCTCAAATAAATTGATTTATTTAATTCAGTTTATTTAATCAGTCTAATTGCCTTTAACATGTCCACATGTTTTACCTAGAACTCATACACGAAATCTCAGATTTGACGAATTTAAGCGTTCACGTGTTCACTTTGTTTTTCGCTCATGCACAACATTTGCGCGTGTGAAAAACAATATGTTGTTTCTGACCCTAAGTGCTTTCTTATGACACCATTTTCACCCCCACCCCTAATGTAGGTCACAGAATCACATTTCTGAAGGAATATTGACCATTGGGCCCACTGTCTATTGCGCTTCATCAAATTGAGTGTAATTGTCAGCCATCTGGCCTGACAAGCAGGTTATCTCAAAATATAAGTTTGATCAATTTCTCAACAATGTGTCTTATTTATTTATTTATTCATTCATTTATCTATTTATTTAGCCTATTTTTAGCTTACCGGCCCTATGGGCCGATAAGCTATGGTCGTGGTGTGGCGTCCGTCGTCCGGAGGATTTTTTATCTTTTTTTTGGCCTGATGAATTTTCGTGTAAATTTGCAATAACATACTACTAGACCATATCTCCAGGCCTTTTTCTCGGATTTTTGATTGAATCATTTTTGTCCGTTTTATGGGCCCTTGAAATTTTGGCTCCAATGTTAAAGATAGGACTGAGAAATTTAAAAAAATCATTTCTCAAAAACCGCATGATAAATTTTTTTCTAAATCAGGCAATCAACTTACCTTGGTACCGTCAATGTACAGTGCGAGCGCCGTTTTGATTGAATCGACGTAAGTGGGTCTATTGGGGGCGCTGTACTTTATGAATATGCAAGATGGCCTGTGGAGGCCAAATGGTTGCAGATAGAGATTAGGTTTGTGTTATCGACATATAGTAAGTCATATATGACCTATATTTTGGCAATATTAAATTTGACCATAGATGACTTTGAAAGGTCAAACTCGAGGTCAGGGAATATATTAACAATGTTAAAAGATGTGACTTGAAATTTCAAAAAAATATTTCTCAAAAACTGTCAGATAACTTTATTTCTAAATCTGGCAATCAACTCACCTTGATACACTTTATGTACAGTGCGAGTGCTATTTTGATTGAATCGACGGAAGTGGGTCTAGTGGGGGTGCTGTACTTTAACATTGGGTTTTATAGAGAATGGGCCAAATCGCCTGTAGAAGGTAAATGGTTGCAGATAGAGATTAAATTTGTATTATTGACATATTGGAGTTAATATATGACCTATATTTTGGCTGTGTTAAAGTTGACCACAGATTACCTTGAAAGGTCAAACTTAAGGTCAAGCAAAATGTGACAATTTTCAAAGGTTTCTAGGCTTGAAAATATTGAAGATATTATGAAGTTGATATGAAGTTAGTGGCCTTGAACTTGACTTTGCGCGACCTTCGAAGGTCAAACTTCACATAGTGAAATTTCAATGACTTCTATCACCAAAACTATGACAGATAGAGCTTAGGTTTGGATTGCGGGCATATAGGAAGTCATGCATGAAGTTTCATTTGGTGATATTGAACTTGACCTTCAGTGACCTTGAATGCCCAAACTTCACAGTGAAATTTTAATGACTTATATCAGCAAAATGGTTACAGATAGTTTCGGTTTGTATTGGAGATGTATAGGAAGTCATACATGAACTTTCATTTGGTGGCCTTGAACTTGACCTTCGGTGATCTTCGAAGGTCAAACTTCACATAGTGATATTTCAATTACTTCTATCATCAAAATTATTACAGATAAAGCTTAGGTTTGTATGGTGGCCATATAGGAAGTCAGGTATGACGTTTCATTGGGTGACCTTGAATTTGACCTTCAGTGACCTTCAACGGCCAAACTATACAGTGAAATTTCAATGACTAATATCAGCAGAATCGTTAGATCGAGTGTAGGTTTGTATTGGAGACGTATAGGAAGTCATGTATGAACTTTCAATTGGTGACTTTCATATTGACCTTCGAAGGTGTAACTTGACCTAGAGAAAATTCACTGACTTCTGTCACTGAAAAGGTCACAAATGGAGCCTAGGTTTGTGTTACTGACATAGGAAGTCACATATGAACTTTCATTTGGTGACATTCAGCTTGACTGTTGATGACATTTGAAGGTCAAACTTGACATAATACAATTACAATGACTTGTATTGCCAAAACAGTCACTGATGGAGTCTAGGTTTGTATTAGAGACATATAGGAAGTCATATATGAACTTTAATTTGGTGACCTTCGTATTAACCTTCGAAGGTCAAATGTGACCCAGTGAAAATTCAATGACTTGTATCACTAAAATGGTCACAGATGGAGCCTAGGTTTGTGTTGCTGACATCAAGGAAGTCACATATGAACTTTCATTTGGTGACATTCAGCTTGACTGTCAGTGACCTTTGAGGGTCAAACTTGACAGTGAAATTACAATGACTTGTATCACCAAAATGGTCACAGATTGAGCCATGGTTTGTATAGAGACATTTAGAAAGTCATGTATGAAGTCCTTTTGCTGACCGCAACTTGACATTCTGTGACCTTTAAAGTTCACAATTGACATATTGAATACATATTGTTGACATATTATAATGACTTGTATCACCAAAACTGCTTCAGAGCTTAGGATTGTATTACAGAAGGTCTTATAAATGTATGTGAACTTCTATTTAGTGACCTTGACATTGATTTTCATTGATTCAAATGTCAAACTTCACATGAAATTTTCATAACTTGTATCATTGCTGTAAGACTGCTTGCCGGTAAGCTACAGGACCCTTGGTCCTATTTTTTCATTTTACTAATAAGAACAACAACAGCACGTCGTCTGCATCGCTGCATATGGTTTATTAATCATTTTGACAGCTGCACTCATTCCTGCATCTTGTACGCTGGTTTCAAATGTGTGTACGCCTGGTCAGAACTGGCGTGAGATTTTTGCGTGCCGTACGCTCACGTTCAGATAGATAAATCCTTGCGGGAGATTTGGCAAATACACATTTTATTGGTGTACGCACGTTTGATAAATGAGGGCCATTGTGTTTGTTAGTGAATCTTGGTGCATTTGTAAAACATGTTCTGTTTGTATATTAGGTTTTGGCAGTAATTTAACTCCATACACGACGCGGGGGCTGGGATGTCAGGCAGGGGCAGGACCAGAGACAAGAAGTGTGGGATGGGCGCCGAGGGATGGGGTGAGGTGTCGGGCTGTTGGCAACTGATCCTATGAGCAGGACCTAAAGAGGAGAAAATGGGCGGCCATGAAGAGAGTAGTGTTGCCAGATGCATCGAGCCAAATTCATGTGGGAGTGAGTGAGTGACAGTGTTGCCAGATGCATCAAGCCAAATTCATATGGGCGTGAATGGATGACAGTGTTTCCAGATTATTGAGCCAAATTTCATTACACTTTGCTGATTATTCACACGACTGAATGTTTTCTTTCCCTCTGGCCTCAAACTTCAAATAGGCGTGCTGACCCCCGATTCAGGCGAGACGTTGACATTTTGATAAAGAGCTTGGCCATGAATTACAGGCTGCGAGGAACCACACTCTGACCGGAAGTTTTCATGAATCTGCCCGATGCCTCCCGCATTAGACTGCCAAATTACCCGTAAAGAGGTGCGCCCAAAATTTGAAATCTGTCGGCCAGATATTCCCGAGAACAAAATGGCCTTTACAGACTGGCCCAAACCCAAACCAACTGTTCCACCTGAAACTATTTGTTTGAATCCAGATCATCACCCGCGTTTCCAACTATCCACTCCATCCAGTCCGACGTCTGACTCCGAAGCACCCACCAAATCCACCCGGATTCTTAATAGAGCGTGTGAGGGTACCACGTGACCTAAGTCCGAAGTAATTGTGACATCCACAGTTCATCAGCCGTTGCCCGAGCAATTACAGGCGAACTGTTGATGTCACAGTCACTGAGTTAGGTCACATGCATAAACATAGAATAATAGCGTGGTACCCTCTCCAGTGACTATGGTCGCTGCCTTCACATAGCCTATATATGCACCCTAACTCTTATCGCTGGCGGTATTCTATTTCCAGATGACAATGGATAGATTTTCGAAAAAACCAATCTGGCAACACTCCGCCCACTCACCTGGATTAATTTGGCCTGACACTTCAGGCAACACTGCCACACCCTCAAACATGAATTTTGCTCGATAATCTGGCAACACAGTGTTGGGGTCACACGGAGGAAAACTTTCAAATGCATTGTTCTAGCCAGGCCATTTTAGCGTACCGGGCCGGTACGCTGACGAACGCAAAAGTCGCATGCCGGTAAGCTGGAAAAAATCCGCCGCACGCATAAAAATTGCTGCCGGTGCGTTACAGATAGGTCACCAGTACCAGCATCAGCAACAACACGGAGATAATGAATGGAGAAGATTTAAATGCAAAAATTGCGGCGGCTCGTGTGTTTTGGGAGTGGAGCTTTGTGAATGTCATATGGGGCAGTAGCCCAGCCGAGCAACCTGTATTTTGCACTCATTGCTGGAGGGTGGGTGCCGCTCGCATGCCAGTTAGGGCTGCCGGCGGTGAAGACAGGCACTGGGTGTCAGGGCGAGGTTCCGGCGTGGGGCAGGGCTATGGTTAGGTAGGGGGGATATAGGAGTGCCGTTGTCCGCTCTCCAGTGTTGCAGAGGCTTGTCTGTCGTTGGTGGAAACGCCTCACTGCGCTGAACCGGCGGGACCCCCCCCAAAGCAAATCTTGAAGCTGGACCAGCGCCAAAAACCCTGGTTGCCGTGGCAGTCATTTTTTAAATGACTACAAGCAGTTGGTTAAACTTTCCTATCCCATTGGACCCAGGTGCAATAATGGAGATAATCTAGATCCTGTAATCCTGAGATCCAAATAAAATACAATTTTGGTGACTTTTACAAAGTAATCGGTCATTTCATATAATTTTATTATATTGTGCCTTGAATCAGAAGAAACTTATATTTTTTGTGCATTTTTTTTTTTTTTTTTTTGTCAGATGGTGGACAGTAGAGCAAATGTGGTACAGATTTTTTTTTTAAGTAATTACTCAGTTACATGTGTTAATATATGTATGCACTTTATTTTGCATGTTTACAGAGACCCCCATTCAATTTAAGCATTTTCAATTTGAGTATTATAGGTACAGATCACCTGTGGGTAGAGGGCCATTGGAACTATTTTCTGGGAGGGGGTGCTGTGGACTGAGCCTCTAGGGAGGTAAATAAAGCCAAATTAAGAGGCTCAATCATCATCATAAATCATCTCATAAGTAGTGACTGTACACATCTGCTGACCTTATGATGTATTAACCAAAGCAATTAAATGAGTGCTTATTTCATATAGGCACACAAAAAAACACCTGAACAAAAAATGATAGTCTACTAAATCATTTACAATTACAAACAAAGGGGACCAAATCAAACTGTGCACAAGATTTTTCAGCAACTGGCATCTAAAATAATTCAAGAGTCAGCAGCTGTATTGCCTATTTCATAGGACCTCTAATGGTACCATTGTTGATGTCAAAACAAAGCCTTTCAGTAGGCCTACTCTACCCACCAATGCAGGCTATCCCACTTTATCTCAGTCTAATGCTTTGCCAAAAGTGGACCTTCACTCAGTTGTCCTTTATCAGGGTGGGAATATTGATGACATCCAAAATGTCACAAGAACACTCATTATTGCCAAGTGGGTGAGTCTCCTCTGTCATGGTGTCGTTGCGACAGAGATTGAGAGTGACAGGTATAGCTTTATGAGCTTCTGCACCTCCGGCATCATGCTTTGGGTTTGTGGCTGCAGGTCCTGGAGGATGGACATCACATCCTTGATGGCGGTGACCTCTCAGCCTTTGCACATATCTCCCACCATAGCCAACTCCAGGTTTTGCCACTCTGGCTTGCTCTTGATGGCTGACCTGTACACACTGCACACAATGCTGTCACAGTCTGAACTGTATTAAAGCCACTGCCACTCTTTGCATCAGGTGGCTCTACAGGAGCGAGTGCAGCTCTCCCAGGTAAATTTCTGGGCAGGGAATGTGTAATTATCTGGTGGTCTGAAGGACATTGCAACTGCCTTTTGAGTAGCCTCT
Source organism: Gymnothorax javanicus (assembly GCA_029692085.1). Taxonomy (NCBI): domain Eukaryota; kingdom Metazoa; phylum Chordata; class Actinopteri; order Anguilliformes; family Muraenidae; genus Gymnothorax; species Gymnothorax javanicus. Next base: position 106,816,130 of record CM056195.1, read on the forward strand.
GGAAGGAAGGAGAGGAGTGTAGTAGGCCTACTACAGAATGGGGCTCTCTGCTGTGGCCCCTGTTGCTTTCGGCCTACTGGCACAGATCTGTGAGGTACTGCTTGTGCCGTTGTCAAAGTGAAGTTTCGGCATCTCTCTCTCTCTCTGGTGCTTTGCTGGCTCAGAGGGAAGTTTGGAAAAGAAATTGCGAATCCACTTTTAGGGCATTACTGAACAGCTAGCCTAATTTGCCCCCACGTGCTAGCAAACAAGGGCAACCTCTTAATCTACGGATGCATTAACAGTCCAGCCACAAGCAACAGTTTTGACAATGGCACACTAATTAAGCGCAGAAAACATGTTTTTATTTATTCAATGATTACCATTTTACTTGTGGTGAAAAGTCAGACATGGTATATTTATTTATCCTCTATATCACTGTGATGCAACCTCTCTCTTACAACAATATACATGGCAACTCCACCGCTTTTGGTGGTAGACTACCGCTTTCGGGGCCTTTCGTTCTGAAAAAAATGCCCCAAAAGCGGTAGAGTTGGCATGTGTTGAGGATTATAGTTCAATATTTCTCATCATATTCATCAGTAGATCAATTGCCATGTTGAATAACCATAATCAATAATCATAATCGGTATCCATATTATGTATGCAGCAGTAACACCCATGCACACACATATACACATACAAGCAGTTCGCACACACGAGCAGTGCACACAGACACATGCACACACATACACACACAGCACACGTACGTATACACATGCACAGACACACACACATACAAGCAGTTCACACAAACACACACACGCATACAAGCAATTCAATTCACACATGAGCAGCTCACTCACACATAAGCAGCAGGCTTCTGTAGCTTTGATTAGTAAGTGGGCTTCTGTTTAGTTGATTTGAAAACATTATCAGGTGATGCATTTGATTTCTGTAGCTTTGATCAATATTTGTTCAGTAAAATCATTAGTTGTCACTGAAAACATAATCAATTGAATCATTTATGTATCTACTGGTATCCTATTCATCTGGCTGTATTTTTCCTCTCTTGACTGTAATTTTCCAGTCCTTTGTAGTGATGTGCATCCTTATCTTTGCTTGAAGTTCTGAAGGTTAGTGGGCAGTGTTTTGGTTTGCCTGTCCCGTTGTAGCGTGAGAATGAGAAAGCGGAAAGACCATATTTGCAAGATATTTCCTGTGATGACGGTATAAAAACTGGGTATGAAAGGCAAGAAAGCAGAAAGACCATATTTGGAAGATATTTCCTGTGATGAAGGTATAAAAACTAGGTGTGAAAGGCAAGATGTGAGTTCTTGCACAAACAGAACTCGGCTTTATATTTATCAACATGCCACAATAAAGCCTAATTGTCTGAAGAATCTGTCTCTCTCCAATTGCTTGGGGATGGGGGAACCTCATAATCTAAAAATATGTCTGAATGAAAACCACAACACATGTATGCAACAATGTTAAAAAGCACAATAGTGTAGTGAATGCTGAAAGCAGGTACATTTTAGTGTTACACTGGTGTTTTTTAAATAACTTTAGTAGAATAGTTCATGGTGTCACTACATTTACTACAACAATGTAACATGGCCTATGTTAATTCGCAACTGTACTTGCCAGTGCTACAGTTACAACCCATTGTACAGAGATTTGGAGGTTGTAGGCAGTGGATGTTTAAGGGGGAGATAGCAGATCAACAATAAATGCCACATAAAAGTGGTGAACATCATCTGAAAGCCATGAACCTGAAGATTAATTTGAGATGCAGCTTAGCACTGTAAACGACCTGAGAACAGTAATATTTTTCTTTCTGAAGTCCATTTCCATGCTCAACTTTGTCCCATAAGTTGTTGCAAAAATTTTGAAGTGGATACCCTTTGGTACACAAATTTGTTGCTGAATTAGGCATTTTTGTAATATCAAGAATGTTTAAAAATGATCGGAAATCCCTCCAGAATATTACATCAATACACCAAGACCTTCGGAACAACATAGAAAAACCAATGCTGTGATTTGGTTTAAAAAACGTTAGTAATCTAGGAGATTTCTGTATTTTCAGTGATTGGATGGCGAGCACTTCTGTTCTTTATATTGCTGAGAAACCCTCAGCCCCACGGCAACCACGGTAGGAATTTGTGATGGCCCGATATCCAGTTTTGTTCCCAATAAATCTATCAACACATATGCCAAATTTGGTGTTTTTATCACAAAATGAACTATTGTTATATAGAGAGCTATGCCGCCCAACTAATATGATGTATCACAATCAACTTTGCCTGTTTCCGCGAACAGGATCTTTACAGTTGCTATGACAGATGATGATGATGATGATGATGATGATGATGATGATGATAAACTTTATTAAACGTGTCATGCACAATAGAATGCCCAACCCTCAACGGGTTAATATGACACGAAATAAATTAAATGGTTACAGTGGTCGCCGTCGCATTTACACATACATATATATCACATACAAAATTCAAATATCATGATTATACATGCATAGAAATGTCATAAACAGAAATGACAAGTGAACGCTGCCGGGAGCGTATTAGCTCAACCGCCGGATCAATAAACACCCATAAAATGACAATTTGGCACAAGTAAATAAAATCAACCCTAACCATCAACAGCCATTACCCTAAGGACCTTAACCAATGTATTGTCACAAGTTGTGATATAATATTTAGCAAAATAAATGCGTAGATCCTTGCGGAGTTACGCCAGCTTAATTGACGGCTGTTTCCACTATAGCGCCATTGTTCTGCCATTTTCCGACTCCCTGCCAAAATTCTACCCCCCGTCTCGTGAACGCGCTTTCGCTCTACGCTACAGTGCGCAGCTCCACGCCAGGAACGCTGTTTCGCTGTCGCTGCCATCCGACCTCATTGACATAAACGGCGCCAAAGACTAATTATTGTGGGCTTCAAAACATGATAATCCGGATGAATGCATGAAGAAAAAAAAAAAGCAAATAATTAAATCTTGATCTTCCGTAAAACTAATTAGTAAGCTGTTTCTATCGTTTTAATGCATGCTTTTTTGATGACAGTTCTATAGCTTAACGTTGTAAGTTTTGAGATAGAATTTACGCATGAAAGAAGGACGGCTAATTTCACTAAAAGTATCGCTTTTTAATATTTAACCGAATAAACTGAATAGATTGGCAAACTCCAATCGCGGAGTTTTTGAGGACAGTTCTACCTTGGCTAACATTGTAACCTCTAAGGTACAATAAGCTGCATTATTTTAGTAAAGGTATCGCTTTTTAATATTTCACCGAATGACCAGAATAAATTGTCAAGCGCCAATCACGGAAGCAAGACAATTACAGAGATAGAATAGCTAACGTCTGTATGCTGCCTCTGTGCATTTGAATTTGATTAAAATTACTCCGCAATTGGATCCTTTTGTGAGTGCTGGATAACTTTTTACATTAAATAGCTCCCGAAATTAATTTATACCAACAAAAAAGGACATTAGGAAATCATTCGACAGTATACGGGGTGGTACAAAATGTCGGAATCACCTGGATAACGTGATGTCTTGTAATAGTGAGAAGGCTCTCTGCCTTCAAAATTCTGAGTACGATTTCTGCACTGTGCAAAGTGGGCAAGTGACCCATTCTTCAAGGATAGTCTCCCGATTTTAAGAACGAAAGAGGAGATCTGTCGGAATTTAGCACTCCAGAACTGTCCACAGTTTCAATTAAGTTTAGATTCGGTAGTTGTACTGGCCATGGTAATTTGACTTTAACCTTTTGTTCTAAGACTACTTTTTAAAATGTTTTTAGATGTGTGTTTGGAGGCATTATCATGTTGGAATATAAAACATTATTAGGGGACATAAACCAATCCAGATGAACAAAAAGTAAGGTCCAACCATAAATGCCAATTTTGTGAAGGTCACTACTGACTGTTGGAACAGTGGACTCAAACTATGTGCAATATCAACATTAGAGGTACATGTCAAGACAAACAGAGCAGTGAAATTATGTCAGCATGAATATTTCCTTGAGTCATATAGGACCCCCCAATATTTTCTAATTAGAAGAACAGATAGATCCAAGATTCCCAAAATGTAGACAAACACTGCAACTGCACTAAACTGTGGAGACAATAGTGCCAAAATTGAAAATAATATAATTGTGGCATCATTAATTTTCCCATAATTCCACTCCCCCCAGATGTTATTAATGCAATAACTGAAACTACAAAAGACCTTGACTGTAGATGCAAAGGATCAGAAATGGAGGAGGGGGGGGGGGGGGGGGTAAAATATTGGCAACATGAATTTTCACCCTTGCCAAAATTCTACTCCCCCCAGATCTTTTTATTGCAAGCACTGTTGGACTCCATATTTGCTGCAGTTACATATTCCAACATGTAGACTGAAACTACAAAAGAACTTGACTGTAGATGCAAAGGATCAGAAATGGAGGAGGGGGGTAAAATTTTTGGCAACATGAATTTTCACCCTTGCCAAAATTTTTACTCCCCCAGATCTTTTATTGCAAGCACTGTTGGACACTGTTGGTAGACTGAAACTACACTCCATATTTGGAGGAGGGGGGTAAAATTTTGCAATATGTTTTCACATATCCCCCACATGTCCATATTTGCTGCAGTTAGATGTGAAACTACAAAAGAACTTGACTGTAGATGCAAAGGATCAGAAATGGAGGAGGGGGGTAAAATTTTGGCAACATGAATTTTCACCCTTGCCAAAATTCTACTCCCCCCAGATCTTTTTTATTGCAAGCACTGTTGGACTCCATATTTGCTGCAGTTACATATCCCAACATGTAGACTGAAACTACAAAAGAACTTGACTGTAGATGCAAAGGATCAGAAATGGAGGAGGGGGGTAAAATTTGGCAAATGAATTTTTTCACCCTTGCCAAAAATCATGAATTTTTGGACCCATATTTGCTGCAGTTACATATCCCAAATGTCAACTCTAACTACCCCTGTAGATGCAAAGATCTTTTTTTTGCAAGCACTGTTGGTTGGACTCCATATTTGCTGCAGTTACATATCCCAACATGTAGACTGAAACTACAAAAGAACTTGACTGTAGATGCAAAGGATCAGAAATGGAGGAGGGGGGTAAAATTTTGGCAACATGAATTTTCATGAATTTTCCTCCCCCAGATCTTTTTAATGCAAGCACTGCCAAAATTCCACATCCCCCAGATCTTTTTACCAAATAACCTGACTGCAGAATGGACAAGGATGCAATGAATTTTCCTTCCTGCCACTGATGGACTGGTGTACAGATTGGCTGAATGAACAAATCCACAGGTGAAGATGGCAATAATGAAAGAAAGTGACTGCAGAGGCAAAGGTTCAGGAATGATGAGGGGGGGAAATTATGTCAGCATGAGTATTCAGGGCTTACCCCTTGTGAAAATGTCCCACCTGGTACTAGGAAAACATTCCTAATGAAGTGGACAGTAACTATTGAGCAAATATTTTCACAATCCTCATGTGAATTCCTTTGTGTCTCCCCTGCCCTTTGCTGTGGTTACATACATCTCATTACATGGTTATCCTATAAAATGGTCATTTGAACATGAATTTTCATGCCCTCTACTATGTGTGCAAGTTGCTTTTTATTGTTAAGTCAGCATTTTTGTTAAGATCCCAACATGATTGTTTGTGAAAACAATTGTCTTTGTTAAATGCAACATGCACTTTCACTGCAGTCTACTCCCCAGAAATGCAAGCTCTGGTGGACTGATTCACAACAAGCTTCCAGTCCTGATTAGGCCTCAGGATTGGGACCGTGCTCAAGTTAACTCCAGCTTTTAGTCAATGAAGTCAGACCAGTTTAATAGGAACAAGCTTCCAAAGAAAGTAAGCAGGGTCCAGGTTTGGGACCACGAAATTCTCGTTAATTCCTCCATCTTGTGAAAATGTCCCACCTGGTACTAATGGAAAAAACATCTGTTTCTTTGTCCGGTTTGTTTAAGTCAGCATTTTGCGCCAAGATCCCAATCCTTATCCGGTCATTGGGATTGGAGCAAATTCCCCCTCAAGTTACTCCATCCTCCTGTGGAACGGTATGGTGCTGGCAAAAGTCTGCAGCCCCACCTGGCAGTAATCATTGGGACCGTCACTAACCCAGCAATTGACAGACCAGTTTAATAGGAACAAACATCTGAACTATACTGTGCCAGGTTTGGGACCACGTTTCCGTCCTCACCTCCAAGTCCGGGTTCTGTCCCTTTGATCGAAAAAGCTCCCAATTGGTGTTACTGAACTGGACTTTTGGATTGTACACCATCCTCCTGCAAGGGTATTTTGCTGGGTCTGTTAACCTGGTAGATATTTAACCCCAATTCCGAAATAGTTGGGACAAAGTGTAAATTGTGAATAAAATCAAAACCCAATGACTTTCAAATCACACCAGACAGCATTTTATTCAGAATAGAACAGAGATAACATAGCAAATGTTGAAACTGAGAATTTTATCCACAAAAATGAGCTCATTTCAAATTTGATGGCTGCTACAGGTCTCAAAAAAGTTGGGACAGGGGCCTGTTTACCATGGTGTAGCATCCCCCTTCTTTTTAACACAGAGTGGAGGCGTCTGGGCATGGAAGAGACAAGTTTCTTGAGTTTAGCCATTGAATTTGATCCCACTTTGTTTAATACAGGCTTCCAGCTGCTGGAGAGTTTTGGGTCTCCTTTGACAGACTTTTCATTTTATTATGCGCTAAATGTTCTCAATCAGTGAAAGATCAGGACTGCAGGCAGGCTAGTTCAGCACACAGACTCTTCTACTACGGCCATGCTGTTGTAATAGCTGCAGTATGTGGTTTTGCATTGTCCTTCTGAAATACACAAGGCCTTCCTTGGAATAGATGTTGTCTGGAGGGGAGCATATGTTGCTCTAAAACCTTTATATTTTTATTATTTATTTCTTTATTTATAAAGGACAGTGAATATTCATGAACATTATACATGTAAATATGCCAGTTTATAGCTATAGGCTAATTTCCAACCGTAGTCCCTTGGCAGGTTGATGTAAAAAGGAAGGGGAAGGATAGAAAGCTGGACAAAAAAAAACAAAAATACAAAATACAAAAAAAAATACAAAAAAAAGGACAAGTTTATACAATCAGAACGAAACCATATTGGTTTATGTTCAACAGTGCAGAGGCAGAAATGCGAAAAGAACGTGCTGCATAACGACAAAATGCAAAATGCATCTTGATGGTGCAACGTCAAGATATGTATGTACACAATGCCTGGGAAATTACATATAGATAACATATTATAAAGTGTCATATACTTAAATAGATTGTACATTGCCCATAAGAAAAATGTAATATCAATATAGATAATGCAGTAAGGATTGCACATTGCTCTGATATAATTGCTAAAGATTGCACATTGCCCATGGTAATTGCACATAAACCCGGAACAAATAGTATTATAATTGCACATATTTGCACACGTATGATAATTGCACATAAACCCAGAATATAGTAAGGATTGCACATTGCTCTAATATAATTGCTGAAGATTGCACATTGCCTATGGTAATTGCACATAAACCCGGAACAATTAGTATTATAATTGCACATGTATGGTAATTGCACATAAACCCAGAATAATATAGTGAGGATTGCACATTAATATAAATTGCATAATTACTATAAATTGCACGTTGCTCATGATAACTGCACATAAACCCAGAATAGATTGTATGGTAATTGCACATAAACCCGGAATATAGTGAGGATTGCACATTGCTCTAATAGAAATCGTATAATTGCTATAAATTGCACACTGCCCATGGTAATTGCACATAAACCCATGATAAATTATAATTTGTACATCATTAATTGTTACACATTGACCCATGATGTGATCGCATATTGATTAACCATGATCACAGATCTGGTTTTGCTCCAGAAACACCTTTAAATGTCCGAAAATGTTAAAAAAGCTGGGAGTTTCTCTAATTGAGGGAGGTAGGCTGTTCCATAACATACTACCTCTATACGATAGAACATTTTGGCCATATGCAGTTGGTCTAAGAGGTACCTCACAGTCACCTTTAATAGTGGCTCTAGTGACTGAGTGGTGGAAGTGGCTGATTGCCCTCTGTTTGATGAAGTCATTTAGTGGCGGCGGTGCAAGCCCATGCAGGGCTTTGAACATCAGACAAGGTATTTTAAAATTCTTAAAATTTTCAAAACTTACAACTTATAATTAGGAGAATAATTCAATAATGGTATGAGAAATTTTTTTTTTGTCTAGGATTTTAATACATTTTCAACAAAGATTCAATTGGTTTGAGTGCCATGGCTCCAGTAAAGGACCAACTGGTTATACAGTAATCTATATTGAGAATATCATTAGTGAAGGAACATTAAGGTGAGTGTATCATTTAGAGATGTCCTTATCTGTTGAAAAAAAGACTCAGATTAAATCTGATGGTAAATGATTTTTTTGATGGTGGCGGGATCCTAAAAAGATAGTGTCGTGTCCAAAATTTGTGACCCCAAGGTATTTTAACTCTTTGAACTTTCCAATTTAGTTGTGGTTAGTCTTCCCCAGGAATACCTTAGAGTGAGTTATTTTAGCTGCATAACGGAAAAAAAAATCATACACATGGTTTTTTTTAGTATTTAACAGCAAACATGATCTCTTAAGTCCCTGTACATGGGCCATCGAGATGTTTCCAGGAAGCTTCATCCACATTTTTTGATGATGTTAAAACAACCGTGTCGATTTGTTTGCTGACGTTTCATATGTTTGGAAGATTATTGATGTATTAAGAAAATAAAAATTCCAAGAACAGAACCTTTTTTTTTGCCTACTGAACTTTCCAAGTGTGGGATTTGACACTTGACCACTACACACTGTCTTCTGTTGATAGATAAGATGTCATCCATTTGATAGCTTTTTATAGAAAAATTTAAAGCTGATGTGAGCTTGGCCAGTAGAACTTCCTTCAGGTGGTTTTCTTGTCAAATGCCTTTTTTAGATCTAAAAAACAGCGCCAACACAGTTATTCTTGTCCAGAAAGCACTTTATCTTTTTTTTTAGAAACATGGCAACAGCGGTTTCTGTGGAGTGGTGGGTATGGAACCCAAATTGCATGTGGTGTAAAAATTATGGCAAATTTGCAAATGGTCTTGTAGTTTTTGACAACCCATTTTTCAATTAAATTGGATATGATTTGGCAAGATACTGATTGGCCTATAGTTTTATTCATCTGTTTTACACCCAGATTTGTATATTGGCCTGACCATAGCTACCTTCCAAGATTCAGAACAACACAGTTTTTAATAGATAGATTAATTAATCGTGTGGTTGGGTACACCACCCTCTTTATATATTTTCAAAAAATGTATATCTAGTTTGTACTCATCCTTAGCTTTCGAGTTATTCAGTTCACTGATAATACTAGATACTTCAAATTCTTTTTTTTGCCTCTTTAATAATAAAAAACAGGCTGAGTGTAATCAATAGGACAATATTCACACCTAGGTGATAAAAAAGAGCTGTGAAATATCTGAAACTAATTTTATAAATGAGTTATTAAACTCCATAGCCAAGGTGGCGGGATTTTTCACCAGCTGGTTGTTAATGTTAAGCTCTAATTCTTTGTTTTGTTTAATTTGTCTGCCAGTTAATTTGTTTATGCTCTGCCAAATTTTTCTCCCATTTCCTTTAGCTTTTTCCATAACGGAAATAAAAATATTTTATACCTCTCAGCATTCATGGTGCTTTTTAAAACATACACGTGTCCCACACCATATGCACTAATGCATCCCCATACCATCAGAGATGCTGGCTTTTGAACTGAACGCTGATAACAGGAGGGGTGGTCTTTCTCTTCAGCCCGGAGGACACAACACCCATGATTTCCAACAAGAATGTCAAATTTGGACTCATCTGACCACAGGACATGTTTACCACAGTCCATTTTAATTGAGCCTCACCCAAGAACACGGCAGCACTTCAGGATCATGCTGAACAATGGCTTCCCTTTTTGCAGGATAGCGTTTTATGGCATCTATGGATGGCCCGGCAGACTGTGTTTACAGACAGTGGTTTCTTTAAGTATTCCTGGGCCCATTTAGTAATGTCAATGACAGAATCATGCCAGTGAGTGATGCATTGAAAAGATGAGGGGAGTGGAATTACGGACATCCAGTAAAGATCTTCATGCCTTGTCCCTTAGGCACAGAGGTTTTTCCAGTTTCTCTGAATCTTTTGATGATGTTATGCACTGTCGATGATGAGACCTTCAAAGCCTTTGCGATATGACGTTGAGGAACATTGTTTTTAAAGTATTCCACATTATTTTACACAAGCCTTCACAGGATGGAGAGCCTCTGGCCATCTTTACTTCTGAGAGACTCAGCCTCTCTAAGACATCCCTTTTATAGCCAATTATGTTACAGACCTGATGCCAAGTTAATGTAATTACCTGCTAAATGGTCCTTCAGCTGATTTTCTAATATATTAATAGTTTTTTCAGCCCTTTTTTGCCTGTGTCCCAACTTTTTTGAGACGTGTAGCAGCCATCAAATTTGAAATGAGCTCATTTTGTGCATAAAAATGTAAGATTTCTCAGTTTCAACATTTGCTATGTTATCTCTGTTCTATTCTGAATAAAATGCTGTCTGGTGTGATTTGAAAGTCAATGGGTTTTGATTTTATTCACAATTTACCATTTCGATCCTTTGCGATTTACAATTGGGTTGTATATCTTTTCAGGGTACAGCCCAGAAAATCAACTGCAGAGGCAGTGTACAATCCAACAAGTAGTTCAGTAAAAAGATCTGATACCGAGGGGACTGAACCCCGGAGAAATAGGTGAAAACGGAAACCCGGTAATAATAGCACAGTATAGTTCAGATGTTGTAGACTACAGTCAGGGCTGTCAATTGCTGGCCAGTGACTTCCATGATTAACTGCAGCAGGTTAAGTGCAGACTTTGCCAGCACCATACTGATCCACAGGAGGATGGAGTAACTTGAGGGGAAAATCTGCTCCAATCCCAATGACCGGATAAGGATTGGGAAATTTTTGGAAACCGGGTGAAAATTCTTTTTCCAACAAACCGACAAAAGAAACAGACTTGGAGGAATTAACGAGAACGTGGTCCCAAACCTGGACCCTGCTTAGGCTTTTTGAAGCTTGTTCCTATTAAACTGGTCTGACGAATTGACTAAAGCTGGGTTAACATTTCTGATCCTTCCCAATCTGAGGCCTAGTTAAGGGCTGGAAGCTTGTTTCAGTCTAGATGTTTCGGAATAGGCTGCAGCAAATGCATGTTGTTTAACAAAGACAATTGTTTTCAAAACAATCATGACGGGGATCTTGGCAAAATGCTGACTTAACAATCCAAAACTTGCACACATAGTAGAGGGCATGAATTCCTGCCAAATGACCTTTATAGGATAACCATTTGAGATACAGTCAAGGGCAGGGGTACACATAAGGAATTGACATGAGGATTGTGAAAATATCAGCAAAGTTACTGTAGTTCATTAGGAATGTTTTCCTAGTACCAGGTGGGGGTTTTCACAAGATCGCTAAGCCCTGAATACTCATGCTGATATGTCCCCCCAATTCCTGAACTGCTGCCTCTGCAGTCATGTTGATTCAAATTTTATTAAAAAGATAGGGGAGAGGAATTATGGCAGGAAGGAAAATCCATTTCTGATCCTTTGCATCTACAGTCAAGTTCTTTGGTAGTTGTCAGTCTACATGATGGAATATGTAACTGCAGCAAATCTGGAGTCCAACAGTGCTTGCATTAAAAAGATCTGGGGATTAGAATTTTGGCAGGAAGGAAAATTCATGTTGCCAAAATTTTACCCCCTCCTCCATTTCTGATCCTTTGCATCTACAGTCAAGTTCTTTTGTAGTTTCAGTCTACATGTTGGGAATATGTAACTGCAGCAAATATGGAGTCCAACAGTGCTTTGCAATAAAAGATCTGGGGGATATGTAACTGCAGTAAATAAATTTTGGCAAGGGTGAAAATTCATGTTGCCAAAATTTTACCCCCCCTCCTCCATTTCTGATCCTTTGCATCTACAGTCAAGTTCTTTTGTAGTTTCAGTCTACATGTTGGGATATGTAACTGCAGCAAATATGGAGTCCAACAGTGCTTGCAATAAAAAGATCTGGGGGAGTAGATTTTTGTCAAGGGTGAAAATTCATGTTGCCAAAAAAGATTTTACCCCCCCCCTCCTCCATTTCTGATCCTTTGCATCTACAGTCAAGTTCTTTTGTAGTTTCAGTCTATTGCATTAATAACATCTGGGGGGAGTGGAATTATGGGAAAATTAATGATGCCACAATTATATTATTTTTTTTTGGCAATTTTGGCACTATTGTCTCCACAGTTTAGTGCAGTTGCAGTGTTTGTCTACATTTTGGGGAATCTTGGATCTATCTGTTCTTCTAATGAGAAAATATTGGGGGTCCTATATGACTCAAGGAAATATTCATGCTGACATAATTTCACTGCTCTGTTTGTCTTGACATGTGCCTCTAATGTTGATATTGCACATAGTTTGAGTCCACTGTTCAAACAGTCAGTAGTGACCTTCACAAAATTGGTATTTATGGTTGGACCTTACTTTTTGTTCATCTGGATTGGTTTATGTCCCCTAATAATGTTTTATATTCCAACATGATAATGCCTCCAAACGCACAGCTAAAAACATTTTAAAAAGTATTCTTAGAACACAAGGTTAAAGTCAAATTACCATGGCCAGTACAACTACCGAATCTAAACTTAATTGGAACTGCGGACAGTTCTGGAGCGCTAAATTCGACAGATCTCCTCTTTTCGTTCTTAAAATCGGGAGACTATTCTTGAAGAATGGGTCACTTGCCCACTTTGCACAGTGCAGAAATCGTACTCAGAATTTTGAAGGCAGAGAGCGGACCTTCTCACTATTACAAGACATCACGTTATGCAGGTGATTCCGACATTTTGTACACCCCCGTATACTGTCGAATGATTTCCTAATGTCCTTTTTTGTTGGTATAGATTAATTTCGTGAGCTATTTAATGTAAAAAGTTAACCAGCATTCACAAAAGGATCCAATTGTGGAGTAATTTTAATCAAATTCAAATGCACAGAGGCAGCATACAGACGTTAGCTATTCTACCTCTGTAATGTCTTGCTTCCGTGATTGGCGCTTGTGAATTTATTCTGGTCATTCGGTGAAATATTAAAAAGCGATTCCTTTACTAAAATAATGCAGCTTATTTTACCTCAGAGGTTACAATGTTAGCTAAGGTAGAACTGTCCTCAAAAACTCCGCGATTGGAGCTTGCCAATTTATTCAGTTTATTCGGTTAAATATTAAAAAGCGATACTTTTAGTGAAATTAGCCGTCCTTCTTTCATGCGTAAATTCCACCTCAAAACTTACAACGTTAAGCTATAGAACTGTCGTCAAAAAAAGCATGCATTAAAACGATAGAAATAGCTTTATAATTAGTTTTACGGAAGATCAAGATTTAATTATTTGCTTTTTTTCCTTCATGCATTCATCCGGATTATCATGTTTTGAAGCCCATAATAATTAGTCTTTGGCGCCGTTTATGTCAATTAAGTCGGATGGCAGCGACAGCGAAACAGCGTTTCTGGCGTAGAGCTGCGCACTGTAGCGTAGAGCAAAAGCGCGTTCACGAGACGGGGGGTAGAATTTTGGCAGGGAGTCGAAAAATGGCACAGAGCGTATTAGCTCTACCGCCGGATCAATAAACACTCATAAAATGACAATTTGCCACAAGTAAATGAAATCAACGCTAACCATCGACAGCCATTACCCTAAGGATCTTAATGTCACAAGTTGTGATATAATATTTAGAATAATAAATGCGTAGATCCCTGCGGAGTTACGCCAGCTTAAATGACGGTTGTTTCCACTGTAGCGCCGTCCTTAACAGCACAAAACACTTAACGTTACTAATATAAGAAAGCACAATAATTTAAACAGCAATACAGACAGACTAATTAACGTACTTATAACATTAAAGGTGCTTCGGTGACATTTACACACCTGCAAGAATAAACGACAAAAATCGGAGGCAATTTTATCCTGATAAAAATAATTTATAACTTAATAACTAATATTAAGTTATAAAACTGCAATCCAAATGTTTTATTTTCATAAGCTGCACAATAACGGAAGAAAATGGCAATAAGAAAGAAGAGGTTCCTCATTATGTTAAATAGTGGTTGGAAAACCCCCAGGCTTACAGAAATGATTTAACCCTACTGCTCAGGAGCCAATGGGAACTTAGGACTCTCAGCCGTTCAAACTCGGCAAGTGGCCAAAGGGCTCACAATCACGTGAAATTAATATTCTCTACGTGTTGTTTACGTGTTGTCTACGTGTTATCAACACGTTAACAACACGTTAACAACGCGTGAAAAATTGACGCGTTGTCTACGTGTTGTTAACGTGTTGTTTACGAGTTAGAATTCGCGTGTATTTGACCTGGATGGCGTTCCATATCCCTCAGTAAGTGAACGTGTTAACAGAGTCAATGTGAACCTCAGGCCAGGGCTGAATCGTGACCTGAATGACGGATCCTTTGGCTGTTTATTGGAGTCGGAGAACAAAGCACTATGCAGTCAGGGCTCCTGCTAAGCACTGAACGAGTCAGTGAACGAATTTTTTGAGCGAAACATTTTAATGAACTGGTTCTTGGATTCAGTACAGTCAAACGAACTGCCGTTCCCATCACTAGTCGAAGTAAGTCGTGTCTCTTACGCCTAAATACTTTGAATTGTCTCCCTCTGCAGCTGCTGGGAAGGAAATGCGGCAGGTCCACAGTGCATTTACAGAGGGCTCGGCTCCGAGCAGTAGTAATTTCAAAGGACAGTAAAATTGTCCAGTCATATTTCCCTTATGAATGGGAGGGCTTTGTTATCGCTAATATTATGACAGGTTCCGCCCGCTGTCCCCCAGGCGAATCACAAGCTAGAGAAATTAAAAAAATAAAAATAAAAATCGGCGGTAAACAACCTAGCGAGTTAACCTGAGTTGTTGATTCGTGATAGCTGTGAATATCGTTTCGAGTTTATGAAGAACGTTTTCTAGACTAATATTCAATGAGAAGTTGGAGTCGATCAGCATGGGAAAACCTACACCAGACCTTGATTTGATGCAAAAAAAAAAAAAAAAAAAGGCTTTTGGGAGAGATTTCAACACCAGCAATTATGTGCGATACCCATGGATGAAGGAGGAAAATCTGTATTGCTGGGATTGGGTCCTGGGCCAAAACTGGACTCTCTGAGCGGGTGAAAAAGGCAATTTAATGATCATGAAACGGTAAGCTATTTATAGGGCTCTGTGCTCAGTGATTTTTGTATTTTTGCCGTCGCTGCCAATGTTTTGTGTATGTTACAAAATTTATTTGGGAAAAAAAAAATTATACGGCATCGCTGAGATGGTGAAATCGATTAACCAGCAACACAGCAGGATGCTTCCACCCAAATTAACTTTACAGGGGAGACGGAATGAAACTTTTAGCATCTGAAATAATTTTTGTGACCTCACGGTTGCGTAAGAACACAGCGTTAATTATTCATTAATTAGATCCTCCTGACTCCTTCGGCGTGTGATACTTATTGTTTACAAAAATTGACGTCATATTCAGCCATACGCATTAGCGTGGTTGGCAAGAACAAGTGTAAATCAATGCAACAAAACAGGGGAAGTATGGCATCCTGCAGTTGTGGAACCGATTCGGCAGTCTCTGAATATGTACAAAACCATGACAGCACCGCAAAGGCAAGATATTTCTCTTAGCTTAAGTGCAACGAAGGTCCGTGTAGGCTTCCGGATTTTTACAAGCTGAAAGGTTGGAGGAACGACACCTCTTTGGGTCTGGGTCGGCTGGATCATCACTTGATTTTCCTACATCGAACAGAAATTCAACATTTGTTGATCAGCATTGATCAGTGAAAGTAATTCACAGTCGTACGTTTACCAGAACGATTTTAAAAAGGGGCGCCAATATATTTTGGGGGTTTTATTCGTGATAAGGGGGTCTAGAATTTATGATTAATATTTAATATCGCGAATGCATATACTGCGCATTCCCTAGCCACCTGGTGTGTCATCAGTAACAAGGCTGCCGCCGTTACAGCTGCAATAGAGATTAAACTGGTGATTATCTTGTATCTTAATTCATGTTACAGCACTTTGGTCAACTGAGGTTGTTTTAAATGTGCTATATAACCTTTGATTGATTGATTGATAAACTCTAAATTTTCTTGACTGGATGTATGATGGACGTTTTTACACACTCGAATGTTTCTCTGGGTACCCAATATTCAAGCCGAAAAAGTACTGATCTTGGTCGATACTGATGAAGGTTGAAAACGGAATTCTTTCCAATACTAATATCCGAACTGTCACTTAAATACTCGCTATCGGAAAGTAAGGAACCTATCGAATTACCCAACACAAAAAAGATAATTCCCTTGCCATGACCGAATAATAAAATGCGAAAACTTAGCAAAATGTCATGGTAGAAATGATGGAAAATAACTTGGGACTGACACGACAGAAAGTGAATGGTACAAACTAGGGATGTGAATCTCCACCACTGAGCCGATTCGATATGCATCTCGATACGCTGCCAGCGATACGATACATTAACGATACAGTGAAGCCCCTTGCCGATACGATGCGATACGATTCACCCTTGTTCAGGATTAGATGCGATCCGGTTCGATACGATTCGATTCAGCACTATGCAAATAATTTATAAGCCCACATTTGGTTTCTTTCCTCAACCAGCACAATTATTCTTTCCTCTCTCTTTCCTTGTCAGGGATGTATTCAATACTTGATTGTTTTCTATTACCCAAACCAATAAATTCAATAAAATAAAAATGCAATTCAATATGGTACAGACAGAGGTAAACGCAATTTATTTCTTATTTAGGCACAAAAACGTAATTTCAAGATTAATCAATATTATAACAATATAAACTGCGCAAGCCGCATGCAGCTTGACGTTCGCTCCAGATGAGAGGGAGAAAACGCCTGTGATCTGTCGCTGTCTGACTGAACAGCCTCATGGAAATTATATTTTACAATTCTTCATATTATAAACTAACGAAATTCGTTAAGGCAAGTAGTTTGGTGCTTTCATAGTCATGGTTTTGAGCTCAGATAGATTCCATAATCTGCTCGCATTCAGACGCTGCGGGTTGCCGGCACGATGTGTGCTGCGGTGTCAGACTGTCGGCTAAATAAAGTCAGCGATCACTCAAAGTTAAAAGGCAAAGTTATAAAACGCATCCACTCACTGGGTGGGAGGTTTCAGATGGATTCAGGAGATTTTTCTTTATTCAATGAGAGCCCCATTTCACTAAAGCCCGCTGCATCTCTGTCTGAAGTGTTTTGCATAAAGTATGAATCCAGTGTTCTTGTAGTTTTGAGCTTTCACCTGGAGTTTTGTCTGAGATTTTAAATGTTGCAGTGAGCCGACTGTTGAGCCTCAGCTTGCGCATTTGATCCCTCCCTCAGACAGCGCAGCGCGTCCTCATTAAATATTTTGAAGTAGGCTATTATGAAGTATTTCCACTCAGGGCTGATGTCAAAAATCGTGTTGTGTTAGTCTAATTCAGATTATAGACCCACAAGTTACTTAACTAACTGCGTTAACGGTCAGAAGTGTTTGAATTCAGGGCGTTTTGTGATTGTTAATCAATTAAGGCCGATGTTAATCGCACTTAAACGTGTGGCCAGTGCTGAATTTTTTTCTTGCCACACTTACTCGCTGCGCCAGTTGATGACCATTCCAGTTTTTAGAAAGTACCGCTTAAAATAGCCTACGTTTGGCCAAGAAAAAAATTTTACCTTTGGACACACTTATTTTAAGTGTGGGCGCGTTGGAGCAATGTGCATCTTGGCCACACTTATAAGTGCGCCTAACGCTAATTTCGATCAATTTTTGTGCTTGGACGATTTAAATAAGTGTGAATAGTCAGTTCGATTAAGTTAAAGTATTCTCTTCCCTGCATGCATACACACACACAGCTGAATATGTTTTGAGAAAGTAAAATAGGCCTACATATTTTCTAAATATATTCCATTATCTTATGAATATTTTTTAAATGTTTTTTTTCCCGGTTTCGTTTTTCTATTTCCGGAAACGGAAATGGTTTGAGGTCAAATCCGGAATCCCATTTCCCGGATTAAACCCTACATTCAGGGCGCCTCGAAACACCTGAGCCAGGGGAAAAACTTGAAATAATCGTAAACCACGTTTTTACCGATACAGGGGCGTTAGGAACGATACACTGCGAATCAGTTGGCATTTGTGACCGATATAACACTGAAGCTACCGATGCAGTCGCATCGCAAACGTTTGTATCGGACCACCGATACGCACCGGTGAATCTCTCCATCCCTAGTACAAACACGCGAGTGGGTCAACGGCATCCAGTTCTTGCATCGAATTGCATCAATCCAAGCAGATTTTTTCGGTTCTCGATCAGGAAACGTATTCCTGAACCCTTCACGAAACGGTTTGTGCAGTTAATAATGCTGCAACTGACTGGCATTATGACAAAAAGTGGAAGACAACTTTACTTCACCTATAAAATCAATTGTCATGTTTTGGCTTTTTGCCAACCACGGTAGTCAACAAACTATGTGACCAGGTTCGTGACATCACGAGAAGTATCTCTCCGGTACGTTCAATAAAATTTCTGGCTAGAACCCTGATATGTGAGGAAAACAAAATGGAGCCCAGGATTTCCCATGACCACTTGCTGCCTGTAAGCCCCTCCCACCAGAAAGCCGGGCAGATAAAAACAGTGGTCAACCAGCTTTTCTTTCTCTTGGCACTTGGCTCTTTGGACTCTCTCTTTTGGCTCTGCTCTCCCCCCTTGGTGAGGCTCCTGGACCCCTGGGGACTGCTCAGGTTGGGTTACTCCTACCCCACCTCTTGGTCTCTCTCTCTCCTCCGTAGCCCTGCACAGCCATGCTGAAGCATCAGCCATGCTACCAGGAGTAGAGCAAGCCTAGGAAGCAACAGCTTTCTTTTGAGGAGCGGCCAGCCTCCCTCCTCTTTACACAGCAATTACACGGACCTTTGCAGCACCAGAACCACTCTTTCTAGCCGGATCAGCATCGTCCACAATCGGATCCTCCACCAAGCAGCAACTACCAAACCTCCTTCCTCTACTAAGGACTGGTAACGACTGGGCATCCAACCTTCTTTTAAGAAAGACCAACTGTGTGTATTTGTAAAATGATAGTTGTTGTGATTGTTTTTAGGATTGTGTTTTAGTAGGTGTGGATGGTATTAATGTGTAGCAGACAGGGTCTTGCATGTAAATAACTTCCTGTATACTAACTCGGCACCTTTCCTGTGCTAAACACTCACATCTCTTCATTTTAACTTAATACATACACAACACAACATTTAAAGTCATTTAAACTGACTTTAAACACTCTTTCTTGAACTTTCCTGTGTTGCAAAGACTTGGTCTTTGTTACAGTAGGGTTGCCCTTCCCCACTTCCACATGGTCAGCAAGGCTTCTCCACTCACACCTTAGATCATCCCTTTGTTCTCTCTCACCCACATACGCACACACACACCTCCTTCATTGTGCATATAGTGTTAGTGTTTAGTGTAGTTTAGATTGCGTGTTTCATTTGTTTCATTTAAATAAATATTCCTTGAAGACACATGCTGTGGTTATTAATGTTGTACAAGAGTGAATGAAATTGCCAACCTCTTCTATGTAGAACTCCAAATCCCTCAATCTAACTATTGATTGGGTAAGTTGGTGACAATTATTAATTTAATTATTAATCAATTTCCATATTAATAGCTTAGTGGATATTGAGACTGAGGTTTTATTAATTGGCTATCGTTTCCCTTCTCTGAGGAAGGGTGGTGCCCCGAGGTATTAATATTACAATATCATATACTTTTTTGATAGTCAAATTAATAATACGATTAGGCAAATTGCCTCAACTCATGGTGTCCACTTGTGAGATGTAACCCCAACAGCCGGCACTCTTATGTGATGTGCCATTGCACTCACAACAACGTTGCCACTGCTTGGGCATTATCACCACAAAGGTGCCACCATTCGAGGCATTACCCCAACATTGGTGCCCTGTGCGAGGCATTACCCCAACATTGGTGCCCCGTGTGAGGATAGTCCTGTTGGCATTTTGTTCATAATTGTACAATATTAATATAACATTTAGCATAACTTTGGCCAGTCCAAAATCTTTAAGATTTCACTTGCCAAACGTCTTTGCGTTCACCCTTTTCAGTCTACTACAGGTGTTGACATCCAGCTGAACTTCCAAACAGGTACATTGTGGTGAATATTATTTTATTTAAGTGAACAAATAATTTGTGAGAGATTTTGAGTTGTGAACTAGTCTTTTAAGTCCCAGCAGTTACACTGAGGATTGCTATTGCTGCTGGTGTATACAGGTCAATCTACTCTATAGTAACTTGTAACAAGAGTCGGTTCAGCATTTGAATGCCACGCATTCAATGAAATTTTATCCTGCTGTCATTTGTTGTAAATTAAGAGCTCCATTTTTATCCCCCCGGCATAAAATGCGGGGGGATATAGGCATCGCCTTGTCCCTCTGTCTGGCCGTCCGCCCGTCTGTCTGTCCATTCGTCCGTCCGTCATTATTTTGTTTCCGGAGCAGAACTTGGAAACTATGCAAGATATCAGCACCAAACTTTGTACATATATTCTATGTATAGTCTAGATGTGCCTTTTGCTACTTTGGAAACTTCAGGATTACTATTTTTGCCATTTCCATGGAAACGAATCTAAACTTAGTGCACATCAGGCCTAGTTAGTTTCCGGAGCAGAACTCAAAAACCGTTCAATATATCTTACTGAAACTATGCATGTGTATTACTCACATACAGAAGTGGTGCCTTTTGATATTTTCAGATTTCTAAAAATCTTATTTTTTTCGTTTCCATGGAAACCAGTTGCATTTGGACTCTGTGCAGAGATAGGTTCGTTTCCGGAGCACAACTCAAAAACCGTTCATTATATCTTTCTGAAACTTTGCATGTGTATTACCCACATACTGAAGTGGCGCCTTTTGATATTTTCAGATTTCTGAAAAAAAATTTTCTTTCGTTTCCATGGAAACGAGTTGGATTTGGACTCTGTAGAGAGATAGGGCCGTTTCCGGAGCAGAACTCAAAAACTGTTCAATATATCTTTCTGAAACTTTGTATGTGCATTACCGAAGTACTGAAGTGGTGCCTTTTCATATTTTCAAATTTCTGAAATTATTATTTATTTCCTTTCCATGGAAGGGACATGGATTTGGACTCAGTCGCAGGGCTGGGTTTGTTTCCGGAGCAGAACTAAAACACTGTTCATTACTGACTCTTGTTTTATTATTGTGAAGGTGCGTTTAGGAACCACTCGCGAGAGCAGGCATTCCAAAAATCGTATGCCTTTATTGAGAGCAGGGTCAGGACCAGAAGACACAAGAATTGCCAAGCCAAAAACGAAGTTCAAAAAGCAAAGTCGACTAGACAGGCCAGGGTCAAAACCAGTAAAGCAGAAGTGCGACAGTACATAGACAGCAGGCCAAAATCTTAGTCGAAATCCAGAACAGAGGGTCATACACAGGGCATCCAAAAGAGTAAACGTGGTCGTACAGAAAATAGGTCAAAAATCCAAAAAGACAAAAACAAGAACAGAAGGGCTTAGGCAAAATCAAGGTCGGGCGAAACACTCGTGGAGAAACAAAAATCGATTGGCATACAAGAAGCTCTGCACAAAGGAAAATTGATCAACGTTCTGACAAGGGCTGAAAAGCAGTGAAGATTCTAAATAGACACAAGGGAAGTCACATGCTATGCAGGGAACAGGTGAATTGGATAAGACTAATTACAGAGGTAAGCACACATGGGGAAGTCCTAAACCACAACAATTGGCAAAAGCCAAGACACGGACGGGATCCACGCAGACAACCTATGACAGGTAAACAGCTCCGTTCAAGGAGTTCTAAGTGCTCAGACAATGGGCTCTAAATTCGTAGACCAGGCGCAGGCGCAGCGAATGGGGGGTGCGCCGCGCCAACGGGGTGTGTCCAGGCATGTGTTGCAATTTCTTGCCCGGGCGAAGCCTGGCGCAGTACTCCTCTGTCCCGCCTCGGTCCCTCCTGCCGCGCAAGTGGCAAAGAGGGAGGAGAGAAGGCGGTCTGGGTATAACACAGCGATTCAAATCTTCACCAATCAAATGAGCTCCTCTCCTCACCTTTTAAGGTGTTGGAATATAGAAGCCTCCGTCCTATATCTGCATGATGCGTTAATGTTGCATTTTACTTTGCTGCTTCAGGCATGTTTTCTTTACCGCCACGCTTATATTAAGTATTGCCGAATATGAGATAGCTGGCTAGCTAGGGCATTCATAATTATTACCATTAGCGCACTTGAATGGAATTTCAAAACGAAACTACGCCAGATCATTCATACTTATGAAGTTGGAATGAAATACGGCGGTTGCTCATTTATTTCTTCTGCCTGCATCATTGGGAAGAAAAAACGATGGGTAGCGTGGTTCCTATTATTACACCCTATTGCTGCTTAAAATTTTGGGATTAACATGCATGGACAACAATGCAAGATAATGCTACACATTTATTTTCAATATGTGATCTTAACTCAGTTCGAGATCATAGCAATCAGGCTGTATTCCTTTTCCCCACTAAAAACGATAAAACCTAAGTGACAATAATAGTAGCCTAGTATTAAGCAGCTATGCATACTGGACGCTAAACGAGTTTTTTTTCGACGACAGATTCACGGTTGAACGCAGTGTCTACGTGTCCCAAAGTCTGACAGGGATTTAATATATCTCCGTGTCCCACAGTAGGATGGTTTCAACATAACTCCGTGTCCCACAGTCGATTATTGTTTATAATTTCTTCAAATCTACTGAATGTTTTAGATATTAAACGTGAATGTTTTGATAAGAGGGCTCAGTTCTTCAAGATGAGTACCGAAAATTTCAATCAATGTTTCTGTTTAAGCTCTGCTCAATGAAGTGAGTCGACATTGGCGCGGGACAATGTACAATGCCTGTCGGACATTAAATGCAAAATACCAGTGTCTGACAGCCAAAAAAAAAAAAAAAAAAAAAGGACGATTAGAACAGATTGATAACGAAATAAAGAATAAAAAGAAACATTTTAACAACAAACAGAATATCCAGTGAACACTGCGATTTATTTATTTGCGGGCCATCTTTCTGGATGCTCTGTTTGTTGGTGATATATTTTTATTCTTTATTTCGTTATAAATCTGTTCTCATACCAATACTTTTACTTTTTGCTGGCTGCCGGACATGGAGGATTTTGCATTTCGCCTCGGACAGTCTTGATTGTGCATGCAATAATTTATTCACACTGTCAATGGTCATGGAATTGATTTGCTCACTGACTACAGGCACTATTTTATCTCTGGTGTGGAAATAAAGCGTGAATCTGTTCGATCCATCTGACTAATTTTCAAAAGAGAGACCGAATAAAGACTGTTGTCTCTCTTCAACGGAAGAAAACACGAATAAAAAGACCAAGAAAAGTCGATAGCTATCAATTTGCATTTTGTGAAGGTCGAACACAAACATGGCCAAGTTTGATCGTCTAATAATTGCTGGAATACTCGAAAAATTAGAACTTTATGACTTTCGGACACGGAGCGCCTTTTCGCGGTTTTTTGCATTGACTTTGACTGTAATCAGTCAGTCGAAAAAATTCGTTTCAAGTCCAGTGTGCAAAAGCTTTACTGAGCATAGAACGTAAGCATTATATATATATATATATATATATATATATATATATATATATATATATATACACACACACATACATATAGGCAGTTTGTGGTTGGCTGAGAAAGATGTGAAGTCGTTAGTTTGCATCACAGATTCAACTGCGTTGATTAAGCCAGGTGGAGTTTCCATTACGCTGCCAACCGCCTTTAACCTGACATCAGAACACTTGATATAGATACTATAATTTATGTCCTGATTCAGATAGTTACATTAAATAGTGGTTGCTGTAATTATTTATTGCATTGAAATATGCCTGACATTCTGAAACCTGCCTGTGAGGTTTCGGTGGCGATGACGCACTGTGCGCCGGTCAGCCAAATTACGCTGCACAGAAAGTAAACCAGGTTGGAGCTGGCGAGCTTTCTGAACTTCAGCGAAGACTTTTTCTCGAAATTGTCACTGCGTCTTGATGAATATGTGACACCTCCCCTACTACGCCGCCACACCCATCTCGGCGCACGTCTGTCTACCAAATTGCCAAAGTGGCTGCGCATGGTGTTGCACAGGACGAAATTACCACTGCGTGGGCTGCGCCACGCTACGCCACGCTGCGCCACCCTGCGCTGCGCCAAGAAATTAGAGCCCAATGAGTGCAGGAAAGCAATTAAGCACGTGCAAGAGATCTCGCGGAAAACGCAGGGAGAGGCAGAAGTGTTCATTAGTAAGTTAGTAATATATACATGGATTAGTTGAGTTAGTAGACTATGATACACAATATAATTGTTAGTATTATTAGTAATCTAGGAAAGCAAAAGGCGAAGGAAGTAAACGAGTTGAAGTAATAATATGAAACACCAGAAACCATTGAAATCACCCGAAGCAGGTAAGCACACAGACTGGGAAGACGGACTGAACCAACTGATCACAAGACAGGGGAGGACAAGTTCAATGAGACCTAGAATGGCAGGCACAGAAAACCGGAATATACAATAACCAAAAAGAATAAAGGAAAGACATAACCATAAACATAAAGCATGACATCAAACACAGAACCATGACAATTATTGCCTTTGTCAACATGTGCTTCATAGTCTTTGGTAGATGTTGCCAGTACATACTTCCAGATAATTCCAGAGGAAAATCACCTCAACATTCTTGTTTGAATTTCTTTGAAGGTGTCGGATGGACTTTCGCAAATAATCAGGGGCTGGGGGGATATGTCATCTTCTGATGACTCTTGTTAATTAAGACACAGTGCACCCACGGTCCTGTGTGATAGAGAGAGTTAATATGCTGTCACTGCCATGCATTTCAGCCTTATCTGACAATAGAGCCCAAGATTTAATCACAGCGTGCAATCAGCCCTGTGAAAGTTTTGAACCTAGCTGCGCAACCACGTGCATTGGCTTAAGCAAGTTCCAAGATACAATTCCCTAACTGTAGCTCCCTGTTTCAGTTAGTGTATTTTATTGCAAGTTTGTAAGCAAACTGCATTTTTCTTGTTGTGCCCACTGTTACCACTAGTTGGTGCTGTAGCTATCTGCCCACAGAAGCTATATTTACAGTGTAGGCCCCAGTGATTGGCTAAATCTAGTTTACTTCCCCAGTCACACATTCAGGTGTGCTAGCGTTGCACCATAGCCAAATAAATTTGTTTTGTCGTATTAAACAACTCTTAAGTTATCCTTCATCTTTTAGTTCCAACAATGGAGAACCCCTGTGTAGAGCAGCTCATTTCTTCTGTAGCACAGAGCCCGAAGCCTGGCTATCCTGAGTTCATCAGTACACTGAATTTCAGGGAGTGTGACAAAGAAATAGACTCTCTATTCAACAACAGGTGCGATGCTCAGAACGCATCCAAAGGCCCATTGTTGAGATGACTGCTGTCGATCTTTCACAGACAGATCAGTCTTGCTGTCCAGAGCAAAACTGCCCTTGGTTTTGAACTAGACCCCCTTAGAGCGCAAAATGCTGAGCTTCTTAAAGAAGTTAAATCGGCTAATAGCAAAGCCATGCGCTATTTGACAGACCTGCATGCAGCAGAGTCAGATCTCTGCTCGCACAAGGAGGAACTTTCGCGGCTTAAAACAGAACGTGTTTCCACTCCACAGTCGTTCAGCCCATGTGACTCTGGTTACTCCGATTCACAGTCCTCCATTAGTGAAACTGTAGCTCCAGTTTCTCCCAAAAGATGTGAACGATTCCCAACCAGCTCCAAGCATTTGGGAAGGAAGTCAGCCCCTCAGACTCCACTGAGAGACAGAGCTAACCGCTCCCTGACTTCCCACTTCCCAACCTCCCAGTGTCAGAGATGACTACATTGAGCTATGTCATGCACTGAGGGAAGAATTCTCTTCTAGTACTGATGACATTAGTTAAATGGTTGCGGCCTACCAAGTTAAACATTCCCGCACAGAAAACCCTAGGGAATATTTTAATCGTTTGAGGCACACTTATTTCCAAGGCAAGAATACCCCAGGCTTAGAGGAAAACCCAACCTTCAAGTCATTGTTCTTGCGTAACCTGCACCCATGTGTGCGCAATCACATAACACTCAGGACGTGTCAAGGGAACCCCTCCATGCAGGAGATCAGGAAGGTGACACAGGTGGCTTGGGAAACTGTTGTCACTTCCAAGGCAAAGGGGGTAACCGCCGAGCCCACCAGCTCAAACGCTGACCTCTCATGCAAGCGTTCTACCACCAAACCTCACCCTCGCCACAGAGCTAAGGGGGGTGAGAAACAGCCTCATAGGGACAGTGAGCGTAGCCGCCGTGTCCTACATCTGCGTAGAGATAGACACGCCCTCAGCAGAAGCTGTAGGAAGCCATATGCAGAAATCCTGGCCCAGACACTGGATGGTTCAGATGATGATCAGAGCATCTCTGACAACAATTCAGAACATGGTCAGCATGCATCAGACAGTGACAATGCCTCTGAATGCCCGTCAAACACTTAGACCCTGTTGACAGCGTAACTCCCCTGACTTCTCTTGTGGGTGCATGCAGAATTTTGATTTGTTAGCAACAGCAGCAAGTGCAGTAATTCTGATTGTAACTATGCACCACAGTCTGAATTTGCAAGTACACTTGGAGTTAACTCCTAAGCAGTACTTTGTAAACAGTATGACACATGCTAGCTTAAAACATAGCTAGTCATACACCTGTCCTTGTTGCACACCATTTTAGGACATTACCATTGCCTGATTTACACAAACCATGATACAGCCATTAGGATGTTGAGATTATGGTAATGTGATGACACCCTTCCGCAGCTACACCTGCCCGAAGGACAAAATTTGTTAAGTTTGCAAAGAACAGAATCAATTCTACATTGAATAGTCCATTTTTGTCATCAGATCCATTGAGTGTACCAAAAACACACTTTTGGATGCAACAAAAATGGCTTTATCATTGTAGGTAGCATTCTTCCCTGCATCTAACAAATAACACCATTAACATTCCATTTCTCTCTAACCCTGATGAGCAACATCATTGGTTATACATTTTAAATTTGTCATTTTCAGGTGTGTTATCTGGTTTTGTTTGTAACTTTGACTGTTTGCGTTTAGATAACCAATGCCCAGTTAGTTGCACACTGCCCAGTTGTTACACCTTGAATGAACTGACAAATGAACTCTTTTATCCGTGGACTCCACCTTTGAGCTCTTAGGATGACACATCGGGAGTCACCCCAAGACCTGAGGGGGGTATGTTGGGGTCACATGGAGGAAAACTTTCATATGTGAGGAAAAACAAAATGGAGCCCAGGATTTCCCATGACCACTTGCTGCCTGTAAGCCCCTCCCGCCAGCAAGCCGGGCAGATAAAAGCAATGGTCAACCAGCTCTTCTTTCTCTTGGCTCTTTGGACTCTCTCTTTTGGCTCTACTCTCCCCCCTTGGTGAGGCTCCTGGACCCCTGGGGACTGCTCAGGTTGGGTTACTCCTCCCCCACCTCTTGGTCTCTCTCTCCCCCGTAGCCCTGCACAGCCATGCTGAAGCATCAGCCATGCTACCAGGAGTAGAGCAAGCCTAGGAAGCAACAGCTTGCTTTTGAGGAGCGGCCAGCCTCCCTCCTCTTTACACAGCAAAGACACGGACCTTTGCAGCACCAGAACCACTCTTTCCAGCCGTATCAGTATCGTCCACGATCGGATCCTCCACCAAGCAGCAACTACCAAATCTCCTTCTTCTACTAAGGACTCGTAATGAGTGGGCATCTGAACCTTCTTTTAAGAAAGACCAACTGTGTGTATTTGTAAAATGATAATTGTTGTGATTGTTTTTAGGATTGTGTTTTAGTAGGTGTGGATGGTGTTAATGTGTAGCAGACAGGGTCTTGCATGTAAATAACTTCCTGTATACTAACTCGGCACCTTTCCTGTGCAAAACACTCACATCTCTTCATTTTAACTTAATACATACACAACACAACATTTAAAGTCATTTAAACTGACTTTAAACACTCTTTCTTGAACTTTCCTGTGTTTCAAAGACTTGGTCTTTGTTACAGTAGGGTTGCCCTCCCCCACTTCCACATGGTCAGCAAGGCTTCTCCACTCACACCTTAGATCATCCCTTTGTTCTTTCTCACCCAAACGCGCACACACACACACACACACACACACACACACACACACACACCCCTTCATTGTGCATATAGTGTTAATGTTTAGTGTAGTTTAGATTGTGTGTTTTGTTTCATTTTAATAAATATTCCTTAAAGACAAATGCTGTGGTTATTAATGTTGTACAAGAGTGAATGAAATTGCCAACCTCTTCTATGTAGAACTCCAAATCCCTCAATCTAACTATTGATTGGGTAAGTTGGTTACAATTATTAATTTAATTATTAATCAATTTCCATATTAATAGCTTAGCGGATATTGAGACTGAGGTTTTATTAATTGGCTATCGTTGTCATGGTTCTGGATGTTTGTGCGTGTGTTTTGGACTTTTCTTTGTGGCTCTCGTCCTGGGACGATATCGAATTCCTGTTCAATCGGATTCTTTTTCCAGCTGGCTGATTGAACTTGGGGCAGTGCTTCCCTGGACTCTATATAAGCCAGATGTTCGCCACGCCTCTTTGCTAGAGTGTCTGTTTTTAGCTTCGCACTCTAAGCTGAAGATATCTGTAGTCAGGATTTGTTTGACTTTCTATCTTCTCGTTATTATTGGATTTCTTCTCCTTTTTTTCTATCTCGCTTTGCTTCCATGTTTCGGACTATTGTACGTCCTTTGGAAGCGCAAGCTCTTTCCGGTGGTCTGTATTATTCTCTGTGTTTTATTGTGTCCGTGCTGCTTGTTTCCCTCTTTTCGCTGCAACTGGCCTCCGAATTCTACCGGCCATTACAGAACACTCTAGCCAGACATGGAGTCGCCAGCAGCAGCTTAGCTAGAGAGCATTGTTGCTGATCAGCAGTCTGTCCTTACTGCATATGGCCAGGGTCTTTCTAGCTTGGACAGTCAGCAGGCAGAGCTGACTGAGAGAATTCGCCTTCAGGAGAATGCTATGGAGACACAGAAAAGCCTTTTAATAAGTCTCTCCGAGAGTATTAGAGCATTGTCTGCTCAGATTACGCAAAGTGTTTCACAAGCACAATCAGTACACCTTCCCCGAGAGCCTAAACTCCAGTTACCCCCAAGATATGGAGGCGAGGCAGGAAAATGTAAAGATTTCATTGCTCAATGTGAAATATTTTTAAAGCGCAATCCTCACATTTCTCGAATGAAGAATCACAGGTTTCGTTTATTTTATCACTGTTGACCGGCACAGCCCTCACTTGGGTGGGGCCACTCATTCGAGCTAGATCGCCGGTAGTAAATTCAGTGGAAACTCTCGTGAGAGAAATGATTAATGTTTTTGATCAGGATGTTTATGGTCAGGACGCTGCTATGCATCTAATGCATTTGAAGCAGGGCTCTGATAGCGTCGCTGATTTCTCTATCTCGTTTCACTCCTTAGCCACAGAGACAGGGTGGCCAGAAGCACCTCTTATGACAGTTTTTGTTCACGCTTTCGCTGAGGAGGTTAAGGACCCTCTGGCTACATTAGAGCCTTAGGTTTCTTAAGATTCGTTGGTTGGTACTGCGGTGCGAGTTGATAATCGCATCTGCGAACGAAACAAGGAGAAACGTACTGCATTAGCTCTTGATAGCAACAGGGTTAATGTTCCTTACAACATGCATACAGCCCCAGATTCGCCCACTGAAATGTCCAGTTTTAGTGAGCCCATGCATGTTGATGGCTCATATGAGAGCCGGGCTCGTAAGCCTGTTCACAGACAAATAATTTGTCATCATTGTAGCGAACCGGGACATATTCGTCCACGTTGCCCCGAGCTTAAAGGGAGACGGGAAGCCCCTCTGGCGGTAGGGGGGGCGCTAGAGGGACAGACCCAATCTCCCGTTCGAACTCTTATTTCAGTAAAGTTGACTATGGGGAAAAAGAGAATATGGGTTAAAGCCTTTTTGGATTCGGGGGCTGTTGATTGTTTTATGGATGCTTAGTGGGCTAGAAAACATTCCATTTCCATCCGCCTTCTCTCACATTCGCACTCGATCAAAGCTTTGGATGGTCGACCGATGGGAGATGGGCTTATAACCGAGGTCTCTGATTTTTTGACTATGTTTATCCCTTTTGGTGGTCATTCAGAGAAGATTCGTTTTTCCTTAATCAATTCCCCGGTCCTGTGGTTTTAGGTCATTCGTGGTTGCTTAAGCATAGGCCACAGATCTTTTGGGGCAGTAAAAATAACCCAATCGTCCAGTGGGGCTCTGACTGTAGGTCTCACTGTAGTGAGATTCTGGCAAGTCGCCCCGAATTTCAACCCATGGGGGAGGCGTCGGGTTCTGAACAAGATTAGTGTGTAGGAGCCGTGCTGAACCTTGGTTTACCTCCCAACGTTCCAGATGATTATGTTGATCTTGCGGCGAATTTTGGCAAACAACGAGCTTCGTCTTTGCCTCCGCATCGTGATTATGATTGTGAGATCAAACTATTCCCTGACAAGCTGGCAGCGGTTAGGAATTGGCCTGCCCCTCAGAATGTTAAGGAGGTTCAATGATTTTTGGGCTTTGCTAATTTTTATAGGAGGTTTATTTGCAATTTTAGTGCTGTGGCTGCCCCCATCATTGTGCTTTCGTCATTTGCTTGGTCTCCAGCAGCAGAGGCTGCTTTTCAGGAGTTGAAGAAACGACTTAGCTCTGAACCTATTGTCGTTTTGCCCGACTCCTCCCTCCCATTTGTGGTGGAGGTTGATGCTTCGGAGGTCGGGGTGGGTGCCATTTTGTCCCAGCGCCCCCTTCGGGACAATAAGTTGCACCCATGCGCCTACTTCTCCTGGTCGTTGTCACCAGTTGAACGGAATTACAGTATTGGTGACCGGGAGTTGTTAGCTGTTAAATTGGCGTTAGAAGAGTGGCGCCATTAGTTTGAGGGGGCTGAACATCCGTTTGTGGTTTGGATGGATCACAGGAATCTCAAGTGTGTCCAGCAGACTAGACGACGTGATTCCCAGCAGGCGCGGTGGGCATTGTTTTCCAATCGCTTTGACTTCACGTTAACTTATCTCCCCAGCTCCAAAAACATCAAGCCTGGCGCCTTGTCATGGTTTTATGACCGCTCGGGCCGCGATCCCATTTCTAAGCTGGTTATTCCGGCGGCTCGGATTGTGGCTCCCATGCAGTGGGATACTGAATCTGTTGTGCAGGAGACCTTGCGGCCCGACCCTGGTTCTGGTGGGGAGCCGTCTGGCTGTTTGTTTGTCCCCATGGCGGTGCATAAATGGAAGGCTGCCGCTGATAGGAGGCGCCATTTTGGACCGGCTTATCTGGTTGGCCAGAGAGTTTGGTGTCCTGAGGAGTAGTGCTTGGTCCCTTCTTGGGATATCTTGGGTCCCACCCTTATTTCGGAGTTCCGTGCTCAGGGTTCTTTGGGAACGTCTGGGGCCGTCCCTTGAGGGGGTGGGTCCTGTCATGGTTCTGGATGTTTGTGCGTGTTTTGGCTTTCTTTTTGGCTCTCGTCCCGGGACGATATCGAATTCCTGTTCAATCGGATTCTTTACCCAGCTGGCTGATTGAACTAGGGCGGCGCTTCCCCGGGCTGTATATAAGCCGGATGTTCCCCACGCCTCTTTGCTAGAGTGTCTGTTTGTAGCTACGCACTATAGCCGAAGATATCTGTAGTCAGGATTTGTTTGACTTTCTATCTTCTCGATATTATTGGAATTCTTCTCCCTTTTTTTCTATCTCGTTTTGCTTCCGTGTTTCAGACTATTATACGTCCTTTGGAAGCGCAAGCTCTTTCCGGTGGTCTGTATTATTGTCTGTGTTTGTATTGTCTGTGTCCTTCCCGCGGCGACCTGGGTTCGATTCCGGCTCAGGTCGTTTGCTGCGTCTTTCCCCGTTCTTCTCCCCGATCTTCCTGTCTCTCTACACTGTATAGCTGTCAGGTGGAGAAAGGATTCCCAAGGAGATAATCTTTAAAAAAAAAAAAAAAATGAATGTACGGACATGGTCAATGGGAATTCTTTCGAATGAAACAGGACTGGAGGGTTCCTTCTACTGGGATACATCTGTCTCTGGAGGACGGATTCAATGAAGAAATACTGCTACTGCTACTGTAGTAGCATTTTGCTCAATGTGGCTTTTTGTTTTAGAATTTATATTGTATTCAAGAAAATCAAATGCCAAGGTTTTGGCTTGTTTCAAATGCCAGCAGCTGAAGCACTGTGGTAGACCCCCTCGTACGTTCATTGCACCATTCTGTTCAATCTAGGGTAGAATATTGCCTGATTTTCCCTGATTGTGGAATGTCTGTCTTAAAATGAGGTATTTTTCAGATAATACTGAGTTAGTGAGTTATACTTGTTCTTTATAAGGTGTGGAATATGTTTATGTAAGGTTGCGAGCTCAGAAGTGGGATCTGCTAGCTTTTCATTGCGGGGTGAATGTTCTGACCATTAAGTAAGAAGTTCCTTCAATGAGTATGTGTGCTGGCTTGTGGGACTCCGAAGAAAAAATTGACAAAATTCTAAACTAAAAATCTAAACTTTAACTCATGCTAAATTCAACCAGAAAATCATTGAAGCACTGCTGCCTCACAGCAAGAAGTTTGTGGGTTTGAGTCCGGCCTGGGGCCTTTCTGTGTGGAGTTTGCATGTTCTCCCTGTGTTCGCGTGGGTTTCCTTTGGGTACTCCAGTTTCCTCCACCTGGAAAAACAAGCATTAAAGGCACACTTCTACCAGTACCCCTGACCAAGGAACTGGAGTTGGTCCCCTGGCGCTGCTCTGTGGCTGCCCACTGCTTTGAACTATAGGATGGGTTAAATGCAGAGGACAAATTACCCCACGGGGTTCAATAAAGTGTAAAATCTCAAATCTCAAATTTTATGATTTGGCAGTGTACTATTCTGAGGGATCTTAGAGTTTGGGTTTTATTTGGCTCCTAGAGAGTAAGTAATTTAGAATTTAATAGCCTGGAATCCATCCATATCAAGCTTTGGTTGCTCCCAGCGGTCACTTGCTGATATGTCTGGCCTCAGTTGGTAGGCCAGTGTTTGACTTTCAAATATTCGCACAAAATCCATGCGAGATCTGTGATTGGCTCGAAGTCGCAAGGGTGCCCCGCCCCTTTACACAAACTTGCAGCGGGTCCTGAATGAATTTATCCCAATCGGGAGAAGTGAAAGTGAGCACAGATTATCACCGATTATTTTTCCCCTTTGTCACAGAATTAAATACTGGACTTATTCTTCACAGGCCACACATCTTCCAAATATTCTGGTGCTGCAATGGCATTTTTAAGACCAACAGATCAGGAGAAAATGAACTTTGTTCGAGACCTGTGTCTCTCTCAGCAGCGGTCACGTAACATCTGGCAATACAGAAATACAGTATGGACTGCGGCCAGCGGCGTCGCCAAGGGGGGGCCGGGGGGGCACGTGCCCCCCCCACGGACATCTCGTGCCCCCCCATGTGCCCCCCCATTCAGGATACGTAAATAAATAAATAACGCAGTGTCTACGTGTCCAAAAGTCGGACGGGGTTTTAATATAACTCCGTGTCCGACAATCGGATGGTTTCAATTTAACTCTGTGTCCGACAGTCGTATTACATACCAGCTTCATAGGCTTAAAGTGATACTCCACCCAAAAACTATAATTTGTATATCAATTACTCACCATTAGATGTCTCGAACGGACGAAGTTGTTCTTCACCTCGCCTGAACTTTATGGCGCTGGAGAGTTTTGAAAATTATCCAAATTTCTTTTTTTTGCTGGAAGCTAATGGGGTCACCCAGTAGCAATGGGAAAACTCCACAAAACATCCGTTGACAAACTTTCAAACCATCGTCCAACGCATCGTCCAGTATAATCCAAGTCTGCTTTGTCCACTCGTATCCTCAGAACTCTAGAAACACGGTTATTTTTCGCTAAAAATAATAAAATACCACAGTTATGCTTCAAGTAAGCTTGCGCATTCAACGGAGGTCCCGCTTCCCGGCTCGTGTTTATATGATTATTCATCTGAGTGGTAGCAGAGTCTCTGGGCAATGAATGAGCCGGGAGGCGGGACTTCCGTTGAATGCGCGAGCTTACTTGAAGCATAAATGTGGTATTATTTTTTGCGAAAAATAACCGCGTTTCTAGAGTTCTGAGGATATGAGTGGACAAAGCAGACTTGGATTAGACTGGACGATGCGTTGGACGATGGTTTGAAAGTTTGTCAACGGACGTTTTGTGGAGTTTCCCCATTGCTACTGGGTGACCCCATTTGCTTCCAGCAAAAAAGGAATTTGGATAATTTTTCAAAACTCTCCAGTGGCCATAAAGTTGCGCCAGGTGCAAAACAACGTCGTCCGTTCAAGACATCTAATGGTGAGTAACTGAGATACAAATTATAGTTTTTGGGTGGAGTATCACTTTAATCTAGCTGATGCAATCATACCCTTCGAGCTATAGCTAATGCCAATTACAGTGAAATTCGTTATGTAATTTGAGTATTATTTAATTTTGCCTTCATTAGACCGGAGAATCCCACTGAAATAAACAAAATGCAGATATGGCCAAACATTATCCTGTTCAAAACCTAACAACCACTCCAAGAGTAAACACAAGCAAGCCACAATCTGATTTTTAAGCTCATGTCAAATAACATTCACGAATGCCGTAGCTGGCCAGCTAACTCATATTCGTAATGCTGAGTACAGCCGTTAGTTGTGTTGCAAAATGCCTGATGTAGCAAAGTAAAAGGAAATATACACACAACATGCAGATATAAGATAGATACTTGTATATCCCAACGTTTAAATGCTCACCTGCTTAGCTACCACTTCTGACAACAAGATGCGATGGATAAACCGGTCAGCAGTCATTCTGCAAATGGCGCCGCGCGATTGGTGGTTCTCACCAAAAGGTCACCCAATCAGCCAAGAGCAGAAAGTATGAATATTTATATATCCAGTTCATGAGTGACGTAAGGGCTAAACGCTGGCCTGTACGACTGAGGCCAGACTGATATCAGTCAGTGACCGTTGGGAGCGACCAGCACTTGATATGTATGGATTCCAGGCTAGAATTTAATGCTCAGATGAATTATGCTTTTGATCAAGGAGTTTATGATCCCATAAATGTATAGTTATAACTCCCAGCCATTTTTCAATTTTCATTATTTTTTTTTAAAACTTCAATGTTCAATTTTCATGAAGATTTTTTATCTTTGCAGCCCTTTTTCTCGATCAGAATCATGAAAATAAACTGAAATATTATGGAATTCTAAGTGCTTCAAGTGTCTTGACTCAGTTGAGCCATTCCTTTCCTCTCTGTGAAGCAGCAATCTTGAATTATAAAGCCTTAAATAAGGTACCACCTCATTAGACAAATTTGGCTTCTGCGCAAAGGGGTTAAATATCTTGTCTTTGTAGCATACTCAATTGAATATAAGTCAAAAAGGATTTGCAAATCATTGTATTCGGTTTTTATTCACGTTTAACACAACATCCCACTTCATTGGACTTGGGGTTTGTATGACGACATTACAATAATGAAAAACCATTATAGCTGCACTTTAAGTAAGCAAGGTTCGTCAGTCAATGACAAAAGACCATACTTCAGGAGCGGCTTGCAATCCCAAAGAGCTTCATGCTTTTTAGGGTATGTAAGGTCAGACTTCGGCATGGATGTTATGATGAGAGAACTTTTTCAAAGATTCTGTCATTCTTCAGGACCCAGTAGTCATGATGTGACTAAGCCTCTGCAAAAAACACTTTCCTTTCGATTGCAAAATCCTGCTGCTTTCCACCAGAAGCGGGAGTACAAAAGGCCCTGGATGGACTATCTGACCATGCAGGGGATTCCTTGCATGGAATTAAGTAGTAATAACTTGGTGGGAATTTCTCCTTAAACACATTTCAATGAGTGAGACCACACTCACTCATGAGCTGGTTTGATCACAAAGACTCCGGAATTAAAGTTGAAAAGGGGCCATTCCATATGAAGTCAACCAGAGGTCCCCAGGTCACCGGCTCAGATTTGGCTCAAATTTATTTTGGGAGTACTTCTATATTCATAACGAACACATGCAAAATTTTGGGGTCCTCCTTCCAGGGGTTTCCGAGATATATTCCGAAAATCGGGGGGCCGCACCCCCTTTTTGCCCCCGTGAATCTCTTTTCATTTTCAAGATATTGGCCTCTACAATATGAAAATTTTTTTGAGTGGAAATTAAAAATTAGTTTTCAAGGGCCCCCGATGAGGCCAGGATCCTTTACAGAGGCTAAATTGTGCTGGCATCCTTCTATTTGAGGACAGGTCTCTCTGTACAAGGAAGATTGACTGTACCCAAGGCATAGTAGTGGAGTCAGAAGACCCTGAAAAGGGTCCCGGCTTAAGTCACTTTTTTGCCAGTTTTGGATTGGCAAGTTCACCATGTGGGCAGCTACCCATGGTAATACAACTTGTTCTGCATGTATATATCTTGGCTTTATCTGTTCAAAATTACAACTTGTTTTCTCATCTCCTTCACTATTTAATCATGTTATCAAATATAGGCGTTTTGGTGTAAAAACGCCCATTATTATCCCCTCTGTTCTGCAACTAGAAGTTTTAAATAGACAGTGCCTACTCACAAACTCAAGTTACAGTAGGGTGAAAAAATTTGGGCACCCCTGGTTTAAACATCTGTTACAATTAATCTCCAAGTGATCGAAAGCAAACCTGAACACTAAATGCTACAAAGTTAAACATGACACCTTTCTGAAAATTTAAAAGCAAGGTTTCCTCTTATTTTAATTTTTCTGAGTTTTTAAATGAGAAGAAAGGAAAAAGGGCCCTGTGCAAAAGTTTGAGAACCCTTTTGGATTATTCTATGTTACATTTTTAAGAAGATGATTACTAAGGCCCAGACCCAGGTGATTTACTCATTAGGGCTTCTATGAGTCAGGTGAATATAATTCCAAGGTTGAACTATATATTCTGAAGTAACTCCATGCCTTCTAAAGTATCTGACTTTAGACCATGTGTTCCTCTAAACAGTTGTCCAAGGATGTCAAAATCAAGATAATTCACTTCCACCAACAAGAAGAGGGCTACAAAAAACTCTTGCAACGTTTCAAACAACCCATTTCTACTGTCAGAAACATCGTAAGAAAATGGAAAATAAATGGAACAATTGAAGTCAAGGCAAGATCTGGAAGACCAAGAACAATTTCAGATAGAATGGCCTGAGATCTGGTGAGAATTGCTCAGAAGACCCCACACTTCACTGCAAAAGAGCTGCAGAAAAGAGTCGCAGGCACAGGTCTAGTTGTTCACAGGACAACAATACAGCGTACCTTAAACAGCAAAGACATACATGGTAGAGTTGCAATAAAGAAGCATTTTCTACATCCTCAACACAAAATTAAGCATCTGAAGTATGCAAAAGAAAACCTTGAGAAACTTCAAACCTATTGGAACAATGTGCTTTGGACTGACGAAACCAAATTGAACGTTTTGGCCACAACCAAAGAAGGTATGTTTGGAGAAAAAAGGGTGAAGCATTTGTTGAGAAGAACACGTTGCCAGCTGTTAAACATGGAGGTGGATCCATTATGCTTTGGGGTTGTGTAGCAGCTGGGGGCACGGGCAGTATTACGGGGGTGGAAGGAAGAATGGATTCCACCAAATATCAAGACATTCTAGAGGCTAATGTTCAAAGCTCAGTCCAGAAATTGAAGTTAAAGAGACGTTGGGTATTCCAGCAAGACAATGACCCAAAGCATACTTCAAAATCCACCATGAAGTACCTCCAGGAAAGACGGATGAAGGTTTTGTAATGGCCATCACAGTCCCCAGACATGAATATTATTGAAAATCTGTGGGGAGACCTCAAACATGCCGTGCATGCAAGAAGGCCAAAGAATATTTCTGAGCTAGAGGAGTTCTGTCAGAAAGAATGGGGAAAAATTCCAAGGACAAGAATTGAAAAACACTTTGCTGGCGACAGTACGCGTTTGCAAGCTGTTATAGCTGCCCGAGGAGGAGTTACAAAGTACTAGCTGACAGGACTTGTTTTGAAACTGTAAAAAGTTAAAAATAAAAATCATTCTTGCTTTAAAATGTGATTAAATTTGTCACGTTTAACTTTGTGGCATTTAGTGTTCAGGTTTGCTTTCAATCATTTGGATATTAATTATAACAGACATTTAAACCAGGGGTGCCCAAATTTTTGCACCCCACTGTACATCATTTCTAAAGATAATCTGACATCTGATGTTGCATTCTCTCCCTAGGATCTCCCAGGTATTGCGACGGTGGGGCTCAATGTAGTTCACAGAAATACCTAGTAACAGTCACAAAACAGGAAGCAAATACTATAAGCTTTACCCAAAATAGTGCTCAGCTGGTAATGGTGCTATAAAACACAAAGCTGGTACAAGAAGTAAGCAATAAAAGTCGTATAAGGGTCATTCCATGTCAAATGTCCGAATGGCTCCCACTTGACCATCTCAGATTTGGCTTAAAAATTCCAGCGGGTGCATTCACCTCCTAATAGGAGAAATCCAAAATTTTAGCTCTCAACTCCTAACAGTTTTGTCATACAAAAATATTTTTGCAAATAAATTCCGTCCCTTTTTGAACAGCAATTTCTGAGGAGCCACTTTCACATGGCTATATCTAGAGAAGTATTTCAGCCAAGTCCTTCAAATTTTCAGGGGTGAAAATATGCTACTATAACTTGAGGAATATGGACTTACAAAGGTAACCCCTTAGTTTATCATATATTTCTGGGTGCTTAAAGTTGCTCGAAAATTTTATTTTGCGGTAGCATATTTGAAGGACTGTAAAAAGCCTAATTTCAGGATAAAAGACAGGGATTTGGTATTGCACATACAGCTTCCCATATATTTTGTGTATTTTGTATTCTAATTCTGCTCCTCTATTATGAATAATCTAGAAAATATGAAGGCTTGAAAGTGAAAAAAAATTTTGTGCTATATTTAACATTTTATACCAAAAAAGACACCATCCACCAACATCAAATTGACTGTTTTCGAAAGATTAGATGCCTGTTATTAACATATACAAAATTTGTAAAGGTGTTCTGCTTTATTTTCTCAATAATATTTTGAAAATACCGTATTTTAGTGGACGCACAGCATTTAATGGCATCGAAGGCATATTCAAACATTATTTTATAAAATGCGCATAGTTAACGATGGAAAGCTCAAACTCAACGAAATGCTGTATTTCATAAATGTTAACTTACACTTGAATTATAACCCATATACAATTTTCAGATGTATATTGAAATACTGTAGTTCCAACATCAGTGGAAGATCAAACTTGTTACAAATCATTCCTTAAAATTATTGTATCAATGAACATTTCCATCCAAGTAGAAAAAAAATTAACCTGTATGCTTCAATTAGTAATAACCTGTGTTAAAATGAGTTTTTGACAGTCCTGCAGAATCGGAAATAATGAAATATTTTAAATGATCAGTTGATAGCAGTTAGCACAGATAATACAAAAATTATTTGAACTCTTTCATGAAGTTTTCAGCTACTTTGGTGTCCTGCTCCTTGAGTGCATGTCTACGCCCAGTTGTAATGCTTGGAACTTCAATCTTGGCAGTGATATGTTGCACAGGTACCCAGCATAGGTTTACCCTCCTGGGCCAGAAAAAACTTTTTGCTGGGCTGTGCGGATGCATGAACTGTTCAGACAAGTTATAGCTTCTGCATGACCAAACATGTTTCTAAACTTAAAGCTTAAAAAATGTCATGATTAATTTTTGTTTTATTTTATAGGTTGATTTATTAATAAATAAATTAATACAAAGTGTGTATATATATGATAAATCATTTAATCTGTGATCAAATTAAATGGCATTCTTAAGAGGGAATGTCCACTAGCACCGAGCAAGGGGTGGCACGTGATGAAAAATCAAAATCCTTCATATTTTGTCCATTGATACTCTAATATATACAAAACCCAAAACCAGTGAAGTTGGCACGTTATGTAAATCGTAGATAAAAACAGAATACAATGATTTGCAAATCCTTTTCAACTTATATTCAATTGAATACACTGCAAAGACAAGATGATTAATGTTCAAACTGAGAAACTTTATTTTTTTTTTTGCAAATAATCATTAACTTAGAATTTAAAGGCAGCAACACATTGCAAAAAAAGTTGGCACAGGGGCCTT
Organism: Gymnothorax javanicus; assembly: GCA_029692085.1. NCBI lineage: Eukaryota > Metazoa > Chordata > Actinopteri > Anguilliformes > Muraenidae > Gymnothorax > Gymnothorax javanicus. The sequence goes on from CM056195.1 coordinate 106,856,651, forward strand.
TTTACCACTGTGTTACATCACCTTTCCTTTTAACGACACTCAGTAAACGTTTGGGAACTGAGGAGACCAATTTTTTTATTTTTTCAGGTGGAACTCTTTCCCATTCTTGCTTGATGTACAGCTTAAGTTGTTCAACAGTCCGGGGTCTCCGTTGTCGTATTTTACGCTTCATAATGCGCCACACATTTTCAATGGGAGACAGGTCTGGACTACAGGCAGGCCAGTCTAGTACCCGCACTCTTTTACTACGGAGCCATGCTGTTGTAACACGTGCAGAATGTGGCTTGGCATTGTCTTGCTGAAATAAGCAGGGGCGTCCATGAAAAAGACGTTGCTTGGATGGCAACATATGTTGCTCCAAAACCTGTATGTACTTTTCAGCATTAATGGTGCCTTCACATATGTGTAAGTTGCCCATGCCTTGGGCACTAATACACCCCCATACCATCACAGATGCTGGCTTTTGAACTTTGCGCCTATAACAGTCCGGATGGTTCTTTTCCTCTTTGGTCCGGAGGACCACGGCGTCCACAGTTTCCAAAAACAATTTGAAATGTGGACTCGTCAGACCACAGAACATTTTTCCACTTTGCATCAGCCCATCTTAGATGAGCTTGGGCCCAGCGAAGCCGGTGGCGTTCTGGGTGCTGTTGATAAATGGCTTTCGCTTTGCATTGTAGAGTTTTAACTTGCACTTGCAGATGTAGCGACGAACTGTAGTTACTGACAGTGGTTTTCTGAAGTGTTCCTGAGCCCATGTGGTGATGTCCTTTACACACTGATGTCGGTTTTGATGCAGTACCGCCTGAGGGATCGAAAGTCACGGGCATTCAATGTTGGTTTTCGGCCTTGTCGCTTCGTGCAGTGATTTCTCCAGATTCTCTGAACCTTTTGACGATATTACGGACCGTAGATGACGAAATCCCTAAATTTCTTGCAATAGCTCGTTGAGGAATGTTGTTTTTAAACTGTTCGACAATCAGCTCACGCATTTGTTCACTAAGTGGTGACCCTCGCCCCATCCTTGTTTGTGAATGACTGAGCATTTCAGGAAGCTGCTTTTATACCCAATCATGGCACCCACCTGTTCCCAATTAGCCCGTTCACCTGTGGGATGTTCCAAATAAGTGTTTGATGATCATTCCTCAACTCTCTCAGTCTTTTTTGCCACTTGTGCCAGCTTTTTTTAAACATGTTGCAGGCATCAAATTCCAAATGAGCTAATATTTGCAAAAAATTACAAAGTTTACCTGTTCGAACATTAAGTAACTTGTCTTTGCAGTGTATTCAATTGAATATAGGTTGAAAAGGATTTGCAAATCATTGTATTCTGTTTTTATTTACGATTTACACAACGTGCCAACTTCACTGGTTTTGGGTTTTGTACTTAGAAATGTGGTGGGGTTTGTTTCCTGAAATATTATTTTAAACGCCGAAAAATTATCAAAACGTGACGCGGACCCGAGATTCGTGAAATTAGCCAAAAAAATTGTGTGATACAGTCTCTAGTAAAATTCTCTTTCAATAATCCGCATCACAGGGAACATCAATTTTGAGTGTAGAAATGTGTTGATAAGATGTTTGTGATCAATTTGATTCTAATTTTAATCCTTTAAATTATTATTTTAAGTCACAACAAGCCAGTAAACATCGCCTTATTTGGAGAGCCTAAAAATTCCTAATTTGCTATGCGTTTTAAAAATTAATTTTTCCTACCTGGTAAATTTTCAATTTGCTTCAAACTTGGAGAACTTAAAAAGGAAATGTTGCTCTAAAACCTGATGTAAAAATTATCTTGGCTTTTTGTTGTTGCAGAGTTATACTGATTTGGATATTGTCAAAATCACAACAAAAACCTGTCAACAACTCCAGACAATGAGGCACCCTGATTTGACGACACGGTCGAAACTCGGAGATGTGAACTCGTTTTTCCTTATCATTCTCAAAGAAAATACAAAATATAGATTATTTGGAACTACTTAGCTCATTTATGGAGCCCGTACAGAAAAAAAAGATCTGTTTGTATCAAAATATCATGTTCTTTATAAAATCTATGCTTGTGTTCCGTCGACACGCTCAATTAATTATAGGATCAGTTTACGGGGTAATTCCCATCTAGGTTGTTAAAGCTTGTTCAAATCCAATAGCTCTTCAAAATTTGTTGCAGCATCTTTTTCAAATGAAAATACCAAAACAAAGTCTTTCTGTTTTCCGCTTTGCCAGTAGTCTTTGCACGAAGAAATGAGAATAGAAATTCCATCATATAAAAATGTTATTTTTTTGGGACCAACCATTTACTTCAGATAATATCGAGGAGGGGGTACCCTGGAAGGCAGGGGATGTCCCTTAGAGCCCCGCACGGGACTGATGGCCCCTTTGGTAGAGGACAGGGGAGAATTGGAAAAGAGAAATTCTTGTAAGACTTTTAAACTTAAACAGCAATAAAAAATCCTATCACTATATCCATTAAAAAAGCGAGAGTGCAAGTTCCTTCATTCAAAACATGAATAAATATCAGTGTGATGATAAAAAGAAAGACACTCAAAAATATGTACATATCTTCGGATAGGAAGTAAAAGGTCAGTCAAGGCAGGGTCCTGTCAGAAGGCCAGGAAGTACATAAGTCTCACTGCTGACATTCAAACTCCTGGCAAAGTGTCTCCAACCTATTGATGAATGGTTTCTTCACTCGTTTGCCTTTGATATCTGAAATGTCAATTCCAAACGAAGAACAAATATTGTCCAAAACAAGAAGAGAAAACTTGTTCAGCTTCTTCTGAGAAGCAGTTCGCACAAATTGTAATTGTCATAAACAATGGGGTGTTTCTCACCAAATTCCCTTCCAGCTTCGATTACCAGTGCCTCCAGCTGTGCTTCATGTGCAGCAACCTCAACATCTTCTTTTCGCAGCAGCTCGTCTTCCTGGAGGGTTTTCTTGGCAGCAAGACGAGAGAAAAAGCCTGAGATCTGTTTGGCAGTTAAGAAATCCTCGCTTGTGAAGAGCAAGCTGCCATCTGGGCCTTTGGCGCAGATCATTGCTCGAGCGACTGCAGCAGGATCGGCCTTGAATCCAGTCTCCTCTCCGAGCCTAAACTTCACAGTGAGATAGGATTTCTGTTCTTCGGTGAATCTAGCTCTTTCGGATCCACTGGATTTGAGCGCCCAGCCCATTGGTCTTCTGTTTAAGTCGCTTGTTTGGGTGCTGACTCTGGTGATCTGTGGTAGCAACATTGCTTGTCCCTCCAGCTGTTCCGCATACTCAAGAGCAGCCTTATCGAAAAGTGTTTCCTGCTCTAGTGCACGCTGGTGTTTCCCACAATCCAAATGCTGCATCATGGAAGACTGCCTCATAAAGGTTTTGGTACACCCTTCCTCGGGGCAGGTAAATAGAGCACCGTCATTTAATGTTAAGTTTGGTTCTTTGTCGCTGTCTTCTGCATTGTGATCTTCATCTGCGCCTTTGTCTGTACCTTGGCCTTGCTGTGCGTGCGCTCGTCTCTTCACATCAGAGAATTCACTTAGTTCTGACTGAAGTATTACAACGGACAGCAGGTTGTCTGAAGAACATTTCTCTGCCCTGAGTCGTCCAGATCCCACGCCATAGGCCTTCCATACACGCATTCCCTTCTTCTGGAATTCAACATTGTAGATGGTGCTCACTCCATCGAGCTTGTAGATTGGCATTGTAGGAACGGAGACTGACTCGCACAGGGTGACGCTAAGGGATGGTATTCCACCAGAGGATAGCATGGCCTCGCACATCTGTGCAGGGGTTTCGATGTCGTGCCCTGAGTTGAGGTGTAGCTGCATGTGCGCTTTGATGGTAGCAGCCTTGCGGTCACATGCACCCTTTCCGCCTTGGGGATCGGAGAAATCCAGCCGTTTTATTTCTACACCAAGCTCTTTTCCTATTTTGCTGGCACAGATGATTGTGGCGCCGCTGTGATAGCAGCCAGCATTGTCTTGCCGGTAGTTGACGGTCTTCAGGTTCGGCATGACATTCTTTAGCTGCTTGACGACATCTGCCATTACTGCTATTACGGAGTAGAGGTCCTGACTACAAGCCTGGAAGATGTGAACAAAGGTCAGCATTTGAAGCTGGTTGCTGACCTTCCTGAAGGCCACGCTGATATGCCAAGGGATACCGCATTTGCCAAACCAATCAGTTTGGCTCTCGCGGTATTTCCTTGGTAGGTACTTCATTGCCCAGTCCTGGACAACTAACACTGATGATTCATTGAGCGTCTCCAGTACATCAACCCTTGCCACGTCTTGGTGTATATATCTCAATATGTGAGACTTCCAGGCAAAAATATTGGCTTTTGCTTGCTACACAGTGAATGTGAGTTCTCCGTTGACACTGGGTAGCAAATTGCCAGCTTGGGTGGTGTTACGTCCCTCTTTGCCCTGAGGTGGTGCTGCTTTCTCCAGTGCATTATTAGGCTGCTCGGCAGTGTATTTGTGTTTTGTTTTCCTCCTTGCTACAGGTGAGGCCAATTGCGTGTGGGTGGAGCCGCTCCCTATTAAACCAGTGAAGCCAGGCAGAATGTTGGAGACTTTTGGAAGCGGTTGGCTTCCCACGCCAGTTGTGCCTTGCTGTGATTTTGGTTCTCCCATTTTTCGTTACATTGTTTAACTTAATTTAAATAAAAAAACCCTAGACACGAGTTCTTTTGACTTTGGTTCGTTTATGTTATGACCAGTGTGCCTGGCCGTAACATATTGGGGCCTCGTTCGAGAGTTTAGAACATAGCTTACTTAGAAACAGCAGGGATTTTTTTGAGTGCGACTTTTTTCCCTGAGTGCCATATTTTTTTTTTTGCTGGGTGTAGGATCTGCGCATCCCAACTAATAAGCCGCCGGGTAGACACGGAGTCTGCCACTTTATTATTTTAATTTATTGTTTTTGGGTGGTCATCCCTAGTCGGTCCGTTTCGGAGTTTGCTGTTGACTGCGCTGTCGGTCCTCTGCATTCTCGCGAGTTGGACGGTTAAAGTACACCGGGTAGGGAACCCACTGAAGTTTAGTTAGGTTGAGGTAGGTAGATTTTCGTTTGTATGTAGGCAGGGGTTGGGATGTAGCAGTGAATCGCTCAGCTGTTTGACATTTGGTGATTGTCGCTTTAGTGATTGGTGCACTGCGATTTTGTAGTGTTGATCAGATGACGCTTGAGGTTTAGACTTTTGACGGCTGCATTGATTTCGGGATTGTGTCTAAATTTCAGTCATCCTGTGAGTCTTTTTTCGCGTGGTTGTTGGGCCAACGGAGAGTTCTGTGGTCATCTTTGGGGGTATTTTGATGACTACTTCGTTAAAATTTTTTTTTTTTTTGTCGTGTTGCAGCCATTTCGATTTCATTTTGATTTATTTAGTTAAGCGTTTTGACCATGACTTCTATAGCAGAAGAATTTGCGGATGATCCTTCACTTGAGGCATTTAACCGTCTAACTAAAGAGCAGCTCATAGAAGTGGCAACGCTTTTTAAAATCGAGTTGACAAGTTCTGAGAAGCGTTTAAAAAACACAATAAAATCTGTCTTGCTGCCTTCTTTGGTTGAGAGGGGATTCTGCCTCCCGTTGACATGAGAGATGCAATCCGTCTTAAAGAATTGTCAATTAAAGAAAAAGAATTGGATAATGAGAGAGAGGAGTTGCGTTTAAAAACGGCTCAGAACGAATTGGAGATTAAGAGATTGGAACTGCGTGCAAAAATAGAAAATATCGATCTTGTTTGTTCCGATTCTTTTGATGTTCGTAAACACATTAAGCTTGTGCCACCGTTTATTGAGAAAGATGTTGAAAGTACTTTCCTCATTTTGAGAAAGTCGCGTCAACTTTAAAATGGCCTAAGGAGGTGTGGACTCTCTTAATTCAATCTGTCTTGACTGGGAGAGCTCAGGAGGTTTATTCTTCCCTTTCGTTGGAACAGAGCTCAGATTATGATGTGGTTAAGACATAAATTTTAAGGTGTTATCAGCTCGTTCCCGAAGCCTATCGACAGCGTTTTCGAAGATTTAAGAGAACCGAGCGTCAGACTTATATTGAGTTTGCACGCGAAAAGGAGTCGCTATTTGATCGTTGGTGTTCTGCTAAAGACGTTGACAATTTTAACAAGCTTCGCCAACTTATCCTCGTAGAGGAATTTAAAAACTGTTTGCCCGGGGCTGTTTCAACTTATCTCAATGAACAAAAAGTTGACTCCTTAGATGAAGCTGCTGTCTTGGCGGACGAATTTGTCTTGACCCATCATGCCTTCTCAAAAGAGAAGCAGAAGCCTGCGTCTAATGACTCCAGTCATGCGAAGTTCCATACTCCTTGTAGTTCAGAGCAGGCTTGTTTTTACTGTCGAAAGCCTGGGCACTTAGTGGCGCAGTGCCCAGTCTTAAAAAAGAAACAAGCTTCGAAAGGCGTTGGATTGATCAAAGCAGTTCCGCATCCTGCGTTTCCCCTTGTTGACATTACTAGCAATGAAGCAACTGGTTATGAACCTTTTATTAGTGATGGTTTTGTGTCTTTGCTTGGTGATAGTTCTTTAGTCCCAGTCCGTATTTTACGTGACACTGGTGCAGCACAATCATTTATTTTGCAAGGGGTTCTGCCTTTATCTGAGGAAACTAAAACTGGTACTAGTGTGTTAGTTCGAGGTTTTGAGATGGGCTCTACGGTCATTCCACTTCATAGTATCTTTTTAAAGTCAAGTGTGGTAACTGGCGGCGTTTCTGTTGGGGTCCGCCGATCTTTGCCTGTTCCAGGGGTGTCTATTATACTCGGCAATGATGTAGCTGGTGGTAATGTGTGGAACAAACGGGGTTCTGAAGTGCTTCCGCAAGTTGTTGCTGTGCCTGGCAAGCTAGCAGAGCATGAGTGTACGCTGAAGTTCCCCGATGTTTTTCCAGCTTGTGCGGTTACTCGCAGTATGACGCGAGAAGTTTCCAAATCTACACAGAAAGACCACTCGTCTTTTGATATTGATCTGTCTGATTCGTTCCTTGTAGATCCTGAACCATTCTGAGTCTTTTGACTCTTCCGCTCTTCATCTTGCGGTGCCCGATGAAAAACTAAACTATTAATGAGTCTGTATGTTTGTCGCGATCCAAGTTAATTGCTGCTCAAAAAGCAGATGTGACTTTTGATTCTTTGTTCAGATCTGCTTTGACTGATGCCGATCTTGATATAGAGCCTAAGTGTTTTTATTTTCAAGATGGTATACTAATGAGGAAATGGAGGCCCTATGATGCCCCAAACCAGTGTGATTCAGTGAATCAGATTGTTGTGCCATCTGAGTACCGACATGAAATTTTGAGTGTAGCTCACGACGGTGCAGCTGGTCATTTGGGAATCACTAAAACACTCGATCGTATCTCCAAATACTTTTTCTGGCCAGGGATGAAGCGTGATGTAATTCGATTTTGTAAAACTTGTCGTATCTGCCAGCTTGTTGGTAAACCCAACCAAACAATTCCTCCTGCTCCCCTGTACCCTGTCCCAGTTATCAGCCAGCCATTTGATCATGTAATTGTAGACATTGTCGGTCCGCTTGAACGTTCCAGATATGGGCATCAGTACTTGTTGACCATTATGTGTGTCGCTACACGTTTCCCAGAAGCTATTCCACTTAGAAAAATAACTGCTAGGGTGGTGATGAAAGAGCTCCTCAAATTCTTTTCTTGTTTCGGTCTGCCGAAGGTAATTCAAACTGACCGTGGGTCGAATTTTGTGTCTCGTACCTTCAAACACGTTTTAAAGCAGCTCCACATCCGCCACAATGTTTCCAGTGCTTATCATCCTGAGAGTCATGGGGCACTGGAACGATATCACCAGACGCTGAAGAGCATGTTGCGTGCATATTGCTTGGAGTCCGGCAAAGATTGGGCTGATGCAGTTCCCTGGCTGCTTTTTGCCTGTAGAGAGGTAGTCCAGGAATCACTTGGCTTTAGTCCTGCTGATTTGGTGTTCGCTCATACACCTCGAGGCCCTTTAGCCATTTTAAGAGATCAGTTTTTCAGTGAACATCCTGAAGTGAACATCTTAGACTACGTTTCAAATTTTCGCTCTCGTTTGCACAGGGCTCGTGAACTTGCTCGAGAGAATCTTGAGAGGACGCAAGCGAAAATGAAACTGTGGTATGACCGTAAGACCACGTATCGTCACTTTAAAGTGGGCGATGAAGTTCTCGCTTTGCTACCAATTCCAGGATCTGCTTTGCAGGCTCGCTTCAGCGGTCCATATGTGGTTGAGCACAAAGTATCCGATCGTGACTATGTGATTGCTACTCCTGACCGACGCCAGCAAAAACGTTTGTGCCATATAAATATGTTGAAACCCTATTTTGACTGTAACTTCCTCTGCTTCTGGCCTCCCTTCAGCAGTGACATCAAATTCTTTACAATCCAGTAGTGAGGCACCGGTGCTGTTGTCTGTTTTGGTGGAAGAGAGTGGTGAAGCTGAAAGTAGTCCATCCCGTGCAGTCATCGAGGGGCGACTGAATAACTCTGAGATGCTCTCAGTTTTACCAGATCACCTCCCACACTTAACAGATATCCAGAAGGCTGACATTTTGGAAATAGTTCACCAGTTTCCAGATCTTTTTGGTGATGTTCCAAGGCAAACTCATGTCATAAAGCATGATATTGATGTCGGTGAAACCATTCCGATTAAACAGCGCCCTTATCGCGTTAATCCATTGAAGCGCGCACTCTTAAAAAGAGAGGTGGAGTACATGGCATTAAATAATATAGCTGAACCCAGCATGAGTGCATGGAGTTCTCCGTGTATTTTAGTTGGAAAGTCCGATGGTACTTTTCGGTTTTGTACTGATTACCGTCGTGTTAATGCCGTTACCAAACCTGATTGTTTCCGTTGCGAGGTTGGACGATTGTATTGACCGGTGGGATCAGCAGTCTTTGTAAGCAAATTCGACCTGCTTAAAGGTTATTGGCAAATTCCGCTCACTAGTAGAGCAAAGGAAATTTCAGCTTTTGTCACGCCTGATGATTTCCTAAATTATCGTGTCTTAGCTTTTGGAATGCGAAATGCCCCGTCAACCTTCCAGCGGCTGATCAATTCGGTGCTATCTGGCATGTCTAACTGCGATGCATATTTAGACGACGTGGTTGTTTACAGTTCTGTGTGGTCAGAACATGTTGAACAAATACGTCATCTGTTCCACCGTTTGTCTGTTGCCAACCTAACGATCAACCTCGCAAAATGCGAATTTGGAAAGGCCACGGTAAATTATTTAGGTAGAGTGGTGGGAGGAGGACAGGTACGTCCTTTAGATGCTAAAGTTGTTGCTGTCTGTGGATTCCCAGCCCCTACCGATCGCCGTGAGCTTAGAAGATTTTTAGGCATGGTGGGTTACTACCGCGGATTTTGTAGGAACTTTTCCGCTGTCGTGGCCCCGTTAACCGATTTGCTTAGCCCAAAAGTACCTTTTCGGTGGTCTGAAGAGTGTCAGAAGGCATTTGAAAATGTCAAGGCGTTGTTGACCTCTGCGCCGGTGTTAGCTGCGCCTGATTTCAGTAAATCTTTCTTCTTGGCTGTTGATGCGAGTGATCAAGGTGCTGGCACTGTTCTACTTCAAGAAGGTTCTGAAGATGTCCATCACCCCGTTTGCTACTTCTCAAAAAAGTTTAACCATCCGCAACGGCGGTATTCTACTATCGAGAAGGAAACATTAGCCCTTGTACTTGCTGTTCAGCACTTTGAAGTGTATTTGGGCGCGTCTGACAAAATTGTCGTGTTTAGTGATCACGATCCATTGAAGTTCCTCAGCCGCATGAGAAACGCTAATCAGCGACTGATGCGGTGGAGCTTGATCCTACAGCCTTTCAACCTTGAGATCAAGCACGTGCGTGGCGCTGACAACGTTCTCGCTGACGCTCTGTCAAGAATACCTTAATCCTTCATGCTTACAGTAATAACTGTATTGTCATGGTTAATTTGTTTGTATCTATATTTATTACAACATGGTTGTATATTTTTGAGTTAAGAAATTGTGCTTGCACACATCTCTGACTGTGGGGTGTTTGCAAGGTAAACCATAAATGTTTTTGAATATCCAGTGTTATGGAGACTGTAGTCACCATTTTGGTATGGGGGTGTGTTACGTCCCTCTTTGCCCTGAGGTGGTGCTGCTTTCTCCAGTGCATTATTAGGCTGCTCGGCAGTGTATTTGTGTTTTGTTTTCCTCCTTGCTACAGGTGAGGCTAATTGCGTGTGGGGTGGAGCCGCTCCTATTAAACCAGTGAAGCCAGGCAGAATGTTGGAGACTTTTTTGAAGCGGTTGGCTCCCCACGCCAGTTGTGCCTTGCTGTGATTTTGGTTCTCCCATTTTTCGTTATATTGTTTAACTTAATTTAAATAAAAAAACCCTAGACACGAGTTCTTTTGACTTTGGTTCGTTTATGTTATGACCAGTGTGCCTGGCCGTAACAGGTGGCAAGTGCTGATTCTATTTCACAGATGGCTGATACTAACTGGTCGCATCGATCACAAGCGTCTCTGTGGCTATGGTCACATTTCTTCTGAAATTCCTTTTCTTTTGGGTCGCTCAACGCAAACACTCTACAGTGGTCTGTGACGGTGGAGCTCTGAGACACGTGCACCTGTAATAAATCAAGCAATATTATGCATTTATATGCATACATTTTTACTTTTCTGAACTTATTACTGGGGAAAGTACATGCAGAGAACACACCCGGTAGTCATGTGCAGTAAATCTAAAGCAGCGCAATTACAGTACCCTAAAGTTTGATGTCTCGTTCGCCAACTAGCATTACAACGGCCGTCAATTTTCGAGGGTTGCACTTCAAAAATAATGGTTATAAAAATGAAACTACTCCAATGATCCTCAAGTTGTTAGTTTGCCTCTATCTGAATCCCTTGTCAAAGGATATTTCTTGTTATAATAAAACTCATCAACTGGAAAATGTTCTTCTGTTTTCACAAAGACCGATACTATTGGGAAACGATATTGGCCAAAAAAATTAATGTTCTTACCTTGTAGTCACTCTTAAGATAACGCTTGGCAGCTTGAAGGCGAATCTGCATATCCTGCTCACCATTTACGCGTGAATTCACAATTCTTTATTTGTTGAGAAAAAGAGATCTTATTAGAATCAGGGTTTATTCTTATTTGTGACGCGATGAATTAAGGTCGAAAATTCTTGCAAAGACTACTTGAAAAAAGGGACCAGTAATACTTCGTTATGGTATTTTTATTTGCAAAAAGGAGTTACAACAATAAATTTTGAAGGGCTATTGGATTTGAACACACTTTAACAACCTTGAAGGGAATTACCCCGCAAACTGATCCTATAATTAATTGAGCGTGTCGACGGAACACAAGCATAGATTTTATAAAGAACATGATATTTTGATACAAACAGATCTTTTTTTTCTGTACGGGCTCCGTAAATGAGCTAAGTAGTTCCAAATAATCTATATTTTGTATTTTCTTTGAGAATGATAAGGAAAAACGAGTTCACATCTCTGAGTTTCGACCGTGTCGTCAAATCAGGGTGCCTCATTGTCTGGAGTTGTTGACAGGTTTTTGTTGTGATTTTGACGATATCCAGATCGGTATAACTCTGCAACAACAAAAAGCCCCAAGATAATTTTTACATCAGGTTTTAGAGCAACATTTCCTTTTTAAGTTCTCCAAGTTTGAAGCAAATTGAAAATTTACCGGGTAGGAAAAATTAATTTTTAAAACGCATAGCAAATTAGGAATTTTTAGGCTCTCAAAATAAATAATATTTACTGGCTTGTCGTGACTTCAAATAATAATTTAAAGGATTAAAATTAGAATCAGATTGATCACAAACATCTTATCAACACATTTCTACACTCAAAATGAATGTTTCCTGTGATGCGGATTATTGAAAGCGAATTTTATTAGAGGCTGTATCACATAATTTTTTTGGCTAATTTCACGAATCTCGGGTCCGCGTCACGTTTTGATAATTTTTCGGCGTTTAAAATAATATTTCAGGAAACAAACCCCACCACGTTTCTAAGTATATATTAGAGTATCAATGGACAAAATATGAAGGATTTTGACTTTACATCATGTGCCGCCGATTTTTGATTTTGCTCGGTGATAGCGGACATTCCCTCTTAACACATCCTTTGTAAGATAGCTATATTGTATTAGATAATTAATTATTGTGACACTCCAAATTCATAGCAAACTTGAATTTTTGGCCCTGTTAAGGTTGTAATATTTCAATATCTAAACACGGCATATGGGTTATTCTTCAAGTGTAAGTTAACATTTATGAAATAAAGTATTTTGTTGAGTTTGAACTTTCTATCATTAACTATGTGCATTTTATAAAATAATGTTTAAATATGCCTTTGATGCCATTAAATGCGGTGCGTCCACAAAAATACCATATTTTCAAGATTTATTTTGAGAAAATAAACCAGAGAACCATCACAAATTTTGGATATGTTAATAACATCTGATCTTTCTAAAACAGTCAATTTGATGTTGGTGGATGGTGTCTTTTTTTGGTATGAAATGTTAAAAATAGCACAAATTTTATTTTTTTCATTTTCAAGCCTTAATATTTTCTAGATTATTCATAAGAGAGGGGCAGAATTATAATAAAAATACAAAACATATTAAGCTTGGGCCGATTTCCGGTTTAACCGGTTCGATCCGGTTTACTTGATTGAACTGGTTCGTTTTATATGGACCGTCGGAACCGGTCCGTCATTATAAAAAAAAAAATAATTTTTGAAGTGTCCAAACGTGTCCAAAATGTTAAAATATAGCTCACAAAAACTTGCTGCTGACGGCGTCACGTGTATTTGCCGACGGCATTAAATCCATCTGTATTATATTTATTATGTTTGTCGTGTGTATAAACTGAATGTGCCTGAGCCGAGCGCAACAGCAAATAGCAGATCAGGTTTCAAGTGAATGTGGGGCCGGGGGCGAAAGTTTTTTTCCTACGAACTTTTTGTCCTCATTTGCGTACGCGCATGCCCACGCTAGTGAGTTCTTGAATAATATCAAAACATTGCCACCTGAGTCGCCCACTCGCAATTGCGTGCTTTTATGCTTTGAAGCGCACCTCCGAACGAATTCTAAACCCACCCAACTATACACTGAAAAACGTTTACCAAACCGTCAGCTCTTTATCTGTTTATTTGTTTTAGCTCATCATATTAATCTTCAGCAGTTAACCCTGAGCTAGCCCAAGATCATCAGTAAATGCACTCGCTAATTTCTAGCGTTTCTTCGGCGTAGTAAATAATGCTAACGTTAGTTACGACTGAGTCACTTTTTCTCCCTATCAGTATTTGAATGTATTTAGCTGGCGAGCCTACACGTTTAAGCTCGTGGGCTTCAAGTGTAACGTTATATTCAGTCAAAATCAAAATAATTAGATAGAGCTGTTCAGAACTTAAACTTCAACTTAATATGGCTTAATGGTTCAGAATACCTGGAGTCACAAAATAATGACATCCCCGCGAGGAGAATTATTAATATTAAACGCTCCAGGTTCATTTATAGCTGGCTAGCTATATCTGAAAAATTATCTACAGCATTCACAGACACATGAAATGCAATGTAAATTCGGTGGCTCCTCGGAATTGAGTACTTTCTACTGGTCATCAGCAATGTCACTAGTTTGGTCTTTGGCAGCGTCTTTACAGTGAGTGAGCGATGTCCGAGATCTGCGTTTTTTTTTCACTTCAGCATATTCCTTCAGGGTTTTGTGAACGGGGCTAGAAAAAGATTATCTAGCTGCCAGAGACTGAACTAGTGACATTGCCGATGACCAGTAGAAAGTACTGAATACTAAGGAGCCAATGAATTTCACCGAAAAAGTTCTGAACAGCTCCATCTAATTATTTTGATTTTGACTGAATATAAAGTTACACTTGAAGCACACTTTGCGCGTATGCAAATGAGGACAAAAAGTTCGTTGGAAAAAAACTTTCGTGGGCCGGGGCTATTTTATATTATTATTATTGTAGATGTTTTGTTTTCATATTATTTGCACTCTGAGTAGGCTAGGCCTACCGAATTATGCAACAGTTTATTATTATTGAGACATCTTTGTATTTTATTATATTGTATAGTTATAATTTGAGGATATTTACAGTTTGTTTTCATGTTCATTTGGACTCACTGAGAACGAGTAGGCTAGGCCTGCCAATCTATTGTTATATTAGATTTTTTTTTTAAATCATTTAATTTGTGAGAGGATTGATAGATAAAGACAAATGTGACTGTCACTCTGTTGTCCAAATGATATCGCTTATTCATATAACAACATACTGTAGCATGGGTCAACAACAGCCACATAGGAAAAATAAAATGGAAAAAAGACGCAAGTGCGGCCCCAAGTGGTCAAAACCGGTATTACGGTTTGATTCGGTTTTTAATTCAATATCGAACCGGTTTAATTTTTTTTCATATCAGCACATGCTTACAACATATATGAGAAGCTGTATGTGCAAAACCAAATCCCTGTCTTTGAAATTAGGCTTTTTACAGTCCTTCCCATATGGTACTGTAGAGCGTAGAGTAAAATTTTCGATCAACTTTAAGCACCCAGAAATATATGATGAACTAAAGGGACACCTTTATAAGTCCATACTCCTCAAGTTAGAGTAGCAGATTTTCACCCCTGAAAATTTGAAGTACTTAACTGAAATACTTTTCTAGATATAGTCATGTCAAAGTGGCTCCTCAGAAATTGCTGTTCGAAAAGGGCTGAAACTTAGTTTTGTAATGAAAAATATTTTTGGAGCTATTAGGAGTAGAGAGCTAAAATTTTGGATTTGTCCTATTAGGAGGTGTATGCACCCGCTGGAATTTTTTCAGCCAAATCTGAGATGGTCAACCAGGAATTTCCACTGAAATTTGGAAATTTGACATGGAATGACCTATAACTGAAAATCTGTGGTTCTGCCTCACACGAGCCCCCAGTCTGTCATGACCCGCAATCCACCTGTTTCTGGTGCAACACAGCAATGAGCACAATTTGAAAACAGACCATATAAATAGGCATTTATTGACAGCACAGCAGTGAGTTAGCCCTAGCAAAACTAAAGATTTACAGTTGAGCCAACCGTAAGCTTATTACATCAGCATATATAGCGAGGTCAGTAGACTTTCTGAGGAGCAAGTAGGATGTTGGTAGTGTTGGGATTTAAAGGCCTTGTTCGTATTTGGTTTTGTATGAGAGAATTTGACAACAACTCTCCACGATTATTGGTTCGATTCAAGTGGGTGTTCTTTTTTTTCCCCTAGATTGTAACTGTTCCTGTGAACATTCATCTGTTGTTGTAATGCTGCTCTGTTTGACAAGGCCCACTTGAATATCAGTTAATGTTTGAAATTTGTTCACATTAGTTTCCACAACCTTTACTGAGCACTGCAAATCATCCCTGTACACTCCCGAAACCCACTTAGTTCTAGTAGAGTGGACATTTAGACCAACTGAGTAAATAGATGGCTAAGTTAGCTAACCAGTGCACACTCTTGTTTATTAAGCTTCTTCATGTGCAGAATTGTTTTCGCAAAGCAACTTTAATTTTACATCGCCAATTCCAAAATAGTTGGGACAAAGTGTAAATTGTGAATAAAATCAAAATGCAATCATGAGCCAATATGTTATTTCCAATAGAACACAGATAACATTTCAAATGTTGAAACTGAGACATTTTACATTTTTTCCACAAAATGAGCTTATTTCAATATTTTTATAGATGTTTTCAAAAGTTGGGACACAGGCAAAAAAGGGCTGAAGAAGCAATTAATATATAAGAGAATCAGCTGAAAGAACATTTAGCAAGTAATTAAGTTAACTGGCATCAGGATTGTGTAACAGGATTGGCTATAAAAGGGATGTCTTAGAGAGGCTGAGTCTCTCAGAAGAAAAGATGGCCAGAGGCTCTCCAACCTGTGAAGGCTTGCGTAAAAAAATTGTGGAATACTTTAAAAACAATGTTCCTCAACGTCAAATTGCAAATGCTTTGAAGGTCTCATCATTGACGGTGCATAACATCATCAAAAATTCAGAGAAACTGGAAAAATCTCTGTGCCTAAGGGACAAGGCCGAAGACCTTTACTGCATGCCTGTTATCTTTGGGCCCTCAGACGTCACTGCATCACTCACCGGCATGATTCTGTCATTAACATTACTAAATGGGCCCAGGAATACTTCAAGAAACCACTCTCTGTAAACACAGCCCACCATGCCATCCACAGGTGCCACCTAAAACTCTATCAAGCAAAAATGAAGCCATTGTTGAGCATGATCCAGAAGCGCCGCCATGTTCTGTGGACCAAGGCTCATTTAAAATGGACTGTAGCAAAGTGGCAAAGTGTCCTGTGGTCAGACGAGTTCAAATTTGACATTCTTTTTTGAAATCATGGGAGTCGTGTCCTCCGGGCTAAACAGGAGAAAGACCGCCCCCCTCTTATCAGCGTTCAGTTCAAAAGCCAGTATCTCTGATGGTATGGGGATGCATTAGTGCATATGGTGTGGGACACTTGCATGTTTTAAAAAGCACCATGAATGCTGGAAGGTATATAAGGGCTTTAGAGCAACATATGCTCCTCTCCAGATGACATCTATTCCAGGGAAGGCCTTGTGTACTTCAGCAGGACAATGCAAAACCACATACTGCAGCTATTACAACAGCATGGCTTCGTAGTTGAAGAGTCTGTGTGCTGACCTGGCCTGCCTGCAGTCCTGATCTTTCACCGATTGAAAACATTTGGTGCGTAATTAAACGAAAAGTCCATCAAAGGAGACCCAAAACTCTCCAGCAGCTGGAAGCCCGTAGTAAACAAGAGTGGGATCAAATTCCAGTGGCTGAACTCAAGACACTAGTCTCCTCAATGCCCAGACGCTTACACTCTGTGTTAAAAAGAAGAGGGGATGCTACACCATGGTAAACAGGCCCCAGTCCCAACTTTTTTGAGACATGTCACAGCCATCAAATTTGAAATGAGCTCATTTTGTGGATAAAATTGTAAAATTTCTCAGTTTCAACATTTGCTATGTTATCTCTGTTCTATTGTGAATAAAATACTTGCTGGTGTGATTTGAAAGTCATTGCGTTTTGATTTTATTCACAATTTACACTTTGTCCCAACTATTTTGGAATTGGGGTTGTACGACTGGAGCCGAGATAGACACTCAAGATTGGACCAATGACTGTCTATGAATTGGACAAAGCCACAAACCGCAGAGGGACTGACATTACATTGGACTGGAGAATTTGCATTTACTATTCTGTATTCCTTTCATTTTCTCCCTTGATCCAAAGTTTGTCGGGATATTCTTGCCATGTGTGAAAGTTGCTTGGGACATATCCCAACCATCCCTTCCCAAATCTACAACCAGTGGTAAAAATTTAAAGTTTACTTGAGTATTTCTTAATATTCATTTGGTGACTCTCTCTACAAATTAGAAATGAGAATTTATTTTCTTTCAGTTACTTACGTTGACTTGCATTGTTGTATCTCCTAATGTCCAACTTTCTTTTTTTTTTGGCTGCCATCCTTTCAGAGCGAGCATATCAAATTAGTAGCATAACCAAACACACATAACGTTAATGTTGCCTGTAAGAATGAAAGGACAAATCCAAAGTCTGATTTCTAAGTACATCTATCTTCTGAGGCAAAATGAATGCCATATTCTGTGTCCGTTTATTGTTTTAGAAGGTACACATGCACACACTTCTGTTTATGCTACACGTGAAGGGTAAAGTGACAGTCTCTTGTCAAAATACATCTTACGCTTACTACCAAGACAATAATGTATGCCAAAATACTCATATAGTCCTGTGTTATTGTGTGTGTAGGGGTGAATGTGTATGTGTGTGACTAAGGCAGAGAGTCCTTCATGGTGTGTGCCATGCGACTGGCATCATTGTAAAAATGTATCACCAACAAACAGAACATCCAAAAAAGATGGCCCGCAAATAAATAAATCAAAGTGTTCATTGGATGTTCTGTTTGTTGCTAAAATGTTTTTTTTATTCTTTATTTCATTATAAATCTGTTCTAATCGTCCTCCTTTTTTTTTTTTTTTTTTTTTTTTGGCTGTCGGATACGGAGCATTTAATGTCCGACTGGCATTGTACGGACTTCGTTGTATTTATAAAAATGGCCCAAATAAATTGATTGCAGTGCCCATTGGATGTTCTGATTGTTGGTAATATATTTTATTCTTTATTTCGTTATAAATCTGCTCCCATATCAATACTTTTACTTTCTGCTGGCTGCTGGGCATGGAGTATTTTGCATTTCACGTTCGACAGTCTTGATCGTGCATGCGATGTTTAATTCACAATGTCAGTGGTCATGGAATTGATTTGCTCACTGACTACAAGCACTGTTTTAGCTCTTGTGTGGAAATAAAGCGTGAATCTGTTCGATCCATCTGACTAATTTTCAAGGAGACCGAATAAAAGACTGTTGTCTATCTTCAACGGAAGAAAACAGACGAAAAAAAGACCAAGAAAAGTCGACAGCTATCAATTTGCATTTTGTGAAGGTCGAACAAAAACATAGCCCAGTTTGTACGTCTAATAATTGCTGGAATACTTGAAAAATTTGAACTTTTATGACTTTCGGACGCAGAGTATTTTAGGATCTCTGTCCAACAGTCTCTAAATTCGTCATAAATGCACGAAGTCCTGCGCCAATGTCGACTCACTTTATTGAGCAGAGCTTAAACGGAAACATTGACTGAAATTCTCAGTGCTCATCTTGAAGAACTGAGCCCTCTTATCAAAACATTCACGTTTAATATCTAAAAGATTCAGTAGATTTGAAGAAATTAAAAACAATAATCGACTGTCGGACACGGAGTTAAATTGAAACCATCCGACTGTCGGACACGGAGTTATATTAAAACCCCGTCTGACTTTCGGACATGTTGACACTGCGTTATTTATTTATTTACGTATCCTAAATGAGGGGGGGCACATGGGGGGGGGCACGAGATGTCCGTGGGGGGGCACGTGGCCCCCTGGCCCCCCCCCATGGCGACGCCACTGCCTGGTATTAACATGTGTCTCCGGCGTCCACATTACAATCCGTCTCGCTGACGTCACATCCTTCTTCGGCCATCTCCTAAAGTGGCGCCCCTCACTTACCGTGAAAACTGGTAAATAAGACGCACCTTTAATGCAGTATTTTCTCTCAAAAATGCATTGCGTCTTATAAACTGTTGTGACCCATACACCAGTAAAATGCTGCGAGAGGTAAAGGGGGATGTTCCAATGTGCACCCAGGAGAGTGCGCTGCGAGCTAGACCTTGCTCGCATGTCCCAGAGCTTGGATTCAGTCTCTCTGGTTCTTTGCGGCTAGAAGCTGCGTAGCCCACCGCAACATAGCGAAAACTTCTAGAAAGAGCGATACAGCTGCACAAGAACTTCACGTCGTGGACTTTGCTGAACAAAGTGGAAATCGCCATTTTGTTTAAATAAATTTTTAATTGTTTGGAACAACTTGTTTACGCATTTTTATAAATGAATAGCTACTATAACACAGTCTTTGATATGAAACCCTTTTTACCGACGGGACACCCCACAAAATATACTGCGATTTATCTACTGAGTTTTACTGTTTGTGTTTCCACCGACAGCATTGTTGTATGCAGATTGGAGACGTATTTTCATTTACACTTGTGTTCAATGTGGCCAGAATCCGTCCCTGACCACCTTCAAAAGTGGTTTGAAAGATCGGATCACAATCCATCCTCAATGCGTCTTGAGTGCATTTACACCTGTACTTTTATGAGGTCCAGTGCTATCCGATTGCAATCAAATCACAAAAAACCCATTTTAATACCAGGTGTAAACGGGGCCAATGTGTTTTTTTCAGAAGCATATCGCTCTAAACACAAACTCATCCACTTCTTTTGCACCGGTAACATTTCAAGTAAACACCATCATTGGGTAGAATTACAAACACAGACAACATTTGTAACATAGCAGTAACTGTAAGCCATTTCTTTTTAAAAGCAACCTTCCCAACAGTGACCAAAACTAAAGAAGAGGGTGCTTCTTTACTAAATTTGACTCATATGATGAAGTTAGGTGAGTGCCATTGACACCTCACGAGGAGACTCGGGGTAGTCCTTGTAGTTTGGCCTCCTTGATCGTGCAGAGGAAGATAACCACTGTCGTGTGGAAGTCATCGGATCAAATGTCTCCAACAAGCAACCCTCTGTACTGATCCCAATGAGGTCGTCAGTTGTTGAGATATGGAGACTGCTTCGCACAGAATTTTTAATTCTGTTTTGTGCTGAGAAACCCAAGTCCGATTGCTCAGTGTTAGATTGTGGCAAGAAATCTTCCAAATGCAGGATTTTACCCGAAAAATGCTGGCTGCTTGTTGATGTAGCCTACTTACAACCGACAAATATTGCTTCATTTTCACGTGATATTCAAATGGTGGTTACTTATTTTCATCCATCAAACTCACTTTTTCGGATCTGAACAAGATTAAAATTTGGGTTAAGGTTAAGTTTCGGGCTTGCCTTAGGGTTAGTGGTTGTGTGTAGGTATAGGATTAGGGAAATAAGTGACGATCCGCGTAAACTGAAGCCATTTACAGGAGCTCGATTGACGTAATGTCAGTTTGGTGGATGAACGAGTGATTCAAATCTTTGATGTTGCGGCGCGCTCTTGTTCGGGAAATGTAGTTTTTTTTAGCGGTAGTATTTAAATAGTCGGCAGATACTTCAAAATACATTTCCCTTGATACATCGCTCCTTCATTTCTTCTAGACAATACACACCCACTTGTCTTTAGCGGTTGACAAAGGGGCAAATCAACAGCGATTATGCAACCTTTCGCACGTGGGCGAGTGTTTTCAAATTTGTCTTTGTACATAATTTTTTTTTAAATCGCAAAAGGGAGCAAAACTGTCGCACTGTACAGCCCTGGTATGGTTCAGAAGAAATTGAAGGTCTGAGGCAATCCAAAATTTTTTGTACGTATATTAAATATGTTTGGAAGAAACAAAGTTTGTTTGTCCTCAAAATCATAGTTTTAAAACTTGGGTAATAGAAATATGTGCATACTTATGAAAAGAGCCATATTATTTTCTTGTTATATTCATTTCAAAGTGTTGAAGGCACCATTGGTATTTTCTCTCATGCTACGCTCTACACATGCATGGTAAGTTAGATGATCTGAACCTGCAAACTGAGTAACAAAAACAGATTTAAGTTTCTATCATTCTGTAATGCTGTTACACATGGCTGAAACATTGTGAATGATCAGTAAAATGCAGTTTGGGGAGCCTCCAGAATAGATACTTAAAACTTACTAGTAAGGTGAGTAACGTAAGGTGAGTAACAGAACATTTTTTGTTTTAGGACCCATTGCAGGAAATTACTGTTGCATTAAGTTGAAATCCTGGTTGTGTTAGAATTTTCAGTAATAAAGGTTCAAACATAAATAATCCAATTTATTCTGTAATGCATCATTAATCAAGAAGATGGGACCAAACTTAAATGAAAAAAGCCATGATACTTTTGAGTAATGCGAGTGACGCGTGAAAAATACAGTCTACCAGCATAACCTTTGAGGGGTTCATTCCGGGTTTTCTCTCGTAAAGTTGATTATGGTCGAAGGTTGCCACAATGTAGAAGTTTTGAAGTTTTGTCCATTGAAAAAGTAGTGAAAAAATTTTATAGTATTGCCTAATGCAGTAAATGTAATGCGAGTAACACTGGAATTGGCCTTCAGCAGTTGAGGAACAGCAGTAGATATTGGTATTTCAGATGATAGAGCGTAGATTCAGTCTCTTGGCGGTCAAAGGTGGTCTGCAGTGGACATTGGTCAATGGTGGTTGGATGAATAAAAGATGCACAGATTTATTTGTAGTTCTGAATCTTTTAAAGGTCCCATATTATGCTGTATTTAGTCATTTAAAATATGTCCAACGGGCCTTTAAAATAATGTTTAGAATTCAGCTACAAAAAAAACCCCTCACACATCCAGGCCTAGTGAAAACTCTTCTCTCACCCCGTCTGTGCATGAAACACGAGCTGTTTGGCTGCCTGGCCACTTCAATTCCGGGGGAGGGTGCAGACCCGAAAAACCAGGAAACCAAGATGGCAGGTATTTCAGGACAGCTCTCTGCGGCATCTATTGCTGTAAGACCGTACTTGTTTGATCCAGAATCTGACCCCAAATGGGAGGAGGAAGCAATTGATTGCAGCAACGTTTACAGCAAGATGTTGATGAGCGGCAAGTTGAAATTTTAGTGTTTTGCTCGTACTGTCTCGCCTTGCATGCATATGGTTGTAGCTGTACTGTTATACAGTCATGTCACATACCCACTTAGCTATCCAGAGGAAACTTTGCTAAAAGCTTTTGTTAACCATTTCTACCGAAACGAAACAATTCTGACACCAGGCTACTAAATGAGTTCGGAGCAAAAACACACAAACGGTGTAAGCGTTGCTTATGGGGCGCTAGCAAATCAATAACTTCTACCGGAAATCTGTATCCAACCTCCACTTCTTTTTCGGCTTTTTATTAGACAGAACAATTTTCAAAGGTGGATGAACTTCCATTACGGCAATACAGAGAAACCGTTTGTTATACCAGACACGTTATAGTGCGTTTCGCGATTGCTTTCACCAAGGTAGGATCAGAGAGCTAGCCCACACCACGGCAAGTACCCGGCTGACCCCGGTCATGGATAAGTAAAACGATCGTTTCAGAGCACTAGTAAACACACCCAAACACGTAACCTAAGCTCCGCAAAGCATACATCTAGTTAACTACAGCCTTATCAGCCCAACTTTGCGGACACGTACAACAGCTCTCCGGTTTGCTTCAACTGTAGCGGCTACGGTCAGGTAACATTATGATGAAACTACTACCTTGATGCTAACCAAAGTAACACAAGCATACCAATCTGAATTACTGCATATACAGTTGCAAGAAAAAGTATGTGAACCCTTTGGAATTACCTTGATTTCAGCGTAAATTGGTCAGAAAATGTGATCTGATCTTTATCTAAGTCACAACCATAGACAAACACAGTCTTCTTAAAGTAATACCTCACAAACAATTATATGTTTTTATTGAACACAACATGTACGTAAACATGCACAGTGCAGGGTGGAAAAAGTATGTGAACCTTTGGATTTAATAACTGGTTGACCCTCCTTTGGCAGCAATAACCTCAACCAAATATTTCCAGTAGCTGCAGATCAGACCTGCTCAATGGTCAGGAGGAATTTTGGACCATTCCTCTTTACAAAACTGTTTCAGTTCAGCAATATTTTTGGGATGTCTGGTGTGAATCGCTCTCTTGAGGTCATGCCACAGCACCTCAATCGGGTTGAGGTCAGGACTCTGACTGTCCTCAAGGCGTATTTTCTTCTGTTGAAGCCATTCTGTTGTTTATTTACTTCTGTGCTTTGGGTCGTTGTCCTGTTGCATCACCCATCCTCTGTTGAGCTTCAATTGGCAGACAGATGGTCTTTAGTTCTCCTGCAAAATGTCTTGATAAACTTTGGAATTCATTTTTCCGTCGATGATAGCAATCCGTCCAGGCCCTGAGGCAGTAAAACAGCCCCAAACCATGATGCCCCCTCCACCATACTTCACAGTTTGGATGAGGTTTTGATGTTGATGTGCTGTGCCTTTTTTTCTTGACACATAGCATGTGTTCCTTCCAAACAACTCAACTTTGGTTTCATCTGTCCACAGAATATTTTGCCAGTAGTGATGTGGAACATCCAGGTGCTCTTTTGCAAACTTCAAACGTGCAGCAATATTTTTATTAGACAGCAGTGGTTTCCTCCGTGGTGTCCTCCCATGAACTCCATTCCTGTTAAAGGTTTTACTTATCGTAGATTTGTCAGCAGAGATGTGAGCATGTGCCAGAGATTTCTGTAAGTCTTTAGCTGACACTCTAGCATTCTTCTTCACCTCATTGAGCATTCTGCGCTGTGCTCTTGCAGCCATCTTTACAGGACGGCCACTCCTAGGGAGAGTAGCAACAATGCTGAACTGCCTCCATTTAAAGGCAGTCTTACTGTGGACTGATGAACATCAAGGCTTTTAGAGATACTTATTTAACCCTTTCCAGCTTCATGCAAGTCAACAATTCTTTATCGTAGGTCTTCTGAGAGCTCTTTTGTGCGAGACATAGTTCACATCAGGCAATGCTTCTTGAGAATAGCAAACTCAAAACTGGTGTGTGTTTTTTATAGGGCAGGGCAGCTTTAACCAACACCTCCAATCTCGTCATATTGATTGGACTCCAGGCTGGCTGACTCCTGACTCCGATCAGCTCTTGGAGAAGTCATTAGCCTAGGGGTTCACATACTTTTTCCACTCTGCACTGTGAATGTTTACATGTTGTGTTCAAAAAAACATGAAAACATATAATTTTTGTGAGGTATTAGTTTAAGAAGACTGCGTTTGTCTATTGTTGTGACTTAGATGAAGATCAGATCACATTTTATGACCAATTTATGCAGAAATCCAGGTAATTCCAAACGATTCACATACTTTTTCTTGCAACTGTAAGTTAACCAGGAGCATTTTTTAAGTAGCACAGAACGCGAACTAACTTGCGGTAGTAACCAAGCGGTCATCATAATGACAGAGACAAACGTTACCTACAACACAGGTTTTACAGACAGTAAGTTAACATAACATGAGTGGCGAGAACAGGCCATTCAGCCCAACTAGGCTCGCCAGTTTCTTTTTACTATTGTGAATATATCACTTCAGATACTCATTGACTCAATGGCATCTAGCTTTAAGTCAAGGCTGCTCTTGAAAATTCCCAAGGTTTCTGCCTCAACAATATGGTCAGGCAAGCTATTCCACATCAAAATTACTCTTTGAGTGAAAAAATACTTCCTAATATCAGTGCTAAATTTAAGCTTGGTCAACTTCCATTTGTGACCCCGAGTTCTATTAACAAAACTTGGCTGAAAGAATCCTACATAATTCACTTTGTTAATCCCTTTAACATATTTAAAGACCTCAATAAGATCACCCCTAAGTCTCCTTTTTTCTAAGAGATTAAGGATCTTCAGCCTCTTCTCATAGCTTTCATCTTTTATACCTGGAATTAGCTTAGTGGCCCTTCTCTGAACTTTTTCTAAAAGTTTTTCCCTTTCTTAAAGTATGGTCCCCAGGACTGTACACAATACTCCAGATGTGGTCCGACGAATGTGTTGTACAAGAAAAGTATGACCTCCTTGGATTTGTACTCAATATTTTTGGCAGTGTATCCCAGCATTCGATTTGCTTTTTTCACTGCTACGGCACGATGGCTAGAACCTGTGAGGGTTTGGTCAACAATCTTTTTCATGGGGAGCACATTCCAGTTTTAAACCTCCCATGAAGTAATCCTCACTGATGTTTTTATTACCTACATGTAGAACTTTACATTTCGCTACATTAAATTTAATTTGCCACATTTCTGCCCAATTCTGGATTCTATCCAAATCATCCTGAATCACTTTAGTGGACTCTAAACTATTTGCCAAATCTCCCAATTTAGTATCATCTGCAAATTTAACTAATTTGCTCTCAATATTCCTATCAAGGTCATTAATATAGATGAGGAACAGCAGGGGTCCCGACATCGATCACTGAGGGACTCCACTCCCCACCTTACCTAGCTCAGATGAGATTCCACTGACCACCACTCTTTGTGTTCTGTCCTGTAACCAGTTTCGAATCCACTCCAGAATACCTCCTGTAACTCCAGCGGACCTCATTTTAAAAATTAGTCTCTTATGCGGTACTGTATCAAATGCTTTCTGAAAATCCAAGTATATGATGTCATAAGCCCCGCTGTGATCATAAGTCTTCGTGGCCTCTTCAAAGAATTCCAGAAGGTTTTTCAGGCATGACCTTACCTTACGGAAACCATGTTGGCAATCCCTAAAGATATTACATTCAAGAAATAATTCCAGCTCATCTTTTATGATAGATTCCAGTATTTTGCATGCAATGCAAGTTAAACTGACTGGCCTGTAATTTCCTGGCTCAGTACGGTCCCCTTTCTCATACAACCCCAATTCCGAAAGAGTTGGGACGAAGTCCAAATTTTGAATAAAATCTAAACGCAATGACTTTCAAATCACATCAGCCAGTATTTTATCCCTAATAGAACAGAGATAACATAGTAAATGTTGAAACTGAGAAATTTGACAATTTTATCCACAAAATTAGCTCATTTCAAATTTGATGGCTGTTACAGTTCTCAAAAAAAAAAAAGTTGGGACAGGGTTCTGTTTACTGTGGTGTAGCATGCCCTCTTCTTTTTAACACAGAGTGGAGGCGTCTGGGCATTGAGGAGACAAGTTTCTTGAGTTTAGCCATTGGAATTTGATCCCACTCTTTTAATACAGGCTTCCAGCTGCTGGAGAGTTTTGGGTCTCCTTTGACTGACTTTTCGTTTAATTATGCGCCAAATGTTCTCAATCGGTGAAAGATCAGGACTGCAGGCAGGCCAGTTCAGCACACAGACTCTTGTACTACGAAGCCATGCTGTTGTAATAGCTGCAGTATGTGGTTTGCACTGTCTTGCTGAAATACACAAGGCCTTCCCTGGAATAGATGTCGTCTGGAGGGGAGCATATGTTGCTCTAAAACCTTTATATACCTTTCAGCATTCATGGTGCTTTTTAAAACATGCGAGTGTCCCACACCATATGCACTAATGCATCCCCATACCATCAGAGATGCTGGCTTTTGAACTGAACCCTGATAACAGGAGGGGTGGTATTTCTCTTCTTTAGCCCTTCTCTTTCTTTAGGAGGACACGAAGCCCATGTTTTGCTACATCACTTTGCTACAGTCCATTTTAAATGAGCCTTGGCCCACAGAACATGGCGGCGCTTCTGGATCATGCTCAACAATGGCTTCCTTCTTGCATGATAGAGTTTTAGGTGGTATCTGTGAATGGCACGGCGGACATGTGTACACAGACAGTGATTTCTTTAAGTATTCCTGGGCCCATTTAGTAATGTCAAAGACAGAATCATGCCAGTGAGTGATGCAGTGGCGTCCGAGGGCCTGAAGATCACGGGCATCCAGTAAAGGTCTTCGGTCTTGTCCCTTACGCACAGAGATTTTTCCAGTCTCTCTGAATCTTTTGATAATGTTATGCACTGTCGATGATGAGACCTTCAAAGGCTTTGCAATTGGACATTAAGGAGCATTGTTTTTAAAGTATTCCACAATTTTTTTACGCAAGCCTTCATGGGTTGGAGAGCCTCCGGCCATCTTTACTTCTGAGAGACTCAGCCTCTCTAAGACATCCCTTTTATAATGATGATGATGAAATACTTTATTAATTCCCAATGCGGAAACTGAATGTCACCGTTTGACAATGGACAGACAACAGGCAAGGAACATATACATCTCAGACAGTACAAGGTAAGTGCAAAGCACAGCAGCACAATACAAAAAACGTCACTGTAATGTTATGTAGATAAATAAATAACTAAATAAATACATACATACATACAGACATTAAAATTACCTATTCATCAGCAGAAGTTTGATCATCAGCTACCACCAACATGGTCACTAAAAAACCTAACTGCAGCAGGCACAAAGGATTTCCTAAACCTTTCCGTAGAGCACCTCGGCAGAAGAAGTCTGTTACTAAATGAACTCTTCAGCTCATTAAAAATGTTGCACATGGGGTGGTCTTTGTGCTGCATCACACTCCTGAGCTTCCTACATGTTCTTTTTTCCAAGACTACCTCCAGTGAGTCAGGGATTACACCGATAATTGCTCCCGCCTTCTTTATCAATTTATTAATTTTGTTTCTGTCCTCTGATTTTAAACCCCACCCCCAACAAACAACAGCGTAAAAGAGAACACTTGCTAAAATACTTTGATAAAATACATGCAGGAGTGACTTGCTGACATCAAAGGACCTCAGCTTCCTGAGGAAAAACAGCCTGGACTGAGCCTTTTTCAAGACAGCACTGCTGTTCTCTTTCCAGTCCAGCCTGTTATCAACCAAGACACCAAGGTACTTATAAGAAGCAACTGACTCAATAGCCACACCCTTAATAAGAACAGGAGTCACCATAGCCTTTTTCTTCCTAAAATCAATTACAAGCTCCTTTGTCTTGCTTAAATTTAAAATTAATTGGTTTTCATCACACCAATTGACAAAACTATGTAAGATAGGTAGCTGTCATCGAGGATGCAACCGACAAGTGCAGAATCATCTGAAAACTTCTGCAGGTGGCAGCCAGCAGACAGACTTGTCCTACAGTCAGATGTGTAGAGGGTGAATAAAAATGGGGACAATACGGTACCCTGTGGCGCTCCTGTATTGGTCAGAATGGTGTTGGATACCTCACCGCCAAGTTTCACAAACTGGGGTCTACATGTGAGGTAATCCATGACCCATGCCACAGTACTACTGTTCATATTAAAATCAATCAATTTATTAACTAAAATGTGCGGCTGGAGTGTATTAAAAGCATTAGAGAAGTCAAAACATAATTCTCACTGATGCACCAGCTGTCTCTAAGTGGCTGTATACTCTGTGTAGCATATAAAGTAGTGCATCATCCACGCCTACACCCCTCCTATACGCGAACTGTAGCGGGTCTTGGTAAGCACAGACCTGCCTATTAAAGTGCTCAAGAACAACTCTTTCAAAACATTTCATGAGTTGTGAAGTAAGAGCTATAGGCCTGAAATCCTTAAGATCACGAGCATTGGGTTTTTTGGGCACGATACATGAGGTTTTCCATCTCACTGGGATCTTAGACTGACTGAGCGAAAGAGAGAAAATAAACTGCAGCACATCACAGAGTTGCTCAGCACACACTTTGAGGGCACAAGGTGAAACCCCATCTGGACCAGGAGCCTTGTTTGCTCTGAGCCTCCTCAGCTGGGAGCACACTTCATCAGAGGTGACTTTTATTGGGGGGCTAAAATTTTTGTTAGACGCGCTGAGAGAGATAGCTGAGCGGGCCAGTTCAAGTTCCTCACAAAAATGATGTTTGTCAAACCTCGCGAAAAAACAGTTAGCCTCATCAGCTCTAAAAGCCGCATCCTGAAACCTACCAGAGGAAGGCCCGTAGCCTGTAATTAACTTCATGCCATTCCACAAACCTCTGGAGTCACTCTGCTTAAGTTTGCCCTCAACTTTATCCTTATAGTGCATCTTCCCCCGTCTGATGACATATTTTAATTCCTTATTTGCTGATTTGATCCTATCCCTATCACCACTTTTAAAAGCAATTTTTTTTTTGTTAATAGCAGCCTTGATTTCTGTAGTCACCCAAGGTTTGTTATTTGGGAAACTTTTAATGGTTTTAGAAGGAATAATCATATCAACACAGAAGTTAATATACTCAGTTACACCACTAGGGTATGTTATGTCCATTGTCCTGGCAGGTTGATTTTCTTTGTAGCAACCTTCTCTCTGCACGTGCAGAGGTTGATATGTGAATATCAACCAGGCATGTTATTTGACAACTGGACGGTCTAACCTAGGGTTTTGGCAGTGCAGTGAAAGCACGTGCAACATGCCATGGACGAGTCCATTCGGAGTCCACGTGGTGTAAGTAGGTTAGCCCCCTCCCTCAAGGGTGATATGGATTCAACGCTCGAGCGATAGCTCACCCTTGAGGATATCACCCTTGAGGAGGGCGCTAACGTATACTTACGCAGTCAGCAATAATGACCACGTTATTGTCCTCCTCATAAAATACAGACCAATCGGTGCATTCAAAACAAACCCGCAGTTCCTCAAATGCCTCGTCTGACCACACACGCACTGATTTGGTGGAGATGGGCTGGCTGTGGGCAACTGGTGCGTATTTAGATGACAGCAACACCAGATTGTGGTCTAAGCACAAAGGGGCTAAGGCAGTAGACGCATAGCTGTTCCTCAGATTGGCATAGTTTTGTCTTTTCTCGTGGGGCAGGTGACAAACTGTTTGAATGTGGGCAGGGAGGAGGACAGAGTGCAGTGGTTGAAGTACCCATTAATAATAGTGAGAGCATCTGGCGATCTAGTTTGCAGGTCGTGAACAACTTTACATACAGTGTCCGTTGCATTTTTAGCGTTAGCAGATGGTGGGATATATATCACGAGGACAATAATGTTCGAGCATTCAAGGGTAGACAGTAAGGTCTGCAACTCACCGCCAGCAGTTCAACGTTCTTATCACTCACTCCTCCCCGCTCCGTAATGTGCCCGGGGTGACACCACTGGTTGTTCACGTACAAGCATACACCTCCTCCAGATTTTTTATCGGTTGTTTGTAAATCCCGATCCAGCCTAATCATGGTGAATCCATCCACTTCTGTGTGCGCTGATGGGATCCGCTCCGTCAGCCATGTTTCAGTGAAACACAACAGACTGCACTGACGAAAGAATCTGTCATATTTAGCCCATGCTGCCAATTCGTCTACTTTTTTCACTAGGGATTGCACGTTGCCCATGATAACAGACGGTAAAACTGGTTTGTAGCGCCGGAGCCGATTCCTGACTCGTGCACCTCCCCTTCGGCCTCTTTTCCTCGGTCTGATTTCAGCAGGTAGATCCAAGGGGAGACGTTCCATAGAAACAGGCCGAAGTCGGAGAAGCTCAGCCGAGCTGTGGGTGTAACTTGCTGCGGGAGCAGTCCCTTCCCGTTGGGCACGCACGCTAGGCCAGAAGAATCCCCAAAACAGCCACAGGACAAGACCGATCGCTAATTCTCTTAAATTCACCATTTTGCGGTGATTAGCGAGTGCAATACACTTAACAAAGTACGCCTGAGAGCGATAAAAACGATAGAGAAACAACGAATGGCACCACACAAACACGAACGAACAAGCAGGTGACTAGTCGCCGGAACAGGGCTGGCGCCATGAAACTGCAGAAAGACTAGCTGGATATATATAGCCAATATATATATTATATATTATAGCCAATCATGTTACACACCTGATGCCAGTTAGTGTAATTACTTGCTAAATGTTCTTTCAGCTGATTCTCTTATATATTAATTGCTTTTTCAGCCCTTTTTTTTGCCTGTGTCCCAACTTTTTTGAGACCTGTTGCAGCCAGAAAATTTGAAATGAGCTCATTTTGTGGATAAAATGTAAAATGTCTCAGTTTCAACATTTGAAATGTTATCTATGTTCTATTGTAAATAACATATTGGCTTGTGATCTGAAAGTCATTGCATTTAGATTTTATTCGCAATTTATACTTCATCCCAACTATTTCGGAATTGGGGTTGTATGTTGATATTATTTTGCCCTGCTGCCAATCATTTGGTATTTCTCCAGTTTCTAAAGACCGTCTGAAGATGGTGGATAGCGGCTTAAAGATGATCACACTAACTTCCCTGAGCACTCTAGGATATAAGCCACCAGGATCCGCCGCCTTATCTGCCTTTAGTTTATGCAACTTGTCTAATACTTCATTATCCCTAATCTCAATTTCCGCGAAATAATCTAAAGCATTGGACATGCCCTCTGGCCGAATAAAAACCCGCTCCGAGGTAAAATTCTCAACAAAGTAACTGCTTAAAGTATCCGCAATATCCTTGTTATCATATAGCAGCGATCCATCTTCATTGTTTATGCACTCAGCCTCCTCTTTGACTCTCCTTTTTCTGCTACAGTACTGAAAGACGCACTTAGGATTAGTTTTTGCCCCTTCTGCAATTTGCCTTTCATACAGTCTTCTTGCATTCCTTATTTGACCACAGCCCACATTTTACAGTATTCAGCCTTAGTATTCTCATTGTTATCCGTTATGTACATCTTATAAAGATTACTCTTTTCCCTCAAACTCCTACGAATAGCTGTGGTCATCCACTGAGGATTTTACTTTTTCAGCTTACTTTTGGACACCTTTGGAATGAATTTGCATTGTGAATCAAGTAAAACCCCCTTAAATCTTTCCCACATCTCATTTACAGACTCACAGTCCAGGAGTGTCTCCCATTTTATTTTGCTTAGATATGAGCGCATCCTGTCAAAGTTTGCTCGCCTAAAATTGAAAATTTTGGTTTTCGAAGACACCTTTTTAACTTCCCATGAAACATCAAAATTAACAGCAGAGTGATCACTTGTCCCAAGTGGCTCCAGTGCCTCAACATTGCATTCTATCACAGTCATTACAGAGCACTAAATCTAAAATTGCCTTCTCTCTTGTAGGTTTATTAACATACTGCACCAAAGAATTGTCATTTATAACATCTAGAAATTCTTCCTCCCCTTTACCCTGTCCTTTCACCATTTCCCAATCAATAGCAGGATAATTGAAGTCCCCATAATAATAGTCCCTCCTCCTCTACAAGCTTGCCTAGTCCTCTTAAAGAGCATTTAATTGACAATACTGTCCAAAGCTGGCAGTCGATAGCATGCTCTTTTGTTTAAACCTGTCTTGTGTTTGCCAATTAGCCTGACCCAGATATCTTCACAGGGCAAGGAATGTTCAATTTCAGGAATTTCCTGCACATTTATGTTTTTGATCACATAGAGTGTGATGGTTCTGCCCTGCAGTCCCTCCCCCTCCTGCTATCTTCACCTCCACTTCAACGAGCCACACCTGTTGCTCGTTGAAGTGGAGGTGAAGTTAAGAGTTCAGCTGCATTCTGGTTTTTTGGCCTCGTATGTGTTGCTGCTGCTCCCCTGTCTCTTTGTCATTTTTAAAAAGTATATTTATTAAATGTCTTCTATTTTTCTTACCAGCCTGTGCGAGTGGGTCCCTTTTTCAGCCTTTGGGTACATGGTCCCAGTGCCCGCCGGATTGCTTGTTGCATCCGGCGGGACTAAACCGTGACATAGAGTGCCACACCCCCTCCTCGCCTATTACATCTGTCTTTCCTAAAGAGCTTATAACCTTCTATATTATATTAATCTCCATCCTCTTCACTATGTAATGTCTCTGTAATCCCAACTATGTCATAGCCCTCACTAATCATAACGACCTCAAGTTCTGGAAGTTTATTTTTTATGCTTCTAGCATTTAAATAAAAACATTTCAGGTTATTATGAATGCTCTTCCCCTTCCATTTCCCATGTGCCTGCTGCTCCAAGCCCCTCACTAAGCTTTGTTGCTTTAAAAATATATCATCAATAGTGCATGTAGCGCTGTCAGCTTCCATCAGGGCAGTCTGCATTTCCCTATGTATAACACACTCTAACCTCCCGGCCCCCCAAGTCCCTAGTTTAAATAACCCTGTGCTACGCTGAACATACGGTGACCCAGTGGAAAGGTGCCCCTCCGGTTCAGGTGTAGCCTGTCCAGCTTGAACAGGTCACCCCTGTCCCAGAAGAAGTTCCAGTGCCCCATAAACCTGTACCCCTCTTTCCTACACCAGGTTTGTAGCCACGTGTTAAACCTCATGATAAAATTCTGCTTCCCTCTGCTTGCACGTGGTGCCGGTAGAATCCTGGGAAACTACCGTGGAGGGTCTGCTCCTAAGCTTCTCAGCTAATTCCACAAATTTGTCTTCCAGAACCTCAAACCTACCCTTAGCAATGTCGTTTGTCCCAACATGGACTATGACCACTGGATCCCTCCCCACTCTGGCCAGGAGCTTGTCCCCATGCTCCAGGAGGTCTCCTACCTGGGCACCAGGCAGGCAACACATCGTACGAGACTCCTTGTCGCGCGAACAGACTAAACTGTCTATTCCTCTAATGATTGAGTCCCCCAGTATCACTAACTCCCTTTTCTGAGGGGAAGAGGCCAACAGGGTGCCCTGATGCTCATCAAGCCCCCCCACTCTCAGGGTCAGGGGCCAAGTCGAGTTCTTACAAGGGCCGGAATCGGTTGGATACCTCAACCACTAGAGGAGCTGTCGCTGTACGGCGTGCACGCCCTTTCCTGCGCTGACGTCCTACTGTTACCCAACTTTCTCTCCCTGCCTGCTCTGGGGTCTCTGCACAACCCTGCTTTGGCGTACACACCATTTCTCTAAACGACATACTACTCAGTTCCTGTAGGAACTCTACTGATTGTGAACTATGTTGTGCCACCAACTGGCCCTGAAGATCAAGGATCTTGCTCTCCAGATGCTCAATTAGCTGGCACCGGTGGCAGGCAAATCCACCCTGGAAATCTCTTTCCAGAAGTGCAATCATTCTGCAACCGTCACATAGTTTTGGCCACATTTTGAACCCCCTACCTAATGACCTCCCTCACCCTAGATAACAAAAGAAAACTAGAAAAGTGCAGTTCCAGGGGAAACTGCGTGGGCAAGCTGGAAGCTGCCGATTATGTGAAGTTCGACTTGCTGACAATGTGAGGTTAAAGCTGCTGGAAATGATCTTAAAGCCTCTCAAGATTAAAATTATTTGTGACAGTGGGATATTGTATTGTTTTTAGGAATAATTCAGATTTTTTGACATGAAGTTATATGAAAGCACTTATTTAGGAAGACCTCCGCAAGATGCAATGTTACCACACATCAAACCTACTTCATATATTTATTCAAGATAAATTGATGACGTTGCCAACTGAAACATTGCCATAAAAACATGCGAAAGAGAAACTACTTCATTCTCATATTTATTTATTGCAAATTTGCATCAATATTAGCCTATATTTACATATATAGCTGAAGATTAAGGAATTATTCGGGCGCGACATAAAAAAACAGAAGTGACTATTTGCCCCGCAGCGGGATGAGTTGAGTGAAATACATCAGCTATCTGCCTCGCAGCGCGGCCGATAAGAAAAGAAGTTCTGCTATTTGCACCACGGCATGGAGGATAACAGAATCACTTCTGCTATTTGCCCAGCAGCTGGGCCAATAAGAGATTTCATTATATAATCCGCCCCACTCTTTGAACTTTCGCGCGGAAGTGCTACGGGGCGAATAGCCTCTTCCAAAAGAAAAAAAAAACATGCTAAATTAAAGGCTAGACGTTGTTGAACTTTTCCAACGAGTTCATTTATTTTCCATTCAATAAAAAGCAGAATTATTTTTAAAATCAAAAGCAAATTTTAAATTGAATAAAGGTTGATAGCTACAGAATCATCAAGCCCAATAAATATTTTGAAAAATGTCATTAGCTGGCATATAAATGATTAAATCAATTCATTTTAGATAATGTTGTAGCCAAGATAGGCAAGATGACCAGAACAACGAGCAGCACAATAAATTGGGGTGTTATTATTTACCAATAGAAACTTCCGTAAAGTGATTGATCTCATGTTCCAGCAAGAGTCAAGTGATAATGTAAAAAGTAGGCCTAATAATAATAATAATTAAGCAAGTAACGTTAGATGGCGGCATTGATCCATTTATGGAAAGCCAAACTACGAGGTGCTACTACGTTGTTATCAATGGACTGCATTCATCAGTTAAATTAATGCACTGTATCCTTGTTATTTTAACTGTACGCAGAGTTCTTCACACATTTAACTGTGGTTTAAAGTTAACATCCACAGAACCTCTGTTATGAACTGATAGTAAAAGTACAGTTAAAATAACTGACAAAACGATCCCAGTTAAAATAACTGGCAAAAAAGGTGTGAGTTTATAACAGTCTGCTTACTCCAGCCTCAAACCTGGCTATTTTCAAAGTCAGGAAAAAGTCATAAAAAGTGATGAACAAATTGCGACTAGGGACATCACTTTTATTTCCATGAACTTAACTTGCTCCATTCTGATACCAATGTTTCGCCTATTTTATACACGATCATAAATAGATTTAGCTAATGCAAACAGTTGCTGGTATGTACTGGAATAGGATCTGAGCAATTTTTTTCTGCTCTGCAATTTTTACTGTAACGTGTTTGTTAACAGTCGTATCAATCTTAATCTGAACAGTAATAATGTTGAGGCCTGGAAAAAGGCCAGCAGCGGGCAAATGATCCATATCTAAGATATGCACCCTACTGCTATGCTACAATTCCGCTGAGTCACGCACAGCCTTTTGAGTTAATGGGTGAATCATTTAGTCCATAGGAGATTTTAGCTAATGCGTTTCTTACATATTGCCACTTCTAACTCAAAGATGGTAAGCCCAATCTATGAAATGGAGGTACCATATGAAAGAGGAGAGTCTGCTGAGTAAAATTTGTCGAAATTGTCTGTGTATTGTCAAAAATGTGGGAACACGAGCAAGTGAGAAAACTTGTGTTTCGCCTTCGCAACCAGAATTTTCTTGTCTCATTTAATATGGGAGTTAATGGAGTTTCGGTTTGCGATCCCGTTGCTTTTCAGCTCATACAGGCAAAACTGTTTGTCCAATTGCTGCCATAGTTACATTTTTATGACCAGCACAACTTTTGCTACAACTTGGATATAAAAATATTTATGTGGTGAGAAAACTGTTGGAGTTAGAGCAAGTTTAAGAGAAGACTTCCTGACGGATTTACAGCTGTTCGCCACCCTAACCGTGATGTCACCACACTCTAAGTTCCCAGAATTTATTGTAAAAAAATTATTTTAAAAAATTCTAATTAAAAAATTATTGAAATTATTAAAAAAAGCGGAACAGTAAAGAAATTATCCAAGATTAGCTTAACATTTTCCAGTTTGAATGACAACTCTAGCTAAAAGTATGACAGAGTAAAAAATAGCTGAAATTAGCTGAATTTTGAAAAATCAGTTCCATAGTTTCCTATGGGAGAAAAATATTTAAATTAATTAATAACTCAAAAAGTATGAAAGATATCAAGAAGTTGAATACAAGCAACATAATTCAGACCAAGCTGAATGTTTTACAGTTTGAATGAAGTTTCTAGGTGAAAGTGTATAGGAGTAGTTAGTCAGCACAAAAATCGGAGAATAAAGAAAGAAAAAAACTACAACCCCAATTCTGAAATAGTTGGGATGAAGTGTAAATTGTGAATAAAATCAAAATGCAATGACTTTCAAATCACGTGAGCCAATATGTTATTTACAATAGAACATAGATAACATTTCAAATGTTGAAACTGAGACATTTTTATCCACAAAATGACCAAGAAGAGGGGATGCTACACCATGGTAAACAGGCCCCTGTCCCAACTTTTTTGAGACTTGTAGCAGCCATCAAATTTGAAATGATCTCATTTTGTGGAAAAAATTGTAAAATTTCTCAGTTTCAACATTTGCTATGTTATCTCTGTCCTATTGTGAATAAAATACTGGCTGGTGTGATTTGAAAGTCATTGCGTTTTGATTTTATTCCCAATTTACACTTTGTCCCAACTATTTCGGAATTTGTAGAAGAGTGCAGTTCCAGAGGAAACTGCGTGGGCAAGCTGGAAGCTGCTAATAATGTGAGGTTCAAGTTGAAAATGTAAGGTTTACCCTGCTAAAAATGAGTTTTAAGCTTCTGAAAATGAAAAATGAGAAAAATCTCCACACTTTAAAAGGTATGAAAATGCCAGAGGGAAATACTAGTTAAAGTGGTTTTGTACATAAAAGAAAGTAAAGGGGTTGAAGTGCTTCAAGTAGTACTGTATCGACGTTTTGAAAGATTCAAATGCAAATTCTACGCCTGTTATTGAGATCATTGTGACAGATAAAGTGACTGCCATTTAGACAGTGAACTGTTTATACTTGTCAGCTACTTGACTGTACATGATAAGGGTAAACATTAATAGCAACATTTTATGTTGCATGAATATTTAGAAAGAAACAAAATAATTCTGAATATTTTGTAGGAGCAAAGAACCCCATATGTGCCATGAACACTTAACATATTGGAGTATAAACAGCAGAAATTCAGCAGGAGGGATTAACCAATATGCTGGGGACGGTCGCATGCACATACTGGACTTGAAGCCAAGTTGCGCGATCGTAGAGGCATAACTTTAAGACCACTGCACCAGCTGGTAGTAAACAATATTCACAAAGACCGGGTGTAAATTCAACGCCTATCTGACGGGAGGCATAGAGTGAATTTCCTAGCCGTTTCCAAAGGAAACCACTTATTAAGGAAGACCTCCCCAAGATGCAACGTTACCACACATCATACCAATTTCATATTTCATCGAGATAAATTAATGCAGTTTCCTACTGAAATGTTGACATAAAAATACGCGGTGTAAGGGTGGCCCGGTGGCTCATCGGTCTAAGTGCGCGCACCATAAAGGCTGTGTCCCTCTCGCGGAGACCCGGGTTTGATTCCAGCCTGGGTCATTTGCCGCATGTCTTCCCCATTCTTCTCCCCAACTTTCCTGTCTATCTCCACTATATAACTGTCAAATAAAGGAAAAAATCCCCCAAAAAAAATCTTAAAAAGAAAAAAAATATGCGGTGTAATTAAGAAAAACAACTGTGTTCTCACATAGTATTTCTTTTTCGCAAAATTGCATCTATAAATTTAGAAATTTAGCTGAAGATTATGGAAATTATTCAAGCGCAACATTAAAAAAAACTCACTAACAAGGATAGGGTATATGTTTTTCGATTTTTCCAACTAGTTCATTAATTTTTCAGCCAATAAAAAGCCAGAAACTTCTTTTAAAATCAAAAGCACATTTTAAATTGTCGCTGAGCGGTCCCGTCGCTTTTTGGCTCATACAGCCAAAGCCGTTTGTCTAATTGCTTCCATAGTTACATTTTCGTGACCAGCACAACTTTTGCTACAACTTGGAAATAAAAATAATTATGTGGAGCGAAAACTGTGGGAGTTAGAGCAGGTTTAAGAGAAGAGTTCTTGACGGTTTTGCAGCTGTTCACCACTCTAACCGTGATGTCACCACACTCTAAGTTCCCAGAATTTATTGTAAAAAAAATATTTTAAAAAATTATGATTAGAAAATTATGGAAGTTACAAAAAAGTTGAATGGTAAAGAAATTATCCAAGCTTAGCTTAAAATGTTCCAGTTTGAATGACGTTTCTAGCTAAAAGTATGACAGAATAAAAGATGGCTGAAAATGGCTAAATTTTGAAAAATCTGTTTCATTGTTTCCTATGGGACAAAAATATTGAAATGAAACTGAATAACTCAAGAAGTATGAAAGATATCAAGAAGATGAATACAAGCAACATACTTCAGAACAAGCTGAATTTTTTAAAGTTTGATTGAAGTTTCTAGGTTAAAGTATGTAGGAGTAGTTGGTCAACACAAAAATCGAAGAATAAAGAAAAAAAGAAAGAAAGAAAGAAATTAAGAGTGGGAAGAACATGAGTGTGCCGAGTGGGAAGAACATGAGTGTGCCAGCTTCCAGCTTGCCCACTAATAAAGAGTGGGATGAACATGAGTGTGCAAGCTTTCAGCTTGCCCACTAATTATTATTGCCAAGACAGAACCTCAGGAACCACAATTTATTAACCTGAGAAGCCCTAAGCAGCAGTCACAATAGAAACTGTGGGGAAACTATGTAAATGGATAATAAGCCTCTTTTAGCGGGGGCTTAGTTTCAGTTAACAAAAATAAAATACCAAATTGAGACAAACTCGATATGTTATCAGCACTCAGATGGCTGACTTGATTTTATATAGTCCCAGTACTATTAATATACTTGTCTAAAAATATCACAGGTCTTAGCTCAGAATCCAGATAATCACAGACTGGCTTCTCCAGATTCTGTTCTCAGATGAGAGCCTCCAATACCCAGCTTAGTGATGAACATAAAATGCCAATAACCAATATACAATATCAGCGGCAGCTTACTAGCTAGTCTCGGGCAGCTACAATGCCCAGGACAACCTGGGGGGCACTCCGATAAACCTTACAGTTTAAAATTCCAACCTAACCGAATGGACAACTCAAGTAACTGTTGCCCTACTAACTAAATACCAAGTCTCACATCCCATGTCAAAAATGCAAACAGTAACTATCTAGCTAGCTAGCCACAAATAAAACCAAAGGTAATTGAAAAAGACTAAAACCCCGGTTCCCTTTAATTCAAACGGGCCGAATAAACAAGTCGTTCACTATGTGAGCAAACTAAACACGGTATCTCCCCCAACAAGCTGTCACAAAGCACTCAAACAAGCAACTGAACCTTAACCAGCTGATCAAGGCAACGCAATTGGAGAAGAATTAAAAAAAAACGTAATTTGCAATGTGTTTAATCAGAAGAGCCCTTCAGTAAAAATGAGATGTGAAAAAGACTAAAACCCCAGGTAGCGTTAATATTTAATTCAAGCTTGGCAATGTGTTTATGCGGTAAAAGAAAGACCGAAGGGGACTAAAAACCCCGGTGAACATCAATATTTATTGGCTAGAAGGCTGTATGAAAGGCAAGCAACCAAGTATAAAACCAAACCAGGTTACAGTTAGATATCCAGGTAATTCGGCAATATTCTTAGTGTTGAGAAGCTTGCTGAAGTTAGTTAGCTAAATCAGCTACAGAAAAACCAGGCGAGAGTAGCACAGTCCTTGAAAACAATTCCATTTTACTTTGTATATCATACAATTTACTTAGTTAGCTAATTATTTAGCATTTAAGTTTATTTTACTTTTTATTTTGCTCCCGGGAGACTGAAACCCCCCCCCAAAAAAAAACCCCGTCGCCTTTGTTTGACCAGATTAGCGACTTAATTTGGCTTTTTCCTAACCGAGTTGTTAAAAGGGGGAAAGAAAAAGGGGGAAGATTCTCCCTGCCCCTAATGCGACAAAGGTTATACCTCGGGAGCAAATCTTCTTACCTCTTTTAATGTTTGAGCTTTTACACACAAATTATTTTCAGAAAAAAACCTGTTTAAACAAGAGTAAATCTTCTGCTACAATCTCTGCACACCTTTCTCCGTCTCAATTCAAGCAGAATGATCACCAACGAACAGTGCTACAGCATAATCAAGAGGTCAGCAACAGCAACAGCCGCAACAGCAACAGCCTTCTCATTGACTTTCTCCCAAAAAAAGTTCCGTTACCGTGAACTGTTGCACCAAGCATCCAAATTACAAACAAGAATAACAAGTTAGCTTCAAATGAGGTTTATGTTCACACACCTTCTGTTGAATGTCTCCTTGATATTATTTACTCTGGCATATTTAGGACACGACCATTAGCAACTGTAACTTAGCTACGTTAGCCGCAGTGCTACAGCCACATTCAACAGACTATCACGCTAGGTAGTCTTATGCAGTAAAGCAACACAAAATGGTAAAACTCACTGCTTCCGCGTCTGTGAGTCACGGACAGTTGGTTCCGATCCAGGCTTTATCTTCAGATATTTTACAAAGCCTGCATTTGAGGCCAATTGTTAGTGCTAACTATCGTAAGCGGTCCTGCTAGCCACCTGTAACACGTTAGCTTCACTGATGTTATTTGCTGTTATATCGTTACTTACAGCTTGTGGCTCCGAGCGCTTGATCGATGCAACTACTCTAGGTTTGAGAGGCAGCTGAGATGCATATCCAGCATTGAATTATCCTTTATTGACAAAGCTGTCTTCGGTGAAATGCCGAGCACAAACAGCTCACGTTCCATTTGAGTGCAGCCGTTTGCCGCCAGCAAACAAAAAAGCTACCCACTGATTTCTGGTCTTTCAGAAAAGAAAATAGTTGTGCTTTTTTTTCGTATCCAAAAAAACACGTACGAACATCTTTGGGAGACATACTGATAAATCTACACGTTATATGATTGGGGCTTGTTTGTGTCTGATAGAATAAATTCCAGGGTGGGTAGGTCCAGCGCCGTGATTGGCCCTGGCCAGGTCTGTCCTGATTGGATGCAACAACCTGACATCAGGTTTTGCCCAGATCTTGTGAAGATCTAGGAAAAAGCTGTTCAGAGAGGAAATCATGTTCAGGAAATCACGTTCTCGGATTATGGCAAAACCCCTGTATCTTATGTTTAAAACCTTTACTTGTATATATTAAAAGAAGGATCAGAATAATAGGGGACCTTTGAAATTTGCTGCTCTGCGACAATCCCAGTATCCTCCAAACAGGTATAAAATAAATTGTTGGCATAGCAATTTTCCTTTGTGTCCTTGGAAACGGGGCTCCCCTCCAACATCAGTTGTCCAGCAACAGTGTGCATCTTTAGTGACCACGTCTCAAGCATTCCAAGCAGAATTCCGTGAAGACACCTCCACTTGTATGGGGGAGATTCAAATTTTTAAAGCTAAATAAGAAAAGAAAGTTCAACGAAAATTTAAAAAAAAAAAACTAAGTATGAATGAATACTGGTTGTCGACAGCAATGATCACCATCCCTGTTCCTGGAGATCTACTGTCCTGTAGGTTTTCATTCTAATCCTAACTCTATATATGTCACTCAATGGCTAAAGACCTGTAGTAATCAGCTGATTGGTTGAATCCGATCTTCCATATTAGAGGTGGAGTGATGGTAGATCTCTACGAATAGGATTGGTGTCCACTGGCCAAAAGGAATTTGATGAATGGAAACTGCCATTATTGCATTTGTCTATTGAAAACTTAGCAGTTAAGAATAATTCATGGTAATAATAAAAGCATTTGATAGAGGCTTCATATAATGAAATAACAGTGGCTTTAATCCTTTACAGCTTGGGCCTGGTTGCTTCCAGCAAATAAGTGGACTGCGTAATCTGATGATGGACAAGTCTGTACTGAGCCCCCAGCTCACTGCCAAACTGAGTAAGGAGCTGTCAGGGACAAGGATCACCAGCCTTTCCCTCCAGAAAGTTAATCTGATATCTTTATTAGATAGCACTTTCAAAGGTTTGAAAGACACTAAAGTCATCTCTCTGGACTTGTCCTACAATAAAATAGAGTCATTATGCAACAAGCCCTTCCAGTGGCTAAGCACTTTGGAGATCCTGTACCTCAACGACAATAACCTGAAGCACCTGACCAATTCATCATTTGTTGGGCTGACAAAACTCAGGGTCATGAACCTCACCAGGGCGCTGGTGAAGAGCCACAAATCTTCGCACCCAATAATTGAAAACTTCTCTTTCAGCCCACTGAGGAGACTTGAAACCCTGCTGATGGACCACACTGCCTTTCGTGGCATTACTGCCAGCCTATTTTCAGGCCTCGAGAGCCTCCATCACCTGAGCCTGAGCTGGAGTAGCGTCAGCCTTCAGACAGTTAGCAATGGGACATTCACTTCTCTGCGCCGCTCGCCACTTCAGATTCTGGACCTGACAGGCATGGATATCAAACTCCTGCAACATGGGGCCTTCTGGGGCCTAGGGAATCTTACAACACTGCTCCTGGCATCCAATTTCATCTCCCAGACTCTTACCGGAGAGGAGTTCCAGGGGCTTTCCTGTTTGGAAGAGCTAAACTTGTCCCACAATCAGAGGATCACCCTCACTGATTTATCCTTCATCCATTTGCCATCATTGAGGAATCTGTTCCTGGGGCTCGCTCTGGCCCAAAATCAAGACTTCAGTTCCTCCCCATTCAAGCCGCTCCGTAACCTCTCCATTCTGGACCTCAGCCATAACAACATTGCAGCTGTGACTAAGGGCCTGCTGGAAGGTCTGGAAAACCTTCGGGTGCTCAGGCTGCAGCATAACAACTTGCAGCGGGTGTGGAAGAGTGCCAACCCGGGCGGGCCTGTCCTATTCCTGCAGGGTCTACGCAGCTTGGAGACGCTGAATCTGGACAGCAATGGGCTGGATGAAATTCCTGTCATGGGTCTTAGAGGGTTGTACCACCTCCGGGAGCTCAGCCTTGCTGGAAATGTCCTTGACCACCTGCGATACTCCATCTTTGATGACTTGACATCCCTCCAGGTCCTGCGCCTGCAGCGGAACCTGATCACCTCGGTCCCGCCGGGAGTGTACAGTACCGCCTTTCGCAATCTGGGCATGCTGCATATGGAGCACAACCCTTTTGACTGCACCTGTGAGAGCATCCT
Source organism: Gymnothorax javanicus (assembly GCA_029692085.1). Lineage (NCBI taxonomy): Eukaryota > Metazoa > Chordata > Actinopteri > Anguilliformes > Muraenidae > Gymnothorax > Gymnothorax javanicus. Next base: position 106,900,372 of record CM056195.1, read on the forward strand.
GTGGTTCTCCAACTGGCTCAATAACACCAACACTAGTGTGCCTCAGCGGGGCTCCATGTACATCTGCAATACACCCCCGGCATATTTCAATAAGTCTGTGATCTCGTTCAATCCTATGTACTGCAAGGATATGGCCCCCTTCTACACTCTCTATGTGGTGAACTGCGTCCTAGTGCTAATTATTTTGGCAGCTGTCTTTGTGTTCCATTTCCAAGGGTGGAGGATACAGTTTCACTGGAATGTCCTTGTCAGCCGTACCCTGGGGTTTGCAGAGCCAGACCTGGGAGAGGTCAGGTTTGAGTTTGATGCCTATTTGATCTATGCACAAGAAGACAGCAGATGGGTAGAGAGACACTTGCTTCCCCTCGAGGAGGAGAAGCATTATACCTTCTTCATGGATGGCCGTGACTCTGTGCCTGGCACATCCCACTTAGAAGCAACTGTTGAGGCCATGAAAAGCTCCAGAAAGATTGTGTTTATTGTCTCAGAAAAACTTCTGAGTGATCCCTGGTGTCGAAAGTAAGCTATTAATATTATTATTATTGTTGTTGTTGTTGTTGTAATTATTTTTACTGCTATGTCATTGCATAAAAAGGTATTTGTTTAGAACGTTGACCTAGTACACGTAGAAGGAATGAAAGTTTACTTCTGTGCTATGAAATTTTACTCATAATGTAGGCACTTGGGGTTTTTTTTCCCAAAATGCTATAATGACAATATTCATAATTTTCTTGGAAAGAGCCAGAGATCACAAACAAAATGTTATCATTTGTCGAAATCCATCCACCCAACCCAGAGATTTTAAAATCTGAAGGCCTTGATTTAGCAATACTTCATCTGCAGCACAATGGTCAATTCAGCCTAATTAACACATTTTCTGCTGTTCAGAATATTTACGCACCGGTGCATATACTTTTTTATTTCGCCATTATAGCAACATTTGAGTGACCGTATAGCGCATTGATAGCGCATTGACCTCCAGTCAGTGTGCCACACTGTGAGCAATGTTGTAGATCAATCGCACTGGTGCACTGAGTTAAGGGCAAGAATTGGTAAGAAAAGCAACCATCACTTCACCAATAACTGTTAACTTTACTTTGCAATCACAATTCAGTCCACTCATTTAAACAAGCAGCAAGGCAACCATGACCTGAATCCACCGAGTCTACTCTGGCAACTGTTGTCCGAATGAAAGAATTATTGGTAACAACTATCAAGAATTTCCAGTGTCAAGCATACCTCTGCTTAAAACTGTCATGAGTACTCCACCTCTTTAATTTGAACACAAACCATCCTAAAGGCAAACGCCACAACCCCCCCCGTGTCTGAAACAGCGGTTAATTGCTCAATTTACATTTGGCATCAAATTATTTTATTTGCAGCCACTACACTAGCCTGATACAGCAGCTGTCTTGAACGCAAATGGAGATAAGGGTGGTGATATTTAGAAGCTATGAGCTCATTTGGAAATGAGGGTAATATTACCATTATGATGTGCTTGTGCTTGGCTTTCCCAATCTCCTTCCCCAGCCATGGGTAAGAAACTGGGAAACTTCTCAAGTAAAAAAAGAATGTATAAAATAGTTTGATGCTGGGATAACTTCCCAAAACATAAAATCAGTGAAACTTACTGCACCGTGAGTAGAAACTACTTTATGAATTGCCTTTAGGATGAGGGCCTGAAACATAAGCAATACTCCAAAAAAAAAAAAATTAAACTCTTAAAAAGTTAGCACTTCTGCCATTTATGCCTGTCAGGCCCTTCCATTTAGCACAATACATGGGGCTGCATCCGAAATAACATAACATAACATAACATGAATGGCGAGAACAGGCCGTTCAGCCCAACTAGGCTCGCCAGTTTCTTTGTACCATCGTGAATATATCACTTCAGATGACAGTGACTCAATGGTATCTAGCTTTAAGTCAAGTCTGCTCTTGAAAACTCCCAAGGTCTCTGCCTCAACAATATGGTCAGGCAAGCTGTTCCACACTGAAATTACTCTTTGGGTGAAGAAATATTTCCGAATATCAGTGCTAAATTTACCTTTAGTCAGCTTCCATTTGTGACCCGAAGTTCTGCTAACAACACTTGGTTGAAGGAATCCTACATAATTCACTTTGTTAATCCCTTTAACATATTTAAAGACCTCAATCAAATCACCCCTTAGTCTCCTTTTTCCTAAGACTAAAGAGATTAAGGATCTTCAGCCTTTTCTCATAGCTTTCATCTTTAATACCCGGAATTAACTTCGTGGCTCTTCTCTGAACTTTCTCTAAAGCCTCTATGTCTTTCTTAAAGTATGGTCCCCAGAACTGTACACAATACTCTAGATGTGGTCTGACCAATGTGTTGTACAAAAAGAAGCATCACCTCCTTGGATTTGAACTCAATACTTTTGGCAATGTATCCCAGCATCCGATTGGCTTTTTTTAACAGCTACGGCACAATGGCTAGAGCCTGTGAGGGTTTGGTCAACAATCACTCCCAGATCTTTCTCTTGTGGAGCACATTCCAGTTTAAAACCTCCCATGAAGTAATCCCGTCTAATGTTTTTATTACCTACATGTACTACTTTACATTTAAAGCTACATTAAATTTCATTTGCCACATTTCTGCCCAATTCTGAATTCTATCCAAATCATCCTGAATCACTTTAGTGGACTCTAAACTATTTGCCAAGCCCCCCCAATTTAGTATCATCTGCAAATTTCACTAATCTGCTCTCAATATTCCTATCAAGGTCATTAATGTAGATGAGGAACAGCAGGGGTCCCAACACCGATCCCTGGGGGGGCCACTCCCCACCCTACCTAGCTCAGATGATATACCACTGACCACCACTCTTTGTGTTCTGTCCTGCAACCAGTTATGAATCCACTTCAGAATACCACCTGTAACTCAATGGAGCTCATTTTAAAAAATTAGTCTCTTATGGGTACTGTGTCAAATGCTTTCTGAAAATCCAAATATATGATGTCATAAGCCCTGCTCTGGTCATAAGTCTTGGTGGCCTCTTCAAAAAATTCCAGAAGGTTTGTCAGGCATGACCTTCTTTACTGCATGTTGGCTATCCTCAAGATATTATTACGTTCAAGAAATAAGTCCAGCTCATCTTTTATGATAGATTCCAATATTTTGCACGAATGCAAGTTAAACTGACTGGCCTGTAATTGCATGGCTCAGCGGTCCCCTTTTTTATATATTGGTATTATATTGCCCTGTTTCCAATCATTTGGTATTTCTCCAGTTTCTAAAGACCGTCTAAAAGATGGCAGATAGCGGCTTAAAGATGATCTCACTAACTTCCCTGAGCACTCTAGGATATAAGCCATCAGGACCCGCCGCCTTATCTGCCTTTAGTTGATGCAACTTGTCTATCTGACGTTATCCCTAACCTCAATTTCCGCTAAATAATCTTGAGCATTGGACAAGCCCTCTGGCGAATAAAGACCGCTCTAAGGTAAAATTCTCAACAAAGTAACCGTTTAAGGTGTCCGCAATATCCTTATTATCATATAGCAGCGATCCATTTTTTTACTCTTTATGCATTAACCTGCTCTTTGACTTTCCTTTTTCTGCTACAGTACTGAAAGAAGCGCTTAGGGTTAGTTTTGCCCCCTCTGCAATTTGTCTTTCATACAGTCTTCTAGCATTCCTCAGCTCTTTTTTGACCACAGCCCGCATTTTACAGAATTCGGCCTTAGTAATCTCATTGTTATCCTCTATGTACATCTTATAAAGATTCCTCTTTTCCCTCAAACTCCTACGAATAGCTGCTGTCATCCACTGAGGATTCTGCTTTTCAGCTTACTTTTGGACACCTTTTGGAATGAATTTACATTGTGAATCAAGTAAAAACCCCTTAAATCTTTCCCACATCTCATTTACAGACTCACAGTCCAGGAGTGTCTCCCATTTTGTTTCACTTAGATATGACCGCATCCTGTCAAAGTTTGCTCGCCTAAAATTAAAAATTTTTGTTTTTGGAACACCTTTTTAACTTCCCATGAAACCTCAAAATTAATAGTAGAGTGATCACTTGTCCCAAGTGGCTCCAGTACCTCAACATTGCTAATTCTATCTGGGTCATTACAGAGCAGCAAATCTAAAATTGCCTTCTCTCTTGTAGGTTTATTAACATACTGCACCAAAAATTATCATTTATGACATCTAGAAATTCTTCCTCCCCCCCTACCCTGTCCTTTCACAATTTCCCAATCAATACCAGGATAATTTAAGTCTCCCATAATAATAGTCCCTCCTCCTCTACAAGCTTGAATCCTCTTAAGGAGCATTTCATTGACTGTACTGTCCAAAGCTGGTGGTCGATAGCATACACCTATGTTTAAACCAGTCTCGTGTTTGCCAGTGAGCCTGACCCAGATATCTTCACAAGGCACGGAATATTCAATTTCAGGAATTTCCTGCACATTTATGTTTTCGTTCACATAGAGTGCTACACCCCCCTCTCGCCTATTACATCTATCCTTCCTAAAGAGCTTATAACCTTCTACATTATATTCATCTCCATCCTCTTCACTAAGCCATGTCTCTGTAATCCCAACTATGTCATAGCCTTCACTAATCATAACGGCCTCAAGTTCATGAAATTTATTTTTAATGCTTCTTGCATTTAGATAAAAACATTTCAGGTTATCATGAACGCTCTTCCCTTCGATTTCCCCATGCGCCTGCTGCTCAAAGCCCTCACCATGCTTTTTTTTGCTTTAAAAATATATCATCAATAGTGCATGTAACGCTGTCAGCTTCCATCAGGGCAGTCTGCATTTCCCTCTGTGTAACACTCTCTAACCTCCCTGCCCCCCAAGTCCCTAGTTTAAATAACTCTCTGCTACCCTGAACATACGCTGACCCAGTGCAAAGGTACCCCTCCGGTTCAGGTGTAGCCCATCCGGCTTGAAATAGGATGCGCTGCTCCGAGTTTCGAGCCTTAACGTCAGATGACAGACAGCTGTTGTCAAAGCTTACTGATTGCACTAAGCAGTGATTTAATTACTATTAGTTTGATTCAAATTACAAGTAAGCTCTGTGAGGTGTAGCCTACTTAGCTAAGCAATTACATTGTTGGCAGTATTAGTTGAAACAAAGTTTTCATCAAAATAAATTGATTAAAGGGGAATATGATCGCATTTTTATAGGGCTACAAACTATATAAAACCGTCACCTGTGACCTACTTTATTTTTGAGAATTATTTTCAAAATTTTTGTGTTGAAGCAATATCCCGAAATACGGTTTCAAAGTGCCGGATTTTCACCTTCTGTAGATCAGCCCGCCCATTACTCCGTGACCTCACACAGTGAGATAGCAAGACAAAAATACATTGCGGACAATACAGAAAGGCATAGCGGCAGCTCCAATTTAGATTCAGATTTCAACGACATTAGCGACTCTGGAGATCGCACAGATATCGAAACTTCAGATAAAACTGGTCACTTCGCCGCTGGACTTAGCCAAATTTCTGAAAGCTGGACTCGGTTGTTTTTCCTGAGATGCAACCGGTCGCCCGCCATGGGACTGATGTCCTGAAAGCAGGAGGTTGTTTCAATAAACTTTACTTGTCCGACCGAGTCAGACCATCTGTTGAGTGAAAAGTCGGACCTGCGACAGACCTCCGTCAGGTATTTCAATAAAACAAAAGTAGAATGTCTGACCATGGTCCGATGCGGACGGACGGTTTGTCACTATCTGCTCGAAGTTGGATGAGAATTTACACTTCAGCGATGCACTGCTTCGCTATTTGGCGTCCAAATATTCGAAATAAGCTAACGTTAAATGAAAAAAAAAAAACAATTCTGATTAGGTTCGTCATTAATTACTATTCAGACATAAATAAACGGCGCACATCGCTGAAGGATGCCCCCTTCAATTTCAGTAGGCTATTAACTGAACACAGTCTAGTTAATTAAAAGCCGTCTTGCTCACTGTGCACTCTGTGCTAGCTATAACTACGATTGGCAACATAACAAAGGTATTCATCACACAAAGGACATTAAAACATTCATATCTTCACGATCGCTCATTTTACAGAATTGAGTTAAAACATTCATATCGTCACGATCGCTCATTTTACAGCATTGCGTTAAGCAGACGGGCGATAAGCAGAGCTCCACTCTCGGTCACACAAGCACCACGAATACGGTGTTTTATAACCACTGAGAACCATGCTTAGACCGCTCCTTAGGCAATGTCCCATCAGTGTTCACATAGCATGCATAAAAACAACTTTTTGTCGCACCGGAGGGTAACTGTACCAACGATTTAAAAGTGAAATTTTCACGTTGTTAATAAATTATGTGTAATTGTTAGAAAAATTTATTCAGAGATTTAACAGAGCCCCGTTTCTGGGTGTAGGCTAAATTGGTTTCGCGGGCATTGGTTATACTGTTTTTCCAATCTCGAAATATTTTGGGCTGTCTGCGCTACCAGACAACGTTACTTTCTCCATTAATTCTGAGCTGGCTTTAATCGAAGCCCAGGCGAATGTCCCGAGGGCTTCCCACCATTCGTGCGGACCCCACGAGAGAACCTCACAGCGAACCCGACTTTGCCTTTCATTTTCGCCCCTCAAAAGTGGCCCGTTCTCAGCACGCGCAGATCAACCAGAACATTACGACCACCGTAATTTTGCTTCCTTTGGCCACTGGTGTAACTTGAACCTATCATATCAGATAAGTTAATGCATAGTACAGATAGACAATTAAGTTAGGGCAAAACCAAAATCATATCGCTTTAATATGACTAACCATTAATTACCAAGATCTCCTTAGCTAACAGCAACTAGCTGACTCTCTGGATGGCTACAAAATGTAAAGAATAACTTCATCTGCGATCGCAAAGCAGTGTCACCCCCATGGCATAATCAGTAAGAGAGCAGTTCAGTTATTCCACTTTTATTAACGGTTTTCTTTTAACGTCATCGGAGCTTCCAGCCCCTGAGAAAAGAAACGCGTGAGAAGTGCGGAATCATTATCCCTAATTTCGATGCTGCTGCTCATGGTAAAATCTATCTTAATAAAGGACCTTGCGCAGTGAAAATCCCAGAGAGTGCACCTCTGATTTAGGTAAAACTTATCGTGTGTTTGACATAAAATGATCTTTAACACTTGTGCTTTATGTTAGGCTTGTGCACAGACATGAATATTGTTCTCACTATTTCGGCACGCTGTCACATTTTATGTGTCACGTATTTTGCTGTTGCTGGTTGTTTTAAAGCTGCGTTCTTTCACTTCTTACATTCGCTGCAGACTTTATGTTATGTTACATCTGATTGTGATATTACGAGATTGAGAAACGTGCTGGTGGGCCGTTCTCATGGCCACTGATATTTAATATCTGCATTAATCATGATTCACTTGTCTTGAGGAAAATTTGAGGACAGCCCCGTCTGAGCTTTCAGGCTTTGTCTGGGGTGCTGAAGTTGTTCACGTAGAAACACTAACTGTTACCTGAAGCAATTACTATTGATGAATGTTTACGATATTCAAATATTCGCATTTATTCTGACTAAATTTTATATGGGAATGAGGTTACTATTATAATTGAGCTATCCGTACTTATTGGGGGAGAGACGCATAAGGGAGGCAGATGAGTTCGGTTTGGGAATTATAAATTTGCGGCCCGGTGTGGCATCAACGAAGTTAGTATCGCACCGAGTACATGTAGCATGCTGTCACACACGGTCCATCGCGATCACTGTACATAGCCGTATTCACAGTGCACGCTGGCTGTGTGGCTAGCTGGGACTAAAAAGAGACAAAATGAGAGGCAGTTCACTCTCGTCCTTTCATTTCCTGATATGAAAAAGAAAATGCCCGAGAAAGAGTACCTGCGTTCGTGTTGTTACACCCTCCAACAACACAGGTACGAGAGATGGTGCCTCCAATGTTCGGGAAAACTGTTGAAAATAGGAAAATATTGGAGCAGACTCCAGTTGTTGCATGTACTACCAATGTTAAGTTTGTGAACGTTCTCACTGTGTGACGTCACGGGTCAAAGGTCATCGCTCTGAAAGGATGCGCTGTGAAGGCATTTAAATCGCCAATTTTACCAATTTAGAGTTCGGAAATTGGGGGAAAAAATATATTGGCGATTTTTTACACCATCAAGGTATATATTAACGTTTACATAGGTTTGGCAGTAACATTCCCCTTTAAGCATGTTGCATAAACAGACCTGCAACCCAGTCCATATGCAGAACTAGAGGCACTCCTAGAGTGCAAACCTCCGCCAAAGCAGCACAGTCCAAATCTTAGTGAGTGGGACCAAAGTTCAGTTATTGCGTGTCATAGGATTTCAAGGTGGCGGATTTCAAGATGGCTGCCGTTGCGGCCATATTGTTTGACTGATCGAGGTGAAAATCACTAGGGTCCATCCCTGATGTAATAGCGACCCACCCACAAAATTCAGTTATCTTGTTCTCAAACAAACAGACGAGCAAACAGACAAACAAACGGCACCGATCACATAACCTCCTGCCAACTTTGTTTGGCGGAGGTAATAACCAGATGGAGCAGAGCTATTAATCAGCAGCTAATTGGCTTTGATTAGGAGATGCCAGCAATGCATTGACAGACTCGAGCGCAGCCAAACAGAGTTTAAGTGACAATTTCTGGCCAGAGAAGATCACGGGTGTGGAGATATAAAACTTCTTAAAAGGAAGGAAATTAACTAGATATAAAGTCTCCCCCAGCCAGTTGAAACTGGATGCCTGCACAACATGCAACCTGAACAGAGTGTCCGACCACTAAGTCAATCTACCTACCATCAGCCAAATCAACCCCACCAGAGAGCGGTAACCAAAGTGGGCATTGTAATAAATGTTTTGCTGTACTTATCTGCATTGTTCTCAAAAGACAGAAAGAAAACCACAGGATTTTGTAGCCAGTGGGTTACTTTGTGAAGAGAGCATGGTGAGAAGCTTCTTCAGAAGGCGAGCTTAAATAAGTAAGACAATGGACTTGACAATCAAGCAATCAGGTGAAGGAGCAAAGTCAGGCGACGGTCAAATGTCATTAGGTGACTCTGACGGACTGAAAAGCTGACCTACAGCTGATCAGGTAGCTTGACAGCGTAGTCTATCAGAATGAATGTTGGCACTTCAGTTCTGTATACTGAGCAGGCAGACATGAGAGTGGCCAGTGATGGAATTGGATGAAAATAATTTTGGTTTTTAAGAATGCAGAATGCAGCATGCCAAAGGCCTACCTAGGGTGATCAGGGGTTATGCCCCTCCCCCAGAAAATTTTGGAATTTATGGATTGATTTTAGAGCATTTTAAGCATATTTGGCTACTGAAGAACAGCCAATATAAGCTACCAATGTGTTGACAAAATGACACATAAACAAACACAAAGTGTTACCATGAGACAGGAACAGGTGAAGTCCTTAATGTCTTTAATACTTTATTAGAAAATTTCTTTGAACACAAAGTTACATTTCTTTGAACCAAGACAGGTTTCATTGAACACAAAGGGCTCTAAATTCATTGACCAGGCGCAGGCGCGGCGAATGGGGGGAGCGCCGCACCATCGGGGTGTATCCAGGCATATTTTGCAATTTTGTGCCCGGTGCAGTCCGGCGCAAGTACTCCTCTGTCCCGCCTCTGTCCCTCCTGCCGGCGCAAGTGGCAAAGAGGGAGGAGAGAAGCCTTTGAGTGGGTTTAACACAGCCGAGTCAAATCTTCACCAATCAAATGAGCTCCTCTCCTCACCTTTAAAATTGGAATAAAGAAGCCTCTGTCCTATATCTGCATGATGCGTGAATGTTGCATTTTACTTTGCTGCTTCAGGCATGTTTTCTGCACCGCTTACGTCTATATTAAGCATTACGAATATGAGTTAGTTGGCTAGCTAGGGCATTCGCGAATTATTACCATTAGCAAACTTGAATGGAATTTCAAAACGAAACTACGTCAGATCATTCAAACTTATAAAGTTGGAATGAAATACGACGGTTGCTCATTTATTTCTTCTGCCTGCATCATTGGGAAGAGAAATGATGGATAGCGTGTTCCTATTATTACACCCTATTGCTGCTTAAAATTTTGGGATTAACATGCATGGACAACAATGCAAGATACGTTACACATGTATTTTCAATATGTGATCTTATCTTAGCACGAGATCATAGCAATCAGGCTGTATTCCTTTCCCCCACTAAAAACGATAAAACCTAAGTGACAATAATAGTATTCAGCCGCTTGCACACTGGACGCGAAATGAATTTTTCGCCCGACAGATTACATTCAAAGTCAATGCAAAGACGCGAATACACGCGTCTTTGCATTGACTTTGAATGTAATCAGTCGCGTGGAAAATTTGTTTCGCGTCCGGTGTGAAAGCAGCTGAAGGACACAGCCTACACACGCACTCACGTGCCCACATGCACATCTCTCTCTCTCTCTCTCTCTCTCTTTGATCTGACATCAGAACAATCGATATAGATACTTTAATTTATGTGCTGATTCAGACAGTTACATTAACTAGTGGTTGCTGTAATTATTTATTGCATTGAAATGTGCCTGACATTCTGGAAACCTGCCTGTGAGATTTCGGTGACGTGTGCGCACTGTGTGCCGGCCAGCCAAATTACCACTGCACAGAAAGTAAACCATGTTGGAGCTGGCGAGCTCTCTGCGCACTTTCGGCGGAACCTTTATCCGCGAAACTGTCACTGCGCCATGATGAATATGTGACACCTCCCCCTACTACGCCGCCACACCCATCTCGGCGCATGGCCATCTGCCAAATTGCCAAAGTGGCTGCGCACCGTGTTGCACCGCACGAAATTACCACTGTGCGGGCTGCACCAGACGAAATTACCACTGCGTGGGCTACACCACGCTGCGCTACCCTGCGCTGCGCCAAGAAATTAGAGCCCATAGTCACATTTCTTTGAATACAAGTCACATTGTCCATCATGGTCATCTTATTGCAGCATATACAAAATCAATCAAAGAAAAGCAAAGTTATTACTGTCATGGAAAAAAAATTGTGTCTGGGTTATAGATAGCTAATTAGCCATCCCAGTGAATTGACAAGACCACTGACTAAAAGCAAACACAAGCAAACGTTGACTTGGCAGTTAATAACATTAGCAAGGTGGCAAACAAGCTAGCTATTCGTAACTGACACTCAACGACAATACTGCTTTCCTGCAAAACATTTAAAAACAGTGGATAAGTGCCTCATTCCCAAACAAAAAGCTTATATTTAGGTAGATAAAATTTTGCTTGGCACAGCAATACCAAAATAACACAGACTCAAATGCAAGTGTTTTTGAAAGTGTAATATTAAAGTAAGCGAAAATGAATGAGAATCAACGTGCGACTTTTACTTCCAGGTGTATACGCTGCTGGAACAGATGCTTCAATAGTGCGCACCCTATCAGCAATCTAGTGTTCTGTATATATATCAATGGGTCGAACCGACGATTGCTTTATAAGGATTCGTTATGTTGCGGAAATAGCCGAAAACCATTCGAAAAAAGATCAGCTTCTAGAAGCATAAACTAGAGTTACCTCCCTTCCAAATTTCGAGCGCGATGTCCTCCCAAAATAAATTTTACACGGACATTTATCAAATTTGGCGGAATTAATAAAATTTGAAGGAAAATTACTTCTGTAACCCCTCCATTGGCAGAAAACTCTCATGTCTGGCAGGGAAACCATGACTCATTTGGGATGATACTCCCAAGGTTTTGAAGGTATACTTTGATTTGCTTTTAATTAAGTTTCTACAAAGGGCAAAATGAAAATATTTGACAACGGGAAGGGTGCGATATTCAGACGTAAAGCATTTCTTGAAAACAGTTATGAATTTGATCTATTTTTTCAATCCAGCTTTACAAAATATTATAAATTAAAGGGAGAAATTACACCCAGAGCTCACCCAGAGCTACTATTACTATGCAATTTATTTATTTGTGCATCATTTACCTTTGTATTGATTTTGCATTTGGTTAGCGACACAGTAAACATTCATTTCTGTGGTAGCTTTGTGGATAAGGTGCTTTACTGGGACTCAGTGGCCTGGTTCATCAAGCTCTGGAGTAGCAACAATAATTAAGGGCAAATTATCAAGGTCCTTAACCCTATACTGTTCCATAATGGCCACAGCTCAGTTTTATCCTCAGTAAGATACTTTTGATGAATTGTATTAGCTTGGTAACTGCAGGGTATTTTTGTTACCGATGAACAAGTGGTTACCAACCCTGTTTCTGTGGATATACATTCTAGTGGATCTGTATTCTATTTATTCATGGTCTGAATAAAATTAATTTGAGCGATCGCCAATACAAATAAAAATACCTGGATACTGCAATCAAGCCCCATTTCCAATGGTTTATGGGATAGTTTGGTGGCCAAGTCGCTTCCGCAGCTGGGTGGAAAAGTTGGTTACCATGCATCATTACGTATACTTGGCTGTACGATACCGAGCATAGAAGCCGTATTAATTCTTCATGCATCCCGTACTTTTTCTTGGCTTGATTTTACCGTTTATATTGCTTGCAGTTTCTCAAGCATAGCTTAATTGTTGTTGTCATACTGCTTTGCAAGCTGCGCACTGGATGTGTGGCAGTCCCAGAAATGTAAGAAATTTTGCAAAAAAGCCTTCTCGAGGTTTTTTTTTTTAGTATTTGTGAGTACGCGAATTAGGCCCTTGTATTGCATTGTGTTGACATGGATAAAGCATGGTGTTCTTTGATACGTATGTTTTTACTACCCCAATTCTGAAATAGTTGGGACAAAGTGTAAAGTGTGAATAAGATCAAAACGCAATGACTTTCAAATCACACCAGCCAGTATTTTATTCACAATAGAACAGAGATAACATAGCAAATGTTGAAACTGAGAAATTTTACAATTTAATCCACAAAATAAGCTAATTTAAAATTTGATGGCTGCTACAGGGCTCAAAAAAAGTTGGGACAGGGGCCTGTTTACCATGGTGTAGCATCCCCTCTTCTTGAGGAGACAAGTTTCTTGAGTTTGGCAATTGGAATTTGATCCCACTCTTGTTTAATACAGGCTTCCAGCTGCTGGGGAGTGTTTGGGTCTCCTTTGACGGACTTTTCGTTTAATTATGCGCCAAATTTTCTCAATCGGTGAAAGATCAGGACTGCAGGCAGGCCAGTTCAACACACAGACCCTTGTACTACGAAGCCATGCTGTTGTAATAGCTGCAGTATGTGGTTTGCACTGTCTTGCTGAAATACACAAGGCCTTCCCTGAAATAGATGTCGTCTGGAGGGGAGCATTTGTTGCTCTAAAACCTTTATATACCTTTCAGCATTCATGGTGCTTTTTAAAACATGCAAGTGTCCCACACCATCTGCACTAATGCATCCCCATACCATCAGAGATGCTGGCTTTTGAACTGAACCCTGATAACAGGAGGGGTGGTATTTCTCTTCTTTAGCCTGGAGGACACGAAGCCCATGATTTCCAACAAGAATGTCAAATTTGGACGCGTCTGACGACAGGACACTTTGCCACTTTGCTACAGTCCATTTTAAATGAGCCTTGGCCCACAAACACAGCAGCGCTTCTGGATCATGCTCAACAATGGCTTCCTTTTTGCATGATAGAGTTTTAGGTGGCATCTGTGGCTGGCACGGCGGACTGTGTTTACAGACAGTGGTTTCTTGAAGTATTCCTGAGCCCAATTGGTAATGTCAATGACAGAATCATGCCGGTGAGTGAGCAGTGGTGTCTGAGGGCCCGAAGATCATGGGCATCCAGTAAAGGTCTTCCTTTAGCCGTCCTAAAGCCTTGGAAGGTCCTTGAATTTCATATGTGATGCTGGAAAACTATTTGAATTTGAAAGAAGCATCTAAAAGTCCTTGATTAGTGCTGGAAAATTTAGAGTATGTACTTAAAAATATGAAAAATATACAAACCCAATTCCAATGAAGCTGGGACATTGTGCAAAATCTGAATAAAAAACAGAATGCAATGATTTGCAAATCTCATAAACCTAAATTTTATTCACAGTTGAACATAGATAACAATTGTTAGGCGCAGCGATGGGAAATACCAGACTCGAGACGTTAATCCAAAATAAAAGGGTTTTATTAAACAACACACAAAATAAACACGGCACAAGGGCCAACAGAAAACTTCACTCAACAAGTTGAAAAACAAAAAAGATATGCCTAAATAGGGGAACATAAGGGGGCACAAAGGCCAAAAAAAAAAAAAAAAAAACACTACACTCAGGGCTGCGTCCAAATAGTCAAAAAAAATTACGTCCTATCCACTAAAACCTAACCACTTCTCTTTAACCTTTGTGGAAAACGTCATAAGATAAAGGAAAGGTGTAAAGGGGAATTCCAAACGACTTATGAAGACAACCGTGCTAATTAGAGAATCCGAATGCACTTAAACTAGGCAACGTAATCATCAGTCCCCTGCCCATCATATACATGCTTCTTTACACAATTGGCCAGATGAATGGTCGCCGCTTTAAATATTGCAGCTGCGCAGAATTGTGGGATAGCATTATCTTTTTTCTTTTCAAAAGGGATAGTTCTGTGTACCCTATGCTAAAGGAGGTAAATTAGGAAGCACTGAGACACCTTTCCTTAACATTTAAAGAATTTGAATCCCCTTGCCATGGCTGCCACGTAATTATTTCCCGGATAATTTTTTAGGAGTTAGGAACTACCTTAAGCGAAAAACACTATTCGGTAGTGATGTGTCCTACCGTGTCAAGGCTTCGCAAGCATGTGTCGAGAACTTGAGGCTGATTTTTGTGAAGTGCATATCGAGGCGTGTGTTAATGACGTATGTGGTGACGTTCGAGGCCTCGCGAACCTCGCAAACCAGCCGTACCACGTGACCGGTTCAGGACGCGTTCAGGGCTTCGCGCGTGATTCAAAATATAAGTGCCAGCAAAACGCAATGGCTCTCCCCTCACATTTTGTGGTTTTGAGACTTTGTTGTGCGAACCAGTTGTTGATAGCTAGCTACCTGTTTGTCATGGAGCCAGCAAGAAAGAGGATGTTTTCTCCTGTCTGGGAGCATTTTGAGCTGATCTCTCCCAAGAAGGTAGGCACAGAATAATAATAGTGTGATATACATTAATTATTATAAATACATATACATGTGATGTTGCATTGCATAACCCTTGTACTAATATCCATCTTCCACATTCTGGTATTTTAAAAGGTGAAGTGTTTGTTGTGTGCCAAACAACTTGGATACAACAATAACACCTCATCTCTGCTGAGGCATTATAGAAACCTGCATGAAGGCAAGGAGACCAACAACAGTGAACCAAGCTCAGGTAAGCCAGGTAGCCTAAGTCTCTTTTCTATATACTACATTCATGTATATACTATACTACTGCATTTTTGTTTTTACATCAGGAGAGAAGAGTAATGTGGATGAGGTCTTGGTTGACATGGTGATACAGGACTCTCAGCCCTTCACTATTGTGGAGGATGATGGGTTCAAGAAGCTTGTTAAAGCTTTGAACCCTAACTATGTTCTTCCCACAAGGCAGGTATGTATGTGAGCACATGAAGCATTTCCCCCATTTTGAGATATTTGCCAAGAATGTTCTCTCTTTCACACTGTGAAAGCTATGGTGGAGGCCCGATACCAGAGGTCCAAGGAGAAGGCCAAAGCCTCTGTGTCCCAGGCAGCAGCTGTTAGCTTGACAGTGTAAAACCTACAAAACAATACCAACGGCGGAAATTGCAGGGGGCGAAGGGTCCACGTGTTCTTTTGGCTGGCGTTAACTCGCGCGACCTCCTGGCTAATGTGAATCGCAATAAAATGGATATATTTTCTCCGTTCGAACAACGGGGCACAAAAGCAGAACAGTTACAATTAATTTGACTCCATAATAAATTTATAATAATGAATTTAGTTATACTCTCGTTAAACATCTGACTCCAAATTAGAATCCATAATCTAGGGAAACCTGCGTGGGTCTCGAAGTGACTACACCTCGAACTCTTAGGAGACTACTGCCGTCGCTAAACATGTACTCCCGGGTTTTAGTACTGTTACCGGACCCTAGGTTCGTCGATTAGATTAGAGGTTGGAAGTCAGCCATCACTGCAACAGCATCTTCTGGCGTGAATACAGCGAACCCAGATCTATGCACGCCCATGGGTTCCTTCAGGGAATTTTAACAGATAACCGACTTTTTGTCCATGGGTTTCCTTAAGGCTAGAATCCCAGAACCGGCAATACACAAACCCTTTATGTAAGTAGATCATGATCGTCTCTCCAACTTAATAAAACCAATTCCCATACCAGGCTGCTGGCCAGTCATTCCTCGGTTGGGATTATACCCCTAGGTATCCGTTGCAACGCGGCTAGAAAGAATAAAAGGATTAAGAGTCACAGAGACCACGCAAGTTTAAAGGAATAACAATAGTTTATTCACCAGGTAGGCAAGAGCTTAAATCAACATACCAAATATTAGTTACCACAAATTTAGACAAATATAAAAGTCATACCTGGCGACAGCTACACACACAGAGTTGGGTGAGTGCGAAATCAGAGAGACGATCCGCCATAGCTATAGAGTCTACTCACGCACTTACATACGCGGGGAGAGATCGGATACGATCTTCCCAGAATGGATTGTTTCTCTTTGCTTTAAGCCAAATCACGTCTTTGATCAGGCGGCATGGCCATAAACACCTGGAAGGGGGGTCGAATCTGGTTTTTGGGTTTCCACCATTTGGAGGATGTAATAAAACACTTCAGCAGAGAGAGGAGAATAGGGTGATTACCAGAGAGGATTCTGACCAAATTTCCAAAAGGGAATGAACCATAATTTCAATGGGAATGAAACATACTCCATTCAACTCCCTGGATCCCCCTGAGAATAACAAGACCAAACATGATATGAATATGCACTAATATGATGCAGTTGTCATGAAAAAGTCTTAAGATGAATTAATATACAGTATAGGTAAATTGGGTTATAAGTCCAGAAGTGATTTCTTAGCAGAATATTGAACATTTAAGCATATTATGCAGTTCCCAGAGGTTTAGATTATTTTAAACAGATTAATATAACTGGACTTTAACTTAAGAATAAGGATAGTAATATGACACCCACAGGGGCATTGTGTCAGCCAGAGCCTTGCAACTACCTTCCTCATGCAGGCTGAGCAAGCATCCTGGGGGGGGGAGTCCACAAAAGTTTTATTGCTATCTGGCATGGCTCTGGACCGAGCTTATCAGCCATTTGTCGGTTACAGCCTTTGGGCTCCCCCACGCATGAGCGTTTACAGATCTTACAGAGGTGCCGCTCAGAACCCAACCCAAAGGCACAGATGAATTTTACTGGTTTCGGAATGGAACAATCTTTTGTAAAATGAAAAATGCAATGAATTCTTACCAGCCATTCTACAACAGCGGATATGTGGACCTCAATGAACACGGACTCATATCTAGCTGTCACAGGCCATTTCATAGATGCAAGAACCTCTTTACAATCTTTCCCTCAGTCACATACGGCTGAGAATCTGGCTGGAGTAAAAGCTGTACTGATGTCACAATGGGGTATAACTCACAAAGTTACTGGCCTTGTGACTGGCGGTGCAGCAAACATGGGTGCTTGTGCCAAGGCGCTTAATTTGCGTCATTCACACTGTGTGGCACATTGCTTCAATTTAATTGTGAAAAAGGCTCTTGAACAGAACCCTGTGTTGTGTGACATCCGGGCACAGTCTCGGAAAATTGTGGGTTATTTCAAGAGCAGCACCACTGCAAAGGTGAGTTCTTTATGTCACTGATGTATTCCTGATGACACAGTTGTTTAAGTTTCTGCTGCAGTGACGCTTGAATCAATCACTTGTTGTCACATTTTGTAGGAGAGACTGGTAAAGGTTAACGAACAAATGGGCCGTCCGGAACTAAAACTAATGCAAGAAGTGGATACCCGCTGGAACAGTACCTACCACATGCTGCAGCGGATTTATGACCTGAGGGAGCCTGTTGGAGCCGCTTTGGCTGGCTTACACACAGACGTTGTGCCACTGTCATCGGAACATTATGTAATAATCGCGGACTGACTGAAGGTTTTGTCACCATTCAATGATGCCACAGTGGAGCTGTCCGAAGAGAAAAAGGTCTCAGGATCCAAAGTTATTCCCTCACTATGCTACACCATGCACTGGAGGAGGAGGATCTTGGATTCCTACCAACTCCAGAGAGCAGACATCTGGTGGACACTCTGAGAAAGTGACTGAAGGACAAGCTCTTCATCTACCAGTCCAAGAGTATAACATCACTGGAAACACTACTGGACCCCAGATAAAAAAAAAAAAATAGGCTTCTATAGCCGTAATAAAGCTGAGGAGGCAGAGAAGAGGCTAGTAGCAGAATGTGCTGCTGCCATGTGAAACGCCATGTTCTCCTCCTCAACATCATCGTCATCATCATCCTCCTCCACATCCTCCTCATCTTCAGCCCCCTCCACATCATCCTCATCAGAAGCTTCTGTGCCCAGGAATCAAGGTAATCCATGTATTTTAATTGGTTTATTGTATGTATTTTCATTATGTTATTGTATGTAGTCACTGACCTTGGGCTTCTCTGTTTTAGGAAGCAAGCTGTGGCATCGTTTGGATGCCACAGTCCAATAGGCAAGGAACCCAAATGGAACCGCAGATGCAACAGTGGAGGTGAAAACATACCTTGCTGAGCCATGTATCTAGAGATCAGAGGACCCCCTACAATACTGGGAAAAGTCCAAAGATGTACACCACAACTTATACAAGCTTGCTGTGAAGATTCTTTGTACCCCAGCTTCATCTGTGCCCTGTGAAAGGGTATTTTCAAAGGCTGGAGAAATAATCTCAAAAAAAAGAAACCGCCTGAAGCCAAGCACTGTCGAAAAGTTGCTGTTCTTGAATAAAAATGAATAAATGTCCCCCCCCAAACACAAGTAACACAAGCGCTTGTTTTTTGTTTGCATCATTTAGGCACAAATTATGTCAGAGCTTCACACAGTGAAGCCTTGTTGTCATTTGAATCACCACCTGCTTTACATTCATTGTCCACTTGATGGTGCAGTAGAGCAAATGAAGCACCATGAAGCTTCGGCGCATGTGTGAACTACTCGGAAGGAAAGCTTCAGCGCTTCATGAGGCTTCATCTCGTCATCTCTACTATTCGGACGCGCCTCAAAGAGCTGATAATCAGAAGGGAATAACAAAGCTAATAATAAAAAGACAAGGACTAGACACAAAGACTAAGGCGCGAACAAGAACTAGATAAGCACTGAACAAAAAAAAGGCAAACCAGGACTGTGGCGAAACAAGACTGTAGCGGAACAAGGATCCATCTGGAGCTCCACCTCAGAATATGGGCTCGGGGCGGGATCAGGGAAACAAGAAACACCTGGACAAAACTAGAGAGGCAAGGCACAGAAGCATGAGACAAGCAATAAGACTTAACAAGCCCATTAGGAGAATGGGCGTGTTCTGCTTAAGTACCAATGTAAGATGCAGCAGAGAAGGAAGGGTGAGACTGTGAACAGAAACGCAAACGAGATCTAGAAAATAGCAAATGTGGGAAATCATGCCAATCAATACCCTATCTAAATTAGTAAGGATTAATGTGTGCCTGTCTAAAGAAACACCCCCTGTGTGAGTTAGTAAATGTTAGTATTGAGTAAAAACAATCAAGAGGCAATCAAGCTTAGAACAGCCCCGGATTCAGAACAGCTGTGAAAGAAGTGGAAGCGCCACTAGCCCAACCAAAACAATGAAAGGTGCAGGCATGCAGGAACAAAACATGGCATGGAACACGGACTGGAGACCGGACCAGAGCTAGAAAAGCAGACAGAGCAAAAACACAACAGATCAGATGTTGAAAGTGAGACATATTACCTTTTTATGAAAAGTATTATCTCATTTTGAAATTGATGGCAGCAATACATCTCAGAAAAGTTGGGACAGGGCCAGATTTACCATTGTGTAGCATCCCCTCTTCTTTTAACAACAGTCTGTAGATCAGGGGTCCCCAACTCCTTTCCTGGAGAGCTACCATCCTGTGGGTTTCTGCTCTACCTCCTATTCAGCACACCTGATTCAACTAATTAGCTACTTAACAAGATCACGAGCTGGGCAATTTAGTGGCTAATTAGTTGAATCAGGTGTGCCGAATCGGAGATAGAGCAGAAACCTACAGGATGGTAGCCGTCCAGGAACAGAGTTGGTGACCCCTGCTGATGATGTCTGGGAAGTGAGGAGACCAATTGCTGGAGTTTTGGAAGAGGGATGTTGTCCCACTCTTGTCTGATGTAGGATTCTAGCTGTTCAACAGTCTTGGGTTTTCTACTCAGGATTTTTCGTTTTATGATGCGCCAAATGTTTTCTACTGGTGAAAGGTCTGGACTGCAGCCAGGCCATTTCAGCACCTGGACTCTTCTACAGCAAAGCCACGCTGTCAAGATAGATGCAATACGTGGGTTAGCATTGTCTTGCTGAAATATGAAGGCCTTCCCTGAAAGAGACGTTGTTGTAAAACCTGAATATACTTTTCAGCACTGATAATGCCTATTCAGATGTGTAAGCCCATGCCATAGGCTCTAATGCAACCCCATGCCATCAGAGGTGCAAGGTTTTGCACTGAGCGCTGATAACAAGCTGGATGGTCCCTCTCCTCTTTAGTCCACACAACTTAGTGTCTGTGGTTTTCAAAAAGAATTTCAAATTTTGATTCATCTGGCCACAGAACAATTTGCCATTTTGCCTCAGTCCATTTTTAATGAGCTTTGGCCCAGAAAAGACGGCGGCATTTCTGGATCGTGTTCACATGTGGCTTCTGCTTTGCATGATACAACTTTAACTTGCATTTGTGGATTGCACAACCAACTGTGTTCATAGACAATGATTTCTGCGTGCAGTGAATTCCGGTGCAGAATTATGCTTGTTTTTAAAGTGCTGCCTGAGGGCCCTAAGATCACAAACATCCAATATTAACCTTCAGCCTTGTCCCTTGCACACCGAGATTTCTCCAGATTCTCTGACTCTTTTGATGATATTATGTACTGTAGATGGTGGGATATTCAAAATCTTCACAATTTTACATTGAGGAACATTTTTCTGAAATTGTTTCACAATTTTTAGACTCAGATTTTGCAGATTGGTGAGCCTCTGCCCATCTTTACTTCTGAGAGACTTTGCCTCTCTAAAATGCTCTATTTATACCAAGTCATGTTACTGACCTGTTGCCAATTAATCTAATTAGTTGTAAAATGCTCCTCTGGCTGTTTTTTATCAGTACCTTTTACACTGTAAAAAGTCCTTCAATTGCAATGTCCATATTACTTAATTTTAAAATGTATATTTAGTACAATAAATTGATTTTGTCTTTTTTTACTGACTGTTTAAGTTACAGAAAAGTAAAAAGTGTTAAAGTGCCCCTACCAGAGATATCCTGACATTTTGTGTTAGTCCCCAATGCCCTGCCATCGTATTCATACCATTATTTGTGAGAAAAGTGCCTTGGATCGCTTATTTGATGACCTTTTAAGCATCACAGAAAGGCAGCTGAGAAGACGGGCGAGTTCCCTCCTGAATATCCGGCTTTTAAATGAGCTTCGCGCTGATTGGATAGTTCAGCTACATTCGTGATTATTCTATATGTAAACAGCCCCAACGCCATACTGGCCCAGAGCCGAGCTAGCTACAACCATCGACGGTGAAAGACAGCAAATTTTACAGGTAGCATAGTGAGACTTCAGCGAAGCAATGGCTACACAACGTTCACAATATTGCCTTATGTACCTACTGTATGACCCCGAAACTGAATAGGAGGCCGATGCAATGCTGGAAATGCCATCAACACCTATAACAATGGACGTTTCACGTCGTTACTAGCCTATCCAACAAATTAGACGAAATGTCTCACAGCTCTCTCGATTGCAGAGCTGTCAACTCCAACGCATTAGGCTCAAGTCTCACGCTTTTTCGTGGCATTCGCGTGCTGTAGTCAGCAATTATTCAATGCGCATTGAAGAGAGTCATAATCGCTTTCCGTGTTACTGGTGGCGAAATCCACCGCCACGCTAGTGAAACCGAAATTGCCATGCACAAGGACTTCAATTACGCTTAAGAATCTCATTAATATACGCGCTGATTGAACAATTGCTGACTTCGGTGAATATATCTCGAAAATACGTGAGACCTACGCCTTATGCGTGAGAATGCGAAGAAATTTGGCAGCCCTGCGATTAGGCTATTGATTTTTTTAAGACATTCTAAAAGTGGCCTAGCTCTCGGAATAGCCTACCCGGGTGGGCTTTCATGTTAGTAGCCTATGCATCGAGCCCTACACTCATTGGCCCCAATTCATCATCCCACCTTGCCAAAATGAAAACGCAACGAAACACATGTCTCGTCATTTGCAATTGCCAGTAGGTCACCTATATCCCTGCCAGTGATAACCCAGCTAAAGTCATTTACTGGTGATGAACAGTGTTTATTTTTTACGCAAGGTCATTCTACATCATGTAAGGAATATTCCGTGAAAAAATCTCACTGATATCTCTAATATTGACTGAGTGAGGTCATTTCAAAGTTTTGGCAGGCATGACATGTCCTCAAACTAGGCTGGTTAGCTTCACAAGACGTTAACCAACATATGCAAACGCTTCATTTTTGAAATTTCCGTGGTGATACGACGCAATCCGTGGAGAAATCCGCACCCGGCTTAAATCGCAACTCATCTGCCATACCTTAGACTGACCTGCTTTACGATGGTGCGTATTATCGTCTACATTCATTTTCAATGGTAGAAGAGAAGTTCCTAAACCAAATGACACACAAACTATCAGGCGTTCATCCGCAGAAGGTAAACTAAAAGCCGATTGAAAACATAATAGACCAGGCTTGTGGAAAGCAACTTCCGCGTAAACGAAGTGTAAATAAATTCATCAATTTTAATAGCCTATGTATGATGTTAGAAATTAATTTTTGAACCTTATTTCGAAACCCCAATATGTAACCTATCATTTACAGCCATAAACTCACATCTCACGTCTTTGTCACTTTTTATCACAGGGACTATACTTGACGGTCTTTATCTCAAAATTAGATCCGGCGAGTTTAGCCGTGTTTTCACGGGCGGGGTCACAAATATTAAGCGCTTTTTTTCAGTGTCACAGTATAATAAGCGATATTTTGTTTGGAAGAAAAAAAATAAATTTAAATAGCCGTTATTAATTTTTTTCAAAGCTGCAGGGAGCCACTGTAGAAGGGCTGAAGAGCCGCACGCGGCTCCACAGCCGCGGGTTTCCGACCCCTGCCGTAGACAGTGGATGACACTGACAGTTGACACGTTGCTCGAATCTTTGTGTGGGCGGTTACACTCCAGAGTGGGCGAGAACCGGCGAGAATGTGAATATTCAATTTTCGGTGTTTCGTAATACTGCAACACGTTTTTTACTGACGAAAATTCTCCGCTTATTTCCTTTTATTCGCAAAAACCAATACTTCAAGTGGTGTTGGAGTTCAAGAACCACGACACCTCACAAACTGATCATGGACCTAACATATTCAAATACTCACAGATAAGTCCATTTTCTCAGGGAAGGGGCACTTTAATGTTTTGGTAACTGAAAATTTTCATCAAAAATTTGATTTCCTGGTACTCCACAATTAACTGATTTCACAAAACTTAGTTTAAAAACGTACTCAATAAGTAAATTGTCAGGACCCGCCCACACGCAGTAATTAGAGAACACATTTCAGCAATGTAATTTAATTTCTTCAGTAGACATGTTGAATCTGCAAGTCAGACCTTGTTTACTGTGAAATATGGAGTAGAAGAGTGAAAAAAAGGAATTATTAATATTTGAGGGGCGGACTGGCCATCGGGAATACCAGGAGTTTTCCCGGTGGGCCGCTGGGTCAGTGCACCAGTCCGGCCAAAGACCTAAATCGCAGTTGCGTAGACGGCCCACTGGTGGTCAGTAGCCCTCATTAATGTGAGCGATAGCGCAGTGGTGTCGCCTTGTTTGTTCAGCGTTACCGCCTTAACACGAAAAATTTCCATACTTTTTTTATAATAACTTATAACCATTCTGTACAGACTATTAAATGAAGTTGTCAGTTGCTACAGAAATTGGTCACCCTGTGACTCAAAGCTATATATGCCACTTTTTATGGTTCTGCTTCACTATTACGGTTATCCTGCGTCATGATCATTGTATTTTGTATCTATCTATATATTCGTTTTATGATATAATAATGACCCAAAATTTGTATTCTTGCAAATAAAAAATGACGCATGGGTTTAATCTATGCACAATTTATTTAATGTTGTTGTTTCATCCTAAAAGTTTCAGAAAGCAGGTTTGCTGGGAAATTTGTTTGACCAATGGCCTTGCTTGTCCCCTGTTGCGTTACCAGTCTAAAAACGCGTTTCAACGAATACATGGTCAGACGCAAATGTCAGAAAGTAATGGAGAGGCGAAGAAACTTATAGAATAAAGTGAACAGATGTTGGAGGCTCAGGCTTTCAAATGCAGTGGGAGTCAGGACTGACGTTAAATTATTAGGCTATCGCAAGTATGTGTTTGGGTAAAATTTGCTTGAGCTTCCAAAAGGACCCCACTGATGGAACAGTTGTTAATTACCTACTGCATATTGATTTGTTGTTTTACAGTGCCAAATAAAATTTGTCCTCATGGGATATATGGTCCAATATGATGCTAAAATCCATACTTTTTTTTTGTCAAATAACATGAATTATTTACGGCCAGTCACTACCTCCCCATCCCTGCCATCTGGAGAGTGGGCCAGTCAGATACGAATTCCCGGGCCACTTTTTTCCCCCAGTCCACCCCCGGCAAAATGTTCCAAGTTTTTTTTACTAGCACCACTTTTCCAGCCTTTTGTTGCCCCTGTCCCAACTATTTTTAAATGTGTTGCTGCCATCAAATTCAAAATGAGCTAATATTTCCAATATTTTTCATGAAATGTCTCAATTTCAACATTATGTTGTCTATGTTCACTTGTAAATAAAATGTGAGTTTCAGATTTGCAAATCATTGCATTCCATTTTTATTTACATTTTACACAACATTCCAACTTCATTGGAATTGGGGTTTGTAGTATAATACAGTACTTCCCAAACCTCTGCTGAGGGACCACCTGTCCTACATATTTTTGATCTCTGCCTGCTCTAGCACAGGTGATTCAAATGGTCAGCTCGTTATCAACCCCCCTGAAGCTGATTGATCATGAGCTGATCATTTGAATCACCTGTGCTGGAGCAGGGAGAGATCTAAAGCATGCAGAGCAGGTGGTCCCTCAGGGGAGGTTGGGAATTTGGTAAGTATAAAAAAAAAAAAGTAAAATGAAAGTAAAAATTCATGTTTTCTTTTGAATACCACTTAATTTAATTAAGTTAGATGTAGTTAAAATGCTGTTCATTTTGACAATGGTTGTACTCAATTTCTTGGGGGTTTTTGTAGACTGTACTTAAAATTTTTACTTTAAGCTAAAATTTTATGATTGAGTTTTCTCAACTTAAAAAAACAAGAAGTTCAATTAACTAACAAAAAGTGCTGGGAAAATATTGCCTTTTTTTTTAGTTTTATCTAAGTAACAGTTTTTACAGTGTACTTTTCCAGCCTTTTTTGCCCTGGTCCCAACTCTTTTGAGATGTGTTGCTGCCATCAAATTCAAAATGAGCTAATATTTTTCATGATATGGTAAAATGTCTCACTTTCAACATCAGATATGTTGTCTATGTTCTATTGTGAATAAAATGTGGGTTTGAGATTTGCAAATCATTGCATCCTGTTTTTTTTTTTTTTTTTTTTAAATCATATTTTACACAAAGTCCCAACTTCATTGGAATTGGGGTTGTACTTGAAATTTTTATTTTGGGCTTTAAACTACAAAATTGAGAATCTTTTAGTATTTTAAAATGATATTTTGCTTGGTACCGATCAAATACGAACCCAGAATGATTAGGAAGCTTACTAGCGAACTCACGGTTCTGAGTGTGAATGCCAGGAAAGTTTGTTTCTACAACCCCATTTTCAAAAAAGTAGGGATGCTTTGTAAAATGTAAATAAAACAGAATGCAACGATTTGCAAATCGATTAACACCCCATATTTATTTGAAAATAGGACAAAGACTACTTATGAAATGATGAAACTAATAAATTTCAGTTTTATCTGCTCATTTTGAATTTGATGACAGCAACATGTTTTCAGAAAGTTGGGATGGGACAATACAAGGCTGTAAAAGTTGCATGATATTGCAAAAAAAGACAACTGGCAGAACATGTCACAACTAATTTGATTATTCAGCAAAAGGTCTGTAACATGATTGGGTATGAAAAGTCTTTCATAAGTAGATATGGTGAGGGCTAAACCACTCTATGAAAGACTGCATCGTTCAACAATTTAAGAATAAGATTTTCCACTAAAAATTGCAAATAATTTGGAGATTTTATCCTTTATGGTACATCATTTCATTAAAAGATCCAGAGAAATCTCTGTATGCATGGGACAAGGCCAAAATCCAGTTTTGAATGGCTGTGATTTTCAGGTCCTCAAGCGGCACTCCATTAAAAGCAGACAGGATTCTGTATTGGAAATCACTGCATGGACTCAGGAGCACTTCTATAAACCATTGTCAGCAAACACAGTTTGTCACTGCATCCACAAAAGCAAATTAAAACTCTGTCATAGAGATTAAACCATGTAATAATAATAATAATAAATTTGATTTATGTAGATATATAAATATCTGTATCAGAGGTAAAATCACATAAACAAATTCACACGTTGGTGTTTAGACCAAAGTTTTAATGTGTTGTATGATTATTTTTTCCTTGGGATTATGGATTTTGGACAAATGGAAAAGTGAAGGAGGTCAAACGAGGAGGAAAAAAGGAAGTGAAAATGAAACCTATGAAGGGTCATTTTTTTGTAAGGATGAAAGCGGTAGGAGATGGGTGGGAAAACAATCGTGTCTTCAGTGATAATCGGGTAGGAGATGGGTGGGAAAACAATTGTGTCTTCAGTGAAATCATTTTGTTGGGAAATTTGTTAAAGATGAAATCAGTGACATTAAGGCCGTTTGGGTATGTAAAAGTGATATCGTGATAATTAAAAGCATGAATAAGAAACAGCGGAAAAAAGCACTTAAAATAAGTTGATCTTTCTCCAGTAATGTGTTTTAAAATGAATCACCAGCCAACTACGAAGGGTATTATTGGAGGTGTCCCTGACTGTGTAAAAGTTGATTCTTTTTTGGAGGTGCAGAGAGTTTGCGCAGCTCGGCGAATGAAAAGCTATAGGGATGGCAAAGAACAAGCCAGCATGGCGGTAATGCTGGAGTTTGAGAAAGAGTTACCTGACAGGATATTCTTGGATTAAGTGAGTTTTAGGGTGAGGGCCTATGAGAGGGTGCCACTTCGGTGCTTCTGGTGTTAAGAATATGGTCCTGTTACTGCAGTGTGCAGGGTGAAGACATTTAGATGTAGATGGTGTCGCAAATTTGGGTGATCAGACACTGAATACATGCTATTGAAAGAGCAAGCCGTTTTTTTTTCATTGCAGGGGTAATCATGAAGCTGGAGCAAAGCAATGCGATCTGAGAAAATTATAAGGTGAAGTGGAACGGGTGCGGATGCGAAACAAGTTATCATATTCGGAGGCTACAAAGAAGGTGAGGGTAGAAATAGATATTGTGAATAAAGAACTGCATACTGCAAAGACAGCAATAACAGAACCAAGACCTTATACTGAATACATTAGTTTGGATAAAAGGAGGTACTGGATGTTGTAGCAATGGTTATTAATTATGCAAAAGAAATAGAGCCAGAGATGGGAAGGATTAGGATGGTGGACCATGCAGCAAAGGAATTTCTTGGAATTACTTATGTAAAGCATAGGTCCCAAGTTGGAAGGGCTGAAATGCTGGTCCACAACCACATCACCAGCCGCCCCGCCCCCGCCCCCGCATCCGTGAGTGGTTTTAATGTTGTGGCTTATCAGTGTGAGTAAAAAATTTATATACACACGGGTCCCATGTAAATCTACGTGCATATATATGTGCATGCTGTGGTTAAATTGGGATTTGCTATGTAGGGGGGCGCTGTGGCTTCAGGGTTGACGCACGAGTGCACACAGAGAAAATCTGACATCTCTATTAACCAGGTATAGGCCAAGGTTATTATCGTCTATGAAAACGAACGAAATACGAAAACTAAAATTGAAAAAACATTTTCGTCCACTGAAATAAATAAAAACGATAATTAAAAGAAAAAAAAACGATAACTAACTGAAACTGTATTGTATGTTTACAAAACTAACTAAAACGTACTGAAATTATACATAAAATTCCCCTCGTTTTCGTCTTTGTCAATGTATTTATAAGCCTTTTGGATGGATATGAAATCGATTTATTTCGCTCGAGCTGTTTTACGTGAGCTGGCGGCACCATACGGCACCTCACGTCACTTCTTGTTTACCGTCGAGACTGTATTGTTAATCTACTGCACCGATATGCCAAAAAGCTGCACCTGCATCCACTGGCAGCGGCAGAGATTTTCTTTAGCAGGTGCTATGGGGATGCTTGACTCTTTAAAGAAGGTGCTCTGAATCTTGGGGGTGTTCGTTATTATGTCGGTCTCATCGGAACCCTGGTACAAGTACACAGACGCGCGTACACGGCCGCATTAACTATGCCCGTTCCGCGACTATTACTAGCCTATGTCACTCTGATATACGTTGTACAAAAATAGATATAAAGTTCATAAGCCTGCCAACGTAAACCTCTGAAAATAAAATTTCACACAACTCTGCCACAGACGGGCCCTGAACACAAGGAGCAGCAAACAAAGCACGTTTCAGCCAAAATGCTGAGATCACAAAATCACGCAGCCAGTTACCAACACTTGTCTAATAATGATTCAACTTGCGGTCAAGAGGCCGACTCACGTTAAGGTCAGAAGTAAAACGGGCGCTGCGTCCATAGGCCGAAGCAGATAATCTATTTTGCCTTTGTTTTTTGTCTAAAAATAATATATTTTCAAAATTCATTAATTTACCTTTTTTCAAATTATGAATAAAACTATTCACGAGACATTAAAATATATACTCGCGTCGGCAGTTTCCGATGTAAAGCTGCATTGCCATTGCCATCTTTTTGTGAACTAGTCTGCGATCTTGGTCAGACTGACCCAGTTTCGTCAGCAAAGAAAACACTCAAATGTTCGCCACGATGCTCAGAATAAAAGGTAGGCTAGTTACTACACAATTGTATACACGAATACACGTAGAACATCTGCTGTCGGAAGATATAATTGCTTCTAAAGCAGATCCGCTGCGATCTGCTTTGTTTTCATTGCATAACATTATCGCCGGGTGGCACAACGATCATGTCCAGTTTTAAAAGTACGGTTGGCCAATAAGTTATTTTTAAGGAACTAGAGGTCTGGGATGAAATACATGGGCTTGCAGATTTTAGTGTTTCTGGTGGTTAGCTCGAAAACTGCTTGCTGTCATCACATAGCTCGGTGGCTCATCGCGTGTGCAGACGATGTCAAACACTGGAGATTTTACCAATAAAGACAAGCACTAAGGTAACAAAACTTAGTGTATTTGTATGAAGATTCGCTAAATGTTCATTTCTTTTTTTAATTCAAGAAAGTTTTTTTGTGCTACAGTGTCCTTCCGTAAACTCGCCGTGAATTTTTCAACCTCGAAAACCGCTGACACAAGTAATATAAAGATCACTGGAATTTCTTGGGGGTGCTATGGCTATTCCAGGGGAAGCTACAGCACCACCTAGCCCCTCCCTGGCGCCGCCTATGCCTGTATGGCAGAGGGTAGGATTTAGATAAGCCAAAATTACGCCACCTTGGGAATTTCACCCAAGGAAATAATCAGTACAACAACTCAGTAGCAAATGTTTCCCAGGTTCTTTTATTGAATAGAGACAGAGACGTGGTTCAGGAAAAGCAAGGTTTTATCATCATCATCATCATCATTATTATTAAAAACTACCAAATCTAACTGGAAGTGCCTGTATCAGGGGGAAAGCGCAATACTAGGTCAATAAGACTGACATCAGTTAAGCACTTAATTTATTTACTTGGAAAGTACCAAGACGTCCAGACAAATTTAATCTAAAATATTAAATTAGTTAAACACGTTGCCATGATTTACTTTATTTCCCCATACTCGGACTTCCAGACTATTTACTTAATTTAGCCCGATTCGCCACTGGGTGGCAATAACAGGTAAGCCAAGGACTAACTCAGTAGGGGGTATGCTTCCATTTGCTCCCCAAAGTGAATTCAACTTACCACCACGCGTGCCGCCTCATCTAGAAAGCACAGCAAATTCGTGAGTAGAAGTGATTCAGTGCGATTAACATTAACAGGATCAAACAGTGACGCACAAACCCCAGCTAACCCCCCTTACCTGAGCAGCACTGGCCCACCGCAAGCTATTAAGGAAAACATGGTAAAGTTACCCAGCTTAAAAACAATTAAAGATCAAGAGAGCAATTCGTAAAATTCCAAGCCAGTTGGTGAACACTCCGTTGGCTTAACTGCTGACGATATAGCTCAGTCAGATTGATTGCACAGAACCCCTACAGCCATGGGAGAATCGCAGCCCACACGACCCCCTGCGAATGTAGCCTCTCTTCACTAGATTGCGCGTTACATTACTTTTAAGCGCAAGCTCGATCCTCTATTAAGAGGCAAAACAGCAGCGCACTCAAAACCTGGAACAACAGGAAACCCATACGTCAACGAATGACATTCACCAAAAAAAAAAATAATAATTAACACTTTGGATTCAGCATAACCCTCCAACCTGTCACCTCAGGACATGCCCTGGAGTTGAACTGCTTACCTTAGCCAGGGACTGAAGGAATTACCGTTACCTATTGTTTTTGAAGGGATTCTTCTTCTTCTTCTTCTTCTTCTTCTTCTTCTTAGTTATTATTAGGGCCCGAGCACCGACCGGTGCCAGGAACCTATTGTTTTTTTTTAATTTTTCTTCTTCTTCTTCTTCTTCTTCTTTGTTATTATTAGGGCCCGAAAGACCGACCGGTGCCAGGGTTCGAACCAGGTCCCCTATTGGCAATTTTATTCCTTCTTCTTCTTCTTTGAAGGTGCGAAGGAACCTATTGTTTTTGAAGGATTTTTTCTTCTTCTTCTTCTTCTTAGTTATTATTAGGGCCCGAGCAACCTACCGTTTTGAAGAACCTATTGTTTTTGAAGGATTTTTTCTTCTTCTTCTTCTTCTTCTTCTTCTTCTTCTTCTTAGTTATTATTATTATTATTATTATTATTTTTATTCTGCTGCGAGAACGCGTTTTTGAGGGCCTTGCCATGCTTCTTCTTCTTCTTCTCACAAAAATTTGCAGAGACGCTTCTTCTTCTTCTTCTTCTTCTTCTTCTTAGTCAGTCTTGGTGAAAATTTCAGACTATTGTAATTTTTGTGCTTGGACATGCCCCGGTGGCTCTATAGTGCCACCAAACACGTGGCCATTTTGGAACGCAATTGCTTCGGATTCTCAATAAATTCGATATGGCCATAGTCGTCATTATGAAGTTTTTTTTTTCAAACAATTTTTTTTTTGTGTTGGAATTTTTTGGCCTCACAGGAAGTGAGCTATGAGCCATTTCCTGCGTCTTTTCAGATTTTACGAAGACATTTTTGAGGGTGTTATTATACTCGAAAACTCGCCAAACTTGGCTCTTAGGTTGAAAATATGAATCTCTTCGATTTGATGTCCCATTTGGCACTGGATGTGACATGGTGGCTCTCTAGCGCCCCCTAATGCATAATTGCATTTTTGAGGGCCTCAGCATGCTTGAAAACTCACAAAATTTTGCACACTTATTAAGCGTGTCATACGTTTTACTATAATATAGGGTTTCCAGATGAGTGTGGCAAAATCGCATTATAGCGCCACCTAGAAAATTTCAATGAAGCAGCCCTCGCAGCGTGTTTAACCTACATGTACGAAATTCCGTGTCCATGTAGATTATGCCGAGACCTAAAAAAAAGTCTCTTGGTGCCATGACCTAGACTCAACAGGAAGTCCGCCATTTTTAATTGAAATTGCAACTTTTTTTGATTTTTCGCCATTCACAGGCGTCGTACTTTAACAAACTCCTCCTAGAGATTTTATCCGATCAACTTAAAATTTGGCATATGAGATCTAAAGACCTTGCTGATGTTAAAAGCTTTTTTGGATTCATCTAACAATGTATCCGTGGCGTTGCGGCGAATTTCGATGTTCTGCCATGAAACAGGAAGTTGGTTTTACTCCCACATACTATGTGAGATTTGCCTGAAACTTTACAAGCTTGATAAAAGTGTCCTCCAAAGTATAAATATATGCTGATATTAGATCGGGAGTGGCCAGGTAGCTCCACAGCGCCCACTAGCCACGGCCATGTAAAGATAAAAGTGTTTGAATGTTCATGAAATTTGGTGTGATCATTGAATTTGTCATGCAGGGTTATGGTTATTTTTTTGAAATTTTTTGACCTAACAGGAAGTGAGCTATGAGCCATTTCCTGCGTTTATCCAAATTTTACGAACACATGTTTGAGGGCCTTAGAATACTCCAAAACTTGGAAAACGTTGCCGAAATTATAACTATCTTATGGTCTTCAATTTGATACATTAATTGGAACTTAATGTGGGGCAATGGCTGTACAGCGCCCCCAATCATTTTTTTAAAACAATTGCCCTTTTGATTGTCTAAACATGCTTGAATACTCACGAAATTTTGCACACGTGTTAAGCCGGTCATTCCTTTTACAATGATATTGAGATCACGCATCGGTGTGGCAAAATAGCATTATAGCGCCCCCTAGAAAATTTTAACGAAGCAGCCCTCAGGGTCCTTTTCACCTACAAGTACGAAATTCGGGGGACATGTGGATTATGCTGAAACCTAAAAAAAAGTCTCTTGGTGCCGTGACCTAGACTCAACAGGAAGTCCGCCATTTTTAATTGAAATTGCAACTTTTTTGGATTTTTCGCCATTCACAGGCGTCGTACTTTAACAAACTCCTCCTAGAGATTTTATCCGATCAACTTAAAATTTAGCGAATGACATCTAAACACCTTGCCGATGTTAAATTGCGAAGCGTTTTTGGATTCATCGAACGATGTGTCCGTGGCGTCGCAACGAATTTCGATGTTCCGCCATGAAACATGAAGTTGGTTTTACTCCCACATACTTTATGAGATTTGCCTGAAACTTTACAAGCTTGATAAAAGTGTCCTCTCAAGTATACATACATGCTGATATTAGATCGGGAGTGAGCAGGTGGCTCCACAGCGCCCACTAGCCACTGCCATGTTAGGATTATAGTGCATGAATGTTCATGATATTTGTTTTGATCATTATATTTGTCAAGCAGGGTTATGGTAATTTTTTAGAAAATTTTTGGCCAAACAGGAAGTGAGCATTTTTCCTATGTTTTTCCAAATTTTACAAAAACACATTTTAAGGCCATCGGATATTCCAAAACTTGCAAAACATTGCACGAATTGTGAGTGGCTTATAATCTTCGATTTGATATTCCAATTGCCACTTAATGTGGAACAATGGCTCTGTTGCGCCCCCTAATCATTTTTTCAAAAGATTTGCCCTTTTGAGGGTCTCAGCATGCTTGAAAACTGACAAGAATCAACACAATCGTGGAGCCTGGTATTACAATTACTATGATATAGGTTTGGCACGCAGGAATCTCAAAATGGCATCATAGTGCCTCTAGAAAATTTCAACAAAACAGTTCTCATGGTTCAGTTCACCTACATAAACAAACTTTAGTGGAGACATGAAACATGCCAAGACTTGTAAAAAAATTATGAAGTGCCATGACGCGAACCCAACAGGAAGGCCATTATTCTGAATTAAAAGTTCAATTTTTTTTCATGAACAGCCGTCATACTTTAACGTACTCCACCTATTGATTTCAGGAATGGTGTTTGCACTCCACTCAGGAAAACACATTGTACAGTCTAGCAGTGTCCAATGGATGTGAATAGACACCTGCACCCGTCAAAATCTCGCCACCACCCCCAACGTGCACGAGGGGTGCGAGGGCCCTTTCAATGCTGCTTGCAGCTTTAATTCTTCTTCTTCTTCTTCTTCTTCTTCTTCTTCTTCTTCTTCTTCTTCTTCTTATTATTATTTTTATTTTTATTCTCTGTTACCATCATAACTGAACGCGTGTTTTGAGGGCTTTGCCATGTTCACAAAACTCACAAAAATGTGCAGATGATGTCTTGTCTTTCTGGTGAAAATTACAAATTATTGTTATTTTTGTGCTTTACTACTCTATGGACATGCCTAGTATCAGTGGCTCTATACGCACATGATGCCACCAAACAAGAGGCATTTTTGAAAGGAATTGCTCTGATTCTATGTTACTGAAATTTGTACATCAGATATGGCCAAAGTAGTTTTATTTTTATTCTCTGAAGTTTTTTTGTCAATTTTTGAAATTTTTTGTTATTTTTGTGCTTGCCTAACAGGAAGTGAGCTATGAGCCATTTCCATAGTAGTCATTATGTTTTTTGTCAATTTTGAATTTTTTTTGCCTAACAGGAAGTGAGCTATGACATTTTTTTTTTCAGAGGGTCTTTTTGAGCATACTCTAAAACTTGCCAAACTTTGCTGAGAGGTTGAAAATTTCAAGCTTTTCGATTTGAAATCTCAATTGTCACTGGGTTTGACATGGTGGCTCAATAGCGCCCCCCAATACATAATTGCATTTTTTAGGGCCTCAGCATGCTCGAAAACTCACGAAATTTCGCAAACTTATTGAGCCAGTGAGAGGTTATACTATGATATAGGGTTTGACATGGTGGCTCAATAGCGCCCCTTAATACATAACTGCATTTTTCAGGGCCTCAGCATGCTCGAAAACTCACGAACTTTCGCAAACTTATTGAGCCGGTGAGAGGTTATTCTATGATACAGGGTTTCCAGATGGGCGTGGCAAAATGGCATTATAGCGCCCCCTAGAAAATTTCAATGAATTTTACTCCCACATACTTTGTGAGATTTGCCTGAAACTTTACAGGCTTCATAACAGTCTTCTTTCAAGTATAAATATATGCTGATATTAGATTGGGAGTGGCCTGGTGGCTCCACAGCGCCCTCTAGACATGGCCATGTTAAGATAAAAGTGCTTGAATGTTCATGATATTTGTTTTGATCATTATATTTGTCAAGCAGGGTTATGGTAATTTTTTAGAAAATTTTCGGCCAAACAGGAAGTGAGCATTTCCTATGTTTTTCCAAATTTTACAAAAACACATTTTAAGGCCATCGGATATTCCAAAACTTGCAAAACGTTGCACAAATTGTCAGTGGCTTATGATCTTCAATTTGATATTCCAATTGGCAATTAATGTGGAACAATGGCTCTGTAGCGCCCCCTAATCATTTTTTCAACAGATTTGCCCTTTTGAGGGTCTCAGCATGCTTGAAAATTGACAAGAATCAACACAATCGTGGAACCTGGTATTACAATTACTATGGTATAGGTTTGGCACGCAGGAATGTCAAAATGGCATCGTAGTGCCTCTAGAAAATTTCAACAAAACAGTTCTCATGGTTCAGTTCACCTACATAAACAAACTTTGGTGGAGACATGAAACATGCCAAGACTTGTAAAAAAATTATGAAGTGCCATGACGCGAACCCAACAGGAAGGCCATTATTCTGAATTAAAATTTCAATTTTTTTTCATGAACAGCCGTCATACTTTAACGTACTCCACCTATTGATTTCAGGAATGGTGTTTGCACTCCACTCAGGAAAACACATTGTACAGTCTAGCAGTGTCCAATGGATGTGAATGCACATCTGCACCCGTCAACATCTCGCCACCACCCCCAATGTGCACGATGGGTGCAAGGGCCCTTTCAACGCTGCTTGCAGCTTTAATTATTATTATTATTATTATTATTATTATTCTGCTGCGAGAACGCGTTTTTGAGGGCCTTGCCATGCACGAAAACTCACAGAAATCTGCAAATACGTCAGTCGTGCGAAAAATTACAAACTATTGCTGTTCTTGAACTTGGGCGTGCCTCGGTGGCTCTATAGCGCCGCCAAACACCCGGCCATTTTGGAACGCACTTGCTCGGATTCTCACGAAATTTGGTGGGGCCATAGTACTCATAATGAAGTTCTTTGTAAATTTTTTTGAAATTTTTTCACCTCACAGGAAGTGAGCTATGAGCCATTTCCTGCATTTTTCCAGATTTTACAAATACATTTTTGAGGGCTTTTCCATACTCAAAAACTGGCCAAACTTTGCTCAGAGGTTGAAAATATGAAGCTCTTCGAATTGATATCCGATTTGGCACTGCGTGTGACATTATGGCTCTATAGCGCCCCCTAATACATAATTGCATTTTTGAGGGCTTCAACATGCTCGAAAACTCATGAAATTTTGCACATCTATTAAGCTGGTTGGAAGTGTTACAGATAGGAAGGGTTTACAGATAGGCGTGACAAAATGGCATTATAGCGCCCCCTAGAAAATTTCAATGAAGCAGCCCTTGCAGCCTGTCTAACCTACATGTACGAAATTCAGTGTCCATGTGGACTATGCCAAGACCTAAAAAAGAGTCTCTTGGTGCCTTGATCTAGACTCAACAGGAAGTCCGCAATTTTTAATTGAATTTGCAAATTTTTTGGATTTTTTGCAATGAACAGGTGTCGTACTTTAACGAACTCCTCCTAGAGATTTCATCCGATCAACTTAAAATTTGGCCTATGACATCTTAAGACCTTGTTGATGTTAAATTGCGAAGCTTTTTTGGATACATTGACCGATGTATCTGTGGTGTTGCAGCGATTTTCGATGTTTCGCCATGAAAGAGGAAGTTGGTTTTACTCCCACATACTTTAAGGGATTTGCCCAAAACTTTACATGCTTGATAACATTCTCCAGCTAAGTATAATTATATGCTGATATTAGATTGGGTGTGGTCAGGTGGCTCCACAGTGCCCTCTAGCCACGGCCATGTTAAGATAAAAGTGCTTGAATGTTCATGAAATTTGGTCTGATCATTGCATTTGGCATGCCGGGTTATGGTCATTTTTTTGAAATTTTTTGGCCAAACAGGAAGTGAGCTATAAGCCATTTCCTGCATTTTTCCATATTTTACGAACACACGTTTTAAGGCCTTAGAATACTCAAAAACTTGCAAAACGTTGCACAAATTATAATTGTCTTATCTTCTTCAATTTGATACATCAATTGGCACTAAATGTGGCATAATATCTCTAAAGCGCCCCCAATCAGATTTTTAAAAGAATTGCCCTTTTGAGGGTCTTAACATGCTCGAAAACTCAAAAAATTTTGTACACATATAAAGCCAATCATGCGTATTACTATGATAAAAAGCTTACAGATAGGCGTAGCAAAATGGCATTAAAGCGCCCCCTAGAAAATTTCAAAAAAGCAGCCATCGCAGCCTGTTTAACCTACATGTACGAAATTCGGTGGACATTTGGATTATGCCGAGACCTAAAAAAAAAGTCTCTTGGTGCCATGACCTAGACTCAACAGGAAGTCTGCCATTTTTGATTGAAATTTCAACTTTTTAAAATTTTTCGCCATTTACAGGCGTCGTACTTTAACAAACTCCTTTGAGAGAATTTATCCGATCAACTTAAAATTTGGCAAGTGACATCTTAAGACCTTGCCGATGTTAAATTGCGAAGGTTTTTTGGATATGTCGAACGATGTATCCGTGGCGTCGCGGCGAATTTCGATGTTTCGCCATGAAACAGGAAGGTGGTCTTACTCACACATACTTTGTGAGATTTGCCCGAAACTTTACAGGCTTGATAACGGTCTCCTTCCAAGTATAAATATATGCTGATATTAGATCGGGTATGGCCAGGTGGCTCCACAGCGCCCTCTAGCCACAGCCATATTAAGATAAAAGTGCTTGAATGTTCATGAAATTTGGTGTGATCGTTGAATTTCTCATGCAAGGATATGGTAATTTATTAGAAATTTTTTGGCCAAACAGGAAGTGAGCTATGAGCCATTTCCTGTGTTTTTTCCAAATTTTACGAACACACGTTTAAAGGCCTTCGGATATTCCAAAACTTGCAAAACGTCGCACAAATTGTCTGTGTCTTATGATCTTCAACCTGATATCCCAATTGGCATTTAAAATGGCACAATGCCTCTGTAGCGCCCCCTAAACATTTTTTTTCAAAGAATTGCCCTTTTGAGGGTCTCAGTATGCTTGAAAATTTACAAAAATCAACACACTCATGGAGCCCGGTATTACGATTACTATGTTATAGGTTTTGCACACAGGCAAGTCAAAATGGTATCAAAGCGCCCTCCAGAAAATTTCAACAAAACAGTTCTTATGGTTCAGTTCACCTACATGAACAAAATTTGGTGGAGAAATGAAACGTGCCAAGACTTGTAAAAAAATCATATGGTGCCATGACCCGAAACCAACAGGAAGTGCATTATTTTGAATTAAAATTTCAACTTTTTTTTTTGAACAGGTGTCATACTTCACCTATTGATTTCAGTAATGGTGTTTGCACTCCACTCAGGAAAACATTGTACACAATCTAGCAGTGTCCAATGGCTGTGAATAGACACCTGCACCCGTCAATCATGCCCCCACCCCAACATGCACAAGGTGTGCGAGGGCCCTTTCAACGCTGCTTGCAGCTTTAATTCTTAATTTATTTTTGAGTTGGTAATTTTGGTCAAAAAGTGACTCAAATCTGTAGAGTGTATTGGGTTTTTGAGTTTGTTCATGTTTTACTCAGAGTGAGCTCCCTGAGACTCCCTGTCCATAAATGTGACATGTGTCTCACAAATGGGTTTTTTTTTGTTCATGTGTGTGAATACATTTTTTTACAGGTATCTTTTTTGAGTTTTATTTCACAATACTTACTCTGATCATTTTGAATCCTGCACCTGACAAATAACCCAAAGTATGAAAAAAACTAAAACTAATAAAAACTAAACTAAAACGAAGCATTTAGAAAAAAACAAAAACAAATAAAAACTAGCAAACCCGCTCTAAAAACTACTTAGAACTAAATGAATCAGAGAAGAAAAAAAAAGACAAAACGAAATAAAACTAAAATATAATGAAAAATCCAAAACTACTATAACCTTGGTATAGGCATGACAACACAAATAACTAGTGTTGCACCGATACCGATACCAGTATCGGGTATCTGCCCGATACCTCGTTAATATGCTCGTGCTACGTGCTTTCATTTGCGATACCACGCACCGATACCACTTAATGTAAGACGCAGGTAACTGCCTGTTCACGGTCGCATAGGCTACAGTATGTTGTACTGTCTGACTTCTATGTCTCGGGGGAGACAGCGAGTTAGAAAAAAATACGAGAAAGAGAGCTTCATAGTCATCACATCACATGCAGGCATACGCGCATACACACA
Organism: Gymnothorax javanicus; assembly: GCA_029692085.1. Classification (NCBI taxonomy): domain Eukaryota; kingdom Metazoa; phylum Chordata; class Actinopteri; order Anguilliformes; family Muraenidae; genus Gymnothorax; species Gymnothorax javanicus. The sequence goes on from CM056195.1 coordinate 106,939,864, forward strand.
AGAGGTGTATAATAAAGAAGTATATGTAGGCAACTTCGTTACAGTACTTCAGTGGTTTTTTTGAGGATTTGTACTTTACTTGAGTTTTTTTTTTTTTTTTTTTACCGGGTCTTCTACTCTACTACATTTAAAAGATAAAAAGTATACTTCTTCTTTGTTACTTTGACACTGGCCACTTCACTACACGTTACAAATTATAATATGTATATAATTCATCATTTAAGGATTATCTGGATGCGGCGTGTTCAAGAAGAACAACGGTGTTCGGCAGGGTATCTTAAGCGTTTTGTGCAGATGTTTCTGCCAGCGGACATGGAGCTGCAAATTCATGCACGCAATTACAATATTCTATCACTAGATGGCACGCCCGGATCAGTTATTGAATATTTACAAGCAAGCTGAGCTCGCACAAGCACACACCCACAATCACACACACAGAGACTTAGAATTGTGAATCTTCTTATTTTACTACAAATATATTAGTAACATATGCTTACCTTAAACATTTTAGTTGTGGTTAAGTTAAATTTTTTTCATTTGTCATTTGTGTTATTGAAATATGGCGATACCACACACTTTCAGTGATGCCTTGTTTGCTTGGAAAGCTATTATTGACTTTAGTCGGATTGAGAATGCCTATGAATGTGTGTAGAAACTATCTGTGCCAATTAATAGTTCTACTGACTTTTTATGAAGTTGGGTGTGTTACCTTGCCTATGCAGCGAGTTTACTTTTCATTTGTCAAGCTTCAGTAATGTTTTGCCTCATTTGATGGCAGTCCTAGTTCAAAGGCTTTTTGTTGGGCCTGAAGACAGAAAGATTTTTAGCAGGCCTACTCTTTTTTTTTTTTTTTTTTTGGAAATGGCCATGCGTGAATCGTTTGATATTGGCCTCTTTTAGGCTTGTTGTAAAAAGAAAATAAAACCTGTACTCTGAAATTGTCATTGTATTTTCCTGGAAAACATTTCAGAAATATCGGTATCGGTACTCGGTATCGGCAAGTACACAAAATAAAATACTCGTACTCGTATCGGTTTTTTAAAAAAGTGGTATCGGTGCATCCCTACAAATAACAAATAGAAAATGTGCCAACAAATAAACTTGAATTATCATAGTAAATGAGCTTGACGCTTTTATACAAACCCCGATTCCAATGAAGTTGGGATAGCATGATTGGCCAAAAAATGCAAGGGCGAAATAATTCCATATTCAACATTCACCAATATCCAATGTGATCACTACTTTTGCGGCTTACCTTGATGTTTGGGTAGCTACCCAGAGAAAGATTCAGGTGAGTAAAAACATCAAGTATCCAGTCAAGAAAATTTCTGCTTGATGTTGATGCCCTTGCATTTTTAGCCGACTATGCTGTCCACTGCCTCATACCACAAAAATTGATGTTTCTCATAACTTGAGCCGCCAGACTTTTGCATCGCGTCCCACACCTTGAAATATCGCAGCCGCATTTTCTTAAGTTTTTCACGGCACTGTTCTATTGTTCTGTGATAACCACGCGAATGTAACAACTCACAAATTATTGCATAAATCTCTGAGAATCAGATAGGGGAGGCTGGGGTCCGATGAGCCACGGGGACCAATGAGCCATATCACTATTTTGTGATCAATCGATGCCAAAGGTGTTTAAAATAGGCAAAGTAGTGATATGGCTCATTTATCGCCATGACTCATCAGTCAATGGTCAAATATTTTGCCTATTTTAAGCAGCTCTGTCATCGATTGATCGCAAAATAGTGATATGGCTCATTGTTCCCCATGGCTTATCGGACCCCAGTCTCCCCTATGTATCATGTATCAGACAGCGCAGGTGGGGAGTAATTGGCGGATAGCAAGGCTGGGCGAAATAGATTAGAAGCTGACATGTTTAATAACAGGATGTAAAATGCTCGGATATTTTCTTTAAAGCAATTCTTACCTTTCTGGCATTTTTACACTTTTCTTTTGTAATCTTAAAATGCTCCTAATAAGCGTATGGCACACTAAAATGTAAAAGAAATCCACCAGGTGTTGAAACTCTTCAATATTCAATTCTCATATATTTCTGACAACAGTCTGACTAATCATTTTCTTTGGTCCGAATAAAATGATTTGCCGAGCTTCCTGTCTGTCATCCGTCGCCGCGCCCCTTCTAGTTGCCTACCGCTGTCACCGCTTGCGAGTCGCGCGCCTCTCCGGCAGAAAAAAAAAAAAAACGACGTATTTGACTGTAAACACACGGGCGCTGATATGCTATAATTACGATAATAACATTAATGGTAGTTCGTCAGACTACAAAGGTAACTAAGCGTTACGGGGGCATTTTATCTCATGCCACATATAGAATTGAAAATTATGTAATTACTGTTGATTAGTTTTCACTTACCGGTGCCTCTGAATCTGACTCCATTGACCCGTTTCACTCTCCTACGAAAAAAATTATAGCGTGCGGCGCGAGGAAGTGAGCAGCGCGAGTGAAACGGGTCAGTGGAATCAGATTCAGGCCACTGGTAAGTGAAAACTAACCAACAGTAATTACATAATATTCAATTCTTTATGTGGTATAAAATAAAATGCCCTCGTAACGTTTAGTTACCTTTGTAGTCTGACAAACTACCATATATTAGCTATATTTTTTTCGTAGAAGTCTGGGAACTGGGGGTAAGAGGGTGGGACTTGCGGAGTTATTCATGTTCAAATTTTTACTAAGTGCTGTGCGACATGCCAGAAAGGTAAGAATTGCTTTAAATAATGTTCTGATTACAAATTGAAGTTTACCATTATCATAACTGGCAAATGAAGCTTGCTAGCAAGAGCGTCAAATTGTCAGGCAACGGTACCATTTTCAGGACGTTCGTGGTTTGAGCAAAATATTGAAGCGGCTCAAGTTACACTATGACTAGCTTTCGCAGGCTATTTTTTTTACCATTTCCCAGCAATGAAATTAATTAATGAAAAGTAACCAGACTTTGGTTTTTGTGTGGCCTCTCAGGAACAACACTTCATTAAAATTGTGCATATTCCAGGGTTGCCAATTCAAACGCATTTTATGTTGGACATTAATTATGTCCCAAGTCACGTCAGCATGAAAAATAAATTCTGTCCACTTGAATGCATTTTCAGGATCCGGGCTCCCGGGCACCGTGTACAGCATCCATACAGCCTAGGTACCTGATAAGTACCAGGAAGGTTTACAGGCAGGAATCAACTTGGTGATGTCACGCAGTGCCCGGATCAGGTCCGTCATGGCGGATTTCTAATTTGACACAAGCTATGTTTACCCAACGAGATATATAAACTAGAGGCGATACGTTGTTTGTTCCTGATCAGCCAATGTGCGCTGAGCTTATGACGGGTGTGTCTGCCGCTGGAATCCATGCAAACAAATGAAAAGTTTGTTTCCAAAACACAATATATCCAATTTACTCATTTTTGTGAGGTACCGTTCAGGAACCAGTCGCGATAACCAGGAATTGCAAAAGATGTGATTTTATTAGCGAGGGGGTAAACCCCCGCAGGACCGAAGGCAAAAGTACAAAGTCCACAATCCAAAATCACAATCCTAGGGGCAGAATCCAGAGTTGAAAAACCAGGGCAGCAATACAGAAATCGTGGTCAGACAAAAAAAGGGTTTGATACACAGGAGCAGAATAATAAAGCCAAATCAGAGCCAAAAAGAGGTAGTTGGGCGGTCCAGTCAGAAAGGTAACACTATGAGTACGAGGCGAGAAACAAGAGCAGCAAAGGGAAACGTTCTGACAGGGATCTGCAGTGAGAAGACAGCTTAAGTACACTCAAGGGAAGTCACATGCTATGATTAGGGAAAGGTGAACTGGATCAGACTAATTACGTGGGAGCAAAACATGAGGAAGAACCTAACCACATGAAATTGGCAAAAAGCCAAAAGCGCGGACAGGGAACACGAGACAGCCTATGACAAAACATACAGCTCGGTTAGGGAGTTCTAATGTGCACAGATAATGAGAGGCAGGACAGAGTGGAGCAGGGGCGGAGGATCCGCTGAATTGCAGCAAAGACTAAGAGAAGGCAAGAGGCGGAGACTAGAATAGGGCGAGTGCTGAGAGCTTGTTAATCAATTAGTAAGTGCAGCTATACAATCCCTGGTGCTCGTTAGTAAGTTAGTATTATATACAATGTTAGTCTGGGTTAGTAACTTAACAAACACAACAAACTGTTAGTATGGGTTAGTAAAAATAGAAAAGTAAGGTGAAGGAAGCAAACGAGATTAGAAGGAATGTTTGAAACCCAGAAACCATGAAATCACCTAAACATGTGACACGCAGGACTGGGGAGAAGCTGTAACTTAACAAGAGACCAGACAGGGGAGACAAAGTGCAATGAAGGGCATGGGCAAAACATGGACCGGACTATAACAGAAAAGTGGATCGGGAATGGCAAAGACGAAAACATGGCAAAGTACAAAAACTAAACAGAACATGGCAAAATCAAGACAGACATAGCAGAATCATAACAATTTTGAGTAAATCCACTTTTTCTATGTTGGCCCCTGTTGCATTTAATAGAAAAACACAAACTTTGACCATGAAAAAATACACCTCATAGTTAGAATTTATGAAAACAGATTTTTGTACCATGTGTAAGAAGGACAGGGCTATCGCTCTATGGTATTATCTCAATTTTTGTAATTTTGGCACTTATTGCATTTTGGAAACAAACTCTTCAAATACAGCGCCCTCCATAATTATTGGCTAAGATGTGTTAAAAGCCTTAAAATAAATTCAATTTTTATTGCAGAAGCATACTCTCACACTGAAAATTGTAGAAAAATGTAACCTTCAACTCAAGTGAATTTTAAGGAAAAAAAAAATCCTGACTAAGAAATAATTATTTTTCATAAAATCACCTGTTCCACAATTATTGGCACCCCTAACAGTTCCTAGGAAATAAATGTAATTGAAGTATTTCTGTCATTTCTACAGTAGTTTACAAAGTTGATCAGAGTATCTAGGAACATTTAATTAGTAATTCATCACTTCCTGTTTCCCTGGGGTATAAATATGACGTGACACAGAGGCCATTTCTCTTATCCACTCTTCAACATGGGAAAGACAAAGGAACACACTATTCAAGTAAAGCAGATGTGTGTTGACCTTCACAAGTCAGGCAATGGCTACAAGAAAATAGCCACTCACCTGCACCTGCCCATATCTACTGTCAGAGGAATCTTTAAGAAGTTTAAAACAACTGGAACAGTGGTAAACAAGCCTGGACGAGGATGCAAGGTTATTTTGCCACCACGCACAGTGAGGAGGATGGTAAGAGAAATTAAAAGTTCTCCAAAGCTCACTGTTAAAGAATTGCAACAAATGGTAGCATCCAGAGGCGGATTGTCCATTGGGGCGATTTTTTTTTCGGGCTCTACCACTGTTCTGCCACGAGAAAAAGAGTTTTTTTTTTTTTAGGCTCTACCACTGTTCTACAACTTAATCTCCTTTGAATGGCATTGTCCAATCAGGATAAACTGGCGTTTCCAATAGTCCCGCCCCTTTCGGGGCGATTTCACTCAGACTGAGTAGGGTGTCCCTGCAGAACCGGAGGCAGCAGTTTCAGGACCGCAGTTCTAGGACACTGGTTTTCAGAGGACCGCAGTTCTAGGACCCTCAAAAATGTGGTTTTTGTTCAGATTTAAGTTAAAAGTCACCCTTGAATTAGCAAAGGTAACGATTACAAATGAGTCCTTCTCAATAACAAATGTTTGACAACTTGCTATCTGTTCAAAAAAAGAATTTGTGCAGGTGTTGAATATAACCGCTACCGCCATTTAACGTTCTCTTGGTGTTTTACTTTTGACCGTTAATTCTAGCCAATATAAATCAAACAGACAATGCATGATATGCATTCTTAAGTTTATTATGTAGATCCGGGTTTTCATTGACCGTGGGCCTCCCTGAGACAAAGAAAAAGGCGCCCATGAGTTGTCAGTTATATGTACTGAGCTAACAAGTTCGCTAGTTAATGTTCTCTTATTTACTCAGTAAAAGTGACCGGAAAATAAAGAAAAGTATCTGTTCAGGATATAAATTTGATTTTTTATATAATTACATGCATACTTATTTTCAGGTCTGTCTTTAAATATAACTTTTTTGTTGTTCAGTAGCTATTTTTGTGCAGTTCTTCTTATGAGATTGTGATTGTTATTTGATTATCTGATATTGCTGTTTACATAACTTGACTAATTAAAAAGATCTGTCGGAAGGCATTTATTCTGACTCTGGGAAAGTGTGAAAGAGTAAAATCCACCAAAACCGCCAAATCAAAATTACACACACATTTTCACTTCCATTCACTGAATGCATGATTGAGCGCCCCCCTGCCATTCTTGAGCAGTTTATTATGTAGATCCGGGTTTTCAAAGTCTGACCTGGGCCTCCCGGAGACAAAGCTTTCCTGAAAAAAGCCCCACTCAGATAGTTTTTTTTTTTTGCTGTATTATACTCAGACTGAGCAACAAAAAGAAAATGTCCAGTTTTAACAATTATGTTCTGTTTTTGTTTAATGTCCTCTCAATCCAAAAGGCCAAAGTTTGCTTGACTTGAAAAGGTGCAGCACAGCCTAACACTGCCCATTCTGTGGGCCTATTTGTTTCATTCCACAAAGTTGAGCAAGGTCAGATCTCACCTGGACTCACATTTTTTTTATTTTCATGCATAATTACATTGTCTTTTTAACATGTAACTTTGATTTTTCTGTCATTGAGAACAGCCCAAATTTAATTATCAGTTTTAGATTGTTCTAATTTGATTGTGGTGACCTGATTTGATTCAGATTTAGATTAGTTCCATTTCAAAGTTTCTAAAATGATCGTGAATTTGAGAATTGTATTTTATGTTCTTATATTTCAGGGTATACCATTCACAGATGTTTTTGAACTGCATATTTGTCACACTTAAATCTGCAAGCATGTACAGATCATCAAACAAATTTTTCTTATTTTTTTTGCATATTTGACAAATGACAATCATCAAACAAATTTTAATATTAAACAAAGACAAAAATACAAAATGCAGTTTTTAGATGATGATTTCATTTATTGAGGGGAAAAAGCTATCCAAGCCTACCTGACCCTATGTGAAAAAGTAATTGCCCCCTACATCCTAATAACTGGTTGTGCCACCCTCGGCGACAAGAACTGCAATCAAACATGTGTGATAAGTGGCAATGAGTCTTTCACATCCCTTTGGAAGAATTTTGGCCCATTCTTCTTTGTACAATTGTTTTAATTCAGCCACATTGGAGGGTTTTTGAGCATGAATGGCCTGTTTAAGGTCATGCCACTGCATCTCAATTGCATTTAAGTCCGGACTTTGACTTGGCCACTCCAAAATCTTCATTTTGTTTTTTTCAAGCCATTCAGAGGTGGATTTGCTGGTGTGTTTCGGATCATTGTCCTGCTGCGTAACCCAAGTGGGCTTGAGCTTGAGATCACAAACTGAGGGTTGGACCTTATCCTTCAGGATTTTCCGGTAGAGAGCAGAATTCATAGTTCCATCAATTATGACAAGTCGTCCAGGTCCTGAAGCAGCAAAGCAGCCCCAAACCATCACACTACCACCATCATGTTTGACTTTTGATGTGATGTTCTCTTTATGAAATGTTGTGTTTTATGCCTGATGTAACGGGACGCACACCTTGCAAAAAATTCAACTTTTGTCTTGTCAGTCCACAGAATATTTTCCCGAAAATCTTGGGATCATCAAGATGTTTTTTGGCAAACGTGTAACGAGCCTTTGTGTTCTTTTTGATCAGCAGTAGTTTCTGCCTTGGAACTCTCCCATGGATGCCATTTTTGCCCAGTCTCTATCTTATTGTTGAATCATGAACACTGACTTTAACTGAGGCAAGTGAGGCCTGCAGTTCTTCAGTTGTTGTTCTGGGTTCTTTTGTGACCTCCTGGATGAGTCGTCGATGCGCTCTTGGAGTAATTTTGGTCGGCCGGCCACTCCTGGGAAGGTTCACCACTGTTCCAAGTTTTCTCCATTTGTGGATAATGGCTCTCACAGTAATTCTCCGAAGTCCCAAAGCCTTAGAAATGGCTTTGCAACCCTTTCCAGACTGATAGATGTCAATTTCTTTGTTTTTCATCTGTTCTTGAATTTTTTTAGTTCGCGGCATGACATGTTGCTTTTTTAGATCTTTTTGCCTATTTCACTTTGTCAAACAGGTTCTACTGAAGTGATTTCTTGATTCAAGAGGTCTGGCAGTAATCAGGCCTGGGTGTGGCTAGTGAAATTGGACTCAAAAAATGTGGTTAATCACAGTTAATTCATGATTTAACAAGGGGGGGGGGGGGCAATTACTTTTTCACATAGGGCCAGGTAGGTTTGGATAGCTTTTTCCCATTATTAAATGGATCATCATTTAAAAACTGCATTTTGTATTTACTCGGGTTATCTTTGTCTTATATTAAAATTTGATCTGAAACATTTAAGTGTGAAAAATATGCAAAAAAGTAAGAAATCAGTAAGGTGGCAAATAATTTTTCACGGCAATGTAAGTATTTGTGAGGCAAGGCAACCTTCCCTTTTCCCCACCATCTCACCTCCAGCCACTGGAAATACTGGAAATATGTTCAAATTAAACAGGTTTTATGGAATAAAATGCTTAAAAAGTGCAGTCTTGATATTTTATTTTATTCACTTTTATACATGCAATTGTCATGTTCCTCCTCATTTTTGTTTTCTGAATGCAGAGAGATTCATAGACGTGAAATATTTAGTTTTGTGGCCTTATTTATTTTGTGCAGTTTGGTATTTACCTGCATGTTATTCACTAATGCAGTTTTCATGTTCCTCATTTTCTTAAAGTGCTCTGAAATCCACTTTGCGCATATGTTTAAAAAGATGGCGTATGTGTTTTCAAAGGCTGTTTTTGAAAAATATATTTGCTTGGTTTGGATTCTATAAAAGTGGGTCACGATGTAATGACCATGGGAAAATGTGGGTCCCAGTGTGAGACCAGTTGAGAACCCCTGCCCTTATCCTGCTGTGCAGATTTCAAGCAGCGCTTATGCAAATTACATTGCAACTTTTTTTGTGTATTTCAACAGAAAGGTTGTTCACAAAAAAAGACATGTCCTATGATTCTGAACAAAATGTAAGGTAAAATGATTCTGGTATGTTTTAGAGCCATTTTAAGAATTTTAGGCATATTTTGATAATATTGGGATAATATGAATCACAATTTTTTTTTTTTTGAATTTGGGTGGAATAAACCTCCAATATTATAGTTAAAGTACCTTAAATATTGTATTAAGTAGTATATGGATGGAATAAACCTCCAATATTATAAAACCTAGGGGCCTAGAACTGCGGTCCCGGAAATGCGGGTGTGAATCTGCATATTTTGATATTGGGATAATATCATGAATTACAATTATTTTGGCATTTGGGTGGAATAAACCTTTAATAATGAATCACAATTAAAACTAATAATGAATCACAATAATTTTGGCATTTGGGTAGAATAAACCTTCAATATTATCGCTAGACAGTCAATAGTATTTGCTGTCATCCAGTTCGATAGATGGCGCTGTCGCAGAAAACCTAAGGTCCTAGACCGAGACGGTTTCCCACTTCCGGTCATTGCTCGCTGTATGGTACTGAAGAGAGATAGGCAGACAGAATGCGTTCAGGCTGCACCTGTTCCGTTGTTGGTTGTACCAACACCTCAAAAAAAGATAAAAGTTTGTATGAAAACGGAGTGCTTTATTCACAAGGTGATTAGAAAAGATTGCCCTTGCCCAGCACCTTACAGCCTACACTCGATGCCAGCGAGTAGGTGCTTGGAGTGGCTAGCCGGGCGGAGACTGAAGTATCCACCCAAGAGGATAAACGTATGCTCACACCATTTTGTACAAAAGCGCCCAACGGATGACCATCCCGATCCCACTGTATTATACATTATACAGTCCCCTGATACGTTAATTCAAAGATCCGTCCAACAAGTATGTCTTTTCGAAATCCGACAAAAAGCAGTATTGTCAGCCAGTGGTCAAGTTTAGTTTTCCGGTGAAAGTAACCAGCGTTTGCCATGTAATCAGTGGCCATCTACGGTCACACGCGGGAAGCATACTGAAACCCACACATTTAGCAGTTATACAGGCTAACGTTAGCACTTTTGAACAAGTTGACATTGAGCAGTGGAGGGGCTTACCAGTAGCGTTTGTGAATATTGAAAGGTGCATAAACGTAATCCTGGCTTTTGTAAAAACCTCAGCTTTAGTCGACTATATTCTTGTGGCAAATATTTGGCTTGTCAGCTACAGCAGTTGTGAAGGATTGGACTGAGATCTTTATTTCGTTCCGTGAATTGCTGATTTCCAGCATGCGAACTGAAGCTTGGGGACTGTACTTCCGTGCTCTGAATAATGATTGTTGCCCACAGCTAATGTGACATCATTCAGTCCTGGAGCGGGTGACGGCTGGGTTTTCACCCTTGTGTAAAACAAAGAAACTGCTCGCCAGACTATTTACTGAATCAAAAGCATTTTGATATGCAGTTTGCTAGCTAATCACTTCCTGCATATGAATTGCAACTCGCTGTCTTGTCACGCTTTTTTTTTTTTTTTTCCTTTGGCTGTAGGAACGTGTAGCCACCCAAATAGATATTACGTCTTCATCAATAAGTGGAGTGATTAATTGTAGTGCTAAACCATTCTTTACTTTTGAAGGCTCCTGGCTGTGACTTTCTTCACCACAGTTTATCATCTGCAACTCAAGTAGCCAGGGGAAAACTTTGTTGTGTGCACCAGTGCTGCTCTCTAGTGGACATAACAGGCATTGCTATAAAGTAAATTGAGGCGGTGATCTTGCCACCTACCTACCTACCTCCTACCTACCTACCATCTCTACATTCAGTCTATGCGTGTTACTTCCACTAAATGGGTATTTTGAATAATATGAATTAGTGGGAAAGTGGAGTAATAAAGGGAAATGACTAACTTCTAACCAGCTAACTTCTGTCCAGCTCTTTCTGTTGTATGTTGCCACCTAATGGACATAACAGGCAATGATTAAAAGTTTATTTAACAGGCCCAAAAAGATTGAGACACATTCTGTTGATGTATTTGATAAATAGCTCATCGGTGTGATTATTCGTAAAAATTGCCCCCTCTGAATTTTTTTTCAGGAGCCGCCACTGGTAGCATCTTGGGGTCACAAAGTCTCCAAAACAACCATCAGGCGCTATCTACATGCCAACAAGCTGTTTGGGAGGCATGCACGGAAAAAACCTTTTCTCACTTACAATCATAAATGCAAACGTCTGGAGTTCGCTAAGCGGTACTGGGACTTCAACTGGCACCGTGTCCTTTGGGCAGATGAGACCAAGATAGAGCTTTTTGGCAACAAACACTCTAAGTGGGTCTGGCGGAACACAAAAGATGAGTATGCAGAAAAGCACCTCATGCCCACTGTGAAGTATGGGGGAGGATCAGTGATGCTGTGGGCCTGTTTCTCTTCCAGAGGCCCTGGGAACCTTGTTAGGGTGCATGGCATCATGAACGCTTTGAAATACCAGGACATTTTAAATCAAAATCTGGTGGCCTCTGCCCGAAAGCTGAAGATGGGTCGTCACTGGGTCTTTCAGCAAGATAATGACCCTAAACATGTGGCCAAATCTACACAGAAATGGTTGACCAGACACAGAATCAAGCTCCTCCCATGGCCATCTCAGTCCCCAGACCTCAACCCCATTGAAAACCTGTGGAGTGAGCTGAAGAGGAGAGTGCAGAGGAGAGGACCCAGGTCGCTGGATGATTTAGAGAGATTGTGCAAAGAGGAATGGTCGAAGATCCCTTTTTCTGTATTCTCCCATCTTGTGAAACATTATAGGAGAAGATTAGGTGCTGTTTTGTTGGCAAAAGGGGGTTGTACAAAGTATTAACATCAGGGGTGCTAATAATTGTGGCACACATGATTTGATGTAAAAGAATTATTTCTTAATGTGGGATTTTTTTCCCCACTGAATAAATGCACTTGAATTAAAGGTTGGATTTTCCTCTTTTTTTCATTGTGGTCCTTTATTATTTAGAAAAAAACAGAATTTATTAGAAGCTAAACAACACATCTAAACCAGGGGTGCCAATAATTATGGAGGGCGCTGTACGCTCAGGTTAATAATTCAGGAAATATCAATAATAATCATCCAGCAGCGCTTGATTTCCGGCCTTTTTCTGACTGATTACTAGAGAAGAGTTAGCTTGAAGCGCCATTTCTGTCTATTATCGGGCATTGCTTTTACCAAAAGCGTAGTTGCTAATTAAGTTAGCAGCTTACATAGTTTGTCCGTTCATTGTCAATGGTTCCTACAACATAAATTAGCATCTGTGATTTCGGGAAATGGACCCCTGAGCGATTGATATTTTTCCATAGGGAATGTTTGAAAATACGGTGGTATACGGTACGGTAATATTATGACTGATCTCGTTCTGTCAGGCTGGGTCTATTTCTCTAGCAGTACGATCTAGGACGGGGCACTTGTTAACTAGTAAGATAAATTATCATCGCAAATGCCGGGAACCTTGATAACAAATCGTCCCATAAATAAAAAAAGGTTGCGGCTGTAGTACTTCGCGGTGCAGACAAACAGGTTTCATCAGGAATGTCACTTGTGACCTTTTGTTATTCATGGGACGAAGTGTCTTATTGTGACCGCAGCCAAGTTGTGCAACTAGTTTATTAGTTTAGAAAAAAAAAACACTGGTTTGTAATTGAATCTGACATGTAGGCCTATCTATTAAAAAAGCAAAACAAAAAACAAATTGGTTTGCAATTGGATCAGACACACATCTATGACTATTTTTTTGTTTGATAGAAGCTTCATGGTGCAGACCCAGACACTGACATTACGATGGACATGGAACAACTAAACCTATTCGCGTCTACTGACAGCGGCTGCTGATTTCAGCGGGTTTTCAGACATGCCTAACTCTTAAGTCAGGAGTGATTCAAAGTACTGCAGTATTTTCACTTGTTAGGACTGATGGCACTCAGTGGAAATCAAAATTTCTTGAAGGCATGGATCTACTTTGCTGCACCTTTCTGTGATGGATGCCCGTCACAAGATGGCGGCCAGACTTGCACACTGAAATTGTAACATAGTGCCTCTAGTTTATATAGCTTGTTGTGTTTACCATCCTTGTGTGACTTTGATGAAATTTTCCGTGATTAAGTAAAACAAAAAATTATGTTTTGGCACGACAGAGGTTGTGCTGAGATATATTGCTGACCTTTAAATATCCAATCTTTTGAGAGAATCTTCTCAAGCGCCTCCTGTTGGCCAGCCGGGCACTCGTCAGAGAGATTCTAAGCTTGCTCCCGTTCGGATATCCTCGTTCTGAACTTGCGATAGTTTTGATCAATGAGTATAAAGATGCAGGGGCTGACAGGCGTGTCCTTCGGAGGAGAGCCGCGAACTGTTTCTCTCTCCTGAGCTGGCAACAAGGGGTCGCACACGTGCAAGCTTTGTACATAGTTCTTGAATTGGGCATTCCAGATTCGGGGAGGATTATAGATGGCAAATAAAAAAAATGTACAAGATTGTAAATTATCTGCTGAGGGGGCAGTGAAGTAATGTTGATTTATTGATGTATTCATTTCTGAGGTATAAAGTATGAGATGATTTTATTGAGTGATAAGTTAATTCAAGCATTGTCCAGTGATGCACTGAGGTAGAGATGGATGTTAACAATGTGAATAACTTGTAGAGTGTCAGCGCTGGCCCTGGTGATGATTGTTATGCATTTTATTGTATCATTGTTTTGATTAATTTTTATGCGTCAATCTTTGCGTGTCAGATTTCTCATGTTAACCCCTCCTTTGCCCACCCCCATCCCGAATGGGACCGCATAGGAAATAAGCCTGAGGACTTTATTGTTTTAGACTGACCTTTTCTTTCATGTAAACACTCAATACCAAGACAAAGCAGATGTTCTCTAAAAATGAATTTGTCAAAATCGTTCAATAAATCAATCAATCAGTGGGTTTTCATTTTAATCCTAACTCCACTAATTTTCAGCATAGTGCTGATATTTTGCAGTTGAATGAGGCATGCTTTTTAGAGTTGGAGGGGAAACTTCCATGATGTGAGATCTCTATGAAAAGTTTTACTTAATGCTGCAGTCAGCTGTTGTTTTGTATTTTCCTGTAACAATGCTCATTGTGGTCTTTCCAGGTTTAAGGCCCTTCAGGCCATGCACCAAGTGATTGAGGACAGCAGGGACTCTGTGATATTGGTGCTGCTGGAGGAAGTGCCGGACCACAGCCTGAGTTGCGCCCTACTGATCCGCAGGGGCATGCTGAAATCCCATTGCATTCTGCACTGGCCCTTACAGAGGGAACGCATTCCTGCCTTTCGCCAAAAGCTGCAGGTGGCGCTGGGCTCCAGCAACGTTGTGCAATAATGTGGCTATGGGGTGGGAGGGTTCCTTTCTGTTGTCCAACTGCTGAGCTTCAGGGGGTCTGGGAGCATGGTAACTAGTATCCTTGAGGCAAAGTGCTTCATTTTTTTCTCAATTTACTTCTCAGGAATTACTTGACACATTGCAAATATCAAATTGTTAGGTTGCTGATTGAGAATAAGTGTAGCTAGTAAATCAAACCACGCAGGTTTCAATAGACATTGCAAAGTTTTGTTTGTATTACTATATGTTCATAAAATGGATTGTGCTATAGGCTGCTGTTTGATGCAGTCTGTGCGTTTATGATCGTGATCAAACCTGTGAAGCTTTAGGCCTTTGTAAATTCTTGTACCGATGTTATGTTTTCCAAAGACCCAAAATAATGTCAGCATGGGCTTAATCTGTTTTGTTTTTTGTTTTTTTTTTTTGGTATGTTTATTCATCAGTTTTCTACCATGCCATATATTTCTGCATTTCACCTTTTATTCCCCCATTTACATGTATTTGTTTATGTTATGAGCAGCAGAAGCAGGTAGGTACCAGATGCAGCTCACAATTCAAGCCACAAAAGGCAATTTTAATGAGAATAGGACTGCCCCAATTGCCACTTAATTAACTCAAGAAAAACTTCAAAGGCACTCAGGCAGAATGGTCAGGGGGCAGTTTAAAGTCAGTTAATACAGTGGGCTCCAAAATTACTGGAACCCCTGACTGACAATGCACAAAAAATACTTTAAAAAATTCTAAAAATATATTTATAGAGCAACTGTAAATAACGTGAAAAATACTGTACCATATTAATGTTCCAATAGAGCCAACCAAAATCATTTACTGATCTACAAACCCATTTGCAGAAAATATGGGATGCTGTATAATATGTAAATGGGTGAAAACACAAGAAACCACCTGATTACCTCACATGATTTGCAAAAAAAATTTTTTTGAGGAATTTTATGACAAAAATGAATTTCATGAGAGACAATATTGTCGTTTCAGAAAATGACAGGGAAAACATTACTTTCTACCCTGATTAAAAAGTACATGTATATGAAAGCACCTTCACACACCTTATATCGGTTGTAACATTGACATATACATGACACAAGAAAACACACATGGAAGCCACACACTGAATTCATTTTAACTTTTTAATTAGTCCAAGTTAACACCAAATGTACACTTAAAACAGGAAATCAATGCATTTTCAGAAAAAAAGTTAGACCTCAAAACATGATTTGCATGCTGTCTTTTCAACAACCCCCAGACAGCCCCCAGTTTTCTTTTTTTACTTGTTTTAAAATCCTCTAGATATTTTCAAAAGGCTGCAGAGTTAATTTAAGATTATGTGCGAAAAAAATCCAGTTTAAAGGAAACAAGAATTCCCACTTTAATCTACCCCATTTGTGAATGAATGCCTTATAACAAAACATAACATAACATGAGTGGCGAGAACAGGCCTTTCAGCCCAACTAAGCTCACCAGTTTCTTAGTACTATACTGAGTCTATTAGTTCAAATACTCAATGACTCAATGGTATCCAGTGCTAAATCAAGCCTGTTCTTGAAAATTCCCATAGTTTCTGCCTCAACAATATGGTCAGGAAAGTTGTTCTACACTGAGATTACTCTCTGGGTGAAAAAATATTTCCTAATGTCAGTGCTAAATTTACCCTTGGCCAACTTCCATTTGTGACCCCGAGTTCTACTAACAAAACTTGGCTAAAGTGATCCTACATAATTCAATTTGTTAATCCCTTTAAGATATTTAACCCTTAGACAGTCGGTCTCGACCCTAGGTCGAGACAAGAACTGCACCATTCAGAAATTCTACCTCACAATACTAATGCATTGAAATTCCGCGATTTCTCTATGCCTGTGGTGCGCAATGCCTTCATTTGCTTTTCTAACGTTAGATGGTGCTCAGAGCAATCGTTTGGTACCAAATACATATGGTGTTCCAATAGAAATTTACCGCACAAATTTCTGTAATGGTTATTTAAATGAATGATTGAAAACAGGTCATGACCAATCATTCTTTTAAAGGGATTGTTTGAGCCTCCCCTGTTGCCAGTTCACGAGCCGACACTGATGTGGACCAAGTACTTGACGAATTATTTGCCGATGAGGACTCAGGGGATGAAGATTTTGGCTCTGAACCGAGTGACAATGAAAATAACGATGATTCTGGCGATCGGTCGGAGGGTTCTGATGTTGAGGGTTCTATTGCGTTTTGTACACATATTCATGCTTTTTACCCCAAAACGGTGGGTAGCATACCAACATAATTGGTACCATCTGATACTATGGAAAATCCCTACAAACTTTTCATTGACTGTAAGATGATCGGACTTATGGTTTTAGAGCTACAGGGCTTCAAAAATGAGGTGTATAAAATTGCGAAATTATCTAAAACATGCTTGAATTCTTAAGGTACCACTATGTAAAACATGCTTGAATTCTTAAGGTACCGCTAAGTAAAACATGCTTGAATGCCAAAGGGTTAAAGACCTCAATCAAATCGCCCCTAAGTTTCCTTTTCCTAAGACTAAAGAGATTAAGGATCTTCAGCCTCTTCTCATTGCTTTCATCTTTTACAGTACCAGCGTGGATAAAGGTACCGCTAAAGTTAACGAGAAGCTGGCTTCGCGTTTTCGTCCACCTTTCTCTGATCGGCCTGGCGGGGGGCGGAGGATTACAACAGGTGTCGGTGTAGTCCCGGCAGGCAGAACTTGGGGGGACTGTTGATCGGGGGCAGCGGTTTTTGGGTATGACTGGTGTGTAGCCTACCAGATGTTATTGCAGGCCTCGAATTTTGGCAAGAATAAACTACCGCAACTGTTTCGGATACGACTTATTTACAAGTCAATCGACGTTTTTGTTATTAGAGTTTTAAAATAGACTAATTCTATAAGAGGCAGTTAGAAGTATAGGAGTAGTCATGAAGTAGAAACGCTTTCCTTATAGATGACAACTTACGCTTTTATTGTCACAAAATATGTATTAATACATTTATAATTTCTCGTTGAATGCCCGAAATTTTAAATCTTGCTCGTGTCACTGTAAATGTCGATAATTTGCGTGGCAAAATAGCTGTTGGTCTTAATATAATGTAAGACATTGGCTTGCACACAGCTCGCAAATTGATAACTATGCTATTAAATCTGAATATAAATGTTTTGCACAGTAGGCTATACCTAAGGCGGATAAGTGATATTTTCTCACAAATGTGAAAACATAATCAGTCCCGCTGCGAGAACAGTTTTTAATCCGCGCTACCCCATGACACTTGCAACTGAGAAGGGCTTTATCGCGTTAATTTGTCAGTAACAGCTAAAGTTTATTCTTGAGATTAGCTCTCAAATTATGCGGAAAAGGCGACAAAAGTTAGCACACTTTACATTCAACCGTTTGATCCGACTGAGCAAGTCACCGCTTTCTTGACTGAGAGTTGTTCGGCTTATACACAATGAGGACTATAACCTCCGGATTTCCAAAGGCCGAAACATTTCTTGCGGACTTAGGAAAAAGTGACACCGTTATTGTAAGTTACAAGTACATAGATATTTGCGTATTTTATTTCGAGTTTCAGAAGTGCGGGTTTTGTTCATAATTTAAATATTAAAGTGGTGGCAAAACATGTTGTTTTGCTTTCTCTGATAACAGCGCTTTAGAACTAAAGGTTTCATTTCTTATCTGTAAATATTACGGCAAAAATATTATGGCAAAAATACAACATGAATTTGCAGATATAAACTTTCCTGGAAAAAAAAAAAAAAAAAAAAAAAAAAAATCGCCAACTGCGCGAAAGAAAATCTGTAGCAAAAATTACTTCAGGCGTTTACTCTATACTACAAATATAATGGACGTCATGTTGTCCGCCGAAAAAATTTCAACTCTGCACTTATTTGGACTTCTTTGCGACGGGGATTTACACTAAGATATGTGTGAAACGGCCGGCCAACATGCCTTCCCACTCCCTCTACTTCCCGGTTCAGTGAGCAGGGCACGTCTACCTGACTTTCGGCCGACACACGGCCAACGGCGCATTGGCAAAAGTGGAACCTTTATCCACGCTGGTACTGTATACCTGGAATTAGCTTAGTGGCTCTCCTCTGAACTTTCTCGAGAGCCTCTGTATCTTTCTTAAAGTATGGTCCACAGAACTGTACACAATAATGTGAGGTTTCGTTCTGGAACCAGTTGCGAGAACACAGGATTGCAGTAAAAGTGGCTTTATTGAACGAGGGGGGTAACCCCCGCAGGGCAGAAGGCAAAGGTACAGAGTCCACAAGCCAAAAATCACAATCCAGGAGGGCAAAAACAGAATCAAAAACCAGGGCAGCAAACACAGTACTCGTGGTCAGGCAAAAATAGGTTCGGTACACAGGCACAGGTTTGTCAGAGACGTAAAGCCAAAATCCAGAGGGCGAAATCCAAACCGTTACCAGGGCAGCAAACACAAAACTCGTAGTCGGGCAAAAAAAAGGTTCGAAAACAGATGCAGACAAAAGTACAAAAGAGCAGAGCCAAAAATCGTAAGTCGGGCGGTCCAGTCAGAAGATTAACACTATGAATACGAGGCGAAAGATAGCAGCACAGGTAAGCAAGAGGAAACGTTCTGATGGGGAACTGCAGTGAGAAGACAGCTTAAATACACTCAAGGGAAGTCACATGCTATGATTAGGATCAGGTGATGAGGATCAGACTAATTACAAAGGAGGGAACATGAGGGAGAACCTAATCACATGAAATTGGCAAAAGCCAAAACGCGGACAGGGAACACGAGACAACCTATGACAAAACATACAGCTCCGGTTAGGGAGTTCTAATGTGCACAGATAATGAGAGGTAGGACAGAGTGGAGCAGGTGCAGAGGATCTGCTGAATTGCAGCAAAGACTAAGTGCAGGCAAGAGGCGGAGACTAGAACAGGGCGAAAAGGAGAACTTGTTAATCAATTAGTAAGTGCAGCTATACAATCCCTAGTGCTCGTTAGTAAGTTAGTATTATATACAATGTTAGTTTGGGTTAGTAACTTTAACGAAAACAACAAACTGTTAGTATTGGTTAGTAATATAGAAAAGAGAGGCGAAGGAAGCAAACGAGATTGGAAGGAATGTTTGAAACCCAGAAACCATGAAATCACCTAAGCATGTGACACGCAGGACTGGGGAGAAGCTGTAACTTAACAAGAGACCAGACAGGGGAGACAAAGTGCAATGCAGGGCATGAACAAAGACATGGACCGGAATCTAACAGAATAGTGGATTGGGAATGGCAAAAAACGAAAACATGGCAAAGTACAAAAACGAAACCGAACATGGCAAAACCTAACAGACATAATCATAAACATAACAGGGAGTGGCAGAATTATAACAAACATGGCAGAATCATGACAGAACAGATTAGAATCATAACAAATAATCCAGATGAGGTCCAGCGAATGTGTTATACAAGAGACGTGTGACCTCCTCGGATTTATGCTCAATACTTTTGGCTTAATATCTCAGCATTCTGTTGGCCTTTTTAACTGCTACGGCACTATGGCTGGAACCTATAAGGGTTTGATCAACAATCATTCCCAAATCTTTTTCATGTGGCGCACATTCCAGTTTGAAACCTCCCTTGAAGCAATCCTGTCAAATGTTTGTATCGCCTACATGTAGAACTTTACATTTTGCTACGTTAAATTTCATTTGCCACATTTCTGCCCAATTCTGGATTCTATCTCAATCATCCTAAATCACTTTAGTGGACTCTAAACTGTTCGCCAAACCTCCAAATTTAACCAATTTGCCTTCAAAATTCCTATCAAGGTCAATAATGTAGATGAAGAAGAGCAGGGACCCCAACACCGATCCCCGAGGGACTCCACTCCCGATCATATCTAGCTCAAATGAGATTCCAGTGACCATCACTCTTTGTGTTCTGTTCTGTAACCTGTTTCAAATCCACTCCAGAATACCTCCTGTAACTCCAACAGAGCTCATTTTAAAAATTAGTCTCTCATGCGGTACTGTATCAAATGCTTTCTGAAAATCCAAGTATATGATGTCATAAGCCCTGCTCTGATTAAAAGTCTTGGTGGCCTCTTCAAAGAATTCCAGAAGGTTTGTTTGGCATGACCTTCCCTTACGAAAACCATGTTGGCTAACATTCAAGATATTATTACATTAAAGAAATAATTCCAGCTCGTCTTTTATAAGAGATTGCAGTATTTTGCATGCAATGCAAGTTGAACTGACTGGCCTGTAATTTCCTGGTTCAGTACGGTCCCCTTTTGTGATATATTGGTACAACCCCAATTCCGAAATAGTTGGGACAAAGTGTAAATTGTGAATAAAATCAAAATGCAATGACTTTCAAATCACACCAGCCAGTATTTTATTCACAATAGAACAGAGATAACACAGCAAATGTTGAAACTGAGATATTTTACAATTTCATCCACAAAATGAGCTCATTTCAAATTTGATGGCTGCTACAGGTCTCAAGAAAGTTGAAACAGGGGCCTGTTTACCATGTTGTAGCATCCCCTCTTCTTTTTAACACAGAGTGGAGGTGTCTGGACATTGAGGAGACAAGTTTCTTGCGTTTAGCCATTGGTATTTAATCCCACTCTTGTTTAATATGGGCTTCCAGCTTCTGGAGAGTTTTGGATCTCCTTTGACGGACTTTTTGTTTAATTATGCACCAAATATTTTCAATCGGTGAAAGATCAGGACTGCAGGCAGGCCAGTTCAGCACACGGACTCTTCTACTATGAAGCCATGCTGTTGTAATAGCTACAGTATGTGGTTTTGTATTGTCCTGCTGAAATACTCAAGGCCTTCCCTGGAATAGATGTCATCTGGAGGGGAGCATATGTTGCTCTAAAACCTTTATATACCTTTCAGCATTCATGGTGCTTTTTAAAACATGCAAGTGTCTCACACCATATGCACTAATGCATCCCCGTACCATCAGAGATGCTGCCTTTTGAACTGAACGCTGATAACAGGAGGGGTGGTCTTTCTGCTCTTGAGCCCGAAGGACACAACGCCCGTGATTTCCAACAAGAACGTCAAATTTGGACTCGTCTGACCACAGGACACTTTGCCACTTTGCTACAGTCCATTTTAAATGAGCCTCGGCCCACAGAACACAGCGGCGCTTCTGGATGATGCCCAACAATGGCTTCCTTTTTGCATGATAGAGTTTTAGGTGGCATCTGTGGATGGCATGGCGGACTGTGTTTGCAGACAGTGGTTTCTTGAAGTATTCCTGGGCCCATTTAGTAATGTCAATGACAGAATCATGCATCACGGTGTCTGAGGGCCCGAAGATCATGGGCATCCACAAAAGGTCTTCGGCCTTGTCCCTTACGCACTGAGATTTTTCCAGTTTCTCTGAATGTTTTAATGATGTTATGCATTGTCGATGATGAGAGCCTCAAAGCCTTTGCAATTTGACGTTGAGGAACTTTGTTTTTTACGCAAGCCTTCACAGGTTGGAGAGCCTCTGGCCATCTTTACTTCTGAGAGACTCAGCCTATCTAAGACATCCCTTTTACAGCCAATCATGTTACACACCTGATGCCAGTTAACTTAATTACTTGCTAAATGTTCTTTCAGCTGAGTCTCTTATATATTAATTGCTTTTTCAGCCCTTTTTTGCCTGTGACCCAACTTTTTTGAGACCTGTTGCAGCCAGAAAATTTGAAATAAGCTCATTTTGTGGATAAAAGTGTAAAATGTCTCAGTTTCAACATTTGGAATGTTATGTATGTTCTATTGTAAATAACTTCTTGGCTCATGTGATCTGAAAGTCATTGCATTTTGATTTTATTCACAATTTACACTTCGTCCCAGCTATTTCGGAATTGGGGTGGTAGTTAATGTTTGCATTTTTAACTTGGAATCTGGGATTTATTATTTAGTTAGTAGGGAAACAGTTACGTGAGTCATCGATTTGGTTAGGTTTGGTTTGGTTAGGCTCATTTAAAATGGACTGTAGCAAAGTGGCAAAGTGTCCTGTGGTCAGACGAGTCCAAATTTGACATTCTTGTTGGAAATCATGGGCGTTGTGTCCTCCGGGCTAAAGAGGAGAAAGACCACCCCTCCTGTTTTCAGTGTTAAGTTCAAAAGCCAGCATCTCTGATGGTATGGGGATGCATTAGTGCATATGGTGTGGGACACTTGCACGTTTTAAAAAGCACCATGAATGCTGAATGGTATATAAAGGTTTTAGAGCAGCATACGCTCCCCTCCAGACGACATCTATTCTGGGGAAGGCCTTGTGTATTTCAGCAGGACAATGCAAAACCTCATACTGCAGCTATTACAACAGCATGGCTTCATAGAAGTAGGGTCCGTGTGCTGAACTGGCCTGCCTGCAATCCTGATCTTTCACCGATTGAGAACACTTGGCGCATAATTAAACGAAAAGTCCGTGGGATCAAATTCCAATGGCTAAACTCAAGAAACTTGTCTCCTTAATGCCCAAATGCCTCCACTCTGTGTTAAAAAGAAGAGGGGATGCTACACCATGGTAAACAGGCCCCTGTCCAAGCTTTTTTGAGACCTGTAGCAGCCATCAAATTTGAAATGAGCTCATTTTGTGGATAAAATTGTAAAATTTCTCAGTTTCAACATTTGCTATGTTATCTCTGTTCTATTGTGAATAAAATACTGGCTGGTGTGATTTGAAAGTCATTGCATTTTGATTTTATTCACAATTTACACTTTGTCCCAACTATTTCGGAATTGAGGTTGTATCTAGCCAGCTAGTCACAAACGGGTAATACAACCAAAAGACTCCGAAAAAGAGTAAAACCCCAGTAAACTTTAATTCAACGGGCCGAATAAACAACTCGTTTACTAAGAGAGCTAACCAAACACGGAATTTCCCCGCAGGTTGTAGCGAAGCACTCAAACACGCAACTTAACTTTGACGAGTTGATCAAGGCACACCGACCAGAGGAAAATATTAAAATAATGTAATTAGCAATATGTTTATGTGTAAGAGCCCTTCAGTAAAAAGGAGATACCAAAAAAGAGTAAAACCCCGGTTAACGTTCATATTTAATTCCAGCGGGCCAGGTGAACGTCCCGCTTACATCGCCAGCAAACTAAACACGTCCTGACTTTGATAAGCTTGATCCAGGAACAGCGACCAGGAGGCATCACTGAATATCTAACTTGGCAAGAGTGTTTATGCAGTAAAAAAAGGAAGACTGAAAAGGAATAAAAACCCAGGCAAACATCAATATTCATTGGCTTGAAGACTGTATGAAAGGCAAGCACCCACAAATGAGAGCAACCTAAGTCTTAACTAGATATCCAAGTAATTCGATAATGTTTCTTAGCGTTGAGAAGCTTGCTGAAGTTCATTAGCTAATAAGCTACAGAAAACCCAAGCGAGAGTAGCACGGTCCTTGAAAATAACTGTTTTACTGTGTACAATATGCTTAGTACAATTTACTTAGTTCGTTAGTTATTCAGCATTTAAGTTTATCTCTATTTCACTTTGCTCCCGGGAGACTGAAACCCCACCCAAAAAATGTTCTTACCGTTAAATAAGAAGTTCCTTTAATGAGTATATGTGCTGACTAGTGGGACTCTGAAGAAAAATTGACAAAATTCTAAACATCATGCAGAAAAGGCATGTTTTGTGTGTGGAGAGGTTACTGGTGACCATTGATGTCCAACTGCACCTTTATTGATATACTCATGACAAATTCAACAAGAAAATCATTACTTCATATTACATTTCATGCGTCAAGTTGATTTGTCTTAAATAAATGATAATTTTATGATTTGACGGTGCACCACTTTGGGAGATGTTAGAGTTTGGGAAGCCACCTGGAGAGCAGTCTTATTTGGCACCCAGAGAGTTGTTAATTGAGAATTTAATGCTCAGATTAATTATACTCGTGGTCAAGGAGTTTATGATCCCAGAAATGCACAGTTTTAACCCCCAGCCATTTTTCTATTCTCAGTATAATTTTTTTGACAATTTCAATGCTGAATTTTAAAGGGGACCTAATATGCTATTTTTCCAAGTTTATATTTTGGTCTTTGACTCCCCTAGAGTACTCCTGATTGCGCAAAGTCAAAAAAAGGGTACTTATTTCGCTCATACTGCCATCCTCAAAAAACCCCATTTGTAGTCCATAGTAGTCTCTGCCTGAAATGCCTCATTGAGGTGGCTCTTCCGCTATGGCCCCCACTCCCCGTGTGCCCACTTTCTTCTGACTGGCCAGCTCTGTGGAGGGCGGATCTAGGCAGCAGAACGCAGTTTTCCGGGTCTCAGAGTGAAACGTGAGACACGTCTGCCATCTGAGCTAAGGAATAGGCAGGGAAATTCTGCAATCAAACGCAGTACATGTGTATAGATCTAATGAAATTAACTTGTTCTAATAAACGCAACGGCGAAAGTGGAGGACGCAGCTACGGCAACAGTTAGTGAGTACAGCGGTTTTTCTACTCCTAGCTAGGATGCAGGGGAAGCTAGAATCCACCCCATATAGACACATTTGTAGAACGGGTGGACATGCCCAAGTGTAGACCGGAGACCGTAGAAATCCGGTGGGTCGGAGTTTAGAGGGAAACATGGACAGTGAAGGGCAGCTAAAAGTGGACCAACAGCTTATGGACTGCTTCGGTGTGTATTAGGACCTGCTGGTTCATGTGCATAGCTGTGGTGTGTTGTTCGCGTGGAGAAACGAACAGCTTCCGCGCTGGTATATGACGGAGGGGCGAAAGCTCCAAGCTAAACGGCCTTTTCGGAAATTGCCTGTGGTAATGGTTTACTTATTGCTTCGGAATGACCAGCTTTTCCTCGCGGAAAATGGGCCGATTATGTATAGCGTGCGAGAGCTAGACAGAGCTCCGGTTATGTCATGAACATAATACAGGTTTTACAGACCGTAAGTTCCGTCTGCGTGAACCATTGCTTATGTGGAGCTAGCGAATCGATCACTTTAACAGGAAAGAATTTAATATTCAATTGATGGGAATGCAGAGAAATCGTTTGTCATACCGGACACGTTATAGGCTGTGCGCTTCCCTATTACTTTCACCGGTAGTATCAGAGAGCTTGCCCAGACATTGGAGATGTATCAGGCTGACCCC
This sequence comes from Gymnothorax javanicus, assembly GCA_029692085.1. Classification (NCBI taxonomy): domain Eukaryota; kingdom Metazoa; phylum Chordata; class Actinopteri; order Anguilliformes; family Muraenidae; genus Gymnothorax; species Gymnothorax javanicus. The sequence continues at coordinate 106,965,410 of CM056195.1, forward strand.
GGTCATGGATAAGTAAAGCGATCGTTTCATAAGCACCCAAAAACGCACCCCAAGCTCTGCAAAATCTACGTTTGGTCTAACTGCAGCCCAACTCGGCAGACACAACTGTAGTGGCTACAATCAGGCAACGTTATGATGAAACTGCTACATTGATGCCTACCGAAGTAACACAAGCATACCGATCATAATTGCTGCATATAAGTTAACCAGGAGCATTTTTAATTAGCAGAGCACGCGAACTAACATGCAGTAGCTGATAAGCGGTCATGACCTTGAATGTAATCTGTCGCGCGAAAAAATTAAGTTTCTGCGTCCGTGTGTGAAGCTGCTTAACGCGCCCATAACGCCTGTATTCGCGTCTTTGCATTGACTTTGAGTGTAGCTAATCTGTCGCGCAAAAAATTTGTTTCGTGTCTGATGTGAAAGCAGCTTTATGGATAGTACGCGACAGCTAGAGAGAGCTTGGTTATGTTATGAACATAATACAGGTTTTGCAGACCGTAAGTTCCGTTAGCGCGGACAAGTTGCTTATGTGGAGCTAGCGAATTGATAACTTCCACAGGAAAGAATTACCTATTTAATCTCCGCCTTTTTCAGCTTTTTATTAGCCACAACAATTTCTAAAGGGGGATGAAATTATGTCAAGGTAGTGCAGAGAAATCATTTGTAAACCGGTAGAGCTTCTGCGTTTCGCATTGCTTTCACGGTAGCACCAGAGAGCTTGCTCAGACATTTGTGAAGTATCCGGCTGATCCCAGTCATGGATAAGTGAAGCGATCACTAACTGTAGTGGCTACAATCGGGCAACGTTATGATGAAACTGGCACATTGATGCTTACCGAAGTAACACAAGCACACCGCAGAATTACTGCATATAAGTTAACCAGGACCATTTTTAATTAGCACGGCACGCAAACTAACATGCAGTAGATGGAAACTGAGCGGTCATAACCACAGAGACAAACCCTTGCAATACAGGTTTTACAGACAGCAAGTTCTGTTACTGTGAACAGTTGTACTAAGCATCCAAATTACAAACATGTATTAAAAGTTAGCTTCAAATGAGGTTTATGTTCACACACCTTCTGTAGAATTTCCCCTGATATCACTCTTGCATATTTAGGACACAAACATTAGCAACAGTAACTTGGCTATGTCAGCTGCTGTGCTACAGCCACAGTCAACTGGCTATCACGTCAGGTTGGCTTATGCAGTAAAAGCAACTTACAGCTTCTGTGTGTGTGAGTCACGGACAGGCGCGACCGATACAGGCTTTATTTTCTGATATTTTACAAAGCCTGCGTTTAAGGCCAGTTGTTAGTGCTAACTATCGCTAGCGGTCCTGCTAGCCACCCGTAACACGTTAGCTTCACTTACATTATTTGCTGTTATATCGATACTTACAGCTTGTGGCTCCGAGCGCTTGATCGATGCAACTGCTTCAGGTTTGAGAAGCAGCTGAAACGCTTATCCTGTGTCGAATTATCCTTTATTAACAAAGCTGTCTTTGGTGAAATGCTGAGCACAATCAGCTAACGTTCCCTTTGGCCGTGGCTGTTTGCTGCAAGCAAACAAAAAAAGCTACCCACTGATTTCTGGTGGCATTGTCTTTTGCAAGAAAAATAGTTGTTTTTCTTCGCGTCCAAAAGTAAACGGACAAGCAGCTTTGGGAGAGATACTGACAAAATTGCACCTCAAATTATCTGCGGCTTTTCTTTTGTATTTCCAAAAGTGTAGACGCTACTAAGGCATAGTATGATCTGCCGTTGTTAGTGCCTGCTAGAATAGTTTCCGGTGTGGGCAGGTCCAGCGCGGTGGTTGGCTCTGGCTAGGTCTGTACTAATTGGACGGCACAACCTGACGTCAGGTTTTGCCCAGATCTCTTGAAGATCTCGGGAGGAGCTGTTCAGAGAGGAAATCACGCTGACGAAATCACGTTCTTGGATTACGGCAAAACCCCTTTATCTTATGTTTAGAAACTTTTCAGAGGTTGAGCATGGACAACCAACATTATAACATTACTAATATGTATTAAAAGAAGGATCAGCATAATAGGTCCCCTTTCATGAATATTTTTTATGTTTGCTGCCCTTTTTCTTTACCAAAATCATGAAAATAAACTGAAATACGATGGAATTCTAGATGCTACAAGTGTCTTGACTCAGTTGAGCCATATCCTTCCTCTCTATGAAGCTGCAATCGTGAATTATTAAGGCTTAAATAAGGCAACACATAAATAGCCAAATTTGGCTTCTGCGCAAATGGGTTAACCTAATTTGCTGAGAGATGTTCCACCAGGTGTATTTTTTAACATCATACAACTTTTCCAGTCCTTTGTTGCCCCTGTCCTAACTTTTCTGAAATTTGTTGCTGGTATCTGATTCAAAATAGCAGATTTTTTTCAAACAACAATTACATTTCTCAGTTTTAACATATGATAGGTTGTCTTGGAACTACTTTCAATTTAATTTAGGGTCAAATTGATTTGCAAATCATTTCATTTGCTTTTTATTCACATTTTACTGAGCGTACCAACTTTTCAGAAATGGGTTTATGGAAATCATTGTTTTTAGAAAAAACTCCGCTCATTTTGAATTTGATGCTAGCAATACTTTTCAAAAAAGTTGAGACCAGGGCAAGAAAAGATTGAAAATGTTTTATAATGCTAAAAAAATGCACCGGTTGGAACATCTCACAGCTAATTAGATTAATTGGCAACGGGTCAGTGACACGATGAAAAGCACATCTCAGAGAGGCTGAGTCTTTCAGAAGAGGATGAGGGCTTCACTACTCTGTGAAAGACTGCATGGGAAAATTGTTCAACAATTTAAGAATGAAATTGAAGACAACACAGGAAAACCGATCAGAGTCCAAATTTTGCATTTTTGTATATTCTTCATATACAAAATCAATACTGTGTCAAAAAGTACTTGCGCTCACCCTCAATCGTCTCGGACCCCTCGTCTCACGATCAGTTTGGGTTGCTGTTCGGAATCCGTCACGTACAGGCTGTAACCAGATGTGGCGCTCTTGAGCTACCTTAGTCATTTGTGGCTGCCCTAACCGGGGTCGGACAGTTACAGTGCCTGTGTTCCATTCTCAGATAGACAGCCGACTGATTGTTGAACGGTGGCTCTTTTTTTCTCTCGTGTGCCACAAACCGTTCCATTTTCTTAATGCAGCAGCATTTTTTGTTTTTTTTTTGGCTTTTGATCACACCCAAAAGAACAAGTCAAGTGTCACTGTACACATCACAAACAGCTCAATGTTTGTTATTACTGAAGTGCTTGGCGCGTTCACGTGGCGCGCGTCAGGACTACAATTCCACGTGCTTTTCTTTATTTCCACTCATGCCTCACTGGAAAAGCAATAAAAATCATTCAATTTTTCAATTTGCCGCAAATACAGTACAAACCTCACCGTTGCATCTTTAATGGCACTAAGTATATTATTATAATGTTTTATATATTTTATATTTTTTGCATATTTTTTCAGTGCTTTCTTTCTAAGATCGTTTTGAATTTTTAATTCATCATTTCTCCACAACATGAAAATGTCACTCTGATCATTTTTCCATTGTGGTCTTCAATTGCAAAGAAACTGGGTATTTAACCATCTATGGTATGTAATATCATAACATTATTCAGAGAATCTGGAGAAATCTCTGTGTGCAAAGGACAAGGCCAAAAACAAATCTTGAATGGCTGTGATTTTTCGGCCCTCAAATGGCACTGCATTAAAAACAAACATGATTTTATGGTGGAAATCAATGCATGGGCTCAGGAACACTTCTGAAAACCATTCTCAATGCGCACAATTTGTTACTGCATCCCCAAATGCAAGTTAAAGCTTTGCTATGTAAAGAAAAAAACCGTAAATAAACAAGATGCAGAAACGCTGCCGTCTTCTCTGGGCTGAAGGTCATTTATAATGGCCTGAGACAAAGAGAAAAACTATCCTGTGGTCTGACCAATCAAAATCTAAAATTTTTTTTGGAAATCAAGGTTGCCACGTTCTCTAGGCCAGTGTTTCCCAAATTTTCTCTCTCGCGGCACACTGTTTACTATGAAAAAATCTCACGGCACACCGCCATGATATTATAGCGTTCCGCTCTTGCGACCGAGTGACGAGACAATCACTCGAGCTTTCCAACTAGGTTTCAGGCTTTTATGCAATTGTAAAATAAATGACTCTACGCAGTCTTTCCAGTTCAGCCCCCACTTCTCCAGATACTCAGATGTCACTTGAAACACTTCCTCACCTGCAGTGGCGTAGCCAGCAGGGGTGCGAAGACACGTCCCTTTTTGACTGCAATTAGTAGTTCTCAATCATTTTCCTTTATTGACACGTTTTCCAATTATCGTAATTGGCAACCGAAGACACGGTTTCTCTCCACATGCGATCTAACAGCGATTAAATCATGGGCTAAATTCAGTACGGTTGCGGAACGAGAACAGAGCATTGGGTTGCACAAAACTTCCGTTTAAAATGATTATTAGTCCTGACCTTTTCTCAGTCATTTTCATAATTAACAGAAGGTTCACTCCGAGAGCACTCCACAGTTAACTGGTGCCTGAGTCCGGGTGCTAAACTGGCCAGCCTGCAGTCCAGACAGGTCATCCATTGAAAAATTTGGCGCACAAATGTCACAAAAGAGTGTGCAAATAGTATCGAGAAGCTGACGTCTGAAATCAATCAAGAAAGAGAAAACATTTTGCTCTCAGAACTACAGTTATTGGCCGCCTCAGTTCTAAAACACTGACAGGGTGAGGTTAAAAGAAGAGATATTTAACGCAGTGGTAAACGTGGCCCGTCCCAACTTTTTTGAAACTTGTAGCTGCTATCAAATTCAGAATATTTTTTTTTTTTTTAAAAACAACATTTCTCAGTTTCAACATAGGTTGTCTTTGTACTATTTTCAATTTATTATAGAGTTCAAATGATTTTCCAATCATTGGAATCCGTTTTTATTTACATTTTACTCAATGTCCCAACTTTTTTCCCATTGACCAAGGAAGATGAGCTGGAATATTATAGGAATCATACAGGTGATTATTGAGGTGTTTTAAAATTTTGTTACATAAACATTTTCCAACATTTAAAACTGTGCTTAATGAAGTGTTTCAGTCATTTTCACTCCAATCTAACAAATCAGCAGTTATTAAAATGTGGCAAACATTATCTGGGAAACATGTTTATTCACTTTACATGGAGCTAAGATTGGTACTGAATTATATTAAATGTTTGCCAAATGAGTAAGTGTATGTTTATGAGTTGTAAAACATAAATTATCTTGAAGAAGGAGTAAATATTCACCAGTAAGCTTGACTCCAATAGCTAAGCAATATGTCAACAGATAGCAGTTGAAGACTTTTCCAATAGTATTTAACTAAATTTAACCAATAAAAATGATTGCTAGTAAATTAAGTTTTGAATGCAGGACTTATATTTTAACTAAGTTATTTCTCAACATGACGCTATTAACATCACAAAATTAATTAAACACTTTTTTCCAACCAATCATTAGAGCACAGATGACTGTAGGCCTAACTACTTAGTAAAAGCTTGCATGTTTAGGTTGGTGCCTCTGCATGAGTCATTTAAAATTTTAATTACTTAACCTAATAATTCAACTACCAATTTTTAGACTGACTGACATGGGCAGTGAGGTTCCGGAGGTTAAATCCCACTGACATTCAGTGACTGGGATTGCGATTATCAGATATAATATCGTAAACATCGAGGGCAGACTGTAAAACAATTATATCTGCTCCAGTAGAAACTACAAGTCCGAATGAAATCAACCTTGTTTTGGAAGAAAGAAAAAGTTTTATACATGTCACGGAGAAGTATTACATTACCCACAATCCTACACTGTTACCTTGTAAACCTAAAATAAACCCGTGAATGTCTTCGTCAACTAGTGAGTTAGGTCAGTAACGACTGTATAAAACATGGACGTGGCCTCCGTGACGTCACCCATAGGTTTCTGAATATCCATTTTGAAGCAAATTTGGTCGCCATCTTGGCACTTACTTGACTCCGCCTACCTCCCAGATAATCCAAAAATGGGCAAAAAGGCAGGCCGTTGCTGGAGCTGACGCAAGCCCAGTGGGCGGGCCGAATGGAGCTCATTTTCTGAAACACGCCCTCTACGCTCGCAGCTACCAAGCTAGCTTCAGCCTCCATACTCGACTGAAAACCTAACTCAGCTCGATGCCACCGGGTTCGCCAAGGCCGAGATGCGGGGTCATATCTGTCCCAATTAAGCAATGGATCCTGCCAAGTAGCTTGCGGTGGCGGGTCCAATGCTGTTTATATTCGTGAAGCGGTTGCGGGACGAACGTTGTTCGTATCCGTGAGGCAGTTGCGCAACGAACGCTGTACATCGCTGGGAAGATGCGGCGGTTGGCTCACTGAGGGTCAGTATCCCCCCAGAGTGCGAGCGGGTGCTCGTCTTAGCTCTTGTACGCAACTTAGCCCGGTCCCATTAACGGTAGTATGGCCAGCCAAACGACAACATCGCACTACGGAACATTACTGAGAAACCTGATGGACCTTTACTTTTCCTACCACACTCTCGCACATTCTGATCACAAGTATTATCACCCTACATTTTGACTTCGGTGAATGCTGAATTAATAGGTGAGTGTAGCCAGCATATGTGGGCTCATCAATGCTAACACAGCTGGGCGTCTGGCTCAAAGGCTCCATGGTTATTTCATCAGCTGCCCAGCTTTCTTTTTATCACGTCGTAAAATTGATGTTACTTTCGGGGAAAAGCCTTTACTCCGAGCGACAGCTAATATAGCCGAACGTGGCTGGTTAGTCGCACTTTTTCTTTGCCGTCTGGCTTATTAGTTACATTAATGTAGTTAATTAGCTAGTTTGTGGATGATGGACTTCATGTAGAAACACTTTTAGCGACAGCTAGCTAGCTTGCTAGATAACGTGGGATATGTTAAATTAGCTATATAGCTAGCTAGCTAGCCTTTCTATTCACAATGATACCGTTCAGTAATCGCACTGAAAATTGAACGAATCCATTGGCAAATGCAGTTCTATAAGATACTGCTGTGTGAATCTATTGAGTGTATAACCACGGCAATCTCCAGTCAAGCCTTCCAGATACTCTGGGGAATCAGCTAAGGAGCCCTGTCGTTTGGTAGCGTGCTATGGTGGTTCTAATGTTGTAGCTGACCAGCCAGTTACGTTGGCAACCTGCGAGGGAAGCCGTGACGGTTTTCCAACCCCTGACTGACAGCTTTTGTTCAAAAATATGTTAACCTTAAATTCAAATACTTTTCTGTTTCGCTGTTACTTCGCTGCATGCCTGTTTTATAACTGCGGCAGGCGTACACTCCTGCTGGCACAGCTGGACATCTTGGGCAAAAACTAACTGGGGGGCAGGGGGCAGGGGGTTACTGTATTCATTCTCTGGCTAGTTGGCTAGAGAACGAACTAACGTTACTTCGTATTGACATATATTGTTATATGAAATAATATTAGAATTCCATCACCTTAGAAAATAGACCACAGACTCCTAACCACACAGCAAGACATTATCATCCTGATATTTCGATAAAAATCTCCAGTCAGAAACGCGGCCAATGGATCAAGTTCCGTGACTCGAGTGAGCCTAGGTAGGATAACGGCCCAGAGGCGACTAGAGAAGGCCAAGGATTAGCGCCTAGGCTGGCTGAGCTGTAGTAACCCCCCTCCCTCAGACAGCCAGGCTAGGCCTGGTTAGCGGCAGGGCGTGGCGTTCCTACTCTAAAGTCCAGGCCGTGTAGGCCTGTGCTCTAGCCTAGCCACAACATAACCGGATGAGACGACTCCTGCCCAGAGACTGTGTAATTCAAGGTTCAGTCACTCGAAGTGGCCACGCCCTTAATTATGCAGAAATTTAAGCCTTTATATAATGTAAATAGTAGAGTTACAAAAAAAATTCACTCCCCCACAGTTTTCACGGAGGGGAAAATTAGCCTTAGAGACCAAAACTGTATTTTGAACCAGGCTGTAAACATGTTTATTTTTGCTGTAAAATTGGGCTTTTTAACAGGGGGGTCAATGAGGATTGACTCGTTTCTGCAGTCAGCCTCAAGTGGCCATTCGAGGAACTGCAGCTTTTGGCACTTCCGTATTTGCTTCACTTTTCAGCCCCGCAGGTTGCCGCCATGGACCTATAAGGAGAACTGGACAGAAAACGAAGGCTGGAACGCACGCCGACATGGGCGTAGCGGTCAAGCTGATATTGCTGGTCACGTGATGCCATGGGGACCAAAAAGAAATTTCTCCATAGGGAATAATTGAAAAAGACACGCTGATAAAACCGTGAATAAATTTTTTTGACAGTCACAAATTATTGATACCGAAACTGTTTATTTTTCTCTTTTAAATCATTGATGCCTCGTTTCTCGGCAAAGACAAAATGTTTTATTTATATTCAGGCTATGCGAACACCAATGGGTCCTCGTATGTAAGCGCGTTTTCGTCTCCTCCGAATTTAGCACTGCAGCGGATGTGAGTGGGTGGAGCAATGGGCATTTCTTGCCGTCTGGCTGTGTTCGACATTAAAGACGTAGCCAAGTCGGTAAAGTGAGCTGACGACGTTACGGTGCAAATATATTGAGCAACAAAAGAAACGCAAGTTAATTAAAGACTGACCAGAAAATAAGTTTGTGCTTAATTATCATAGAAAATCAAATTTACGAGCAGATCTGGGCTGATCAGAACCGCGAGGTCCTCGAGGCTTTACCCGGGGTCTGTCATGCCTGCTAATATGCTGCCCAGATTTACGACGCAGATGTTGATGTGATTGCTTACAAGATGTTTCTGGGTCCGAAGTGGGTTAAATACCACTACTTAGGGTTGCTGGTTGCTGGCCCTGTGCAGTGGGCAAGCAGGCTGCCCTCTTCTGTACTTGCGTTCCTCAGTGGGTTGCCTCTGGAGTGGAATCATGTAGAAACACAAATCACCAGTACTAACACCAGAGAGGCTATCTTGAAAGGACCAGTGGGCTAACCCAGGATTTTTTTCAGGGTTTACTTCCATAGATCCGCTGCGTTTTGCAATACTAGGGGCGGCGCTAAGAGCCACAGCATGCAGTCTTCGGCATGTGAGCGGCTAGGTAGTGTGGCCACTTGCTAATGATAAGCCTGTTGCGCATCACATGCCACTGGATATGGGGAGAGCAGAGATAGGCATTCCTTGTCGTCCGTCTGTGATCAACATTACAGACGTAGCCAAGCCGGTAAAGTGAGCTGGCGTTACGGTGCAAAATACTGAGCAACAGAAGAAACGCAAGGTAATTAAAGGTAGACCGGAGAATAAGTTTGCGCGTAATTATTGAAAATCAAATTTATTACTGGCGTGTGCACATTTACACTCATTTCGTCAAACTTTCTTTGTTTTGCGGTCACTTTGAGTAACCATTAGAGCACATTAACTAACTAGCAAACTTGCGTATCTTTTGTTGCTCAGTATATTTTTGCCATTTTATTTTAATTGATGAATGGCCGTAATATTTAGCAACTCGATTGCCACACTTCATGTAGCGCGGCAAAATGTACAGTAAGCTAAGGCCGCTGTTGTGACATCCTAGAACCATGTACGCAGCCAACACTCATCTTACTTTTTCATATTAAAATGATATGGATATAGCCATGAACTGAGTTGTATATTTCCATTACTTTGAATGGCACCAATTCACATTATTCTTTTTTGATGCGTTATGCATAATGTGTCAGCTGAGTAGCATCTAACGTAATGTCCATATGAGTGCATTTATAGCACTTCATAAATTCAGCTCGAACACTGCTTAGCGAACCATTTATTAACCATTCTTCATTGTTAAGTTACTTACAGACCTTCATACATGATGATGAAACTTTTCAGCAACTTGACAGATGAGATCCAAAATGATAACTTTTTTTTGTGCATGATCCTAACCGAGTGGGTGGAACAATGGGCATTCCTTGCTGTCCGTCTCTGATCAACATTATAGACGTGGCCAAGTCGGTAAAGCGACCTGGCGTTACGGTGCAAATATTTTAGCCATTTTATTGTCATTGATGAATGGCCGTAATATACTCGATTGCCACACTTCATTACGTAGCGCGGCAAAATGTACAGTAAGCTAAGGCCGCTGTTGTGACATCCTAGAGCCACGTACGCAGCCAACACTCACCTTACTTTTTCGTATTAAAATTATATGGATATATCCATGAACTGAGTTATATATTTCCATTACTTTGAATAGCACCAATTCACATTACTGTATTTTGATGCATTATGCATAATGTGTCAGCTGAGTAGCATCTAACGTAATGTCCATATGAGTGCATTTAAAGCACTACATAAATTCAGTTCGAACACTGCTTAGCGAACCATTTATTAACCATTCTTCATTGTTAAATTACTTACAGACCTTCATACATGATGATGAAACTTTTCAGCAACTTGACAGATGAGATCCAAAATGATAACTTTTTTTTGTGCATGATCCTAACCGAGTGGGTGGAACAATGGGCATTCCTTGCTGTCCATCTCTGATCAACATTATAGACGTGGCCAAGTCGGTAAAGCGAGCTGGCGTTACGGTGCAAATATTTTAGCCATTTTATTTTCATTGATGAATGGCCGTAATATACTCGATTGCCACACTTCATTATGTAGCGCGGCAAAATGTACAGTAAGCTAAGGCCGCTGTTGTGACATCCTAGAACCACGTACGCAGCCAACACTCACCTTACTTTTTCGTATTAAAATTATATGGATATATCCATGAACTGAGTTATATATTTCCATTACTTTGAATAGCACCAATTCACATTACTGTATTTTGATGCATTATGCATAATGTGTCAGCTGAGTAGCATCTAACGTAATGTCCATATGAGTGCATTTAAAGCACTACATAAATTCAGTTCGAACACTGCTTAGCAAACCATTTATTAACCATTCTTCATTGTTAAATTAGTTACAGACCTTCATGCTTGATGGCGACACTTTTCAGCAACTTGACAGATGAGATCCAAAATGATAACTTTTTTCTGCATGATCCGAACAAGCACTGAACATACATAGGCCTACTCATTATTTGAGGTACAGATCGAAGTTTTTGTTAGGTGGAAACGTTAGAGTATATGAAATCCGAACGTCTAATTTTCATGATCAGAATCTGAGATCAACGGGAGTGATGCAGGTAGATTCGAGGGTGTGGCTGATTTTCATCTGAACGAAGATACGAGTCCTAAAAAATGCAACAGTTGAGCATGAGACGAAGATCAAATAGATGTACAACCCCAATTCCTAAATAGCTGGGACGAAGTGTAAATTGTGAATAAAATCAAAATGCAATGACTTTCAGATCGCATGAGCCAATGTTACTCACACTAGAGCATAGATAACATTTCAAACGTTGAAACTGAGATATTTTACATTTTTATCCACAAACTGAGCTTCTTTCAAATTTTCTGGCTGCAACAGGTCTCAAAAAGGTTGGGACACAGGCAAAAAAAGGCCTGAAAAGGCTAGCCTAAATTACGCAGAGCCGGCCACTATCATAAAATTGAGTACCACAACTACAATCGATGTCAACTCGCACTCAGAAATGTAATGAGACAGTATTCAAATTATAATCAAGACAGACTTTATTGGAAAGGGAATTGTGGGGGGGGGGAGATAGAAAGGCACGGCCTCCGGTTCGCTGACATGCAGAAATTCATGGATGAACTGCTCAATGCACTCCAAGAGGCTCAGATATCTCTGGGGAAAGACAGAAAAAAGGAGCTTTTAAACAAAGGTAAAAATAACGCAGTGCAATGAGCGTAACATTTCACGGTAGACCCACATTTTACTATACTCCACGGAATGGTTGTAAGTAGCGCGAAGCTTAGTTACGTTAGCTAAAAGTAAATTAGCTTGCCAGAATTGACAAAAGTTTAAGGCTCTTGACTTTAATACATATCGGTTTATAAGGCACGTGCAGTGCGCTGTGCGTTCGGTTTATTGTCTTGAATCCGGAGACGATAATGGAATTAGTACGCAGACGAGCAAGAATCGTCTGACTCCATTAATGTGGTTATTCATCGTTGAACTAAAGAGGACACGAGCCTGGGGCGCGTTTCCCAAAAGCGTAGTTACAGCAACTTCCGTAGTTCGTCCATTTACAGTCAATGGTTCCAACTATGGAAGTTAGCATCTGTCATTTCGGGAAACGCAACCCTGAGCAATGTCACGTTACACAACAGCAAGTCAACTATTTTGCCGACATTTTTGAGTTGAAATCAATGGTATTACTTCCCTCTTAAATAACAATAGTTTTAAACATATGATATTGCATTTTTTTTTTTCGTTCCGCTCATACTTACATCAGGGTGCAGTCTGCAGTGGTCAGAATTCCGGAGAAAAATGATCGTGAACACGCACCCTGGGTCGGAGTTCCACGAGCGCGAGCCCTTGTCACAGACACCTCGGATACCAGCGCATTCTTGAGCCCCACACTACGCATGTGTGAGCAAAAAGTCACACAGCGCATGTCCGCGTCAGTCCGGAAGCTTGGCCCCCATGTCGGCGTGCTGCGCCATTGAGCGATTTCCATTGAAATGAATGGGCGGCCATTTTCCAGTTGTATATCCAGTGAAATATAAAACATCCTTGGTTGCCGCTTGGTCAGTAACGAACGAAGCACTGGCCATGTCACTAACTAATAAACAATATGAAACACTAAATATACTCGCGACACAAACTAAAATATATTGCTACGATAAATTAAACAAGCAGCTTAACTATCAATGCTGCAGCAAGGTGGCATTGATTCACGTCTCACTCACTCTGTCTCTCTTCGCACCGGTGCTATTACAGTTCATTTTTCATTCATCGTACAGACTAAGTTTCATGTCGCTCAGGTGCAGATGCTGTTTTTCTTGGGGCTTTTCCTGGGGCTTGCCCGGGTTGCGGAGCCTTGAGAAACATCGCTGCTCCTCTGATATAAGGGGTTCCTGTATATGTGTGCGCGCGTGTGTCCGTGTCTGTGTATCTGATCGGTCAATCAAAGCATTCGAGTTGGACGCTGGTTAGACGTGTCGTGAAGAAAAACGTTTTTGTTTCAAATTGGTATTCTGAATGTATTCATTTAGGGAATTGAATTCAGGGCACATAATGTGAAGACACTGTATTTTTTAAGCAACTTTTAACTTGTCCGGTGGGGCAAGTAAATTTCTCTTCCACTTGTCCGACAATAAAATCTACTTGTCCCGGACAAGCGTTAATGTCGAGCCCTGCAGGAGTGCATACAATACATGTGGCTGAGAAAATTGCAGTAATATTATTCAAAACACACACAGTCCCCAACTTATAAATCCTTTATCGCTTTTTTAAAATTCTCTGATGATATCAATTTACCCAGTTTAAATATTTCTTGAAAATTGTTCCACGTCCTAGGAGCAAAGTAACTAAAAGCAGTTTTACCAAGTTTTGTTTTAACTCTGGAGACTTCTAGGACCAACCAGTCTTGAGATCTCGCCTGGAAATTGCTACTGCGCCCAAGATTAACAGACAGAGCCAGACATTAAAACTGTTTTGGGATGGAGGATGAAATTAGCACAGATACTGGAAAACAGGTTTTAACATAGATGGCTACACCACCTCCTTTCCCTCTTCTATCGGCTCTGAGAAGGTTGTAGCCATTAAGATGAACATCAGAATCAGTAATCAATTTTTTTAACCATGACACAGTGATAAAAAATATCAGGAATTGTCTGTTGGATTAAAATATTGACATGGTCCATTTTAGCAATCAAACTTTAGATTTAGATGCGACAACCCAGGTCCATCTCTAGCTTTGAAAACAGATGGATAATCTAAAATATTTTTAGATCATCAATTTCATCCAATCAAGGTTGCACAATTCACGGCACCCTTAAAGATGATTGTAAATAACAGCTACCAAAATTGAACCAGGTATTAAATTTAATTTATTTAGGTTTTATCTACTTGTCAAGGAACTATATTTAGCCATTGGATCACGTTCTGTTGCACTAGGTTATAAAAATGGGGGAACACACATGCAATATCCCTTTTTCATCCAGCGCCATGAAGAAAACAAAACAACTGTCATTTCGAAAGAGGCAGATGTTCATAGACCTTCATGAATCTGGTAATGGCTGCAAGAAAATTCACAAACAATTGAATATGCCACTGAGCACTGTCAGGACAAAATTATTTGAAAATTCCAAAGATATGGAACAGTTGTAAACCTCAAGGGTAGGGGCTGCAACTGTATTTTGCCCCCCAGGATACTGAGGATGGTGAGCGCAGCAATAAAGTCCCTAAGAATCACCTTGTGAGGAGGATCTTGAGGGCAGCAACAAAATCCCCAAGAATCACTTTAAAGGAATTTCAGGTCTTGGTGGCATCGTGGGGTCACCAAATTTCAAAAAGCACCATCAGGCGCCATCTCCACAACCACAGGCTCTTTGGAAGAGTAGCCAGAAGAAAGCCTTTTTTGACTAGAAGACACAGAAGCAAGCGCTTGGGGTTGGCCAAACATCATTTAAATTATGACTGAAACAAGGTGCTTTGTTCAGATGAGACTAAAATGACTTGTATCTGTCAGATAAAGCGCCAGCGCATACAGCTAGCAATATCTATATCTATGACACGTTAAGTCTTCGGCAAAGTCGTTGTAAACTATAGATGTACGCTGGTAATGTTTTGTGCTGAAAGGTGATGTGATGATATAGCTTGCATCTATCAGTAAACAGGCTTATATAGAAACGTATGATTCCACTTCAGAGGTGATCTCTATTATCATAGCGCGGTTCCACAACCATGGTTTTTTTTACGATTTGCTCTCAAGTTTCCTCACCCTGGTTTAAAATATAAATTGATTCCTGCAAGGTCGTCATCGATGTTCAATTCGCCTTAATCATGTCATCATTTTCACTATCTGAGCTTGAACTGCTGCTTACTTCTGCTAGATCCTACTTCCTGATCATCAACTTCGGAGCTAAAATCAAGGCAGTTTTCAACCATTCTGATTTTGCAACAAAAAAAATAACATTAAACAGGTAGTACGCAATTGACATTGAAAAAAAAATGGATAGTGTCAATTGTGCATGCACGCATAGCATATGCAGACCTATAGATAGTTCAGCTAGTTTGACCGCAGCTTTGTTGACCCCGTGACATCACGCAAAATCGGAAGAACTATGAGCGTTGTTCAGGGTGGAAAGTGGGAAGTGATTTTTCATCATTTTCCACAAACCTCGACTTCTCGACTTCCATTGCATTTCCAAATCAAAAAAACACTATAGTCTTCTTAAGCTTAATTTTTCCTGTGGAATTATACCAAATTTGATAATGTTTAAAATCAATGAACAACCACTATAACCTGGGATGAATGCAAGCCGGTACAGTCCAGTACTGCATAACGCAAAAAGATTCAGTTGAGGTACGCCGTAACGTAGAGAAGTGAGCGCAAAAGGTGCACTGTCAGGAGAGGCAAACCAAGCAAATGTTGGGGACCCTCCAAAAAATTGGGAAAAGAAGCTCCTGATGGGCACTCATATTTGCATCAGAATGCAGTAATGGCAAGATCTGGTAAATTCACAAAGAACAGAAAAGATAGAAAGAAAAATTATGTACCCAAAAAAAGAGGGATGAGATAGAATGAATAGTGAGCTACAAGTGGGATCAGTGCCTACTGGATGCCATACCCAGTGAAAGCCATGGAGACAAAAAGCCACTTGTAGAAGGGGAAATAGCATACTGTACCTGTGACCTAAAGGCAAACCTGAAAATAGCAGGACAGGTCCAATTCTCAAATGACACTGAAAAGGTTTAAAAGAACCAATCAAGGTACCAAACCAAGAAAACTATATTTAAACACGCATGCCCTGAACTCAGAGAAATGGAAAGAAATCAATTTCCTCATTAAGACCTGCACTGCAAATCCCAATTCGCTCACTCAACTTAAAAATTTATTGGAAACAGCTTGCACTCAAAACTTTTAGTTTAGTACAGTGCAGTAACATGAAAGTTTTGAGTACACCAGACACAAAATAACTGTGTCACATGACCCTTGTCTGACTGGATATTTATGTCAGTTCAACAGAATTTTTTTAATCACACAACAAAATAATTTGTGTTTTGTGAGCATTTATTTTTATGTTGTATTAACAGGAAATATACATTATATGACATAATTGTTTTAATGTTCATTGGGCATAAACAAAATAGTGTGTCATAACTTAGTCATTTTATGTATTTATTTGTTTTTTCATTTCGGCATGACTGTACAGTCGTTCCATGACAATTTCAACACAACATGTATCATGACCGAAAGGGTCGCGGGAGAAGCGAAATCGCTTGTCAAAGTCCCGCCCCCAACTCCCAGAAAAACAGTTTGATTATGGTTAAGATACCATAAAGATTTATAAATCACAACAGAGCTGAGTGTCCATTTACACTACGATTTAAACGTCACAACATAAGATCATAGAGATTTATGAACATCATGAAGAATTTTAATCACAATATAGCTGAGTGTCTATAAACAACCCCTATTGTTTATGCCCGTTATGGTTCCGTTTAATTTATCCAATGCCATTTTGTTGGATAAGTTTATAGTTATTCAAACATGCACATTTCAAAAGATACTTAAAGTCCTTCAGATTGTCTGCCATTCTAATATTGTCTTCAAGTATGTTCCATGCACTGACTCCAGCCACAGATAAGGAGTGCTCACTCCGAGTCGATTTGACCCTTCTCGTTTGCAACAACATTCTGCCTCTTAGGTCATGAATACATTCACGCTGGAGAAATAGGCATTGTATATTTCTAGGCAATTCTTTGTGGTATCCTAAATATACAATTTGCAAGGAGTTGAATTTTATTATATCCTGCAATTTAAGAAACTTTGCCTTAATAAACAAATCGTTTGTATGAGTTCCATAGGGACGTTATGAATAATTCTAAGGGCCTTTTTTTTGGAGTTTAAACAATGATTCTATTGTATTATTATAAGTGTGTCCCCATACTTCAGCCCAGTAGTGTAAGTGGGGTGCTATGAGTGCTGAATAGATTATTTTAAGAGACTTGTGTTTTAATAATTTCTGCATTTTCCAAAGAATAGACACGCTTTTAGCTAACTTTCTTTGAACTAAGTTTACATGTGGTTTCCAGCTTAAGAGATTATCTAACATAACTCCCATGACTTTATATTCGTTTACCCTTTCAATGCTGGTACCATTTACCTTTAAGTCTATGTCGCCCTTTAGGCCTTTTTTCCCAAATATCATAAATTTGGTCTTTGTAAGATTTAGTGATAATTTGTTTACATTAAACCACGTGTGAAGTTTAGACATTTCTTTATTAACCAATTTTGTCAATTGTTTGAGATCGACACCTGAGCAAAAAATAGTCGTGTCGTCTGCGAATAAAATTAGTTTTAGGATATCGGACACCTTAACAATGTCATTTATGTAAATTATGAACAACTTGGGACCGATGACCGAGCCCTGAGGAATTCCACAGGTAATGTCCAAGCAATTCGATTTGCTATTGCCCATCTGCACAAATTAAGTCCTACTTGTTAAGTAATTTTTGATCCATTTTAATGCGGTCCCTCTTAATCCATATTTGTAAAGTTTTTCAATCAATATATCGTGATTTATAGTGTCGAATGCTTTCTTCAGATCAATAAATATACCTATAGAATATAAGTTTGAATCTAGTGAATCTTTAATCATTTCAATAAATTCTGTTAGGGCTAGTGCTGTCGAATGCTTTTTCCTGAACCCATACTGACTGTCACACAGTAGTTTGTGTTTATCAATGTACTTGTCCAATCTGTCATTGAAGAGCTTTTCTAGGACCTTCGAGCATTGAGGTAAAATCGAGACAGGACGATAGTTTGAGAAATCATATTTATCCCCACTTTTGTAGAGAGGGATAACTTTCGCTATCTTCATTTTATCTGGAAACACTCCGTAGGAGAAGGATAGATTGCATATATGCGTAAGTGGAGTTACAATTGCATTAGTTAGTGTTTTCAGTAATTTCATATCTAATTGGTTTACATCAACAGATGTCTTAGCTGTACAATTTTTCAGAATTGATCTGATTTCAGATTCGGTAACAGGAGTTAATGTCATTGTGTCTTGGATTTCCTCATCCTTGTCAAGGTAGTCCCATCTTAGGTGTGAGGATTTAATACCCTTTGTTAGTTCTGGCCCAACATTCACAAAATAACTGTTAAAATTCCCCACCACCAATTCCATGTTCTCTACCTTTTTGCCATTTATATTAAAGAATGCAGGGTACTCCCTCCTCGGTGTCCTCCCAGAGACGTTCTTTATTATATTCCAGAGATTTCTGGTGTAATGTTTATTTTCTAATAAAAGCTTTTCATAATACTCTTTTTTATGTTTCCTTAGTAAATGTGTCATTTTGTTTCTGTAATTTTTGTACCTAATTTCTGCTTTCTCAGTTCTTTCTCTCAGAAACTGTTTATACAATGTATTTTTTTTTTCTTACAGGCATTTGCCAGTACTTTTGAAACCCAAGGTCTTCTCTCTTTGTTTTGCTTCAGTTTGTTCGTTGTTTTGACTAGACAGTGTTTATCATACAGGGAGTTTACTGTCCATAGAAAAGCCTCATAGGCTCTATTTGGATCATTCTCTGCTAATACATGATCCCAATTCTGGTTCAACATATCTGATTCTAGTTTCTTTTAGCCTTTTTTTTTTTTTTTTCTGATTTCTGTGTGTTCCAGGGTTTTCGATCTAGCCTGGTCCCTTATATTTAATTTGCAGTTACAAATAGCAAAAACTGGTAGATGATCAGTAATGTCATTTATCATGATGCCACTAAATATTTCAGAATCTAATACATTAGTATACACATTATCTATCAAGGTGGCACTGTGTCTAGTAATCCTGCTTGGTTTTGTGATTAATGGTTGCATACCCATGGCATACATGGTGTTAATATAATCCTCTATTATAGAGCTATTATTTGGATTTATCAAGTCAATATTAAAGTCCCCACACATAAAAACATTTTTCTGGTTCATATTGACAAGTAATTAACCCATACATTTACTAAAAACATCAATTTGCGAATCCGGTGCTCTGTACACACAACAAATAACCGTATTTTTACCTTTCAACCCAGGAATCTCAATTGTAAGGCATTCCATTACATTTTCCACAACATTTGATTTGCATTCTAGTACCTGGAAGTTTATGGCCTCATCAATAAATAGTCCAACACCCCCACCAGCTTTATTCAGTCTGCTCTTACACACGAAGTTGTAACCCTCCATGTAGAAGTCCTTGTCCTTTTCTTCTTTAATCCAAGTTTCCGATAATGCGATGATGTTGAACGGATTAGCAAATGACAGAAGGTATTCCTTTATTTGGTCAAAGTTTGCATATAGACTCCTACTATTGAAGTGGATAATGGACAAACTCCTTCCATTTTAATGTTCTTGTTAAATTTGTCTACAGTAAAGTATCCGCATGCGTTTGTTTCGTTGTAGAAAAAATGGTTATCCGGATCAATTTCTTCATTAGGGTCTATTCCTGAGTTTTGGTGACTTGTTGTTAAAAAGCCAGTTTCCTGATCTACAGTTTGGTTCATCAGATAACTGCTCATAGAGATTTGTCAGGGATTTTAACCTGCCTCAGTGGTCAAAAATTCGCCAGATCCCGCATCATCTTGATCAGCACCGGTCTGGTAGTTTCCGGTGAAGACCCATTTGGTTTGATGAAAATTCTGCAGTTAGCCGTCCAAGTGCTGTGTATCTTCCCCGCTTTTTTTAGTTGACGAGCTTTCCATGCGATGGTTGCATTGTGCTTGGTGAGGTTTTCGTTTATGAAAACATTGGATCCTTTGAGATTTTTCCCTTGCTTCAACAGAGAGATTTTGTGCTTGTTGCTTGTAAGTCGTAATAACACGGCCCTTGCTGCACTCCGGTCTCCGCTTCCACTCCTTTTTCGTAGCAGATAACATGAATCCACATTGCTGGGGTCCAGAGAAATACTTTTGGACTGAAGGAATTCCATCACCTGCATTTCCACAGATTTATTGTCCTCCTCGCCTCCATCGTCGTCATTCGCTGCTGCCCTGGCATAACTCCTGGGTTTGATTTTGAGCCCTGTCAGGATTACATCATTACGTTTCTCTTGTTGCTCCAGCTCCTCCAGTTTGTTTGATAAAGATTTAATCTGTGTGTCTTTCTTGGCAATCTCTTTTTTGAGATCACCGTTTTTCCTTCAAAAGCTGGTCCAGCTGCTCCTTCATACTGTCCCACCTCTCCCTCATTTCATTTCTCATTTCTTCGAGGGTCTCCACAATTGATGTAAGATCCGGCAGGCTTGGTTTGTCGCTTCTTCCCGTTTTACCCATTTTCTTAGTTCAGAAAAAAAGGGCTCTATTACAGAGTTTGTGAGAAAGTTTATCACTCAGCTTTTCTCCTGACTCTGTTGTTTTCCTGTATTGCCTGTATTGCGTGCAGTCGCTGTTCGGAGTTGTTGCTCCTTCAGTGACCATGACCATGACTTTATGAACAACAGTTATATGTTGTAATTTTAAAGTCAAATTAACAACATTTTTCATTATTCAGCTAAATCCCAATTAGCTCACTCTACTCAAATATTTATTGGAAACAGCTTGCACACTAAACTTTTCAGTACAGTAACATGAAAGTTATGAGAACACGTAACTCAAAATAAATGTGTCATATGACCCTAGTCTGACCAGAGATTTCTGTCAGTTTAACATAACATTTTCAATCAATTGATGATATAATTTGTGTTTTAAAAACTTAGAAGTTTATGTCATATTAAGTTGGAATATCTAGTATACATAACACAAAGTTATTGAGTTGTTAAATGTAAATATGAATGGTTTTTCAACACAAACACAATGATGTGACTAAACTAAATTATTTTGTGTACAGCTAATACGTATTACAGTCTTATAGTCAACACGAAGTTATTGATTTTCAAACCAGTATTTTTTTAGTGCAATTTACAAAAATCTTTTATAATATGGTGACACATTTGTAATTGTTCATTTCAGCTATATTTTCTCTGTTGTTTAAACCTATTAATTTTCTTTTACAAAACATGTCATTGGGTGCATTAAGCATAAAATATTTAGGTTTTAAAGCATTATTAAAGTAGTGTTCTGTACATACAAAAAATAGGTCAAAATATCTACATTTGTCATACTAAATGTACTATAAAAATTAAGTTAACTTCACACATTTTTGTTATACTTACATATTGAATCTTTTCTGCCATACCCATGTTTTTTTTTTTTTTTTTTTTATGTTAAACAAAAACTGCAAAATAGTGTTGATAGTTTTACAATGACATTTGAACTATACACTTCCTGCTTTATATACTAAATATACTGAACAACAAAAGAAACGCAAGTTAATTAAAGGCAGACTGGAAAATAAGTTTGCGCGTAATTATTTTAGAAAATCAAATTTATTACTAGCGCGTGCACATTCACACCCGTTTCATCAAACTTTTCTTTATTTTGCGGTCACTTTGACTGAGTAACCATAAGAGTACATTAACTAACTAGCTAACTTGCATTTCGTCTGTTGCTCAGTATATATTTATTTTTACACCACTACTGTTAATGTGTGACGAAGTCAAAAAAGATGTGTTTAGAACCTATAATCTATTTCATTGTGTGTACAAATTGCTTTTATGTCAATATGACTATTCCTACTGATGTGAATATACTCAAAAGTTGATATGAACCAAACCCACTACATTTGGCTGTTTTCACATCTTCTTAAAATGTACCTACTAAAAGCATTCATGTTGACACTAGTTGAAATTCACTTATCTAAAAACAACTCAAAATAAATTTTGGAAACGCTTTACACTCAAAAATAAATATATCTAACGTAAAAATGTTGGGTAGCATTAACACATTTCTCTACTGCACTAACTGCTGTTATAACACAGCACAGTTGGGTTATTGGTTTGGCCCAGCATGTTGGGTTATGTTTTTTTACCCAAAAATGGGTAAAAATGACTATATTGATGGGTTTAACTTACCAATAAGTGGGTTGAAAAATGCAACCCAAATTCTGGGTTATCGGCATTATTAGCTCCCGCTGCCGAGGTGCTGGAGCTATGGTATCGGGCTCCGTCAACACATTTTGCTTTATCTCATCAACTATTTCAGTTACAGGCTCCTAATTTTTACTGGACAGGCATCTCATAAAAGCCTACAAATGACGTGCCTAAAGGTGACCTTGGCCTATGTTTTTCAAGGTCACAGGCCTAAAAACATCACCAAAAACCTCCACATTTTGCTTTATCTTATCAACTATTTCAGTCAGAGGCTTATTTCTTACCACACATGCATCTCATAAAGGCCTAAAAATAACATGCCTAAAGGTGACCTTGGCCTATTTTTCCAAGGTCACTGGTCTAGAAATATCATGAAAAACTTCCATATTTGCTTTATCTTAACGGCGGGAGCTTCTGGGGCCAATGCCCTA
This sequence comes from Gymnothorax javanicus, assembly GCA_029692085.1. Classification (NCBI taxonomy): domain Eukaryota; kingdom Metazoa; phylum Chordata; class Actinopteri; order Anguilliformes; family Muraenidae; genus Gymnothorax; species Gymnothorax javanicus. The sequence goes on from CM056195.1 coordinate 106,987,953, forward strand.
TATTTTGGGTTAAAATTACTTTTTTCTATTGACTTCTGCATTAAGAAATGAACTGGTAAAATTAATTTATAAAATTATGAAACAAGCACATTATGTCCCAGGCATTATTTTATTAATATTTTAGAACAATTCATTTCACATTAACAATCCTCATACCAAACTTTCTTTTGGCAAACAATTGCACATTGCAAATTGGGGGAAAAAAAAAAAAAAAAGTTGTTCAGTGATGTTCATGGACCAATTTTTTCCTCTTTTAAATCATGAAGACTTCAACCATTGAGCCAGAGGTAAGGGAAATCTTGGAAGCCTGTTTTGCTCACATCATAAACACTTTAACCATCGAAACAGGAAGTAAGCCACTTAAAATCTTGGAAGCCTATTTAGCTCATATCATACAAACTTGAAGCACAGAGCCACAGCATGAGTTTGAGATCTTGGAGGCCTACTTCTTACCCTGTGCTACCATTAGCTGAACTGCATCCTTACATCACAGCAAACTGAGCTCTCATTAACTTAACTGCATTTTATTCATTTCCTGGAATGTCAAAGATCACGGTCTGAATGAACTCCTAAACCTGGGCACATGGTTTTTGGTAACTGAGAACAAATACAAAAAAATGCCTTAAAACACACATCAACCGCACCCAGAGAAGATGGGTGCTCCAAGGCTTTCCCGTTTATGATCAAATGCCTGGGAACACTGATGCCCATCCCCCAGCATGACAGCAGATGGGTACTCTGGGGTTGCTCTGGTCAGGTAGTTTGCCATGTTAGTTCCAACCTGAAAGAAAAACAAAAAGAAAAGCCGTTACGACAGGTTAGGTTTAACTCCAAACTGCAACAGCGGAGGGATGAGAACTCTCCCCCCCGTGCAGAATCAAAGTAAATTCCATTTATCGGATACAGGAACTTAACTGAACCTGAAAACTTAAGTGTGAATATACCATTTTCAGGAGTTTGACTGCATGAACCAAAGAGTGCTTCGCAGTAATAATGAGTAAATAATCTTTGCCTCAGAGAGAACGATGTTCAGTTTTCCAGATGAGCAATTATTCCTACATGTAATGTTAACGTTGTTAAAAGTGGCGCTGCCTCAAACGACAACACTGTGACTGTCACATACTGTCTAGCCTAGGGGGCTGTGCATCCACAGCATAGACTGACACAAAATGTTTGTTTGGTAGAAACGTTTTTTTTTTTTTTTTGCTTGGGTGCCGCAAGTTTTTTTTTTTTTTCCTCCTCCCATTCATTCGAGTTAAGCGCTGCGTAAAAACTCTTACGTGCTGCGCCTAAGCCTTATTATGGCAGGGAAAATAAACTCACAGCTAAAACTCATCTAAACTTACAGGCTGGACATCAGTGAAGGCCTTGCGAATCTCCAGGCTGCTGGGGCGGAAAACTCTTCTCCCAACTTTGTAGAGTGCAGTTGGGAGCAGCACCAGAAGCAGCTGTCATGCCATGTCGCCTTCTTTATCTGTAAAATATTAAAATGTCTGTCAAATACAAAAGTAAACATATCTATAACTAACTTCACTGAAAGCAGGGAAGGCGGGAAGCCTTTTGTACATTTTTTTGCCAGTGAACCCATAGAAGTTCGTTCAAAATGGCAATAAAGTTGGCACCAGATAGCTGTACAACACTCCAACTCGCAAAAAAAAAAAAAAAACAGATTGCGACATGCAGTGGTCTTACTGTCAAAAAGTTACAACCAGCTTTAGGAATATGAAGAATCAAAATACAGTTTTTAAAATGTGAATACCTGCTGAGAGTGAATCTATGTTGGCGAGAAAGTCAGCCATTTTCTCCTTCTTGGCCATCCGAATGACCTTTGCCGAGAACACAGGGTTCCAGTTTTCAGTTAATCTCCCAGAGGCCTCTGGCATGGTTCTGCCGATGCTGGTCGGCGGTGGTTGGCGCCGACCAGCACTCGGAATCTACCGACCACCACTCAGCCCAGAAAGTGCTTTTTCCGGACGGCACCATTTTTTCAAAGGTCAGTTAAAACGAATGCATCCAGTGTCCAATAAAACCGCAAGAAACAAAACATAAATGACTGTAAATATGTCTCCCCCCCCCCATGTTACCATCAGAATAGCGAACTTTCATTTTCGACCCGCTCCCTGACATATCCAATTCGCGGGAATCATCTGCGGTGGTCGTCATAGCAATCCGCCTATTGTACATGTATTATGCTTTGACAAGAGTGTAGCTGACGTGCAGACCGCTAGTGGAGAGATGGCCAAACGGAAGAATCATGGCCCAATTGACAGATTTTTAAGGTGAGATTCAGTGTTGCACTTACAAGATAATATCAGGGTACTAAATTCGCGGTAGTCCGCTAGTGCACACAAAAGTAAAAATTAAGGCGGACTCGTAAACTTGTCTTCAAACTTATGGAAGCCCAAAACTGCCAAAATTAAAAATAACTAAATACATTTAAATGCAATAAAATTGTGAAATAAAAAAACATATACATAAATAGATAAAATTAATGTATAAATTGGTCTCAACTCATTTATTTCTATATTTCCATATTCATTTATTTCTTAATTAATTTATTTACATTTATATTTATTTCCTAATTTATGTTTCTTTTGTTTCAGTATATACTTATTTAGGTATTTATTTATTTCTCAATTTATTTATTCCTATATATATTTATTTCCGTGGCAGTCCCGGACCAAGAAATCAAGAAATTTAATGGTAATGAGGGGTTGTGGCTTTCATCCCTGTCATCGCGTTGCCTTATTCCCATTGGTTGATCCATAACAGAGTGCTTAGATTGATTACCTTCCTCCTGCATCAGCCTGCTGTTTAGAATGGTCAATTCGCTACATTTGGGAATGGCTTCACAAAGACGAGCAATAGCGAGAGATTTGAGACTTCTAGCTGACATTGCAGAAAATGAAAACGCCAATTTTGATAATTTGCTATTTCGCGTGGAACCCTCGAGGAACTATATTTTGCACATATTTTCATTTAATGACACAGAGGTTGACCCTGAGGTGTTGACCAATTTGGATGAAGTGGTTCATCGCCTGAATCTTTTGCTCCTAAATGCTGATAAGGCTGTGGGACGCCCCACTAAAGTGTCCACTAAACGCGGAAACTCAGTGACGATATCTTGGATTGGCTTTGTCCCATTTGCACGGATCCACTGCGCCCTATGGATGGCGGTCTCCAGCATGAACTGGCCAACCTGCTTTTGTGGCCAGATGTTTTTCAGCCACTCAGTCAACTGGATGACCCGGTCTCCAGTTATAATTGGTTCTGTCATCAGCGGAGAAATTAATCAATTCTAACAAGCAGTGATAGATTAAGATAATCCAACTTTAAATTTAAAGTCAAGTAAGAAGAGTTTTGCTTGTTCCGAACAGCATAGCAAATGACTCCCATCCACTCCTAATTGCATTGATATGAACTGGATTGAGATGGAGGGGCAAGACATCTTACTGTACCTGGAAAAATCATCTGGGTTTCTTGTGGCACTTGTGATGCTGAAGTCACCCGCCTGCCACTTCGGAGTCTTCTACGGACATTGCGGAGGCGCTCCTCCAGGAACTCTGTTGCAGGTTTATGGCTCCTCCCTGGGCTGAACCATGCGTCTTAAAGTTTAGACAGGAAAAAGAGAACATATTATGAAAAAAAAAAAAAAATCACCCACCCACGCACTTTACTTACTAACTTTACGTACATAGCCTGTGCCATGACAGTCCCTCAGACATGGAAACTGATCCACTACTGATGACGCCAGGATTGCCTTCGTACCTGAAGTTGGACTTTACAACAAACAGCGGGAGTTTAAATTTGCATTTGTTAACCCGCCAAACAACTCAAAATATTGACAGAGTTCTTTAAAAAATAAAAGTAATTAGAAATCTAAAGGGGGGAAAAAAAACAGATTGTAGCACCACACCCCATGTCGCCTTGATGATATGGGCTGAGATGAGTATGCTGTAGATTGGAGCCCTGATGAAGTTCACATTAGAGAAAATTTATCCCATACTTGTCAAAAATAAGCTTAATCTCTGTATGAGAAATACTCAATTCTCTTCAAAGCGCTCCATCAGGTGGGACACGAGTATCTGGACCATGGATCTTCTTTCAGTTATAGAAATGTGATGGTTTTCATCAAGACTGCCAACCAAGCTTTTCCCATCAGGTGTTTTGTTGAGGACTTCACGGATATTCTACAAAAATTAAGAATGATTTAAAAAAAAAATTATTTTATATATATATATATATATATATATAATCTCAAAAGACTAATCTGACAAAATTGTTTTCATTCCCCCTAGTACAGTCAGTGCAGCTAGGCTAGTTAATTTCCTTTTAACTGAATGAGGTCTGTTTTCAGCAAAGAAATCATCATCATCATCCGTACTTGCACAGAACAAGCAAACTTACAAAAGTTGCTCCTTGCTCTTCAAAAAACTCTGTTGCTCTCTAGGCAATTCTGGGGCTGGTGTGCCAACAGTGGGTTCGGTTCAAGGGCTTGAATCCTTAAATCCATGTAAAAGAAATGATGGCTATAACACCAGGGTCAGATTTAGACATGGTATAAATTGGTTAAATGGTTCAAAACAAAAATCAGTTACATTCATTTGTAAAGTATGTTTACAAGGTGCACTGTATATGTCACCAATAAATCTGAAACTTGTCCACAACAATGTTAATTGTGATTAAAGATCATATCACTGCAAAATAAACTCTTTTGTCCACCTGAAGATGGCTAATGCCACTCATTAGATTTCCATTGCTTTTTGGCTATCTACCGGCTACTGGGATATTTTAACAGTATTTGGCTGGTGCTAAATTCCAGGGTTTCGTCCAGGTTTTTTTGAAAAAAAAAAAAAAAAACTCGGCATTATCAGGTGTGGCAAGTTTTCATTAATCAGCACGTAGGCGATGTAATAATTGAAGTCTGTGTGCACGGAGGTTTATCAGTTTCACATGCGTGACGGTGGATTTCACATATGAAGTAGCCCGCTGTGTAGGAACGGGTGCACGGACATGCGGCACTTTCGGGCACTGATGGGCTGCCGTTGTGGAACGTTAAAACGTTTGCTGAAACTGAGGTACCTCATTGGCTTGGAACAAATCACGGGGTACTCGCCCACTTTTGTAGTGGATATGTAGTCCGGAGAAGTGGACTACAAACTGGCCTACAAGTGCAAAAGCATATAATTTTTGGCAATAAACTACGAATTTGATGTGATCATTTATATCTGTATACCCTGTAGGCTAATCTCGGAGCGAGGCGGCTCTTAAAATTAATACGAGTTCGAGCAATGCTGGAAAGTGTCCAAACCCCATTATAAATTCCCATAGGGATTTTACTTCCGACACCAGAAGCTAAGTAGCGGTGACGTCATCACTTTAGTACTCTATAACATTAACAATATATGCCACTTCAGCATTACAAATCTAAGTTGTATTGACATAAACAGTATAACACAAATGTAGGTTTTGTTTTGACTCAAAGATTTTAAGTTATACAAAGACATGGAAGTTGTACTCAACCTTTAAATTTAACATTGCTTTGACTAATTTTTACTAAATTATGTGTACTAGAAAATAATACGTTGGTAAAAACAGAAAATTGTGGCAGTTTTATGTTAAGACAGCAAAACGTTTTTGTGTTCAGCATAACTGTGCAACTCTTGTTAATATTACATATTATTGTTATGTAAAGTGAAGACACATATTTCATTTTATTGAACAAGAAAGTGACTGCTTGTCATATGAACATAAAAACATTGAGTACATATTTTTACAAACCTTTTTTTAGTTCATTCAACTACAAAAATGTTTATGTAGTGCACAATGTCTATGTTGTCCATTTAGCTTAACAATATATGCCATTTCAACATCAAATATTTAAGTTGTATTCATATAAACAGTATAACACAAATTCGACTCAAAGATTTTAAGTTGCACAAACAAAGACATGGAAGTTGTATTCAACCTTTAAATTTAACATTGCTTTGACTAATTTTTACTAAATTATGTGTACTAGAAAATAATAAGTTGGTAAAAACACAGCAAATTGTGTCAGTTTTATGTTAAGACAGCAAAACGTTTTTGTGTTCAGCATAACTGTGCAACTCTTGTTGATATTACTTGTTTTTGTTATGTAAAGTGAACAGATATTTTTCATTTTATTAAACAAGAAAGTGACTGCTTGTCATATGAACATAAAAACATTGGGTACATATTTTTACAACTTTTTTTAGTTCATTCAACTATCAAAATATATGCTAAGTGCACAAAGTATGTGTTGTTAATTGGCCTTGAAATAAATAGGCTACATCGGCTTTATAAATTTATGTGAAATTAACTCAAAAATCAAAAATTGCTGACTTAACATTAAAAAATTATGTTGTGCTCACAAGGGATGAGTGTTTGTGTCAAGTGAACATGAAGTTTTTATGTCATTTTGACAGCCCTGCACATTTGTGTGGACTTTACAATAAAATTTTGTGTCTTGGATGGATTGGGGTTTACAGTGTGGGACAGTGGTCGCTCTCAGGGTCACTATCCAAAATATTTCCCTTTGGAGAAGATGTTTGAGTCTGTCACCTCCTCTGACAGATTTCTTGATGACTTCAATAGCCATGACTTTCAATGAGTTGCAGTTTTTATGTCCAGAAGTTTTGTCATGATTGGCTAAAGGGTAGTTTGGATTAGTGCGTATAACATATTTGTGTTCAGCAAACCTATCCTTGAGTCTGCGTTTGGTCCTTCCAATATAAAAGCAGCCATATTCACATTCAAGCCTATAAACCACATAAGTAGGATTGCAGTTGACAAAGCTTTTAATATGATGGATATTGCCATTACCACATTTTGATGGATGTACAGTTGACTGGCATCAGTGATTTAATTGTACTTTGTCACTATTTGATGCTGTATGCTTTTTTTGTCTCGTTTGATGATGTAGGCTTCCAACTAGGCACAGGTGTGCCCCATGTCCTAATCACTGATTGTTATCACCTGAGTATATATGCATGTGTTCATTGCTGTTTGGACCATTCACCCTGTTGAAGGATCGCCATGGGTGGGGCAGATTGCATTATTTTGCCATAAAGGTAATTATTTGCTGACAATAAGAGCACTGCCTCAGTAAGTGGGAACTGGAATGAATGGACGAGCGTTCGTGGCTTAGGTCCATGTTCTCATTTTTACTTTTGTCTTTGTCAGCGATGTTAAAATAAAGGCTTTTTAACTTTTTGTAAAGCAGAGTTGCTGCGGCTTTCTCAAGTTTTTTCCTGAAATGTATAACTTTTACATCTAAACAGATATTGATTGAATCAACTGAAAAAATATTAAAGCTACAGAAATTAGCTGCTTATGTGTGTGTGAACTGCCTATGTGTGGGTGTTACTGCTGAAGGAATATCCAGGTTAGTGTATGCTGCATCCTCTCTTTCCCTTGATAACACAACTTCTTATAAAATAGACTAAACGTTTAACTTCTTGTGGAAAAATCATATACATTACATTAGAAAATCTGTAGCTATGAACACTTGCAACTAGTGTTGCACCGATACCGATACCAGTATCGGGTATCTGCCCGATACCTCGTTAATATGCTCGTACTCGTACTCGTCCACATTTGCCGATACCACGCACAGATACCACTTAATGTAAGACGCAAGGTAACTGCCTGTTCACGGTCGCATAGGCTGCAGTATGTTGTACTGTCTGACTTCTATGTCTAGGGGGAGACAGCGAGTTAGAAAAAATACGAGAAAGAGAGCTTCATAATCATCACATCACATGCAGGCATACGCGCATACACACAAGAGGTGTATAGTAAAGAAGTACATGTAGGCAACTTCGTTACAGTACTTAAGTAGTTTTTTTGAGGATTTGTACTTTACTTGAGTTTTTTTTTACCGGGACTTCTACTCTACTACATTTAAAAGATAAAAAGTATACTTCTTCTTCGTTACTTTGACACTGGCCACTTCACTACACGTTACAAATTAAAATATGTATATAATTCATCATTTAAGGATTATCTGGATGCGGCGTGTTCAAGAAGAACAACGGTGTTCGGCAGAGTATCTTAAGCGTTTTGTGCAGATGTTTCTGCCAGCGGACATGGAGCTGCAAATTCATGCACGCAATTACAATATTCTATCACTAGATGGCACGCCCGGATCAGTTATTGAATGTTTACAAGCAAGCCGAGCTCGCACAAGCACACACCCACAATCACACACACAGAGACTTAGAATTGTGAATCTTCTTATTTTACTACAAATATATTAGTAACATATGGTTACCTTAAACATTTTAGTTGTGGTTAAGCTAAATTTTTTTCATTTGTCATTTGTGTTATTGAAATATGGCGATACCACACACTTTCAGTGATGCCTTGTTTGCTTTGAAAGCTATTATTGACTTTAGTCGGATTGAGAATGCCTATGAATGTGTGTAGAAACTATCTGTGCCAATTAATAGTTCTACTGACTTTTTATGAAGTTGGGTGTGTTACCTTGCCTATGCAGCGAGTTTACTTTTCATTTGTCAAGCTTCAGTAATGTTTTGCCTCATTTGATGGCAGTCCTAGTTCAAAGGCTTTTTGTCGGGCCTGAAGACAGAAAGATTTTTAGCAGGCCTACTCTTTTTTTTTTTTTTTTTTTTTTGGAAATGGCCATGCGTGAATCGTTTGATATTGGCCTCTTTTAGGCTTGTTGTAAAAAGAAAATAAAACCTGTACTCTGAAATTGTCATTGTATTTTCCTGGAAAACATTTCAGAAATATCGGTATCGGCAAGTACACAAAATAAAATACTCGTACTCGTATCGGTTTTTTAAAAAAGTGGTATCGGTGCATCCCTACTTGCAACAATGGTGGGCTTGATTTCTTGGACTTTTCCAACTTGAATAATGTCTTTAAAATCAAGTGGTAAAAATATTTTTTAAGTAATAACTGTGGAACTTAATTCCAAAATTTGTTTTTGAGGTCTTCCCTTTACGCTGGTTTGTGATTAAAAGACCAATAAAATCCCTGTTTAATTGTCAGTTAAACAAACAGGCTTTACTGGCCTGGAAATTAATTTACGAGCACAACTTTTCACCACAGAAATTTTATATTTGGAACAATGGGTATATTTTGTATAAGAACAACAGTATTTTTCTGAAGAATATGTTTGATAATAATATATCTTTGGTAAGTCAGTTGATAAATCAAGAAGTTTATCTTTTGAAATATGATGAATTCATCTCTCAAGTCAGTTTTCCCATCAAGGTAAAGGAATATGATTTGGTTACAGGGGCCATTCCTCGGATCTCTATTGTTTTGTGTAAAGGTAACTTTTGTGGAATTAATGTTTCTGCGTTTGACCCTGTTGAGACCCCATGTGGAAAAGTCTGTTTCTCATCATCCGCTAAGACTACTAACAGAGCTATACTGTAACAACTGGGTCGCGTGCCCACGTGACCGGCACGGAGGACAGGAAATTGAGGACTGGACTCAGGTGCAAGGATAGATTTGGTTGTAGGATTGATTATGGCTAACACGCAAGCAGAAGGCATACACGCAAAAGATACAAACAAAACAGGAAGCGAGGTTGCTTAGCCTCCTCAAGCCCAGCGTCCCCCTTGGCAGTAACGCCGGCGTTACGGGATATTCAAATCACTTGCCGTGAGCCTCTGACCCTAATTGCAGTCCAGCAGTTGCTGTTCAAGATCGCTTGAGTAGTAATCACTCAATTCATTTACTGAATATTCAAGACCAATATATAAGCAGGGGTGCACATAATTGGTGCGCTGGTGCGCATGCCCGGCAAAAATAAAAAATGCGCAGCAGAAAACTTGAAGGGAAGCTCAATTGCATACCAGCATACACTGATGGACTTTAAAAACTTATAGCCAGAATTGTAGCCAAACTCGGATTCAAATATGTAACCATATATTGACTTTACCCATAACAACAACTTTGAAAAAATGTCAGATAACATCAACTAAAAAAGAACAACAAAAGAATCAACAATGACAAGTTTAACAACAAAATCAACAACAAAGATAAACTCCAATCTCAGTACCGAGTGTGACCGCCTCGTGCCTGAAACAAAGCCATCACTTGTCTTGGCATGGACAGCACCATTCTGTTGAGCTGTTGCTGGGGAATGGTCTGCCACTCCTGGAGAAGGGCTTCTTGGAGCTCCGCCCTCGTCCTGGGCACTGGAGTGCGTTGCCGAAACTGCCGATCCAACAGGTCCCACACATGCTCGATGCACTTCATGTCAGGGCTGAAAGGTGGCCATTCCATGACTCGCACACCATTCTGGGCCAGGAGCTGCTGGGTCACATGTGCTGAGTGCGTTGTCTTGCATGAATGTGACCTCAGGGTGGTCTGTGATGTAAGACATGACGTGCGGTCTGATGACAAGGTCACAGTAGCGGGCTGCATTAAGATTTCCATTGATTATGACCAGGTCTGACCTCCAGCCGCACCGAATGGCGCCCCAGACCATGACCAAGCCTCCTCCAAAGCGATCTGTCTCAGCAGTGCAGAGGGTCGCGGATCTCTCACCACGTCATCTGTAGACCCTCTGTCTTCCTTCATGTCGGTACAGACAAAATCTGGACTCATCACTGAAGACAACATTCCTCCAGAATCGGTTGGGGACTCGTCTCTGACTATATTCTTCAACCCAGCGAAGCCTGGTAACTTTGCGCCATGCATCAAGCTGCATTCCAACACATGCCCTGTGGACTCTGATCCCTCGCTCTGCAAGTCGGCGACTCACTGTTCTTCTGCTGATCCTTAGTCTGTTGATTCCTAGGGTCTTCTGAGCCGTCCTGGTGCAGGTTCAAAACCAGTCTCTCAGGTGGACGAGGCGGATCTTATTGTCCTCGGCTGGGGTCGTGACCCTTGGCTGACCAGGTGGGGGTCGATCATTGGTGCTTCCAGTCTCCTGGTAACGAGCCACAAGGTTAGAGATTGTGGGTTGGCTTACCCCAAAACGCTGGGCGATGCGATTTTGGGAAGTTCCAGCCATCCACAGCCCAATGGCTTGATCACGTTGGGGTCTGGAAAGGCGAGGCATGGCGCACGTAGTGTCTTTGAACGAGTGCTCTCGGGTTCTGGCCTTAATGACCTCAAGGATTGTTTTAAGGTATTTGACAGCATTGCAATTGTGACCAGTGAAGCCGGACGAGGTTACATCACTAATTCCTCAAATCCGGCTCCACAGACACAAACAAGGTCATGACCTCACACACTGTTGTGTCTCCTTACTCAAAGACAACTGCATATCAATTATGTAATCATCTAATTAAAGTTCCCCTAACCCAACTATACTATTTCTGTCTAGTCAGACTTATAAGTTTTTAAAGTCCATCAGTATATTTGGCATTTTTGACTGGTTTACTTCGGCTACTGGAGTAGGATTTTTCTCTATACATCTCTGGTAAGACAGAAAACATTATGTCGAGTGTGTTCATTAATTATTAGTTTTTAAAGTTTACTCAGCTTTCACCCAAATTAGCAAGACATCAAAGCAGGGGAAAATCGGCATGGTCTGCATGGGTTATTTTCCGCCCGAATGCTGTTTCAGCGCAGAGCTGCTTGAACTTCGACTTGTCCCAGAAAACTCGCTTCTCATCGGCTTTTGTTGGGGTATTCTCCAGTAGGGCTGGGTATCGATTCAAATTTCAAGAATTGATTCGATTCCGATTCACAAGATTCAGAATCAATTATCACGATTCGATTCGATCCGATCCAATATTGAATCGGTTAATGTTATTAAAACTGTCCTATTTATTTTAATTTTGTAATGGCCATTTGGCCCACAAACAGCTGAGAACAACACTTGTAGGGTCAAAGTAAACGTTATGCTGCATGTTGTGCAGGACAGTCAGAATAGCAGCATCAGTGTGAAAACCAGCATGACTGAGTAACCACTATCACCATTGCTTCCAATCCAATGCAGTCACTTATCAATATGAAAAACAATAACAAAGATACAGCCAGTGTAAATGTAAACAAAGTGCTGATTACTGGCTTCAGAGTAACCAAACTATCATTAAATGTCAGTGTTTCCCACAGACCCGGAAGCAATGTGTGGTGGAAGACCCGGGGGGAGGGGATTGCTTTCCATTTTGTTGAGCGTGGGGTGCATGGCAATGTTATTGCGCAAGTTCCGCGTCTTCCAGTATTTCCTATTTTTTCCGTTTTTTTTTTTTTTTTTTTTTACGTGCGCATACATTATCAACAGCCGGCGATTGTGCAATGACTCAGAATTAACGGGAATCAATTTGTGGCGGGAAAAATATACAGGCTATATTAAAAGACCGATCTTTGGACGTATGAATCGATCTTTAGGAATTAAAATAAGCATCCATCCAGAATCGGAGAATCGATTTTTTCAACACAGGCCTATTCCCCAGAACTACTTGAGTCAAGCATAGCCAGAAACTGCTTTTATAGCCTCATCTTTGTGAATTTTTACGATCTGCGCACATTATCCACTTCTATGAACGGTTGGAAGCATATGTTCGTTTTCAAGATGTAGGCCTATAATTTACGCCAAATACTGATCAGACACTATATAAAAACTACATAGACGTGATCTTTTGTTGGCTATTTCAATTTAAATTCAGTTAAATTTTATCGATCAGAAACTTTTTTGACCGACCCGGTTCCGGAGGCTACCGGACCGTAACCTGGCCCAAATCTAGAAACTTCCATATATGTTCATGGGTAATTTAATGTGACAAAAATTGCAAGATCTAGCTAGATAATGCTTTGAAAATGCCTTCTACGATGTCATATAAGACATCAAAGCAAGGAATGCTACAAGCGAAGTACTTACTTTTTTGCTAAGAAGCTAAACGTTGACCCATTTTAATGAGAGTACCAATGCATACATATCCCTTTCAGAAGTTTTGTAATCCTACCTTGAACTCCGCTGTCTTATTGGAAAATTTCTATAATAAATTAGCAATGTTATATCTAAAATTTTAAGTATTACAGTAGGTTATATCTAATTTCCCGTGCTGAAAAAAAACTATTCTTGTCCATTAACAATCCACTGTTCACTTGGATTGCATCCGTAGACCAAAGGCTGTGTGTTCTTGACTTGAGAGCAATCAGAGGCTGTTTTTGACTGGCAACCATGCTTGTTTAAAGCTCTGCAGTGGGTTTCCCAATAATCGTGGATCTCAGGACTACCGAGTGTGTCAAAGAGATTCTTAAGCAATGAACATTCTCTAATGTTTGTAACATTCTCATTACGTGGGTTTCTCAAACACAATCGTTAGGCGGGGCATTAAGAGCCAATTTTTGAGAAGTTCAGACAGTCAGAATTGTTGACCCCCCTAGATTTGGGAGATATTTTACTTTTGAGATGGGTATGGTACCCAAACCTCAAAACCCAAACCGTTCCTCTGTTGACCCCTTCTGTCCCGAGCAACAGTGAACCCTTTTTTAGCCCTTTTTGGCCAATTTAACAAAATTGCAAGTTCCCACCTCTCTAATTCTGAACTTCAATGGTGTCCCAGCTCAAAGTTTATTAAAAGTGGGTCTATAGGGAGGGCAGATAACCAGAATGTAGTTATCTACCTGGGGCACCCTTGATGTTTGCCGATAGGGGGCGCTCAAAATGCTCCAAAACATTTTTTTTCTTAGGTTTGTCATGGATTTTCTCCAAAGTTCAAAGGTATCTCAGTTGCCTTTTGCAGGAATCTTTTAGTTGGAAGCACCTTAATTTAAATCTACTGTTACTTTTGTGGGACAGCCTTGAAGTTTGCAGAAAAAAGGGCCAGTAAAGGGTCTCGGACCAAAAAAGGGGTCATTTTGGGACCCTTTTTCTCAAAACACATCTGGTACTGTGTACCCCTAAGTCATAATAATAGATGTAAAACGTGGCGTCAAAAGCAAAACTGAGCCACTTTAGTGGCTTCCAGGTGGCGCCACAGGCAGACTAAGTGAGATATGGACCTAAAAATTTGGCTTTTTCCATAAGACTACCATATCTACCTATGTGCCAAGTTTCATTCAATTCCAGGGGGGTCAACTCCTCAACTTCTTCAGAAAGTGCCATTTTCTAATGGAATGGCTCTTAATTGCTTTTTCAGCCCTTGTTTGCCTGTGTCCCAACTTTTTTGAGACCTGTTGCAGCCAGAAAATTTGAAATAAGCTCATTTTGTGGAAAAAAAATGTAAAATGTCTCAGTTTCAACATTTGAAATGTTATCTATGTTCTATTGTAAATAGCATATTGGCTCATGTGATCTGAAAGTCATTGCATTTTGATTTTATTCACAATTTACACTTCATCCCAACTATTTCGGAATTGGGGTTGTAGTTCAACCCTGGAATTATATTCACCTGACTCACTGAAGCCCTAACAAGTAAATCACCTGGGTCTGGGCCTTAGTAATCATCTTCTTAAAAGGTAACAAAGAATAATCCAGAAAGGTTCCCAAACTTTTCACAGGGCCCCTTATCCTTTCTTATCATTTAAAAACTCAGAAAAATAAAAATTAAAAAAACCTTGCATTTAAATTTGCAGAAAGGTGTCATGTTTAACTTAGTAGCATTAAGTGTTCAGGTTCGCTTTCAATCACTTGGAGACTAATTGTAACAGACATTTACACCAAGGGTGCCCAACGTTTTGCACCCCACTGTAATGCTTATGGAGAGGTACTACGAGCCCACTAGCTAAGTAATGTTAACTTAGTTATGAGAGTAGCACTTAGCTAGCCTGCTACAGTGCTAAGCCATACCAATTAAACCATTACACTTGGCATTCAGTTTGGAGAAATATTAATAGCATGACTTGATATGGAGCAATTTTTTTTTCACGCTCTCAGAAAATTTAATTTCTGCAAAAGTGATATGAACCTAAGGTAATATCAAAAATATGTAGTGAGTTGGGCTATAGGAAAAGTGCTATAGTTACGTGATGAAGAAAAATCTGGAACAAATACCAAATTGCGGTACTCTTCTACGGGTGAGCAACTGCAAACACCATGTAAAGTCGGTGATCCAGTTGCACCTCTCAAGCCTCGCGTTGGACAAAAATGAATATTCATGGCCTGAATATAAAGAGTAGTCGGCACGCAAACAGAAGTGATTTCTTCTTGTTATGATGACGTACTGTGTAACAAATCATGAGACATTAGGTCCGCGCAGTAGTAGCAGGTCCTGCCAAATCTATTCTCACTGCTGTTCATTTCAGAACGCGATTGAAATAAGTTTGGAACTGATAAGCAGATTCGAAATGCACATCTTAACGGATCCACGGTTCTTGAAAAATTGGGACCGGTTCCAAACTGGAACCGGTTCTCGATACCCTGCCCTACTGATGAGTGGGGGTGCGGTCCAGGATTTACTTAGCCGGCGTGCTGGACTGCAGGAGGCGTGGTCTGACATATGCGCTCTCTGTTCCTAAAAGATGTTGTCATAAAGCTTTATGTTATCACATACTGGAATAGTTTTACCAAGAACATTCTCTGGGTATAAGTTTGGTCTTTGCCTTATTAATACTTCATCATCAACAAGGGCAACGCAAAGAGTAGCATCCTCTCGCCAGGTACTAATGTTGTACATGTACATGTGTATATACCTCAGAAGAAGTTACTTTCATTAGACTATGCTATATTACTAGGCTAGGAAGTTATTAATACCCGATGATTCGATGTACAGAAAGTTTACTACTTTATGGAATGGACCATGAGATGATCTGAAAATAAACTTTATGTTAATTGGTATGAAGATTTAATAAAAGAATGTGAATAAAATCAGAGATTTACAGAAGAAGATTTAAGCATATATGAGAAGGTGATAAAATGAAAGAAGAGTGGAAAGTGAAAACATAATATGAACGTATCCTTGAACTTTCAAAGGTTAGTACTGTTTAATATTTGAAACAGTGTAATGGCATGAAAGAAATCTTGGATGTGATTAAGAAGCAGCATTCATGACAACAAAATGATAAGGTCTAGTGGGACAGTCTTCACGTTTTACTGTTAAATCTTCTGGAAACCATTTTTGCATATTTAATGAGCTATGACTTTTGACGTACATACTCTGAAATCGAACTTGGGCTGTATTTTGATACCATGTACCTTCATATCAAATTTCATTAAAATCCGTCAAACATTACTCAAGTTATCGAACAGAAACAATTTTAGCATATTTCAAAGCTATGACCTTTGACCTACATACTTCGAAATTGAACTTCAGCTGTATTTTCATACCATGTACCTTCTTATCAAATTTCATTAAAATCCGTCAAACATTACTCAAGTTATCAAACGGAAACCATTTTTGCATATTTAATGAGCTATGGCCTTTGACCTTTGACCTACATACTCCGAAATTCAATTTAGGCTGTATTTTCATACCATGTACCTTCTTATCAAATTTCATGAAAATCCGTCAAACATTACTCAAGTTATCAAACGGAAACCATTTTTGCATATTTAATGAGCTATGACTTTTGAACTTTGACCTACAAACTCCGAAAATGAACTTAGACTGTATTTTGATATAAAGTACCTTTGCATCAAATTTCATTAAAATCCGTCACACATTACTCAAGTTATCGAACGGAAACCATTTTCGCATATTTAATGAGTTATAACCTTTGACCTTTGACCTACATATTCCGAAATCGAACTTAGGCTGTATTTTCATACCATGTACCTTCGTATCAAATTTCATTAAAATCCGTCGATTATTACTCAAGTTATCAAACGGAAACCATTTTTGCATATTTAATGAGCTATAACCTTTGACCTTTGACCTACATACTCCGAAACCAATCCTAGCCTGTATTTTGATATAAAGTACCTTCATATCAAATTTCATTAAAATCCGTCAAACATTACTCAAATTATAGAACGGAAACCATCTTCGCATATTTAATGAGCTATGACCTTTGACCTACATACTCCGACATCGAACTTAGCCTGTATTTTGATACCAAGTACCTTCACATCAAATTTCACTAAAATCCGTCAAACATTACTAAAGTTATTGAACGGAAACCAGATTTGTTACGGACAGACGGCGGCGTTACTATATCCCTCTCCGACTACTTCGTCGGCTAGGGGATAATAATAATAAGATTAGAGATGTTTCATTTAAAATTCTACATAAGTTCTATCCAGTAACGGAATTCCCAGAAAAATTAAAAATGATATAAATGTAAACTGTACCTTTTGTGCTGGTCAACCTGAAACTGTGCTTCATCTATTCTGGCATTATCAATACTCCAACAGGTTATGGAAAGATCCTCTAATTTTATTGCTGATACGTTGTTTCAGGATTTTGAGCTACTTTATGAACATGTTATTTTTGGATTCTTCAACCAGGATAACAGATTTGAGTAAGAGACATAAATCGTAAACTTAATGATTATCCTGGCCAATTTCTGCTTTCATATAATGCAAGTTTAGCCACGAACAATGACAGGTAAATTTGGTATAGTTGACATTATTGTTTGTTGTATCACAGTTATCAGGCATCTCCCCATCCATATTAATGTTATAAAATGGAGACTTTTGAAGCGTTGTTAATTTATATAACTCAAAATCGCACATTTTCGTAAATGTGTTAGTTTGTCTCATAAATGAGGCAATTTTTTGCTATTGTTCGTTAAATGTAAACTGCAATCTTAAATTACACGGCTGAAAAAATTGCTGAAATGGGAGCTTGAATTCAAAGAAACGTTTTGGATTTTCTTTTTTTTCCCCAAATGCATCAGATTACTTCCACACTTTCAGATGCATGCGTTATGTGTAAATACAGCCCAACAGTGACAACAGTGTCACGTATTAGTTCATTTTCTGATCATTATAGGTCATTTATTGGTCTTGTTTATTCAGTAAATACATTGTATGATTGTTAATCAGATGAACTTAAGAAGGAACTGCTTGAGGAATAATGTTTTAAAATGAGGTTACTGAAGGGCTTTTAAACCTCTGATAGCACACCATTTAGGTGCACACTAGAACCATCGCTCCACAGGATATTATAGCAATTCGCACAGGCTTTTATAAAGGGAGGCAAAAACATGTCATAACTTGGTATTCTTTATTGAAGAACAGAAAGAAAAACCCCACACAAGTCAAATTCAAGTTTGGTCGCTGCAAAACTTTATCCCCTGGACAATGGCCAGATAACAACTGAAGCCTTCATCCTTTTCCAGGATCATGATGATTACCTTAAACAGTAAAAACAAGTCATTAGTCTCCTTGACATATCACTGTTATTATCGATCATGTAACTAGGGATTTTCCTGGCTCAGAATGAGGTGGTGGTGGTACCCAATCATGGGCTCACACGTGCACATGTACCTTGCCTTCAACTGGCTCAAGCAAATGTTTTACAAGCAGCGTATTTTAGGATTTATTATTGCATGATCAAAAAATGAGAGGTATTATTTTATGCATATTTCTTTTTAAAAAATGTGCTCTGTTCAGCATTTTAGAACAATTCATTTTCCTGGGGACTCCAGGAAACCCCTCAATGACCCCTAGAGGTCCCCGGACCCCACACTGAGGTAATATCATACTAAGGGGTCTGCTGGGCAAGTAGTAGTAGTAATAAAGAATTTGCTGAGGCTGCAGCACAAACCTGACCTGATAACTGTAGGTAAAAATGCAAAATTAGAACATAAATATAACAAAATATAAACAAGTATTTTTCTGACAAATTTCACACGTAGCAAAATGTGGCCTTGTTACAAGGTAGTTTAATACACTAGCCATTCATTTACACAGTTCACAACCAGTGGCAGAACATTTCAGCCTCCTAGGTTTCATTTCGAAGAACCTCTTCATACACTCCTTGCAAGCAAAGGCCTCCTGGTCTTGTCCATCGATGGCCACCTTGCAACACACATCCAAGTGCCGCAAGGCTCAGGGTGGGATACAGTTGAGAGGCCTCTGCAGAAGCAAGCCACTGAAGCACCTCTTCCAAAGATTTATTCTGAAGCAGAGCAAAAGTGAGAACAAAGATATTATAATTCCTCAAAACCAATAGACTGAAGGGGCAATAGTGGTGCAGTTAATGTACCTCACATACACTGATCAGTCACAACATTAAAACCATGTCTTGTCAAACGAGACATATTGCATTTGCAGGCTACTTCCTAAGTGCTCAAACTGTCGACTATAAATTGAATTCATCTGCGTTCGGAAAGGGTAACATATCCAGCCTCCACCAATTTGAATGAAATCAGAATTTTTTCGGCTTGCCTTAATGTTTGGGTACTTAGAGAAACATTTGGGTTTGTGAAAATGTCAAGCGTACATCCAATCAAGAAAATTTAGAGTTTAATTTCTAGTGCGGCTATATGTGGTAATAGCAAATAACGGCAGTAGCCATATGACACACCGGGTTGCTAGGGCATGCGCAGCATATGCATTCGTGATATAAAATACTAATATTAAATTCAAACCCAACTTCTCACCAACGAAAGCCCCCAAAATATATTTGTGCCTCTTTTGAAAATCATTCTGGCAAACTTAAAAGCCAGAAAAAAAGTGGAGGTTGGAGATGGAACTCTTTCCTGTCTGCGTAGCAGCTGCGGTACAGCAAAGCAAACTCGCTGCATATGCATTACCACAGGCATATGGTTAATTTTACTAACGTTAAACTTTGGTGCAAACGTTATCATTTCAATTACGGATAACTGATTAATTTAGCTTTAAGTTGAGTTTTGCTTCATTCATTCATTTATCGCATCTCTCTTAGCAGCGTTTCACATTCACTTACCTCCAGGAGCTGCAACAGCCGGGAAACAAGGACGCGATCTGCCGGAAGCTATGTCGCTCTCCTCACGTCCACTGGGAAAATTGCACTTCTTTGGGTTGGTGAACAACTCTTCTTCTTCTTCTTTGTGGTGTTTATTGGCGGTTTGAAAACACATGGTGCATTACCACCACCAACTGTGGAGGTGTGGAGCATCAGTGGAGCAAGAACATGAAATTATAATTAAAAAAAAAAATTCTCTTCCTTCACCCTACTCCGCAATCCTCGATAATACTATTTACCACTAAACAATTTAAATTCAATGATTAACTTCCATTAAACCCTTTCTCTAAAATTCCTTGAATTTCCTCCCCTTTAACATTAGTTATCTCAAAAATCTCCCAAGCCGCGTGTACTACCATCCTAATTCTCTGTTTTTGTGTCAATCTCACTTGCACAATTAATCACCATCGCAATGAACGCTAAAAACTTTTGCTAGTCGCTACACACTAACTGATTATCGGGACCATGTTGTTCTTTCCCTTTCATTTCGATTGTGCCCATTTCTTTCCTCACTGATCTCTTCTCTAGCCTCACTATCTTTGTAGCCTCCGCGTACGACATTTTACTCTGTGTCCGTGTCCACTCAACTTCAATTTCTAATTCATTGCGTTTACATTTTTTTTTCCCCCGCTTCATGGTGTCCTCCACAGTGACAACAAACAGCCTTCTCTTCTGTTAAATCACAACAATCTTCTGAGCATCCCTCTTTAACACATCTTCCCACACAGAAAGAACCTATATAAACATATAGGTTTTAATATAGGGCCAAATATGGGTTTCGCATATATGCGACATACATAAAATTGGCCATTTTCATATATTATAGGGACATATATGTACCTATATGTCACATACTGTATATGCGAAACCTATATGTTGCCCTA
The DNA here is from genome assembly GCA_029692085.1 of Gymnothorax javanicus. Classification (NCBI taxonomy): domain Eukaryota; kingdom Metazoa; phylum Chordata; class Actinopteri; order Anguilliformes; family Muraenidae; genus Gymnothorax; species Gymnothorax javanicus. Next base: position 107,008,624 of record CM056195.1, read on the forward strand.
TATTAAAACTAAAAATTTTTATTCCCGTTTGGCATTTCCAATCGCGCTTGAATCTGGAAAATCCAATTGGGGAATTATATGCAAGTATTTAGGCTTTTTCCACTTTATGTGGCCTCCTGTTGACAACCCAGGGAAGTACTATCAGTTCGCGACCCTCCTCCAGAGCCCTAGCCTTGCTGAGCAGACGGCCCTGCCTGATTCATTGTCTGAAATCCTGCAAGTCCGTCTTGCCAACTACCGTCGGTCAACAATTTCACGGCTAAATTTTTTACGGCCCAATCTGGAGAAAGAGAGGCGGGAGCTGCAGACGTGACATCACCAGGAAGCGACTTTATGTTTGAATACAATGGCGGCGTGCGAAGCGGTTCCTGTGGATGGGTCAATACCAGCAGTTTTATCAGAAATAGACTCAATTTCTTCATTAAAAGAGGAGCAAAGAACGTCACTAATAGGTTTTCTGACGGGAAACGATGTTTTTGCTCTTCTCCCGACCGGTTTCGGTAAGAGTTTGATCTACCAGCTGGCTCTTATAGTCGTGAAAAAGATGGGAAGGACCCCAAACCCCATGTGGATTGGTCGGTGATGAGTGTGAAGAGAAGAACCATCGTCCAATCAGCAGCCGCAGATTTTTTTGGAGGTTCCTCCTCTGAAAACTTTTTTGAACGGCTCTTTCCCAGATGGACTTGTGTAATATTTCCCTGGCGGATATATGGAACTGTTCGTCTGGCGTGTCAGGTTACCAGAGCCCGCGTTCATTTGAAAATGTTAATTTAGTATTAATTATCCACAATATCGGGAATTCAGAATGAGGACAGAGTAACCTTAACCCTGCATAGAGTCAGAATCAATTTTATCAGCGCCCGTCTGACCAACAGGACGCGCCTAGGGGAACTCCAATCTACATAACCCTTTCCAGCAGGCCCTTCGCGATTTGCATCCCTGTAGCGCATTGGCCAATTGCACGCTACTTCTGAAAAGAGCTGCTGACCACTGGGCGGCAGTGCCCTGCCAACACTGTTTACAGTGGAGGTGGGGAGCTGTTGACTTCGACTGGGGATATTGTCGGCCGGTGGAAGGAATACTTCGAGGATCTCCTCAATCCCACTGACACGCCTCCCATAGAGGAAGCAGAGGCTGGGGACCCAGAGGCTGATTCATCCATCACTCGGGCTGAAGTCACTGAGGTAGTTCAGAAACTCCTCGGTGGCAAGGCACCGGGGGTGGATGAGATCCGCCCTGAGTACCTCAAGTCTCTGGATGTTGTGGGGCTGTCTTGGTTGACACGCCTCTGCAACATCGCGTGGCAGTCGGGGACAGTGCCTCTGGATTGGCAGACCGGGGTGGTGGTCCCTTTTTTTTTTAAGAAGGGGGGACCGGAGGGTGTGCTCCAACTACAGGGGATCACACTCCTCAGCCTCCCGGGTAAAGTCTATTCCAGGGTGCTGGAGAGGAGAATTCGGCCGATAGTCGAACCTCGGATTCAGGAGGAACAATGCGGTTTTCGTCCCTGGTCGTGGAACACTGGACCAGCTCTATACCTTCCGCAGGGTGCTTGAGGGTTCATGGGAGTTTGCCCAACCAGTTCACATGTGTTTTGTGGACTTGGAGAAGGCATTTGACCGTGTCCCTCGTGGCGTTCTGTGGGAGGTGCTTCGGGAGTATGGAGTCCGGGGCCCTCTACTAAGGGCTGTGCGATCTCTGTATGACCGAGCAGGAGCTTGGTTCGCATTGCCGGCAGTAAGTCAGACCTGTTTCCGGTGCATGTTGGACTCGGCAGGGCTGCCCTTTGTCACCGGTTCTGTTCATTATTTTTATGGACAGAATTTCTAGGCGCAGCCAGGGGCGGGGAGTCCGGTTTGGGGACCAGAGGATCTCATCTTTGCTTTTTTGCGGATGATGTCGTCCTGTTGGCTCCTTCGAACCAGGACCTTCAGCATGTACTGGGGCGGTTTGCAGCCGAGTGCGGCGGCTGGGATGAGAATCATCACCTCCAAGTCCGAGGCCATGGTTCTCGACCGGAAAAAAAAGTGGCTAGCCCCCTCCGGGTTGGAGGAGAGCTCCTGCCTCAAGTGGAGGAGTTAAAGTATCTTGGGGTCTTGTTCACGAGTGAGGGAAGGATGGAGCGTGAGATTGACAGACGGATCGGTGCAGCGGCAGCAGTAATGCGGTCATTGTACCGATCTGTTGTGGTGAAGAAGGAGCTGAGCCAAAAGGCGAAGCTCTCAATTTACCAGTCAATCTACGTTCCTACCCTCACCTATGGTCAGGAACTTTGGGTCATGACCGAAAGAACGAGATCTAGGATACAAGCGGCTGAAATGGGTTTCCTCCGCAGGGGTGGCGGGCGCTCCCTTAGAGATAGGGGTGAGAAGCTCTGTCACCCGGGAGGAGCTCAGAGTAGAGCCGCTGCTCCTCCACGCCGAGAGGAGCCAGCTGGGGTGGCTTGGGCATCTATATCGGATGCCCCCTGGACGCCTTCCTGGGAGGGTGTTCCGGGCATGCCCCACCGGGAGCAAGCCCCGGGGAAGACCCAGGACACGCTGGAGGGACTATGTCGCTCGGCTGGCCTGGGAACGCCTCGGGATACCCCCGGAAGAACTGGAGGAAGTGTCCAGGGAGAGGGAAGTCTGGGCATCCTTGCTTAGACTGCTGCCCCCGCGACCCGGCCCCGGATAAGCGGAAGAAGATGGAATGGAAAAAAAATGGATGGAATGTTCATTAAAACTGTGAACAGAAATGTAGACTTTGTCTTCAAATTCATTTACCACAGTGAAATGCTCAAATAGATGTGGTGATGAAAATGACTTTTGAAAGGCATGTTTACTTGAATGTATGTTCATCTGTGTACTATTATTTTGTTATTTTTGTTTTATTTTGCTACATTTAGACTAGGGACCTCGGAGCCATATTCATCTAGAAACTGCATTACAGACAAGATAGAAAACATTGCCATTTGGTAGATGTAACAGTGTAGTGTATAACCTTTCAGTGGATGTGTATGAGCTGTAATGATGTGAATCCACTTTTATCTAATGTGGTGAATCTGGCAGTGACTTAAACTTGAAAAAATGCTTAATTGATGAAATAAACATAATCAAACCATTTTGTTTTTATACATTTCCTTCTCTTCCACAATACTCAACTCAATCTTCATAGAATGTAAATAAGTATGGTCAAGAAAGAATTGGTGACCTTGTTAATATTTCAGGAAAAAAATTTAACAAATAGTATTAGATATTTGTGTTGATATCATAGCTTTTTGTTTCCTCTCACTTGCGATAGTTGACAATGACTGGTTTACACATAACATGCCGTTGTCACATGTCAACATGTATTTAGGATCAAATGTGATTCCAATTTCACGTGTTTACATGCGATTAATAAGTTATTGTGTGAAATTCTATGATGCTATTATGGACCTATTATGCTACATTTCCTAGTTTATATTTTGATCTTGGACTCCCCTAGAGTACTCCTGATCGTTCAAAGTCCAAAAAAGGGTCCTTATATAGCTCATACTCCCATCCTCAAAAAACCCCATTTGTAGTCCATTGTAGTCGCTGCCTGAAACACCTCATTTAGGAGGCTCTTCCGCTATGCCCCCCCCCTCCGTGTGCCCACTTTCTTCTGATTGGGCAGCTCTGTGGAGGGCGGAGCTGGGTGGGACTCAGCAGAGCACAGTTTTCTGGGTCCACCTCCCTAGTGTGAAACGTGAGACGCGTCTGCCATCTGAGCTAAGGAATAGGCAGGGAAATTCTGCAATCAAACGCTGTACATGTGTATAGATCTAATGAAATGAACTTGTTCTATTTAACGCAGCGGCGAAAGTGGAGGACGTAGTGCGAAAGTCTGGCAGCTCAAGCTTGAATTTGCTATCTACCTACGGCTACTATGGTGAGTACACCAGTGTTCTTCTCTATAGCTAGGATTGAGGGAAAGCTAGAATCCACCGCATACAGACACATTTGTAGAACGGGTCTCGACATACCCAAGTGTAGACCTTAGACCGTAGAAATCCGATGGGTCTGAGTTTAGAGGGAAACATGGACAGTGAGGAGCAGCAAAAAATAAACGGATGAGCAGCTTTGGCAGAGATACTTTGAGAAACAGCTGAAACGCTATCCAGTGTCGAATTATCCTTTATTAAAAAAGCTGTCTTTGGTGAAATACTGAGCACAAACAGCTAACGTTCCCTTTGGCCGTGGCTGTTTGCTGCCAGCAAACAAGACAGCTACCCTCTGATTTCTGGTGGCAGCGTCTTTTGAAAGAGAAATAGGTGCTTTTCTTTGTGTCCAAAAGTAAACGGACGCTTTGGGTTAGATACTGACAAAACTGCACCTGAAATGATCTGCGGTTCTTCTTCTGCATTGGAAGTGTAGACGCTACTAAGGCATAGTATGATCCGCAGTTGTTTGTGCCTGCTAGAATAGTTTCTGGTGTGGGTAGGTCCAGCGCAGTGATTGGCTCTGGCTAGGTCTGTATTAATTGGACGGTACAACCTGACGTCAGGTTTTGCCCAGATCTCGTGAAGATCTCGGGACGAACTGTTCAGAGAGGAAATCACGTTCACGAAATCACGTTCTTGGATTACGGCAAAACCCCCGTATCTTATGTTTAGAAACTTAACAGAGGTTGAGTATGGACATCCAACATTATAACATTACTTATATGTATTAAAAGAAGGATCAGCATAATAGGCCCCTTTAAGGATACTGTGGGGTTCAAGTACGTCCTGCAAGACCACTTGCTCCTGATTAAATACAGGGCACTGGCGGTCCCAGAAGCTCCTGCTGTTTGCTCAGGTGAAATTGGTGAAATATTTTTGGTATGAAAGAAACGCGCATGGCAACATACATGGTGAATATTATCAGTCTGTATTGTGTTATTTCAGAGTGGTGATCTGGAAAGTAGGTCCAGGACACCAGTAAGATTGTCATACATAAAAAAGAATACCTACATGACTTCTATTAGACACAGTGTACTCAGTAATATTTCAATAAAATGATACTATTAGATTTCAAATGTGTTCCTGTATTAAAAACTCATCATTATAACATATTAATATTAAAAGTATATATTTTATTTGTTTATATTTGAGCAATACAATCAACATGCACTACAGACAGGCAGTCTACGTACTACCTGGTAAAAACATTAGCTTACCTCTCCAGAAGTTGACCCTGATCCGCAATGCAAGCACAAGCATATTTACAATGGACAGAATTCAACCAACGCCAACCCGGAGAAACATTCTGCCGTGTAAAAACGTCAAGCGTATGCTACATCCAGTCAAAAAAATAGAGTTCAATTTCTGATGGCATACTGGGTTGTTAGGTTATATACAATCGCGATAGTATGATTCTTAAACCCCCCCTATAATCAGACCCCTAAAAATATATGGCGCCCCCTTTTAAAATCATTCTGGCAAATTAAAAGCCAAAAAAAAAGTGGAGGTTGGACACGGAGTTGTTTCCATTTACAATTAATAGGTAGTTAACAATAATTTTACTGGACACTCGGATCAATTTGAAGACAAGTTTGCAAGTCCGCTGTAATTTTTATGAGTGTGCAGACTACTGGACTACCGCGAACTTCGAACCCTATGATTCATTGGGCACAAATCTTGTTTCAACAAGACCAATCACTGGAATTTAGTGAATAAAAAGTGACTGGTGATCTTGGGTGATATTATGTTTATCGTGATGTTTCATTTTTGAAGAAATTGCGGAGAGGGTGCGAACAATTACCTTGCTTGCGGTCATCACAGCAAAGAGGAGCAATCATGTCTCACAGCTTCAACATGTGGACAGACGCCACAAGAATAGAGAGGGACTTACTTGTATATTTTGCAGTGTCCATCGGATTCCTCTGGACCAATCTGGTAAATCCACCACGACTGAACGGTGGCTTCGGTCGGCATGTTTTGAAAAAAAATAGTAATAAATCACATGGCCCTGAACTCGAGGGCAGACGACTTGTTTTCCACTGCGCATTCAACTGCACATTTTGACTGTGTAGCGCCGCTTACGGGAGACCACGGTCTTTTTCAACATTGATTGCGTTTTTGGGAAAAGTATTAGTGCAATGTTGCGAATTTAGGTTTTGAATAAAATGCTCTTTGCGGTAAAATTTTGTATCGCAGCCCAAGCGATGCAAGGGGAGATTTGCATCGCTGTGAGGGAGTTTTGTAGCGCAATTTGCGATGCGATACCGGGGGAAATATTCCCTGCAGTCTTTCATCATTCTTAAAACCCCTTTCTTGTGTCAAATAAACAGAACTCGTGAACAAACAATTTCACCATATTCAGCGTTACCAAAAATTACATATTTGGTCCTTTAATACCGTGCCGGAATTTCCTTATTTTGCTATTCAGAAGGATGAAAATCTCACAGAATTTGTTTGCATCATGAGTGCCAGCAATGTTTCCAGTTCCAAAGAAACTCATCCTCAAAGAAACAGATATTTTCCTGCTAACACTATACATGGCAGCAGCCAGGGTTGTGCACACATAGGGCTCTACTGGTGCTTGAGCACCAGCCCTTTTGCCTTCATAGCTAAAAGTGCCCTTTTTGGTTGTAGCTTGTAAGAGCCCCTTTTATGCCCTCCAGCACCCTAATCGTTGTTTAATTCGAGGCACACTAAAATCAGGATATATAACGATGGGCACCAGCATTTGAGGCCATAACTTTACGTCCCTCCTAGTTCAAGCCCTTATTTTTTTTTTCAGTAATTTGCAGGAAAGTTAATTAAACAGCTGGAATTCCTGTTTTGAATCAATAAAAAATAAAGCAGCTTCTAATACATTCTATCTAAGACTGATGTCCTGCTGCCTATCAGCGGTCTGGTTTTGCTGCTGCCTGCGCTTTTAGTCTACTTTTATTATTTTATCTTTATTTTAGCGTTTTATTTATCTTTTGTTTTATTGTTTACTTTTATTATTATTTTAGTGTTTTATTGTTTTGACATTTTATTATTTTAACTTTTATTTATTTTTTTTACTTGTTCTATCATTTTATTTATTTTGTCGGTTATTATTCTTTTATTATTATTTAAGTTTTATTTATTGCATCGCCTAGCTGGTTGCTGTAAAGCCCAGCAGGCTAAAATTAAAAAAAAAAATAATAATAATAATAATAAAAAATATAGCCGCAAGCGGCAATTCCGGGGTTCAAGCCAAGAAAGCCAATTAGTAGTTGAAAGCTTTAACAGCTTAATTAACAAGTGTTGCCACTAAAAGTGGCCATGTCCCCCGCCAGGTGACGGAAATCGACTGGGGTCGGCATATCACAAAATTACACATTGAAGCCAAAGATGAATAAAATCGGTCGAAGCATTCTTGAGATTTCGCGTTCACAACAAACAGGACGTGACGGACGGACGGCCGGACAGATGGCCTGATAGAGCTGAATACTATCCAGTCAAAAAAATAGAGTTCAATTTCTGATGGCATACTGGGTTGTTAGGTTATATACAATCGCGATAGTATGATTCTTAAACCCCCCCTATAATCAGACCCCTAAAAATATATGGCGCCCCCTTTTAAAATCATTCTGGCAAATTAAAAGCCAAAAAAAAAGTGGAGGTTGGACACGGAGTTGTTTCCATTTACAATTAATAGGTAGTTAACAATAATTTTACTGACACTCGGATCAATTTGAAGACAAGTTTGCAAGTCCGCTGTAATTTTTTATGAGTGTGCAGACTACTGGACTACCGCGAACTTGAACCCTATGATTCATTGGGCACAAATCTTGTTTCAACAAGACCAATCACTGGAATTTAGTGAATAAAAAGTGACTGGTGATCTTGGGTGATATTATGTTTATCGTGATGTTTCATTTTTGAAGAAATTGCGGAGAGGGTGCGAACAATTACCTTGCTTGCGGTCATCACAGCAAAGAGGAGCAATCATGTCTCACAGCTTCAACATGTGGACAGACGCCACAAGAATAGAGAGGGACTTACTTGTATATTTTGCAGTGTCCATCGGATTCCTCTGGACCAATCTGGTAAATCCACCACGACTGAACGGTGGCTTCGGTCGGCATGTTTTGAAAAAAAATAATAATAAATCACATGGCCCTGAACTCGAGGGCAGACGACTTGTTTTCCACTGCGCATTCAACTGCACATTTTGACTGTGTAGCGCTGCTTACGGGAGACCACGGTCTTTTTCAACATTGATTGCGTTTTGGGGAAAGTATTAGTGCAATGTTGCGAATTTAGGTTTTGAATAAAATGCTCTTTGCGGTAAAATTTTGTATCGCAGCCCAAGCGATGCAAGGGGAGATTTGCATCGCTGTGAGGGAGTTTTGTAGCGCAATTTGCGATGCGATACCGGGGGAAATATTCCCTGCAGTCTTTCATCATTCTTAAAACCCCTTTCTTGTGTCAAATAAACAGAACTCGTGAACAAACAATTTCACCATATTCAGCGTTACCAAAAATTACATATTTGGTCCTTTAATACCGTGCCGGAATTTCCTTATTTTGCTATTCAGAAGGATGAAAATCTCACAGAATTTGTTTGCATCATGAGTGCCAGCAATGTTTCCAGTTCCAAAGAAACTCATCCTCAAAGAAACAGATATTTTCCTGCTAACACTATACATGGCAGCAGCCAGGGTTGTGCACACATAGGGCTCTACTGGTGCTTGAGCACCAGCCCTTTTGCCTTCATAGCTAAAAGTGCCCTTTTTGGTTGTAGCTTGTAAGAGCCCCTTTTATGCCCTCCAGCACCCTAATCGTTGTTTAATTCGAGGCACACTAAAATCAGGATATATAACGATGGGCACCAGCATTTGAGGCCATAACTTTACGTCCCTCCTAGTTCAAGCCCTTATTTTTTTTTTCAGTAATTTGCAGGAAAGTTAATTAAACAGCTGGAATTCCTGTTTTGAATCAATAAAAAATAAAGCAGCTTCTAATACATTCTATCTAAGACTGATGTCCTGCTGCCTATCAGCGGTCTGGTTTTGCTGCTGCCTGCGCTTTTAGTCTACTTTTATTATTTTATCTTTATTTTAGCGTTTTATTTATCTTTTGTTTTATTGTTTACTTTTATTATTATTTTAGTGTTTTATTGTTTTGACATTTTATTATTTTAACTTTTATTTATTTTTTTTTACTTGTTCTATCATTTTATTTATTTTGTCGGTTATTATTCTTTTATTATTATTTAAGTTTTATTTATTGCATCGCCTAGCTGGTTGCTGTAAAGCCCAGCAGGCTAAAATTAAAAAAAAATAATAATAATAATAATAAAAAATATAGCCGCAAGCGGCAATTCCGGGGTTCAAGCCAAGAAAGCCAATTAGTAGTTGAAAGCTTTAACAGCTTAATTAACAAGTGTTGCCACTAAAAGTGGCCATGTCCCCCGCCAGGTGACGGAAATCGACTGGGGTCGGCATATCACAAAATTACACATTGAAGCCAAAGATGAATAAAATCGGTCGAAGCATTCTTGAGATTTCGCGTTCACAACAAACAGGACGTGACGGACGGACGGCCGGACAGATGGCCTGATAGAGCTGAATACTATGTCCCCCGGCCCTAATACACCTTGTCCCCAAAGATGAATGGAATCGGTCAAACCGTTCTTGAGGTATCGCATTCGCAACAAACAGGACATGACGGACAGCCGGACGGAGCTGAATACAATGTCCCCCGCTCCGCTCGCTATCATGGCGGCGGGGGACAAAAACCACTTTAAGAGTGTGTTGCAGGTATTTATGTGGACCTATTATGCCAGTGTAATGATTGGACCAACAACTCATGATGTATAGTCTGATTTGTGTTATGTTAGGCTATTTTGTGCATTTACGGCGCCCCCTACTGGTCGATTTGATTGAAACTTTCAGGCTTTGTTTCAGGTTTTTATGTGGACATACCTTGTGAGTTTTGTAATGATTGGAAAAACTATTTATGATTAATAGTCTGATTTGTGTTATACCGCGTTGCTTTGTTTTGCATTTATAGCGCCCCCTATGGGACAATTTGAATGAAATTTTCTGGGTATATTTCAAGTACTCATAAGAATATATCCTGTGAGTTTTATGGCTATAGGACAAACAATTGCTGATTTATAGTCTGATTTGTGTTATACCATGCTGCTTTGTTTTGCAGTTATAGCGCCCCCTATCAGTCAATTTGAATGAAATTTTCTGGGTATATTTCAGGTACTCATATGAATATATCCTGTGATTTTTATTGCTATAGGACAAACAATTGCTGATTTATAGTCTGATTTGTGTTATAGCGCCATTTATCGGCCGATTTGCATGAAGCTGTCAAGGTATGTTCCTGGTACTTATATGGACATATTCTGCAAGTGCTGTGATGATAGGCCCAATGGTTGTTGAATTTTGTCCATATATGTACGAAGCCACGCCCTGCTGAAGTTCATTGGTCAATATCTTGGAAACGAAATGAGATTTCATCAAGCTTTATGCAATTCTTGATAAGCTTGGTCCATTGATGATGCACAGGAAATTTAGAAGGAATTGGACCTACGGCCTAGGAGGAGATGTCAAAAATGTGTTTTTCAAAAAATTCAAAATTCCGGAAAATCACATAGGGCGGACCTTAGAGGTTCTTCTGGGAAAGTTGTAGAAATTGGACCAAGGAAGGTCTGTACCAAGTTTCGTGTAAATCGGACTCACAACGTAGGAGTTATGACCTTTAAAGTGAAAACCTATTTTTCTTGAATTATAGCGCCACCATCAGGCCGATTGAGTTAAAAATGCCTTGATCAGCATTTACACACAACTTCCAACCAATGTGCAAAATTTCAGGTCTCTACCATTTACCATCTCACGGGAATTTGCGAAAACATTTCTGAAGAAGAAAAGAAATAATAATAATAATAATAATAATAATAAATATAGCCTCAAGCGGCAATTCCGGGGTTCAAGCCACGAAAGACCATTAGTAGTTGAATGCTTTAACAGCTTAATTAACACGTGTTGCCACTAAATGTGACCATGTCCCCCGCCAGGTGACGGAAATCGACTGGGGTCGGCATATCACAAAATTACACATTGAGGCCAAAGATGAATAAAATCGGTCAAAGCGTTCTCGAGATTTTGCGTTCACAACAAACGGGACATGACGGACAGACGGCCGGACGGATGGACTGATGGAGCTGAATACTATGTCCCCCGGCCCTAATACACCTTGACCGCAAAGATGAATGGAATCGGTCAAACCGTTCTTGAGATATTGCATTCACAAAAACGGGATGGGACGGACAGACGGCCGGACGGATGGAGCTGAATTCTATATTCCCCCCCAATACACCTTGACACCAAAGATGAATGGAATCTGTCAAACCGTTCTTGAGATATCATGTTGACAAGGTATTTGTAAGTGGTCAAATGGTCATAATGACCTTGAGAATAATGGCAAGGTCACCTAAATCGAGTGGGCTGTGAGCACTCCCCTAATACACCTTGACACCAAAGATGAATGGAATCGGTCAAACCGTTCTTGAGATAACGCGTTCACAACAAACGGGACATGACAGACAGACGAACGGGTGGACGGAGCTGAATACTATGTCCCCCGCCCCTAACACACCTTGAAACCAAAGACGAATGGATTCGGTCAAATCGTTCTTGAGATATCACGTTCACAACAAATCGGACATGACGGACGGATGGACGGATGGACGGACAGAGCTGAATACTACGTCCCCCGCCCCTAACATAGCTTGAAACCAAAGATGAAAGGAATCGGTCAAACCGTTCTTGAGATATCATGTTGAGAAGGAATTTATAAGTGGTCAAGTGGTCGTAATGACCTTGAGAATAATGGCAAGGTCACGTAAATCGAGTGGGCTGTGAGCACTCCCCTAATACACCTTGACACCAAAGATGAATGGAATCGGTCAAACTGTTCTTGAGATATTGCGTTCACAACAAACGGGACATGACGGACGGACGGACAGACGGACAGAGCTGAATACTATGTCCCCCGCCCCGAATGCACCTTGACACCAAAGACGAATGGAATCGGTCAAACCGATCTTGAGATATCATGTTGACAAGGAATTTGTAAGTGGTCAAATGATCATAATGACCTTGAGAATAATGCAAAGGTCACAGAAATCTACTGGGATCGGCGTATCACACCAATATATCTTAATACCAAAGATGAATGGAATCGGTCAAACCGTTCTTGAGATATCGCGTTCAGAACAAACGGGACATGACGGACAGCCGGACGGAGCTGAATACAATGTCCCCCGGTCCGCTCGCTATCATGGCGGCGGGGGACAAAAACCACTTTAAGAGTTTGTTGCAGGTATTTATGTGGACCTATTTTGCCAGTGTAATGATTGGACCAACAACTTATGATGTATAGTCTGATTTGTGTTATGTTAAGCTATTTTGTGCATTTTTGGCACCCCCTACTGGTCGATTTGATTGAAACTTTCAGGCTATGTTTCAGGTTCTTATGTGGACATATACTGTGAGTTTAGTAATGATTGGAAAAACTATTGCTGATGTATAGTCTGATTTGTGTTATACCATGCTGCTTTGTTTTGCATTTATGGCGCCCCCTATCAGTCAATTTGAATGAAAATTTCAGAGTATGTTTCAGGTACTTGTATGAATATAGCCTGTGAGTTTTATGGCTGCAGGACAAATAATTGCTGATTTTTAGTCTGATTTATGTTATACCACGTTGCTTTGTTTTGCATTTATAGCGCCCCCTAGCAGTCAATTTGAATGAAATTTTCTGGGTATGTTTCAGGTACTTATATGAATATATTCTGTGAGTTTTATGGCTATAGGACAAACAATTGCTGATTTATAGTCTGATTTGTGTTATATCGCCCCCTATGGGCCGATTTTCATTAAACTGTCAAGGTATGTTCCTGGTACTTATATGGACATATTCTGCAAGTTCTGTGATGATTGGCCCAATGGTTGTTGAATTTTGTCCATTTATGTGCTAAGCCACGCCCCTGCTGAAGTTCATTGGTCAATATCTTGGAAACGAAATGAGAATTCAACAAGCTTTATACAATCTTTTATAAGCTTGGTCCAGTGATGATCCACAGCAAATTTCGAAGGAATCGGACCTACGGCCTAGGAGGAGTTGTCAAATATGTGTTTTTCAAAGAATTCAAAATTCCGGAAAATCAAACATGGCGGACCTTAGAGGTCCTAAGGAAAGTTGTAGAGATTGGATCAAGGAATGTCTGTACCAAGTTCTCTGTAAATTGGACTTACAGCATAGGAGTTATGACCTTTAAAGTGAAAACCTGTTTTTCTTGAATTATAGCGCCACTATCAGGCCGATTGAGTAAAAAATGCCTTGGTCAGTATTTACACACAACTTCCAACCATTGTGCAAAATTTCAGGTCTCTATCATTGACCATCTCACGGGAATTTGCGAAAACATTTCTGAAGAAGAAAAGAAATAATAATAATAATAATAATAATAATAAATATAGCCGCAAGCGGCAATTCCGGGGTTCAAGCCAAGACAGACCATTAGTAGTTGAAATCTTTGACAGCTTAATTAACAAGTGTTGTCACTAAACGTGGCCATATCCCCCGCCAGGTGACAGAAATCGACTGGGGTCGGTGTATCACACAAATACACATTGAAGCCAAAGAAGAATAAAATCGGTCGAAGGGTTCTTGAGATTTCGTGTTCACAACAAACGGGACGTGACGGACAGACGGCCAGACGGATGGACTGATGGAGCTGAATACAATGTCCCCCGGCCCTAATACACCTTGACCCCAAAGATGAATGGAATCAGTCAAACCGTTCTTGAGATATTGCGTTCACAACAAACGGGATGGGACGGATGGACGGCCGGATGGAGGGAGCTGAATTCTATATCCCCCGCCCCTAATACAACTTGACACCAAAGATGAATGGAATCGGTCAAACCGTTCTTGAGATATCATGTTGACAAGGTATTTGTAAGTGGTCAAATGGTCGTAATGACCTTGAGAATAATGGCAAGGTCACGTAAATCGAGTGGGCTGTGAGCACTCCCCTAATACACCTTGACACCAAAGATGAATGGAATCGGTCAAACCGTTCTTGAGATATCGCTTTCACAACAAACGGGACATGACGGACAGACGGACGGGCGGACGGAGCTGAATACTATGTCCCCCGCCCCAATACACCTTGACACCAACGACGAATGGAATCGGTCAAACCATTCTTGAGATATCACGTTCACAACAAACGGGACATCACGGACGGATGGACGGACGGATGGAGCTGAATATTATGTCCCCCCCCCAACACACCTTGACACCAAAGATGAATGGAATCGGTCAAACTGTTCTTGAGATATCATGTTGACAAGGAATTTGTAAGTGGTCAAATGGTCGTAATGACATTGAGAATAATGGCAAGGTCACGTAAATCGAGTGGGCTGTTAGCATTCCCCTAATACACCTTGACACCAAAGATGAATGGAATCGGTCAAACCGTTCTTGAGATATCTCATTCACAACAAATGGGACATGACGGACAGACAGACGGACGGATGGAGCTGAATTCTATGTCCCCCGCCGCTAATACACCTTGACACCATAGATGAATGGAATTGGTCAAACTGTTCTTGAGATATCATGTTGACAAGGAATTTGTAAGTGGTCAAATGATCGTAATGACCTTGAGAATAATGCCAAGGTCACGGAAATCTACTGGGGTCGGCATATCACACAAATATACCTTAACACCAAAGATGAATGGAATCGGTCAAACCGTTCTTGAGATATCGCATTCAGAACAAACGGGACATGACGGACGGCCGGACAGAGCTGAATACAATGTCCCCTGTTCCGCTCGCTATCGTGGCGGCAGGGGACAAAAACCACTTTCAGAGTGTGTTGCAGGTTTTTATGTGGACCTATTTTGCCAGTGTAATGATTGAACTAACAACTAATGATGCATAGTCTGATTTGTGTTATGTTAGGCTATTTTGTGCATTTATGGCACCCCCTACTGGTCAATTTGATTGAAACTTTCAGGCTATATTTCAGGTTCTTATGTGGACATATCCTATGAGTTTTGTAATGATTGGAAAAACTATTTATGATTTATAGTCTGATTTGTGTTATACCACGTTGCTTTGTTTCGCATTTATAGCGCCCCCAATTGGACAATTTGAATGAAATTTTCAGAGTATGTTTCAAGTACTTTTATGAATATATCCTGTGAGTTTTATGGCTATAGGACAAACAACTGCTGATTTATAATCTGATTTGTGTTATACCATGCTGCTTTGTTTTGCATTTATAGCGCCCCCTATCAATCAATTTGAATGAAATTTTCAGAATATGTTTCAAGTACTTATATGAATATATCCTGTGAGTTTTATGGCTATAGGACAAACAATTGCTGATTTATAGTCGGATTTGTGTTATACCATGCTGCTTTGTTTTGCAGTTATAGCGCCCCCTATCAGTCAATTTGAATGAAATTTGCTGGGTATGTTTCAGGTACTTATATGAATATATCCTGTGAGTTTTATGGCTATAGGACAAACAATTGCTGATTTATAGTCTGATTTGTGTTATAGCGCCCCCTATGGGCCATGAAACTGTCAAGGTATGTTCCTGGTACTTATTTGGACATATTCTGCAAGTTCTGTGATGATTGGCCCAATGGTTGTTGAATTTTGTCCATTTTTGTGCTAAGCCACGCCCCTGCTGAAGTTCATTGGTCAATATCTTGGAAACGAAATGAGATTTCAACAAGCTTTATGCAATCTTTGATAAGCTTCGTCCACTGATGATCCACAGCAAATTTCGAAGGAATCGGACCTACGGCCTAGGAGGAGATGTCAAAAATGTGTTTTTCAAAGAATTCAAAATTTCGGAAAATCAAGTATGGCTGATCTTAGAGGTCCTGATGGGAAAGTTGTAAAGAATGGACCAAAGAATGTCTGTACCAAATTTCGTGTGAATTGGACTTACACCCTAGGAGTTATGACCTTTAAAGTGAAAACCTGTTTTTCTTGAATTATAGCGCCACCATCAGGCCTACTGAGTTAAAAATGCCTTGGTCAGCATTTACACACAACTTCCAACCAATCTGCAAAATTTCAGGTCTCTACCATTTACCATCTCACGGGAATTTGCGAAAACATTTCTGAAGAAGAAGAAAAATAATAATAATAATAATAATAATAATAATAATAAAAATAAACCAGCACAAAAACAATAGGGTTTCAGCCCTACAGGCTTGAACCCCTAAAAATAAACCAGCACAAAAACAATAGGGTTTCAGCCCTACGGGCTTGAACCCCTAACTAGGACTGCCGCGGCAGTACTTAGGTCTTCAAGACTCCCGCTTTGACTCAGACCCCGCTTTGACCCAGACCCAACATTTCATGGCGTAACATTCTTCGATTACACATAAACTAACAATGTTTCACTATACAAGGGACCTTACACTGTCAAAACAGTCAAATTTCACATTTTTATCAAGTTTTGGTGTACGGTGGTATTGTTCAAGGGCAGATAACTCAAAAACTGTAAGAGATATAGTTCTGAAAAAAATACATGAAATGTAAAATTGAATTCCCTACAGATCTTATGTTGAACACAAAGTTGCATGAAGTATAGTTGTGACGCTAAAAATTCGAGAATCGCAAAATTCACAAAATTTTCAATTTTTGAGAATTTAATTTTTTAATTAATTAACTATAAACTTTTATATGATAATGTTCTTAAGCACATTGTGAAACATGATATCCTGAATAGATAGAAACAATCAGGTTCAAAATCGGATGAAAAGTTATCGAGTTATGCCCCTTTGAACATGTAGCCAAAAATTTGCGTTTTTTCCGTGCCTTTAGTTCAAGGGCAGATAACTCAAAAACAATTATGAATTTCAAAATTGGCTCGGTCGCTTTTGTAGACAATTCAATGTAGGTTCGAATGAAATATAAAACACTTCTGTATCTATTGCCGTTTTTGAGAAGATAATTTTTGAAGACGACTAGGGTCAAAACCGAAAATTTCACTCGGATTTTTGAATTTTATTTTTTAGCGGAAAAATGACCATACCGGCCGTCGTTGATCATATGATAAAAGTTGTAGAGCATGATGAGGGCTATCTGAGGAAATTTTTAAAACATTTTTATCTCTTATAGTTTTTGAGATATTGAGGTTAGAAGAAAAAACTTTGAAGAGTTATCTCCCCTTTTTGGAGCCAAAAATCAAAAATCAGCCGACGTCATGCACATCTACATCATACAGGCTATCATTCCTGAAAGTTTCATAAAAATCGGTCCAGCCGTTACTTCAGAACCGCGCACACAAAAAAAGTGCAAAGAAAAAAAAAAATAATAATAATCCAAAAAAATCGCAAAGTAAAAACAATAGGTCTTCACAGACTTCGTCTTGAAGACCTAATAATAATAATAAACCAGCACAAAAACAATAGGGTTTCAGCCCTACGGGCTTGAACCCCTAATAATAATAATAATAATAAACCAGCACAAAAACAATAGGGTTTCAGCCCTACGGGCTTGAACCCCTAATAATAATAATAATAATAAACCAGCAGAAAAACAATAGGGTTTCAGCCCTACGGGCTTGAACCCCTAATAATAATAATAATAATCAACCAGCAGAAAAATAATAGGGTTTCAGCCCTACGGGCTTGAACCCCGAACCAGCACAAAAACAATAGGGTTTCAGCCCTACGGGCTTGAACCCCTAATAATAATAAACCAGCAGAAAAACAATAGGGTTTCAGCCCTACGGGCTTAAACCCCTAATAATAATAATAAACCAGCACAAAAACAATAGGGTTTCAGCCCTACAGGCTTGAACCCCTAATAATAATAAACCAGCTCAAAAACAATAGGGTTTCAGCTCTCCGGGCTTGAACCCCTAAAAATATGGCTCCACTCACCTCCCCGCCGGGTTGTGTAAGCTGCGTTCGCCTCTCGCAAAAAATTGCGGAGCTGGAGGGAAGAATTTCAATCCTTTTCCAGATTAAGGAAGATGAGCAGCTCATCGATTCCCTGTCTGCTCCAGCTCTCGCTGCTGCAAGTGTCACCACCACGGCTGAACGCGACTCCCTGGCTTTCCCCACTGAAGCCGCACCGACCCGAGCGGAGGATCCCTGGATCCAACTGGGAGCGAGACCCAGGGCCATAGTCAGCTCCACACCCAACCCGGCTGAGCCCTGAGTCGGATCGCACGGCGGGAGGCGTTCGTGTCGTGTGCCGCCTGTCTGGGACCTGCAGCTGGAGAACAGATTTTCCGTGCTGGTTGAGGCCGAAGCGACACCCACCTCCTCCCCTGGAAGTTCAGCTGCTGCGAGGTCGCCGGCGGTGTTCAGAGAGGCAATTAGCCCCCGCAAGTCCGGCCTTGTTGACGCGGTGCTGAGGAGGCCTTCGCCCTGCCCTGAAGTAGAGGTCCTGAGAAGGCGTTCGCTCAGCCCTGATGCCGCTGCCTTGCCGCAGCGTCCGCCAGCACGATCACTCAACCCGGGCTTGCCACCGCCTCGTCCTCTCTTCTCCCCGACTACTTTACTGGTGGGAGACTCCATAATCCGGAACGTTCGCTTCTTTAATGTAGCGACCCGCTGCTTCCCAGGAGCAACAGTTAAGGATATCCTGGGTAAGTTACCTGGGCTACTCTCCTCACTCCCGTCCACTGTCAAGCGGTTAATAGTTCATGTTGGGACCAATGATACTAACCGGAGGGAGTCGGAGCGTACAAAAAATGATTTTAACCTCCTTCTTAACTTTTTAAAAAACTGTGGAAAATCAGTTTTTATTTCCGGTCCTATCCCTACATTCCAGCGCGGCAGTGGTCGTTTCAGCAGACTGCTTAGCATGCACACTTGGCTTCAGTATGCTACCAGGACTCATGGCTTTGGTTTTATCGACAATTTTAACCTGTTTTGGAACCGTGCACCCTTTTTTAAAACGGACGGGTTACATCCCAGCAAATGGGGCAGCCAAATGCTATCGGCCAACATTCACCATACTGTGTTGTGCTTCCCACGGGACTGACTGTTTACTTCCTGCACACACTGGCCGGAACTTCCTTCCTCTTCTTCCGTTGTGGTTCAATGTCAGCCTGCGGTTTCCCACAAGAGCTCCCCCCAACCTCCAACCGCTGTCTCATTTTCTAATGGACTTAGTCCCTCTGTTGACTTTTTAAACATCCTGGTCAGATGTAGTGAGGGTGTAAAATTTTCTGGGGCGACGAGCACTTTTGCGCACCCAATCGCAAAAATTATTTCCACGCGCCTGCCAAGGCAGAAATTTAGACCAAGTGGTGTCTCGGCACCAAACCTTACACAAATCAATATTCAGACCCCTCTCTAATATCTTGCCCACTTATGCTCACACTGAATTATTGGTTGTTGGTGATCTCAATATAGATTGGTTATCACCGTCCTCAAACCATTTTAAAGAGGTCTGCGACGGCCTGACTCTCACACAACTTATTTCGGAGCCTACACAACCTAATTTTAAAGATGCATCCCGATCAACTTTGATTGATCTGATTTTAACTAATTGACTGCACAAGTATGCCCTGAGTGCCGTCTTTCCTTTGGATTTTAGTGATCATTGCCCTGTAGCATGTATTAGAGACATGAAAGTTACAAAGGCTTCTCCGTGTTTTATAACTAAAAGAAATTTTAAACATTTCTGTGAACAGGCCTTCCTGCACGATATTTTTTGGAGTGATTTAAGCTCTGCGGGTTTTATTCCAGACCCTGACCTAGCATTGGCTCACTTTACTACCGTGTTTAATTGTGCTGTGGATAAGCATGCTCCGGTGAAGAGACTTAGGGTTAAGAATAGAAGAAACCCTTGGTTTTCGAATGCCTTATCCACGGAACTACGTGTTAGGGATGAAGCATGGGGTAAAGCTAGGGAAACCCAGGCACTCTCTGACTGGCAGGTTTTTAGAAAATTAAGAAATAATTGTTGTTCATTGATTAAAAAGGCAAAATCTGATTATTTTATTTCGTCACTGGCCAAAAGTCAGGGTAATCCTGCAAAATTTTTGAAAACTGGGAAGTCCCTGAATTGTTATCCGTCTTCATCTATACCACACTCTATCCACACTGATTCTGGTCCTATAACTGATAAACACAAAATCTGTGATCTTTTTAACCAACATTTTATAGCGGCCGGAAACCTTTTTGAAAATTTAATTAATAATTTAATTAATTAATATTTCTGACCTCAGCTCTAGTTCATTCACATATTCTCCAAAACCTAGAGTATTGTTTTCATTTAGGGAATTTCAAGTGAATGAGGTCCTACAAGAATTGAAACGAATTGATGTAAATAATTCCACTGGAGAGGATCATCTAGTTCCGAGTCTTTTGCGTTTAGCAGCCCCAATGATTGATCATTCAGTAACCAATATTTTTAACTTGTCAGTATCGACAGGGACTATTCCCAGTGTATGGAAAGCTGCTCATGTTATTCCATTATTTAAGGGTGGTGATCCCTGTTCAGTGAACAGCTACCAACCTTTCTCAAAATTGCCTTGCCTGGCTAAGATTTTAGAATCTCTCGCTCAGCAACAACTGTGCAGCTTTTTAAGTTTCAACAACATTTTAACTTCACAACAATCTGGCTTCAGGCCTGGTCATAGCACCATCACAGCAGCTTCAGTGGTTTTAAATGATTTGATATCAGCTGTGGATAATGAAAAAAAAATGCGCTGCCCTATTTATTGATTTAGCAAAAGCTTTCGATACAGTAGACCATTTTATTTTATTAAAAAAGTTGTCCTCCATTGGTCTTGATTGTGATGCCTGCTTGTGGTTCCAGGACTATCTCTCCAATAGAACAGAAGCTATTATGCTTGGGGATGCGAAGCCTCAATTTTTAAAAGTGACGAAAGGCGTACCCCAAGGATCCATTCTTGGACCGATTTTATTCACAATTTACATTAATAATATTGCTCGTAATATTGCAAATTGCAAGGTTCATTTTTATGCAGATGACACTGTGTTGTACTCCTCTGCACCAACGTGTGCCCAGGCCCTTATCTACCCGCAATCGGCTTTTAATCTTATTCAACATGCTCTGGCAGATCTGAAACTTGTTTTAAATACGGATAAAACTAAGTTCATGTTTTTTTCTGCTCGGAATGCAGTTATGCCAAATGATTCAATTTTCTCGGTGTCTGGTGCTAAAATTGAGCAAGTTCAGTCTTACAAGTATTTGGGTATCTGGCTGGATCATGATTTTTCCTTTAAGACTCATGTGTCTAACTTGTCCAAGAAAATCAGAACAAAAATTGGGTTTCTTTACAGAAACAGGTCTTGTTTTTCTTTAGACAGTCGGAAGAGGATTGTCCAGGCAACAATCTTACCTTTATTTGATTATGGGGATATCATTTACATGCATGCCTCTGATAGTACTTTAAGACCTCTGGACGCTATTTATCACAGCGCTCTGCGTCTTATCACTGGTGATTGTTTCCGCACTCATCACTGTGTGTTATATAGTTCTGTTGGGTGGTTTTTCCTTTATTTTAGAAGGAAGCTCCATTGTATTTTATTTATTTATAAAGCATTGCTTGGCAAGCTTCCTTCATATCTAACTAGGCTTTTGTCCTTCAAAATCCGAAGCCAGCATGTTAGATCGCAAGGGTGGATTTTGTTAGAGTCACCCAGGACTAGGACAAATTTGGGCTGTTCTGCTTTAAGCTCATTTGCACCTTATGTCTGGAATAGATGCCAAGACTCTCTGAAGCTTGACTGTCTCATTCCCTTTGATTCCTTCAAAAATCGACTGTGGGAGATGATACTTGAGGAGGCCAGATGTACTTGCCTTTAGTTTTAACCTTGAACTTGTTCTCTGTCCTTTGCACTTGAATGTTTTATTTATTTATTTTTATTATTATTATTATTATTATTTTTATTTATTTTAACTGTATTTTAAAGTTTGTTTTCCTTTATTCTGCAGTTGTTGTATGTAATTGTGTGAATATTACTATGCTCTGTCTGTCACCTACTCTGTATTTGTTTTATTGTATTCAGGGCTCCCCTGAAAAAGAGACCTCGGTCTCAGTGGGACTTCCCTGTAATAAAGGAAAATAAAGGAAATAAATGTGTGACTTTTGTATGATCACAGATGGTCTTCCCGGGCTTGGCAGAATGTTATGATATGTGAATTAGTTGGCATATAGTTTTGTATATTAGCCATGCAATATCAGCATGTTCTTACAGTGGGGTGCAAAAATTTGGGCACCCCTGGTTTAAATGTCTGTTATAATTAATCTCCAAGTGATTGAAAGCAAACCTGAACACTAAATGCTACAAAGTTAAGCATGACACATTTCATCACATTTTAAAGCAAGAATAATTTTTATTTTAAACTTTACAGTTTCAAAATAATAAAACAAGAAAACAGGCCTTGTGCAAAAGTTTGGGAACCCTGTCAGCTAGTACTTTGTAACTCCTCCTCGGGCAGCTATAACAGCTTGCAAACGCTTCCTGTAGCCAGCTAAGAGTCTTTCAATTCTTTTCTTTGGATTTTTCCCCATTCTCCCTGACAGAACACCTCTAGCTCCAAAATATTCTTTGGCCTTCTTGCATACACGGCATTTTGAGGTCTTTTCACAGATTTTCAATAATGTTCAAGTCTGGGGACTGTGATGGCCATTACAAAACCTTCATCCATCTTTCCTGGAGGTACTTCATGGTGGATTTTGAGGTATGCTTCGGGTCATTGTCTTGCTGGAGTACCCAACATCTCTTCAACTTCAATTTCTGGACGGAGCTTTGAACATTTGCCTCTAGAATGTCTTGATATTTGGTGGAATCCATTCTTCCCTCCACTCGTACAATATTGCCTGCACCCCCAGCTGCTACACGACCCCAAAGCATAATGGATCCACCTCCATGTTTAACAGTTGACAACATGTTCTTCTCTACAAATGCTTCACCCATTTTTCTCCAAACATACCTTAGTTGAAAAATTTCAATTTTGGTTTTGTCAGTCCAACGCACATTGTTCCAATAGGCTTGAGGTTTCTCAAGGTTTTCTTTTGCATACTTCAGACGCTTAATTTTGTGTTGAGGTCGTAGGAAAGGCTTCTTTCTTGCAACTCTGCCATGTAAGTCTTTGTTGTTTAAGGTACGCTGTATTATTGTCCTGTGAGCAACTAGACCTGTGTTCGCTACTCTTTTTTTGCAGCTCTTTTGCAGTGATATGTGGGTTCTTCTGAGCATTTCTCACCAGATCTCGGGCCATTCTATCTGAAATTGTTCTTGGTCTTCCAGATCTTGCCTTGACTTCAATTGTTCCATTTATTTTCCATTTTCTTTTTTTTTTAATTCTTTTTTATTATTGGTCAAATGTGAAAGCAAGCGGTATACACAATAACAAGTTTACAAAACACCATATTTCATATTTAACATCCCACCCACCCCATATATAACAACATTATGAGATACAAAAATAGAAAAAAAAATATGGAGAAAAAAGAAAAGAAAAAAAGAAAGAAGGGGGAGGGGAACACCTCTGAATAGCTAATAAATATTTGGTTGGGAAATTAAAGAGACGTTCATTAGAGGCCTGATGTACGCAACAGGCTTTGTGTGGGAGCTTTAACAATCATGCAGGAGGAAGGACTGATAAATTATTCAAATAAGAGAAAAAGGGTTGCCACTTTCTTAAAAAGCGCTCACAAGACCCTCGAAGTGTGAACTTAATCTTTTCCAAATGTAAAAAGGATACCATATCCTTCATCCAAGCAGAGAGTGCAGGGGGAATTGGTGATTTCCAATCTAAAAGTATTCTTCGTCTGGCTATAAGTGTTGCAAAAGCAATCGTGTCCAGCTGTTTGAAGTTAGGAGGAAGAGGCTCAGTTGGCACCCCAAAAATAGCAAATAACGGACAAGGGTTTAAACTGTAATTGAATACATTTGACAGTACACCAAAAATCGAGGACCAATATGCTCTGAGCTTTGAACAAGACCAGAACATATGTGAGAGGTCAGCTTGTGGGCTACCACAACGGTCACACTTGGGGTCCAGAGTCAGGATAAATTTCATGAAGTTTGGATTTACTAAGGTAGGCTCTATGCACCACCTTAAGCTGAATCAGGCTAAGCCGAGCGCAGGATGATGAGGAATTTACCCTTTCTAATCCCGCTTCCCACCTATCCTCCGCCAGCTCCATTCCCAGCTCTTCCTCCCATCTAAACTTTGACTTATTGACTTTGTCACTGTCTAAGGACATGGTGGCGTGGTAAATTTTCGATATTAGCCCCTTCTGGGTCGGAGATAATTTAAAAAGGCTCTCCCGTAATGATTCCTGAGGGGACCTAGGAAAGGAATCAAACTTTGTTTGCACAAAATGGCAAACCTGGAGGAAACGAAAAAAATTTGAACATGGTAGCTCAAAATTACGGCATAAGAAGTCAAAGCTACAAAAAGTATCGCCATCATAGAGGTCCTTGAAGCAACGGATACCCAGTCTACCCCAAAGACTAAATGTTGAGTCCAAAATAGAAGGAACAAATAAGTGGTTGTTAGCAACAGGGCCCAGTATTGATGCAGAAGAAAAATAAAAATGATGGCGGAATTGTAGCCATATCTTTAAGGAGGACAGCACCAAGGGATTTGAGGAGTACTGCGAAGGAGATAGAGGGAGAGAAGAGCAAACCAAGGCAGGTAAAGAGGACGAATGACAAGATTGTGCCTCTAGCATACACCAGTTAGATTTGGGGGAGTTTAGCCAATAAATAAGTTTTTGTAGGTTGGACGCCCAGTAATAGTGCATAAAATTAGGAAGTGCAAGACCACCACAGTTCCTTGATCTCTGTAATATGGATTTGCTAACTCTCGGAACTTTCCCTCCCCAAATAAATGTAGTAATTGCCTGATCAAGTGTACGAAAAAAAGACTTGGGTAAGAATAAAGGAAGGCACTGAAAAACATATAAAAACTTGGGTAAGATATTCATCTTAACACACTGCACTCTTCCAGAAAGTGAAAGTGGTAAAGTACTCCAACGCTGGAAGTCTGATTTCATATTGGCTACTAATGGGGCAAAGTTAGTCTCAAAAAGGGAAGGTAGTGTGTGGGTGATCTTGATGCCAAGGTATTTAAAACCTGAATCAGACAAACGAAAAGGAATGGAAAATTGTTTGATTTTTTGAGCCAGAGAATTAATTGGGAAAAATTCGCTTTTTTGAAAATTTAATTTGTAACCTGAAAAAGATCCAAAAAGTCTTAGAATAGATTCAATTGAGGGTATAGCAGACAGTGGATCTGATATATAAAGCAGAAGATCATCTGCATAAAGAGATACCTTGTGCACAGTACCATAACGTGTGATGCCTTGAAAATTGGGGGAGGCTTTGAGTGCTAATGACAATGGCTCAATTGCTATTGCAAAGAGGAGTGGGGATAGCGGACATCCTTGGCGTTTCCCCCTGGATAGTCGGAAATATGAGGAGCGTACAGAGTTGGTAATGACAGAAGCCGAGGGGGAGGAGTAAAGCAGCCTAATCCATGAAATAAGAGTGTCTCCAAATCCAAATTTCTGTAATACTGCAAACAAATATTCCCACTCAACACGGTCAAAAGCCTTCTCTGCGTCCAGGGAAATGACAACCTCAGGAGGCAAACAAGGGGTTGAAGTATGGATGATCTATAAGAGTCTTTGGACATTGGAAAATGAATGCCGACCTTCAATGAAGCCTGTCTGATCTTCCGAAATAATCCGAGGGAGAATGACCTCAAGGCGTTAAGCTAACACTTTTGCAATAATTTTGCTTTCTGTATTGAGCAATGAGATTGGACGATAAGATCCACATTCTAGGGGATCTTTGTCCTGTTTAAGTAAGAGTGATATGGTAGCTTGGGTGAGAGTTTGAGGCAGAGATCCAATCTCCAAAGACTCGTTGAACATATCCAACAGAAATGGTGCAAGTTTGTCACAAAATTTTTTATAAAACTCCGCCCCATACCCATCTGGGCCAGGTGCCCTGCCACTCTGCATAGATTTAATAGCCTCTTTAATCTCCCCCAATTGTAAAGGCTTATCCAGTTCACTTGCCAAACATGGGTCAATAGTGGGGAACTCTAAATCATTCAGAAATTTGTCCATACTACTTCTGTCAGGAGGAGGTTCCGATTCGTAAAGGGAGATGTAAAAATTTTCAAAAATCTTATTTATGTCTTGGGGATCAAAAACAAGATTGTTTGACCCATTCCGAATCTGAGGTATCATCCGAGAAGCTGCTTGGCATTTGAGCTGATGTACCAATAGTCGACTATTCTTGTCTCCATATTCATACGACAGACCACGAGAATGCAGAACCAAACGCTCTGCTGTTTTGGTGGATAATAAATAAACTCAGTCTGTAGGTCCAGTCTCTTTTTATACAACTGTGGAGAAGCGTCTATGGCATATTGTCTATCTAGCTCGATAATAGAATCAGTAAGAACCTGCATCCGCTTTTTCTGATCTCTGTTCTTATAAGACATGTAGGAAATAATTTCACCGCGTAGAACAGCTTTTAATGTCTCCCAAAATAAAGAATGAGATATTTCATCAGATTTATTGGTAGATATGAAGTTATCAATAGACTTAGAAATTTTAGCACAAAAATCATTGTCAGAGAGTAGCAGGGCATCAAACTTCCAGAGGGGGAATTCCTTTTTGTTAAGGCTGAAGGAAATGTCCAATTGTAAAGGAGCATGATCTGAGATAACAATGGCTAAATAATCAACTGATCGAACGGAACTCACAAGACTTCCATCAATGAAAAAATAGTCGATCCGGGAGAAGGAATAATGAACATGTGAAAAAAACGAGAATGACTTTGAAAATGGATTTAAAAATCTCCAGGGGTCCACACATCCGGTCTCCCTCATAAAAGTCGCCAAAAAGCTAGACATTTTTGAGGGAGTTGAGGATTTCATGCTAGAGCGGTCCAGAACGGGATCCAAAACGCAATTTAGATCTCCCCCAAAAATGAGACGGTGTGCATCTAAGTTTGGCAGGGAGGAAAAAAGATTATTAATAAAATTGACATCGTCCCAATTGGGAGCATAGACATTAACTAAAACAACTGGTGTTAAATACAGAGTACCGGTCACGATTATATATCTGCCATTTTGGTCAGCAGTAATATTAGCGGGTGTGAACTGAATCCTTTTATTCACCAAAATTGCTACCCCCCTGGCTTTTGCATTGAATTTGGAGTGAAACACCTGACTGATCCAAGGTTTGCATAGCCTAGCATGATCTGCGGTTTTTAAATGGGTTTCCTGCAAAAACATAATGTCAGCCCTCAAATTTTTGAGATGAGTAAAAACCTTAGAGCGTTTGACTGGACCATTCATAGATTTAACGTTCCAAGAAATGCAAAGCCAACCTCCTGCATGCATAGACCAGAATAAAGTTATGTGAATTCCCATAAGTAAACGTTTGAAATATCCAGAGGGGGAAAAAGGACAAAAAGAAAAAAAAAGGAAAAAGAAAGCAAATTAACAACTAAACCCAAAAAACAAGATAGCAAAAACAAACAATCCCATCCTAGGTTCTCTTTCCCAAACAAAGAGAGCCGCAGGTGTACACAGAAAAACCACCACCGGTGCATTACCTAAAACTACCTAAACTAGAACTGATAAGCTATACTGTCCACTCAGAGCGTGGCTCCCTTAACATAGTAGATGTAACAAAACAAAATACAATAAACATGTTTCCACGAGCTATATATGGCACGGCAGAGACATATTCTTTGATCACAGCAGCTAATTCATGGACAAATCAGAGTTCATAAAACTCACGAAGTGACAGAATTTAAACATAACACCAACTCAAATGCTAATTAGCCAAACAGTAGGTCTGTAAACCAAACGCCACCAAGTAAGCCAAATGGACTCGATTTTGTTCAGTCGTGCATGGACATTATTACCAAAAGATTAATTACTTTGTAAACTAATATAAGCCAGATTAAACAGATCAAGAGACATCTATATACAACAATGCTACGTAAACAGTGCCGCAGTTGCGACCGAGTAAACCATAACAGTATAACTATCCCCGTTTACCTTAAAAGTCCCACGTAGATAACGCAATATGCACATCAGTCTTGCCAATGGGATTTGTAAAAAGTCTGAGCGGTAGCAGGGGAGTCAAAATAGAAGGTTTGCCCCTCATGATCTACTCGGAGGCGAGCAGGGTAAAGGAGACCAAAACGGATGTTCCTTCTATATAACTTGGATTTGACGTCGTTAAAGGCTGCTCGTCTCCGGGCCAGGGATGCGCTAAAGTCGTGGAGAAATGTGATCTTATGCCCACGAAAATGCAGATCCTCCCGTCTCTTCGCAAAAATGCGCTCCTTGTCCTGATAATTGTGAAAAAGCACAATGAAGACTCGGGGCCTGGTATTATTTCCTCCAGAGACGTTTGCTCTCCCCAGTCTGTGTGCGCGGTCCAGCTTCAAAGGTGAGAGAAAAAACTCAGCTCCGAACATTTCCGTGAAGAACTCCGTCATAAACCTGACCGGATCCGAGCCTTCCAGCTTCTCCAGGACACCGACCACCCTCAGGTTAGATCTGCGTGAACGATTTTCCAAGTCATCCACCTTGTCGATTAGCGCCTCATTTTCCGATTTTAGCGTAATATACGCTTTCTCCAGTTCTACAACTCTGTCACTGAAGTTGGACAAACCGGTCTCCATATCAGTAATTCGCCGGGCATGCAGGTCCATGATGGATTGTATAGAGCCCAGGCTTGCGTTCACTGGAGCAAGAGCTTTATCAAGCAGAGAGGTGACGGTTGCAGTGAGGTCAGAAAGTAGAACAGAGCGGAGATTTTCCAAATTAGCCGGTAAATTAATACAGCTACCAGCAGTGTGTGTCAATGAGCGCGTCTCCGTGGCTAGGCGATTAGCTAAAAGACTAGCTTGATGGCTAGTCTCGTCACTAGCCGGACCGCAAACCTGGGCAGAGGACAGCGTTTTCTCGTTTCTCTTCCTTCTCTCAGCCATTGCAAAGTGTAATGATGTGCCGTAATCTTTACTCAAGGGAAGGTAACCGAAAAAGAAAGCTATAACTCGGGGAAAAACATGAAAATGTTTGGGAGCCACGTTTCCCCTGTCTACTCCGCCTCCATGCTTAACCGGAAGTCCGTCATATTTTCCATTTTCTTACGATGTTTCTGACAGTAGAAATGGATAGTTTGAAACGTTGTGAAGGTTTTTTGTAGCCCTCTCCTTGTTGGTGGAAGTGAATTATCTTGATTTTGACATCCTTGGACAACTGTTTAGAGGAACACAAGGTTTTTAACACCAGACACAACAGCCACCACAATCGGATACTTTAGAAGGCATGGGATTACTTCAGAATATATAGTTCAACCCTGGAATTATATTCACCTGACTCATTGAAGCCCCAACGAGTAAATCACCTGGGTCTGGGCCTTAGTAATCATCTTCTTAAAAGGTAACAAAGAATAATCCAAAAGGGTTCCTTTAAAAAAAAATGTAAAAACTCTGAAAAATTCAAATAAAAAGAAACGTTGCTTTTAAATTTGCAGAAAGGTGTCATATTAAACTTTGTAGCATTTAGGGTTCAGGTTTGCTTTCAATCACTTGGAGATTAACTGTAACAGACATTTAAACCAGCAGTGCCCAAATTTTTGCACCCCACTGTATATGTTATTGCTGAATCATTTATGCCTTGTAGAGGCAGTAAGAGAAAAATCTGGAGGCAGGAGAGGCAGTCATGAAGGCAAGATGTGTCTTTTTGTGAATGGTACTGAGATTCTGGAGGTGAAGTAAGGGCTGGTTAACATGGGTGGAGGGTTACTGACATTGTCATGTGGGTGTGTTCAACAAATTCTTCAATTCAAGTAGAAAAATACATGAGGCCGTGCGCAGGCAAGGTGCCCTTTTTATGAATGTGGGCACCAGCCCTTCTAGAATCCTGTGCATGAGCCTGGCAGCAGCAGCAAAATGTATGATTTGTATACAGCTGAAAATGATAGCAGTTCATTCTCATAATATACTATAACCTTGTTAAGCTAATATAACGATGATTAATGCTGGTATCTTGATAATTTTCTGAATACCATAGCTTGTATAATAAGTATACTATCATAATTTAAAGGTGACATAGAATCAAAAACTGTTTTTACCTTGTCTATGTTGAAATACGGTAGTCTACCCGCATTCAAGAACATACGAGAAGTGCCAGACAAACTGAACGTCTCCGAAATTCCTCTTTTAAAAATGACCACCAGAAAACTGGCCAATCTGAAAAACGCATTCATATGATGATCACATGTATCTCACTGCCCCCCCACACTCTCATTCTGTTTCCTCCCCTTCAAAATAATTTGCATACACCCGCTGTCCCGCCCCCTACGGAAAGTAAATTGCAGCAGTGTTCGCGAAGTTCAAGGCGAAATGGCGAGTCGTGTACCGAGGTTTGCTCATCCAGGCTGTGGAAGCAGTGTGCAAACATTCAATAACCTTCCAACCGAAAGAAATGCACAAGATGCGTGGCTGCTGTTCATTTTTAATCGGATTCCCACTACATTCAATCACAGACTGTTACTTTGCTCAGCCCATTTCACCTCTGACAGTTTTACTAACCTGGCACAATTTCAAGCCGGCTTCTCGCAGCGTTTGGTGCTACGTTGCGGAGCAATTCCGACTTTGCATCTACCTCAACACCCAGTATAAACTGTGAGTCTCACGTTGTTGTTAGATTGTTTTTAAAACATTAAAAATAGAATATATTTGTTTTGCTTGTCTAGCCAACGTTGTATGACGTGATTATCACTCAACAACAGCTTTGAAACGAGATCTGAAATAAATCCATGAAGATTGTTGTTGCCAATGATCCTGCCATGCTTACATTAAGACGATGGGAAGTCGGCATCTGCGCCTTTAGTTTGTGAAGATGTTTCGCCTGTTGAGTTAACACCAAAACATGAAAGTAGCAGTAGCGCATTTTTTAGGATTATTCGCCGTAGTCCACAATTATTCAATGAACGCTTATTAATGAGATTCTCACGCGGAATTAAAATCCTTGTGCCTTGAAGTTTCAGCTTCACATGCACAAAGGTGAATTTCACCGCAAGTAACATGGAAAGTGTTTGTGACTTGCTTCGCTTTAGGCAGCAAAGCCAGCCAATCAGCGTCAAGTGCTTGCATTTCATAATGAGGTTGCCAGTTAAGCTCGAAAGGTCGCCAAATAGGTGCAAACAACGCGTTCAAAATCCCCTCCCTAACATCCCCTACATTTTGAGAGAGGTTTTTAGGAAGCTTCTGAGGCATTTCAGACCCAACCAAAATTTTGTTGTCTATATGTCACATCACAGAACAAGGATAAATACCCTGTTCAACCATTCTATGTCACCTTTAAATTTGTGTACATTGTATTCAAAATTTTTAATGATATAGGTTGGTAACAAAAAGGAATTTGAAAAGTTGATTTTCTGTGTTATTGCAGTGTAAATCATATACTACAACCTTGTTAGACTAATATAACAATAACATGTTAGAATGAATTTTGTTCATTACTCACAACACTTGGCCATAAGTCTCCAAAGCCTGAAATATATCAACTGTACTTATAATAATGCATCTACCAACACAAAACAACAATGATACAATTTTTCATTTCAGTTCAATAAGTTGTATGTCTACCTGGCTGCTGTGGCAAATAAATAAAAAAATATTGACATTTGCTTCAATTGAACATGTGTATAAATGTTTAAAGGCAAAATGTTGAAGTTTTTGGTGATATTTTTAGTTCTATGACCACTTGGCTGCTGTGGCACATAAATAAAAAACATCATCACATTCGGTCAAATTTAATATGGGTAGGAATGGTAAAGCAAAATGTCAAAGATTTTGGCGATTTTTTTCAGCCAGTGACCTTGGAAAAATAGATCAAGGTCACCATTAGGCATGTCATTTGTAGTCCTGTATAAGATGCACACATGGTAAAAAATTACAAGCCGCTGACAGAAATAGTTCATAAGAGAAGGCAAAATGTTGAAGTTTTTGGTGATATTTTTAGACCAGTGACCTTAAAAAAATAGGCCAAGGTCACCTTTAGGCATGTCATTTTTAGGCCTTTATGAGATGCATGTGTGGTAAAAATGATAAGCCCCTGACTGAAATAGCTGATAAGATAAAGCTAAATGGCAAAGTTTTTGGCAATATTTTTAGGCCAGTGGCCTTGAAAAAAAATAGGCCAAGGTCACCTTTAGGCACGTCATTTGTAGGCCTTTATGACATGCATGTCCAGTGAAAATTAGGAGCTTGTAAATGAAATAGTTGATAAGATAAAGCAAAATGTCAAAGTTTTTGGTGATATTTTTAGGCCTGTGACCTTGAAAAAATAGGCCAAGATCACCTTCAAGCACGTCATTTGCAGGTCTTTATGAGATGCATGTCCAGTGAAAATTATGAGCCTGTAACTGAAATAGTTGATGAGATAAAGCAAAATGTTGAAGTTTTTGTTGACGGATGCACGCACGCACACACGCACGACGGAGCCCGATACCATACCTCCTGTGCCACTCGGCGGCGGGAGCTAAAAAAAAAAGAAAAAATAAGACCTCATGCAATCTCTGTAATTGAAGAGAGACACCGATTTGTACTCATCTGTGTCTGTAAACATTTAAAGACAATGCACAAAAAAACACCAATGAGTCAAAGCAGTGGCATGTATTCTGAAAACAATCCACATTACATTCAGTACGGAGGACAAGTCATACAACCCCATTTCCCAAATAGTTGGGATGGTGTGTAAAATGTAAATAAAAACAGAATACAATCATTTAAACCCAATATTGAAAATGTTTTAAAGGCAACATCAAATGTTGAAATTGAAATTTTGTTTTTGATAAATATTTGCTCATTTAAAATTTGATGACAGCAGTATGTTGCGAGAAAGTCGGGACAGGGGCAACAAGAGACTGGTGAGGTTGTTGAATGCTAAAAAAATGGCTAAGGTCACAGTTGAAATGGCTCAGGTTAAGGAAAGAATAAAACATTTGTATAAATATACAGTAGGCTACTGTGCCTATCCTCCAAACAAACCATTATAAAAAACCTGTTTGCTAATTGCTCGTAATGAAATTACTGCACATGATAAAATTCATGCCAGGCCTTTTGATTCATTTGGCTAAGAAGCTTACCCTGCTTGCTTTGTTCGTTCTTTCGCCGTCCAACTTGAACGATCCTTCGTTCTCACTTCCAGGTGAGTAAACAGACAATGGGCCTCAATCACCATTCACCAACCTCATTCATCAAATTTCTTCTTAAAACCCACTTACACACCTTTTTACGAAGATTCTGACATTCACCAATGTTTTCTTCTTTGGAATTTGTTCTTAGGTAAAAACAGAATCTACACACACTGAAGAGCACTCTTATGCACATTCAAGTGCTGACATATTTGAGCAAAATAAGTGGTTATCGCATTGTTTTCTGTTCTACAGTTGTGTAATATTATATTATTTGAATTACATTAATATTTTTGTAATTTAAAATATTTTTCAATGACTTTTTTTTCAAAGAATTATGGTCTTTCTAAATAAATATGAATGTTACACTGTACTTCAACTTGTCTCAATCATGTTAATTGGGAACCATATTCTATCCATTAGTCAGGGATTGTCACCCCATTTATTGGCCAAAAAGAAGGACTTCTACACCCTGCTCATACAGTAGCATATTTACTGCAACTGCAATATGCTGCTGTATGGAGGGAACAAATTTTCCATGACCATATAGATGTATTTGCAGAGAGTTATTGAGAATCTTTAGGCTACCGAGAGCTGTCCTCTTGGACCTTTGTCATCATTTGGAGTCAGCACTTCGGATCCATACAAGACAGTCTAACCCTGTGCCATCACAATGTAACTGTATTCTCCACCTTGGATTTTTTTAGCCACCAGGACCTTACAGCGGGAGCTGGGAGACAGGAGGTACTGCCAGGGGCAGACTGGGGCAAGAAAGTGGCCCAGGAATTCGTACCTAACCAGCCCACTCTTCAGGGGGCAGGGATGGGGAGGTAGTGACCGGGCGAAAAAATTTCACGATTTTTGACAAAAACATAAGCATTTTAACATCATATTGCACCCTATATCCCATAAAACATTGATATTATTAGTTTTTGAGTTTATATAGCACCATTTTGCCTACAACAAAATAATTGTTGTGTAGATCTAACATAAAAACCCAGTGGCTATATGCATTTGTGATTTTAGCAGATGTTAACAGACCACCAAGTCCTCCCTCTCCCCCAAGTCCCTAAACCAGGTTTAGTAAAAGATACCACCCTCAACAGCTTGTAAAAAGTTAGTACAATGCTGTAATGGTCTTTTCTTCCAAAATGTTTCTAAAAGATGAGGCTTTAATGCTTCCAAAACGCTCCAAGTGCTGTGAAAGTAGAAAATGTTGTCTCGTGAAACTCCAACATACACATACTCCGAGTCACCATTAAGTTGAACTTATGTACATGCGAGTGAATTTTTAGGCAGGGGGTGGGTGGGTAATGTCCAAAAACAAATAATCCTATTTATATTAAAGATCCTATTTATTCTAAAGATGTCCTGAAAGAAATTTAATACAATGATGCAGTCCTATATTAAAAACATGTCATTGTCAACATATAAACTA
Source organism: Gymnothorax javanicus (assembly GCA_029692085.1). NCBI lineage: Eukaryota > Metazoa > Chordata > Actinopteri > Anguilliformes > Muraenidae > Gymnothorax > Gymnothorax javanicus. Next base: position 107,043,276 of record CM056195.1, read on the forward strand.
ATGTCTTTTGACGAAAATATTATTATTATTATTATTATTATATTTAAGTGAATGTATGTGAAAAAGAAATGTGACTTTGGGGCCATTTAGAACTTTTCCATAAGACCATGGCACTATTTGGACTGTTTCATACATCACCTTTTTTAAGTAACGATACATATCTTACTGTAATGACCGGTAGTATACGGAGGCCAAGCGCAACGACAGAGAGAAAGAGAGCAGCACGAACACAGTACAAACGCAGAGAACAATACAGACCAAACGCAAGTACTCGCGCTTCCAAAGGACGTATAATAGTCCGAACCTCGGAAGCAAAGCGAGATAGAAAAAGGGAGAAGAAACTCCAACAATAAGAAGATAGAAAGTCATACCAAATCTGACTAAAGATATCTTCGGCTATAGTGCGAATCTAAACACAGACACTCTAGCGAAGGAGGCGTGCCGGACATCCTGCTTATATAGATTCTGGGGAAGCACCGCCCCAGCTCAATCAACCAGCTGAGTAAAGAATTCGATGGCCCAGGAATTCGATGTCATCCCCGGACGAAAGTCACAAAGCAAGGTCCAAACAACACGCACACCTCACAAACCATGACACTTACAGACTCTAAAGGGCATAGAATAGCTCACTTGCTTCAGAACCGCATTATTTGCTGGTTGCAAGTTTAATGACAGGTGATTCTGAACGTCAAGACAGGGTTTTGCAATGGAAAATTTGAAAGTCTTCCTGTATTCCAGGGCTAATTTTATTTGGCATTGTAAAACAACGAATCGATATGCATCAAATAGTAGGCTATTAACAACTGGTCCATCAGTGGGGTCCTTTTGTAAGCTCAAACAATTTTAACCAAACGCACACTTGCGATAAAAAAATTATCTTATTAGTTTAAAAAATTAAATTATTAGAGCTCAAAAAATTTCGGCCCATATCTAAATTACCACTGTTAAATTACCACTAGAAAAAACTGTGGCTAACCAGCTCACAAGTGTTTTAGAAAACTTAGAGCTATTTGATAAATTTCAGTCTGGATTTAGGAAACGGCATTCCACAGAAACTGCCCTGCTGATAGTACAAAACGATATTCAGTTGTCCTCAGACTCTGGATATTGTTCTGTTCTCATACTTCTCGATCTCAGCTCTGCCTTCAATACTGTAGATCAGGGCTGCCCAACCCTGTTCCTGGAGAGCTACCATCCTGTAGGTTTCTGCCCCAACCCCAATTCAACACACCTGATTCAGGTCTTTAGCAGCTCGTCGAGATCTGTAACTGGGAAAGCAGGTGTGGTTTGCTTTGGTTGGAGTGATAACCTTCAGGATGGTAGCTCTCCAGGAACAGGGTTGGGCAGCCCTGCTGTAGATTATCACATCATGATTAAGAGGTTATGCGACTGGGTGGGCATTTCAGGTGGGGCTTTAGAATGTTTTTCTTCATATCTTTCTGATAGAAGCTTTGCAGTGTCTTTTGGGGATTTTCTCTCTGCCTCGTCACCCCTTACCTGTGGTGTCCCCCAAGGGCCAGTATTGGGCCCCTTACTATTCACATTGTAAATGCTGCCTCTGGGCTAGATTATCCGTAGTTATAACATTGCTTATCATTTTTATGCAGATGATATGCAGCTTAATTTTTCTTTTAGTCCAAAAGAGACACCCAAGCTCTCAAAGCTTCTTGATTGCATATCGGCCATTCAAGGTTGGCTGGCTGAGAATTTTTTACAATTAAATATGGATAAGACAGAGGTCTTAGTCATAGCGCCAGATAAAATTGTTCCCAAGAACAGAACATTGGGCCTCTATCATCACTAGTCCTCCCTAGTCTGAAAAACCTAGGGGTGATGTTTGATAAGTCCTTGTCTTTTGACACTCATATTAAGTATCTGACTAAATCCAGTTTTTTTTCACCTGCGGAATATAAGCAAACTGAGGTCTGTGGTGTCTCAGGCAGTTGGAAATGCTCATTCATGCCTTCATTTCATCCCGTATTGATTACTGTAATGCACTGTTCTCTTCACTCTACAAATCTGTTCTCCACTGTTTACAATCCATTCAAAATGCTGCTGCTTGGCTTCTGACTAGGCCAAGCAGACAGAGCCATGTCACCCCTCTCCTCTATTCCCTACACTGGCTTCCTGTGATCTACAGGATTCAATTCAAAATACTCACTACAACATACAGAGCCCTACATGGTCAGTCACCTGCATATCTCTCTGAACTCATTCACTTTCACTCTCCCAATCTCTCTTAGATCCAACGATCAAAACTTGCCAGCAGTTCCCTGCACCTGCCTAAAGACTTGTGGTGATAGAGCTTTTTCTGTTGCCGCGCCTAAGTTTTGGAATGCTCTCCCCACTTAAATTAGATTTGCAGACAGTGTAGAAAGTTTCAAAGGGAGATTGAAGACCTATCTTTTTAGAGTTGCCTTTTGAGTAAGCTTGTGGTTTATACCTTATATTTATTTATTGAATTTTTGATGCTACCATTTTTCCATTGTACCTGATGATCTGCTTTTGCTTTTATTCCTGGTATGCACTGTGAAGCACTTTGTGATTTTATCTGTGAAAAGCGCTATATAAATACATTACTTACTTACTTATTTACTTACTTGCGATAGCCTATTAATTTAACGTCAGTCTTACCGCTTCTGTGTCCCCTTCCAAATGAAAACTGCTTGCCACGATGATCATCATGGTCAAACAGCTGGTCAATTTTTTTGCATATGAAAGCCTGAGCCTCCAATGTCTGTTTACTTTATTCTCTAAGCTTTTTCGCCTCTCCATTGCTTTCTGACATTTTCATCTGGTCTCGTAGTCATTGAAACACGTTTTTAGACTGTTAATGGAACAGGGGACAAGCAAGGCCATTAGTCAAACAAATTTTCCAGCAAGTCTGCCTTCTTAAACTGTTAGGACGAAAACAGCAACATGAAATAAATTGTACATAGCTTAAGCCCATGCATCGTTTTTTTTACTTGCAAGAATACAGTTTTTCGGTCATTCCTATATCATAAAGCAAGTATATAAATAGATACAAAAAGATGGCCATGACGCAAGATACCCGGAATAGTGAAGCAGAACTATAAACAGTGATATATAAAGCATGAGTCAACCTTACTCAATGCTAGTCTGTAGTCCCAGAGGAAATACCACTATACGACCATTCCGTCCGTAATTATTGAAATATTAACAGTGCCATTAGAGCCTTTCATTCCTCAAGTCAAGTCCTTTGTGCTTTTGGTCTCCTAAATGTGGGCCACTGGCCACCAATGGGCCGTCTATGCAACTGCGTTTTTTTTTTTTTTTTTTTCGCCAGCTGGACCAGCGCACTGACCCAGCAGCCCACCGGTAAAACTCCCGGTATTCCCGATGGCCAGTCCGCCCTGGGTACTCCTGTGGGGAGGCACTGCCAACACTGGGTTGACTGTGAGGTTCCAGGGTGCGCCTCAGAAGGTGGTTGGATCAGGGCTTCATCTACTGATTATCGATAATTAAAACACTGTAGTGACCTTTATCTGTGATTGTTAAACAGGCCCAAATGTCTTAATTTTGAATACAAGCAGGTATTCTTTTTAAATGCAATATTGCAAGTTAGACCTGCCCTTGGGACACACTCGTAATAAATGATATTATCAGAGAAAAATAGCTTGCCCTCTGATTTCTTTTGGGTAGGAGATGGACAAGGAGGAGATGGAGGCGCTCACTCGGGGCCCAAGTCTGTGTCCAGACACTCGACTGATGGCACACCTGATAGTGCCATCTCTCCGATGATAGCCCCAATGCGCTGGTCAATTCTTTGCCTGCTATCCCCCTCCAGTGCTGTGCATCTCTCATCAGAATTTTGAATTTATTTATTTGGTTTTTTAATTTTTTAATTTTTTTGGGTGTCAGATTTCAAGTCAAAGTATTTTTAAACCTTATCCATTGTGCACCCCTCTGCAGATAAAGCATTCACAGAAAGGGTAACTGCATCCCATGCATCTTTTTTGTGTGTGATTTTATATCCAGAATTAAGACCACTAAATATCACCATTTGTTTGCGGTTCACTTCCTGTAGCAGTACCTCCACTTCAGACCTACTATTTGCATTTTGATTCTGGTGCTCCATTTTGAGATTTTCGTTTTGGCATTTCCTCTACTTTCCCTCAAGGAATCTCTTTCGTGACTTCTGTCTATGTGTGCACATGGCCCTTCTGTTTCATGCTCTTTTAAGGGAATTTGTGGGCATTTACTTATGCTAATTAGGGACAACTGGCACACACTTTCAATTTACGAGGGGAATGGCATTCATCAATCTAAGAACACAAGTGTGAACAATTCTGCGGGTTAAGAACATGTTCATGAATCTGACATAGAGTTTTCTTAAGAACAATTTTAGAAGGAATTTAAGTAAATACTTAGGAAGATATTGGTGAATTAGGCCCATTGAGTAAATATGCATCAAGAAAAAAAAATTTTGTATTTATATATTTCTTTCAGTGACGTATTCTGGGGAGGGTACATAATTCCTGATAATTCCCGTACTGTTAATGCGTCACTATGTGGAATTCTGGTCCCCCCATGTGACTTTTGTCCCATAATGCGCGTCAATTTGTGTCATTTGCCTCGTCTACATGCATTTCGCAGTACTGAAGTATTCTCAGAAATAATTACACCAACAAATTAAGGCTACAGTTAGCGTACACTGTCATACTTGCTAGTGAGATATTTGGCTACCTAGCTAGCAAGATAAAGTGACATCGAAATCTATAATGTTATAGCTAGCATGCCAATGTACTTAACATCCTAACTTTCCCTTAATAAATTAAATCATCATTTAAAAACTGCATTTTGTATTTACTCGGGTTATCTTTTCTCTAATATAAAAATTTGTTTTATGATCTGAAACACTGAAGTGTAAAAATTATGCAAAAGAATAAGAAATCGGGAAGGGGGCAAATACTTTTTCACAGCACTATACATTGTAAATGCCATTTTATATCTCACCTGCTCATGATGCCACATGATATGTGATTAGGATTGTAGAGTCATGTATGGTATTGGAGGACAGTATTGTTTCTTGGGGCATATAAAAAGCACTGTTTAAAAATCCTGGAAGCATAAGACCAAAAAGAACTATTTTACAGATCAATCCACAAAAGAACATAGCTGAAAGTTGGCAAAAAGAAAAAGAAGAGTTGAACATTGGCAATAAAAACAAAAATTGAGATCAAAATTTGTAAAAATAATAATTAAAAAAAAAACAAAACCATTTTCAGCCTTTTTGTTTGACAAGTGCTTTTGGTGTCCTTTTCGCAGGCTGATTTTTTTTTTCTATACCGTTAATGCATCACAATTTCTAGGACCAAGAAAAAAAGTCCCCCAAAAGAAAACACTTCCATCGTCCACATTGTTCCTGATATCCAATGTGAAAAAAGCTGGGCGTTACAGATCTTCATCATTAAAGAGATATTAATGATTCCCAATGACAGTTGCTGTGAATGCCCTCCTGAAATGACAAAAGTTAGGATGTTAAATACAATGGCATACCTGCTATAACATTATAGATTTCGATGTCACTTTATCTTGCTTGCTAGGTAGCCAAATAGCTCGCTCGTGAGTATTCCATTGTAAGCGAACTGTGGCCTTTTTAGCTCGCTAGCCAGTTTTTTTATTCATAAGTGTCGGTTTCTGAAGTCCTCCCCTGTTTTTACCGCATTTGTGAATGAGCTATTGTTATATAAATCTTCTTTGAAATATTGCAATATGACAAAAGGTCAATATGTATTTGATTTTTTTTGCCTTCTTTTCCCCGACCCATAATATGTTCTCTTTTTTAGATGTAAGTTTTATTTATTTTCAATTGTACTTGCTCAGATTTGGTGATTCATGTAGATAAGTGAAATTGATGGGTATTGCCTTTTTGTTGATGCCGCATACACGTTTTGTATGTTAAATATTGTTAAAAAAAAAAAAAAAAGCTCGCTAGCCAGTTGGCTATGTAGCAAAATACATTGGTGTGCTAGCTATAACATTATACAGTTAAATATCCCTTTAGCTTGCCAGCTAGGTACCCAACTAGCTCGCTAGCGAGTATGACAGTGTACGCAAACTGTAGCCTTATTTTGTTGGCGTAATTATTTCTGAGACTACTTTGGTACTGCGAAATGCACGTAGACGAGACAAATTACGCAAATTGACGCGCATTATGGGACGAAAGTAACATGGGAGACCAGAATTCCAAATAGTGACGCATTAACAGGACGGGAAAAAAATCGCTGCCGGGAAGGCTGCTCTCATGCATCCTCACTCAGCAGGTCGTCAGAGCTCCATCGTCCCTCCTCTCTCCCAGCACAATTAAGCGATTTAAGATGAGCAGCGAGGAGAGAGACATGCATGACATCCGGTTCAGTAGAGAATAGAGGATAGAGGACACAACAAATAAGCGAATTGAGATGCACCTGTTGTAGGAATTTTGATTTTATATTCCTGGTATTACCTTCTCAAAAAGAACTCAGACAGAGACAAAGGAATTAATATTTTTAAGCCAAAGGTCAGTTTACTTTTTCTGCAGAAAAAGGATCCCCGCACACAACAAGTCCAGTCAAACAAGGATAAGGACACTTTCTGATTCTGTGGCTTTTGGAGGAAAACGTTGTGACGTTCTTCTCCCCCCGTGCTGATTTACACATCATGATGTAATCTGGAAGACTCTTGCAGTCGCATGCAACCCACGTCAAGCCGCCCCTGAGGTATGCGTACATCTCGCAGAGAAGACAGGTGATTCCTCGCTATCATAACTGCAGGTCATCTTGTTCGCATTCCGGGCTCTCCCTTGCACTCCTTCTTCTGTAAACACATAAACTAAGAGAGAGAGAAAGAACATCTTGCCCTTGTTATGGGCCCATCAGGTCCGCATGGCTCCAGATAAGCTATATGCCATGACGCACTGGTCAGATTTATGGAAACTTACAGTTATGCAGGCCCAGGCTAATCAGAGACATGCAAGGGTGCACACTGAGGCCTGAGAGAAACTAAGCAAGAGTAAAAGTAAGAGTAAGCAAGGATAAACAATTAATAATAATTAAGTGAATCAATATAAAAATGATTCCACATTTCCCCCCTGTTTATAATTGATTATCCGCCAGCATGCCACTTCTCAATTTCCGGCATGTGTTTCATTCACGGGGAGAATATACACTTCATTGGTGTCCTGTAACAGAAACATCTGATATTGTGGATTAGCACTCAACATTTTTGATATCAATCCATTAATTATGGGAAACCCACAGCAACTGCAGAAGAACAGTACTGCAAATCCCCCTGCTACAAGACTTAATACAGACGTAACTCCTTCTTCCCATCCTCCAGACAGGAGCCAGTCCCACCAGGAGTCTGCTGATGCTGGTGTGAGGTCTCGCTGTTGTGCATCAGATATGTTTCAAACATTGCAAGGCTTGATCAATTTACCCCTCCTGCCTCATCATCAGCTGGTATATAGATACAGTGTGGGCCCTATAAGCTGGCAGACCCTCCCTGTGCTGCTGTCAACCAATACAATTAGCAGTAGGAGCATCCTGCAATTTCAACTTTGGCACATATTTTTGACCACTTAGATCCTTCAAATCTCCCATTCAGGGCGCAGTCCCAGGCTAGATCCCTTTCCACAGAGATCTCCGCCCGGGCTCCCCCAGGTTGAGAACTCTGCCTTCTGCTTCCGGTGTCTCCTTTTTCAAAGCCCACCGATCACAGAAGCACCACTCGCCGACTGACGCATTCGCTTTGACCGTTTTTCACCAGCCTCGCCTGTTCACAGAGGTCGTCTCCAACGCCCCTCTGCTAGGTGTGGGCTGTCACCCACATACCACGTGTTGCCCACAACCTTACATGCGACAAACACGCCAACCAGACGGTACCACGGCAATATGTCAATTCATACTTCACCAGACACCACTTCACCAGACACGGGGGTCTTCAGTCCTCTCCCCAGCAATATTTGCAACATTTCTGTAATCGGCTTGCGAGGGTGTCAATCTGCAAATTGCAACGCATAGTAGATTGCTGGGGGTCCGGTTCCCAGAACCACCATCTGATCCCCCGCAATCTCACCCTGTTCGTTTCCCTCGAACACGCGCATTGCCTCCTATGTAGTAGGACCTGTAGGAACCACCCCGAGCCCCAGTTTAGACATTACGTCCCTCCCCAGGAGGTTTACTGGGCACTGTGTGGATATTATTACAGAGCAGTGTGTAGCAATTCCCTCATCAGGATCCTCAAATTTGAGTTCCTTTGTTGCTACGCTGTTCCATTGCCCCATTCGCAGCACAAGTTTGTATCATATTAATGCTGAGCCGATGTGGAAAAATTACACTTACTTTTCTGATAACAGCTCGACATGCCCCCGTGTCACACAGAAAAGAAATTGGTGTGTCATTTACAATCAGGTTTTTCCAAGCACTCGTTGGTGCAGCCATTAATGCAAACAATTTAATTTCATCACAGGGCAATGGCTCCCCAGATGCTAACCCTTCCCCCAGGGCGGTTAGTCACTCCAAATTGTTCTAGTCACTTATTTGTGGATACCCACAGAAAATCAATAGTTTCCCCTGGCACCCCTGGGTTACCCCCACAAACTCTGTGCCATTTCCTTTGACACATCGCCAAAACTTCTGCTCCGAACTGTAATGGACTACCATGAGTGGGACATTAGAACCCATAATTCCCAACTTCAGATATCCATCCCTATCGGTGCGGTATTTCAACCCAGTACTATATTAAGTGGGGGTAGACTGGGGTCTATTGAAACTAATCCACTACGAGCAGGAGGCACTGCCATGGCGCATTTAACTATACTGTTCAAATTCATTGTAGGCGCTACATATGTTTAAAGTGAACAGACACAGGGAGAGGTAAGCCATTTTATTAGACCCTTCTTTTTTTTTTTTTTTTTTTTTTTTATGAATAAGTCCGGAGTCTCTACTGACTTGGAGCGTAAATAAGTTCTTCACCGAGGTTGAGACGGACGAGCTCTATATGCCACGCCCCCCTTTGTAATCGGACTCCCTCCAAGTCTATCCTGACTTAATCAGATGCACCTACACACCAGCTGGAGGAGGAGATACCACCTTACAATGTGACTGATGTATCCACGTCTCTCTCTCCTGGATTGTTACTGCAGTCGGTGTGGTCAGGAGCACTTGATATGGACCCTTCCACGCCGGGTCACTCCATTTCCGCTTTTTACTGACGCTCTGCACCAGGATCCAATCTCCAGGCTTTATCTCTCCGGGTGGCAGCTCCGCTACTGATCTGGGAGGAAGCACATTTCGAATCTCACTTTGTTAGTCAACATTCTATTCATATACTCTGCCAGAGTTGCCTCTTCTACTTGTGTTCTCTGTAATAAGCGTGGTTCACTTACATTCCAAAGGTTTCCCATGTACTACTTCATAAGGTGACAACCCCAATCCCCGCTGTGGTGTTATTCTCATACTAGTTAATGCCAACGGCAGACATGCAACCCAATTCCATTTAGTCTCAGCCAAGGCTTTGTGCAATTTTGCTTTTAAGGTCCCATTAGTCCTTTCTGCCAGTCCCGCTGATTGTGAATGATATGCGCAATGTTTTTTCAATTCTATTCCCAATTTTACTCCCAAACGAGCCGGTACTTCATTTCTAAATTCTGGCCCATTATCACGATATAACGCTTATGGAATCTCCCACCTGGGAATAATTTCCCTACTCAAAACTTCAGCCACTGTAATCGCATCTATAGCTGTGGCTGGGAGGGCCTCTATCCATCTAGAAAAGAGTCATACCAATACCAACACATATCTGTTCCCTTCGCATGGTGTTAAATGTATGAACCGTGTGGAATGGCCCAGGGGGGTGTAGGGATTGCCCCCTTCTGTACTACCCCTCCCCGTGCGTCCTGTGTGTTATAACTTTGTCATGTTGGACATTTCTTTAAAAAAATTTTTTAGTAAAGAAGTGATAGTACTTTGATCTATTAACCCCTTGGTCCCCCCTCTTGGTACATGGCACTGCCCATGCACCAAATCTACAGCAATATGGAAGAGGGATTTTGGTAATATAGGCTTACCATTGGGTCCTACCCACCCGTCATCAGTGTGTTGTGTTCCATGTGATGTCCATTGGCGTTTTTCTTGTGGGGGAGCAGCATCATGCTCTGCTCACAGCAGGTCACGTGAAATTGAGTCTTCAGATTGGTGTAATAGCCCCACAAGAGTGTGTTTGGCTGTTGCCTTTGCTTCTCTGTCTGCAAAGGCGTCAGCCAAACTGATTGGGTCAACATGTTTGGTGTGCAGAGGGCCACAATCAGCACAGATTCATGAGTACAGACAGCATATCCAACACATGGGTTGCCTTTATCGACTCTTGACGCCGAACCATCAACAAAGTATTCAATATCAGGTTTTGATAGTGGGGTGTCCTTAAGTCCAGGACATGCAGTATTATTAGATAAGACTTCTTTTACACAATGGAGAATACATTTTTATTTTTATTTTTTCCTCTCAATGAATTATGATTAAGCAATCCACCTCAGTCTAGGGTTCTGCTAAAAGCATGGAGGAAATGCACAGTCAGGGCTTATTAGCCCCAACCATTCTTACATTTTCCCACATCATCAGCAGAACCAGGTGGAGTTACTTTAGACTATGTTACAATTTGCAAAAAAAAAAAAAAAATTTTTTATATTTTTATTCACAAAAATGGCTACATATTTAATATTAGTTTTCACTTGGGCTCCTAGCACATAAAGGTAGATCCTTTTATTTGATTGATTCAATCAAAAATAAATTTAGAAAGTAATATGTGATCACGTTACTTGTGAACTTTTTCAGTTATATGGTGGTCCATCTTTTGAATTTAGTCTTGTGTTAATACTTCAAATTGGATTTCCCCAAATCTATTTTAGAAGGTAAACTTTTAAGCTGAAAACCCACAGTTGAATCCCCAGCTGGCCAGCTCATCACTTATCTTCAGCAGTGCTCTCTCTGAGGAAAAAGTTCCAAGAGGAGTTAGAGACAAACAATAATGAACAATTTTGTTTTAATTCAACTCGTTCAGATCCTTTCCTGTAAAAGTTAAATAAACAGATTAAGGTTATCAGCCACTCAGTTCCTTTGCCATGCAGACACTAGTTTACAATTCCTGTTAAAAATGGAGAAAAGATCTTTAATTGCATTTCTTTGATCAGGAAAGCTTTCAGTCACATTTGTTCATCATCCTTCTGCTCTGACTTCTGTATGTCGACCTTTCACCTATCTGTGCCACTTATCTGCTTTGGTCAATAAGGCTCCATTCGCTCTATTGTTTTGACTCTGGCGCCTTTGTTTAAGAGCCCATGCAGTCCCTAATCCCGCAATAGTTCACTTGATTTTTTTTTTAAATATTAATTTAATATGTATCATTAAATTTCATATTATATTTTATATTTACTGGCACTTTTCTGATCATTTTACCTTAATTTTTTACCTTCAGATAGCAATTGAAATTTTTCAATGCTTGATAGAGAAACCTCTGCATCAATTGAATTTGGCACACAGTCTCTTACTGTATACAGTGTTAAACAGTACTCTGGCAAATTTTGAACACACCGTGTTATTCTTGTTTCTACTTTTCCTTCATTGTTTTTTCAGAGATATGCTTCTAACACACGACTCTCACACAGTCTAATTATTTACAGAAAACTGCTTAGATTTTCTAGCTCTTTACAATTTTATAAACACTTGTCCATGTTTGTATAATTTACATTCAATTGTTACTTCATCTAAACTTCCCTCTGTTTATAGTTACTGATCGTTTAAGAGGGGTTAGCATTTATTTTATCAAGAAATAGGGACTTTTGCTCGGTTTCATAAGGAATAATTATTCTGTTTACTTCTGAAACTTTGTCCTTTTACAACTCCACAGTCATTGAAATGGCTTAACTCCTACAAATTTGCACTGCTAATATACACTTTTTTCTTAGAAATTTCACCTTTTACCAATCCTGCAATTACAGTAAGGATTCCATAAAATACTGTAAATATTGGCTAATCAACGGGCACCTTAAATTATTCTTGAATAAATGCTAATTTCATTTTAGACATTTATATAAGCACTTCATGGAATAGAATGACAACTGTATTCAATCTAACAAAGACAGAACTAACAAATATGCCAGCAATGCAGTTGTTTACAGACACTCACAGAGTTAGGTTCATTCACATTGATTTCCACACACACGCACAATCTGAGCTCAGAACACATGCACACATACCTTAGTGCACTTTCCTCTCTCACATTCATTCACATTGGAAAAGATCCAAGGCTCTAATTTTCTTATGATCTGACACCATCGTTGCTTTGATAACATACACAGACAATGCTCTATTTCAACGAAACCCAAATTCCTTTACCCACAATGATTCCCAGAACCATAATGTCAGCGTTCTACACACTCCCCAGTCACAGACCCACAATGATTCCCTGAACCATTATGTCAGTGTTCTACACACTCCTCAGTCACAGACCCACAATGATTCCCTGAACCATTCTGTCAGTGTTCTACACACTCCTCAGTCTCAAACCCACAATGATTCCCTGAACCATTATGTCAACTTTCAACAAATTGCCCAGTCTTAGTCAAAGTCACGTCAACATTTGTCCCAGAACAGTCCTTACAAGAAGAAGAAGAACAACAACAACCCCTTACTGTTCGTCCGTCCCATAATTGGCAATATTAATTCCTCTGTCTCACACAGCAACTAAGCCGAATTCAGTAAAAATTCCGTCACTCACCCACACCTCCACCACAAACTTTGGAGAACCTCCCGTTTCTGACCTCCTACACACCCAAAAGGGCCTTCACAATCGCCCCGGGCTGAGGTCTTTCCACAACGTCTCCTAGACGACCGTGCGCACGGTTTTCAGTCTCAGCGCCGATTCTCCAGGGAGCGCAGGTGAGATATTGGAATTCCGGACGTAGCCCCCAATGTTGTAGGAATTTTGATTTTATATTCCTGGTATTACCTTCTCAAAAAGAACTCAGACAGAGACAAAGGAATTAATATTTTTAAGCCAAAGGTCAGTTTACTTTTTCTGCAGAAAAAGGATCCCCGCACACAACAAGTCCAGTCAAACAAGGATAAGGACACTTTCTGATTCTGTGGCTTTTGTAGGAAAACGTTGTGACGTTCTTCTCCCCCCGTGCTGATTTACACATCATGATGTAATCTGGAAGACTCTTGCAGTCGCACGCAACCCACGTCAAGCCGCCCCTGAAGTATGCGTACATCTCGCAGAGAAGACAGGTGATTCCTCGCTATCATAATTGCAGGTCGTCTTGTTCGCATTCCGGGCTCTCCCTTGCACTCCTTCTTCTGTAAACACATAAACTAAGAGAGAGAGAAAGAACATCTTGCCCTTGTTATGGGCCCATCAGGTCCGCATGGCTCCAGATAAGCTATATGCCATGACGCACTGGTCAGATTTATGGAAACTTACAGTTATGCAGGCCCAGGCTAATCAGAGACATGCAAGGGTGCACACTGTGGCCTGAGAGAAACTAAGCAAGAGTAAAAGTAAGAGTAAGCAAGGATAAACAATTAATAATAATTAAGTGAATCAATATAAAAATGATTCCACAGCACCCTTTGTCGCTAACTTCTGGGAACTATTAAGAGACTCCACTTCTTCTTCTTCTTTTGAGTTTTTAGGCAGAGTTGACGCTACTCTGCGTATTACTGCCCTCGGCAGATTCAAAATTAACTATGTTTGTAAATCTTATCTAAAAAAAAAAAAAAAAAAACACAAACAAACACAACTATCATCCTACTCCCATGCCGAAACCCCCTCTGCTGTCACCTGACCCCCGCCAAACCCTCTCTCCAAAATTCTTTGAATCTCTTCCCCTTTGACATCCATTATTCCTAAAAACTCCCACGCTGCGTCAACCACCATTTTTATTCTCTCTGTTCTGCTTTCAATGTCTCTGGAACGAATCACCACCATTCCTGTTAAAGCCGAATAGCGTTTTCTATCCATTAGGGATGGGTACTGTTGACATTTGAATCGATACAGTACAGGTACCTGGTACCTGTGAATTGGTACCTGTACCCAACGGTACCTGTTTTTGGTACCTTTTTTTTTAGTGTGTGTAATAACAAAGGTTATCTCACTTATTCAAAAAACAAGTCGAAACTTCTGAATTTTGCATATTTATTTCTAAATTTCACATCAGACACTTTTGTTTGAAACACATGATCTATCTCTGTCACTGACACAAAAAAAAACATTCCAACCTCCCTCTCCTTTCCTCCGTGGATAAAATCATCTCGGAAATAAAACTGAGTTGTATTTTACAGCTCAAAGTGAAAAATAACTTCTCAAATATGAACCATTTAGACTACCTAATAGCTCTTTTTGTTCAGCACCAAACAATTTGTTTATCATATCACAGACACAAAAACAACACTATCTCTGCTTTCCTCTCTGAGAAAAAAGAGCGAGGGGGGACAGTGGATTATCTGTGGAAATAAAATGTAATGTACACTGTATGAAAATAAAATCACTGTATTTCACAACTAAGTATAGAATAAAATAGTCTAGCATGAACAACTTAAACTACTTAGCAGTTCTTTTTGTTATGCAAAATAAACCCCATCCGTAGTACCTCCCTCTCCTCTCATTTTCCCTCCGGGAAAAATGGGCGAGGGGCAAGTAGATTAAAAACAAATGAAAAATGGAGAATGAAAGAATGGGACAGGCAGATCTGTTGATCAAAACAAAACTGTAACGTTAATGCGAACATTAAAGAATACGACAAATTCACAAAAAGCTGAAGAGTAACGGCCTGTGTCCACATGAAGCATTTTTTTGTGCTGGAGGCGCCCATAACCTAATTTTCCGAGCACTCCTCTCCAGCACTTATTGTTGCCAAATTACAAAAACTGTCTTCCGCAATCCATCATTACTAACGTCATGTCTTTGGAGTTTAATGTTACTTTACCCTAGAAAGATTAGCTAATACAATGAAAAGAAATTGTGTATGGTTTTAGTGACTGAGCTAATGAATGTTCATTTCCCCAAAACGTGACTACAACCATATACAGTCGCACACGGTTCGAAGTATGTAGCCAAGTTGGGAAAGTAGCTCGCAACTATGCTTCCGGAAACTTAGCAACTCTGGTTAAAATAAATGGGAAGCTAAGCGATAACAGTGTACCTAGCTTCAGCTGTTGGGCTTTAGTAGTAAACGTTGTTGTAGTAACCATTAATACAAACTGAATAACTTGTCAGCAAACCTAGAGTCCCTGCACAGTTGCTAATTGAATTGAGCCACCATTGCTGATTATGTTGTAAGTTCCTCCCTCTTCTTGATTTTGTTTTGTCGGTGAAAGAGAAGTGATATTGATGAGTCCAGTGCCGTTCCTAGAAAAGCTGAAAGTTCAGGGTGTTTTTGCATCAAGAGTGCTGTCAACGGAGATCTTCCATAGAATTTGTATAGAAAATAGACAAAGGCCCTAACACTTTGCATCGCAGATGTTACAGTGAGCGTTGTCTGCATCGATTTTTGTAAAGTGTAGCCATACTTGGAATCTCTTCCAACTCGCCATGGCTGCTGTGTCGTGCTGTTGAACAAGCTGACATAATCACGCTCTTGTGCGTGCAATGATGCGTTCAAGTCAGGCTCAGAGGGTCGTATCTATGATGCATTCAGATGAACGTTTTTTCTTTTTTTCTGGTACCGAAAAAAGTGGCACTGTTTGACTTTATGTGAACAGATACTCGTCAGTGCCCACGTATTTCGGTCCCATCCAGTAAAAGTGTCAATTTCGGTACCTATCCCTACTATCCATTCTAGGGGTGTGAAAAAATATCGAAATGGCAATATATCGCGATACTCTGCCACCCAAGAAAATATTGATTTTTTTAGCTCCTAATATCGATTTTTTATGAAAATAATGATTCATGTTTCATTTAGACTCGCTGTGAATACAGTAGGACCTCCGCGCCTCCACTCCGGTAGAAGGCATGGAAGAGCCACTGCTGTGCGGGTCAGCGGCATTGCTCTCGTAGAGGCAGTCATGGTGGCTGAGGTAACAGAAGCCAGCATGGCTAATGCCATTACAACGCCTCCGCAGTTCAAAGTGAACGTGTGGGAACACTTTGGATTCCAAGTCAAAAAGGGGAGTAAAAGCAACGAGTTGGTTAAAGAAAATGCAGTTTGCAAGCTTTGTCTCGCTGCCGTGAAATATTGTGGGAACACGACAAACTTGAGAACTCATTTAACCAGACACCACGCCGAGGTAGTAACACAGAAGCAGCCGCAAAAACGTGTTCAGCCAAACCAATCTTCGCTGAATAATTTCCTACCAGCTTCCTCACCTCGTGTTCAGTTTATCACAGAGTCGATGGTGCATTTTATTTGTAAGGATTTGCGGCCATATAGTGTGGTTGACAACGCTGGCTTCAGGTGGATGCTACATACCTTGGAGCCACGTTATAAGATTCCACAACACGTCCACATGGTGGAGATAGCAGTGCCCAAGATGTATGAAGAGGTGAAGAAAGCCGTGAAAACATCTCTTAATGCTGCACCGAGAGTTGCTCTAACGTGTGACGGCTGGACGTCCAGGGCCACCGAGTCATATGTTACCATAACGTCCCACCACATCTCTGACGACTGGGAAATGGTTACACATGTTTTGCAGATGCGTGCAATGCATGCGAGCCACACAGGCAGTAACATCGCGGATTTACTGAAAAGGGCAAGGGAGGAATGGGGCATACAGGACAAGGACCCACCCATAGTAACGGACAATGCATCCAACATGACCGTCGCAGCAGAACTAGTCGGTATGTTGCAATTTAAATGCTTCGCGCACACGCTAAATTTAGCTGTCCAGCGCTTGCTGGGAGGAGTAATGCGCATTACTAGCTTCTTCAAACGCAGCGCCATAGGCAGTCATGTATTGAAACAAAAACAGAAGCTGCTGAATCTGAAACAGCACAAACTTAAGACGGACGTTGTCACCAGATGGAATAGTGCGCATGACATGCTCCAGCGCTTTCTCGAGCAGCAACCAGCTGTTACGGCTGCCCTGCTCTCAAATGAGGTGAGGAAAAATGAAAAGGACACCGGCACTCTCAGTGAGGCCGACATAACAGCTGCAGAAGAAATAGTCACTGCTATGAAGCCCATGAAGATTTCCACTGTCGCCATGGAAGAAGAGAAAACTCCATCATTGTCAGCAGTTGCACCAGTCCATGCCCAGCTGATTCAGCAACTCCAGGAGAGACTTGGTGACTCTAACATTATAAAGGAGATCAAATCTGCCATATGTCAGGATCTTGAGAAGAGGTACTTAGATGATCAGAGGGAGACTCTTCATATGTGGATCCCAGATTTAAGACCTTGCCTTTCCTCACTGAGGATGAACGCCAGACTGTCTATGATAGAGTCATCAAAGAGGCTGCAGGGACCCAGGGGCTGTTTCAGGTAAGCTTAACTATGAGATTAAACATTAGACTGCTTTCACACATTCTTTCAATATTTTTAATGGAGAGGCCTCTGAAACAGTCAAATATTACAGAAATATTTTAGA
This sequence comes from Gymnothorax javanicus, assembly GCA_029692085.1. NCBI lineage: Eukaryota > Metazoa > Chordata > Actinopteri > Anguilliformes > Muraenidae > Gymnothorax > Gymnothorax javanicus. The sequence goes on from CM056195.1 coordinate 107,060,861, forward strand.
AAGCTTAAATACTAAAAGTTTAAATTGCATAAATAAATACTGGTGAATGTTAGTAAACATTTATGATCCATGAACAACAGATTATGTCAGAATTGTCATTTACGGTATTGCATTTGGGTTTATATAATTTACTTAATGAGATGATGTTTTTCAGCAGAGCGGAGCTGGAGAGGATGAGACAGGGAAGCCAGAGACTCAGGCTGATGGAGAAGAGGAGGAAGATGAAGATGCAGGGCTGGGGGTGCCTGACTAGGAGGACGAAGGGAGCAGCCATGGTCCTGAGGAGGAGGGGAGCTCTGCAGCACTGTCCATGTCTAAGAAGAGATCCAGGGATTCTTGTGGCCTAGCTGACCTTCTTGGTCAAACATATGCTTCAGGTCAGTGTAGGAAATTGAAAGGGCCCCTCATGTCAAAAATTAGTTTTACTTCTTATCCCTGCAGTTGAATATTTGAGCCTCACTGTGCAGAATGGTGTTTGTTCAGAGTTTGACGCTAAACCTTTTTCAGATTTTCCCACTCAAAGTGTAAAGTTTATTTCTTCTCATTTAAAAATCCAGATTCCTTAGAGCAAGTGTTGTGTACACTACTGGATGCTTAAAGTTTCATATTACACTTAAGTTAAGTATTTGTCCAATATTCAAGTTACACACATGCACAAATCATGTTCTGAGGAGTCTGGATTTTTTTAATGAGCAGAACAAAGCTCATAGCACACAATTCTGAAAAAGCCCATAGTGCCAAACTCTGCACATATTTTATTTTGCACTGTGAAACTCAAACATTAAACTAGGGAAAAAAGGACTAAGGGTGGTCTTAAAAAAAACACTATTTTTTGTGACACTATTCCAGGGGCTGCAAAGAAGTTGAAGATGCCAGCGAACCAGGCACAAGAGGAGATGGTGAGATTCAAGGAGGCTGCTCCGATGCCAATTGCAAAAGGGGCCAATCCACTGAACTGGTGGAAGGCACAAGAGTGCCAGTATCCCCTCCTATCAAATCTTGCAAAGAGGTATTTGTGCATCTCTGGGACAAGTGTCCCCTCTGAGAGAGTTTTCTCTACCGCAGGGGACATTATCACCGCACAGAGGAGCATACTCACCCCAGAGCACCTTGATCAGATTCTCTTCCTGAACAAAAATCTAAAAACAAAGGAAGTCAAGTACAAGTACTAGTCCTATCTATGTGTCAGAATGTTTAAGGTTTACTATTTGTAAACTATTACTATTTGTAGTTTTATTTATTTTGGTTACAAGAATACTACTATGTGAACTTTATTTTCCTTTTTCAGCCCAGTGTGTTCAGTGACACCACATAGGTATGCGCATAAGCATTTTATTTTAAGGAGGGTCATTCCATGTGAAATCATCAGATTTCAGAAAAAGTCCCAGCTTGACCCCCTCAGATCTGTCTGGAAAAATTATATATGATAGATAAACCTCTTAATAGCATAAATACAAAATTTCAGGTCCCTACTCCAAATAGATTTTTCCTGTGTGTATACGGAAAAAAATACCAATCATTAACATGACTATTTCAAAAAATCAGTCTGGGACAATGAGAAAGAAACCCCCAAAATAAATTATGGATATTTTGTACATAAAAACATGTTCTTTCAAAAACCAGGTTTTAGGTTGGTACCTGGAATCATAAATTGTGAATATAAGATTAAAATTTTGTAAAAATGTACTCTCCATATTCGGACCTCATTAGTCATAACACCACCTTTATGATAAGCCTAAATTCATAATAATGATGTAGTCCCATTACTAGACTGACAATATGCACATTCTCAGATTCCTATGTACAATAGTTTGTGTTGTACAGATGATTGAAAAAGCGTTCTGAAATTTAAGGGTCAAAATTTTTCAAAGTTCAGACGCCCGGCATTTTCCCAAAAATCCAAGTAGAACCTGGTGGATTCACTGGCCTACTGTGCAGTTGCCATATAATAAGTGTATGAAGCAGAATGGTCCTATCAGTAATGGTTGAGGAGATAATGCAGCTTGAAAATGGTGTCTCAAAACATGATGCTCAAAAATGGCCCAAAATTGACTCAACCTTGTGCTATTCTTGAATTGTGAAAAATATATTTGGAGTAGGGACCTGAAATTTTGGATTTATGCTATTAAGAGGTCTATCAATCATATATTATTTTTCCAGACAGAAATGGTACAGGATGGTAGCTCTCAAGAAACAGGGTTGGAGACCCCTGCTCTATACTATATCAGGGCTCTCAAGTCTCATGCAATGAGCATGATTGTCACTCATTTCAGTTGGATGTCGCGCACTCATGCCACACATAGTATTTCTCAGGCAAAAAAATGATTGAAACAAGAACAATTTCCAACAGTAGGCCAATATGCGCAGCAGCAACGCTATAACTATGGAAACTGGCAGGAATCAAATACGTCTCCCCTGGACTGCCAGCCAATCAAAAAAAGGAAAGGAGCTACACAATAGTCAATCAGATAATAGCACCATCATATCTGGGTAAGATTTAGGGCAACAACCAATGAAAAAAAAACACATTTATCCTGGAATTATTTACGTGATCCTGCTACAACAACGTTCTGAAAGCTGCATTATTCATTCACCCACGATGGAAACGGAGAATCGCCCCCCCCATCCGGAGAAAATCTCCCTCTAGCCTGCTTTCAAAACTTGAGAACCCTGCTATATCAAGTGTAGTACCCAACAACGATTTTGGATTTAGCAAATGGACACCTGTGAGTGAGTTACAAGTTTCCAGACATACCTTTACTTCGCACATGTTGTTTCAACGTTCCATAAGTCAACTGGGTCGCTATGGGTCTGCTGGTGCATCCTGACGGTGTAAACTACGTGTCTATAGAGGTCTTGATCACAGCTGTCTGGGTGGAGACGCTGACTCGTTCTGCTACTCTTGTGCTTCTCGGCGGTTTGGGGGCAGGTGTCTTAGGCGTGTTTAGGGCGGATTCTTCCTGATTCATTACAGGTTTTATACATTCCTCCTGATTGGCTTGAAATCGTGACGAAAGAATTTCGACAGATCTCGTGAAGTTCTCGTTACGAGGCGTTCAGAGGGGCAGGAAATCACGTGAATTCTCGTTTGAGAATTACGCCAGAACCCCTTTGTGTCATTTTTGACAACTTTTTCGACGTTCGGCATGGAGGTGAAAGCTTAAAGCATTCTCTGAATGTCAAAATGCATGGATCAGCATAATATGTCTCCTTTAAGGCCAGGGATAGGCTTAGCCAATCAAAGAGAGAGTAGGGGATGGCTGTGCCTGCCCTACACCACTTAGAACAGAAAGCAGCTGTCGCCGCCAGTCGCGACTCTCAAGAGGACGTGTTTGGGAAGGGGGGAAAAATGAGCGCAACTCAGTTTATACCTGGAGTACCTGCATATTTTTCTCTATTTAAAAAAATAATTTTATAATACTTGAAATATGATTCAGAAGTTGGCTGTAGTAGGGGCCTTTTGGTCAAAGTATAATTTTTTGTAAGTTATTTTCCTATTTATTCTTAAAGATTTTCTCATGTGAAATGTTTTTCAGGTATTTTTTTTATCCAATTTACGGTAAAATCTGTTTTGAACAAAAGTTCGTATATTGTACGAGTAAAAGGTTTGGTAATATTAAGTGTTGCATGAATTTTATTCTAGTAAATTCACTGACAAAGCAGAGGGATATGGTGTGCAAAATTAAATTACAGTAATTGGTGATGTCTGAGTTTGAATCTCACCCAGATCAAACCCTATTATTATCCTACTGATTACTTCACAAGTAAACCTAACCTTCCCTGCCTTAAAAAAAAAAAAAAAAAAAAAAAAAAACGCTCTCAGAAAGGAACAGAGCCATAAGATCCGGTTCCCTTGAAAGAGCCGTAATTCCCATCACTAGTCATTGTGCTGTAACAAAAGAAGAACAAGCAAAGAAAAGAGGATGGTTTGTGTATTTTTCCTGGTTCGCCGCAGTTTGCAGAAATACCTAATGCAGATCACTCACATTATCACCCATCATAAAATTTAAAACAATTTGAAAAATCTTCTGAAGCAGCACAATCATCTAACCAGGGTACAGGTATTTGAGTGTATTTTCTTCCCCATTCGGTATGTTTCGGTATCTTTCCAATGTTAAAAACCACGTGACACATTTGGGAATTCCAGTGCAGGAAAGTGACTTCCACCGTATTGAAAACAAGGCAAGTAGCTTGAGATCGACCACCACAAAAATATTAAATTATGAATCTAGCTGGCCACTGTGGGAGAAAATATCCTCAGTTCAGGCCCATGGACTAAGGGTTCTCACACTTGTAAATCTATTCTCAAGGACTGGGCACATTCTCCAGAGTCTGACGCAATTGGGTTTATTGTAAGTAGCTCGAAGTGAATCACAAAAATCCAGGCTGGTCTGCGCAAATCAAGAAGCATTCATTCTTCAACAATCACCCGACACTGACTCATTTTATTTCCATTTTTGACTCCTCCTGGGGGAAGACTAAACTTGACACCGTCCACTTAATCAAACATTATCAGCTCCTGATTGGTCAATTCAATTCAATTCAAACATCTTTTAACGCTAAATAATCGGCTAACTAAGTGAATTGTATGATATACAAAGTAAAACAGGCTACTGTCGCCTGGTTTTTCTATAGCTGATTTAGCTAACGAACTTCAGCAAGGTCTCAACGCCAAGAATATTATCGAATTACCTGGATATCTATCTATAACCCGGCTTGGTTTCATACTTGGTGGCTTGCCTTTCATACAGTCTTCTAGCCAATAAATATTGACTGTAGGAGCCATATTGTTATTTTTGAGTTTGCAGTGCCACACTAATACTTTTTGAGTTCAACTCCATCTAGTGGCCGGATAAAAAACAGGTGAATCCACTTGGGGGGTGTGGTCCAAATGGAATATAAAGGGCAGACCATTCTACCTGGAGGTTTGGCCAGAGCAGGAAGGACAGTCTTTGACCGGTTACCCAACATATCTCCATGCTGCTTCTGCAATCTTCTTTGTATCTTGCCCATCCTAATTCTGTTTGTAAAATTGCTCCTGCCAAAGTCATATTTATTTATTACTTATATTAAATACCACTTTATTTTTGAAGGCAACTTTGTGTACGTGGAGAATTTTTGGGTATAAAGGTGCAGACATCTTGCTCGGCCACCACAGCGGTTATCGAAAGGCCTGGAAATAACCACTACAGCAAGTCAAAGACTACTTCCAGCAAATCAGGAACAAAGTAAGGATTCCATCCAGCAAGGATCTAAAGAACTCCACCAACTAAGACTGAACTGGAAAGGTAGAGCTGGATGGGTGCTCTTGAACACATGGCTGGATCAAATGTGGGCAGGTGATGTACTCCCCTCAATGAACTTGTTAAACTGCTTCGATGTTGGAAACTAGAAGAGGAAATCTACTATAGGAGTGGATTATACTGTGAATGCATTCAAATGTTAGAGTCTACTATAGGAGTGGATTATTGGATTGTTTGAATTACTGCAGGAACAGTTAACAAACAAACATGGACGATGCTTTTAAGACAAGTGAAGAGGGGGTAGTCAGGCCCTCAAACATAGGCTCAGATTTGGAAGAAAGTGCATCCAAATTAAAAAATGCCGGGAAAGGAAAACTTGCTCACTTAACAAGAAGGAAGAATATGATTGTATACACAAATGTTGAATGACTTTAAATCTGTACACAGAGCTTACCATGAACTGTTGACAGTGGAGGAGGCAAAAATAGATGAATTGGAATGGGCTGAACCCAGATTTGCTGAAATGAACAGTTTTCTGTCCTTTGTGTCTGAGTGGCTATGTGGAGCATCCAAGTCTCAATCTGTTGAACTCACTGAAACTCCAGAGATGGAGGTTGGCCCTAAGGACAGTGCATCACAAGTCTCCAGTTGTGGGTCCAGATCAAGTGCATCGCAAGCTTCCAGTCGTAAGTCCAGGTCAAGTGTAATGGGTGCGAGGGTCCGTGCTGAGGCGGAAAGGGCAGCCATCATGACCCAGGTGGCAGTACTTAAGAAAAAGCATGAACTTAACAAAGAAATTCAAGTTTTACAGGAAAAAACGTGAAGCCTTGGAGCTGAAGGCTCAGCTGGCAGCTTCAACATCAAAGTTAGCAGTGCTCATGGCTGCTGAGGAACAACAAGGATCCATGTTGTTCAAACCCACAGCTAAGCTGCCTTCTGAGGGACATCAACCAGGCCCTGGTGAGACCCATGCTGACACCCTGCCAAGTGAAGGTAAAGATGAAGATGGAATGAATGCCTACCTTGCTGAAGCTAAAAAATTGGGGAAAAGTGATACTTCTGAGGTTGCATTTCTTTCATTGGAGGGAATGAGTAAGGGCCCTTCCACATTACAAGGCCCAAGTGTTTGTCCCAGGGAGGGTGTTCACTTTCAGCCAGTCCCTTTGCAACCAAAGACTGACAGGGCAGACAGTAAAAACAGTTCAGTTCAAACATTAAGTCCTCTGAAACCTGATGCAGGGACTATTGTATTTCAAACCTCATACAGATCTGACAAGGCCTCTGATCAGCTCTTAATGACATCACAGAGCAGTTCAAGCCAAGCAGGTTTGGTAGACATCCTGCAGCGTCAAAATTACATAACATCTACTCTAGTAAAGCAGCAGCAACTCTCTGATCTCCCACAAAGAGAAATCCCAATCTTCAGTGGTGATGTTTTGTTGTACCGGCCATTTATCAAAGCTTTTGAGCATATGATTGAACTTAAGACTGATAGCAGTGCAGATAGGCTGTACTTCTTTGATCAGTACACTAGCGGCCACCCCAAAGATCTTGTCCGGAGTTGTCTCCATATGAGCCCAGATAGGGGTTATGATAGAGCTAGGGCTTTATTGCAGGACCATTATGGAGACGAATTCAAGATCTGTTCTGCTGATATGGAGAAAGCATTAGAATGGCCTTTAGTGAAAGCAGAGGACTCAAAAGCATTAGAAGCTTTTACAATATTTTTAAGAAGTTGCTGTAATGCAATGGAGGAAATGAGATATTCACATGAAATCAACCTGTCCTCAAACATGAAACTCTTGATCATGAAACTTCCCTTCAAACTTAGAGAAAGATGGCGATCCTGTGTGTGGGACTTTCAGGAAAAGCAAAACAGCAGACCTCAATTCCCGGATCTCGTTTCATTCCTGGAGAGGCAAGTTAAAGTCATCTCTGACCCAGTATATGGGGACATTCAAGATAAAGTCCCCAGAGGTAAGCCTAAGCCTAAGTCCACTGGCAGCAGCAACTTTGCAACAAGTGTCTCCACTACTGCATCTCAGCCACAAAACCATGACAGTAGTCACTTCCAAGCCTCTTGCCTCCTATGTGGCAACCAGCACACATTGAAACAGTGCAGTTCATTTAAGAAAAGGCAACACAGGGACAAAATTGATTTCCTTAAAGAACAGGGAATTTGCTTTGGCTGTCTTCAACAAGGCCACACTGGCAAATACTGTAGACAAAGACTTTCCTGTACAGTGTGTTCTAAGCAACATCCTATTGCCCTCCATATTGAGCAAAAACCGCAATGCGACACTTCTGAGGCCGTAAACACTGTAGTCATGCACCCCAAAGCATGTGGGCACATTGGGGCCGGAGCCAGGCCCGGCAGTATTCTCTGCGTAGTACCAGTGAAAGTCAAAGCCAGTTAAGGAGACAAAGTTATTCAAGTGTATGCCTTCATTGACCCGGGTAGCACTGCCACTTTCTGCACAGAACGCCTTATGTCTCAGTTGAATATCAAAGGCAAAAGATCAAACATCTTGCTGCAAACAATGAGCCACACAAAGTCAGTACCAACATATGTTGTCTCAGGCCTAGAAATTTCTGGATTGGATGTAAGCAATTTTTTGAAGTTACCAGATGTTTTCACCCAAAAAGAGATGCCAGTCACCACTGACAACATTGTGACAAGACAGGATCTCTCTAGATGGCCATACCTGCAAAACATTGAGATTCCAGAAATAGACAGCAACATTGAGTTGCTGATAGGAACCAATGCATCAAAGGTTATAGAACCCTGGGAAATTATCAATAGTCAGGGTGAGGGACCCTATGCGGTGAAGACCCTAGCGGGGTGGGTAGTAAATGGGCCCTTAAGAGGTGGTGAGTCCAATGCCAACAATGACTCTCAATGTGCCACGGTCAATAGAATCTCTGTTGCAAACCTAGAAAAGTTGTTGATTAGTCAATATAATCACGACTTCAATGAAAAGGCATCAGAAGAAAAACGTGAATTGTCAATTGAGGATAAAAAATTCCTCAGAATTGCAAATGAATCAGTCTCATTAATAGATGGACACTACACCCTTGATTTGCCCTTCAGGAATGATAATGTGCAAATGCCCAACAACCGCCACATAGCCATACGTCTCCTGAGTCTAAAGAAAAGGTTGAGGAGTAATCAATCTTTCCACAGAGACTACACAACCTTTCTCAATGACATGATTGCTGATGGATATGCTGAGTTGGTCCCACAGCAAGAGGTGAAAGAAGCTGAAGGAAAAACCTGGTATATCCCACATCATGCGGTCTATCAATCCAAAAAGAAGACGGTGAGGGTGGTGTTCGACTGTGGTGCAGTATCTCAAGGTACATCCCTGAACGCTGAACTTTTACAAGGCCCTAACCTTACAAACTTATTAATTGGAGTCCTGCTCAGGTTTAGACTAGAGCCCATTGCACTAATAGCTGACATCAAATCCATGTTCCATCAAGTAAGGGTCTCTAAGTCAGACATAGACTTCCTGCGCTTTCTGTGGTGGCCTGCCGGTGACATTGACCAGGATCCAGTTGAGCACCGCATGCTGGTACACTTGTTCAGAGCTGTCTCTTCCCCAAGTTGTGCCAATTTTGCCCTGCGAAGAACTGCTGAGGACAATCCCCACATCAGACCACAGGTGACTAATACCATAATGAAAAACTTTTATGTGGATGACTGTCTGACCTCTTTGCCCACAGTCCAGGAAGCAGTGCAGTTGAAATTGGACTTGGTAGAGCTGTGCAGCAAAGGAGGATTTCAACTCACCAAGTGGGTGAGTAACACTAGAGCTGTGCTTTCTACCATAAAGGAGGAGGACAAAGGGAAGAACATCAGATCCCTGGACCTAGACAAGGAGCAATTGCCAGTGGACCGTGCACTTGGACTTCAATGGAGTGTGGAGGACGACACCTTCAGATTTGACATCAAGGTCACTGAAAAGTCCCACACACGGAGAGGAATTCTGTCAATGGTAAGCTCTGTGTACGATCCACTCGGCATTCTAGCACCTCTCACTCTCCCAACCAAGCAACTATTGCAAGAGCTCTGTAAGCAAGGCTATGGATGGGATATGCCAATACCCACAAATAAGTCTAGGCAGTGGACCAGCTGGATTCAAGACCTTCCTGACTGATTTCAGTGTACCAATGCTGAGAGAGGAGACACACACATCTCTTTCCTATTAGGAAAGGCAAGAGTTGCCCCTTTAAAGCACATAATGATACCAAGACTTGAACTGGCAGCTGCAGTGCTGTCTGTTAAGGTGGACAAGATGCTCAGGACAGAGCTGCAGCTCCCCTTGGAGAATTCCTTGTTTTGGACAGATAGCCAGGCAGTATTAAAATACATTGCCAATGACAGTGCAAGATTCTGACCTATGTGGCAAATAGAGTATCTGTCATAAGAGGGAACACCAGTGTCCAACAGTGGAGGTACATTGCCAGTAAACACAACCCAGCAGATGACGCCTCTAGGGGGCTGACTGTACAGAAGTTCCTTGAGAATAGGAGATGGATGTGCGGTCCCGAATTCCTCTGGGAACCAAAGCACAACTGGCCAGTGGAACCTATCGATCAAGAGTCTCTACCACAAGATGACCCAGAAGTCAAAGGTTACCCTGTTGTGTGCAATGTTGTAATTCCGGATGATTCAATGCCAACTCACAAACTAATCTGTTTTTTCTCAGACTGGACCAAATTGGTAAAAGCTGTTGCTTGGTATCGAAAGCTTGGAGACACCCTGTTAGTTCTGGCTGCCAAAAGGAAACAAAGTACCCCCAGTGTCAACACCCGTGCACACCAGCAGAAGCGGAGTGCATTCCTGTCAATGCTCAGTGGTCAGTATGTTTCCCTGAAAGATTTTGACTGGGTTGAGAAGGCAATAATATGCTACAGTCAGAGGCAGGCATTCCCAAGTGAGTTTGCTACCCTTGGAACAACACCACCCAGTGTTCACAAAACGAGCACAATCTACAAGCTAGATCCAGTTCTAAAGGATGGGCTATTAAGAGTAGGGGGGCGATTGACAAGGTCAGCCATGTCTGAGTCCGTGAAGCATCCCATCATCCTTCCAAAGCAGTCTCACATCTCAAGTTTGTTGCTTCACCACATTCACGAAAGGTATGGACACTGCGGCAGAAATTACATTCTCGCCAAGTTAAGAAAGAAGTACTGGATTGTCAGTGGCAAGAGTGCAGCGAGAAGAATCATTGCAAAATGTGTGATCTGTAAGCGCTTGAAGGACAGGAGAACAAAAGATGGCTGATTTACCACTGCAAAGAACACAACCAGACCCCCCACCATTCACCAATGTTGGAATGGACTACTTTGGTCCAATAGGAACCAAAAGAGTTTGGTAAAAATGTATGGTGTTCTTTTTACATGTATGTCTTGCAGAGCGATTCATCTCAAGATGGCCTACTCCCTTGACACGGACTCCGGTATCCACGCCATTCGAAGATTTATCTGCAGGCGAGGCCAGGTAAAGCACATCTGGTCTGACAATGGCACCAACCTGGTAGGTGCAGAAAAGGAGTTAAGAAGAGCTTTGTCCAGCATCAATGACGGTAAAGTCCAAAGTGCCATGCTTGAGAGGGGAATAAACTGGAGCTTCAATCCGCCAGGAGCGTCCCACCATGGTGGAGTATGGGAGAGACTGATCAGGTCTGTAAGATGGGTCCTCAACTCTCTTCTACACCAACAAACATTAGATGATGAAGGTCTCCAGACACTATTTTGTGAAGTTGAGGTAATCCTTAACAACCGCCCAATCACCACCACATCATCTGACCCTTCAGATTTAGAACCTCTTACCCCAAACCACATCCTTCTGCTTAAATCTCAACCAGTTCTTCCTCCCGGTGAGTTTTCCAGGGCTGACTCGTACACCAGGCGCCGGTGGAAACAAGTGCAGTATCTGACCAACTTGTTCTGGAGGAGATGGACACAAGAGTACCTAACACTCATGCAGGAAAGGCAGAAGTGGTCCAGTGTTCGAGAGAACTTCAAGGTTGGAGACATCGTGATGGTAGTTGACCCTTCCTCCCCACGATCTTCATGGCCTCTGGGAAGAATCCTGGAGACAAAGGCTGATTCCAAAGGACTGGTCCGGTCAGTTAAACTGAAGACCAAGACGGGCATCTTGGAGAGGCCAATTACCCAGCTTTGTCTCCTGTTAGAAGACCATATGTAATGTATGTCTTTATGTATATAGATATAATGCACTGGCTCCATGGATACTATTGTGAGTAATTGTTTTATGTTAAGCCTAAAACATTTAGGGGCCGGATGTGTAGGAGCCATATTGTTATTTTTGAGTTTGCAGTGCCACACTAATACTTTTTCTTTTTGAGTTCAACTCCATCTAGTGGCCGGATAAAAAACAGGTGAATCCACTTGGGGGGTGTGGTCCAAGTGGAATATAAAGGGCAGACCATTCTACCTGGAGGTGTGGCCAGAGCAGGATGGACAGTCTTTGGCCGGTTACCCAACATATCTCCATGCTGCTTCTGCAATCTTCTTTGTATCTTGCCCATCCTAATTCTGTTTGTAAAATTGCTCCTGCCAAAGTCATATTTATTTATTACTTATATTAAATACCACTTTATTTTTGAAGGCAACTTTGTGTACGTGGAGAATTTTTGGGTATAAAGGTGCAGACATCTTGCTCGGCCACCACAGTGGTTATCAAAAGGCCTGGAAATAACCACTACATTGACGTTCACCGGGGTTTTTTAGTCCCCTGCATTCTTTATCCTGACCGCATTACCGCATAAACGCATTGCCAAGCTTGAATATTAATGCGAACCGAGGCTTTTGTCTTTTTCGCATTTCATTATTACGAAGGACTCTTCTGATTAAACACATTGCAAATTACGTTATCTTTGTATTTTCCTCCGGTTGCGGTGCCTTGATCAGCTGATTAAAGTTTAACTGCTTGTTTGAGTGCTTAGTGGCAAGCTTGTTGGGGGAGATACCGTGTTTATTTTGCTCACATATTAAACGACTTATTTATTCGATCCGTTTTAATTAAAGGGAACTGGGGCTTTACTCTTTTCTCGGTTACCTTTGGTTGTATTTGTGGCTAGCTAGCTAGATAGTTACTGTTTGCATTTTTGGCTGGGGATCTGAGATTGAGAATTTAGATAGTAGGGCAGCAGTCACTTGAGTCGTCCATTCAGTTAGGTTGGAATTCAATGGGTAAGGTTTACCGGAGTGCTTCACCTCCTCCCCATTCCAGTTTCTCCTAGGCGTTGTAGCCAGTCTGTTTTATCTTGGTTCTCAGCTAAGCCCTGTGATATTTTTAGGTTAGAATATTAATTGTGCTGGAACTAGATAAACTCAAGTCAGCTTATTAGGAGTGATTATTAGATATAGAGTTTGTCTCAATTTGGTATGTCATTTCTGTTAACTGAAACTAAGCCCCTGTCAAAAGAGGCTTATTATCCATTTATAGTTTCTCCATGGTTTCTATTGTGACTGCTGCTTAGGGCTTCTCAGGTTAATAAATTAATAAATTGTGGTTCCTCAGCTTCTGTCTTGGCATTAGTAATTTTCTTTTTTATCCAGGGTGAGCGAGGTCATTAGGTAGGGGGTTGAAAATGTGGCCAAAGCTATGTGACGATTGCAGGATGATTGCACTTTTGGAAAGAGATTTCCAGGGTGGGTTTGTCTGCCTCTGGTGCCAGATAACTGAGCATCTGGAGAGCAAGATCCTTGATCTTCAGGGCCAGCTGGTGGTGCAACATAGTTCGCAGTCAGTAGAGTTCCTAGAGGAACTAAGTAGTATGTCGTTTAGAGAAATGGTGTGTACGCCAAAGCAGGGTGGTGCGGGGACCCCAGAGCAGACAGGGAGAGAAAGTTGGGTGACTGTAGGACGTCAGCGCAGGAAAGGACGTGCACACTGTACAGCGACAGCTCCTCCAGTGGTTGAGGGGTCCAACCGATTCCAGCCCGTGCAGGAACTCAAATTGGCCCCTGACCCTGAGAGTGGGGGGACTGATGAGCATCAGGGCACCCTGTTGGCCTCTAACCCTCAGAAAAGAGAGTTAGTGATAGTGGGGGACTCGATACCTAGAGGAATAGACAGTTTAGTCTGTTCACGCGACAAGGAGTCTCGTACGGTGTGTTGCCTGCCTGGTGCCCAGGTAGGAAACCTCCTGGAGCGTGCGGACAAGTTCCTGGCCAGAGCAGGGAGGGATCCAGTTGTCATGGTTCATGTTGGGACGAATGACATAGGTAAGGGTAGGTTTGAGGTTCTGCAAGGCAAATTTGTGGAATTAGCTGAAAAGCTTGGAAGCAGATCCTCCATGGTAGTTTTCTCCGGGATTCTACCGGTACCACGTGCAAGCAGAGGGAAGCAGAGAGTGGTCCAGAGTTCATTAAAGGGTGTTCCCGATAACAAAGGTTAATGAACAAGACCACTCCCAATACGCCTTCCTATTTGTCCGCACGCCTATATATACCACCTTCCTTCCCACAATCGTCGCTTGTCTCGATTCTACGTCCCTCCCTCCCTTCCCCTCTCCAAGAAGAAAGCCAGAAACAGCCACCACCTGGGACCTCGGGGGGCTTAGGAGCCTACACGGACTCCGACGAGAGACGCGAGCCCCACCCTGAGTCTCGCCACCTGGGGCTCCCAATGTTCGCACAATCACAGTCCAAGTCCATACTACATCGCCTTCGCCCCAATCCCCTACCCATCGTTCCACCGAATACTCTCCTCCACTTTGGGAGTGGTCCAGAGTTCATTAATTAAGCCTTAAAGGAGGATTTTCACTCTTACCTTTTTCGACTTGTGTTTCTGCAATGAAGTCCAACAGCACCCCCTTCAAGTATTTCCGCAAGATAATTAGTCCTTTCCACTTAATTGGCGATAATTTCCCGTAATTTCCATGATAAAAGCCAAAACGGAGGCCGCCATTGTTTGAACTCAAGCCACGCGAGACAGAGTTTCAGCCTGCGAAAGCGCGGGATCATGACGTGAGCGCGGCGGCTGAGTGTGTAAACAAAGCATCCCAGCTGATCAGTGACATGCATTGTGCCATTGTGCGAGTTTATCACCCAACGGCGAATTAAATCCCTGTCCTTTGGGAACGTGTGCATTGTCAGACCGGCCATCTTCTGTTTGTCTGACAATGCCGCATTTTCAAAGCGATTTCGGATCTATTCACGGACGAGAAAATCTCATTAGATCGAGTGCATCGGTCATGATGCCTGGAAGCGCCATACCGCCGCGCTGATGTCACAATCTCGCGTCCGAGAATCCGACGAGACAGGTGCTACGGAAAATAATGCCGCTGCCCAGGGGCTCATTTAAATTAGATTTATTCGTCAATTAGCCAACTGAGCTATATGATTGCAGTTTAACTAGCATGAGATTAACAAATTGAAATAACAGGAGGGCAGAAATTTCCTGATGATAATCCTCCTTTAAATAAGGTAACACATAAATAGCCAGAATTGACTTCTGCGCGAAGGGGTTAATATCTGTTCAGTTGATTCAATCAGTATTTGTTCAGTTGATTTCTGCTTTTATTAGTATCTGTTCTGCTGATTCGGTCAATATCTGTTCAGTCATCAGCATTATTCTGAATTATTCATAAGTAATCATATAGTTATGCATGCTTGCTTCATGTTAGTGGTTTTGATTATCATAGTACAACTATATGTATTGTATGTATCAGAAATATGTTTTCGAAATATTAGGTTGTAAGAGGGGTGTAATCTGTCGGTTGCAGTTTTCAGGGCATGGAGGCAGTGTTTTGTTTTGCCTGCCTTCAGGACCGCCTGTGACCCATTTAGAAATCCTCTTAAATAATTAAGTGTCATTGCATGGATAGACCATGCAAAGGGTGCTAACCTGGGGTTGGCCGATTTTGCCAATATTTGGGATACTCATGCACCTTACCAAGTTATGAATGAGCCTACAGTATGAGCATCATCCATTTGGTTTTGTGGGAGTAATCACCAAAAAATGGATTTTGATGGATTCTGGACCATTATTGAAGGATTTTCAAGGGGTTAATTCGGGTCATACGCGACATAAAAAGGCTGAACATTGCCCCTTTGTGTGAATGTTGCCCATAGGATGGCCTACCAATATGCCAAAAATGATCAAAAAATATTTCCAAATATGCCAGTTATGTGTCAACATATTTCCCCCACCCCAAAATTTTGAATTGTGTATAGGCCTATTCGACAGCTTATAAGTCATCTCCACAGGGGTAAAAACAACGAACGATGGTGGAAATGGTGGGTAATTACTTGCTCTTTCATAATCAGAAATAAAAAAACTTGCCGCTCAATTCAGTACTTCGTAGTAGCACCAGAAATAAGGAGAATATTTTGTTTTGCAGTGCTGCTCCAGATATGCTGTATCTGGAAATACAAACCTGTTCACTAAACAGGCAACACTACCAATGTTATTTTGTCTGCCCTGTCCTTATTCATTCAATTATAGTGCTAACACATGAAAACTAATGGTATTCTACCATAAATGTGGCCGTTTCCCTGGGAAAGGGGCGTGTCAGGCATTTTTCCATGCACAACCCAATATTCCATAAATCTTTCATATGGCACAGACTGTCTTTGACTAATTACTCTCTATGAAGATTGGCAACAACCCAATATAGACCTGAACACATCATTTCTGCTTGTTTAAAACTTCAGGTTTTGTCAAAATAAAGTCTAGAGAGTCCAGTAATAAGGCAGTCTCGGATTTAACCATGATAGCAGGAGTGGTGCCACTATCTATTACCCTTCAGTTCAAGAATGACTGGCCGTGAATGGCAGCAACTACCAGACCACCAGAGTAGCCTGCATTAGGAAGTGAAGAACAAAAAGACAAAACAACCTGTTGAAATTTATCTGTATTTCAAAATATTTAGAATCAAATATATAAAGCAGTGTTGGGCCCAACAGGTCCTGTAACTCCACAAAAAAAGATGATGCTAGTATGCCCAGGTTCTGCCAATAATCATGATAATGCTGCCATAGACAATCACAGCAAGAATGAACAAAACTTCATAAACCTAAGTATCCACGTTGTCAGCCAAAATGATACATTATACAGAATCCATGTGAACTCTTTCAGAATTACTATGAGTTCGCAGATCCACCTGTTCGATGACCTTTGCCTGCAGTTGCGATCTTGTTGTCATGGAGGAGGCTAACGGGTGCTAGTCATCTAAAAGAGTATCAGTATTATCCTTAGTCAAGTGGCCGCACTTCTGTTGGACAGAGATGGGAGAAGTACAGCGCCCTCCATAATTATTGGCACCCCTGGTTAAGATGTATTCTTTAGCTTCTAATAAATTCAGTTTTTTCTAAATAATATAGGACCGAAATGAAAAAAAGAGGAAAATCCAACCTTTAATTCAAGTGCATTTATTCAGTGGGAAAAAAATCCCACATTGAGAAATAATTCTTTTACATCAAATCATGTGTGCCACAATTATTAGCACCCCTGATGTTAATACTTTGTACAACCCCCTTTTGCCAACAAAACAGCACCTAATCTTCTCCTATAATGTTTCACAAGATGGGAGAATACAGAAAGAGGGATCTTCGACCATTCCTCTTTGCACAATCTCTCTAAATCATCCAGCGACCTGGGTCCTCTCCTCGGCACTCTCCTCTTCAGCTCACTCCACAGGTTTTCAATGGGGTTGAGGTCTGGGGACTGAGATGGCCATGGGAGGAGCTTGACTCTGCGTCTGGTGAACCATTTCTGTGTAGATTTGGCCACATGTTTAGGGTCATTATCTTGCTGAAAGACCCAGTGACGACCCATCTTCAGCTTTCGGGCAGAGGCCACCAGATTTTGATTTAAAATGTCCTGGTATTTCAAAGCGTTCATGATGCCATGCACCCTAACAAGGTTCCCAGGGCCTCTGGAAGAGAAACAGGCCCACAGCATCACTGATCCTCCCCCATACTTCACAGTGAGCATGAGGTGCTTTTCTGCATACTCATCTTTTGTGTTCCGCCGGTCCCACTTAGAGTGTTTGTTGCCAAAAAGCTCTATCTTGGTCTCATCTGACCAAAGCACACGGTCCCAGTTGAAGTCCCAGTACCGCTTCGGGAACTCCAGACGTTTGCGTTTATGATTGTGAGTGAGAAAAGGTTTTTTCCGTGCATGCCTCCCAAACAGCTTGTTGGCATGTAGATAGCGCCTGATGGTTGTTTTGGAGACTTTGTGACCCCAAGATGCTACCATTTGTTGCAATTCTTTAACAGTGAGCTTTAGAGAACTTTTTATTTCTCTTACCATCCTCCTCACTGTGCGTGGTGGCAAAATAACCTTGCGTCCTCGTCCAGGCTTGTTTACCACTGTTCCAGTTGTTTTAAACTTCTTAATGATTGCTCTGACAGTAGATATGGGCAGGTGCAGGCGAGTGGCTATTTTCTTGTAGCCATTGCCTGACTTGTGAAGGTCGACACACATCTGCCTTACTTGAATGGTGTGTTCCTTTGTCTTTCCCATGTTGAAGAGTGGATAAGAGAAATGGCCTCTGTGTCACGTCATATTTATACCCCAGGGAAACAGGAAGTGATGAATTACTAATTAAATGTTCCTAGATACTCTGATCAACTTTGTAAACTACTGTAGAAATGACAGAAATACTTCAATTACATTTATTTCCTAGGAATTGTTAGGGGTGGCAATAATTGTGGAACAGGTGATTTTATGAAAAATAATTATTTCTTAGTCAGGGATTTTTTTTTCCCTTAAAATTCACTTGAGTTGAAGGTTACATTCTTCTACAATTTTCAGTGTGAGAGTATGCTTCTGCAATAAAAATTGAATTTATTTTAAGGCTTTTAACACATCTTAACCAGGGGTGCCAATAATTATGGAGGGCGCTGTAGCTTGAAGCCTGCTTGGTAGTTAGCCAGTCCTCCTTCACAAAACGGGCTATGATTTTCTTAGCCACCGCCCCAGGGTTTTCCTTCCTTCCAGTCTTTGCTCCTCTCACAGACCTTGTGGTTGATAAAGCTACTTTGTGCCTATGGGATAACGATGTGGCTGCATCAATGCATGCGACTGTGAATTGTCATGGCATTCCTTCAAATATAGGCCTTGGCCTAGACCTTGCACCAGTAGTACATTCACATGTACCTACCTGATCCAATTGGCAGTAAAAGGTTCCAAATATCAAAAATTTCTTTTGACGTCAATGCCCGAATTGCATGTTCTTGATGCGGCTGACAACTTGAATGGTGGAGGGGGTGTTGGCACTTCCGCCATGGCTTCAAGTCAAGGCCAAGCTTGTATCTATGTGCTGGACAGATAGTGATGTCCTTGTCAACAGCATGGAATAGCCCAGCACACAGTGCAATGAGGTCACACTCCTTCTCCAGTGGCAGTGGTGAGCCCTTCTCTCCATGTTCTTCTCTAAGAGGAACTTTTAGCCCTGAACGATGGCTTTGAATGGACTTGTCACACTTTCTCAAAGCAATACAATTGGACATTTGTTCATTGCGCTGCATGCAATGGCAGGAGAGACATGGAAAACCCTGCATTTTATTGTATAGTGGCCTGGGATTCATCACTCCCAGCAGCCATGGTTGCCATTTTGAAACTAGCTGTTTGGAATGTGTGTCAAGTGTCAATAACAGGGCTCTAGGACTCTTCGTCCCCTAAATTTTTGTCCCCGGATTTTTCGTCCCCAGACTTTCTGAAATGGCCGGTAGTGTAGGAGGCCAGATGCAGCCAAAAGAGAGAACGTGAGCAGCGAGTAAACAGTACAAACACAGAGAACAACACTGACCAAACGCAAGAACTCACACCTCCAAAGGACGTCTAATAGTCTGAACATCGGAGGCAACGCGAGAAAGAAAAAGGGAGAAGAAACTCCAAAAAAGAGAGAATAGAAAGTCTTTCAAAACCTGAATAAAGATTTCTTTAGCTATTGTGCGTAGCTAAACACAGACACTCTCGCGAAGGAGGCGTGCCGGACTTCCTGCTTATATAGATTCTGGGGAAGCGCCACCCCAGCTCAATCAGCCAGCTGGGTAAAGAATTTGATAGCCCAGGAAACGATATCGTCCCGGGACGAGAGCCACAAAGAAAAGTCTAAAACACACGCACAAACATCCAGAACCATGACAGGATCCCCACCCTAAGGGACGGCCCCAGACATTCCCAAAAAACCTCGAGCAGGGACCCAGCATCGCTCCTCAGGACACCAAACCCTCTGGCCACCCTGATAAGCCGGTGCAAAAAGGCGCCTCCTATCAGCGGCAGCCTTCCATTTATGCACCGCCATGGGGACAAACAAACAGCCAGAGGGCTCCCCACCAGACTTAGGGTCGGGCCGCAAGGCCTCCCGCACAACAGACTCAGTATCCCCCTGTATGGAAGCCACAATCCGAGCCGCCGGAACGACTGGCCCAGAAACGGGATTACGGCCCGTGCGGTCATAAATCCGTGACAAGGCACCAGGCTTGATGCTCTTGGAGCCGGGGCGATAAGCCAACGCAAAGTCAAAGCGATTGAAAAACAATGCCCACCGCGCCTGCCGGGAATCACATCGCCTAGTTTGCTGGGCACATTGGGGATTCCTGTAATTCATCCAAACCACAAACGGATGTTCAGCCCCCTCCAACCAATGGCGCCACTCTTCTAACGCCAATTTAACAGCTAACAACTCGCGGTCACCAATACTGTAATTCCGTTCAACCGGTGACAACGAACGGGAGAAGTAGGCGCATGGGTGCAACTTATTGTCCCAAAGGGTGCGCTGGGACAAAATGGCACCCACCCCGACCTCCGAAGTGTCAACCTCCACCACCAATGGGATGGAGGGGTCGGGCAAAACGACAATAGGTCCAGAACTAAGTCATTTCTTCAACTCCTGAAAAGCAGCCTCCGCTGCTGGAGACCAAGCAAACGACGAGGAGGAATTCCTCTTAGAAAGCGCAATGATGGAGGCAGCCACAGCGCTTAAATTGCGAATAAACCTCCTATAAAAATTAGCAAAGTCCAAAAATTGTTTAGCCTCCTTAACATTCTGAGGGGCAGGCCAATTCCTAACCGCTGCCACCTTGTCAGGGAATAGTTTGATCTCACGATCGTAAACATGATGCGGAGGCAAAGACAAAGCCCGTTGTTTGCCAAAATCCTCCGCGAGATCAACATAATCATCTGACACGTTGGGAGATAAACCAAGGTTCAGCGCGGCTCTTACACACCAATCTTGTTCAAAAGCCGACGCCTCCCCCATGGGTTGAAATTCGGGGCGACTTGCCAGAATCTCACTACAGTGAGACCTACAGTCAGAGCCCCACTGGACGACTGCGTCACTTTGACTGCCCCAAAAGATCTGTGGCCTATGCTTGAGCAACCAGGAATGACCCAAAACCAAAGGACAAACTGGGGAATCGATTAAGAAAAAACAAATTTTCTCTGAATGACCACCAAAAGGGATAAACATAGTCAAAAAATCAGAGACCTCGGTTATAAGCCCATCTCCCAACAGTCGACCATCCAAAGCTTTGATCGAGTGCGAATGTGAGAGAGAGCGGATGGGAATGGAATGTTTTCTAGCCCACTGCGCATCCATAAAACAATCAACAGCCCCCGAATCCAAAAAGGCTTTAACCCGTATTTTCTTTTTCCCCATAGTCAACTTTACTGAAATAAGAGTACGAAGGGGAGATTGGGTCTGTCCCTCTAGCGCCCCCCCCCTACCGCCAGAGGGGCTTCCCGTCTCCCTTTAAGCTCGGGGCAACTTGGACGGATATGTCCCGGTTCGCTAAAATGATGACAAATTATTTGTCTGTGAACAGGCTTACGAGCCCGGCTCTCATATGAGCCATCAACCTGCATGGGCTCACTAGAATTGGAAATTTAAATGGCCGGAGTTGTGGCTGATTTCCTGTTCCACGGAACATTAACCTCGCTGCTATCAAGAGCCAATGCAGTACGTTTCTCCTTGTTTCGTTCGCAGATGCCATTATTTATTTATTTAAAATTATTTAATCAGGAAAGCCTCATTGAGATTAAAAATCTCTTTTGCAAGAGTGTCCTGGCCAAGACAGCAGCAAGTCATTGGACACAATTACAGACAAACAATTATTATCAACTCGCACCGCAGTACGAACCAACGAATCCAAAGAAACACAAGGCTTTAATGTAGCCAGAGCGTCCTTCACCTCCTCAGCCAAAGCATGAACAAACACTGTCATAAGAGGTGCTTCTGGCCACCCTGTCTCTGTGGCTAAAGAGCGAAACGAGATGGAGAAATCAGCAACGCTATTAGAACCCTGCTTCAAATTCATTGGACGCGTAGCTGCATCCTGACCATATACATCCTGATCGAAAACATTAATCATTTCTCTCACGAGTGTTTCCACTGAATTTACTACCGGCGATTTAGCTCGAATGAGCGGCCCCACCCAAGTGAGGGCTGTGCCGGTCAACAGTGATAAAATAAACGAAACCCGTGATTCTTCATTCGAGAACCGTGAGGGTTGCGCTTTAAAAAATATTTCACATTGAGCAATGAAATCTTTACATTTTCCTGCCTCGCCTCCATATCTTGGGGGTAACTTGAGTGTAGGCTCTTGTGGAAGGTGTACTGATTGTGCTTGTGAAACATTTACTGTAACCTGAGCAGACAAAGCTCTAATACACTCTGAGAGATTTATTAGAAGACTTTCCTGTGCCCGCATAGCCTGCTCCTGACGGCGAGTTCTCTCGGTCAGCTCTGTCTGCCGACTATCTAAGCTAGAAAGACCCTGGCCATACGCAGTAAGGACAGACTGCTGGTCAGCGACATTGCTCTCTAGCGTATCCGCTGCTGGCGACTCCATGTCTGGCTAGAGTGTTCTGTAATGGCCGGTAGTGTTGGAGGCCAGCTGCAGCGAAAAGAGAGAACGTGAGCAGCGAGTAAACAGTACAAAAACAGAGAACAACACAGACCAAACGCAAGAACTCGCGCCTCCAAAGGATGTCTAATAGTCCGAACACCGGAGGCAACGCGAGAAAGAAAAAGAGAGAAGAAACTCTGAAAATTAGAGAATAGAAAGTCTTTCAAAACCTGACTAAAGATTTCTTCAGCTATAGTGCGTAGCTAAACACTGACACTCTAGCGAAGGAGGCGTGCCGGACTTCCTGCTTATATAGATTCTGGGGAAGCACCGCCCCAGCTCAATCAGCCAGCTGGGTAAAGAATTCGATAGCCCAGGAAACGATATCGTCCCGGGACGAGAGCCACAAAGAAAAGTCCAAAACACACCCACAAACATCCAGAACCATGACAATTTTTGTCCCCGGACTTTGCGTCCCCTAGGAATTTTTGTCCCCGGACTCTTCGTTCCCGTGGACTTTTCGTCCCCATGAACTTTTTGTTCCGGGACTCTTCATCCCTGGATGGTTCATCCCCAATAATGCTTTGCCCTCTTTCTGCATTATAGCACAATCTCTATCCTTATCTCTAACCCTAATATCATGATCTGTTCGTCGTCCGTTCGTTCATCCATCTGTCAGCAATAGTGGAACATTTTTTTGTCATTAGGGGACAAAAAGTCCTGTAACCTAATGAGAGGGGCAGTCCAACATTGCTGCTGCCATGGAGCCAGTTGAGAAGCAGGTGTGAGGTGGTGGTGGGGCTGTTTAAATGGGGAATGACCTCGACTTGCCTCCTTATGGGCTAGCAGGCATTTTTAAGTCATCTACAGTCATATCCAGCCACAAAACATGGTATTATGGCTTGTGGACAAGTATAAGGACATGGGGTCAAAGTGCTCCATGTCATAACCAAAATGAGCGGCAAGAATTTTTTTTTTTTGAATGATCAAATGACACTTGGACTTGCTACTCTGGGAAAACCGTCGTCCAACAATTACAAGATGATGCACTTTAACTGGAAGGAATTTGTATTTCTTTGGAGAGCCTTTAAAAGCACTTTAGCACTTTTAGGGTATTACTTTAGAATGGATGTCGTCCGGAGCTCTTTATTATGACTAAGTTTTAATCTTCATTGTTTGTTGTTGGCATTTTAATGTCTGCTTTTAATGTATTTTGTGGATTGCGTCTTGCATTGGGAACCATTGTTGTTTTTTGTCTCGTTGTCGCTGTACTCCTGTCTGCACAACAAATTTACCCTTTTGGGTACTAATAAAGAACCTTGAACTTGAACTCCCTGTGGCAGTTGGGATTGTGAGGTACCGTTCTGGAACCAAATGCAAGACCAGGAAGTTGCAGTAAAAGTGAGTTTTATTGAAGTTGGGGGGGGGGGTAAACCCCCACAGGGCAGAAAGCAATGGTACAGAGTCCACAATCCAAAATCAGAGTCCCAGGGATGTAATCCAAACTGTACACAGGGCAGCAAACACTAAACTCAGAGTCGGGCAAAACAGGTTCGGTACACAAGCACGGGTTTGTCAGAGAGTCCAAAGCCAAAATCCAGTGGGCGTAATCCAAACCGTTAACAGGGCAGCAAACACAAAACTCAGAGTCAGGCAAAACAGGTACGGTACAAGGGCAGAGAAGTATCAAAGAAAAGGCCAAAATCAGAATCCAGGACGTTCCAGTCAGAAGTATAACACAAAGAGTACAAGGCATCAACAATCACAGCACAGGGAAACGTTTTGACGGGGAACTGCTGTGAGAAGACTGCTTAAATACACGCAAGGGAAGTCACATGCTATGATTGGGAACAGGTGAAGTGGATCAGACTAATTAACAAGGGAGCAAACACGAGGGAGAACCTAACCACATGAAATTGGCAAAAGCCAAAACGCAGACAGGGATCACGAGACAGCCTATTGACGAACACACAGCTCCGGTTAGGGAGTTCTAACGTGCATAGATAATGAGAGACAGAACACAGTTAAACAGGTGCGGAGGATCCGCTGAAACGCAACAAAGTAAATTGAGTGAAGACAAAGGGTGGAGACTAGAATAGGGTGAGTGCTGAGAGCTTGTTAATCAATTAGTAAAGTTCAGCTATACAATCCCTAGTGCTCGTTAGTAAGTTAGTATTGAATACAATGTTAGTTTAGGTTAGTAGATTTAACTAAAACAACAAACTGTTAGTATGGTTAGTAAAGACAGAACAGCAAGGCGAAGGAAGCAAACGAGATTAGATTGAAATCCCAGAAACCATGAAATCACCTGAAGGTGTGGCACACAATACTAGGGGAAATAAGCTGTCACATAACACAAGACCAGACAGGGGAGACAAAGTGCAAACATGGCAAAATACAAAACAATGACCGCAATATGACTGGGGAAATGGACTATGGCAGGAAATACGGAATCAAACAGAAACAAAACATGGCATGGAATCAAGGCATGGCAAAACATGAACAGAACATGAACAGAACAGAGCATCTAAATCACAATAGAAAATACAAAGCATGGTCAGACAAAGCAGAATTCATAATCAAAACATGGTCAGGCAGGACAGGATCATAACAGGGATATTGGTATTATTGGTAAATATGGCATTATTTTATGATTATGAGGGGTTAACCTTTTTAAGGGATTAATATACCCATAATGCCTTGCAGTATGCAACATTTTTATTTTTTACAGAAAGCTAGGATGTCTGCTGCTGTTTACCTATAAGCAAAGTCTGTCTTGATTGTCAAGTATTGTGCCAAAAATTGGCAAAGTTTGTCAATTTCATTAAAATTTTGCATTGGAAATGCATTGGAAGGGTTAATTGCCCCTTACCCCTGAACAGAGTGATTATTCACCAAATGTTTTTACCTGCCTTCATTCTAGCCCAGGTCCAGTCTATGGTAGGAATTTGAACAAAATCTGTTGACCTCGCAGGTCATCACTTTTTGCAGATTTTTGCAGCCTTGAAGTAGTTCTTTTGCAAATGATGCCAACCAATGAGAAAAGAGAAAAACAAGCAAGAACCAGACACTAAACCATTGAAAAACAAGTAAGAAGCACATTATTGAACCATTGTAGCTTGAGAGGATGGTAAAACCATATTTGGAAGAAATTTCCTGTGATGAAGGTATAAAGATTGGGTGTGAAAAGTAGAATGTCATTTCCTCTTGTGCAACAAGAGCTTGGCTTTGTACTGGTTCCTATATCTTAATCAAGTCTAATTTTCTGAAGAGTCTGTCTCTTTTCAATTGTTTGAAGATGGGGGGACCTTGAAAATATGAAGACACTTCTGAATGAGAACCACAACATATTCATATTATTACCCATTGCTCATGTTATTTGTATCTCATATTTCGCAGTATTTTATCTCACAAACCCCAATTCCAATTAAGTTTGGACATTGTGTAAAACGTGAATAAAAACAGAATACAATTTTTGCAAATCCTTTTCGACCTATATTCAATTGAGTCCACTCCAAAGATATTTAATGTTCAAACTGATTAACTTTTTTGTTTTTTTAAATATTCACTCATTTTGAATTTGATGCCTGCAATAAGTTCCAAAAAAGCTGGGACAGGGGCAAACAAAAGACTGGGAAAGTTGAGGAATTCTCAAAAAACACTCGCTTGGAACATTCCTCAGGTGAACAGGTTAATTTGAAACCGGTGATTGTCATGATTAGGTATAAAAGGAGCATCCCCGAAAGTTCACCACTTTGTCAACAACTGCATGAGCAAATAGTCTGACAGTTTAAGAACAAAGTTTCTCAACATGCAATTGCAAGGAATTTAGGGATTTCATCATCTACAGTCCATAATATCATCAAAAGATTCAGACTACCCGGAGAAATCTCTACACGTAAGCAGCAAGGCTGAAAACCAACATTGAATGCCCGTGACCGTCGGTCCCTCCGGTGGCACTGCATTAAAAACGGACATCATTCTGTATTGGATATTGCCATGTGGGCTCAGGAACACTTCGGAAAACTAGTGTTAGTTGACACAGTTTGTCGCTACATCTACAAGTGCAAGTTAAACCTCTACCCTGCAAAGCGAAAGCCACATACTAACAACACCCAGAAATGTCGTCGGCTTCTCGGGGCCTAAGCTCATCTGAGATGGACTGACGCAAAGTGGAAAAGTGTGCTGTGGTCTAACAAGTCCACATTTCAATTTGTTTTTGGAATTCATGGACATCGTGTCCTCCAGGCTAAAGAGGAACAGGACCATCCAGGTTATTTTCAGCTCAAAGTTCAAAAGCCAGCATCTATGGTGGTATAGGGATGTGTTAGTGCCCATGGCATGGGTAACTTGCACATGTGTGAAGGGACCATTAATGCTGAAAGGTACATAAAGATTTTGGAGCAACATATGCTGCCATCCAAGCAAATTATTTCAGCAAGACATTGCCAAGCCACATTCTGCACATGTTACAACAGCGTGGCTTTGTAGTAACAGATTGCGGGAAATAGACCGGCCTGCCTGCAGTCCAGACCTGTCTCCCATTGAAAATGTGTGGCATTATGAAGTGCAAAATATGACAACGGAGACCCCGGACTGTTGAGCAACTGAAGTGTACAAAAAGAATTCCACCTAAAAAGCTTCTTCAATTAGTGACCTCAGTTCCCAAACGCTTATTGGTGTTGTTAAAAAGGAAAGGTGATGTAACACAGTGGTAAAATGCCCTGTCCCAGCTTTTTTGGAACCTGTTGCAGACATCAAATTCAAAATGAGCGGGTATTTCCAAAAAATTAATAAAGTTCATCAGTTTGAACAGTAAATATCTTGTCTTTGTAGTGTACTCAATTGAATAAAGGTGGATAGGATTTGCAAATCATTGTATTCTGTTTTTATTTGCGTTTTACGCAACGTCCCAACTTTATTGGAATTGGGGTTTGAATTTGTATTTCGGTGCTCCTTACCAACATAGTCTATGTAATGAAATTAAAGGAAGAGAAGGACTATGATTTACCTCTGACAATTTTCGCTTATATTACATGAATAAGAGCAATAATTATGTTACATATTATGTAAAATGCTAGAACTATTCATTTTGGCCAATCTCTGCTGAAAGAATATAATATTCTTTACATTTCATAATGTACAAGCACCTTTCCAGGTATCACTATAGTTTTGTCATTGCATGTGTTCATTGGATTTCCCAATTCAGCAACTCCTGAACCAGACACACACACACACACAAACACACACACATGTCTTTTCACGATACTGGGAAACAAAAGCATGACCGTGAAACAAGCAAGAAATTGCCGATTCATATTGAATTTTAAGTCGTCATCACTGCTTACGGGTAACGTTAACTGTACAATTAATTCAAGCGAAATTTTATGGGACATCGTTAGGTACATCCATAAAATTTTCAACTCAATTAAATGCTTTCAATTTTAGTACCATCAGATAGCCTGCTGAAAAAGAAAGATTTTGGTGGTTAAATCACCTTGATACCTTGACTAGAACCAGAGATATGGGATTTTTACTCATCACTACTTCCGCCTTTATTACCTTAAGACAATAGAAGAAAAGTTGTTACCCAAAATCAATGCATTAACAGAAGAAAATAAGAAAAGATATATAACTTAACTGTTTCTTGCCAGAATCTTTTGAAATGTTGCACCTAGAGTAATTTTGGGGTGAGGATTCCAAATATGGCATCAGATTGTTTGTAAAATGCATGCTTGGTGACCAACTGTTGCCATGGATACCATTCTTAATTTCATGAATTCTGAAATTCTCTTTCCCACTTTTTACCAGTCAGAATCAACTCAAACTCTCTGCTATAAGGTTTTCTACACTGGGAAGTCTAAATCTTTTGTCAAAAACAACAAATGAAAGCTTAGTGAACAACTTTCATGATTGTTGCCATGGTTACCAGTGATATCGGCATAAAAATAGAAAGAATTAACTAGCCAAATAGTTCTCTTCTTTGTGCAAGGGTATCTGGGTCCTTGAAAAAAGAAAGGGTATTATGAGCATGGTAAGTATGAAACCTGGCATGACTGGAATCACTTACTTCACACTCACAAGTTACCACTTGGTATGGTGCACTTTTAAGCGGCAATCTCCATATGACTGGTAGCTTACCCCCTTGGCAGTGAAAGGGTTTGTGATTATGTCAGGTAGGGGTACCACAACTGAAGGAAGAGCCAACAGCCAAACCCCATTGCGACAAGTAACAGGCGGGATTCGATCCTGCCTCGTACCAGTCGGCAGTGGTCGGCAAGAGTAGCGCACAATTGGCTATTATACAGACTGGGGTTGGATGGAAAGAAACAACTCCGAATAAAATATTTAAAAATGCCCCCAATTTCAATAAAAACCAATTACTTCCAATTGGGGGTGTGTAAATTCAATGGAACAGCCTAGAAAAAAAAAGATACGGCCTAGAAGAGCTGATTCAAACCATTCGAGCTGCTGACTTCGGGTTTTGCACATGGATTTATTAATATTGCGCCTTACTTCAAACTAACAAACTCAACTTTTCTTAGGATAACAACACCTTAAAAATCGATTAGACACATTAAAATCGGTATTAGATAGGTGCTTACCTTCATATCTCATGACTTTGTGCTAAGGTTTTATCTAAATATGGTAAAAAATGGACGATTTTATGAAAATTTTGTTGGAAAACTGAGAGACAGTGTCACATTCAAAGATTTTGTTAATTAGCAAATCTGTACTTAAAGCGCATTCGTACAATCAAAGTTTAACTCGAGTAGGTAGTGCCTCGCTCAACATAACTTCTTTGGCGCAGTTGATACTGCAGCGCCCCTAGCGGAAATGGATGCACCTAACATAGTTATTCTGAAGCATACCTTACATCATGACAGATTAAGGTGGACAAGAAATGGGTGCGAATGAATCCGTAACTGCATGGTAAGAAATTGCACTTTAATCCTAAAATATGAAATCAGTAAGGAAAATTAAACGGAAATAGCAGTTAGTAACGTCTTACATTGTGGGAGGATGGCCAATTGCGGAACGATGATCAAGAGTAAGAATGGATTCAGACGACGTTCATTATAATTCCCTTTCTTCTTAACAGCTGTTGCTGCATGGAAAATTGTGGACACGAAACGTATGGGCGTGCGCATGGTTCTGTCTCTTCTCCTTGCAGATGCGGAAGCAAAAGGGAAGCAAAGTCCAACAAATGACTCCAGAAAAATAGTCAATACTAGTGAATGCGTGCTCGGATTAGTAGCGAAAGATCACCTTGGCTTTACTTCTATGATACCGAATGCGGTGAAGTTAGGCGAGGTGTGCGTAGTTAATCTCATAATGCGCTTGGATTTGTAGCGAAAGATCACTTTGGCTTTACTTCTATGATACTTGGGCATGTGCACGTATTCGTATTGTTATGTACAGATGAACGGTGGCGTTATATAATGTGAGTGTATGCAAGCATTTCGCTAAATGCGGTGAACTTAACCGGGTGTTGATAGTTAATCTCATAATGTGCTCGGATTTGTAAAAAGATCACCTTGGCTTTTGAGTTCCTCCAGACTGACTGAAGCCAGCACTGCAAACTTGGGGTCCGGCTGTGTGAAACATTCGAGCCTGTGTGAAGCGAAGAGAAATGATAAGGCCAATCTTACAGTAACGTAATGATGTATGATGAGTGACGTACGTTGTGCGCGATGCACTGCTGACAGAGGGAGACAGACACATCACTCAAATAGGAGTAGTGATTACAACGTATAACACTTCGAGGAAAATTTTCATTTTTAAATCAAAATCTGCAGACGCTTTGAAGACAGAGAGATTCAAAATCTTCGTAAAACATCACAGTAAAATTGAATGAATTATGTCACATGAAAACAGTAGGTTAAGTGTATATAAGGATAGATGGAAGGCACTTAGAGTGGCAGAAGGATGGGAATGAAAATAACATAAGCATACGTGTATGAGTAAATGAATATATGATGTATCTGTGTTTGCATATGTGTGTGTGTGTGTATATATATATATGTGTGTTAAAGCATGAATATATACAGAATCTATTATAATTATGATTGATGTGTGTAATGATGCATGTATGCTTGCAATTCTCATTTAAATTTATTCATTTTTGTATACATTTACATTCTTATTTCTGTTGTTGTCCTTTCACATGTGTAAATATGGGTGTAGGGTGCTGTCATGGGACTCAAAGGGTGGGTGTGGGTTCTATTGAGAAATTTATTGTAATTGAATGAATTCAGTTGACCCCCAAAATGGGGGGTTGGTGGAGGGATTAGAAAAAAAATTGAAGGCAGTGAAAACAGATGGAGCACACTTGTTTCAATCAATCAAGAGTTTGTAACTGCAGATCTTAATCAAAGTTATTGTAGTACAGCTACATAAACAGTTTGCCAAGTGAGGCTAGAACCGGGGCTGCGTCCGAATAGTCAAAAAATTACGTCCTATCCACTAATTCCTCACCACTTTTCTTTAACCTTCATAAAACGAAAAACTATCAGATTAAGGCAATTTATTGTGTATTGGAAATTATTTGAAAAGGTTTGAATATATGACATCACATAATAGCCTAACAATTTTGTCTAATAGCCTAACTAAGCGACATTATTCGGAGAAATCAAATAAAAGTATTCCCCAACAGGTGAAAACTTTCTCTTTCTTGCTGGCTCCATCGCACACAAAGATAAACTCGCTCACCGCACAAAATCGCAAACTGCACTGACAAACTTCAACTACTGACAACAACCCAAGAGAATTAGGATATTTTATAGTCAAATCGCCCGCTGAAAGTGAACCCCCTTCTCGAAGCAGCATCCCAAATGAAGCTTCGAACGTAATGCGTGACGTCATTTCACTGAGATGATACAAGCCTCGACACGGAGGGGTGAAGCTAGATCCCGAGTAGTTCAAGTACGCTGTGCGAGAGTTGACTGAAATCTCGCTGGAAGTGCGACAAGACTAGTCCAGCAGCTGAGCTGAAGTGGAATGGACCGTACGTGATGATCTTCCAAAAGGTAAGACGTTTAAAGAATTAGACTGAATATTGTCAGCATATCTGAATTAAATAACACGTGTTTTTACTGGATTATTCCCTGCCGATTCTTGAGATATTTAATGTTTACGGACAACAAATTTGGCTACGATACTAGCTAGGCACAGTTAGCGACAGTTACTATTGCTAACCATGAGCAGCAGTATACTTGTAAACTCCGTCATGTCAGTGCCATTTCATCCAAAAATGCGAAATTAGAGGGGAAAATGGTTCTTAAACGTGATTTTTTTTTTTTTTTTTTTTCGGAGTGGGGTGGTGGGAGTGAAATGTTGGAGAAGTAACGTAAATATACCATCAGACTCGTTATAGCAGTGGATGTGGTGAAGTGAGATTTTCTTTGAGAACAAGGTAGCTAACGTTAGCTGGTGTAATAAAGTTAACCTTACAGAATAATAAAGAAGAGCCATCGTTTGCTGTGATACATCGCTATTAATATTGATTGTGGGAGCTTTTTTCTTTTTTAACTTCTATTCAGTAAACTTAGACATGATCTCTTGTTTGAGTGTTTTAGGATTTGTGATTCTGTTGACATTACCTGTCAATATTATGTCGCTGCTCAGCTAATTTTGGATTGATGATTAAGGGAGAGGGAGGCTGGAGGACCAAATAGAAGATTGAAAACAACATATTGGCCAAATAGCCTTCTATGCTTAATTTTCCAAAATGTTTGGCCTGAGTTGGGAATCTTACTGAATACTAAAAATACAAGACCCAAAACCAGTGAAGTTGGCACGTTGTGTAAATCGTAAATAAAAACAGAATACAATGATTTGCAAATCCTTTTCAACCTATATTCAACTGAATACACTGCAAAGACAAGTTACTTAATGTTCGAACAGGTAAACTTTGTAATTTTTGCAAATATTAGCTCATTTGGAATTTGACGCCTGCAACATGTTTCAAAAAAGCTGGCACAAGTGGCAAAAAGACTGAGAGAGTTGAGGAATGCTCATCAAACACTTATTTGGAACATCCCACAGGTGAACGGGCTAATTGGGAACAGGTGGGTGCCATGATTGGGTATAAAAGCAGCTTCCCTGAAATGCTCAGTCATTCACAAACAAGGATGGGGCGAGGGTCACCACTTAGTGAACAAATGCGTGAGCTGATTGTCGAACAGTTTAAAAAACAACATTCCTCAACGAGCTATTGCAAGAAATTTAGGGATTTCATCATCTACGGTCCGTAATATCGTCAAAAGGTTCAGAGAATTTGGAGAAATCACTGCACGTAGCGACAAGGCCAAAACCAACATTGAATGCCCGTGACCTTCGATCCCTCAGGCGGTACTGCATCAAAACCGACATCAGTGTGTAAAGGACATCACCACATGGGCTCAGGAACACTTCAGAAAAAACCACTGTCAGTAACTACAGTTCGTCGCTACATCTGCAAGTGCAAGTTAAAACTCTACAATGCAAAGCGAAAAGCCATTTATCAACAGCACCCAGAAACGCCGCCCATCTCATCTAAGATGGACTGATGCAAAGTGGAAAAGTGTTCTGTGGTCTGACGAGTCCACATTTCAAATTGTTTTTTGGAAACTGGGACGCCGTGGTCCTCCGGACCAAAGAGGAAAAGAACCATCCGGACTGTTATAGGCGCAAAGTTCAAAAGCCAGCATCTGTGATGGTATGGGGGTGTATTAGTGCCCAAGGCATGGGCAACTTACACATATGTGAAGGCACCATTAATGCTGAAAGGTACATACAGGTTTTGGAGCAACATATGTTGCCATCCAAGCAACGTCTTTTTCATGGACGCCCTGCTTATTTCAGCAAGACAATGCCAAGCCACATTCTGCACGTGTTACAACAGCATGGCTCCGTAGTAAAAAGAGTGCGGGTACTAGACTGGCCTGCCTGTAGTCCAGACCTGTCTCCCATTGAAAATGTGTGGCGATTATGAAGCGTAAAATACGGACAACGGAGACCCCGGACTGTTGAACAACTTAAGCTGTACATCAAGCAAGAATGGGAAAGAGTTCCACCTGAAAAGCTTCAAAAATTGGTCTCCTCAGTTCCCAAACGTTTACTGAGTGTCGTTAAAAGGAAAGGTGATGTAACACAGTGGTAAAAAGGCTCCTGTGCCAACTTTTTTGCAATGTGTTGCTGCCTTTAAATTCTAAGTTAATGATTATTTGCAAAAAAAAATAAAGTTTCTCAGTTTGAACATTAAACATCTTGTCTTTGCAGTGTATTCAATTGAATATAAGTTGAAAAGGATTTGCAAATCATTGTATTCTGTTTTTATCTACGATTTACATAACGTGCCAACTTCACTGGTTTTGGGTTTTGTATTTAGCTGTACTGTATTTCTTGTCTGAAAGACTGCAAAGAACATGATCCAACTTTATGCTAATTCCTGTCACATCTGTAACTGATGCCATTTGCCATACTTAAACATAAGCAGCAAAAGCTGTTGATCACAGCTACTTGAGTTCCATAACCTGAGTAGGGAAACGAAGACCACACCTCATCTCTCAGCACAATTTCCCATCCAAGCCTATATAGATGTGTCTAACCCTTTCTGCTATCTTTCTCTCCCCCCCCTCTCTTTCAGCTGAAGAGCTGCAGGCGATTCAATAAGTCTCCCTGCAATGAGACAGGACACTCATCCTACGCCCTGAGTCTTAACTCCCTAAGCTGTGCTGTCCCTGTTCTTTACTTTTAATAAACTGGACAATAAGCTTCCAAATCATGTGGTCTTTGGTTGTGAAAAGGTGCAAGTGCAGTGTTTGAATGCGATCACCTCACATTTTGATTGTTGTAATTTTTAATGTTTGTTCGATTTCTCCTGCTGAATTGAGCCAACAAATTTTTTTTTCTCTTCTTCACGTCATTGGAGAAACCGTACATTTGTATTCAACCTCCCAGTGATTGGAGCATCCCCACGCAGCACAGCAAACCATGGTCGAGATTATATACAAGAACAACATGGAGGAGAGGGCTCAGACAAACTGCTTCACATGCTATTCATGTTTCTGAGTTTATGGAAGATTTCTTTTTCATGAAGTATTTTCAGTACATACAGTGCCGTAAAAAAGTATTTTCCCCCTTCCTGATTTCTTACTTTTTTGCACATTTTTCACACTTAAATGTTTCAGATCATCAAACAAATTTTAATATTAAACAAATAACCCGAGTAAATACAAAATGCAGTTTTGAAATGATGATTTCATTTATTAAGGGGAAAAGGCTATCCAAACCTACCTGGCCCTGTGTGAAAAAATAAGTGCCCTCCTTGTTAAATCATGAATAAACTCTGATTAACCACATTTTTTGAGTTCAATTTCACTAGCCAAACCCAGACCTGATTATTGCCAGACCTGTTGAATCAAGAAATCACTTAAATAGAACCTGTTTGACAAAGTGAAGTAGGCTAAAAGATCTCAAAAAGCAAGACATCATGCTGCAAACTGAAGAAATTCAAGAACAGATGAGAAACAAAGAAATTGACATCTATCAGTCTGGAAAGGGTGGCAAAGCCATTTCTAAAGCTTTGGGACTCCGGCGAATCACGGTGAAAGCCATTATCCACAAATGGATTATCAAAACCAGAATTATCAAAAGCGCATCTACGACTCATCCAGGAGGTCACAAAAGATCCCAGAACAACATCTAAAGAACTGCAGGCCTCACTTGCCTCATTTAAAGTCAGTATTCATGATTCAACAATAAGAAAGAGACTGGGCAAAAATGGCATCCATGGGAGGGTTCCAAGGCAAAAACTACGGCTGACCAAAAAGAACACAAGGACTCGTCTCACATTTGCCAAAATACGTCTTGATGATCCCCAAGACTTTTGGGAAAATATTCTGTGGACTGACGAGACAAAAGTTGAACTTTTTGGAAGGTATGCATCCTGTGACATCAGGCGTAAAACTAACATATCATTTCATAAGAAGAACATCATACCAAAAGTCAAAGGTGGTCGTGGTAGTGTGATGGTTTGGGGCTGCTTTGCTGCTTCAGGACCTGGATGACTTGTTGTAATTGATGTAACTATGAATTCTGCTCTCTACCAGAAAATCCTGAAGGAGAATGTCCAACCATCAGTTGGTGACCTCAAGCTCAAGTGCACTTGGGTTAAGCAGCAGGACAATGATCCAAAACACACTAGCAAGTCCACCTCTGAATGGCTTAAAAAAAACAAATTGAAGGTTTTGGAGCGGCCTAAGCAAAGTCTGGACTTAAGTCCGATTGTGATGCAGTGGCATGACCTTAAACAGGCCGTTCGTGCTCAAAAACCCTCCAATGTGGCTGAATTAAAACATTCTGCAAAGAAGAGTGGGCCGCAATTCCTCCACAGTGATGTGAAAGACTCATTGCCAGTTATCGCAAACACTTGCTTGCAGTTGTTGTCGCAGAGGGTGGCACAACCAGTTATTAGGTTAAGGGGACAATTACTTTTTCACACCAGGCCAGGTAGGTTTGGATAGCTTTTTCCCCTTAATAAATTAAATCATCATTTAAAAACTGCATTTTGTATTTACACGGGTTGTCTTTGTCGAATATTAAAATTTATTTGCTGATCTGAAACATTTGTGTGACAAATATGCAAGAAAATAAGAAATCAGGAAGGGGGCAAATACTTTTTCACGGCACTGTAAGTGCAAAATAAAAAGATATACATAAAATGTATGTGTATAACGAGATAAATTTGTGTTTTAATGTGTCTTGTTATGTCTGGATGTATAGTGTTTAATGAGCCCTTCCTAAAATTATTACTGTACATGCAAGCCTAGATAAATTTATACCTTCTGCATGCAAAAAGTTAATGAAAAAGTTGTTTTGAACTAATCACTAAACACCAATAGATAAGTGCAGATGTACATTAAAATGATGAACAGATAAATTGTAATTATTTCCAGTGGATTTTATAAGATGCTACACTGAAAATTATGCTGCTTTTAATAATGCAGGGACTAATTGTGCTGTCAGTTAATACTCATTGATAGTCATCTGTCAGTCCTCCGTCCTTTCTGAAAGTCATGAAGTTTACATAAGTCGTTATTGAATTGATAAAGTAGATCCTCCATTTTCATGGGATTATTAAAACCCCAAACAAATAAAGAATTGGTAAAAAATTAAACTGAAACGTTCCTTCCTCTCCCTCTGCATAATAAACATTAGGATGGGATTAAATAAGCATTGTAGTCAAAAGCAAAAACAAACCAAGAATTCAAAGCAATCGACAACAGGAACACGCTCTTTAAAATGACTAAAACTCGTTTTAGTCATTTTAATTATTTTAAGAACTCTAAGGCACTAAAACCATGACGCTATTTATTGACTAGTAATTACCGAGGATCGCGGAAACGAGATTTTACGAGATTTCAGTCGCAGAGCGTACTTGAACTACTCCGGATCTAGCTTCACCCGACAAGGAGCTCTGCCAGGGGTGCTTCACATTTTTGACACTAGCTCCGAAGCCTTGGTACCGAGGGTAACAGCACTAGGTGGCGGTAATACATAGTAATGTTTTTATTGACTTACAAAAACTCGTGAAGAAGAAGACGCGGAAAAAGAAGAAAAAGACTGGTAAGTCCGTAAGTCTAATATGTCACCTCGTTACTGGACAGGTTATTTTCTACAAAAGGTTTTTGCGACGAGATCTGAAACCATGGGCTGGAAATGGGTTTTCTGTAAAAACGATATTTTCTGCCAACATCGTGTTACTGCATTGCATTCTGCATGCAGTAACATTGCTGCTTTAGTTTCAATTATGATTGACTTGCCAGCTACCGGACGCATTTGTGCGGGAACTCAAGCAAGCAACTGGATTCAGTATCTTTGCGCTTGCATTGAATGACGTAACATTTTAAAACTTTCAGGTTATGGAAAACGGAGGTTTCATTATTTTCCGCCTAAGAGGGGATTTGGAGCTGACCTGTCATCTGGACATCACCGATGGTAACGTTACTTATTGGGCTTGCAATAAGTTCAGTTGTATATATTGTAATTTCGTTGCTTTGTGTTTTGACAGTTTTATGCTATCGATTGAATTTCGACCATTATCCAGCGGTAATGCACTGGAGGAACGATTCATCTTCTCGGAAAAATGGAGGATCTGTAATGAGTGAGCCCGAGATCTCATGCTTATAAAACGAGAGCAGTTGTTATCATTTTTTCCAAGTCTTTCGCGAGTTTCATGAATGAGATAATTTGACCTCAAGAATTTGCGATTGCTTTTATATCATAAATGTGGGAGTCATATTATTTGGAAAATGAAATAAAGCTTTAACGTTAGCTTCTAGTTGACGGTCTTTTCAGGTCAATGGGATAAATCAGTGTTTCCCAACCCTGTTCCTGGAGTACCCCTGCCCTGCATATTTCAGATGTCTCCTTGATTGAACACACCCAGATCAGCACTGGGTTGTACCAGCTGTGCCTAAATTCAAACGTAGCCTAGTCTGAACGTAACTTCTAACTTAGGTCGGAGTTTACGCGCTACTAACATTTTATGGGTTGTACCAGCTGATGTAGTTTCAACGTAGGCATAAGTTACAACTTAAATCTTACA
This sequence comes from Gymnothorax javanicus, assembly GCA_029692085.1. Taxonomy (NCBI): domain Eukaryota; kingdom Metazoa; phylum Chordata; class Actinopteri; order Anguilliformes; family Muraenidae; genus Gymnothorax; species Gymnothorax javanicus. The sequence continues at coordinate 107,098,538 of CM056195.1, forward strand.
CCTAACCCTTAGTTGGTGTGAAGTCCGTAAAATAACGGTTGGCATGGCGCATCGTATTGAAAGGTGGGATAATTTGGAGGATGAGGGGGAGCGGATTATACCCGCTGTATTGCGTCAGCTACGCATCCTCCGAGACAGATTACACCCCTTGGACAACTACGATGACTTTGATTTATACTCTCGCTTTCGCTTCCCACGAGCGGCAGCGGACTTACAGCACGACACGGAGAGAAACGGGGTAAATTACAGTGCAGTGATGATGAGGAGTGCTCACCACAGATGTAAACAGATGAAGTTAGTCTACCCCGACTTTTATAGCTCCGTTGGTGAAATACTTGGCACTCATCTTGAAGAACTGAGCCCAGTAGATTTAAAGAAATCTTTAATAAACTGTGGACTGCCGGACACGGAGACACTGCTTTTTGTTTATGTAGCCTGACAGCACTGACAGCATCTGACAGCACCGTAATAGGCTACACGCCGCATCTAGAGTGCTTTTCACTGATTGGCCACAGAAATTGAAAACGTCATTTGGTGCGACAGTATTTTGTTTAGTGTGGACTTAAAGCCAGTGTAACTAAGACGAATTTTGCGTCTACGTGGTGCAAGTAAACTCCGACACAACTTTAGTATCAAACTAAGTAGTTTCAGCTTAGCGTTTAGCATGGACTTCGCACTCTAACTTAAGAGAGAACTTATGCACAACTGGTGCAACAGGCCACAGCAGGTCATTAGGTACTCCACTAATGCTGGATCAGCTGAATCAGGTGTGTTAAATTAAGGAGACCTATAAAATGTGCATGACAGGGGTACTGCAGGAGCAGAGTTGGGCCTCACTGATTTAACACACCTGATTCAGCTGATCAGCTCATTAGTGGAGTGCCTAATGACCTGCACTGGGTTTCACCAGCTGTGCCTAAGTTCAAACGCAGCCTAGTCTGAATGTAACTTCTAATTTAGGTCAGAGTTTACATGCTAGTAACATTTTATGGGTTGCACCAGCTGATGTAGTTTCAACGTAGGCATAAGTTACAACTTAAATCTTACAACTAACCCTTAGTTGGTGTAAAGTCCTCCGTAAAATAACGGGTGGCTTGGCGCATCGTATTGAAAGGTGGGATAATTTGGAGGATGAGGGGGAGCAGATTATACCCGCTGTATTGCGTCGGCCACGCATCCTCTGAGACAGATTACACCCCTTGGACAACTACAATGACTTTGATTTATACTCTCGCTTTCGCTTCCCACGAGCGGAGATGCATAGAATTACTGACCTGCTGGCAGCGGACTTACAGCACGACACGGAGAGAAACTCCGTTTGTGAAATACTTGGCACTCATCTTGAAGAACTGAGCCCAGTAGATTTAAAGAAATCTTTGATAAACTGGACTCTTGGACACGGAGACACTGCTTTTTGTTTATGTAGCCTGACGGCACCGACAGCATCTGACAGCACCGTAATAGGCTACACGCCGCATCAAGAGTGCTTTTCACTGATTGGCCACAGAAATTGAAAACGTCATTTGCTGCAACAGTATTTTGTTTAGTGTGGACTTTACGCTTGTGTAACTAAGGGTGTTTTCAGACATAGGGTGTTTAGGTCGACCTAAATGTCTAGGCCTGCCTAATTGGTGCGGTGCGGGTAGTGTGAACACAACTAGCCGCACCCGAGGTTGACCTAAACAGCCGTACCGAGAGCGGCTGGAAGGGGTGGTCTCGGAGCGGCGCACCAAGCCCTTTAGTTCAGTGCGGCGCACCAAACCAGTGGTGTGAATGCGCAGTGAACCTGGGGTCGGCCCAAGCAAACGTAACTGCATTTAACATAAATGGTTCGTTCATGTCTAACGTTACAACTTACCTGGCTGTTCGCCGATATATGCATATGGTGAGGGGGGCCTGGTTTTAACAGAATCAATCTGCGCCTTGTTCTGGTTTGTCTGGCAATTCGCATTCGCCGTCTCCAGTGCAAGAAAACATTGTTCTCCACACGCAGCCGTGCCTCGTTTTCAAATTCGAATGTTATAACTCCCCGACACTGAACGAGACAAACTATATAGATTGCCAAAAACAGTAATGTTAGGCATATCAGACGGCGTTGCTGTTGAGTCTCCATCGTTCACGTGTGTTCTGTTTACATCTCGAGGCTTCATTTCAACCTTCTTTTCCGGATGGAATGGTGCTACACACGTCATTTTCGTCTGGTTGCCATGGATACATGACGCTCCATTCTGTAGAACGGTGGACTTGGAACGACGTTAAAAAGGATATGTGAAACCGAGCCGCTCCAGTTGAAAATTGATACATTGTATATTGGGTCGACCCATATATGTGACTGGGTCGACCCAAATATGCGTGAAAACGCCCTAAGACGAATCTTGCGTCTACGTGGTGCAACTAAACTCCGACACAGCTTTAGCATCAAACTGAGTAGTTTCAGCGTAGCGTTTAGTGTGGACTTTGCACTCTAACTAAAGAGAGAACTTATGCACAACTGGTGCAACAGGCCCTGATCTGGGTGTGTTAAATCAAGGAGACATCTGAAATATGCAGGGCAGGGGTACTCCAGGAACGGGGTTGGGAAACACTGCGATAAATAATTAACTTGCTAGCATACTAATGCTTTTCGCGAAAAGCGTTAGCATGATAACTAGCTGATGAATTGTTAATCCCATTGATTTGAATTGACCGTCAAATAGCGGCTAGCGATCGTATACAGTTACCAGCAGGATTGGTAAGGTTACCGTTGCGAATTGGTTCAAGTTTGCCAATGAACAGAATCTGACCAGTCGTGATGTGAGAAAGCTGTACTACACGCGTGTAATATCAAACCTTTATAATATACTTCGTTATAAATACAGGGAATCTGCACCTGTGAGGCAGGAGGCTGTATTCGCCTGTAGGCAAAATCCTGTATCACTGGTATCTGCCCGCGGGCAAAATCCCGTATCAGTATTTTTTTATTGAAATGCTACTGGCCTGTAATGATGACAATAATAATCTGAAATAAATGCTTTGGACAAAATGCATCGTAAATTGTGGCCAAAAAGAGCTAAAGTTCTCAGACTGATACTGTGGTCTCTGGTTGATACAGGGAGTGATATGAAAATGGCCATATGATACTCTCTGTCTATTATATACTTCCTTATAAATACGGGGAATCTGCCCATGCCATACGAGCACGAGGCTGTATCAGCCCGCAGGGCAAAATCCTAATCCCTTATCAGTGGCAGCAACCATTGCCATAGCAACAGTCAAGAGCGTCGTTGGCAAAGTATCGCTTCAATGCTGATTAGACGCTGTCATGGCTGAGAGACTCATGAATTCCTCAGCGGCTGAGATTTCTGAACTGGACTATGTTTTAGAAAAGGAACTTGATACAGAATTATTTGTAAACAGTATGCGTAATGCCGCGTTTTGCAGCAATATTCATGCAAGGGGCTGTAGTAAAACATTTCATGCGCAAGCTATCGTAGAAACACAAATTTATCATGTTAATGGAGAAAATCGCGTTTACATACATGCTAGCTTGCTAATTAGCCATTTCATTGACTTGGAAACACGCTGGCTAAAAGCAAATGCTAGCGCTACTGGCCTGTAATGATGATAGTTATAACCTGAAACACAGTATCTCACAAAAGTGAGTACCCCCCTCACATTTTGACAATTAATTTATTTTATCTTTTCAAGGGGCAACGTTACAGAAATGAAACCTGTATTCTACAGCAGTCATTGTACAATATGTGTAGCAGTGTAGATTTACTGCACTGTCCAAATAACTCAACAAACAGTCACTATTTCCAAAATCGGTGGCAACAAAAGTGAGTACACCTCTTCGTCAAAATGCCAAATTGTGTCCATAGTGTCAGTATTTAGTATGACCACCATTGTTCTCCAGCACTGCCTTGATTCTCCTAAGCATGGAATTCACCAGAACTGCACAAGTTGTTGCTGGGATCGTCCTCCACTCCTCTGTGAGAATATCATGGAGCTGGTGGATGTTGGGACACCTACTGCTCCTCCACCTTCCTCTTGAGGATGCCCCACAGGTGCTCAATTGGATTCAGGTCTGGAGACATACTTGGCCATGCCATCACCTTCACCTTCAGCCTCTTCAGGAAGGCAGTTGTCATCTTGGAGGTGTGTTTTGGGTCGTTATGTTATAAAAATGCCATTTCCGAAGGGAGGGCATCGTGTTCTGCTTCTGAATGTCACACTACGTGTTGGAATCCATTATTCCATCAATAAAGTGCAGCTCCCCAGTACCAGAAGCACTCATGCAGCCCCAGACCATGATGCTGTCACCACCATGTTTGACTGAAGGCAGTACGCACTTGTCTTGGTACTCCTCACCAGGGCACTGCCACACATGCTGGACCACATCTGAGCCGAACAAGTTTATCTTGGTCTCGTCAGACCACAGAACATGGTTCCAGTGGTTTATGTTCTTGGACTGGTTGTCTTCAGCAAACTGTTTTCAGGCTTTCTTATGGGCTAGCTTCAGAAGAGGCTTCCGTCTTGGCCGACGGCCATGCAGACCAACTTGGTGCAGTGCACGTCGTATGGTCTGAGCACTGACAGGCTGTTCTCCCTCTGCTGCAACCTCATTAGCAATGCTGCCAGCACTCCTGCGTCTGTTTTCTGAAGCCAACTTGTGCTCCTGATGCAGAGCACGAGGACTCAACCTCTTCGGTTGACCCTGACGAGGCCTGTTCCGAGTAGAACCCGTCTTGGAAAACTGCTGAATAACCTTGGCCACCGTGCTGTTGCACGGTTTCATGGTTTCACAGATCTTCTTGTATCTTAGACCATCTTTGTGGAGAGCAACAACTCTCTTTTTCAGATCCTCAGGGAGTTCTTTCCCGTGAGGTGCCATGTTGACCATCTACTGACCCGAATGAGAGCATTGCACCCAAAGCACCACAATTTAAACCTTCGACATGTTACGCAACCTCATATGGCCCAGTTGAACAGACAAAAGCATGAACATGATAAAGCCTTGTTTACATCGGACACGAAAGCGCTCCGAAGCGCAAATTCGTGTATGATCGGGCGCCTGGCCGTTTACACCAGACGCGCATTTCACCGCCCACCCCCTTTACAACACTCTCTCTCTCTCTCTCTCTCTCTCTCACATTCAAGAAGCTGTTTTGTGGTTTGTTTCTGATATGCTTTTGTCTTCACTGTATTTATGCAAAGTTTTTTTTTTTCATACGAGAAATTCCTTAAACCTGTACTAAATCCACCTCTATTGTTTGCTGTCATCGCACATGTGCGCACACACGCACGCACACACACACGTATGCATATATAACGTGTATAATAATATTTCCTATCGTTTATAATCACTTTTCAGTTTTTTTTCCTGTCAGATTCGCGCGCAGCGCACGGAAAAAATAGACCAGACACCGAAACCATCGCTGCAGTTCGCGAGCCGTTTGGAGCTCTTTGGCGCGCTTCGCAGCTGATGTAAATCAGATTCAGATGAATTTTATTGTCATTGTTACAGAATAACAACGAAATTAAGTTTGGAGAGAAAGTGCTCCGGGCTGCTGCAACGTGCGTCGCGCTGCCAACTCCACTTTCTTCTTCGAAATTAAAGGTTAACACAGAAACGCAGTTAACAGTTAACACAGAAAAGAAACATATTGATGACATCAGACATGATAATACACATCAGGTTTATAACACGACACGCTGGAAGCGCCAGAGAATTTTTTTTCATGGGAATGGGGGGGGGGGTGAGAGGTGGGGGAAGAAGGGGTTAATGAAAAATGAAAAATGCGGAGGCAGCCTGTGGCAGAGGGAGGGGGGGGGGGGGGGGAATGCAGAGTCCAGAAGTCCTTATCAGGAGCAGAATGTTCTGTCCTTGCCAGAGGAGGGATAAGGGAATGTTGTTGATGATGAGTACCAGTCCGTGTGAGGCTGAGGCAGACAGAGGGGAGACCCAGAGTGGGGGGGGGTGCCGAATTCTATTCAATTTCGGGTGGAACAAGCAATTTCGATTGATCCGCTATTCATTTTGTAAATTTTTAACTTCACGCTTCAGGGCCACCAGTTCTCCCATCATCTCATCCTGTCTCTTGCCCAAATTCACAGTCAAACGCACAAACTCCCCACACTGACTCACAACAGCGTCCATCTTTCTGTGCATTTCTGCAGATGATCCCAGGTCTTTTTGAGCAGCTCACCATTCTCTGATACTCCACTGAGGCGCTCTATAATAATTTCGGTGCTAGGCAGCGCGTTGGGCATTTTCCTCGCTCCCAGCTCGCGCACTTTGCGGTAGATCAGAGCAACTCCCATGCCAATTAGGAGAAATCCCGTCACCATAAATCCAAATAGGTAAACATCCTCCATGTCTTCAAGGGATAGTGCCGCCAGACAAAGAACTTGCCATCTCGACCACGCGTCCTGAATATAGCCAGCAGCAAAAGTCGCGTCCGGGCAGCGCGGTTCGCCAGGTGCTCCGCTTCTTGGTGAAAAAATTTTTTCTAATCGGTTAACATGGGCACTGAATGGAAACTGCTTGTGCTTCAGAGCGCTTTCGCGTCCGATGTAAATGAGGGGTAAGACACGTTTCATTGCTTGGTTGACCATTACCAATAGGGGTGTGTACTCACTTTTGTTGCCACCGATTTTGGAAATAATGACTGTTTGTTGAGTTATTTGGACAGTGCAGTAAATCTACACTGCTACACATACTGTACAATGACTACTCTAGAATATATTCGAGTTGCATTTCTGCAACGTTGTCCCTTGAAAAGATATAATCAATTAATTGTCGAAATGTGAGGGGTGTACTCACTTTTGTGTGTTATGGCGTAAATTTGTTATGGCGTCACGGACAGCAAGGGATGACAGACAAAATTCTAAAACTTCAACAGATTTAATTAAACAGACAGAACCAATCTACTCTCTACCCTACTGACCAAGATTGAAATAATAATAAAAAAATAGTTACAGTCCCTCGGTAATGGAGATGGCGCTGCTATGTTGCGATGGCTTGGGACAGGAAAATGCTCCAACACAGGCAAAAATCCACAAAAAGCTTCACAGGTCTTGAAAAGAGTGACAGGTCTGGTCAAATGTATCCTTCCACTATTTCTCCTTGCAATTTCTCCTACTACTCTTCACTCTCTCAATTTTTCTCCTTATATACTCTTGTCCAGCCCCCTCTGAGGCATGCCCCGGACATGCCCAAGACCTAGTTCCAGACTGGCTTAACAAAAAAAATGTCAATACTGCCATCTAGTGGCCTTTTTTCCCCATTACACCTCCATTCCAAAAGGGAAACATTTTGACTCATAAAGGCAAAATTTTTCTTTTCAATACAAAAATGGTTAAGTAGACACTTGTGTATATATACATATAATACAATATGCTAAGAAACACATGTGATATATATACACATACTCAAACACGGGATAAGCAATCAGCAATTACATTGTCAGTACCCTTTACATGCTTAATTTCCAAGTCAAACTCCTGTAAAATCAAACTCCAATTCATCTCCGATTCTTGTTTTTCATCTTACTCAAAACCATTAACGGATTGTGGTCAGTATATACAATCATTGGCTTTTGCCCTGTACAAACATAAACCTCAAAGTGTTGTAAGGATAGAACCAGAGCCAACAGCTCCTTCTCAATTGTGGAATAGTTCTTTTGGTGGCGATTGAACTTCCTGGAGAAGTATGCCACGGGATGCTCAATGTCATCAGAGTCACTTCTCTGTAGGAGCACAGATCCATAAGCTTGGTCGCTAGAATCGACCGCCATGGAGAACGGTTTGTTGAAGTCAGGAGATTTGAGCACGGGGAAGTGACACAGCAGAGACTTCAGGCGATCGAATGCTTGCTTCATCCCAAGTGAACTTTGCGCCTTTCTTCAGTTGGTTGGTGAGACTGAGAGCAATCTCAGCAAAGTTCTTGCAGAACTTGCGGTAGTACCCGATCATTCCAAGGAAGCGGCGCAAAGCTTTTTGTTGTCAGGAACTGGAAAGTCCATGATGGCTTGGACTTTAGCATTTATGGGTGCCACCTTACCCTGGCCTATGACGTAGCCAAGATACGTGACAGTAGCACAACCAAAGTCACTCTTGTTCAGGTTAACAGTCAGGTTAGCCTGGGTCAAGCGCTGAACAACGCCTCTACATCTTTCAGATGTTCTTCCCAGGAGTCACTCCATGTGATCAGGTCGCCGGATGTACGCATCCGTGTGGGCAATCCGCGATTGTAGACTGTATCATCCTTTGGAACGTGGCTGGGGCATTTTTCATGCCAAAGGGTAGGACTTCATACTGGTATAACCCAGGTGGTGTGGCAAAAGCAGAGATGCTCTTGGCCCTCTCAGTTAAAGGCACACACCAATAACCCTTCAATAAATCAATCTTGGTCAGAAACTTTGCTTGCCCTACTCTATCGATACAATCATCAATCCTAGGTATTGGAAACACATCAGTTCTAGTTACAGCATTGACTTTGCGATAATCTGTACAGAATCTAGTACTTCAATCAGGTTTTGGAACTAGAACACAGGGTGAACTCCAATCGGAGTTAGAGGGTCTGATAATATCATGTTCTAACATGTACTCAACCTCTTTCTCTGCAATCTTTCTCTTTTTCAGGATTCATCCGCACGGATGCTGTTTTATTGGTTTGGCATCACCAACATCTACATCATGAGAGGCTATAGAAACTCTCTTTGGAACATCAGGAAATAGATCTTTATATTTCTTGATCAACCTCTCAAACTGATCTCTCTGTGAGGGTTCTAAGTGCTGGAGTTTTACATCAAGATTTTGCAACACTTCAGAATTTGACCATTTACATGAAAGAACTTCAGCTTTAATTCTAGGTTCATCATCTTGAAACTCCCCTCATCTTCACAAGTCTCGCCATAGGAGGATCTGAAGTGACAGCTGCAACCCTAGCATTCCTATCATGATAAGGCTTCAGCATGTTAATGTGACACAACTGTTTTGGCTTTCTCCTATCTGGAGTCTTCACAATGTAATTGAGATCATTGAGTTTTGTCAGAATTTCATAAGGACCATGAAATCTAGCTTGCAAGGGATTGGACTGCAAGGGAAACAACACAAGGACCTTGTCTCCTGGTTTAAACTCACGGCTTCTAGCCTTATGATCATACCAAGTTTTCATTTTTCCCTGACTTGATTTCAAGTTCTCTTTGGCTAGGTCACAAGCTGCATGCAGTCTTCCCTTGAACTTGCTAACATAGTCTAACAGACTGATATGCGGCTCTTTCTCTTGCCATTGTTCACTCAACAATAGCAAAGGTCCTCTCACTTCATGGCCAAACACTAGCTCAAACGGACTGAATCCAGTAGACTCCTGCACTGCTTCTCTAGCTGCAAACAACAGCAAACGAACACCTTCATCCCAGTCTTTCTCATGGTCATAACAATAAGTCCTCATCATTGTCTTGAGAGTGGAATGAAACCGCTGTAAGGCACCCTGACTCTCTGGATGATAGGCACTGGAAAGAATCTGCTTCGCATCTTTTGTAGTTCATACACAACCTGCTGAAACAATCCGGAAGTGAAATTGCTACCTTGATCTGACTGAATTTCCCTGGGAAGGCCAAACAACGTGAAGAACTTTATCAAAGCCTTCGAAATTGCTGTTGCCTTGATGTTGCGTAGAGGGATGGCTTCAGGGAATCTGGTAGATGCACACATGATTGTCAACAAGTACTGATTTCCAGATCTAGTCTTGGGTAATGGACCAACACAATCAACAATGACCTTGGGGAAGGGCTCCCCAATGCTGGGATAGGCTGCAATGGAGCTACAGGTGGGTCTAACTGGTTTTTTCCAACTACCTGACAAGTGTGACAGGTTTTGCAAAAGTTGGAAACATCTTTCCGAAGTCCAGGCCAGAAGAAGTGTTTCATGATCTTGTCAACAGTCTTGTTAACACCAAGATGACCTCCTAAAGGCAAACTATGAGCCATTGTTAAGATCTCATTCCTGTAGACCTTCGGAACAACAATTTGCTTGACCACTGCCCAATCTGCATTGGCAGGGATATCAGGAGGGCGCCACTTCTGCATCAACACTCCATCCTTGAGATAATACCCAACTGGAACTGCGTCTATTTCTTCATCAGGAAGGGCTCTCTTCTTTAGTACACAAATTTCAGGATCATTGGTTTGCTCCTGAATCAACCGCTTTCTGGACAGAGACAAGTCTCCAGACACATCAGAATCACCAGACCCATAAAAGTGATAAAAGTGTCTGATAAGTCCTCAAATGGAGAAACCATAGTAGGCTGAACAGAGTCATGAGGCGAACCACCTGAGTCATGAATGTTCAAGGTGCTGGACGGCACCACATCATCTTGTTCTTGAGCCTTCTTGGCCATAGCACGAGTCACTGCACAGGAAGGATACAGAGATGGGTCTTCATCGCCATCTTCAGTGCTCAGCTGCGAAGTAAGATGAACAGGGGGAACTACATTGCCTTGTATTCCCACGATGGAGTAGGAGCCCTGCTGCCATGCGCTCCTCGAACGGTGACAGCTAGAGGTTCGAGTCTGGTTGGCCTCCACTGGTCCGTGCACTGCTGCGCCTGAGCGCGATCTTAAAATCGGACCACTTTTTTTTTTTTTTTTTTTTTGCCTACATGTAAAGCATTTGGATTGTCAATTACGTATGCTACATAACATGAAATATCATGGATCTATAAATTGAATTTATTAAGGCGAATGTTATTTGCACTTATACGTGTGGCCAATGCTGAATTTTTTTCTTGGCCACACTTATAAATGTGTCAGTTGATGACTATTCCACTGCCACTTATAGAAAGTACCGCTTAAAATAAGTTTGGCCAAGGAAAAACTTTTTAGCTTTGGACACATTTAAAATAAGTGTGGGCAATGGAGAAATGTGCATCTTGGCCACACTTATAAGTGCGTCTAACACGAATTTCGATCAATTTTTGTCCTTGGGCGCACTTAAATAAGTGCGAATAGTCACTTCGATTTATTAATGAATTAAATCAAACCTCTACTGCACTTCAGTTTTCCACCCCAGCGGTGTTTACCGCAGCAGCAATAGTTTTCAAAACTGCAGCCTTCTGAGCTCACTTTATGCCACTCTTAAGGAGCCCTTTCAAATAAAATTATTTTGTTTTTCTCCACCTCGGATGTGGTAATTTATATTTCCTCCTCAGGGAAGTTCTTTCTTCTTTGCCGTCTTTCGAGAGTCCATGTCGTAAAGTGGGCAGGACTAGGCCTCCAGGAGCATGAATTGATAGGGGCGTGTCATGTAATTGCAGTGGTTTCTGCTGCCAGATTTATCAACGCCATGCCAGTTTTACACCGAAATCAGCGACGTACACACTTTTAGTAAATCAGACGTGACGCCTGGAGAATGCTGATATTTACACCAGAATCTACACCAGATCCTACGCAAGTTTGATAAATGAGGGCCAATGTGTAGAGTGGGACCACTGAATCAAAGATTTTCTTATGTGTTTCGGACACTACAAATTGTACGTACGTGACACTGTTGTGAGATCATTTATTATCAATATCTGCGATATAAATGTTAGGTTTTTTTGCTTTTACAGGGTTCTGCCCAGGTTGCTTGAAGTGCCAGTCGGAGAATTGTTTTTTTGCGTCAATTCGAAAGCAGATATTGCCTCTGAGTCACCAGATTACTGTGTTTCCTTGATGTGCTCCTCGGTGCATAGCGAGATGCCTCTAATTTTCATCGGTAGATGCCATATTCATAAACTTGTTTTTCTATTTTGCATCCAAATACTTTTGATTAAATTTCTGAATACGACTTAACAACTGTCATACATGTTTCAAACATTTCTTCAGTGGCGCCCGCTGGACAGAGAACAAGGAGGGCGATAAACATCTTTAATCTGCTTACTAGTCTTGATCTGTTTCAGTCATTTTGCTTGATAAAAGATACTTTAACTCTCCCTTCTCAGGTGAAGCTAATTGGCTTCATTAAGACGAGAGATAAAACGCGTAAACTGAAGGCAAAAAAGTGCGCATTTCTTGCTTTGTAAGATGTGGCAGAAGTTAACGCGGAAAATCCACAGTAGGTTTTTTCCATGCAGGGTTACCTATTAAGGCACGTGAATTAAACATTTTTATTGAATTTATCATTCACTCGCCTTGGCATTTCATTAAAAGGGAAACTGTGTACTTAACTGAAAATGGATTTTTCATATTGTTGGAAAATGTGTTAATCAAGAACAATGATTAAAATCGGGTCAATAATCTCATCCGTTTCAAGGTATGTTTGCCGCCCCCATGGTTTTCCGTCCAATGACCGCCACTGTTATTAAGCACTCATAGATTAACATGTAAAGAACTTTACTGTCCTCGACAGAGATTTATTTAGCTTTGCTGTCGTTAACATAACAAAACTTTTCTCTCGACGTGCAAAGTACAGCACTACAGAAATCAATCACCCTGCCCGATTATAATTGCCTGTCTTTCATTAGATTGAGACAGACGCACCGATCATTTCCCCACAGCCTCCGATTCAATTCGCCATGAATACCCAGCACACGCGGGCTCGGACAGCACTCGGTGTTTCCATCACTGTTTGGCTGGTTTCTCAGTATCAATGAAGACCAGCGCAGACGGGGCGTAGGTCGAAAACGAAAGTTCGCTATTCTGACAATAACAAGAAGAGGGGGAGCATATTTAGGGTCATTTATGTTTTGTTTCTAGCGATTTTTATTGGACACTGGATGCATTCATTTTAACTGATCTTTGAAAAAATAGTGCCGGTCGGGAAAAGCACTCGCTATCTGAACTGAGTGGTGGTCGGTGCATTCCGAGAGCTGGTCGGTGCATTCCGAGTTGAGACCTAAAAACACTGAATTTTGTTTTAATTAGTTTGAAACTTTATAAAATTTAAATTAATATGTTTAATGCCTAGAGTGCCAAATGTGCAGTTCCAAACAACAGTTTTGGCAGTACAGTCTGTTACGAATAAGTAGACACTGACAAAAAAATGTTTTGCGGTAATGGTGATATTTTCAAACAACATACATTTCTGCACTCTCCTAATGCCTAAAATTTCACTGAAAACTCAATTTGGACACCATTATGGCATATGAAGGGGTTATTCGTTAAAAATCAGATAACGCTACAAATCCATTCTTTCATTGATGAGGAATAAGCCACATAAGCTAATTTTGGCCAAGAAGCACTCAAGTACAATTTAAAATGAGTAATTGGAGGTTGGAAATTCCCCAAGAAGCCTCTTCTAGCGGTGACCAAGTCCAGTTTAGAACTACTACAAGTACACAAGTCCAGTCAGCCAATCAAATTGGTTGGTCAATAGCAGCCACTGTAGCTTTCTTAACTTGAACCAAAATGGCTGACTCTACAGGCCGGGATGCTGATTTATGAACCGTAAGACGCCACAGGAAGGTCCAGTCTTGACCTGCCTCGAACGAATTTCATTGGTTGTTTGAACACCTTCTTCTTCTGCTGCTTCTTTGGGCGTTAGGGTTAGGGTTGTAGCACATGCAGTGCCACAGAGGAAGAAGGTGTTCGGACAACCAGTGAAATTCATTTGGGGCATGGCCATTCAGACCAGGGCGAAGCGAAAAAGCGCCACGGATTTACGGAATATTCGTCGCACAAAAATTCCCCGTGAAACCCGTGAAAAAGTAGGATGTCCGACCATGGTCCGATGCGGGCAGGCTGTTCATCACTGTCCATTCGAAGCTTGGCCATAATTTACACCTCAGCAACACACAGCTTCGTGATTTGGTGCGTAAATATTCAGAATACATCAACGTTATTTGAAAAAATGATTCTGATTAGCTAGATCTCAAACTATTACGAAAAAGTAAACTAACTGCACACATGGCTTTAAGATGTCAAGTTTAATTTTAGTATTGATTGAATACAAGCCATCTCGCTAATCAATATCAGCCTTCGCTACGCATTCTGTACCAAAAATCTGTCGAAATTTATCTGAATTTCAAAATGTTTAGTAGCAAATGTATAAAGCAGTGTTGGGCCCAACAGGTCCTGTAACTCCACAAAAAAAAGATGATGCTAGTATGCCCAAGTCCAGCCAATAATCATGATAATGGTACCATAGACAATCACAGCAAAAATGAACAAAACTTCACTAGACAACTGAAGTATCCATGTTGTCAACCAATAGGCATGGTATAGAATCCATGTGAACCCTTTCAGAATTGCTAAGAGTTCACAGATCCACCCGTTTGATGACGCTTTCCCGCATTCGCGATCTTGTTGTCATGGAGAAGGCTGACAGGTTCTGGTCATCTAAAGGAGTGTCAGTATTATTCTTGGTCAAGTTGCCACACTTCTGCTCGACAGAGAGACGGGAGAAGTAGCTTGAAACCTGCTGGGTAGTTGGCCAGTCCTCCTTCACAAAATGGGCTTTGATTTTTCTTCGCCACCAACCCAGGGTTTTCCTTCCTCCCGGTCTCTACTCCTTTCATAGACCTCGTGGTTGTTCAGGCTACTTTGTGCTCATGGGATAACGATGTGGCTGCATCAATGCACGCGACTGTGAATTGTCATGGCATTCCTTCAAATATAGGCCTAGGCCTATCACCGGTAGTACATTCGCAAGTACCTACCTGATCCAATCGGCAGTAAAAATGTTCTAAATATCAAAAATGTCTTTTTTTTGCTGGCACTTTCGCAACTGCTTCCAGTCAAGGCCAGTTAGTGATGCCCTTGTCAACAGCATGGAATTGCCCAGCACACAGTACAATGAGGTCACACTCCTTCTCCAGTGGCAGTCGTGAGCCCTTCTCTCCATGTTCTTCTCTAAGAGGAACTTTTAGCCCTGAACAATGGCTTTGAATGGGCTTGTCACACTTTCTCAAAGCAATACAACCATTCTCTTTTGGGTCAATCCATGCCAAGTGATCAAATGGCTCCCAGGTGACCATCTCAAATTTTGCTTAAAGCACTTGTATGTCAAAATGAACCTTAGGGTGTATAATGAACACCTGAAAATTTTCAGGCTCCAACTCCCACCGGTTTGGATTTTATGGCCCTTCAAATTTTGGGTGCCTACTGCATTTGGTCTCCACAGTTCCCACAGAGTGTCTTTAAAAGCAAAGGTCATGCAACACAATGGTAAATATGCCCCTATTCCAACTTTTTTGGATTGTGCTGCTGGCATGAAATTCAAAGGGAGGGTGCATTTTTCAAAAAACTATTAAATTTCATCATCTGATATGTTGTTTTGCTGCTATTTAAAATAGGCATGGGCAATACAAATGAATAAAATGACAACATTTCTTGAGTTGCTGAGAACAAAGTTTTTATTATTTTCTAATGATTTTTTGCTGGTAAGTACAGAAGACACAGACGAAGAGTTTGCCACAAGTCCAACGCCTTTACAGGAAAGGGTCTCTGAGCCACAGGGTCCCAAAATGGCTGATTTCGCATTTTTCAACAAAACCCATTGTGAAAATTGGGGGTGAAGCCTGAGGGCATTTTCTAAAGTACAATCTATTCAGAAATAAACCAGGCCAAATTATCCATTAGGGTACCCTAACAGAAATAATTGATAAAGTCATCAACCCCTTTTCTGAAGTACAGCAGCGCCCCCTAGGCCCTTTTTAATGGAAAATGCATTGAATTTCACCCAATTATGTTCAACATTAGGTTTTGCATTGATATTAAAAAATGGTACGAATGGGTTGCCTGTGAAGTTTTTTTTTTTTTGATCAATGGCCTGCAAAAATGTCAAAATTATCGGTGGGAGGGCAAACATTAACGCTACTCGCCCATTACTATATAAAATGCAGTAAAGTCGCTGATGCCGGCAGTTGTTTGCCCTGCCACTGCTACGAAACGTTCCCCCTTCAATAACTCGTGGTAATTTAAAAAAAAAAAAAACTTTGCATTGTTTTTACTATGTCCATATACCCTCCTCCCATGATGGTTTCAATGAGCTACTGTGAATAATTCATAGTAAAACACAGTGACGTGCAGTCGGAGGTTAGTTTGGTGAGGCAGAAACCTCCCCTTTGCTTGATTAGCAATCCGACGATTAACTTCGTTTAGTAAGACTATTCGCAGAATGACGGGCCAGTTTAAGTTTCCATGGCGTTATTACTCAGTACATCGAACCTGAAATGCTCACTAGACAGCAGATTTATGCGTGCTTTGCTTCCAGGAAGCCCAAGCAATGTCATCAACAAATATTAAAACAGTTTGACTTATGCAGAGTTCAATGCTTAATCAATATACAATGTATTCTCCTTTAAATACGCGCTTTTACACCCAGACAAAAAGCGGGCGCTTATTTTCAGTCTTCTTTCATAATCCGATTAACAAAATGTTTAAACGATATCCAGAATTACTGAGAGCCGAGAATTTTTCCTAATTGATTATTCAGATTTCCATCCTCGCAGTCTCGAATTGAAGGGTATAAGTGAATGAATCTAGTGACCGGTGTTCGCGAGGTGGCATAGGTAGCAAAATTTGTCAGAACACTGGTAGGCTTTGAACGCCTAGCGCTGGTTTATTCCTTGGTGTATTTTACTGAAACTTCACTAATAGGGTCACAGGATATTCTGTCAACTAACCATGTAGGTTGACAGTAAAAATACACTCACCTTTCTTGCTATTGTTGAGAGGAAGTAATGGCGAACTCGCGACGAACTTCAACAACTTCTGTCGAACTTATTTCACATCCCCTGGAGGTCTAGAGTGGACGAACAGACTCGTGATTTCTCAAATTAGATGGCTGTAATTCAATCAGGGCCGTAGCTGGGATATCACGTCAGCGCGGGCTATTTGAAATCTACCTCCAAAATGGATATTTTTGCCACGCCGCACTTGAAAGTTTGTAAACACGGGCGCAAATTGAGGTCACGATTCATCCAACGGGCGAATAATTGCTCTGTTCAAATCGCGTTATTGGCCGTATCGCACGAGAGTTCATGTATGAAATGCGGTATCCTATTGAAAAGGTTGCTTTTAATCAAACCATGGTGTTCTTTTTGTATGAAAATGGTATTTACATCATTTTTTTAATAAGTTTTCTGAGTCTTGTTTACCGCCCCAGTTCAGCTGTTACGCATTCCATTAGAGTTTATGCAGAGCGTTGCCCATGCCTATTTAAAATATCTAGTTTAAATGGTTCGCAAATTGTTGTTGCATTCTGTTTTAATTTGCATTTTACACAGTGTTCCAACCTTTTTGGAAATGGCTTTGGTATTAAATTGGAGAAAAGCAATGCATTTATGCTTTAATCTGCTAGGGGGCGTGTTAATATATGTTTGCTCTTTCATTGCAGGACCAACGGTACAGCAGTCTCTGTCTGAGGCGTTTAAGGGCCTTTGTTCCAAAGTTCGGTCAGAGAATCTTGTGTTTTTTGTTCGGGACAGTCCACTTTTAATTTGGCCCAACAAAAGTGTCCGTATAATTCCGGATGAAGTCAAAGAAGGCACTCCTTGCAAAGACATCCAACATCACATTCAGTTAGTAACATATCAGTGCAAAACCACATGTGCAACTCTTATAAAAAATTATTCCATGTGGCCCACAAAAATATATGTGATTGTTTGTCTCACCAGCAACAAAATACTTTGCATTATATTCAGGAAAAAAATACCTCACTTAACTCTATTTTGTTCAAAAATAATATTGCCAGAATGTCATTTTTTCTGTACTAAACCCTGACATTTATCCCCTAGAACTGGCGAACATGGCAAGAAATTCTCTAAAAAGAAAGAATACACCACCACCACCACGGTGAGTGTCTGCCACTCCTGATGCCATCTTTGGGTCCCCTATTTTTCTATAGATATGTGTGCATGTCCACTGATGTGTCTGTGTATGTGTATCTCTTGTAGCGGGTGATCAACATGGACCTAATGCTGGAGGTGACCGAGCCCAGTCAACTCTCAAACACCTTTTTCACCAGCAGAATCCAAAGGCTGCACTTCCTGCACATGACCCTGCCCATGGACTGTGTGGCATTTGTTCGTATGGAGGAGACTGTCGGAAAGTGAGTGAGCATGCTCAACCTCCTTGTGTCTACTGAGGTTGAGTCTCAGTTCCACCACTGCTGTGCTCAAGTTGTACTGGGGTCATTCTATGCCAGTTCCACAAAGGCTTTGTCTCAGATTTTGATAATACTCACTGCATATGATCTAAAACATGTCAAAAGTATAAATCAAAAAATATTAGCTATCTACTCCTAATATGTTTTGAGATATTGCATCTTTAGCAAGCAAGGATTGAGGCCATATCCTGGGTGCGCGCGAGCCATTTGCTATGTTGCCATTGGCAAAAGAAATCTCTCTGAGGAGAAAGATTTCTTACGGCTCTTTGCCATGGTTGCGAAAGCTTTCCAGCGATACTTTCATCGGAAATAATTATATTTGATCCGAGCGTATCACGTCGTTGCTAGATTCCCCTTTCTGAGCGGGGCGCGAACTGGCGATTCCCGAACCACATGGCTATGGGAGAAGTTGTGACTACTCTGGTCACTTTCAACGCGATCACACCCCCACGACCTCCTTCAACCTTGACAAACTGCATCTGTTAAGTGAACAGCAAGCAGACAGTTCGGGGTGAGGCATATCACTTAGTGACTAATTTCTGCTGCGTTACACCACTACGTATGTGATCGCATATTATGATGCTCTTCGGATTATATGGCCATCTTGCTTGCTAGCTAATGCAAATAAAAGGGAAGTCTTTGTATATAATCGTCATATTTAAGCGATGTCATTTGTTTTTTGCCCTAACTTCACTGGCTAGCTAGCTGTAACAGCGATTGCTCTTGAGTTGGTTAGCTACTAAGGTAGCTACCGTCTCAAAAATATCAAAGTGCGGTTCGGATGCATGAAAGCACAGCAAAACATATCAGAAAAGTTCATGTCTATTACAGCTAGCTACATGAGTAAAGTTAGGGCAAAACCTAATCATATTGCGCAAATAAGACGATTATTTCCTCAGACTTTCCTCAGATAATGTGAACTAGCCAGCGAGATGGCTATACAATCTAAATTATAACGTATTAAACGTAACTTGATAAGCGATTGCGCACATAGCTGTATAGCGCAGTCCAGATATCTGTGATAGTTTTGATTTTAAGAAGAGTTCCTGTGACATTTAGCAGTTATGTTCATGATCTTTCTTTCAACTTTTATTTGTCTTTCCTGTGGTATAGTGATGCTTAATTTGAGATTGTGGATTTCTATGCTTAACCATGATGTACTTTTTTTATTGCAGTACATAAAGTTTGTGGTTTTCGACAACAGTAGGTGCATGTGTTAGTGGTTATCTAAAACAGTATTAGTGGAGTCAAATGTAGTTGATTTGCTGGTGAAGTAAAACAAACGCATACCTTTCCTTAAATAAATGATCTACTCCTACATACAGGTTCAGAACTGGATGTGTGGAATATATGCAATAAATTTGTAGTTTGTATTTGTTGTTTTCACTGCTTAACAAGGCAGATGCATATGCTAAGCTTATATTGTGAAGTCGCACATGCAACACAGTGTTTTGATCTTGTGGATAAAAAGATTTCTTGGTTGCTAAAACATTAACAGGTTGTTTAGCTAAAGGCAAAAAATCCAAGAGCGCACCCATCATATCTTTTTAATCATGCTCACTAAGCATTTGCGCATTGAAGACACCAGTTGTCAAATCTCGCAAGCAGAATTTTTATTCCCCCATTCCTCCATTATGTTGGTCCACAGAATTACATTGAGTCTTTATTGTGGTATATTTGGCTTTATAATGCTACATACAGAGGGGAAAATGAGTATTGAATGCATCAACATTTTTTACAGTAAATATACTGAGAGGCATTAAAAATGCAAAGTGGTTTTTGTCATCTAATTTGAAAACTGATAGTTTTTCCTTTTGCTGATTGATATGATGACCATCAGGTATGGTGAGCATTGCAAAATGTCAAGTGTCTGGGTTCGAATCCTTTCTTGGTTTAACACCTCATTATGATTATATAAATGAAGCACAGTTCCCTGGATCATGGTCATGAATCACATTTGGAGAAATCATTTTGCACATGAAAAGTTGAAGATCAGGGTCAATAAAAACACACATAAACAAAGTCACATCATTCCCACTTCAAATGCCACAAACAAATGAATCTCAGAAGAATCAAACATTTTGAATGTTGAATGATGGCCAGTCTCAAAGAAAAGATTCTGGACGCATTAATTTCCATTAAATGACTGTATCCAGACTGCAGGGATGACACAGAATGACCAGATGTGTCAGCTGTTGTCCCCAACAAAGTGCGTCATCTGTGACGTCACAAAAACCACTACTTAAAACAGTATATTTTATTATGCGTTTTTAATGCCTCTCAGTATGTATTTCTAATGGGGCTATTGACATGAAATTTTCACCAGATTTCAGTAACGACCCAAGTCATCCACACATGCACAGAAATCAAAACAAAGAAGTCCATAAATTATGTGTAATAAAGTGGACCGACACAGGGAATAAGTATTGAACACATGAAGAAAGGAAGGTGCAAAAAGGCATGGAAAGCCAAGAAACCAGCTGAAATCTGTCAGTATTTAGAACGCAATCCTGCCCCCTATCAGTGAAAGTTAATAGTCCTAATTTAGTCCTAATTGATGTTTGCTGCACAACTTTTGGACAAGCCTATGAAATGCTGGAGAATATAGTCTGGTCAGATGAGACCAAAATTGAACTCTTTGGATGTCATAGCACAGGCCATGTCTGGAGGACAAACGGCACTGCGCATCACCCCCAAAACACCATACCAAGTTTGGAGGTGGGAACATCATGGTGTGGGGCTGTTTTTCAGCATATGGTACTGGCAGACTTCATATAATTGAAGGAAGGATGAATGGAGAAATGAACCAAGACATTCTTGATAAGAGTCTGCTGCCATCTACCAGGACGCTGAAGATGAAATGAGGGTGCCCTTTCTAGCAAGACAATGATCCCAAACACACAGCCAAGGAAACTCTCACTTGGTTTCAGAGAAAGAAAATAAAGCTGCTTGAATGGCCCAGTCAATCACCCGACTTGAATCCAATGGAAAATCTGTGGAAAGAACTGAAGATCAGAGTTCATAGAAGAGGCCCCCGGAACCTTCAAGATTTGAAGACAGTTTGTGTGAATGGGCCAAAATCACACCTGAGCAATGTATGCGACTAGTTTCTCCAGACTCAGGAGGCGTCTCGAAGCTGTCATTACCAGCAAAGGCTTTTCTACTAAGTATTAAAGAAATTTCAGTAAGCATGTTCAAGACTTTGTCCCTGTGTCATTCCACTATATTAAACATTATGGACTTCTTTGTTTTGATTTCTTTGTATGTGTGGATTACTTGGAATTTTCACCAGATGTCGGTAACAACCCATGTCAATAGCCACATTAGAAACACATTGACTGAGAAAAATGTTGATGCGTTCAGACTTATTTCCCTGCTGTACATTTACAACCTCAATTCTGAAATAGTTGGGACGAAGTGTAAATTGTGAATAAAATCAAAATGCAATGACTTTCAGATCACATGAGCCAATCTGTTATTGACAATAGAACATAGATAACATTTCAAATGTTGAAACTCAGACATTTTACATTTTTATCCACAAAATGAGCTTATTTCAAATTTTCTGGCAGCAACAGGTCTCAAAAAAGTTGGGACATAGGCATAAAAGGGCTGAAAAAGCAATTGATATCCAAGAGAATCAGCTGAAAGAACATTTAGCAAATAATTAAGTTAACTAGCATCAGGTGTGTAACATGATTGGCTATAGAAGGGATGTCTTAGAGAGGCTGAGTCTCTCAGAAGTAAAGATGGCCAGAGGCTCTCCAACTTGTGAAGGCTTGCATAAAAAAATTGTGGAATACTTTAAAAACAATGTTCCTCAACGTCAAATTGCAAAGGCTTTGAAGGTCTCATCATCGACAGTGCATAACATCATCAAAAGATTCAGAGAAACTGGAAAAATCTCTGTGCGTAAGGGACAAGGCCGAAGACCTTTACTGGATGCTTGTGATCTTCGGGCCCCCAGACGCCACTGCATCACTCACCGGCATGATTCTGTCATTGACATTACTAAATGGGCCCAGGCAGGGCCGGATCAAATGAGTTGTGAGGGGGTTCCTGGCAGGGGTCCAGGGGACCGCATAGGCCCCCTGGCAGGATCAAGGGGCAGCGGCCTTGTGGGGGCTCAGGGGACGAAGCCCCTGAAAAATCCTGCATTTTAGCTATTTCTGAGGCAAAAATCGAGCGATTTCCAGGCATTCTACATCCAATTTCAACCAAAATGGATCGTGTTAAAATGTCTCTAATAACCAACAGGAATGCCTATTAAACAAAGTACCCATTCAGCTTAACAGTAAATCTATTCTACACCAAGATCATGGGCTCTAAATTCATTGACCAGGCGCAGGTGCGGCGAATGGGGGGAGTGCCGCGCCAACGGGATGTATCCAGGCGTATTTTGCAATTTCGTGCCCCACGCAGCCCGGCGCAAGTACTCCTTTGTCCCGCCTCTGCCCCTCCTGCCGGCGCAAGTGGCAAAGAGGGAGGAGAGAAGGCGTTGAGTGGGTTTAACAAAGCCGAGTCAAATCTTCACCAATCAAATGAGCTCCTCTCCTCACCTTTAAGATGTTGGAATAAAGAAGCCTCTGTCCTATATCTGCATAATGCATTAAACTTTGCTGCTTCAGGCATGTTTTCTGCACTGCTTACGTCTATATTAAGCATTACGAATATGAGTTAGCTGGCTAGCTAGGGCATTCGCGAATTATTACCATTAGCGAACTTGAATGGAATTTCATAACGAAACTACGTCCGATCATTCAAACTTATGAAGTTGGAATGAAATACGACGGTTTCTCATTTATTTCTTCTGCCTGCATCATTGGGAAGAGAAACGATGGATAACGTGTTCCTATTATTATACCCTGTTGCTGCTTAAAATTTTGGGATTAACATGCATGGACAACAATGCAAGATACGTTACACATGTATTTTCAATATGTGATCTTAACTCAGTACGAGATCATAGCAATCAGGGCTGTATTCCTTTCCCCCACTAAAAACGATAAAACCTAAGTGACAATAATAGAATTAAGCCGCTTGCACACTGGACGCGAAACAAATTTTTTGCACAACAGATTACATTCAAAGTCAATGCAAAGACGCGAATACACGCTGGAATTTGTGTCTTTGCATTGACTTTTAATGTAATCAGTCGTATGAAAAAAATTTCGCGTCGGTTTCTGAAGAACACATGTGAAAGCAGCCCAAGGACACATAGCTCTCTCTCTCTCTCTCTCTCTCTCTCTCTCTCTCTCTCTCTCTCTCTCTCTCACGTTGCAGACAGGGGTATTTGCGGTCAAGCCACTGCCGCAAAAAACGGCTACGGCCCTCAAAGTAATTTAATATCGATACTCACTTACGTTTTATAACAGAAGTTCAAAACTTTGATATAACATAGAAAACACATATTTAGAAAAAGTCATGGACGGATGGACTCATATCTTTTACTGACATGAAATACCATGCATTTCTAACATCAGTGCCGCGGTTCTAGTGTTAAGGACAGAGCTGTGCAGCCAGGTGGTCTCTCCTCTTCCGTGTGCGCTGCTGCTCTCCCTGCTGCTACGGCACATGCAGTTCGGCTCTCACTGTCTCAAGTCCTGTAATGTCTCCTGCATGAGGTCAAAGGGACATCCATGGCGTACAGCTATGTTGTGTAGCACGCAACATGCCACAGAGAATGCACTGACACTCTGAGGGCTGTCAGGTCGAGTTACCATTACGCGTGCCAACCGCCTTTGATCTGACATCAGGACAATCGATATAGATACTATAATTTATGTCCTGATTCTGATAGTTACATTAAATAGTGGTTGCTGTAATTATTTATTGCATTGAAATGTGCCTGACATTCTGGAAACCTGCCTGTGAGGTTTCGGTGATGTGTGCGCACTGTGCGCCGGTCAGCCAAATTACCACTGCACAGAAAGTAAACCAGGTTGGAGCTGGCAAGCTCTCTGCGCACTTTTAGCGGAGCCTTTATCCACAAAATTATCACTTTGTTATGATGAATATGTGACACCTCCCCCTACTACGCCGCCACACCCATCTCTGCACACGTCCGTCTACCAAATTGCCAAAGTGGCTGCGTACAGTGTTGCACCGCACGAAATTACCACTGCGTGGGCTACGCCACGCTGGGCCACCCTGCGCTGCGCCAAGAAATTAGAGCCCCATATGTCTTCACCTGTGCAACTGAGAAAATATCCTAAATGTAAAAGCCTCATCAAAAATCAACAACAAAATTTCAAACCTTTCGTACAAAGAGAGTATGATTTTTATAAGATCATGCAAGAAAATGTGCACTGGCCTCCTGTCTTTCAGTACAGAAATATAGCAAAGGTTCATTGTGTCTTCGTTGTGGTTTTTTCCTTGGCATGGTTCTTGCAGACTCGCAACTTGAATTTGAGATTGACTCATAGGCTATGTTGTTTTTCCAGTGAAAAAGCGCGTGGTCGGAAGTGGTGAAACGAAGGGAAGTAACTTTCAAGGCTGGTGTAGCACCAGTGATTTCCCCTGCGTAGGTGCCCCCGGCTGACTCAGCTGTGAGACTGCATCCACTATCCCGTATGGATAACTTTTTTTTTTCCTCATGTGGCTGGGTAGTCCTGTGAAGATTTTTCTTTTTTTGCTTATTTTGAAGGTACATGCTCAGGGCAGGGGGGGGGGTTCCAGAACCAAACCCCCCCCTCAGATCTGGCCCTGGGCCCAGGAATACTTCACAAAACCACTGTCTGTAAACACAGTCTGACATGCCATCCACAGATGCCACCTAAAACTCTATCATGCAAAAAGGAAGCCATTGTTGAGCATGATCCAGAAGCGCCGCCGTGTTCTGTGGGCCAAGACTCATTTAAAATTGACTGTAGCAAAGTGGCAAAGTGTCCTGTGGTCAGACGAGTCCAAATTTGACATTCTTCTTGGAAAGCATGAGCGTTGTGTCCTCCGGTCTAAAGAGGAGAAAGACCACCCCTCCTGTTATCAGCGTTCAGTTCAAAAGCCAGCATCTCTGATGGTATGGGGTTGCATTAGTGCATATGGTGTGGGACACTTGCATGTTTTAAAAAGCACCATGAACGCAGAAAGGGATATAAAGGTTTTAGAGCAACCTTTGCTCCCCTCCAGACGACATCTATTCCAGGGAAGGCCCTGAGTATTTTTGCATTATCCTGCTGAAATACACAAGGCCTTCCCTGGAATAGATGCTGTAGAAGAGTCCGTGTGCTGAACTGGCCTGCCTGCAGTCCTGATTTTTTCGCCGATTGAGAACATTTGGCGCATAATTAAATGAAAAGTCTGTCAAAGGAGACCCAAAACTCTCCAGCAGCTGGAAGCCTGTAGTGAACAAGATTGGGATCAAATTCCAATGGCTAAACTGAAGAAACTTGTCTCCTCAATGCCCCGACGCCTCCACTCTGTGTTAAAAGGAAGAGGAGATGCTACAACATGGTAAAAAGGCCCCTGTCCCAACTTTTTTGAGACCTGTAGCAGCCATCAAATTTGAAATTGGCTAATTTTGTGGATAAAATTGTAAAATTTCTCAGTTTCAACATTTGCTATGTTATCTCTGTTCTTTTGTGAATAAAATACTGGCTGGTGTGATTTGAAAGCCATTGCGTTTTGATTTTATTCACAATTTACACTTTGTCCCAACTATTTCGGAATTGGGGTTGTACATTTGGAAACTGGGCTCATTCAACTGGACATCTGGAGTGGAGGTAGCCAATCTAGCACCCGTGCACTTTGCTTATTAATGCACCATGCACTTTTTATCCAGACAGAATGAGGTGTGGCATAGTCTATCAGCAAAACTGGGTACAGATGTTGTCTCCATCGTAGGATATGTTGCTCCAAAATTTGTACTTATCTTTCTGGTAACCTCCCAAATGTGCAATTCACCAATGTCATGTGCACTGTTACACCCTCAAACCACGACATGCTGGCTTTTGGACCTGATGCAGATGACAGCTTGGGTTGTCCTCTTTGTCTTTGGTCTAGGGAACATGGCAGCTGTTTTTGCCAACAGAGTAATTCCATACGGTTTCAACAAGTTTAAGAAAATTTTCCCACCTGACCCCCTCAGATTTGCATTAAAAAATTTTTAATCAAAGCTTTATTAGTGTATAGGACCTGTGCAAAATTTCAGACCTGTATCCGTAGTAGTTTTTGCAATAAAAATCATAAAAGGAAGCAATGTTTAGCCATTTTTGGAGCTCGTTTTACAGTCACGAAATGAAATCCAGTTTTTAAATGCTCTTATCTCAACAAGTATGGTATGGCAGGTATGACCTTGAAATTTGGTGTGCTACATATTTGGCACTAGTACAGTTGATATGTGTGGAGTATGAAATGTTTTGATGTAATTTCAACAATGTTATGTCTGTTTGAAAATGCTTTTCCATTTTTCGCTGTTGTGTGAAATGCCATTTTTAATGGGCTGTAACTTCAACAATAATCAATGCAGAGGTTTGCAATTTTTCTTGGAACTTCTACTACGCTGTATATGAGCTTGATGAGTACCATGAAAAACACCTGTAAGATATATAGTTACCAAGAAATGTGGGTGCCAAAAACAGACGACAGAAGAAAACTCAATTTTGAACTAGTTTGCAGTCAAATTGCCAATGCATGGTCAAGTACACCATCCTGAAACCTGGCTTACATAAAAGATCATATTTTGGGCTTTCTTTACCATCAGTGTCATGATGGGATCTTTATTCATTATTCAGTTAAGATTTTTTCAAAAACCTGGTAAACGACTCATAAAGTTTTCACATATTTAGCTATTTTTTTCATTTTGATTTAATGAAAGAGCATTTAAGATGATTTAAAAGTAGGACATCTGGATGCCACTCTCACTCTCCTGACAAAGAAGAGGAACTTGCTATGTATTGGTAGAGTGGCAGGAAAAGTGATAGAAAAGAGAATGGTTATATTGTCTATTTGGATAGGCCCTCTGCCTGGCCTCCTGCTAATCCAAGCCAGTCAGCTGTCAACCAGCGAGGAGGTGTGACAAACTTCAAGCGAGAGGAAAGTCAGAACAAGACTTTGGCGGGTAAACAGGTCATCAGTGCCAACTTACCGGAATGGGATGTCATGGCAACAGGTTCACAAACCACTGCCACAGCGCGCTGCGCCACGGGGCAATGGCTGCGGATTGGCGCAGCAACTCTGCACGAGTCCGCAGTGCCCACACCAGCCAGGCACGGGAGTGCAGCAGAGCGCCTGGGCTTACGCCCCATATAGACCTATAATGTGGCACTAATGGGCACTCTGCAATGCTTTCACAGTGCTACTCTTGTCTTGAGCGGCCTATTCATGCATCCTCCAAACAAGGGCACCAGTCTCTTCTGGCCAGAAAGAAATGACCGTTGTTGGATACCAACTGAGCACATAATAAACATAACAGAAGCACCAACAACATCAACAGGACGGAGGTATCACCTCAACCATGATACCATTAAGGAGGCAAATGCTTTCATGAAAACCTTTAAATGAACACTTGGTGACAGAAATTTTATGATGGGTGTGTTTCTGACCTAATTTCACTGCTGCTGAACTGTTTTCTCTGAAATGAATGCGTTGCTAACAGATTTTATAGTTGCGTTTGTATCATATTTTTAAAAACTCATTACTAAATAATGAATGAAGATCCAATCATGAAACTGATGGTAAAGAAAGCCCAAAATATGATCTTTTATGTAAGCCAGGTTTCAGGATGGTGCACTTAGCCATACATTGGCAAGTTTTTGTCCATTTTGGCACCCACGTTTCTTGGAAACTATATGTCTTACAGGTGTTTTTCATGGTACTCATCAAGCTCATATAGCAAAACTTCCAAGAAAAATTGCAAACCTCTGCATTGATTATTGTTGAAGTTATAGCCCATTAAAAATGGTATTTCATACAACAGCAAAAAATGGAAAAGCATTTTTTAAAACAGACAAAACATTGTAGAAATTACATCAGTACATTTCATACTGCACATATCAACTGTACTAGTGCCAAATATGTAGCATACCAAATTTCAAGGTCATGCCTATCATATTTGTGGAGATATGAGCATTTAAAAAC
The DNA here is from genome assembly GCA_029692085.1 of Gymnothorax javanicus. Classification (NCBI taxonomy): domain Eukaryota; kingdom Metazoa; phylum Chordata; class Actinopteri; order Anguilliformes; family Muraenidae; genus Gymnothorax; species Gymnothorax javanicus. Next base: position 107,126,686 of record CM056195.1, read on the forward strand.
TGGATTTCATTTCGTGACTGCGAAACGAGCTCCAAAATGGCTAAATATTGCTTCCTTTTATCATTTTTATCGCAAAAACTACTACAGATACAGATCTGAAATTTTGCACAGTTCCTATATACCAATAAAGCTTTTATTTAGAATTTTTTCAGGCAAATCTGAGGGGGTCAGGTGGGTAGCATTTGTTGAAACGGCATGGAGAGACTCAACAACCATTTTAAATGCTGACTTTTTGGGCCACAGGTCACGCTTTCACCATGCTTTAACTTGAATATGTGGATTCATTGGTGAGTGATGTTGATTCACAAAGATTTACCAAAGTGTTCCCGAGGCTGTGTCCTGAAATAAATTGCAGTCACATAACAGTTCTTAAGATAGTTATGTCTGAAGCACCGGAGATTCAGAGGTTGTTTTTCTTGTCTTGTCCTTTACAAACCAAGATTTGAACTTGATTCCTTCCTTTCTTGAATAATACTGTGCACATTTGGGGTTAAAAGCCCTGTTTTGTCCTTGGGGAAGTTGTTCTGAAAGTGTATATGCTCACACATCCACAAGTAAATTGGTGAGCCTCGACGTATTTTCACTCATTGGCGACTGGGCCTTTTTTGGAAGCAATTAGCTTGCCTGTTTAACACTGGGTTCCTACGCAGTATGGAAAAGTCTGGAGAAGTATGGAATTTGATTTAGGTATTTCCCAGGTCTTAAAAAGTCTGGAAAAAAGAAAACAAAGTATGGAAAAGCAATTGTTTTTCCAGACTATTGGCGCTACTTCGGATCTTGAAATATATAATTCTACCAAAATGTTCACCACTGTTAGAAGATAAGCAAGGCAAGACATGGAGAGCAACAGCTCGAGTTTGTTCTGCGTTTAGTCTATAGAGACTGGTGTATTTGCGTAGCTCTGACCACTCGCAAAAGTCCTGCCCCTTAGCTACTGTTGCTACTTCTGTCTAACTTTTCAGACCCTTGTCTTTTTAGGTGGGAACTTGCTACCAGCGAAATGCCAAAATGGCTGTCCATTACCAGTGAAAACCAATGGAAAAACCGTTGCATTGGTGCATTAAAATTGAGAAATAGACTGTTGATGGCTGTTTTCAAATATACTGAGCAACAAAAGAAACGCAAGTTAGCTAGTTAGTTAATGTACTCTTATGGTTACTCAGTCAAAGTGACCGCAAATCAAAGAAAAGTTTGATGAAACGAGTGTAAATGTGCACGTGCTAGTAATAAATTTGGTTTTCTAAAATAATTACGCGTAAAAGTATTTTCCAGTCTGCCTTTAATTAACTTGCATTTCTTTTGTTGTTCAGTGTACATTATTTATTTGGCCTTTATTACACTAGTCGACACTGTTTAAACTGATAAGCCCCCGTTATTGAAACAAAAAAAAAAGTCTAAATGAGGTGATGCCTGAGATCGGACAGTTGTGAACCATCTGAGGTTCGCACGTTCGGCTATGCCGTACTTGCTCAAAACCAACCAATAATAATAGTCGGCGCGAACGCACATTCTACAAATGTCACCGAGCAATGGGCAAGTGCAGATCAGATAGCTGGCTCGTTAACCCAATGTATGAAGTCTGATTGGGCAAATATCCCAAATACCATAAGAAAGCTAAATGCAAGCTTGGTATGAAATCATTTGACATCGCCTAAATGGGTGATGTGGCGATTTTAAGTCATGCAAGGGAAAAAACACTGTGGTCTTGTGATGGCGTCTTCTGCACCTAGACTCTCAACATTTTTTAGTCAACTGACCATGAGACCAAGAAAAACAACAAGCAATGAATTGAATGATGAAAGGTGAGAATTAGAGCCATGGTAAAGTCACAGTGTTCCGTACACGTTGGCTTTTATCTCTGGTTAGCTTAAACGATTAGATAAGACATATTCTGGCATGCTTAACATCTTAACTGAGACTGCTGGCGTAAATTTAAGTTGTTTAGTCACGCTCAGTGTCAGGGGCGTGTGTAGGGCCTAGTTACTGGGCCGCTGCCTGGGTCATTTTTACACAGTCCCAGGTCATTTTTCCCCACCAAAATATTGAAAATGAACGTGAACTTTGAGCACTTGGAACCACTAAATCTTTAGCCTTTGTAGTAAGGTTAATTTATTCCCGTACATTCTAGAGTGATCCTTCGCTGATCTTCATCAGGGCACGTACGAGGACGTTCAAATGGCGACCTTGACAGACTCTGTGAAAGAGGGGGAAACTGATGACACAAATAATACATTTTTTTGCAACTCACAGGAATTTATCGCAATAATATAGCGATCGATAGATATTTGATCATTTGTATGAAACGTTGTTTATGCACGAAACATGATGAGTCTATGTTACCAACGTTGAAATGAGACTTTGTTTCCTCCAAAACGTCTCATGAAGCACCGATGTATGTGATCAGTGTCAACTGCTGATTCATTGCCAAATGTAATTATTAGTGAGTGTCACAGGAAAAAACTTCATCCGAGCAAGTGGATGAAGTGTTCCACTGACCCTTGTAAATCTATTTCCAAAAAATGGACACATTCTCCAGAGTCTGATGCGATTGGGTTTATTGTAAGTCAATCCAGATGAAGCACAAAGAAACCCAGGCTGGTCTGCGCAAACCACATAGCATTCATTCTTCATCAATCACCTCACGCCGACTGACCGCTCACTGTCCGAAACCTCATATTTATTACCCTTTTGGCACGTTCCTTTAGGTGGGATTAAACGTGACTTTTTCTGCCTTGTCCAACATTATTAATTCTGATTGGTACATTTTCATATAGCAACCCTCCACCCTTAGTAACAAGTTTGCCATTACATCATAGTGTAAATTCATTTTAAGCCTCCAGGGACGCTCGAAGACCGCATATGAGCCTCCCAAACCTTGGGTTCAGCTAAAGTTCAGTAACTTTTCTGGGTCATGGATGGTTCCAGAACACTCAGGTGCGCATGCTCAGGTAGTGGGACTAGGCTGACTGATACGGTCATTCCAGAAAGTTGGCTCATTAGGCCAGCCTTGAGGGTTCTGCAGAGTTTGGCTTGGCAGATTCATTTGTTTTTGCTTCTTCACTGCTACTCCTTGTACAGCAGTTTTTAAAATGTTTTCTTGTTGAATTGAGATTATGGTTTTACTTTAGAATTTAGAATGTTTTTGGATATTTTCCCGCCACATGTGACATACAGTTTAACTACTGCATGCTGTTTTCACACCAGACACGCCATTGGGTACCCCAAATTATAACCGTGACAGTTTTATAAAATTGACATTTTATGAAACGACGTAAATCAACAAAGTCCTCCTGTTATTGACCCCTCTACAATTGTGTTCTGTTGCGCGTGATCCTATTGTGGAATATAGCGAAGATACGGTTGTGCTCAAATGTTTGCATACCCTAGCTGAATTTGTGAAATGTTTTCATTTATTTTGAAAGTATGACTCATCATGCAAAAAACCTTTTATTTAAGGATAGTGATAATGTGCAGTCATTTATCATCACATAGGTGTTCGGCTCCTTTTAAAATTATAATTATAACTTAAATCACCCTAGTGGCCCTGATCATAAGTTTACATACCCTTGAATGTTTGGCCTTGTCATATAGACTCAAGGTGTCACACTCAGGTTTAAATGGCTATTAAGGGTTCCACACCTGTGGTTTTTTTTTTTTTTTTTTTTTTTTTTTTTTTTTTTTTAAAGGGGCCTTCCCTGGTTCATTTGATTTACCTTGTTCCAGCACCGATAAAGGTAGAATAACACTACAGTTTATTAGTTCAACACAAAAATGTGCCAATCCATTGGTTTTTATTTGCATTGTTACTAGGGCTGACATCGGATGGTTGGTCAACAAGCCCTTGTCCGACCAAATTCTTATTAGTCGAGCAATCGCTGACATCAGTTTCACACGGGAAGAAAATGACTTCCGGATTGATCCATTATTATGGGGGCGGGAGCAGCATAAGCAGGCTGTAAAATTGATTATAAATTAAAATAATAATAATAATAATAATAATAATGATAACCCAAAGCATTACTATTACGAATTGTGACTAATGTACAACTGCACTAATGCCCTTTCATCTTTACTTTACATCATTACCTTTTGTAAAATTTTGCTAAAGTCTCACATTCAGGCGCCAGGGCGAAATACACTGCAATATTCCCACGCTTGGATGCTGACATGTTTCCAAAAAAATCGCCAATAAAATACACTTAGCCGCTGCCCTAGCCTTCTGCGGGCCACGCGGAACATGAAAAAAGTTCACAAACTCTAACCTTTCTGTACCGATGAAATGTTGTGGCAGAGTTCCGAAAACATAATCAAATCTCTCTGACTGACGCAGCATAGATCAAATATGATCCCCCCTGTGAAAACCCGGGGAAAGTCTGTTTTTGGCAATGTATAGTTTTTTTGTTTTTTTTTTAAACAAAGTCATTCTACATCACGTAAGGAATATTCTGTGAAAAAAATCTAACCGATATCTCTAATATTTACCAGGGTGGCCTGACATGTCTTCAAACTAGGCTGGTTAGCTTCACAAGACGTTCATCTATAAAAGTTATAGATTATTATGTCAGAAATTATTTCTGACATTTCCGAGGTGACGCGACGCAATCCATGGAGAAATCCTCGCAACTCTTTTCTGCCATACAATGACCTTTCCAATGGTGCGCTTTGATGTTATTGTGTACTTTCATTTTCAATGGTAGAAAAGACGTTCCTAAACCAAATGACAATCAAATTATCGGGTGTTTATCCGCCGAAGGTTGTTTTTATCTTTTTCCCCTGATAATCTCATTATTTTGTATATATTCCTCAGCTTATTGTCTTAATTAATTCATTATCAGTTGATGTAGTTCTATTATTTTTGGAAATTCTATAGGGCAGTTGCACGCTGTCGGCTTTGCATCAGTTGATATTAAATGAATATTAATATGATCTCAGTGTAAAACATAAGGTTAAAAATGATTTAACATTCTGCAAACAGCTTTTTATGCTTGTTTAAATTCATTAAGGGGACCAGTCAGGAAGAGACCACTCAGTGCACTGTAGCCGATCTAATTAATCTAGAGATAACAGGCCGATTTTTTTTTTTTTAGGTTGCCGGCCGTAGGCCAGTAACCTATTGTCGTCACTTTGCGTCCGTCGTCTGCGTCGGCGTCGTCCGTTTAAAGCCGTATCTCAAAAACGGTCTGATTAATTTTTTTTTTAATTTGGGGATGTGATCAAATTGGTCATCAAGTTAATGCCTGAGCAAAAATTTTTTTGATTGAATCGTTCGTTTAGACTTGGCGGCCATTTTTATGTCGAAAATGACCATTTTTGGCACTTAGGTGCAATTCTCTCAAAAAATATCAGATAATTGAATCAGTATCATGACCTGCTTCAACGGTGTAAACAGCGTTTTGATTGAATCGCTCCTTCATAGCGCCATCTAGGCAACGTGTCTGGACTTCATCATTTTTCGGGGTGTTTTATGCTGTAACTCTCTTAATATAGCATTTGTTGCTTAGGTATATCTGAGGCACCTGTAGGTAATCAGGTATGCCGAACATTGTGAGTCAGCCACATTTGACCTTGGGCCTCAAGGTCAAGGTTAAATGGCAAAAATGTGCTAGAACACTCTTAATATAGCATTTAGAGCATAGGTATGTATGAGGCACCTATAGGGAATGAGATATGCCGAACATTGTGAGTCAGTCACATTTGACCTTGGGCCTCCAGGTCAAGGTCAAATGGCAAAAATGTGCTATAACTCTCTTAATATAGCATTTAGAGCTTAGGTACGTATGAGGCACCTATAGGGGATCAGGTATGTCGAACATTGTGAGTCAGTCACATTTGACCTTTGGCCTCAAGGTCAAGGCCAAATGGCAAAAATGTGCTACAGTGCCTGACAAAAGTCTTGTCGCATAAGGACATAGTAACTAAAAATAGCATATAACTTTATTTCTAACCAATCAATTGTTACAATAAATGGTCCATTTTAATGTCAAGGGCTTTCACATTAATAATTTGGTGCAAAATGAAACCGTCAAAAAGTGTTCTGATGTTCACAGCTTGGCTAAGCCCGTAACATCTGTTTTTGCTAGGACAAAAGTCTTGTCGTCTCTTCAGATGATGCAACAAATCGCAGATTAGAGTTTAACCTATGACAAATACTGTAATTAACACGTTCCCAGATGTGTATAGAAATAACCCCAGCACACCAGACTTTCATATGAGGTGCGACTAGACCTCTGACAACATACCAAAGATTCAACCACAGACCAAAGTGCTGATCATCAAGAGCCTGAAGACTGAGTCTGCTGCTGAGGTGGCAGACATCTTTAATGTATCCACATGTCAAGTGGAGGGGATGAGAAAAAGATTTGAAGAAACTGGTGACGTTCATGGCAAGCGCAGGTCAGACAGACCCCGGTATGACAACTGTTTGAAAGGACCGTTTGTTGCTTCAACTGTACAAGGCTAGCCCTTCTTCAACTACAGCGAAGCTACATGAGGAAATGTCACCAAAAATCCCGTTATCTACAAGAAGAGTTTGTCAAATTCTCTCTCAAAGTGGTTTTCATAGCCAAATTAGTACACAGAAGTCTGCATTAAACAGAAAACAAAAAACCTGCATTGCATTTGCTAAGGCCCACAGCTCGCAGAAAGGATTGATACTGGAAAAGTGGCTGAAAGTTTATTTTTCTGGTGAATCATCCATTGAACTGCATGCCAGTCGCCGTACAAGACCTGTTGGAACCCTCATGGACCAAAGATTCTCCCAGAAAACAATCATGTTTGGTGGAGGAAAAATCATGGTTTGTTGTTACATCCAGCATGGGGGTGTGAGAAAGATCTGCAGAGTGGATGGCAACATCAACAGCCTGAAATATCAAGAAGTTCTTGCTGCCCTACTTATACTGCTGCTCCTTCTCATTCTTCTGCCTCCATGTCACAGTTCCTGAAAGCGAAGAAGGTGAAGGTACTCCAGGATTGGCCAACCCAGTCACCTGACATGAACATTATTGAGCATTTCAGGGGTAAGATGAAGGAGGAGGCTTGGAAGATGAAACCATAGAATCTTGATGAACTCTGGGAGTCCTGCAAGACTGCTTTCTATGCCATTCCAGATGATTTCATCATCAAGTTATCTCAGTCATTGCCAAGACGTGTGGATGCAGTCCTCCAAGCTCATGGGAGTCATACGCAATATTAATTCTTTTTTCCAAGGCACCATGGCTTTATGTTCTGATATTATAGTGGCACATTTTTGTATTCAAAATAAAGTGTATGTATAATTTCCACATTTTTTTTCAATGCGACAAGACTTTTGTCCAAGCAAAATCTGACCTTTCTGTACAAATTAAATTATAAAACTCAATCAATGACACAAAACTCTATTTTGGTATATTTCGTGATAATCTAGAGGGCTTTGCCTTTCATATAAGCCATTTTTGATTCCAATTGATCAACTACAAGTCAGGTTATTATTTGTTGTTCCTACAACTTGGATAAGTGACAAGACTTTTGTCAGGCACTGTATAACTTGCTTAATATGACATTTAGAGCTTAGATATGTATGAGGCACCTAAAGGGAATCATGTACGCCAAACATACTCAGTTGTTCGAATTTCACCTTGAGCCTCAAGGTGAAGGTCAAATGGCAAAAATGTGTTATAACAGCTTAATGTGGCATTTAGAGCTTAGGTATGTGTGAGGCACCTATAGGGAATCATGTAAGCCAAACATTCTCGGCAAGTTGAATATGACATTGGGCATCAAGATCAAATGGCAAAAATTGCTATAACTTGCTGAATATGGCAATTAGAGCTCAGGTATGTTTGGGGCATCTATAGGAAACCATGTATGCTCAACATTCTTAGGCAGTCAGTCAAATTTGACGTTGGGCCTCAAGGTCAGGGTTATATGACAAAAATGGCCCATATTTGTTTAATATTATTTGTAGAGCTTAGGTATGTATGGGCACTAATAGCAAATCATGTATGCTGGTTGTTTTCGACATATTGGATTTGACCTTGGGCAACAAGGTCCAGGTAATGACAAAACTGCCTAAAAGTCCTTTAAGGTTGGCTTTAATTTTAAAAAATTATTTCTCAAAAACTGCGTGATGAATTTTTTTCTAAATCAGGCAATCAATTTACCTTGGTACTATCAATGTACAGTGCGAGCGCCATGTTGATTGAATCGATGGAAGTGGGTCTATTGGGGGCGCTGTACTTTATGAATATGCAAGATGGCCTGTGGAGGCCAAATGGTTGCAGATACAGATTAAGTTTGTATTATCAACATATAGGAACTCATATGACCCATATTTTGGCAATATTACAGATGACTTTGAAAGGTCAAACTCGAAGAACCCTAATAAATTGTCAAACAAAATCATCACATGATATTACACAACAGCCTGTTCTCCATCTTTCTGCCATGCCCTCAAGATCTGAAACCAAAATGCCAGTCCTGCATTTGCTTGCACTCTTGCGTGAGTGGAAAAGAGTAAGAGGAGCGCGCCTAGCTCGAAGATGACCGCGCATATATCTGCCTCGTTTGGACACAATTAGGATAGTCCTGGCTTGTTCTCAATCATTTTCCTTTATTGACGCGTTTTCCAATTATAGTAGCCTAATTGGCAACTGAAGACAGTCTCCATATCGATGAACACTTGAAATCATGGGGTAAATTCAGTAGAACTGAGAATTGGGATGGACAAAACATCCGTTTTAAAATTTTTAGTCCTGACCTGTTCTCAGTCATTTTCATGATTAACAAAAGGTTCCTCCGATACTCCACACTGAACAGGTGTTGCGCTCTCCCCAATTAAGTAAAGGCGACAGTCATTCATCTGGACACGCTTTTAATTTTAATCAACATTATTCAAAATTACTCTCGGTATTGAGTGAAAAAAAGTGGCACTCGGCAGTGAAATAGGCTATAAAAAGCATGCGGCTCAAGCTATTTGCGCAGGTAATTTTGAGTAACGCTGATTTAAATTCAGCAAATACGCATCCAGATGAATGATTGTCGTCCTACCTAATCGGGGAGAACAAGCAACACCTGTTAAGTGTGGAGTGCTCTAGAATGAACCGTTTGTTAATCATGAAAATGACTGAGAACAGGTCAGGACTAATAATTGTTGAAAATGGATGTTTTGTCACCCCAATTCTCAGTTCTACTGAATTTACCCCATGATTTCATCGCTGCTAGATTGCATATGGAGAGAAACCGTGTCTTCAGTTGCCAATTACGATCATTGGAAAACGCGTCAATAAAGGAAAATAATTGAGAACTAGCCAGGACTATCCTAATTGTCATAAAGGGACGTGTCTCCCCCCCCCAATTCCCTGTTTTAGCGCCGGGCCTGTCCCTGTCAATGTAAATATGTTTTTTTCTTTTTATTTATTAATTTATTTATAGCATTGATAATACTGTGTAATTTAATGTATGAATAAAGACATTATTAAATACTCTAGATTGAGCCACTACCCATTTGTTAATCCATTTTAGCCAATAAAGAATAGCTGACATGGGAAGAATCATTATCAGTACACGGGATAATTGATTATAATAGAGTACTAGGCACAAGTTCAAGTGAATGTGTCACTCAAATCAAATGGGCCATAATAGGCGACGGATATGGAATTGTGCGATTGTTGAGGCGGTTTGGGGGGGTGGAGGTGACCGTGTGCGGGGTAGGAATCCATTGTTTGTTAAAGTGTTGCCATGTCCTTTAGTTGCAAACCTGACATCGGAGTAGTTTGAGATTTCAAGTGCGCAATTTCTAAATGAGATCATATAAACTGTCTTTGATTGTTATTTTTGTGTGACTAGAATGTTCTCTTTATTTGTCTTCTTCCCTGTCTTCCATGGAACAAACAGGCTGGTGTAGGAGGGGCACATTTTCAATGCTCTGATTGCGCTGGTTGAGAAGCGCCAAATTCTTTATTTGTTGTTACATTATCACGGCAATTTGTTTATTTGCATAGCTTTAATGTCATGGTGGCTAGAATAAGAAATAAAAAAGAGATGTCTGCATTACTTCTTGTAATTGGCACAGACATACATAGGCCTACTATTACAGCGGCATATCGTCGGCCTGCTGATAAAACGTCGTATCTTCAAAATGATAAACTTCACAGGAAAATAAAAAATAAATATAAAATTAAAAAAAAAATGTAAATTGATAAATATAATTTAAAATATAAATAAAAAATGTTTAATTTTGCATGTAAGAATAGTGGACATACGAGTTTTTGTTTCTTATCAATTTGGAGGTTTTATCAGCAGGCCGACTATATTCAAATTTAAAGTCTGGTTTGCGTTTTCCATGGACTACAACTGCATTTTCATGGTTAATCAGAAAATCCTTGTTCCATGTTTTCCTGATAGCCATAATCAGTGAGCTTGGTACAGAGTCTGCCTCTCTTTTGGATTAGTCACACCTCTTTCATAAGGCCGCCTACATTCTGAAGTTAAGCGCTGTGGGCGTGATCGAAGCGCGTAGGGAAGAATATGCGTAACTCAAATGCGTGTAACTCGAATCGCGTAAAAAAGGACTTGCGCGCAAATGGGAGAATAGACCCCATAGTGAAATTTTAATGACTTCTATCACCAAAACTATTACAGATAGAGCTTAGGTTTGTATTCTGGGCATAAAGGAAGTCATGTATGAAGTTTCATTGGGTGACCTTGAACTTGACCTTCAACAGCCAAACTATACAGTGAAATTTCAATGACTTGTATCAGCAAAATTGTTACAGATTGATGTATAGGAAGTCATGTATGAACTTTCATTTGGTGACCTTCATGTCGATCTTCGAAGGTCTAACTTGACCCTAGAGAAAATTCAATGACTTCTGTCACTGAAAAGGTCAGATGGAGCCTAGGTGTTACTGACATAGGAAGTCACATATGAACTTTCATTTGGTTACATTCAGCTTGACTGTTGATGACATTTGAAGGTCAAACTTGACAGAATACAATTACAATGACTTGTATTGCCAAAACGGTCACAGATGGAGTCTAGGTTTGTATTAGAGACATATAGGAAGTCATATATGAACTTTCATCTGGTGACCTTCGTATTGACCTTCAAAGGTCAAATGTGACCTCGTGTAAATTCAATGACTTGTATCATTAAAACGGTGACAGATGGAGCTTAGGTAGGTTTGTGTTACTGACATCTAGGAAGTCACATATGAACTTTCATTTGGTGACATTCAATTTGACTGTCAGTGACCTTTGAGGGTCAAACTCGATAGTGAAATTGCAATGACTTGTATCACCAAAATGGTCACAGATTGAGCCAAGGTTTGTATAGAGACATTTAGAAGGTCATACATGAAGTCCATTTACTGACCACAACTTGACATTCTGTGACCTTTAAAGTTCACAATTGACATATTGAATACATATTGACATATTATAATGACTTGTATCATCAAAACTGCTTCAGAGCTTAGGATTGTATTACAGAAGGTCTTATAAATGTATGTGAACTTTTATTTAGTGATCTTGACATTAATTTGCATCAATTCAAATGTCAAACTTCACATGAAATTTTCATAACTTGTATCATCGCTGTAAGACCGCTTGCCGGTAAGCTACAGGACCCTTGGTCCTATTTTTTTTATTTTTGCCACACATGCGCACCAACGCACCAATTATGTGCCCTCCTGATAAAAGTCCATTTTTAGGTCACCTCAAAGTGACCTATTCTAATCGCGTTTTGTCCGTCGTCGTCCGTCGTCCATCGTGCGTCCGTAAACAATTTACATTTTCAACTTCTTCTCAGAAACCGCTGATCCGATTTCAATAAAATTTTGCAAGAACCTTCCTTGGTCAAATATGCACCAAAATTGTGAATTATATGGTGCCCACCCCCAGGGGCTCTGAGGGGCAGGGCTAAAACTAGTCAATACATTTTCGACTTCTTCTCAGAAACCGCCGATCCGATTTCAATAAAATTTTGCAGGAACCTTCCTTGGTCAAATATGCACTAAAATTTTGAATTTTATGGTGCCCACCGTCATGGGCTCTGAGGGGCGGGGCTAAAACTGGTCAATACATTTTCGACTTCTTCTCAGAAACCGCTGATCCGATTTCAATAAAATTTTGCAGGAACCTTCCTTGGTCGAATATGCACCAAAATTGTGAATTATATGGTGCCCACCCCCACGGGCTCTGAGGGGCGGGGCTAAAAGTGGTCAAATTGACTGAAATTTTCAAAATCTTCTTCTCCAGACCCAGATATGCTGGAAAACAATACTCTTCACAGATGCAAGGGTCTTCAGGTGCTTTATCAAAATTATTAATTTCATGGCCCCCAGGCTCCATATTTGCCTCTGGGGAGGGGGTGAAGTTTACTATACTTTATATAGGACAATGATTTTTCTTTTGGGTATATATGGTTCATTCACATCAATAACATCAGTTTTTATACAACTCAGTTGACCGTTAAGGCCCATGGGCCTCTTGTTAATCACTTAATCAAGATTGTTGTACATAACTGTATTTTTAGAAAAAAATTTCTGCTCGGAGGTGAATTTTTTTTTTTTTTTTTTTTTACTGGCGCAGTTCGAATCAGATATGTGATTTTAAGAGGTACCAAGTACATTAACAAGCACGAAAAATTGATAAGGGCTAGCTTTAAAATATAGAGAGATACATGAACGTGGCCTCAGACAGCATGGCCACAAATTTGAAGCTAGTTTTCTCTCTAAACTTGCTAATTTAAATTACAATATTACTGAAAGTTATTTGGCGTATGAAGCCAATATTAGAGATTTGTTCTTTCGACATGGTTTGGAACATTTAATCTGAGTATTATCAAAATCTGTGACAAGGTGTGTGGGACCTCCCAAAACTTTTTTGAATAAGTATGGACTGTCCCATTGGATAAAAACTGTAGTTATATTAGATAGTAAGATTATTAATTTCATACAATTTTAGTGGTATTTAATTCTCATAGTCATTGTAAATTTTTACCATTGAATGCATGTGCTGAAATTAATTTAGCCAACCTGGTGAGTCCCTTCACAACAAAGTGTTATTTCCAAGGACAGCCTGATTAGAGTACAGTGTTTTTATTTTATTTGAGGGGGTGGGTAAGCAGCTTACGAAAACACTGCATTCATGATTTATTTATATATTTATTTTATGCTTCAATTAGCTTTAATCTTGATTAGTATAATTTACATTTGGCTGACTTTCAGTCTTGAATGTGCTTATCACAGTAACCACTCAGTTGCTTTTGCCTGTGTTGTGGCCTTGTAGTGTCTGTGGGAACCTGATGGGGGCGCTGTGTGCTCAGATGGAAGGTATGGAGGAGGTGGTGCTGCAGCATGTGAAGGGAACAGGCCTGATCCTGCCCCAGCCTTTCCACTTCCTGCTGCCAGAGCCTGCCAGGCTGGTGACTGTGGTGTACCCTGCTGGGGTACCTGACAGTCGGCTGGAGCTCACCAGAAAGGCATGTTTATTGGCATGACTGATAATTTATTAGCATTAGAACATAATCAATCAATCAATCAATCAGACTTTATATATATAGCACTTTTCATCCAAACATAGTGGCACACAAAGTGCTTTATAAAATTAAAAACAATACAAAAACAATACCCCACCAAACCCACCCTCCCTTCACCACAAAAAAAAACCCTGATGAAAACAGAAACTGAGGAAACGCTATCATGAATCTGTTAACTCTGCATAATTGGAGATAAATTAGCATGGATATGAGTTTCATATGTAAAAACCAAATATACAAGATTTGTGATAGGCTATCTTATTGACGCGGTAAATTAAAAAAAAAAAAAAAAAAAAAAAAAGGCTGTCTAGTAAAAGATGGGTAGGACTTGTAAACCTGAATGATTACTAGACCGGCTGTCTCATGGGGGGAAAAAATCCAGTTTCTATCCCTGCTTATGATGTGTTAACTCTCAAACTGAAGCAGAGTGTTCGCTATTTAAATTCATATGTATTGCTTGATTTCGACTCCAATATTCAATGGTCGACAGTTGAAACAGTAGTAATGTTGTCAAAGTCCAAATATTTGTGGATCTGGATTCAATTTTAATGAGTTGTCTTTGACCAAAGTTGTCCATGTGTGCAGCTAAATGTGTTCAAATTAAAAATATTTCAGTCCTAATGCCTGCAGAATCTAAATATACTACTCAAAATTTGATAGGGATCATAGGAATTTTTTTGTGAAATGACATGCAAATTTGGTAACTGCCACTGATGAACAATATATTGGATAAATGACATGCAGTCAGACACAAAAACACATTTGCACGCAGCATTTCATGACATTAAATGAGCGTGCAGCCTCACATTTTGGCTTTGACTAACACTTCACCCTTTCAACTCAGAAGTGTGTGTTGTTGTTGGTGAAAATTTGGAAGTTCCCAAATTTTTTTGCATTACATTTAGCAATAACAATGTCTCCTCAACGCCTTAGACGTCGATTGACTTCAGAGCAATTGGGAAGATGCATCGAATGCTTGACTCTGGCTTCTCACAACGTTATGTTGCTAATGCACTTAACGCCAGCCAAAGCGCTAGAACAGAGCGTGGAACCGCATCAAACGCTTGGTACAGCAGCACACCGTCATAGGGTGGTCGCCAGAGATTGACTACACAACTACAAGACCACTTTCTCACACTTCAGGCACGACGTCATCCTTTCTGGGGTACGGTACAGGGATGAGATCCTCAATGTGTACGTGAAGACCATACGCTGGTGCTGTTGGCCCTGATTTCATCTTGATGGATGATAACGCCCCGTCCCCATCGTGCTAGGGTGGTGAATCAATTCCTAGAGCAGGAGACAATTGTCCGCATGGACTGGCCCGTGTGTTCACCGGACCTAAACCCTATCAAGCATGTGTGGAACATGCTGCAGGTCGCCATTTCCGGTCGTAGGGCACAACCCACAACTCTAGAAGAGCTCGGAAATGCCCTTGTTGAAGAATGGAACAACATTCCAATTGCAAGCATCCGGGTTCTGATTGACAGTATGACCCGACGTTGTCAAGCCGTCATTCAAGCTAGGGGAGGCCATACCCGTTATTGACATTAACTGTGGTAATGAAACATCAAACGAACACTGTCTGTTTTCACTTTACATGTCAGAGGTGAAACCATGAAGTGTTCGTGAAAGCCAAAAGTGTGAGGCTGCACGCTCATTTAAAGTCATTAAATGCACTTGCAAATGTGTTTTGTGTCTGACTGCATGTCATTTATCCAATATATTGTTCATCAGTGGCAGTTACCAAATTTGCATGTCATTTCACAAAAAAAATTCCTATGATCCCTATCAAATTTTGAGTAGTATATTTCGGTCTTAATACCTACAGAATCTAATCAGCCTCAGAACAAAGCATGGAAAAACCAAGGGACAGAATCATAATGTTTATTTTACAGAATTTGCAGACTACCTTTCAGCTCTGGCAATGTTTCTGATGGTGCGGGAGAAGGGGCTCAAGAGTCATTTTTTTGCCCCAGGGCCCCATGACAAGTTTGCTACACCGCTGAGTCCATGAGTAAGTAAACTCCCTTATATCATGCATTTTAACATTAGTTCTAACCAGTGTTTTCCACAACGACTTTTAACATGTAAGCACGACAGGTTTGAAATTTTGCGCGACATGTTTAAAAGTTGGCGACATGTTTAAAATCATGAGCGACAGGTGACAAAATAATGATTTTAAATAGATCATCGACACTGACTGGTTCGCAAATTTTCACAATAAAAACGTACCAGAACCATTATAACGTACAAAAATACATACAGCTAAGTTTCAGTCACGTTAGGTAAGGCAGAATTGACGAAAGCTCAAAAGAAATCAAGAAAACAAATGGCTAAAATGTGCGTGCTTTATCTCGGGGCTCCAGTTCACGGTAGCGGTCGTGTGACCGACAAGATAGCCGGACACGGCAGACACTGGAATGCTACCATGCCGGTACTCCAAGCCGCATCAGGGTTCTTGAAGAGAACAGGGACGGCCTGTTCGTAGCGTCACATTTGTGGTGAGTCATTCTGAGCGCTAGCGCAGTTAAATAGCTAGCTTGACCAAAGCACGTGTACGGTGTACATGTACTTGTCAAATTATATCGATCATACTGTCCGTCAGATTTGACCCAAAGAGCACCGTGAGCTACAAGACGAGTCCAATCCGTGCACGCATACAGTCGGCCTAACTCTCATATCGTATTCGTATAGTGTGTGGTCACTGCGGTGAATGGTGGCGTTTATTGATTCAGTAATTGTTCTGAAGTTCAATTTGATCATCAAATCATGGAAAAAAAAAAAAAACGGAAGCAGCTCACTTTAACAACCATTTTCAAGGGAAATGACCAGCAATGTCCGGATCCACCTGAACGTCCCGGTACATCTGGAACTGCAGGTGTTCTGTCAATTTTTTCTACCTATCAAAATATGCTACCTCGTGATGCTGCCCTTGCGCAAACCTAAAGTCTTGGGCTCCATTTCTTCGCTCACATATCAAGTATCTTAAAATATAAATATACGTCTTTTTTTCGGTGCCCCATTCGACCTTTTAGCGTATATATATTTGCATGTACACGCTGGGTTTTCCTGAAGATGCAGTGATTGGATTATAATGGCATGCGGCATATGTCTTTAAACAAACATATCCAACCCAGTATAACATCTGCTTATGTTATCTACATTATAATAGCCAAGTGGCCTCTGTGTGCGTGCGCGTGTGTGTGTGTCCGGCCACTCAGTGCTAGATTCCACCGGGCGCGTATCTGCAGCATAACGTGAGCGCTGCTATTTGGCTTCATCTTGCAGGCGACTGTGTCCGGCCAATCAGTGGTAGACTCCGCTGGGCGCGTATCAGCAACATAACGTGAGCGACGCTATTACAATATAGACGTACAGGGGGGATTCCCCCTGTATGTGCTCTCCTGGGGATTCCCCCTGTATGTCCTCTCCTGGGGATTCCCCCTGTATGTCCTCTCCTGGGGATTCCCCCTTTTGAACCCAAGCCAATTCATCCACAGGAGTCCCGAATCCCAAAAAACAGATGCCAGGCCGCAAGAGAGAGTAGCGCGTAGTCTGCAGCATAATGTGAGCGACGCTATTTTGCTCCGTCTTGCAGACGACTTAGTGTTCCACTGAGCGTGGAATGTCAGCGCAGCGTATCCCCCTTGATGGTTACTTGGTTTTAGTTACTATAAAAACATTGGTCGCGTGACAGCCACCTTGGTGTTTATGGAAACACCATAGCAATGTGATGACATCATAGAGGTGCATGTGATTACATCATAGTGGTGCATTGTTCACTATAATATTAAAGCGAAGTTACATAAAACAATAAAATTTAAACTTGGGCTGAAAATTGGGCCCCATGTGGGTTGAATCTAGAGCCCGTGGATCCCCACGGGCAAAGTGCTAGTAATATGAAAACAAATATACTTCTCTACATTTCTGTTCTGTTACTACTGTACACTGATTCATATTGCAATAGTACGGCAAAAGCAAAGACTTTACGAACGCTTTGCATTACGGTAGCATTTTTTGACAAGGCAGCACAACTTGTCAGAACACCGGCACCGAGTCTAGTTGAAGAGGCAAAGGATGGATTTTTCGAAATCCTGGCTCAGTCGATATGCCTGGCTAGAATAGGAAGAGGGAGCTGGTAAGTTTTTTTTCTTCTTCCAATTATCATAATTCATAAAAAGATTGGTACCATTGTGCCTATTGAGCTGATAAAGGCCAATGAATACTCTAAGAAAAACACCACCTCGCCCCGTGAAAAAAGTAAAATGAGTCAGATAATCAAATTTGGTATTATTTAGAAAGTTAGGAATAAACTAGAGAAAGAGAGAGAGAGAGAAAGAGAGATGGAATTGCCTGAAAAGCAGGCACCAATGGCTTTGCAGCTTTATATCCAGGCAGATATTTAAAATCTACTCATCCAAACGTGACCAAATTAGCTGGATATTTTTAAGTAAGCAATACGCATCAAATCTTTCAAAATAATTTGAACGAGATCGGACCACGGAAATTAAGCGTTAGCTGCCCAACCTTCAAACGAAAAAATAATTAATCTAGCCTATCCCAACGCTCATGTTAGGGGTTACAGCCCCGTTGACCAAAGGTCCGCAAGACCGAAAGTGTCTACTTTAAACAAAAATAAAGTTACGGCATTTATCATTTCCATTTTCAAATTCGAATGCATATGAGGTAATATTTCAACACTTTGCCGCATACATTACCTCGCCCCATTATCTTAGCGAGCTGCTGGAAGCAAAACATTTCGTGGAAGTTATGCCTGTCGTTTCAACAAACCTTTCTGAAGTTATTTTTTTATAATTTTTTATAACCTTCAATATGTATATTTGTATTGATTTTGATTCTTGATGTTTCAAAAATTCTACTAGGAAGAAGGAACTACTGAAAAATCTATTCTAAATCTCTGATCATTTAGTGAAGAATCTATTTGTTATTGTCAAGGTGTGAATCACACATTTACATAAAATTTGATCACTCAAAGTATTTCATTGCATCACGTTTTAATGAGGAAAAATACATGAATTTGCAAAATTATTTCCTCAAATCTTGATTCTTAATCCAAAATATTATGTTTAAAAATGGGTTTAGATTGCACCAGAGAGCATTCAGAAACCTTTGAGCTTCCAGGGCCCGCTTAAGGGGGCCACTTTGAGGTTCCTTGTTGCCTCAAAGTGGGGGTTTACATTGCTCATTGTTTGCTTGTGACTTTTTTTTTTTTTTAATTAGTGTATTTATTGTTATTAAAATTCCTACTTTTGACATTTTTTGTGTAGTTTCCCATTTTCTTCCTATTTTTTGAAAAAGCATATTCCCATTTAGTTGCTTTTCTGAAGGCAGGTGGAATTTGCCACCATGCTGGAGAAATGAGAGTAGGGGAAGCAGGAGACTGAAGAATGGAGAGGACAAACGGGGATGGGGAGACAGGAAAACGGGGAAACATTTCACTGGGAAGGGGAGGAAGCAAACCTATTAGATCCATCAATTGCATAATATGGCCTAAAAGTATGCAAGCTGAAAGAGGTTTAAACAACCAAAAATGCAAAGTCAGGAGCAGTGCAGGCCAGGGTAAAGGTTTGGGTTTGGCAGGGACAAACTGGGCTGGGTGTAACAGTGGTTCAGACAATCCAGGGTCAAATGGGGCTCAGAACATGAAAAATCCAGGATAAGTCAGAGTTCAGACGTGGCTGACTGGGCAGAAAGTCTGACTTATGGTATAATATTCTGTGGATTGATGGTTCAAAACAGAAACTTTTTGGAAGACGTGGGTCCCATTACATCTTGCATAGAGCTGACTTGGTATGATTCTCTTGTTCTGGAAAACCAACAGTCAAACTGAAGTTAACTGCTTCAGGAACTGTGTAGCTTGCTTTAATTGATGGATCCATTAATTCTGCTCACCACCAGAAAATACTGAAGGATCATATTCGGTCATCAGTTTGCGACCTAAAGTTCAAAAGCAGTTGGGTTATGCATCACAATGATGATTCAAAGCACACAAGTCCCCCTCTGAATTGTTCAAAAGAAACAAAATGAAGCTTTTGGAGTGGCCCAATCAAAATCCTGACTTAAATCAGAATTGCTGTGCCATGACCTTAAACAGGCAGTTTATACTCGAATTTGGCCGAAATGAAATAATTACTAAACCTACCTAAATAATAGGTTTTGAATGACTGTTTACCTTCAGTAAGTTAAATGATTATGTGCAAGCTGCATTTTATCTTGAATCATATTGACTCCTCTTTAAATAAGTTGATCTGAAATGTGGAAATACAACCCCAATTCCGAAATAGTTGTGTAAATTGTGAATAAAATCAAAATGCAATGACTTTCAGATCGCATGAGCCAATGTTATTTACAATAGAACATGGATAACATTTAAAATGTTGAAACTGAGACATTTTACATTTTTATCCACAAAATGAGCTTATTTCAAATTTTCTGGCTGCAACAGGTCTCAAAAGTTGGGACACAGGCTTAAAAGGGCTGAAAAAGCAATTAATATCTAAGAGAATCAGCTGAAAGAACATTTAGCAAGTAATTAAGTTAACTGGCATCAGGTGTGTAATATGATTGGCTATAAAAGGGATGTCTTAGAGAGGCTGAGTTTCTCAGAAGTAAAGATGGCCAAAGGCTCTCCAACCTGTGAAGGCTTGCGTAAAAAAATTGTGGAATACTTTAAAAACAATGTTCCTCAATGTCAAATTGCAAAGGCTTTGAAGGTCTCATCATCGACAGTGCATAACATCATCAAAAGATTCAGAGAAAGACGAATGACACGCCCGATGTTTCTAAAAGCACGCTCTGGGAAGCCCTTAAAGGGAAAGTTCGCAGTATGGGGGCATTTTATGTTTTTTAACGTTGCTTTTTTAGGCTTGAAAAAGTGACCACCATAGGATTCCATTCATTTGGATTCCTCTTCAATGCTGTTTTTCCTTAAAACTCCAAACCTATTTTGAGGACAAAAGAAATTAACCGACCCTTCAATTAGCCTTGGGGTGAGTATATTATGAGTGAATTTTCATTTTTGGGTGAACTTTCCCTTTAAGGCTTATATTCGCGGGCAGATTATTTCTCTTAAAGTGTCAACCATGCAAGCGCGAACTGAACAGCGAAATACTCTAATAAAATTCTTAATCTTGATCGGCAATACGCAGCCTCTCCCTCACCTGAATTATATAAAGAAAGGCTCTCCCTCCAAACTGAGTTCAAGCTTCTTTCTACTTCGGAGACAACAACGGCTCGTCACAGATTCTATGAACATGGCGAAAAAAGCAGGCAAAGTCCTCGCACTCCAAATTAGGGAATCAGCTGCTTCTAGATTAATCAGAGATTCGCACTAGTTCTGGACAAATAAAGATGAACCAACAAGAAATCAATGACGAATTCAAATTGTTTTATTCCAATTTATATTCCACAGAATCGGCCGGTGATCCTGGATTTATTGATAGTTTTCTCAATAAATTAGATATACCTCTCATAAGTCAGGAGAATAAGGAACAGCTCGAGGAAGCAATTACCCTGGAGGAAATGCAACAAGCTATGCGTAATATGCAATGTTCAAAAGCCCCGGGCTCAGACGGGTACACGGCAGAATTCTACAAAACATTTATAGAACTTGTTTCTCCTTTATTATTTGAAGTATTTAACGAATCCCTCAGGTTTCCTCCCTCCAACATTTTATCAGGCCAGCATTTCTTTGCTTCTTAAAAAAGATAAAGACCCGCTCAGTCCAAGCTCATATAGACCCATAAGCCTTCTGGATGTAGATGTAAAATTGTTAGCCAAGATTCTAGCTACACGATTAGAGAAAGTGCTCCCAACTATGATATCTTCGGACCAAACAGGTTTTATTAAGGATAGGCGTTTATTTTTTAACCTTAGGCGTTTATTTAATATTATTTATTCTTCCAGTCCCAACACTCGCAGTTCCGAAGTGTTAATATCTCCTGACGCAGAGAAAGCTTTCGACTGGGTCGAGTGGAACTTTCTCTTCTCGACTCTGTCGATATTTGGATTTGGCACAAAATTCATATCCTGGATCAGATTATTCTATGCTTCGCCCTCAACCTCTGTTCACACAAACGAGTTCAGATCTGAATATTTCCCCTTAAGCCGCTGCACCAGACAAGGCTGCCCTCTCTCTCTGCTTCTTTTTGCTCTGGTTATCGAGCCGCTCGCCATTTCTTTACGTACTTCGGATATCTACACTGGTATCACTAGGGGAGAGAGGGAACATAAGGTGTCGTTATACACAGATGATTTATTGCTGTACATTTCCAAGGCTGCGACGTCCATTCCTAGTATCTTATTTATTCTAGAGAGTTTTGGCAAGGTGTCAGGGTGCAGGCTCAACCTTTCCAAAAGTATTTTATTTCCCATTAATGCTAATGCCCCGCGACAATCATTTAGCTCCCCTCCATTCAATGTTGTAAGTCAGTTTCGCTACCTAGGGGTTATTGTTACCAAAACCTTCTGTAATTTATTCAAACAAAACTTTGCAGAACTTCTTGATCGTACAGAACGTGATTTTGTAAAGTGGTCAAATCTTTTCATTTCACAGGCTGGCCGTATTGATATAATTAAAATGAACACCCTTCCTAAATTTTTATTCTTCTTTCAAAGCATTTCAATTTTTATTAATAACACTTTTTTTTAAGAACCTGGATAAGTTCATTTCCAATTTTATTTGGAATTGGGTCCCCCCGAATAAGGAAAGATTTCCTACAGAGACCTAAGACGGAGGGCGGAATGGGACTACCCCATTTCAAATTCTATTATGAGGCATGCAGTTTACGGGCACTTTCCTTTTGGCCTCAAGATCAAATGCCTGCCTGGCTCCATATTGAAGCAAAATTTTGTTCCCCAACTTCCTTATCAGCCTTCTTTTTTCGGCATTACCCTCCACTCGCTCATACCCTAAAAATAATCCATTAGTTCACACTCACTCAGAATTTGGTCTTCAATATGAAAGCACTTTGGGTGGCATTCTGGCTCCCTTTAAGCTCCGCTAATTGCAAATCATTCATTTATTCCTTCTCTCTCTGATGCATAATATTGTGAGTGGTACAGAAAAGGCATTTGCACCTTCCGAAATCTTTTTATTTAGGATATATTTCCATCATTCCAACAGTTACAAGCTAAAATTGATCTGCCCAACTCGCATCATTTTAGATTTATGCAGCTGCGGGACTTCGTCAAACAAAACACTCCATCCTTCCCCAACATCCCAGATAGTTCACCAATGGATTCAATATTTTTGTCAGAACCGTTAACAAAAGGAGGGATTTCCACTATTTATAATACGCTTTAATGTTTAAATTGCACCACCTCTGTTGATTATCTAAAAACAGCCTAGATAAATGACCTAGGAGTAGTCATTACAGATGAACTTTGGACTGAGGCTCTGTC
This sequence comes from Gymnothorax javanicus, assembly GCA_029692085.1. Classification (NCBI taxonomy): domain Eukaryota; kingdom Metazoa; phylum Chordata; class Actinopteri; order Anguilliformes; family Muraenidae; genus Gymnothorax; species Gymnothorax javanicus. The sequence goes on from CM056195.1 coordinate 107,149,628, forward strand.
TCTGATGCACTCCTCATCGGTCTGTGCGGGACATGGGCTCTTGCAGTTCAAAGTGTTACATCGATTACACTTTTCAAAGGTTAAGCTCTGTAAATTGTTTCTGAATATAAATCCTGCATGTGATAGATGTGGACAGTCACCAGCTTCACTAGCCCATACGTTCTGGCACTGCCAAAGAATAACAACATACTGGCAAAAGATTTTCCAATCTTTTTCGGACATCATGGGAACAGTTATTGATCCTAATCCATTGATGGCAGTTTTTGGTGTTAAGGAACCTAGTCTCATGTTATCCAGCTCTCAATATAACATGGCATTTGTATCCCTTTTAGCACACAGACTGATATTATTAAACTGGAAGCTGCCCCAGCCTCCAACTCACTCTATCCAATGAAGTGTGATGTTGCGTGTGAAGTTCTTTGGCTGAGTAGTTCTCAAGAAATTGCAAGAAAGTCCCATAGAGCAATACCATGCAAGCAGCAAGACTGGAGACCAAGTACGCAGCACGTTCTGAACAGGCGCATTTTGTGAGGCCCCCTCACTAATGGACGCTGCACAACAAGTGGCAGAACAGTGGTGTAGTGGATTTGCATGGGGTTTTTGGGGCATTCCAGTTTTCTCCCACAGTCAAAATGCATGTATTTTCAGTCACTGGAAACTTTGAATCTCTCAAAGGTTTCAGTGTTTGAGCGAGTGGTACCCTGTGATGAATTGGCAAACTGTCAAAGTATTCCGACTTCTCCCCCATTCCATGCAGGGATAAGCTTCAGTCACCCCTGAACAGGAATAAACAGGTTACATGACGATGAGATAGATAATGACAACGAGTACTCTCTGTCATTAAAGACCTGAGCTTGATGAGATGGTGTCTGTCCCCTTTCAGGAACTACACAGCAGGTTTCAGCTGCCAGATGACTGGCCCTATTTCAGACTGGCCAATGCCTTTCATTTCCCAGATGAGCCCTACAAAGATGGGCGCCTGAGAAACCCCCACACTGCGCTGAATCTCCCCAACATGGAAGGCGCCAAGGTCAGTGTGCTCACTTATTCTTCTTGCCTCTTTTTTACACTTACTCCTTAATCTGCATTTGAACTCCTTGTTCTGCAACAAAATTTTTGACCATTAGTTTTTGACAAAATGTCAGAAATTTATGTTCATATGCTTTCAAACTGCAGTTTTCTGAAACATGAGGGGGTGCAACTGTAATTTGAATATCAGTCCATATTGCAGTTTTGCTTTGGCATCTAAGATTTGACAAATGTGAAATTAACATTTTAAGGCTTTGAAGGTTTGTGCAGTAAAACTCTGTCAAATATTGAATAACTTCTATAGCCCCTGATGTCAAATCACATTTTGGCCTTTCCTATCAGCCATATCTGGTGCAGGGAGTCTACAGCTACCACCACTACATGCAGGACCATATAGATGATAATGGCTGGGGCTGTGCCTACAGATCTCTACAGACCATCTGCTCTTGGTTTCAACAGCAGGGCTATGTGGAACGGGACGTGCCCTCACACAGGGAAATCCAGCAGGTAAGAGTCACCTGACACCAAGCCACTCTCACAGAGAAATCCAGCCTTTAAATGGTCTTGACAAAGACCCTCCCTCTTCGCCAAATCTCCGACAGGGATATCAGGTAGATAGGAGCAGGCTGACCCAAACTCCTTCCTTCTGAACCCAGCCCCTCCCACAGTATGATTTAGTAACCTAGGCTGTGTCTGAAGCCACCTCTTCACTGCTGTTGCTTTGCAACATACGACCTCAACAAAAAGTTGGGACTGTAAGGAAGATGCACATAAAAACAGTCACCAATGGTTTCTAAATTTACTTTGATTTGTATGTCATGGTAGAGTAAGTAGACAAGACATTTTGTGTTATGTCTATTGAACTTCATTTTATTTGTAAATATACATCCATTCCTGTCATTCACACGACCAGTGCTTTCCAAAAAAAGTTGAAAAGAGGACAGTTTAGGGCTAGTGACGAGATAAAAAATTTGATGTTATGATCCAGTCAAGGAACAACATGCAGAGACAGAGTACAATCTAATATTAGGATTTATTAATAATAATACAGTAATGACTGCGAGGGATGGAGCCTAGAGCAGAATGGCACAGTTCACTTCAGATAGTAGTGGGCTTGAGTGTAGAGCGTGTCTGTGTCCGGCCAGTGGCATCTCGCGGCAGTAGACGGATGGAGATCATTCTCGCCAGAGCAGAACTGTCAGATGGCATGGCCAGAGAGTTCAGCAGGACTGCAGTCCCAATCCCGATGACCGCAGAATGATTGGGAGGAGTTCCTAATAAACTAGGCAGTGGAACACACTGAAGAGTGAATAACAAGAAAGCCGGTTAGACAGGCTGTTGGACCGGTTCTCGGGGGAAGAGTCGATGACCAGGGTTGTCAAAATCAGCCGTCGACCGTCGCCAACTGCGGCTACTTTGGGCCAGGTGATGTCTTCTTTAATCATAAAGTCAAAGTCAAATAATTGACAACAGTTTACTCTTCAAATGCTGACAGCTGAGCTAAGTAATATGTACATTCCAGGGGCGGCTCGACTATTTATGCAGATTATGCACTGTGTAATTTTAAACAAATTATGAATTTACATGGGATCAGAAATCAACAAGTGGTGCCAGGCACAACAAACCCCGCCCCTCACACATACTTTCCCCTGCTTGTACGAAATTCAATAGGGATCTATTCTGGGTCAGCGGCAATCCCTAAACCGAATTTGGGGTGAATGTGCCCATTCGTTTTGCCGCTAGAGTGTTAACAAAGAAACAAACGCACAAACACAGAAACAAACCGAACCAAAAACAATACCCCTTGCCCTTACCCTTCGGGTGGGGCAGGGTAATTATAACCTTTTCTTGTTCATGGAATATTGTGCTTTATCAATTAATACAATATTTCAGTATGCATTTTTTGGTAAGGGCTCTCTCTACTGTCTAGTAAAATAAGTACATTAGCTTTTCATTAACGATTGACAAAATTAATCGTGTAAAGCCAGGGATCTCCACGTGGGGTTTTGTGAGGTTGGGCCACCCGACCTTGACGAACGGCCGCTGTTGTATATGGCAACTGTTCAAATAAAAACCAGATCCGCCTGACCTTAAAAAGTTGAGAAAGTTGCTTTGTTGTGTTGGGGGCAGCCCAGCCACTGTGGGGCAGCACCACGCGAAATGTACATAACAAGGCCACAAATGTCCAGTGAGGGAGAGAGACTTTTGCCTGGATTTGTTGGTGCATGCACAGACATATATACAACCCCAATTCTGAAATAGTTGGGACGAACTGTAAATTGTGAATAAAATCAAAATGCAATGACTGTTAGATCACATGAGCCAATATGTCATTTATAATAGAACACAGATAACATTTCAAATGTTGAAACTGAGACATTTTACATTTTTATCCACAAAATAAGTTTATTTCAAATTTTATGGCTGCAACAGGTCTCAAAAAAGTTGAGACACAGGCAAAAAAGGGCTGAAAAAGCAATTAATATATAAGAGAATCAGCTGAAAGAACATTTAGCAAGTAATTAAGTTAACTGGCATCAGGTGTGTAACATGATTGGCTATAAAAGGGATGTCTATGAGAGGCTGAGTCTCTCAGAAGTAATGATGGCCAGAGGCTCTCCAACCTGTGAAGGCTTGCGTAAAAAAAATTGTGGAATACTTTAAAAACAATGTTCCTCAACGTCAAATTGCAAAGGCTTTGAAGGTATCATCATCGACAGTGCATAACATCATCAAAAGATTCCGAGAAACTGGAAAAATCTCTGTGCGTAAGGGACAAAGCCAAAGACCTTTACTGGATGCCCGTGATCTTCGGGCCCTCGGACGCCACTGCATCACCCACCAGCATGATTTTGTCATTGACATTTCTAAATGGGCCCAGGAAGACTTCAAGAAACCACTGTCTCTAAACACAGTCTGCCGTGCCATCCACAGATGCCACCTGAAACTCTATCATGCAAAAAGGAAGCCATTGTTCAACATGATCCAGAAGCGCCGCCTTATTCTGTGAGCCAAGGCTAATTTACAATGGACTGTAGCAAAGTGGCAAAGTGTCCTGTGGTCAGACGAGTCCAAATTTGACATTCTTGTTGGAAATCATGGGCATCGTGTCCTCCGGGCTAAAGAGGAAAAAGACCACCCCTCTTGTTATCAGCGTTCAGTTCAAAAGCCAGCATCTCTGATGGTATGGGGATGCATTAGTGCATATGGTGTGGGACACTTGCATGTTTTAAAAAGCACCATGAATGCTGAAAGGTGTATAAAGGTTTTAGAGCATCATATGCTCCCCTCCAGACGACATCTATTCCAGGGAAGGCCTTGTGTATTTCAGAAGGACAATGCAAAACCACATACTGCAGCTATTACAACAGCGTGGCTTTGTAGTAGAAGAGTCCGTGTGCTGAACTGGCCTGCCTGCAGTCCTGATCTTTCACCGATTGAGAGCATTTGGCGCATAATTAAACAAAAAGTCCGTCAAAGGAGACCCAAAACTCTCCAGCAGCTGGAAGCCTGTATTAAACAAGAGTGGGATCAAATTCCAATGGCTAAACTCAAGAAACTTGTCTCCTCAATGCCCAGATGCCTCCACTCTGTATTTAAAAGAAGAGGGGATGCTACACCATGGTAAACAGGCCCCTGTCCCAACCTTTTTGAGACCTGTAGCAGCCATCAAATTTGAAATAAGCTCATTTTGTGGGTAAAATTGTAAAATTTCTCAGTTTCAACATTTGCTATGTTATCTCTGTTCTATTGTGAATAAAATACTGGCTGGTGTGATTTGAAATTCATTGCGTTTTGATTTTATTCACAATATACACTTTGTCCCAACTATTTTGGAATTGGGGTTGTACATAGATGCCTTATTTGCCGCTGGAGCATACGTCAACCTCACAGCCATATTACGAAGGACATATTGCCATCATCCCACCACAGCCAGTGTGGAGACGGAGTGGAAAAGATTCCTAACTCGATTGTCGAGCACTTGAATCCTGATCTCGGTGAATTACCTTTCATGAGTAAGTTAAGCCTGAATATATATATATATCGGGCCCAAAATTATTCATACCCCTACCAAATTTTGTTTTTTTTCGAGATATTTTTTGACAAATCAAATTTATTCTTGCACAAATGACACAGTAAGTTGACATAAGGCTGTAAGAAGTACAGTAAACAGTTTTTCAAGAAATACAATACTTTTTGGCATTTTATTTGACAGATTTACAAAAAATGCCATGTCCAGAATTATTCATACCCTTTTCTCAAGAATTGATGGCAAAGGCTTTATTCACGATTACAGCCTCCAAACGCGTCCTGTGGTTGATCACAAGGTTTCTACACGTCTGCACGTGGATTTTGGCCCACTCCTCTTTGGCGAACTTCTCCAGGTCCTTAAGGTTTGAGGGTTTCCTTGCCATGACCTTGGTCTTCAGTTCCCTCCACAGATTTTTGATAGGATTGAGGTCGGTGCTCTGGCTTGGCCACTCCAAAACATTCACTTTGTTGTCCACTAACCATTTCTTGACAGATTTGGCTGTGTATTTAGGATCATGATCCTGTGGGAAGATCCATTCCTGCCCAAGACCAAGTTTTTTGGCGGATTGCTTAATGTTTTCACTGAGGATCTGGATATACTGGTCCTATTTCATGATGCCATTAACTTTAACAAGGTGTCCGGGCCCATTAGCTGAAAAGCAACCCCAGAGAATGATACTCCCGCCACCTTGTTTGACCGTTGGGACCATGTTTTTCAGGTTGAATGCTTCACCTTTCTTACGCCAAACAAAAGCCCCATCTCCGTGCCTAAACAGCTCCATCTTTGTTTCATCCGTCCATAACATTTACAGCCAGAAGCTTGTTTCTTCATCCAGGTGAGCTTTTGCAGGCTAGACGAGCTCTTGTGTGTCTGGGTTGGAGAAGTGTAAGTGGCGTGAGAAAGGTAAAGTGTTCAACCTGAAAAACACGGTCCCAACGGTCAAACACAGTGGCGGGAGTATCATGCTCTGGGGTTGCTTTTCAGCAAATGGGCCCAGAAACCTTGTTAAAGTTAATGGCATCATGAAACAGGACCAGTATATCCAGATCCTCAGTGAAAACATTAAGCAATCCGCCAAAAAACTTGGTCTTGGGCAGGAATGGATCTTCCAACAGGATCATGATCCTAAACACGCAGCCAAATCCGTCAAGAAATGGTTAGTGGACAACAAAGTGACGTTTTGGAGTGGCCAAGCCAGAGCACCGACCTCAATCCTATCGAGAATCTGTGGAGGGAACTGAAGACCAAGGTCATGGCAAGGAAACCCTTAAACCTTAAGGATCTGGAGAAGTTTGCCAAAGAGGAGTGGGCCAAAATCCCCATGGAAACGTGTAGAAACCTTGTGATCAACCACAGGAAGCGTTTGGAGGCTGTAATTGTGAATAAAGGCTTTGCCATCAATTACTGAGAAAAGGGTATGAATAATTCTGGACATGGCATTTTTTGTAAATCTGTCAAATAAAATACCAAGAAGTATTGTATTTCTTGAAAAATTGTTTACTGTGCTTCTTACAGCCTTATGTCAACTTACTGTGTCATTTGTGCAAGAATAAATTTGAGTAGTCAAAAAATATCTCGGAAAAAAAACAAGAATTGGTAGGGGTATGAATAATTTTGGGCGCGACTGTATATATATATTAGTGAGGCACAACATGAAAAATTTCAGCCGATACCCATAACCAATGATTTCCTGCTTCTCATGGCCAATACCGATAACCGATAAGTTCATATGTTTATATTTAATATAATCTTCATATGATCTGGAGTTTGTGCATCCAGGAAAATAACAAATCTAGGATGCAGTGATGAAAAACTGATATTTTAGTAGCTCTGGCCTATTTGTAACAGCAAACAAAAGTTTTGGCTCTTCAGATGTTCATTTATTTTTTTTCATGTCATATCACGAATATTTGTGGTCATTTGCTGTAAATAACAATAACAGCAGCAAAAGAGACTCATAGGCCAAACGTTTACCATATGAAACAAATAACGACCACACTGGTGAAGCCATGTTGATTATTAGTCTGGCAGAGATGTGGCCAGGCTTGGGTCCTGCCAGAGCCATAGATATTCTCAGAGTTGCGACCACAGAGATATCAAAGACAATAGAGAAAGGAAACACCCACACTCCTCATCGCCCATAGACCCCCATTTTAAAAAAATTGGTCACACTTCCCGTCTCCTAGGGGGCCGCGGTCGCGGAAGTGTTGTGCGCGTTGTAGGCTATTTGGAGAATGAATGCTGACTGGGGTATCCGTCGCATCTCGTTGTCAGAAGTGGTAGCTAAGTAGGCGAGCAATTAAACGTTCGGATATACAAGTATCTATCGTATATCTGCATGTTGCGAGTATATTTCCTTTTACTTTGCTACATCAGGCATTTTACAACACAGCTAACGGCTGTAGCCTACTCAGCATTACGAATATGCGTTAGCTGGCCGGCAACGGCATTCGCGAATGTTATTTGACATCATCTTAAATATTAGATTTTGGCTTGCTAGCGTTTACTCTTGGAGTGGTTGTTCGGTTTTGAACAGGATGATGTTTGGCCATATCTGTATTTTTTATTTCAGTGGGACTCCCCGGTATAATAAAGGCTAAATTAAGTAATACTCAAATTACGTAACCTACTTTACTGTAATTGGCATTAGCTATATCTTGAAGGGCATGATTGCATCAACTAGGTTAAGCTTGTGAAGCTGGTATGTAATACGACAGTTGCTAATTTATTCCTTACCTGTCTACATTCGTCGGAAAAGAAAAGGATAGCTTGTTCCTATTATTGCAACACATTGCTGCTCAACGTTTCGGCATTTTTAACGTGGATGGCCAACGCAAGATACGCTTCACATTTAATTTTTGCGTCTTCTATTTCCGCTTTTCCCCGCTGTTGTTTAATATCTGATATTAATCCAGTACAATATCATAGCGATCAAATATATTCCTTGTCCCCTTTAAAAACGATGAAACATCGATGACCGTAACCGTATTACTGTACATATAAACACAAGCATTATTTCAGTGTGAAATTTTAATTTGTGGTTTCCCGCAGTCCATACTGTGTTTTTGTATTGCCAGATGTTACGTGACCGCCGCTGAGAGAGAGACAGGTTTCGAAGTTCATTTTCTCCTGATCTGTTGGTCTTAAAATGTTGTTGCAGCACCAGAATGTTTGGAAGATATGTGGTCTGGGAAAAATAAGTCCAATATTTAATTCTGTGACAATGGGGCAAAATAATTGGTGATAATCTGTGCTTAAATTCACTTCTCCCCATTGGAATCAATTCATTTAAGACCCGCCACAAGTCTGTCTAAAGGGGTGGGGCACCCACGTGACTGATAGCAAAAATTACTCCTCGGTGAGGAGTCTTCCTTTCTCTATGGTCTTTGGAGATATAAAAACACTACAGTGGACAAAGTCTTCGTTTCTGTGGCAGCCCTCAGCCGCCATCTTGTGTATGTATATCGGGGCAGACTTTCATAGTAAAATACAGTAGAACGCGCCTAAATCGTCCTCGTATAACACGTAAACTCGCTCATACCGGACAACAGCTGATGTCCTGATTTTTTTCTGTAATGTTTTTCCATGAAATGAACATCGAATATACCTGATTTAATACAACGGATTTTCACGTACATCGGACAAAATGTCCAGTCCCGCCACAATACATTTCCATTCAAATGCACTCGTGTATACCGGGCAAGCTGGTTCGCACCATGCACACACGCTGTCGCAACAGAGCAACGAAGTGAAGTTCGGCTTTCCTACACTGTTATAAACTGACTGAATTTAACCGTCAAATTAACGCATTGTCTCCTTGTCATTTTAACTGTAAGAGGAGTCCTGCGCGCATTTAACAGTGTTTTACTCTGAACATGCACTGAACTCTGTGGTAAACTTATTGTAAAATTACAGTTAAAATAACTGGCAAAAAGGTGCCAGTTGAATTACTTGGCAAAAAAGGCTTCAGTTTATTTGTTTATTATTAACAGTGTATGGCGGAAACTGAAACTGGCGCGGTTTCATTTACATACTTTAGTTTTGAGACCTCTACATTGATCCCAGTTGGGGAAACACGCAATATCATCCTGTTATCCATTGTGTCAGGGCAAAGACGGATTAAATGAAGACAACAAGTAGGTATGAACACTTCAGAATGAAGTTGCTCCGATCGTAATACACAAAGCATACATCTGAGTATTTACACTTATTTAAGTTGTCACCACGTCACTATAAAAGCATGACCTCTATAAAACGTATGGAAATAATGTAATTCATTAAGAGAAATACGTTTGCGGCAATTGTGTGCGGTTTAGTTTCATATTTACCATTCAGCAACGCAATGGCTACTGTCTGTCCCATAGGAGATCATGACAGCGCCGCATTTGTTTGGAACTATAGCGCTTCCCCACGAACCACATGACCATTCAAGCAATGAAGTCAATGAGTGGCGCCACTCTGAGTTATCTATCGCTCTGGGTCCTGCTAGTAAAGCGCGATAGATGACGTAACCAGCGCGTCATGGCCTGTTTTAGGGCTACTTGGCCTGCAAACAATTGCCCCAATTTCAATAATTTATCGGACCTTTTTATCGGATAAAATGTACCTATCGGATCGATAAAAAATGACGTCATTTCTCCCCAAATCGGCCGATATTTTATCGGTCCAATAAATATCGTGCATCACTAATAAAAAAAAAAAAATATATATATATATATATATATATGTATATATACACACACACACACACACACACACCGTATATGACCATTTAGTAGCCCGGGCGTTTATTTCGCAAAATCGACTTGGACCCCAGGCATTTATAAGAAGCAGGCGGGTATTTGCAACAGGCCATTATTTATTTTTGCACCGACCTGCACCAGGCCAGTTCGGCTTTCCCACGCAGTTATAAACTGAATGAATTTAACCGTTAAATTAACACATTGTCTCCATGTCATTTTAACTGTAGGTGGAGTCCTGCGCACATTTAACCGTGTTTTACACTGAACATGCACGGAACTCTGTGGTAAACTTATTGTAAAATTACAGTTAAAATAACTGGTTAAAAGGTGCCAGTTAAATTACCTGGCAAAAAAGGCTTCAGTTTATTCGTTTATTATTAACAGTGTATTTGTGGAAACTGAAACTAGCATGGTTTCATTTACATACTTTAGTTTTGAGACTTCTACATTGATCCCAGTTGGGGCAACATGCAATATCATCCTGTTGTCCATCGTGTCAGAGCAAAGATGGACTAAATGAAGACAACAAGTAGATATGAACACCAGTGGCAGGTGGTGGACGGAAAACTGGGTGGGGCGGAAAACATCCCTTGAAACGGATGAGATTACTGACCCGATTTCAATCATTGTTCTTGGTCAACATGTTAGATTCCCTGGTAATGAAATGTTTAGGCGAGTGAATAATGAATTCTATAAAAATGTTTAATTCACATGCCTAAATAGGCAACTCTTCACGAAAAAACCACTGTGGATTTTCCGCGTTAAATTTTGTCACATCCTAAGCAAGTCGTCAAACCTGTGCGTAATGATTGTTTAATTGAAAAAGATTGAAATGCGCTCTTTTTTGCGGTCAGCTGATGCGTTTGATTTCTCGTCTTAAAGAAGACAATTAGCTACACCTGAGAGGGGAGGGTTGAAGTGTCTTTTACCAGGGAAATTGACTGAAAACAGATCAAGACTAATAAGTAAAGTAAGTAAGTAAATTTTATTTATATAGCACTTTTCACAGACAAGTGTCACAAAGTGCTTTACAGACATAGAAAAGTAGCAGTAAAATGTAGCAATAGATAAAAATGACAGAATACATACACAAGAAACTAAAAGAACAGTTATATCAATAAAAGACAGCATCTAATCAAATGCCTGTTTGAATAAGTAAGTCTTTAGTTGACACTTAAAAGATTCCAGAGTCAGCAAGCCTAATGGGCATGGGTAGTGCATTCCATAAGGTCGGTGCTACGACCATAAAAGCTCGGTCACCACGTGTTTTGAGATGAGTGCGGGGAGCAGTGAAAAGTTTATGACTGTTGGATCGAAGGGGACGGGATGAAGAGTGTAAATGAATCAGATCTGTCAGATATGCAGGGGCCTGACCGTGAAGTGCTCTGTATGTGAGGGTAAGAATTTTGAACTTAAACCTAAACGCACCTGGAAGCCAGTGGAGGGACATGAGTAGTGGGGTGATATGAGAACATTTATTAGACTTGGTGAGCAGTCTAGCAGCTGCATTTTGGATTGCCTGCAGACGGCCTAGGGTGGATTTATTAAAGAGGGAGAACAATGCATTACAGTAATCTAAGCGTGCAGTGATAAGGGCATGGATTAGCATCTCCAGCTCTGCGTTAGAGACTACGGATCTAAGCTTACTGATATTTCTCAAATGAAAAAAGCAAGATCTGGACAGATGCCTAGCATGAGTATCCAACAACATGGAGCTATCAAAGATAACCCCAGCGTTACGAAGGTTGGAGCGGACAGCAAAGGACAGAAATCCAATACCTTGTAAAATAACAGGAGTTTTGTTTTCATGGGCAATAATCAAAACCTCTGTCTTTTCAGCTGGAGAGAGTTTTTGGCCATCCAGGCCCTAATAGCACTTATGCAGTCATGAAGCCTAGTTAACTGATGGACCTCACTTGGTTTAAAAGAAATGTGGAGCTGAATATCGTCAGCATACAAATGGTAAGAGATATTAAAACTACTAATGATCTGGCTCAATGGTAGCAAATAAAGTGCAAACAATAAGGGCCCCAGGACAGAACCCTGTGGAACACCGCAAAGCAGTGGAGCAGAATCAGACACAATGTCTCCAGAAGAAACAGTGAAACTTCTCCCACTAAGGTAGGAGGAAAACCAATCAAGTGCTATGCCTGTTAATAAGCAGTTCAAAGACATGTTTATTGCCCTCCTTGTTCTCTGTCCACCGCCCGCCACTGATGAACACTTCAGAATGAAGTTGCTCCGATCTTCATACACAAAGCATACATATAAATTCATATACGCATATAACGACTAGTTTCTTCCAGGTATAGGCCTGAGTCAGACTCGCAGGCACAGCTGAATGCGAACGCTTTTTCTTTAAACGAAAATGTAGGTAACTGAGCGATTATATAAAGGGTAAGGCAATCATAGAGCTTATTCTTTAGCTTTGCCAAATAATAGAGCATAAATATTGTTGATTTACAATTCCTTATTCGTGTCCTTTTTTAAGTACGAAAAGATAAAAAAGAACACAGAAAACAAGTCCCCCACCCAAAAAAATAATAATTGTCGACACCCATGTTTACTGTTTACTTGCGTCTCATTGGACATTTATACATACACAAGATGGCAGAGCTATTCTGCTGTGTGCGCTTTGGTCCAGCCAATGACGTTGTCCACTCTAGTTTTTTTTATATCTCTGTGCCAAAGACCATCTGCTATTTTTCCCCCACATCTTTATTGACATCAGATATACATACAAAGACAAACCGAAGCTTGTTTTGCGGTAACACAGACGTTTATATACAATAGTGCAAATAATCGCCCGGGCGTTTAATTGAACCCCGGGCGTTTAACTGAACCGGCGTTTAAGATTTGGTCATATACGGAATATATATGTGTGTGTGTGTGTGTGTGTGTGTGTATATAATATACAGTCGCGCCCAAAATTATTCATACCCCTATCAATTTGTTTTTTCTTCGTTATTTTTTTTTGACAAATCAAATTTATTCTTGCACAAATGACACAGTAAGTCGACATAAGGCTGTAAAAAGTACAGTAAACAATTTTTCAAGAAATACAATACTTTTTGGTATTTAATTTGACAGATGTACAAAAAATGCCATGTCCAGAATTATTCATACCCTTTTCTCAGTAATTGATGGCGAAGCCGTTATTCACGATTACAGCCTTCAAACGCTCCCTGTGGTTGATCACAAGGTTTCTACACTTTTCCACGAGGATTTTGGCCCACTCCTCTTTGGCAAACTTCTCCAGATCCTTATGGGTTAAGGGTTTCCTTGCCATGACCTTGGTCTTCAGTTCCCTCCACAGATTATTGATAGGATTGAAGTCAGTGCTCTGGCTTGGCCGCTCCAAAACGTTCACTTTGTTGTCCACTAACCATTTCTTGACGGATTTGGCCATGTGTTTAGGATCATTATCCTGTTGGAAGATCCATTCCTGCCCAAGACCAAGTTTTTCGGTGGATTGCTTGATGTTTTCACTGAGGATCTGGATATCCTGGTCCTGTTTCATGATGCCATTAACTTTAACAAGGTTTCTGGGCCCATTCGCTGAAAAGCAACCCCAGAGCATGATACTCCCGCCACCTTGTTTGACCGTTGGGACCGTGTTTGTAACTTTGTAAATTTGTAACTCCGTTACCGACCTGTTTTTTGCTGTTTTCACCCAAAATAAATCAAATGACCAAAATGAGCTATTTTGTTTTTTGAAGTGCTTGGGAAGACCTACACAAAGCCATTTAAATTGTAACTCTATCTTATGTGTCCTCTTTGAGCCAAAAAATAATTTTAATTAATTTGATTAAAAAAAAACTACTGGGGTTCAAATGGTACTTTTATCCTCACTATATCTTTAACATGTGCTTAACAAACTGAAAAGGAATTAAATGCATCAATCATTATTTGCTGAAAGTAAAACAATGAACAATAACTGTCCCTGCAATCTCTCCATTATTGTGAAAACACACAAACACATATATATTTACAGCACCAGTCTAAAGTTTGGACACACTTTGCTAATGTCGCAGCACTCTGTTTTTAGAGAAATTTAAACAGCTTAACTGCTCTATATATTCTCAAATGGATTTTAAGAGTTAAACAGTCAGAACTTAAAAGAGAATAATTTACTTGTTTGAATTGTGTCCAAAATTTTGGAATTCTAAAAGAAGCCATATTTTGCAAAGTAAACAGACAAGCAAGCTCCTTCCATTTTCCAACTGTGGGTTTTTTCACCTTTTGTCGAGTCTGATTTGACGTGTTCAAGGGAGAGAGACTAGAAATAAAAGAATTGTAGACCAAATGTTGAAAATAGTTGTTTATAGCAGACAAAGAGTAAAAAATTACAAACTGTAACAGAGGGATGTTCTTGGCCACAGTTTGGAGAGCGCTCTGCCTGGGCATCGCCCAGGCATCAGTTCTTATTGTCCACAGTCCTTTAGCTGTACATCAATTGGCTGTAGATCTGTCTGTAACCGCAGTCTAATCAGCTCCCGCCTTTCTACATAGTATTGTCCAGTCTGCTTTAGGCAGGTCACAGAAAGGCGGTTACGGGATACCTGATGCCACTTCGGACTGCTCCTTGGGCGTTTTCTTTAGGCACGGCTCCAGCATTCCTGTGCCACTCTGTACCTTGCCCCTCCTGTACAGCTTCTCTCATCCACTCTCACACACAGACACACATTCTGGGTAAATAGGTTTATAAGCTTTGGGGTATTGACAGAAAAGATGTTTTAAGCAGTATAGGATAATAATGATAATATAAAAGATGTTTCGATAATAATACAGATGATAATAAGATGATAAGAATACAAAAGATGTTTTGTATTATTCCACACAACTGCTAAATTAAAGTCAAGCTATTTTGGGACTTACTAAGCAAAAAGGTCAATGAGAAGCAAACCGCAAGTGCAGCACATCTTTAGGAACTTAAACAGCCGCTCAGTTGCAAACTTATTATAGCCATATACAGTGCATGCCAGGAGAAAACGGCGCGGGCACTATCAATCACTCCTGCCAATTCTCCGGCAGGCACTATTTTGATGGTGATGGTTGCTAAGCCACCTACTCCATTCTTCACCTGCCCTGGTGTCCTGTCCAGTCCTTGGCCTGTAGATTGCCTTTAGTTTGTTGCAAAGAGTATAGCCTATTGTCCATACACGTATTTTATTTTGATAACCTCACAACTATATCAGTTACCATGGTTACCAGTACTAGTACCAAGCTTAAAAAGGCAGATTTGCTTTAACTACTGCTTCCAAGCCAATATCCATCCATCCTCACACAGCCCCAAAATTGACAAAATAGTAAATTTAAAATGACCATAATGTGAAGAGAGGACTCTAGAAAATCATTTTGTTCAGATATGTAGAGATGAGAGGTAAAGAGACCTCTGAATTTTTTTTAATGGTAATAAAACTTTGTACATACAGAAAAACACATTACTTTTCAAATTTACTATGTTATTAATGTCATTCTTTATAAGAGATACACGATTTGATATACTTATGTTGCCGGTCTTCTAGTTCAGCGTTGTGTTGCGTGTAATGAATAATAAGGCAAAGACCACTCCTCTCTTGCCAGCCAACAGATTTTTATTCGGCGCGCAACGCATTAATATCAGTAGAGCTACGTCGCATGTCACGTTTCTACATCCACAGCTCTCCACAACAGAGCTGTATACTAACTGAGTATACAGCATATCATAACATTTTCCAGTTAACGGGACAGAAAACATAACCTCCTTTTACCTTAGATGGCGGAGGTAATTTTGAAACGGGGAGTTTGCGTACCTGCATGCAACGCATTAATGTCAGTACACCAACTTCGCATGTCACGTTTCTACAAGCACACCTTTAAATTAGAGATGGAAGAAACGGCGAACCGCACGAGAAACCACCTAATGCTCCATTAGCCTGGACTTACGATAGGTAAATTAGCATGCTTCACAAAAGTGCTGTTCACGATAAAATAAAAATATATAGGCCTAAACTCCAAAGTAATCATCGAAGCAATAATGAACAAAATCTTTGACCTCTACAAAGAAGTATCGCCTCTGTTTAGCATTTTACTGCGTTTTACAGAACCACTGAAGAGCGCTTATTTCATCTGACCTCTCCAATGCAGAGCTGAGTACTGAGGAGAATACCGCGAATTTGGAGAAAGCTACGTCGCCAAAATGTCAAAGATCAAACAGCATTAATAGAAAATTCTACTGAACTAAAGAAAACTCCCCAAAACAATACATGCATAGATAAGAGGAAAAGAATAATAATGCGCAAACAGAAATTGATTTTTGGTGAAATGTAACACTGCATGCTCACACGGGTTACACTTAAGATACCTAGAACAAAACCTGAGTGATAAAGACGTTGAATTTTTTTTTCTCTCTGAATTTTTTTTACCGAGGTCCGAGATTGCTAGTTACGGCTATGATGATTGGTCGGACATGCCGAACTGAATATGAGATGCTTCCTCACAGCTGGCACTGGTTGTCTTGATCTGAGAGAATGTTGCGATTGCTAGTTTTGATTATAACATTGTCGTCATCGTCATGGTCGTTACCGGGGAAGGTCAAATGGGCTAATGTTTGGATTAAATAGTGGCGCGCCCGCGAAGTGACTGAAGGGCGTGTTAAATCGCGCCCGTGAGGAGGACTTGGCTGGCGTTTACGGGCGCCGGCGCGGTCGCGCCCGACTCGTGGCATGCACTGCATATAACTGCCCTTGTAAAGAAAATGTGAGTAAGCTCAGCAAAAATAACAAATGCTGGGTAGGCTAGGATAGCTAGGATACAGAACAATAAAAATTAGCATGATTTGTGTGCATTGGGATTTGTTTTATAATTACAGGAAGATCTGAAAACTTGAAAAACCTCATTTTGGTCAATCTTTGACCACACATAATGCCATGTGGGATAGCTCATAGGTCATTGAAAGCTACGTCATTTGAAAGAACTCGTTTTCGTCTACATTTTGATGATAAAATAAACTTCAAGCCATGAATCCTTCTGTGTCACAAAAACTTTCCAAAATGGCCATATTTGCAAAGTGTAAATCCATTCGTTCAGGTTTGAACATGGCAAATATGATGATAGTTTTTCCTCCAAGCTCAAGCTGACATCATCAGAATCATGCCCAAAGTGAATTGAAGTTGGGTTTCCCCAATTTGTCATCATTAAGACATACCATAATGTACATGTACAAGAAGCACAATAAGTCTTTATAACCATTGTCATGGTAAGCGCCCCGCCGGATGCCAAATGCAATTAGGTGGGCGCTAGGACCATGGGCCTAGAAATCGGAGACTCGGGAGCACAGTCTGACCATAAAGAATACGTAGATTTAATAAAACCCAAAGAAATACACAAAACAGCAGTGACAAATAAAAAGGAGAGACAGCGAACATTCCCACTGACCTGCAGTGGGAAGGGAATGCAGAGGCAACTTTGGCTGGCACCTGCCAGCCCTAAATACTCTGCAATCACCTCCACCTTAATGGGCTACACCTGTAGCCCGTCAAGGTGGAGGTGAAAGATTGTGGAAGGGGAGGGGCTGTAAGGAGCAAACCCTTACAACCACAGCCAGCATGCTTGCATGACATCACTTTGAAAAATAAAACGGAATTTCAAAAACTGACTGGCAAAACCAGTGGCTGAATACAGTGTATTCTGAATCAAAAGTCAAAATTTCAGACAAATGGGGACTTTAAGCAAATTAAAGAAAATACTAAAAGGCCAAAGCTAGTGTGTGAATATGAATTGTGAATCAAAATGATATTATTGAATGTTGATGTTTAAATATACTTGTTAAATTCATGTTGCTTTCTCTTTCTAAGAACATCATGAACATGGAAACACCATGGACAGAATGATAATTGCTAATTTTGTAAAGTTTTTGTGACACAGAAGGATTGATGGCTAGAAGTTTATTTTAGTATCAGAATGTAGATAAAGATGAGTTCTTTCAAAAGACTTATCTTCCATTGACCAATAAGCTATCCCACAAGGCATTATGTGTTCTCTAAACTTGCCCAAAATTTAGTTTTTAGACCGGCCCTATGGGCCGATAAGCTATTGTCGTGGTGTGGCGTCCGGCGTCCGTCGTCAGGAACATTTTTATCTTTTTTTTGGCCTGATGAATTTTCATGTAAATTTGCAATAACATACTAGTAGACCATATCTTCAGAGGTTTTTATCGGATTTTTGATTGAATCATTTTTGTCCGTTTTATGGGCCCTTGAAATTTTGGCTCCAATGTTAAAGATAGGACTGAGAAATTAAAAAAAAAAGATTTCTCAAAAACTGCGGGTAAATTTTTTTCTAAATCGGGCAATCAACTTACCTTGGTACCATCAATGTACAGTGCGAGCGCCATTTTGATTGAATCGACGGAAGTGGGTCTATTGGGGGCGCTGTGCTTTATGAATATGCAAGATGGCCTGTGGAGGCCAAATGATTGCAGATAGAGATTAAGTTTGTATTATCGACATATAGGAAGTCATATATGACCTATATTTTAGCAATATTAAATGTGACCACAGATGACTTTGAAAGGTCAAACTCGAGGTCAGGGAATATATTAACAATGTTAGAAGATATGACTTGAAATTTCAAAAATATTTTTCACAAAAACTGTTCGATTACGTTTTTTCTAAATCTAGCAATCAACTCACCTTGATACACTTTATGTACAGTGCGAGTGCCATTTTGATTGAATCAACGGAAGTGGGTCTAGTGGGGCCGCTGTACTTTAACATTGGGTCTTATAGAGAATGGGCCAAATTGCCTGTGGAAGCTAAATGTTTGCAGATAGAGATTAAGTTTGTATTATTGACATATAGGAAGTAATATATGACCTATATTTTGGCTGTGTTAAAGCTGACCTCAGATGACTATGAAAGATCAAACTTGAGGTGAAGCAAAATCTTACAATTTTTAAAGGTTTCTAGGCTTGAAAATATTAAAGATTGAGAACATAATGGTATTGAACGCTTATAGGAAGTCATATATGAACTTTCATGTGGTGGCCTTGAACTTACTGTCGGCGACCTTTGAAGGTCAAACTTCGCATTGTGAAATTTCAATGACTTCTATCACCAAAACTATTACAGATAGAGCTTAGGTTTGTATTGCGGGCATATAGGAAGTCATGTATGAAGTCTCATTTGGTGACATTGAACTTGACCTTCAGTGACCTTGAATGCCCAAACTTCACAGTGAAATTGCAATGACTTATATCAGCAAAATGGTTACAGATAGTTTTGGTTGTATTGGAGATGTATAGGAAGTCATACATGAACTTTCATTTGGTGGCCTTGAACTTGACCTTCGGGGACCTTCGAAGGCCAAACTTCACATAGTGAAATTTCAATGACTTCTATCACCAAAACTATTACAGATAGAGCTTAGGTTTGTATTGTGGCCATGTAGGAAGTCATGTATGAAGTTTCATTGGGTGACCTTGAACTTGACCTTGAGTGACCTTCAACGGCCAAACTATACAGTGAAATTTCAATGACTTATTTCAGCAAAATGGTTACAGACTGAGTGTAGGTTTGTATTGGAGACATATAGGAAGTCAAGTATGAACTTTCGTTTGGTGACCTTCATATTGACCTTCGAAGATTTAACTTGACCCAAAGAAAATTCAATGACTTCTGTCACTAAAAAGGTCACAGATGGAGTCTAGTTTGTATTAGAGACATATAGGAAGTCATATATGAACTTTCATTTGGTGACCTTCGTATTGACCTTCAAAGGTCAAATGTGGCCCAGCGAAAATTCAATGACTTGTATCACTAAAACATTCTCAGATGGAGCCTAGATTTGTGTTACTGACATCGAGGAAGTCACATATGAACTTTCATTTGGTGACATTCAACTTGACTGTCAGTGACCTTTGAGGGTCAAAATTGACAGTGAAATTACAATGACTTGTCACCAAAATGGTCACAGATTGAGCCAAGGTTTGTATAGAGACATGTAGAAAGTCATATATGAAGTCCACTTGCTGACCACAACTTGACATTCTGTGACCTTTAAAGTTCCCAATTGACATATTGAATACATATTGACATATTATAATGACTTGTATTGCCAAAACTGCTTCAGAGCTTAGGATTGTATTACAGAAGGTCTTATAAATGTATGTGAACTTTTATTTAGTGACCTTGACATTGATTTTCGTTGATTCAAATGTCAAACTTCACATGAAATTTACATAACTTGTATCAGCATTATACTGGCTAAGATGGCGGCACACATGTTCGCAGCAGCTTTAGGCTCTCCCTTTTTGTGCTTTTTGGTGTGTTTGTTGTGTTTTTTGGACACGCATACTTCAGCGAACTGGTGTTATAGTCGCCAAGATTTGCTGGACATTGGGTTTTGACACGAAGTACCTGTCTCTGGTAACTTTCAACGCACATTCAGTATACCGATCGAGATTGCGAGACCTCCAGACGCTCCCTGGATTGTTATCAGATCCAGCGCTCGGCGCCAGGCGGCGGAGAAGAAAAAACGGCAGAAGCGGGGCTGCAGGGCCGGCCTACTGAAGCAGCTCAGGAAACATCCTTACAAGCCTCCTCTTCCGAGTGTATTTCTCTCCAACGCGAGATCCATGGTCAATAAAACTGACGCACTGGAAATACTTATAGCTGCGAATCGCTTTGTCCGCAACTGCTGTGTCCTCATCATAACAGAGACTTGGCTTAATCCGCAAATCCCTGATGCTACCGTACAGCTAGCGGGTCGCACTCTTCACCGCCGGGACAGAAACCAAGCCTCGGGTAAGAGCAGGGGAGGGGGGCTCTGTGTTTATGTGCATAACGACTGGTCTAACAACAGCACTGTAATAGACAACCACTGTTCCTCTGACCTGGAATTCATGTCTGTGAAATGCCGTCCCTTCTTCCTACCGAGGGAGCTAACAGTAGTTATTGTAACTGCTGTTTACATTCCTCCTGACGCTAACGTAAGCACTGCTCTAGCGCTCCTGTCAAATGCTATAAATAAGCAACAACGTAGCCATCCGAACGGTGCTCATATCATAGCTGGTGATTTTAATAGGGCAAATCTGAAATCGGTACTCCCCGCTCTTTACCAACACGTGAAATGCCCAACCAGAGGACTGAACACATTAGACCACGTCTATACAAACATTAAGCACGCTTACAGAGCTATCCCCCTCCCTCACCTGGGCCAGTCAGACCACCTCTCATTGCTTCTTGCTCCCGCATACATCCCTCTCAGACAGAGGGCAGCACCAGCCGCAAAGATTATTACAACCTGGCCCGAGGCTGCTCTCCCTCAGTTACAGGACTGTTATGAACACACTGAATGGGATGTATTTGAGCATGAGGACCTGGCAACACATACAGAGACTGCTCTTTCTTACATCAAGTTTTGCATTGGAAATGTCACCACAGAGAAACGCATACGAGTCTTCCCCAACGAAAAACCCTGGATGACCAGCCATGTCCGAGCACTTGCAGAGCCCGTGATTCAGCATTCAGAGCAGGGGACAGTGCTCTGTATGGTGCTGCCCGCGCTGACCTGAAGAGGGGAATTAGAGTTGCTCAGGCAGACTACAAGAGGAAGGTAGAGAGCCACCTCTCTGACAACAAACCATGGCAGGTATGGCAGGGCATACAAAGCATTACCAACTACCGAGGCCAGGAGGTGACATCCAGTAACCCAAATGTGTCACTAGCAGAGGAGCTGAACAGTTTTTTGGCACGCTTTGAGACACAACAGCACACAGCCTCACCATTACAGCCTGCACCAGCCCCCATCCCCCCCTCACTCACTGTTGTGGAGCATGACGTGAGACGGGTGCTGTGCGCACTGAACCCCAGGAAAGCTACGGGCCCAGATGGCGTGCCGGGGAAGGTGCTCAAGCCATGTGCTGATCAGCTCTCTCGGGTCTTCACTACCATCTTCAACCTCTCCCTGTCACAAGCTATTGTCCTTGTCTGCCTGAAATCATCCATAATTGTCCCTGTTCCGAAGAAACCTGCCATAGACAGCCTCAAAGACTACCGTCCAGTAGCTCTTACACCGATCATCATTAAATGCTTTGAGAGGCTGGTCCAACAACACATCAAAGCCTGTCTTCCTCCCAGCTTTGACCGACACCAGTTTGCCTACTGGGAGAATAGATCCACTGAAGATGCCATAACCACAGCTCTTCACGCTGCATTAAGCCATCTGGAGCAGCCAGGGAACTATGTGAGAATGCTCTTTGTGGACTATAGCTCTGCTTTCAACACCATGATCCCAGACATTCTGATCAACAAGCTGACTGACCTGGGCCTCCCTTCACCCACCTGTTCTTGGATTAAGGATTTCCTGACCGACCGCCCCCAGGTGGTGAAACTCGTCCCCCACCTCTCTTCATCCCGCACACTCAGCATCGGCTCTCCCCAGGGCTGTGTGCTGAGCCCCCTGCTCTATTCCCTGTATACCCATGACTGTACCCCCGCCCACCCCAGTAACATCATAGTTAAATTTGCCGATGGCACCACAGTGGTTGGGCTGATTACGGGAGGTGATGAGTCCAGCTACAGGAATGAGGTCCTGAATCTGACAGCGTGGTGTTCAGCAAATAACTTGATGCTGAACACTACAAAAACAAAAGAAATCATCATAGACTTCAGGAAGAACACAACTGCACTCTCCCCCCTTTACATCAACAGTGACTGCGTGGAAAGGACCCAAACCTTCAAATATCTGGGCACCCTCATCTCTGCTGATCTCTCCTGGTCCGCAAATACCTCAGCTGTTGCTAAGAAGGCCCAGCAGCGACTACACTTCCTGAGGGTGCTCAGGAGGAACAACCTAGATGGTAAGCTGCTGGAGACCTTCTACAGATGCTGCATTGAGAGCCTGCTGACAAACTGCATCTCAGTGTGGTTCGGCAACTGTTCTGAGGCTGACAGGAATAGGCTGCAGAAGGTTGTAAAGTCAGCTCAGAAGATAATTGGCCGCCCTCTCCCCTCCCTAAGTGACATTTACAACACACGGTGCCTGAACAGGGCGAGAACTATAGCTATGGACACCACACACCCCAGTCATCAACTGTTCAACCTCCTGCCCTCGGGGAGGCGATACAGATGCATCAAATCAAGGACAAGTCGGCTCAAAAACAGTTTCTTCCCCAAAGCCATAACCCTGTTAAACATGAACATGCACTAACTATTTATCATATATTATTTATTACGTATTATTTCTATTTTATTCAACTGTGCAATTTTTTTTTTGTGTGTGAATGGACTGAATGTGCTGTTTTTGGTTTTTTAATGTGTGTTTTAGGTGCACTTTAAGGCATTGCCTCGAATCTCATTGTACAATTGTATAATGACAATAAATTTGATTCTGATTCTGATCGCTGTAAGACTGCTTGCCGATAAGCTACAGGACCCTTGGTCCTATTTTTCAAGTTTCAAGTCAGATCTTCCTGCAATTACAAAATGAATCTTTAATGCAGGCAAATCATGCTTATTTTATTTTTCTGTATCCTAGGCATTAATTTGATCATAGCTCTGTTATCAAACTTACATATTTCCAAAAAATATAGATGCTTGAAGTTGGCTGCCAAGAAAATTGCAGTCACCAATTTTCAAAGTTTGACTTCATGATGTGGGGCCACAAATGCACATGGCAGTATTATAATTGATGTTTTCAGCAGAGCCGATATGTGGCTTTCAACCCTGAAGTTTTCGTTCATCTACCTACATCACATACAAAGTTATGAGGACTCAAAAATGGCGGAAAAAATGAAACCCTCAAATATCAACTTGCACCCGCGTACTTCAAAAGTCAGCAGCTCAACTTTTTTGCATGATCCAAGAAAAATTTGGCATGGGTTCATTAAATATGTCGTAGTTACTGTGCTGAAACTTTCAGCTGAATCTGAAGGGCTAGTGCGGGAGCCACTTGTTGAAATTATATGGAATGACCCATGCATGTATATTTGTATGTATGCTCTGTGAATGTGGAGGCCATTTCAGGACAATGAGCTCATTGTTATGTTCAAGAATCCAGTTTCACATGATTTGAGTTTTGTGACATGGCGCGATATGCTGCTGGAAGTAGCCATCAAAAGATGGGTACACTGTGGTCATGAAGGGATGGACATGGTCAGCAACAATACTCAAGTAGGCTGTGGGCTTTAAACGATACTGAATTACTAAGGGGCCCGAAATGTGTCGAGAAAGTATCCCCCACACCATGACACCACCGCCACCAGCCTGAACTGCTGATACAAGGCAGGATGGAGCCATGCTTTCATGTTGTTTTTTTGCCGATTTCTGGCCCTACCATCTGAATGTTGCAGCAGAAATCGAGACTCATCAGACTAGGCAACGTTTTTCCAGTCTTCTATTATATTGTAGCTACAGTGGGGTGCAAAAATTTGGGCACCTCTGGTTTAAATGTCTGTTACAATTAATCTCCAAGTGATTGAAAGCAAACCTGAACACAAAATGCTACGAAGTTAAACATGACACCTTTCTGCAAATTTAAAAGCAAGGTTTCTTTTTATTTTAATTTTTCTGAGTTTTTTAATGATAAGAAAGGAAAAAGGGCCCTGTGCAAAAGTTTGAGAACCCTTTTGGATTATTCTTTGTTACATTTTAAGAAGATGATTACTAAGGCCCTGACCCAGACGATTTACTCATTAGGGATTCAATGAGTCTGGTGAATATAATTCCAGGGTTGAACTATATATTCTGAAGTAACTCCATGCCTTCTAAAGTATCCGAATGTGGTGGCTGTTGTGTCTGGAGTTAAAAACCATGTGTTCCTCTAAACAGTTGTCCAAGGATGTCAAAATCAAGATAATTCACTTCCACATGGAGAGGGCTACAAAAAACTCTCAAACTACCCATTTCTACTGTCAGAAACATCATAAGAAAATGGAAAATTAATGGAACAATTGAAGTCAAGGCAAGATCTGGAAGAACAAGAAAATTTTCAGATAGAATGGCCCGAGATCTGGTGAGAAATGCTCAGAAGAATCCACACATCACTGCAAAAGAGCTGCAAAAAAGAGTAGCGGACACGGATCTAGTTGTTCACAGGACAACAATACAGTGTACCTTAAACAACAAAGACCTACATGGCAGAGTATAAGTATATTTCTGAGCTAGAGGTGGTCTGTCAGGAAGAATGGGGAAAAATTCCAAAGACAAGAATTGAAAGACTCTTAGCTGGTTACAGGTAGCATTTGCAAGCTGTTATAGCTGCCTGAGGAGGAGTTTCAAAAAACTAGCTGACAGGGTTCCCAAATTTTTGTACAAGGCCTTTTTCCTTGTTTTATTATTTTGAAACTGTAAGAAGTTGAAAATTAAAATTATTCTTGCTTTAAAATGTGATGAAATGTGTCATGTTCAACTTTGTAGCATGCAGTGTACAGGTTTGCTTTCAATCACTTGAGGATTAATTGTAACAGACATTTAAACCAGGGATGCCCAAATTTTTGCACCCCACTGTATTGGATTGTAGCCTCAGTTTCCGGTTCTTTGTTGAGAGGAGTGGCACCCGGTGTGGTCCTCTGCTGCTGTAGCCCATCTGCTTCAAGGTTCGTCGTGTTGTGCGCTCAGAGATGCTCTTCTGAATACCTCAGTTTGGAACTAGTGGTTTTTTGAGTTACGATTGCCTTTCTATCAGTTCAAATCAGTCAGGCCATTCTCTTCTGACCTCTGGCATCAATAAGGCATTTTTGCCCAGATAACTGCCACTCACTGGATATTTTCTTTTTCTCTGTAAACCTTGAGATAGTTGTGCGTGAAAATCCCAGTAGATCAGCAGCTGCTGAAATACTCAAACCAGCCCATCTGGCACTAATAACCATGCCATGTTCAAAGTCACTTAAATCCCCTTACTTCCCCATTCTGATGCACGGTTTGAACTTCAGCAGATCATTTTGACCATGTCTACATGCCTAAATTCATTGAATTGCTGCCATGTGATTGGCTGATGAGATATTTGCATTAATGTGTTGTTGAAAAGGTGTACCTAATGAAGTGGCCGGTGAGTGTGTGTATATATAAGAAGGTTGGCTTATTATATTGGTGTATATCTGCCCATTATCTGAACAGTATCTTCCTCATCAAATTCGCTGGGAATCTGGAGTCTATCCCAGGCATCTGTGGGCGAATGGCAGGAAAGCATCCTAGACAGCTCGCCAATCTGTCGCAGGGTTCGCAAACTATTGACTCACACACTCATACCAGTTCATCTAGAATGCATGTTTTTGGGCTGTGGGAGGAAACTGGAGTAGCCACAAGAACACAGGGGCAACTTGCAGTTAAAGGCAAGGTATTTCAATTTATGCTTAACCCCCTCCCAGTCTTTTATTTTTTTTTTCTTAGCGGTGGCAACCCCTACACCTGGATATTTCCTCCAAAATGTGAATCGTTGAGTTTCCAAAGGGCCCAACTCCAAGAAACACTCTTTTTCAACAAAGGGAGAAATTGATTTATTTTTTTGCCCGTATGTTTTGACCTATATATTTTTAGTCTATTCTTTACGAGAGTGTGTCATTGGGATACTTTTGGCTGAAATTACAAGAAAGTTCCCCTTTTTATTATTAGATATGCAAACCACTAATTCATTAGAGTTGCGCCCTTTGAAAACTTAATGATTCATATGGTTGAAGACCTGAAATGCACCCATTTGACATATTAACTGCATATGAAAATTCAATGATTACAATAATGTTTGGAGAAAAAAAAAACTTGCATACACGAGGGGGCCCCAAGACTCACTTTGGGAACCACTGCCATGCAAAACATTTGTCATTTTGAATGATTGGGAGGCAAATAGCGTGTCCAGTAGATGAGAGCCTGCTTGCACTGAAGTTCCACACCTTCCAAAATGGCAGCTGCATTTTATGGACCCATATATAGGTCTGTTGGTTTTATGGGGTACACACATGCTACTTAATTTTCTCATCCAGTTCACTCAATTTACTTAAAAAAGGGAAAGCGAGGGTGTGCAATTTTGGATTCTACCCAGGATTCTCGTTACCCCCAAGTCCTTCCCACATGACCCCATGCACTAACCCAGGGGGACACAGCAGGTTTGACATGAAAATTCGTCAGATAAAATCGTGTGATTCTTGCATGAACTGAGCAATCGCACGAAGTTTGTTCCAGACAAGCTTCAACACGGGCTTTTCCACTTTAACAATAACACACTTTTATTCTGCTTTGCATAATATAGGCCCTAGTGGATGCTGGGGACAAACCTGTCACCTTTGTAGGGTCCCATCAGTGGATCGGCTCCATCGAAGTGCAGGTTGTGCTTGACAGGCTGCTGGGCATCACCTCAAAGATCCTGTTTGTGAGGTGAGGTGTGCTGGATTTCTCTGACTTTGTTTACTCCTGTTTTGTGGAGTGCACTTTTATAGATGGGTGCATTTGGCTTAGTCAGTAGTGCGGGCAAGTTTATAGCTAGTTGTATCTTGTTTCAGCATAAATGGTGAGTGATTATTGCCAATATTTCCAAAAGTCAAGGGTCAGACCTGGCATCCAAAGGGAGAGAGCTGGCCAGTCACTTTCAGACAGATGGTACTCCTGTTATGATTGGTGAGTAAAGCTCTGCTAATGCAGGAGAGACATCAGTGGTTTGGTGTTTAAAATTATAACTCTCCAATCGGAAAAAAAATATGTCCTTAACCCTGTTTTTTTTACTAAAGTAATGAGAGATAATGAACTTTATTGTTATAGCAGCTCGCATGCTTTGCAGTCCTGTTTGCTGTACATTTATAGCCATTTAAGAACTGTTGATAAAACAGTTGCATTGGAAAAAGTTCTTTTCATTTAAAATGTCTTTTAATTAATATAGTCTGCCCCATCGCCTAACAAGTTTGTGCCTATATTTTTTCAATCCCAAATGGAAAAATCAATCAAAAATGAACTGTAAAAATGAAATGAAATAAAGACTCTGGCAGTATTTATTCCTTCATGTTTTTGTCCCCCTCACCAGGAGGTGGCGTCCTAGCACACACGATCCTGGGAGTGCTGTGGAATGAGACGACTGGACAGATCAGGTTCCTTATCCTGGACCCTCACTACACTGGGGAAGAGGATCTACAAGTCATCACAGACAAGGTATTGGGGTATCTGCAGGTTTATGATGGGACAGAAATGGACGGAAATACAGCATGAAGGACCCAGCCAGTGAAATCAGTGCTTTCTGTGCTTTTATAAAATGTTTTGCTTTTTTGATGTTCTCATGATAATTTTACAGCTGAAATGCTAAATTCAGTAAGGCCAATATTGTGTGCAAAGTCTTCCACAAATGACACTGCTGCAAGTACAGAGCTGTGAAAAAGAATTTGCCCCTTCCCTTTCATATTTAAACACTTCAGATCATCCAGGTAACTTTAATACAAGTCAAAGACAATGTGGAAAGGGGCACCCCGGTGCCTCATCGGTCTAAGTGCGCGTACCATAAAGGCTGTGTCGTTCCCGCAGCGACCTGGGTTCGATTCCAGCTCCGGTCATTTGCTGCATGTCTTCCCCCATTCTTCTCCCCAACTTTCCTGTCTCTCTACACTGTATAACTGTCAAATAAAGGAAGAATTCCCCAAAAAAAAATCTTAAAAAAAAAAAAAACCTGTGGGGTAAAAAAACAATGCAGCTATAACCCCTTGGGTATGATTTTGTATTTGACTGTATGCTCAAGTGACCGGCGTGTATGCAATACATACAAGCCAGTCAGCCAGGACCTGCGTATGTGCGTGCAGGCAATCTGTTCCTCTGGCCGGGAACCACGCATTCTCGGATGGGAATGCTGGATGGTGTGTGGTATCAGTATGCACCTGCTGTGAGGTGATTGCCGTGAATGGTTTTGTACTAATATTGGGTCAGACTAATGAAGTACCTGATTGCTCATTGGGTGTGTATCCTGAGCTGAAGATGTGAGTTTAGCAGAGAGAATGGGCGGAGTTGACAGATCCGATCAGCTTGCCACCAGCCACGCCTGAGTCCGCAAGTTTGTGAAATGGCATAAGAAGCCGTTTCTGTACTTTTTTGAGATGTGTCTCGTGAACGCTTTTTGCGTGTACAAGGAACTGATTGTGCCACACAATCTTCATCAACTTCAAAATGAGATGGGTCGAAGAAACATTCAATGAACACTTGGAACATATCGCCGGACACACCCGAGTTCACCTGGCAAAGTCGTTAGCTCCGAACACACTCCTTGGACAACACTTCTTGGAGAGCCATCCACCCACGGTAAAGACCCAAAAATTGCGGAAACTGTGCGTCGTCTGTTCCGAGAACAAAGTTCACCGTGAGTCCCCGTTCAGATGTGACACTTGCGAAGTTAGTTTGTGCGTCGAACCGTGTAACAAACTGTGCCACACGAAACGGGTGTACTGGAATGTGACTGAGTGATTTTGTATTTTTTTCGATTTTTCTGTATTCATTTATTAAGAGTGAAATGAAGCATAAAAAATCAGTTTCTAATGTTTTGTGCCATCATCCAAAAATTGAGGATAAAATACTTTTCTTGGCAATCATCACAGCAAACAGGCGAAGAAACAGGCAAAAAATGTGCATTAAATACTTCCATAGCAATCGTCACAAGAACCAGCCAACAATACCAGCCACTGCAGGGCGCCTGCATACTCAAGTCAGGCCATGGTGGTCAACAGAGCACAGAGCGGATTTGCCGTTCCCATACATAAGGGGTTAATAATCATTGCATTTTTAGAAGTTGAAGAGTTATTCAAAACCTATATCACCCATGTGAAAAAATACATCTAAACCCAATAACTGGTGCCACGTTTGATGGCACCATCTGCAATCAGACATTTGCGATAACTGGCAATAAGTCCTTTTCATTTGCAGCAGACGAATCTTGACCCACTCTTCTTTGCAGAATTGTTTAACACTATCCATACCACAGACACATGCGTTGAATTTGCCATGCGGTGAAATCCCCCTGCCGCATATATGCGCTGCTAACTGGTCAGGTAGAAAACCACCGCTGCATAAATGCACGTCTACTGCCGTTATGGGAAACCCCAGTGACGCATATATGCGGAAATCCAGGGTCTGTCAAACAGCTTATGATGGGTTCATATAGGGGTAATCCTGTTAAAACCTACTCCACTCCGGAGTTCTCATCAGAGTGATATTGGCACTGCGCTCACCTTGCCTTAAAGCGCATTATATCTTGAAACTCGATCCCATTTAGGTTTCCTAATTACCAGCTAAGTGTTCATTTGTTCAGTTCAGTATTGTTGTGTCATTTTGTAATATTGATCCTAATTCAGTGCCATGAATGACACTGCGAGGATTCAATAAACTCATCTCTCATCATCTCTCAGAGAGAATACAAGAGAAAATACCTTGTATTTTCCTATCCAAATTCATGGTGACAAAATGTCAATGTCTTACGAAGCTTCTGAATTCCTGCAGCTCACAAAATGGAATATATTTATTTCTGTGTCCCCGTCCGATCAGCTTGATTTGCCTAAATAAAAAAATCCATTTCCAATCAAAGTGACACTAGTTTTTGTTGCAATTTCTTGAATTCAAAACTTGCTTCTTGTTCTTGAGTGCCTAAAGTCAATGACGTGAGACTTCTTGAAAGTTTAGAAACTTTAGTTAAGTAAAAAGGGTTGCATTATAGATAATCAAATGATAACGTAAGATTCTTGCAGGAGTAACAGAAAATCCATATAGTCACGGAGCAACAGAAAATTGTGTAGTCACATTCAAAGACCGCTGCGCACCGAATAATCATCAATGGCACTATTTACCGATCTTGCACAGGAGTCATAAAGGAGCCAATCCACTCTTGCACATGACGTCATAAAGGAGCCAATCACCAACGACAACACTAAATTACAAATAATATTACAGATTTACACATCAGTCCTTTGTTTCCAGCACTCAAACAACATCACAGATATTCAAAACAAACCAATCTCCCGTCATTCACACCATGGCTCCAACATGCCCGGCCCCTAATTGTGTAGGACAGGGGACATCATTAATTGCTCAAATCAAAATAGAGCCATTCAATATGAATTCACATGCATTTCTCAATAGCAATATTCAATCAATAGAACTTTTAGTTCATTTTAAGCATGTAAATTTAGCATAATGTCCATCATGCATATTCTCATTACACTGCTTCCTGCAACAAACATATCTTGGTCACAGGTCTTTCGAGGATGTTGCTCTTTGTCTGTACTTGCACACTTCCTACAGCTCCCTTGGAATCCGGCATAGTCTTGACGATATGGCCGATCATCCATGAGTTCCGTGGGCCGGAAGGATCCACAGTCATTTCAGTGTCATTGACGGCAAAGTTCCTTTTCTGCTTGGACCAGCGCTGTCATTCTTGTTTGTTTTTGGTTGTGCTTATGTTCTTTTGCAGCTCCTTTCTCTGACGGCTCAATTCCAGCAGTATCCTTTTCAGATGGGTAAGCCATGCAACTGCTTTCTTCAATCGGTGCCAGTCAGAATAATAAGCAATGAGCTCGTCAAAACCATCCTCTTGCATACTAACGACACAGGAGACAACATTTCTTTTTAATTCTGGATCATCTTCTGCCAGTGAGCTTGGCTGGCTAGTACTGACTGGCCACTCATTGAATGAACTCACCAGGAATTCCGGTCCATTAATCCAATTCTTGCAGGTCAGAAGGTGATCTGCTGACCAGCCTCTGGAGACATGGTCAGCAGGGTTGTCTGTGGAACTCACAAATCCCCACTGCCTCGGCTTTGAGGCCTCTCTTATTAATGGCACCCTGTTGGCTACGAAGGTCTTGTAGCAAGCTGCATCATTTTCAATGTATTTCAAGACAGTCATACTGTCCGTCCAAAATATTGACTCTTTCAATTCCATGTTCAGTTCCTGTCTCAACATTCGGTCCAACTTGACAGCCACAGTTGCTGCTGTTAGTTCCATTCTGGGTACGGTTATTTGCTTGGGTGGCGCGACTTGAGACTTGGCCATCACAAATGAAGAAGACTTCTGATCATGCACATTCGTCAACACCAAATACGTCACAGTCCTATAACCGTCCTTGCTGCCGTCCAAAAAACTATGCAACTGTGCTGTCTTGACAGGTCCAAAACTTGAAGGCTTGTAACATCTTCTTACTTGAAAACTAGAGAGATTCTGTTGATCAAACAGCCATCTTTTCCATCGTGCCAGTTGCTTTTCTGAGATCTCCTCATTCCAACTGATCCTGTCTTTACAGAGGTCTCTCAGGAGCAGTTTGGCTGGCAACACAAACGGTGCTAGAAATCCAAAGGGATCGTACACAGAGCCAATAACTGACAAGATTCCTCCTCTTGTGGCAGGTTTGTTCTGTGCATTGATGCTGAAGGTAAAAGTGTCCGTCTCTGTGTAGTCCGGTGGACTTGGGGTGGAACCTTTGAATTTGTGGTGCATAGTTGTTCTCTTTGGATTTCGACTATTTAGGGTGCCCAAAATAAGAATCTGCCGGGTGCAAGTTTTGCACTCTTGGGCATTTTCCGAAATTCAAGATGGTGGACAGATTCTATATAACACCATAACTCCGTAAATATTTCACATGGGACAGCCATTTTGGTGTCTCACCCAAGTTTTTTGAGGTCAAGGAATCCGTTGGCATCATCTAAATTACTGTGAAGCAATTGCGTCATAGTAAATCCAAGATGGCTGCCAATATCTCAGACGATTTCTTTAGAACTCCATAACTTCATAAATATTTCACATGGGACAGCCATTTTGGTATCTAAGCCTAGGTTTTTGAGGTCAAGGAATCCGTTGGCATCAACTAAATTTCTTTGAAGCAATTGCGTCATAATAAATCCAAGATAGCCAGAGAAGTGAGCAAATAAATGATTAACCACAATGACTTACAGAAATCAATGTATTAATATTTAACAACATTTTCCAAGAAAATGACAACATGTTCAGCCTAGCTCATGATGTTCCTTCATGAACTGTCTTCAGCAGTTAAGACCAAATAAGCCAAGTAGCCTACATGTACATTATCATTGGCCAATATGACCTATGCTATTGAGTCTGTAGTAAGGAGAATGAGAGGCATTCTCATCCAGAACACAACTAATCCCAATCTCAAAGCCCAACATATTAATCATAATTCTGGTCCTCTTCATCAGTATCATTGCCATCATCTAGCTTGTGTTTTAGCAATGTCCAATGGTTCTGGCATATTTCAACGTCAGCACCACAGTGACAAAAAATAGCGCGCTATCGCAAGCAGGACGCCTCAGCCCCGAGCTTTATTTGAGCATGTGCATCGTTTGTGCGTTGTATCACTAGAAAGTGAGTGTGAGAATGCTGTAGTATTTTGCTGCTGACTTGCTATCAGTGCTTGTGAAGTTCAAAGCACTTTCTCCCTGTCGTGCTACCATTCCTATGTAAGTTAAGAACTTTTTCCAGCTGATGTGCCAGAGAAGTATCCACATTG
Source organism: Gymnothorax javanicus (assembly GCA_029692085.1). NCBI lineage: Eukaryota > Metazoa > Chordata > Actinopteri > Anguilliformes > Muraenidae > Gymnothorax > Gymnothorax javanicus. The sequence continues at coordinate 107,182,887 of CM056195.1, forward strand.
TGACAAGACTCGACTAGCTAATGTCCGTGATCTGAGAGATGTGATGAAACCAGCTGCAAGTATCCACATTGTGACATGACTCGACTAATGTCCGTGATTCGAGAGACGTGGCAGGAGCAGCTGTAAGTATCCAGAGTGTGACATGACTCGACTAATGTCCTTGATTCGAGAGACGTGACGATGAACCAGCTGTAAGTATCCATACTGTCACATGACTGGACTTATGTCTGTGTGATCGGTGAAGTGGTTTTGGAGTTATAGCACGGAATGTGATTTCAAGATGGCGGCTGTGGCGGCCATATTGGATATCGGAGCGCGACCAAAATCGATAGGCTCCTGTAGTTCCACACCCCCAACATGCACACCGAAAACGAAAGTGATCGGTGAAGTCATTTTGGAGTTATTGTGCGGAATGTGATTTCAAGATGGCGGCTGTGGCGGCCATATTGGATATCGGAGCACAACCAAAATCGATAGGCTTCTGTAGTTCCACACCCCCAACATGCACACCGAAAACGAAAGTGATCGGTGAAGTGGTTTTGGAGTTCTTGTGTGGAATGTGCTTTCAAGATGGCGACTGTGGCGGCCATATTGGATATCGGAGCGCGACCAAAATCGATAGGCTTCTGTAGTTCCACACCCCCAACATGTAAGCCGAAAACGAAAGTGATCGGTGAAGGTATTTTGGAGTTATTGCGCGGAATACGAAATTGTTGACAGACGGACGGACGCCGTGCGTGACGACTGAGGGGTAATAATAATAATAAAAACTGAACAAGACATTTGTCTTCATACGCATCCACATCTCTCACCAGAACAGGGTGTATCGCTCGAGCAACCGCACTGGATCTGTTTCAAAACCTCTGTCGGGGCAATTTCAGTATCACTTGGAAGAGTAACAGGGAGTAGTCCACCCAACACTTCATCTGATTTCCAACCGTTGTCAACAGGGTCCATATCTGGTGTCTCACTGACCAAAGCTGACCTCCAATTACAGGCTTGGAAATGAGCTCTTTTAACTTTCTGCACAAATGCTTCAGTTGTCGGTGAAAGAGTCTTCAGCTTTGGGACTGAGGCAGCACTCTTTCTGCCCATCTTGGAGATCCACTTCCTGTATCGCAGTGTTTCCCAAACTGTGTGCTGTGGCACACTGGTGTGCCGTGAGAGCTTCCCAGGTGTGCTGCGAGAAAACCCACTTACTGTTTTTTTTCTGATGGCCTAATAATATAAAACGGCTGAACTTACAGGATATAAAAATAACAATTCATGTCATTATCAATTCATTCAGTTGTTTATTAAAATGCCTATTTAAAATTCCTTCTTGATATTTCCGCATCATGTATTGTACTGTACAATTCCCTCTCGTGATTGGCCAATCACACATCGTCTAACGCGAAAAATTGAACATTCCCCGGTAAAACTCAGCTAAAACAGCAGTGTAGGCTAGTTGAAACGAAACAATGATAACGGATAAATTCCTGACAAAACCTCGAAAAGGCCGTCCGACTAAGACCCTGAACCGCCTCACTCTTGCTGCGCTGGCCAGAAAAAGAAAATCAAAGTGGTGAGCAGACTTTACAGTGAGGAATTGACTTATGGGTTTACATTCACCGGAGATCCCGCTACCCCAATACCACTGTGTCTTCCTTGCGGCGAAAAGCTGGCAAACGAAGCTATGGTGCCAAATAAATTAAAAAGACACCTTTTAACCAAACACCCTTCTCTCGCAAAAAAAAAAAAAAAAAAAGAACGTGAATATTCAATGCGGTTGAGAAGCCAGATTTAACAAACAAGCTAGTTTCATGATGAAAACCGCTACAGTGTCAGAAAAAAGCGTTAGAAGCTAGCTATCTGGTCGCAAGAAATCAAAGACGTCTCACACAATTGCGAATCTCTTATCCTGCCAGCATGCAAAGCTATCGCCGACCATGTTGGGTCAAAATGCTCCCCAATGAAATATCGAAGGTTCCTCTCTCAAATAATACAATTGGCAGACGAATAGGAGAAATGTCGGCAGATATAGAGGACGTTGTAATGGAGAAAATAAAAGGGAGTGGGAAATTTGCGCTGCAGGTGGATGAAACAAACAATGTCAGTGGACATGCACAATTACTGGCCAATGTCAGATATGTTGATGGGGAGACAATTAAAGAAAATTACTTTTTTATCGAATTTTGCCGGAGAAAACTACAGGTGAGGAAGTGTTTCGAGTGACATCTGAGTATCTGGAGAAGTGGGGGCTGAACTGGAAAGACTGCGTAGAGTCATTTATTTTATGATTGCATCAAAGCCTAAAACCTGGTTGGAAAGCTCGAGTAGTCAGGGCTCGCGCTACCCGTTCGTCAATTCGCAATTGACGATCTCTCCTGCAGTTTGACTATCTGTAAGTCACATTTGACGATAAATTTGACGAAGACCTTTCAAAAGTGGTGTCACGAGATTTGGCGCAAATCTGCAATAATATTTGGGGGGTTAATATACAATATAGGGTTGGCCAAGAAAACACAACTCACAAGCCGACTCTGGCTCTCCGACTCAGCGTGCCGCACTCCGTCTCCCGTCCGGGCGCAAGCTCCAGGAACGTCATGAAGAAGAAGCGCCAAACGAACCGCGTGTAGCCTACTGTACCCTTTATGCTGCGTTCAAAACAACTCGAAGTAGGAAAAAACGAGCTCCGAGTTGTCAAAAATGAATTGAACGGCGTCGAACTCGAAATTACAGGTCGGAAACTCGGGTATCATTTCAGAGCTCCGATTTTCCGACTTGACGTCCACATTCACCGAAAAATGGCGGATGTGTAGTTTACTTTTAAGCAAATATGGACGTTTTTCTGATTAAAATACATATGTATGAAATCAATCATATTTCATGGATCACCTGATCGGTTTCGGTTATTCTTCAGTGTCACGAAAAAACTGGAAACGGCTGTCGGTGTTTTTTTTTAAACGCTCCGAGCATTTAAATACAACTCAGCGTCTTTGCAGCATCCATGTTTTTCCCCACATTACGACTTCAAAGCACATGAACACAACAAAGTCGGAAGAACGATTTGCCGACTTCGAACTCCGACCTTCCGACATCACATGAATGCAGCATTATTAGGACGGAATACTCCACCCACCAGCTCATGCTCGAGCCAATAGACTACGCAGCTGGTAGTGGTACTGATTACAGTTGTTGTTCCTTGAAGCTCAATGGACAGTAAATAACATTTGAAAGTACTTTGTTATCAATATTTGGTCCTTTGTACTGAATAAAAAGCAAGCTGTTTTTTGCATAAATCTTTTTTTATTTGCATTTCTTTCATAGGCAGTAGCTTCTTCTGTTTTGCCAAAGCCTTCTGACCCCCTTCCTCTTCTTCTGGACTTGGGACCAGCTTCTTTAACCTGTGTCAGTAACTTGCAGATTAAAAAAATAATTCATGCAAAAAGCAGACTGGGAATGAAGCAAGCTAAGGGAGAAAGTCCCAAGTGAGGTGGGGTTAATACTAAAAAACCATGCTACTAGCACAGGAAACAAGGAAGGCGAGGCTAAGTCAGAAAGGACAGAGGAAAGCACACGGTCAGATAGGACATTTAACAGCACATGGTTGTAAGTAAAAGCATGATAAAAATAATACAACGACGGTGCAACAAAACCTACAAGAAATTGATTGGCATTAGAGACCCTCACAACTGGACATCAGATAAAAAAAAGTGACTAGGGGTAAAGTTATTTGACTAATTGACATTGCTTTTTGGCTAATCATTTGACTAATAGGTTTCAGAAGCCAGCTCTAGCCCTGAGTAGTTGTCTCGTCACTCGGTCTCGCTGCAGGGTAGGTAGCGCGAGCGGAACGCTATAATATCATACCGGTGTGCCGGGAGATTTTTTCATAGTAAACTGTGTGCCGCGAGAGAAGAAAGTTTGGGAAACACTGCTGTATCGGATATTCAACATGGTATCAGTTGGCCCAGCCTTTTCACCGTAGTATGCAGCAATGAACTTGGTTGCTTCTTTAACGATAATTTCCTGTTTGGCTACAGGCTGTCCAGTGCTGTCTAGTTTATGTCCGGCCTTTAGGACTTTAACAGCTTTGACTTTTCCCCACCCTAAAGTAGCAACCAACTGTGTCACAACCAGTCAGTGCATGTGCAGGTAGCAGTTGTGGAACAATTTCCGTGTGCTTTTTGACTGTGTCTCCAATGTTCACTGATGTCCTCTCTGGAGAAGTTGGTTCCATCACAAGCAATACAGAAAGTTGACACTGTTCGTAGTAATGTGTAAGCAATACAAACACATCAGTGTCATCTGAAATGACTTTGATGGATTACGTGGTATTGGATGCAAACTGAACAACTTGGTGTGGTATAATTACATCAGCCTCCTCGTGGCTGGTTCTTAGATCTGTCCTGTCCAGTCTCAAACCGTTCTTTACTTCAACTGGGATGTCATCTTTTCCTGTCACAACAAGACTCTTTGTTGATCTAAGTCCCTGTGCCCTATCCAGAAGTTCACTGGTGATCATATCAATGAGTTGTTCTTTGTTGTGTGTCACACTGAGAACAATGTCACGAGCTGGAATGGGTGTGGAGAGTGTCATCACATGCTTTTTGGAGTGCTGGAGTCCGGTTGCTCTGGCATCCCTTGTACTACCCTTGATGCTTTTTTCACGGTACCTATCGAACACCACGAATACATTGTTTGAAACAGTCATCCAGGAGAGTACATGGTCTACGAAGGCATCTACGTAATCCTTGACAACCCCTTTGGAAGGCCAAGGAACAGTCCACAGTATAGCACACCCATCTAGGAAGATTGCATCTGGATGACTTGTGAATGCACGGGAAGTATGCTCAACCTAAAGTGTCTTCTTAAGAGTAGTTTTGGACTTCGCTGTTCTCATTTCTGGGCAATCTTTCGTCCCATCGAAGAGTGAAGTTGTTATGGTCACGCGAAATATCACAGAGTTCACCACGAAAGACACAATGTCTTTTAAAGTCGAAGTTTACGTCTGATTGGCGCAAGTGTTTCTTTATAGTCGGAGGTTCACTTTTGCTCCTCTTACGTTTCGTACCCAAACTGCGCGATATATGCCAACTAGATGTGTAAGTACTGATGCACTGTCTGTGGCACTTAACGGAGTATTCTTGATTTTCATCAACCAGTGGCTGGAGCTGAAGATGAAGGCCATCACCTCTGCTCTGACTTGCTATAATCACCCGGATACGCTTCGACGAAACAAGGTCTCCACTATCGAGGCAAGGCTCGAAAAAGCACTGGTTATTCGTTGTGTCACCTGAAATGTAAAAGCGAACTTGTCATTTCCAATAATATTTTGGCTACTGCTTTGAAATCTAAAGATGTACATTGACTACTCTATTAACTTCCTAACGATCCTTATATCAGAGAGACAATAGTATCATATGGATCGACCCATTTTATTACATGTCCCTGTACCAAATCACCAGAACTTGTGTTCATTACAGTGACTAAAAATAGATGTATTGTACAGAATGATATCATGATGCATTACCTTCCATTTCTTCCATGTACACAGACACTTGCATGTAGAGTACACACTCTGGTTTCACTTATCAAAGGCCATCTTCAGCTTGCAGCTTAATTGTCTTTCTCAAACCATGTATTCCACATTTGTTCTCCTCCTACAAAGAAAGATCATTGATCATTTGGAAAACTGTGCCCCCTATTGTGAAGCTTGTGCGATTTCAGTAGAACATTTCAAAAAGACTGGTTTAAAAGTAACTAAACACTACATTATGCCGACAAAACTACTTAGCATAAATTCAATCTGGATCCAGTCATTGGCATTTTCATTAAGGCCTGTAATGTTAACACCTTTTGTCTGCATGAGTGCTTGTGGAATCTCTGCCATGGCTTTGTTTAAGGAGGACTGTACAGGATAGGGAAACAACACATTACCAATAGCAAATTTTCACGTACTTTCTATTTTGGACCAAATGTTGTTTGCTGTGTTCTCCATATTTGGAAAATCATTGAACATGGGGGGGTTATTTTAACTTGCAGACATCTTAGCAATGATATGCAAGGTCTTACTTGGACTTATTTTCATTTTTAAGCTCATAATATAAGCAATAAATGCACCTTACCAGTTTACCATATTTGGTCAAAAATTGTGAAGTTTTGACCTCCTGTGACCTGCACTTAACAAAAATATAAACGCCCCATCTGACACTTTTAAACTTTAATTAGCAGTAAGGGTTTTACAATATACTAAGTCATGCACAATTCATTTTATTGTTCAATATGCAACAGATTACTGTTCATTAAAGCAAGATAGTGGCATATGGCAATCAGGGATACTCGTAGACACGGTTGGGATCACGATGAAGACGACAGGCGTGTCGGTTCGCTTCTCAGGTGGTTCGGGACAGTTTGAGGTGTGATGCGTCTGTTGTGCAGACCAACTTTTTCATCTGCTGTGCATGTTGCTGGTCTGAGGTGATCACACAAGTGGAGAAGCTGGATGTGACTATCTTGTGCTCGTGTGGTCACAGGTGGACGACGAGGGTGAGGTCGATTTGCTGCACTGCCAGTTTGTCTAAAACGAACTCTTAAACGCCCAATTGTCCGATAGTGAGCATTCAGCTGTGCAGCCACTGCTCTGGTGGACATTCCTGCATCCAGCATTCCTGTGGCACATTCCCGCATGATTTGCGACATTTGTGGCATGGTGACTTTTGATGAAATTTGACATTTTGGGGTGGTCTTTTATTGTCCCCAGTTTTAAGGAGTGTCTGAGTTCTGTTCATGCTGTTTGAGCAGCGTCTGCACATGCCACACCTGTGTTGTGGGTGGAATCAATGCATCACTGAGCAAGTGCTCACTGGCAGAGATGAACACAAATGTTGTATACAAATCAAGACAAATAACCTTTTTGCGCAATTAAGACATTATCAGCTCATTTAGCGTAACACATTTCATGTTACATAAATAATTTACATGGGGCGTTTCTATTTTTGTTAAGTGTAATTATTGACCCGTTTCCCACGTAACATATGTGAGGAGATAGAGCACATTAATACAAACGTTTTGATGGGTAAAACATTATACTACCATAGTTGCAGTCGGTTCTACATGGATTTATATCTCCCCTACCCCAAATTTTTCTGTCGAAAAGTGATGCGAGTCCGTTAGTAATGTTCGATTTTTATCAAAATGCCCAACAGTGCAAAAATTGCACCCGGCAGATTCCAAAACTAGAGATTCCATTCTATAAATACGTATCAAGAACAACTATGCATCACAAACTCAAAGGTTCAACCCCAAAATGGGGTTTGGCCGCTGGACTAGTGCACCAGGTCACTCCTAGGGCTCATTCAACAGACAACAAGCCACCATCTAAGTCCAAATTCTTTACTTCTGTGGCTCGCTCCTCCTCAGGAATGGATGACAGAAAGGCTCTTGAATTGCTCATCCACTTCGTCAAGTGGAATCCACCTTGTCCACAGAGAGATCTCAGGTCCCTGGCTAGTATGATTGCTTCTTGTTCTGTCTCCACTGAGGCTGCGCTCTCTGAGTGCCCTTGTTTAAAACTGCATTTTTGAGTTTACTCAGCAGGTCATCCTTGTCTATTTGTATCTCCCCGACAACAATAGTCGGGAGATACTATGGTTTAGTTCCAGGTCGCTGCCACCGCTGCAGAGATTTTCTGTTCCAGGCTCTGGAAGCCACAATTATTACAGGAATTTCTCCAAATTTCACACAGGCGAAGATATTGATTGGACAATGCTCAAGACTGATTTTTGCAAATTTCGGATGTCCAATGGCTGCCAGCGGCCATTTCATCCGAAATTTGGGGATCGGGGGAGAGACACGACTCGGTCCCTGTGGCAACCGAGTTATCTAGTTATTAAAATTGGTTTAATGATCTGAAACATTTAAGTGTGACAAATATGCAAAATGAGAAGAAATCGGGAAGGGGGCAAGTACTTTCACAGCACTGCAAACCACCAAGATTTATGGTTATTTTATTTAATTCCTGATTTTGGGAGACCTCTAAACCAGACATCAGGTAAACTCATTAATCAAGGCAGTTAATTACATAGTTATCTCATTTGGTTTCTTGGGTCTGAATTGGTTAATGCAATTCAAACATGGAAAAAATAAAAAAACTAGTTTATCCTTACTCTGCCTTGATCAACAATGAACATCTCTGCTTTACAGTATAAAGCAGGCTAGATCATAGTGCAAATAGTTGAGAGCAAGCGTGTTAATAATTTTCTGTATTCCTTCCTCCAGGGCTGGTGTGGATGGAAAGGCCCAGAATTTTGGGATCAGAATGCCTACTATAACCTCTGCATGCCCCAGAGACCTAAGATCATATAACCAGCTGCTTTCTGTTGGACTTTAATTTAGATATCAATTTAAAATCACTTATTTTATGAAATTTGTTAGTAGATGTGGACAGTTCATAAAATAAAGTTTCAAAGCATTTGGGAAATCAAGTGCTATATTTTATTTGATATCAAATGTCTAACAGAGATGTGAATTACATGTAAACACTTTTCTGACACATGCCATGGCTGTCTATTTAAAGATGTGCTGAATGTAAATATATGGCTTGTCAAATGAAATCAAAACCATACATTTTAGGAATCCATGGCATTAGGTGTGCTAAACAACTTTAGGTTTTGTGTGGACATGGATTCCAAAACAATGCCTTTTACACAAAAGTTAAGTGCCCTTCACAGAAGGGAAGGAAACCCATCCAATGCACATTCTAATCTAAGCAGCTATGCTCTTGCTTAGAGGACATCATAAATGGGTTCTGGCAGGACAGTGCCAGAGATACAATTAAATATATTTGTCACATCCGCTAGAGTCTTTGAGGACTAAGAAAATCAGGGGATTTTCCTGAAGGATTGAATCATCTCATTTTTGGTTAGCGTGTGGAACAGGGAACTCTTCCCACACTTAAAGGGACATTATTGTAGTTCAGCAAATCACGCTCAATAGCTGCATAAATACACAAAATAAATCATGTGTAGGAATTTTTCCATGTGGGGACATCCTTTCGAATTGTTTAGATGTTTTCTGATGACTTAGTGGAATGCGCCATGACACTTCTAGCAGACGGTATTTTTGAGGAAATGGTGACGTCATCCTGGCTCTCTGTCTTTGCTTTGGCTGTCATTTTCATCTTCATTGCCTTCATGCATTATGTAATGTGATGATAATACTTGAACATTACGTGTCTTTTTTGTGATATCTGGCTATTTATACAAATCGCGTGCCTCGAAAGGAAGTGGGTAAGTTAGATTTCCTGCACCTAGACCTCAACTATGTCTGCATGACTGACATACAAGCACACATGACAAATGACACAAACTCGCTGTGCGGTACGGTAGCCTATCTCGGGGATATACATGATATAGAGGATCTTACATGAGTCAGCCTGTGTTATGAAAGCTATTAAAAATGTTAAGTAAATTTTGCGTTTGTTGTAAGCTTTTCTTTGTACTGAGCTACGTCACTCTGATACGCTGTAAAGAGTCACAGACATTCATGGTTGAACTTGCCATGGTTTTTACATTCACAGTCAACACTGACTAGCCAGCTAGCTTACAAATTAATGTCACATAACGGTTACGGAAAGGTACTCCGTGCATGCTGGCTAGCTAGCTCATTTCACAAAAATTGCGGTGGAAAGACGGCGATTGTACTGTGTGTATGCTGTATGTAGTGTATATGCAGAGCAGCCAGAGTAACGTCACAGCTAAGGGCCAAAAAACAGACTGCTGGAATAAAATGGTGTGCCCCATTCAAGGGAAAGTAGCCTGTTTGCTCGCACCCTTTGTTCGATATTTGAATTGCATGGGGATTGAATCACCTGGAAAAGTTTAGAATTTGAATGTACTGTTATCTGGGAATGATTTCAGTGGTGAATTGTATTGGATGATGCTGTCCCTTTAATCTCCCCCCGCCCCCTTGTACTGTGGGAGTCAGCCTTCAAAATGCTGATTGTGGATTATTTTCCCTATACAGTGGTTGGGATTATGGAAGCATAGGACAGGGAAAACTGATCGTGGTTGAACCAGTTACCTCGCTAGTCTTTGTGGCATTTCGCTGTGTAAGTACTTGTTGATTGACAGTTATGGGGTAAAATATAGATGAAATCCTGCCAACTAAAATATGCCTGTCTGCACAGACTCTCTCATGAAACCTCTTAAAGCTGTCTGCGGTGTTACAGCTGCAGCTGTGGAATGTCTGTTTTGGTAGGAACACACTGCCATCACCTCTCAAATGCGTTGACGCTCATGGCCGTTTCCGCTAGGTGTAAGCCTAACTCTGAGATACCAGAAGCGTTGGACTCATTATAGTTGCTAGCACAAATTTCAGTGCAATGCATAACAAAGGCAAGATTAAAACAATCTACCTTTGAGGAGACATCAAACAGTGTAAATGAAATCTCTGACTTCGCAGATATAATGGGCTAAAGTGTAGTTTGCTCAGCTACTGTGTTGTATGTAAGCATAGTCAAATATCACTGTTAGTCCAATCCTGGTCCACTATTACAACCCAGCAGACCATATCTAATTTAAACATTATAACTTGGAATGTGCGTGGCCTCAATACACCCATCAAGCAAACACGCTGTTTAGAATTGTTGCATCGCAAAGGGATAGACATGGCTTTAATTGAAGAAACGCACCTGAAAAAGGAAGCTGTACATCGCTTCCAAAATAAGAAATACAGGTTGGTGGTTAATTCTTGCGCACCAAACAAATCTAAAGGTGTGTTGATTTTTAGTAAAGAGATCATTACATTTATCTGTAAAGTTATCAGGAGGAGATGACCGTGGTTGTTTTACTTATGCAGCTGTAACAGCCAATCACACCAAACTACTATTAACATCAGTTTATGCTCCAAGTGAGCCTGATAAAGACTTTCTAAACGATATCAGCAAGAAACTACTAGAATTCACTGATCATGATTTTGTCATAGGGGGTGATTTTAATGCTATAATTCATCCTCTGCTGGATCGCTCTTCCTCTACACCCTATCCCTCTAGCTCAACTTCTTCATCTTTTATCAAAAGTTTTATTAAAGAATTAAATTTAGTTGATCCATGGCGCATACAAAACCCTCTTGTGAAAGGTTACACATTTTACTCTCCAAGGCACAAATCATTTTCAAGGGTATTATATTTTGGCTAGTGCTCCCTTATTTCAGTGCGTACCTACTACTGACATATTGCCTATCCTAATCTCAGATCACTCTCCTGTCATCTGTAATATCACACTGGTTGCAACACATGTTAAATCCTGCAGATGACGCTTTAACGACTCCCTGCTATATGAACCCACATTTCTAGACCAACTTAGAACAGGTCTAAAGGAATTTCTTGAACTTAATGCTGAACACTTCTCAAACCCGCAGGTATTATGGGAAGTCACCAAATGCTATCTACGTTGGAACTGCATTGCCTTCTCCTCAAAAGCCAAACGTCTTAAAATCAAGCGCTTTACTGATTTAGAGAAAGAAGTTCAAACTTCAGAACAGGCCCAGTCTTTCTCGGAAGAGACCTGCTAGAAAATACTGAAGTTAAAAAGGGATAAAATAGTCTCTCTATGGCTAAAGCTGAGTTCATAATTCACAAGACTAATCAAAAATATTATTTTCATTCAGACAGGCCTAGTCATCTGCTTGCATTGAGACTGAAAGAAACTGAATCTAAAGCCAGTATTAATATAAGAAATACTGATGGCAAAATATTGACAGATCCTAGAGCTATTATTGACACCTTTAAAACATTTTATTCCGCTCTATATTCTTCGGAGGTGATTCTTGACAGAGATGCCTGCACAACAAAATTTGGACCTACCTACTCTAACAGCACATGACAGAGACCTCCTTGAAGAGCCTCTAAAGCTGGCAGAATTTTATAAGGCAGCGCAATCACTTACAAAAGGGAAATCTTCTGGTCCAGACGGATTCCCCCCAGAGCGCTTCCTAGCTATCTTGGATGTGGTTGGGCCCCTAATACTAAATTCAATTAATTATGCCATTGAACATGGTATGATCCATAGAGACCAAAAGAAAGCACTTATAACTTTGTTACAGAAGAAAAATAAGGCCACTAAGCTATTTGAGTTTGCCCACTATCTTTAATTAATAGTGATGTCAAAATTTTAGCTAAAGCCTTAGTTGCCCAGATTGAGCCCTATATGCATAGTCTGATTCACTATGACCAAACTGGATTCCTCAGAGGACGCCTAGCTTCAGACAATATGAGATGCTTGCTACATATTATTGAACATGCTCATACTTATCCTCACAGTTGTGCAGTCTTTTCTCTTGATGCGCTTTAGGCCTTTGACAGGCCTGAATGGGACTATCTGTGGACAGTCTTGGGGCGCTTTGGTTTTGGTCCCAAATTCATACATACCATTCAAACACTTTACAAACATCCTACAGCCTGTTTCAACAGGCATATCTCGATCACGCCCTTTCCCATTACAACGGGGATGCCGTCAAGGGTACCCCCTATCACCGCTCCTTTTTGCGCTCTCACTGGAGCCCCTGGCCCAATCTCTCAGACAAAGCCAAAATATCTCCTGTTACTTTATTTGGTACCCAACATTACATATCTTTATATGCGGATGACATCATTCTGTACCATTCAAATTTAAGTGTTTCCATACCAAATGTTTTACAGCTTTTTAACCACTTCAGCAGTCTCTCTGGATACAAAATAAACTGGGATAAGTCTTCATTGATGCCCCTAAATAGCCGATCACAACACTTTCCACTCCCCAACGACCTTCCATTTACTACATCATTCACGTAGGAATCAAAATATCAGGCTCTCTGTTGGGAATTACTGAAATGAATTCAGTGAAATAAATGGTAAAGTCAAACATGATGTACAAAGATGGATTAAACTTCAGATTTCAATGCAGGCCAGAATCAGCACTGTCAAGATGAATATCCTACCACGAATAAATTTCTTGTCTTTCATGATCCCTTGTGCTCCAGCCCTTAAATATTTTGAGGAGTTGAACTCCATAGTGTCTAAATTTATTTGGAATGGTAGACAACCAAGAGTACAAGTTTCTATTCTGCAGTGCACAAAATCAGAAGGTGGCCTAGCTGTGTCTAATTTTAAGATGTATTACTGGGCATTCCGGATAAGAGCAATGCACACCTGGGCAGACTCAAAGAGTAAAGTGCCACGGAGGAACATTGAATCAGCCATTGCACATCCCCACAGGCTTCAAGATCTACCTTTCACAGGTGTAGGGGCTCACAAATCCCTTAAGTTTGGTTGCATTATTTCATCCACCCTAGCCGCATGGCACAGTGCCGAAAAAGCAATAGGCCACTCAAAGAAATTCTCTTCGCAATCGTTTTTGTGGAACAACACCCACCTCTTATCAAACCACCAACCTTTTGTTTATCCTCTGGTTCTCTAAAGGAGTTTTTACATTTTCTAATATTTTTGATTTCAATGGTTTACGCACATTCCAAGACATTAAAATAGAATATGGCTGCCAGGCTTTCCTTTTTTCTTATATCTGCAATTGCGATCCGCAGTGAAAGCTTATGGTGTGCCATGGAATTCAATTTTGTGTGACCACCCTATGTTTAGATGGATCAATCCTACCGAATACTCTAGAGGTGCAGTCACGAAAATGTATAATAACTTGCTCAATAGCACTCATAAGCCTTTAAAGTTATCGTCGAAGTGGGATCTGGAACTTTCTTGGTTCAGATTCTACCCTGACTGGGGAACAGTGTGGTCGAATCTTTGCCTTACTTCTAAAAACCTTAGTCATGTGCTTGTTCATTGTAAGACTATCCACCGTTTTTATTACACACCTTACAAGCGTTACCTAATGAAAATTGCACTTCATCCATACTGTAACATGTGTACCTCAGTCACTACTGGTACATTTCTTCACATGTTCTGGGACTGTCCTGTCATCCAGTCTTTCTGGCTCTATGTCATTTGTACAATATGTGATCTTACCAGACTGTACTTTAACTTGAATCCTTGTTTGTTGTTACTGAATGACGACTCAAAATATTTGCTTCCATTACATCAGAAAAGACTATTGATGGCAGGATTCACAGCTGCTGAAAAAACTATAATGCAGCAATGGTTTTCCCCAGACATAATTCTGAAACAATTTTGGATAGCCTCCTTTCGTTACATAGTTTGTCTAGAGCGCACAACTGCAAAGATTAACAAGGCAAAGGAATCCACAGTAAATTCCTGGATAAGCATAGCCTCTGCCCTTAAGGAGCTGTTTTGAAGAAGTCAATGAGTTTGAATTTATTAATGTCAACATGAGTTTACCGCCAGTGTTTGTTGTGCGATATGTTTTGTTCTACTTCTTTTTTTCCTTTTTCTTTTAACTACACCAATTCATATGCTCTTATTATGTCATGTCATTTTTGTATGATAATAAAAATCAGAATCACAAAAAATATCACTGTTAGGTCAAGCGGAATTGATCTGACACTAAGTGTTTTACATATTTTAAATCATGCTTCTTTAGCCGGTTGACCAATGCAGTTATGTCCCACTCGTTACTCGTTCAGAAATTGCATAGATTAATTTTCTCGACCTATTTGATTAAAATTAAAACTCCCGCTCACTGAGTGTATAAAAGTTGAAATCCTCGCAAACCTGTTGGATCAGAGACTGTGGATTGGCTCGAAGCCCTGCACACAATTGTGAAGATTGCCATGATGCATTTCCGGTTGAGGATGAGAGATGTTATACTGCCAGTCATACAAGGATATTTACCCATTCTATGTGGACAAAGTACAGAAAGCCTGTGCTTTATGCGGCAGGCCAAAGGAGGGCCCGGGCGGAGGATTGAACCCCAGACTCCCGGGAAAGAGTCACATGCACTGACCACATCGATAAAGAGCCAGGCTCGTTAGCAAGGTAGCTAGCTTTACTTACTGCCCGTAACGCCTGAGGCGTATAGGGCAGCAACGAAGTCTCTCCACATCTGCCGGTCATGGGCTAGGACGCTGATGGTACCCCAGGTGTAGTTGATGTTCCTCAGTTTTTGTTCAACTGTTCGCCGCCAAGATGTTTTTAGCCTTCCCCTTTTCCTTTTGCCATCTGGTGTCCAATGGAGAGCTGTTTTGATGATGGTTCCATTTTCTCTTCTGAGTACATGACCAATCCACTGCCAACGTCTTCTCATGATAATTGTGGCCATATCTTCCTGTTTGCAGCGGGAGAGTAGATCTTCATGGGAAATCCTATTTGGCCAAAAAACTTTCAGTATTCTCCGTAATTATACAACACCTGTGTTCTCACAGTGCTCCTGTATGGGGCTGAGTGCTGGGGAATGATCCAACAAGATCTTTTTTTTTTTTTTTTTTTTTTTTTTTGCCCGCCACCACCCCCCCTCTTTGGAGGACAACTTTGTTTTTATTTTCAGATGACAAAATGCAGATTAAACAGCAAAATTAGGTTTGTAAAGAAAAAGGAAGAAAAAAAAAACATAGATATATATAGTACATTAAGGAAAAAAAGAAAAAGAAAGAAAAAAAAAGAAAATAATAATAATAATATTACAAAAAAAGATACCTCAACTTGAATAACAGTAAATAAATGCAAAATTTAATGTAAATTAAATATTTAACATTGGTGAATGAAGTGTGTAAATAGATAGGAAACGGGGGGGTAAGGGCGTGTATCAATGGCAGATGTGTAAATGTTTATTGTGTGAGGTGCGGCTTTACATATACATAAATGGACACATAAACAGACAGACAGATAAAATGACGGACAGAATTTGATAACTAAATGTAAATGTTGTGTGTGTGTGCGTGTGTGTGTGTGTGTGTGTGCGCGTGTACGCGTGTGTGTATGTGTACATGCACACGAGCATATGTCTTCATAATAGTCGTAATATATTTATATTATAGTTAATAGGTATAATAATTATAATCAAAAATAGTTATTGTGGTAGAAATTGTTAAGGTAGCAACACTTATTTTTTAGTAAAGCTAATGACGACGGCGCCGAAATGACGACAGCAACAACAATCAATGATTATTATAATAATAATAATGACGATAATAACAATAATAATAATAATAAGAAGAAGAAGAACAATAATTGCTATATCACTATTACATCCATAACAATAATAATAGAAAATTTAAGAATAATGAGAACAATTACAATAACATAAATAGCATTATTAAGTATTAAATATTAAGAAGGCACAGGGCCGTGACCCCACCACCCCCCCGCCCCCGGCCAACCCCCACCCCATCCCGGACGCCACCCACAGCCCCGTCTGCCCCTTCTCCCCCCCTTCCTCTTTTTTTTTTTTTTCCCTCTCCTTTTGGGGGGATGTGACTCAGCTAGTGTAGTGCATTAAAAAAAGTGAGGAATGTGACGAGAAGACAACCAAAGGCCAGCCCCCTACGTCCAAGCCCCACTTGCCCTATTCTTTGAGCGTGTTTTTTTTTTTTTTTTTTGTATTGAAGATGGTGTATAACATATACGAGAGACAAAAAAGGCAAAGGCATGTAAGGCGGCATTAGCCCAGGCGTGAGGATTGGAAGAAGGCCGAGACGGGCGAAGGCAGGCGAGGCCACAGAGCCCATGTTGCCCCCTGACCAAATAGTGATAACAGCAATCATACATTCACCATTGTAGTTTAGCAACTGTACATTTATCATTTCTTGTCAATATTATTATTGCTGCCCCGTCACCGCCATCGCCACCAGCTTAAATCATTATTTTATCATTTATAAGTAAAGATTTGTAGATTGTAGTGTTATGAGTCATAGACTTACAGAGCAATTATTTATATGTATGTTTTTATGCTTGAATGTATGCATGTGCGCATGTATGCTTGAATGTATTTTGTGTTTGTTTGTATGTATGTATGTGTGAATGTAAACATGCATATAAATGAGTAATTGAATAAATGAATGAGCTTAACGTCATTTGAGATTGGTTCCCAGGCAAAAGAGGTGTATTGCTTTTGCCAGATTAGGTTTGTAAGAAGTTAATGAGAGGGGACCAGATGGACGGGGTTCTGTTGTATGCTGTTGGGTGGGGTCGGATGTTGTGTTTTCCATAGTAATGTGATCCATCAGATAATTCTTCCATTGTGTGATGTTTGTGTTGCTTTTTTGATTTCCAGTTCATGAGGATTGTTTTTCTTGGCAACAGTTAGGGCTATTAGAAGAATTTTTTATTTGGTCTTGTCAAATTTGTAATTGTTGTGTCACCTAGTAAGCAGAGTGGGGGGATAGAGGGATGTGACAGCCAAAGAGATCAGAGAGTGAATTTGTGACCTTTTCCCAAAAACTGCTGAATAGGTGTGCAGTGCCAAATAAGCGTGGATATAAGTGTCTGGTTGGTTTTGGGTGCAGTTAGAACATGTTTCTGAAGTGAAGCCCATTTTAGACATTTTCTGGCCAGTGTAGTGGGTTCTGTGGAGTATCTTGTATTGAATTAACTGTAGGTTTGCATTTCTAGTCATGAAATAAATATTTTGGCAGATTTGGTTCCAGAAGTCAGCATCAGGAGTAATCAGCAGATCTCTTTCCCATTTTCCTGTTGGCATAGAAATTGTTTTATCTGATGTTGAGATTATGCTATATATTTTTGAGAGGAGTTTTTTTGTTGAATGAATGTTGATTAGGTCTGAGGCTGATGAAGGTAAGTCAAGGTCGATGGATTTTATGTTACAGGTAGCTTGAATTGATGATTTTAGCTGCAAGTATTCTAGAAACTGATTGCTCCTGATGCCGTGCTCCCGGACCAGGTGAGTGAATGAAACCAGTGTATTATTTTGAGTGATATGTGATAAGTGAGTGATCCCTTTTTCTGACCATGTGAGGAAATGTAATGGTTTTTTATTGCTGAGAAAATTGGGGTTATTCCAAATCGGAGTGAATTTTGAAAAAGTTAATGTGGAGTTTGTGATTTTGTGGAATTTCCACCAGGCTGTCAGAGTTGCTGATATTGTGAATGTCTTAAAGCAGAGGTAACGTTTGATGGACTGACTGAGAAATGGTAAATCTGAAATAGGATATTTTTGCAATTTGTCTGTTCTATATCTATCCATGTATTATCTGATTGGTGGGGATGAATCCATTTGAATAAATACTGAAGCTGATTTGCAATATAGTAGTGAAAAAAAATTTGGTGCTGCAAGTCCTCCCTGTGCTTTGGGTTTTGTAGGGTTGTTAATTTAATTCTTGGGATCTTGTTTTTCCAGTAGAATTTGGTAATGATTGAATCTAATGATTTGAACCAGGAAGTAGTGGGGTGGGTTGGAGTCATAGAAAATAAATAATTAATTCTGGGAAGTATTGTCATTTTTATTGTAGCAATTCTACCCGTTATTGAGAGTGGTAAATTCATCCAGCGGAGGAGGTTGTCGGTTGTCGCCTTGAGCAAGGGGACGTAATTGAGGTTGAATAATTCTGACAGCCTGGGAGAAATATTGATACCTAGATAAGTAATGTGAGTAGTGCATAAAGGAATTGGTGGGGTGAATGCTGCCACATCCCAACTGTTAGGTTGCAGAGGTAAGATTGAGGATTTATGCCAGTTTATTGAATAATTGGAGATTTTGGAGAATGTGTCAAAGACTCTGATTGTTTCTAGTAGTGATGAGTGGGGATTTTTGTAAAAAAAGCAAAATATCGTCAGCATGGAGACTGATTTTATGATGTTCATTTTGTGTTTTGAATCCTTGAATGTTGACGTTTTGGCGGATGGCTGCTGCTAATGGTTCAATGAAAATGGTGAATAAAGATGGAGAGAGGGGCATCCTTGCCTAGTCCCCTGTGTAATGTGAATCGTTGTGAAGTTAGTCCGTTAGTAATGACTGTGGCTGATGGTGCAGTGTACAGGATTTTCACCCAGTTAATAAATGACTCCCCAAAGCCAAATTTTTGCATTGTTGATATGAGAAATGACCAGTTAACCCTGTCAAAAGCTTTTTCTGCATCTAGAGAAACAATGACAGTTGGTATATCCTTTTGTGCTGAGTGATCCATTATATTAAAAAGTCTGCGTGTGTTACTGGATGAATGTCTACCTTTAATAAAGCCAGTCTGATCAGGGTGAATTATGGATGGGATTATCTTTTTCCATTCTGTGTGCGAGTGTTTTAGTGATGATTTTCAGATCTACATTGAGGAGTGATAGGGGCGATAGCTGGTAGGAAGTGATGGATCTTTGTTTGGTTTCAAAAGAAGTGAAATTGTGGCAATGTTCATGTTAGCTGGTAATTTTGAGTTGTGTTTTATTTCGGTTATTACTCTTTGGAACAGTGGGGCGAGAATGGACCAGAAGTGTTTGTAGAACTCAGCAGGGAAGCCATCAGGTCCCGTGTTCTATTGTTGGGCATAAGTTTGAGGGCAGTAGCGAGTTCCTTATCAGTTATTGGTGATTCAAGTGTTGTAATTTGATCTTGGGTGAGCTGTGGTAGGTTGATGCTGCTGAGAAATGAGTCAATATCTAACTGTTCTGGGTCCTTTTCACATGAGTATAAGTTGGTATAGAATTCTTTAAAAATGCTATTTATTTCTTCGGGTGATTGTGATGGCTTCCCTGTTGAGTCCCTTATGATAGAAATGGTTGCTTTTTCTTTGTTATGTTTAATTTGGTTTGATAAGTATTTACCAGATTTATTGTTATGATGGAAGTGTTCTTGACGGAGTCTATGAATTAAAAATTGAATTTTTCTTGTTTGTAATTTCGTTCAGTTGAGATTTATATTTTCTTAATTCATTCTGTGTGTCTTCAGTTGGGTTATTTGCATTAATGTCTTCGAGGATTTGAATTTTTTTGTTCCAGATCGGCTTCTTGCTCTTGTTGTTTTTTTTTTTTTGTAAGTGGAGTATGAAATGATGATTCCTCTTAGGACTGCTTTTCCTGTTTCCCAAATGATGGACGGAGATGACTCTGGGGAATCATTTATTTCTAGGAAGGATGCCCACTCCTTTTTAATGAGGTTATTGAAATCAGGGTCTGTGAGGAGTGATGTATTAAAGCGCCACCTGGTGTTGTGTTTATGTGAAGGAATTCTATTCCATGTGAATGTTATTGGAGCATGGTCACTGATGATTATTGAGTGTATTTTTGAATCTGAAATATTTGGTATAATTGAGTTGCTTGTCAAAAAGTAATCGATGCGTGAGTATGATTGATGAACCGATGAGAAAAAAGAGTATTGCCTTTCTGAAGGGTGTTGAAGCCGCCAACTATCGCCAAGACCAAAATCGCCCATGAACTGTTTTATTGTGTCTGTTGATTGCCAGGTGCGCCTGTTATGTGAAGTATTGCTTTTGTCCACTAGTGGATTGATGACAGTATTGAAATCGCCTCCTATGATAATTGGGCAATTTGAGTTAGCTGAGATAGAAGAGAAAAAGGTTTGAAAAAAAGATGGGTCGTCAGTGTTGGGGCCGTAAATATTGCAAATTGTGACCGGTTTATTGTCGATTGAAATATTAATAATGATAAATCGTCCTTCTGGGTCTGTAATGGTGGAATTGTGGATAAATGTGATTTTGTTACTAATAAGAATGGAAACTCCTCTTTGTTTTGTGTTGTAATAAGCTGAAAACACATGACTGTAATGTGATGATATTAATTTGTTGTGGTTTGATTCAGAGAGATGGGTTTCTTGAAGTAAACATATGTCTGCTTTAAGTTTGGATAATTGGGTGAATATTCGTAATTTTTTGCCTGGGAACCAATTCCACGAATATTCCAAGATAGAAATTTTAACGATGACATTTTAAGGGGATACTAAATACACATACACACGCATTCTACATATACATATATACACATACACATACATACGTGTGTGCGTGTGGTGTGTTAAGCCTGTTTGTATGTGAGTGCATGTGTATATGCGTGTGTCTGCAGATCAGTGTGTGAGCGAGTTTGAACTGAAAATATAAAACACCAACCTGAGACAGACAAACAAATATTGGCACAAAAACACAGACAGTGAGTACACAGAACAACATTCAAAAAGAGTGGTATAGATTAGGGTAAGTAGACTACAGTGAGACTAGGTGCAATAATGTATGTATGGAAATTGTTACAATAATGATAGTAATAATAATAATAATAATAACAACAATACAGTATATATATAGTATAGTGTGACAGTATGTACTGGTATAAGTACAGTACTTATTAGAAAATTAGTATAATAAATGATAATGATAATAATAATATGATAGTGTATATATGATTGTGTTATATACAACACGAATATGATACCACACATAGCACAGATACAATAATTAATAATGATAGTATTATAATAATAATAGTAATAATAGTATAATATTTATATATGATAGTGTATATAATAGTATGATACCATACATAAGCACAATACTATACCATTATAACATACATAGCCTATACACAGTCCATTATCATATTCACATTATTTCTATCATTACATATACACAGATTTGTATTATTTTAATTTAATTGTGGTGTCTTCAGATTTTAGAGATAGACATCGTATGACAGAGTGATTTATCTGTATGTGAGAGTAGCTGTGTGATAGTAGGATGGTTCAGAAAAGCCAGGGGGTTACATCTTTATCTCGGTATAACTGTCCATTTATGTATAATTTATCAAGTGATATGATTGCTTTTTTTTTCCTTCAACCATTGCCTTCTTTCGGATGGGGAATAACTGCTTGCGCCTTTGAATGATTTCTTTTCGGTATTGATCATTGAGTCCGAAGTCCGTTCCTTTAAGCTGCCTGCCTTGTCGCTGTACTAGTTGTTTTTGTTTAAAATGCTCGAATTTCGCAATGATTGGCCGGGGTCTATTGCTGAGAGGGTTTTTGGTCCGAGACGATGAAACGCGTGGAATGTGATATTGTTGACAGTTTCTGTGGGTAGTTTGAGCTGTTTAGACATGAATTCCTTTACAGATGTTTCCGGATCTTCGGTCGGTTGTTCGGGAATGCCAGAGAAAAACGAGATTGTCTCTCATACTGCGTGCTTGTAAATCGAGGATGGTTTCTTTCATGTTTTTATTGTCTCGCGGTGGTAAATGCAAGTTGGTCGGTAAGTGCGTTGACGGAATGCTGCAGGGATTTGTTTTCCTTAGTGAGAGTATCAATCTGTTCCTGACTGTATTCTAGGCTGTAGCGCAGTGACTGGAATTCCTTGTGCAGTACTTCAATGAGTGCGATTCTGGCGTCCAGTCCGGTGAGTTTATTTTCAATAGAAATGAGAATGTCGCTACCTCGGTGGTTGTGCAGCATGGTGGTTTCGGGGGATGGAGATGTACCTGTACTATCGAGTGAATCTGGACGGGTCTCTTACTGAAAGGTGTGGATGAACTGATGGCTTTCGCTGGTTCATTACGGTCTATGTTGGTTTCCTTATCCATATTGTCGATTCTGTCGAATAACTCGTCGAAATAGTCCAATAGGGCTTCCAGGTCGATTGATATGTATTCCGGTTTGAGTGGCGATGAAAAGTGGAGGATGACAAAAACTTAGAACAGGAAAGAAAAAACCAAGAATTGAGAGAAAAAAAAAAACGTTTAGGCTTGTTTTAGCTAGTTTGCTAGTTAGCTAGTTTGCTACTCAGGTGTAACTCTAGCAGCTGGGAGCCGCCATACTGAATCTCTGCACAGTCTCGCGGGAGTTGCGTTCACAGCAGCATGTGCAAATCTCACTCCTGTCGTATCCAACAAGATCTGATGAAGCTCTCCACTTTCCACACCAAGAACTTACGGACAACGTAGCCAGGGCGCATACTTATTAGGAGGCATTTCTAGTGACAGGACCCATCAACTGTCACATCTCTCCCCCTCTTTGGGGAGCGTGTCCTCACGCTCCATGCTTTACGCATGCTGCCATTCATTGAGATTCCCTGAATCCTGCCGATTACGCCAGAATGTGGCAGGCCGAAGGAGGACCCGGGCTGAGGATTTAACCCCAGACTCCCGGGTAAGAGTCACACGTGCTGACCACATCACCAAAGAGCCAGGCTCGTTGGCAAGGTAGCCAGGGCGCGTACTTATTGAGAGGCATTTCTAGTGACAGAACCCATCAACTGTCACGCACATGACTACCGTTTATTTTTTCTTTTATAGTTACCTTTTAGTTACTTACAATAGGAGGTGGCTGGTCTTCAAGAACAATAGATTAAGAACCAAAACGCATTGCAGTTGCCAGCACCACATAACAGCTGTTCGTAGCGCCAATTGTTACCTGCTCTCAGGCAATGATACAGACTGAACAGGCAACAGACAGCAATGCGGTTTGATCGCTTTTACAAGCAGTTTTATTATAACCTAGACAGCCTGATAAAAGAGGGGCAGAATAAGTTAAAACAAAGAATGAACAAAAAGGAATTCTAAAAGGGGACTATAGTCCCCAGGCGATTGCAGAGCTCCAACACGATGCAATCCAGAAAGTGTGAGGGAGTTGGGAAAACGGGTGCATACACAGCAAATGGTGCAATCACATTAAAGGGATTCCACTACAATCTGTGAAGAGAGAGTTAAGTACCACACATTCACAAAAACAACCCCAACCGTCTTACCAGTGCTGGTCACATTCAAGGTTCCAGCCAGAAATTTTATTGAACGTACCGGAGAGATACTTCTCGTGATGTCAAAAACCTGGTCACATGGTTTGTTGACTACCGTGGTTGGCAAAAAGCCACAACGTGACAATTGATTTTATAGGTGAAGTAAAGTTGTCATAATGTTGTAAAGTTGTCATAAATAAAGTTGTCACTTTTTGTCATAATGCCAGTCAGTTGCAGCATTATTAACTGCACAAACCGTTTCGTGAAGGGTTCAGGAATACGTTTCCTGGTCGAGAACCGAAAAAATCTGCTTGGATTGATGCAATTCGATGCAAGAACTGGATGCCGTTGACCCACTTGCGTGTTTGTACCATTCACTTTCTGTCGGGTCAGTCCCAAGTTATTTTCCATCATTTCTACCATGACATTTTGCTAAGTTGTCGCATTTTATTATTCAGTCATGGCAAGGGAATTATCTTTTTTGTGTTGGGTAATTCGATAGGTTCCTTACTTTCCGATAGCGAGTATTTAAGTGACAGTTTGGATTTTAGTATTGGAAAGAATTCCATTTTCAACCTTCATCATTATCGACCAAGATCAGTACTTTTTCGGCTTGAATTTTGGGTAACCAGAGAAACATTCGAGTGTGTAAAAACGTCCATCGTACATCCAGTCAAGAAAATTTAGAGTTTATCAATCAATCAATCAAAGTTTATATAGCACATTTAAAACAACCTCAGTCGACCAAAGTGCTGTACATGAATTAAGATACAAGATAATCACCAGTTTAATGTCTACTGCAGCTGTAACGGCGGCAGCCTTGTTACTGATGACACACCAGGTGGCTAGGGAATGCGCAGTATATGCATTCGCGATATTAAATATTAATCATAAATTCTAGACCCCCTTATCATGAATAAAAGCCCCAAAATATATTCGCGCCCCTTTTTAAAATCATTCTGGTAAACGTACGACTGAATTACTTTCACTGATCAATGCTGATCAACAAATGTTGAATTTCTGTTCGATGTAGGAAAATCAAGTGATGATCCAGCCGACCCAGACCCAAAGAGGTGTCGTTCCTCCAACCTTGCAGCTTGTAAAGATCCGGAAGCCTACACGGACCTTCGTTGCACTTAAGCTAAGAGAAATATCTTGCCTTTGCGGTACTGTCATGGTTTTGTACATATTCAGAGACTGCCGAATCGGTTCCACAACTGCAGGATGCCATACTTCCCGTTTTGTTGCATTGATTTACACTTGTTCTAGCCAACCACGCTAATGCGTATGGCTGAATATGACGTCAATTTTTGTAAACAATAAGTATCACACGCCGAAGGAGTCAGGAGGATCTAATTAATGAATAATTAACGCTGTGTTCTTACGCAACCGTGAGGTCACAAAAATTATTTCAGAGGCTAAAAGTTTCATTCCGTCTCCCCTGTAAAGTTAATTTGGGTGGAAGCATCCTGCTGTATTGCCGGTTAATCGATTTCACCATCTCAGCAATGCCGTTTAATTTTTTTTCCCAAATAAATTTTGTAACATACACAAAACATTGGCAGCGACGGCAAAAATACAAAAATCATTTAGCACAGAGCCCTATAAATAGCTTACCGTTTTATGATCATTAAATTGCCTTTTTCACCCGCTCAGAGAGTCCAGTTTTGGCCCAGGACCCAATCCCAGCAAAACAGATTTTCCTCCTTCATCCATGGGTATCGCACATAATTGCTGGTGTTGAAATCTCAAAAGCCTTGTTTTTTTTTTTTTTTTTTTTTTTTGCGTCAAATTAAGGTCTGGTGTAGGTTTTCGCATGCCGATCGACTCCAACTTCTCATTGAATATTAGTCTAGAAAACGT
The DNA here is from genome assembly GCA_029692085.1 of Gymnothorax javanicus. Taxonomy (NCBI): domain Eukaryota; kingdom Metazoa; phylum Chordata; class Actinopteri; order Anguilliformes; family Muraenidae; genus Gymnothorax; species Gymnothorax javanicus. The sequence goes on from CM056195.1 coordinate 107,208,309, forward strand.
TCTTCATAAACTCGAAACGATATTCACAGCTATCACGAATCAACAACTCGGGTTAACTCGCTAGGTTGTTTACCGCCGATTTTTTATTTTATTTTTTATTTCGCTAGCTTGTGATTCGTCTGGGGGACAGCGGGCGGAACCTGTCATAATATTGGCGATAACGAAGCCCCCCCATTCATAAGGGAAATATGACTGGACAATTTTACTGTCCTTTGAAATTACTACTGCTCGGAGCCGAGCCCTCTGTAAATGCACTGTGGACCCGCTGCATTTCCTTCCCAGCAGCTGCAGAGGGAGACAATTCAAAGTATTTAGGCGTAAGAGACACGACTTACTTCGACTAGTGATGGGAACGGCAGTTCGTTTGACTGTACTAAATCCTAGAATCAGTTCATTAAAATATTTCGTTCAAAAAATTCGTTCACCGACTCGTTCAGTGCTGAGCAGGAGCCCTGACTGCATAAGTGCTTTGTTCTCCGGCTCCAATAAACAGCCAAACGATCCGTCATTCAGGTCACAATTCAGCCCTGGCTTGAGGTTCACATTGACTCTGTTAACATGTTCACTTACTGAGGGACGGTGCGTTCACGGTCCATCTTCGACCGTGCAAAAAGACGAGCAAGAACTATTAGCGAACGGTATACCTACAATCCAAGTACACTAGCTATGTCATGGCAAGGTCGCTAAACACACATTACAGAGGTCTGCTCATACTGATTCGGCAGCAAGTTTAACTGGGAAATGTTAATTGATATTGGAAAGATACCCATGGCTAAAATGATGAGCTACCAACAATATATATTATTTTTTCATCTGTGTGCGACGTGCTTGTAGCTAGTCAATATAAGTATGGTAATTGGCATGAATTTACAACGTAGCCTGCTGCCAGTAATCAAGCTACCGGACTGTCACAATATGAATGTCAATTCCAGTAACCAATTTAACTTTATAGTCAATGACGATGCAGTATTTTATATCTGATAGGAAGTGTTGTGCAATAACGTCTGATGCTTCTCGTGAAGATATCTTAGTCCAATTACTTGTGGATAATTTGACGCCAGCGAAATGATCAATTTGCAATATCAGTATCTCTATAGCTACCGTGATTATTTTAAAACTGCCAATTGCGCATGTTAAACGGAAGAGACTACAAAGTGGCAGAAAAGATCGGGATCCATCAGACAGTTAAACAGACATTTCCTAGAGCTAATTCTAATTCTAGCTGGCTGTATTCACTCGCTCAAGCAAGATCCACCATCTTTGATGGCTTTCGCTTGCGTCTAGGCTCTACTCTGACGATTGCATCATCGTCTTCCGAACTTTCTGATGTTGAGACATTCGCGGCACTGGTTTCATTTTGGAATGGGAACCAGTCCCAGGAGGTGGACAAACCAGCCATCGGATATTCGCGCGCTAACTGGCACTGAGCCTAATGTGCTATGCCTTTATAGGTACTTGCGACAGCGGCGGCTATACGGGCCAATCTTCAGATAATCGATAAAACTAGATTGATCGGTACAGTCTGAAGCCATCCGTGTTGTTGCTGATGCTGGTACTGGTGACCTATCTGTAACGTACCGGCAGCAATTTTTTGCGTACCAGCGGATTTTTCCAGCGTACCGGCATGCGACTTTAACGTTCGTCAGCGTACCGGCCCGGTACGCTAAAATGGCCTGGCTAGAACGATGACATTTGTGATGGTCCTGCAGTCACCATGGGGGTTAATAGAGGGGGGTAGAGTCAAGCACTGATGAATTCACCCCGCTAAACGCACCGTGGATGTATTATTTTTGAAAAAATATAGCTTTTAATACACATTCTCCATAATCGACCTTTAAGGATCCCAACCCATCTGCCACAGAGAATGCAGGCACCTCTGACCCCCAACTTGAGGCTGGGGCCTGAAGTGTGAAGGCTTATGGTATCTGTAAAAGAATAAACTATGCAGGGTTAATGTCTGCATAGTTCAGAATCTGAAACAAGTTAACTAGCTAGAGTTAAAAACAGAAACATAAAACATAAAGGATGTCATGCATTCGGATAGGAATGCAGGCACTAGCTCTTAAGTTACATATTGAACTCAGTCACAAAGACTGACGGAGAAAAGTCTGAGCGGGGATGGAGGCAGAGGGATCTCTGGCGCATGCTCTGCTGCGACAACACAGACTGTACATGGTCCGCGTATTTCTCCTGTCCCGTCTCGTAATTTTTTTCGTTGAACTTTATGTTCGTCTTTGTCAACCTGGACTGTTAAAAACATGGCACAACCCTGCAAGGTAGTGCTCATCGTTGCATTCGCCATGCTAATCTTCAGCTGTGATGGCCTCGAAGTTCAGCAAGTTACCGGCAACATTTCACTCACCTACAGCCGAGGGGATCTGCTGTCACTCCGGGAATCCTGGCCGTGTAACATCAAGCCTGCAGTGGTTCTACCACCGGAGCTTAGGCCGAGGAAAAGGGGCCGACGAGGAGGAATCCGCAATAGGATAAGGAAGCGTCCCTTCAAACCCCCTCTCCCCTCCATCATCTTGGATAACATCCGCTCACTTTGCAATAAAATGGATTTGTTACACGCCCGGTGCAAACTGGAAAGGGCTTTCAGGGACATCTGCATCATCGCACTGAGACCTGGCTGGATGGGTCTGCCCCCGACACCAATGTCAACCTGGACGGCTTTTCTATCATAAGGTCGGACAGAACGAGTCAATCGGGGAAGACGCGAGGTGGGGGGCTGTGTTTATACATCAATGACAGGTGGTGCACTAATGTTGAAGTCTAACGTAGGGTATGCACACCCAACCTGGGGATGCTCACTGTGTCTCTGCGACCCTACCATCTTCCCAGGGAATTTCCAACTGTTGTGATCGGCTGTGTGTATATGCCTCCTGATGCTAACACCAAGGCAGCGGCAGAGCTGGTAGCCAAAGACGCTAACGCCATGCTCGCCAAAAACCCTGGAGTTCTGGTGTTTTATTTGGGGGACAACAACAGCTGCAGATTGGAAAACGTACTGCCATCATTCCAGCAGTATGTGAACATTCCCACCAGAAAAGATAGCATTCTGGACCTGTGCTACGGTAACATTACCGATGCTTTCCGCGCCTGCTCCATTCACCTCTTGGACTGGCTGATCACAACATGATCAGTCTACTTCCACTGTACAGGCAGGCTTTCAAACGCCTCAAGCCACAAACTTACAGTGTCCCACAGTGGACGGAGGACGCCATGGCGAAACTCCAAGGCTCCTTGGCATGCACCTCCTGGGACATTTTTGATGGGAAGCCTCAGCGGCACTCTGCCATCACGGGCTATATTCATTTCAACATAGACACCTGTATTACAGTAAAGAAAATAACCAGATATCCCAACATCCAGCTGATCAATGATCCAGCTCATCCACTCCTTCCTCAGCAATCGACAGCAGTTAGTCCGGGTAGGCACAACAACCACTCCGCCAACCACCACCAACACCAGTGCACCACAAGGTTGTGTGCTCAGCCCATTTCTTTACACCCTGTACACTAATGACTGCACCAGCCCATCACCTAACTGCACATATCTAAAATACTCCAATGACACTGCCATACTCGCCCGCCTCACAGATAACCAACCCACCCAGGATTACCATAACACTGTCTCCCACTTCAACCAGTGGTGTCACTAAAACTATCTCCACCTCAACGTCAGCAAGACTAAAGAAATGATCATAGGCACCTAGTCACCTCAGCCACCCACCATCATTAACAATGAAACAGTAGAAACAGTTGACGGCTTTAAATATCTCGGACTCACAATTGACAACAAACTCAGCTTTGATCAGCACACAAAGGACAAATTAAAAAAAGAAGCCAACAAAGACTCTCAGCCATCCGTAAACTTAAAGGACTCCATGTTGCCCCCCATCTCCTCCTCCTGTTATATCAGAGAATTGCACAACCCATTTTACTGTACTGTTCCACCTGCTTTTTTAACATGCTCACTGTTGCCAACAGAGTCAAACTCACATGCATAGCCAACACTGCTGCCAAAATCATAGGTCTCCCCACTCCCAATCTCTCTGAACTGAATGACAAGGCCATCACACGCATCGCAAACACAATAGCACAGGACTCCACCTACCGATTACACTGTCACCTCACTATTCTGCCCTCTGGAAGGAGATAAAGGACTATGAAATACAGAAGAGCACATTTCAGCAGGAGCCTGATACCTTCTGTCATAGCCACCCTTAACAGAAGAAAGAGCTAAGGTATCCATCATATCACCCACTGCACAGACCGGCCATTTGAACCCACCACTACCCTGAACTATGTGTATAATATATGTCCTTTTTTCTTTTTTTTTTGTATAGTTACCATTGTATGCTTCGTATTCACTGAATATCCTTTTTTTGGGGTTTTTTTGGGGTTTTTTTAAATGTTAAATGTTTATCCTGTTAATTTGTACAGTCTCTATGAAAACAAATTTCCCCTCGGGGACAATAAACTAAACTAACTAACTAACAGAGGGCACAGGAAGAGGAATGGAGGGCTGTGAGGAGCTGAAAAAACAGACAAAAGTAACCAGACGGCCAGAAAATGTCCACACCTATTAGGCTTTGATGTCAAGGGATGAGCACAAATTAAACTTATAAGGATAATGGCTCCTCAAAACATTATAGTTTACTGTTAGGTAGGATTTCTAATCCCAAATGTGTAAATCAGTGCAGTTATCCCTGGATCAAATTACCTTTCTCCAAGATCATTAACTCCCTCCCTGCAGGGGCATATGGTATGACCCTATGCCCCTGTAGGTAGTTAGAGTTCTGACCGGATTTGGGACACTTTATGGCATTGACGGTTTACTAATAATTAAGCAAACCTTCTAAAAGCATATTTTGTGTTGAAAGAAAAGGTAAACAATAATGCAATTAGATGTGTTAGATTGGCTAAGTTACAGTTGCAGGGGTAGTAATCAAGAAAGTCTGTTAGTGAATAACACCTCCTGAACAGAGCCTGCACATGCAATTTAGTTCATGCAGCATGCAAACCGCTGGTTCCATCCTAGTGAAGCAAACCCAGCGGAACAGCAACAAGAAACACCACAGTGCATAGTGCTATTCAGCAATAAAACTTCTTGATGATGAGTATTATCTTTCTGCAAAGATTATTTTTCCCAGTTCTTCAATTATGCAGCCTCTTTACAGATGCAGACACTAGGCTGTAGAACAGCGCTGTAATTTCATGAGGTTTAGACAGATCGCAGGTCATACATATCTGCTAAATTTGAACAATTTGGATTACTATTGAATTTTAAAGATTGATTATAATCAGTGACGTGCCGTCAGATGTTCGGAGGCCCCTGAGCAACCTCAACCCCCATCGCTCGACTGTTCCCAAGCGGCTTGCGTTTAAGTCCACTTGATCAACAATCAAACAATTAATGGACGAACAACCAAGGCCAATTCACCACCTATAATAAGAAATGATAATGAAAAAGTGAATGCTTATTTCCGACACACTTATAAATCTGATATGGCATTAAGGGTGGCAATAGAAAATGCCAAAATTCCAAAACTTTTGCTGACATTGCAGCATTTATTTTCACCATCTCTGCAACTATCACTTAGCTGTGTATCGTGCCTAACACACTCTTTATCTGTGACTACATTCAGAAAATAGAGCGGAATCTGGTGGATTATTGCCCAATGAGCCCGCAAACCAATCTACGCAAACCGGTGCTATTTCATGAGCAACATGAGCGCAGAAATTATAAAGACATTAATACTTAACGTCATCATTCAGATGCGGAAGAAAACGCCGTATAATATTGTGGTGCAATGTATAACAGTGCCACCAAAAAGAAATTACCAATTACGCAACAGTTCCAAATCGGGAAAATACACTGCAAGAAGTCTAGGTTATTTGAAGGTGAGGTGTCTGGACGCCTTCTCCACTGCCAACGGACCGCCACAGATAGCGAACCTGTTATTCAGCCGCTAACATCTAATGATACAATTGGTTATTACAATATTTTCAGAGCTATCTCTTCAAATCTCACTGGCTTCTCACCAGTGCGTCATCTCTTCCAGCATTTGGGCGAGATTGCATGCACAATTATAGCAGGACTTTGCACCAAATCCCCCTGGAATAATTAATAGCCTACATAATTTTCTTTTACACAAGCCTTCTAATGCAGTATCCACAATATTGTATATTTACATACTGCGTTTCATTCCAGCTTCAAGCACAATCCAAGAATATTCAACATTTTCAGTGACAAGCTTAATCCCCGCTATGACATAGCTACTAGACACATGCCTTCCCACCTGCACAGCCTAGGTGAATGAAACACAAACAACCTGCAGTCTAAGAAGCTCCCTGCCCATGTGCCAAACAACAGCAACAGATATTTGCATCCACTTAAAAATGCCCAACATTCCAGTTGCCCAAAGAAGCACAATCTTATCCGTCTTCCTATTACTCCCTCTTCATAAATAGCTTAAAAATATCACAATAAACACAGTAGATTGATAGCAGAGCTTCTGCCAAGTTCCGCAAGAAGGGTTTTCACTAACTGCTACATTTGAAGGCATTGCAATGGGAGATGACAAAAAGCTTTGACCGTATTTGCGGTGGACAACACAGTAAACATATATCTATAATCTCTCTGACCCCAAATCTCCACTCCCATGAAAGGCTGTAAACTAGTTTGTGCCTGGTTTCTACACTCCCAGGCCTAACTAACTTATATCCTTCCAGCCCGGAGTTCTGTCTCCTAATTGGATAACGTAGGACTGTATTTGCAATGCCTGATCAACACGCTTGGTCTGTGTTATAAGGTGGATTTTCCACAGTGTGATTGGTGTTATTTTGATCGGCTTCAAGGAAATTCCGGTAAACTGAGCGGATCGCAGTCCCTGCCCGGACGTCTTATACAACATGAAGTCCCTGAACTGATAATGTCACACTTCAGAGTTACTCACTTTGGGCCCCGATAATCCCTAGTCATAGCTATTTTCTATGTCAAATTACTGCGCTTAATAATACCGCCAGCCTCTGAGTTAATCCACCGAATTGGGCTGTACAGATGTTTTGGTCCGGCGGACGCAAGGTATAGACCAGTTATGAGTACGATGCACAACGGAGCTCTAAAATTGGAGTAAGATCAATTTTATGCAAACGCATAAGTTAATCATAACCAAAAGGGGTTATGACTGAATTTTGTATCCTAAATTTAATATGGAGTCAGATGAATTGCAACTGCTACGATATTAGAGCTCAGCATCCGCGAGACATGCTTCAGGCCAGTTAAAAGCAGAACGTGAGTCGACGTCATCACATTTGACCTGAGGCAGTGGCCTGGCGCTGAACGCTGTAGCCAGACCCCATTTTTACAATGGAGACCTTTAAGCCTTTATTTCCTCCTTGCAGTGTAGGCAAACACGCTGAGACCTTCCGCCTCATCTAGGACCCTCCTTGGCTTAGATGCACGGTGTTTACAGAAGGCAGCGAGTACTAGCCAATTAGAGGCAGAGTAGGGTGGGTCATGGCTTCACCATCCTAGGGAAAAAATGGGCGATTTGGCTCGCAGGTACTACTGACAGGTGCGCATCAGGGGGGATTTAGAAGTGGGTATACACAATGCTGACTGAAAAATAAGTGGGTATACCCCGTATACCCACATATACCCTGGACTACACCAGTGTTTCAAGGGTAAAATCATTTCAATCAAATAGACAATTCCTGAAAATGAGCGTTTTAACATGTAATTTATAACCATTTCTGATATGAGATAGGACAATTTTATTCCGATTAATAATTCTGACTTGAGAATTAAAATGCCCTATATTAATATTATTATTATAATATAATATCTTTTCTTGGTGTTATAAAAAATTTATAACCATAACTCAAAGTGAATTAATGAATAAATAAATGAATGAATGAAGTTTCATGTCCACTCAACACATATTTGGTTATATTGTCACAATACCATGGTTTTCAATGGACAATGATTTGCTGGCGTACTGAATGAGGTGAGTGAAGTAAGGTAATGAACCTCAGCGTAGCTGGTGATAAACATAAAGTGAGTAAAGCCTTTATTTCAGTGTCTTTTGGTAATATGTAGAGTTTTGGGGTTTTATTTCTTTTTTAACAATTTAATTTGGCTTCGACTCCATATATTGTTTCTTGGAGGTGGTATGAATCCTTTCAGTTTTAAGCTACCCTTACTGATTAAGTTGATATGATGCAGTTTTGAATGAATGAATGGATGAATGAATAAATAGAATTTACATTCAATGTTTATATCGGGACAGAACTACACCTTGCAATGGAGTGTATTTGTGCAATGAGGTAAGCGATATAATGGAAACCGAAGTGCCTGGAGTCAACCCACATTATTTTCATACTGATTTAGTTTCAAACATAATTCAGTCAATTCATTAAGATAAGGCTAATAGGATGACATCTCCTTCATTTCATTTGCATATGTTACGAATGAAATGATTGTCTGAAGATGCTTTTAGGTTTCTTGTTCTGCTAAGCAATTTCAAATTGTGTAGTGTAGAAAATTTGTCTGCGTTATGTTTGTTTGTTATAATAAATTTGATGATACAAGACAAATATACCTGTTGTTGATGGTTTCTGGCTCTCTTGACATTCCAGAGGATTCTTTGGGACCACTTTCAACGAAAGCAACTTCTCTGTCGCAAACATCACTCTTACTGGGAAGATCGGAGACAGACTGATCCTGACTAAGAGAGAAAATATGATAGTCTAATTCATTCTGTGTTTCTACAATGTTGAGGTGTAGTGGGGATGATTAAAAGGTGGACAAAAAATAATGATGCAAAGCCAGCTTACTGAGTGTTAGTTTCTAACATCCCAATAACTACGAATTGTGATTCCAAAGGGCGATTCCATGCCTGTCGTATGGGACATCCAGACAGTATTTTATATCCAGAAAATAAAACGATGACTGGCTTTAAAGTAGGCTGTGACCTTTAAATTGTGTGGCCACAATTCAACATTATTCAATGATCAAACTGATTCATTTCCATTTTTGGGGGGGTGAAATAAGCAAAAATGTGATCTATCCTACGGTACGCAGAGAGATGACAATTTTTTTTTCCAACGAAGTCTTTTCAAGAACTCTGTGAATTCGCCATTGAAAACTTTTAAAAAATAGTCAAGAAATATTGGTGAGAGTGTGGTGTATTGTGTTAAAGCAGTTCTATTAAAAAAAATCTACAAGATTTAAAAAATTCTAGGGGGCACCTGTCGTACGGGACAGAAAAAATCTGTCACATGGGATGCTTTGAATTGAGCTCAGGTTTTTACTGAAGCACTGCCTCCACCTGTTATTGCACTTAAAACTTGAACAGCTAAAGCTAAATAAATAATAACTGATTATTTTGTAACAATTCATGTCCCCTCAGTTAACTCTGGTCCTGTGATAATTCTGTACCTGTTGTACAGGACAAAATATCTGTCGTACGGGACAACTATTATCTGTAAAAACCTATCAACCTTTCCTGCTTCATTATTTACCAACTTCTTTTCTTCAGAACACATTTTGAAATTCTACAAATTCAAACAAACAGTACACAGATCACTAGATAAAGCTCAAAATAATTGAGAAATAACAAGATGTGAACCATGAAACACACTATCAGTTCATCATTCCATTGCCAACTTGTATGCTGCATGTAGCCTTAGGGTGCTTTAACACTAGGGACTCCGGCACGGATCCGAGTACACTTGACCCCGAAGTCCAGTTCATTTGCTAAGTGTGAATACAAGCGTACCGTGCTTGGGCACGGTACGCAAGTACGGTTGGAAGAGGTGGACTCTGGCATGGTTCATCCGTTCTCGTATCGAATGTGAAAGCAACCGTACTCGAGCACAGAAGTGGAGTATCACGTGACATCTTGACTATCTGACTCTTTTGGGGCGGCATGGCTCAGGAGGTAGAGCGGGTGGTATAGGAATCAGAAGGGTCCTGGTTCGATCCCCAGCTCCTCCAGAGAATGTGTCGAAGTGTCCTTGGGCAAGACACTAAACCCTACACTGCTCCTGATATGCAGGTTGGCGCCTTGCATGGCAGCTTCCGCCACCAGGGTGAATGAGAGGCATAATAGTAAAGCGCTTTGGGGTCATATCATGTGACTAGAAAGTGCTATATAAATGCAGTCCATTTACCATTTTGTTCTGACACATATAGTGGCAAGAGGATCTCTCTGGTTAAACGAAGAAATTGGGCAGACAAAATTAAATGCTTGCTCGAAATTTGGGCAGATGAAAAAAACATACAATCACAACTGGATACTACATGCAGAAACGCAGAGATTTATGGAATAATTTGCAAGTATTTACATTTGCGTGGTTATTACACAACAATAGAAGAGTGCCGTGACAAATTAAAGAAAGTGCGGCTGCAATATCTTAGAAGTGCGGAATGTGGTGCAAAACTAGCAAGTCTACCAGTTTTAGTGATGAAAAAGATACATTTCCGTAGCTTCTTCTTTGTGTATATTTTTCCACTTAAAAACTGCCTAGGTGCATACTGCTACCTTCTGTATCGGAATTTTGATAAAATAATCCATACTCGGGCCCGGTACGAGGCTGCTAGTGTGAAAGCTGACCAGCGAGGGGAGGGGGGACAATCGTACTGTGGCACAATACAGAACAATCAAACCTAGTGTGAAAGCGCCCGTAGGCTCAGGGCCTTTGGAGTTTTCAGGGGCAAAAATGTCCTCACCCAAGTGTTGACAAAGTATTATGCTCTTTTCTCATTTGAAGGGTTCATTACATGTACTATATTTTAGACATTTTTATTCAGCCAGTCTGACAGTGCATAAAATGTACACAACCATAGTGCATGAACATGCATGAGACAGTCAGTCAGGACAGTCAACTCCTCTCTGTCTCTCTAATGCACAAAAACTAATGAAATACACAGACATGGCAGAAGTTGTTTTCACAAATAATTCCTTTAATTTCAAAATATTTTCAATGTTATACCTACCTCTGAATCGGCGACTGATGCCATTTAGACACTCTGAACAGCCACTAACATACCCTTGAAACAGTGACTTGTCTTCCCTTAATGGAATTTTCCATTCACTTATGCCCCTTATTGTCTCAGAGGTGAGGAATTAAAGAGACACCTATCGTTTTTCAGGCTGAACTAACCCACTGAGAAGTAATTGCCTTGAGATTTGGTTCTGCAAAGGACTGTACCAATGATCTGACAATCTGTTGTACGGGACAATACTTTTAAGGCTAATTATGTGTAAACTAATTAATGGAATTATGGGGAGACAGTAGTATTTTAGTACCTTTAGTCTGAAATTATTTGTAATAAAACGTTTCCAGCTCAAAAAAAAAAAAAATGGGGAGAAATTTTTGCCTTCAATCTGTTGTATGCGACATGACAATAAACAGCCCGTCATTTATCATATTTTTCTCGGTCAAGCAAAGGGTCTTGTGACTGTCACTTTGCAAGTGGACACACTTTGCTCTGAATACGTGACTCGTAAAGACTGGGAACTTGAGTGATATCAATTAGTGGGAAATTAAAGCAATTTAAAATTTGATTAAATTTCATGTCTCCTTAAATTCCGCCCCAAATCACTCCCAAATTCCACCCCCAAAGTCTTGGTAGTGGCCATGCCTAGGCTGCAGGTAGCTGCGGGATTGCTGATTGTTAATAATCCACACCTGGCGCCGGTGTGGGTACAAAGGAACGGCCAGGGGTGCGTTTCTCAAAATCACAGATGCTAACTTACGCAACCCAGATCAGTATGGCAGCTAGTTTGCTTGCAGCATGAATGCCGCTCAGCTGCTCCTCTCTCACTTTTTCATGTACGCATTTAGTTCCTGCTATTCATTGTATTACCAGCATGCATTCATTCATTCCCCTAGATACAGTCTGAGAGCTCTGTTCAGTCATAGGTGCTGACAAGATTAGGACAACTTCATACCATCCTCGGGGAAACCCGGTTGAGCGATTCAATAGGACGCTTCTGGGGATGTTGGGAACCTTAGAGGACAAAGATAAACACCACTGGAGAGATTTTGTAAAACCCCTAGTTCATGCCTATAACTGCACAAAGAATGATACAACTGGCTACTCACCATATAAGCTAATGTTTGGGAGCCTAAACTTCCTGTAGATTTTGTTTTGGGGATCAGTCCAGGCCCTGCACACCACCAGACTCACTCTGAGTATATCCGAAGCCTTCGCCACTGCCAGCAAGAGAGCTATTCAATAGCCACTGAAAATGCACAGAAAGCAAGGGAAAAGAATAAAGTCAAGTTTTACAAGAAGGTCAGGGCTGCAAAGCTCTTTGCAGGAGATCGAGTTCTTGTACGCAATGTTAACATCAGGGGCAAGCACAAGTTAGCTGACCGGTGGGAGCATAAGATTCATGTGGTGGTGGAACAGATTGGGGACAGTCCTGTCTACAAATTAAGACCTGAAGTGAGAGATGGGCCTCACTGCACTCTGCACGGGGATCTTCTTTTGCCATGTGGGTTTTTACTAGTGCAAGATCCTACAAATCCTGACTCTCAACCTAAGGTGACCAGAACCATGAAACTGTGAGCCCACACACCCAAAAACCAGCCAGGATATTCCGACGACCTGGAGAGTGAATCTGACAGTATGGATGAAATGTATGACGCAGTATGGATGCCAGATGTCGATTCTCGGGGTCCAGTTGAGCCAAGGGAAAACTATACAAGTGAGCCCATATGCCGTGAGACCATCTCCCCTGTTATCCCTCAATGTCCTAAACCTGCCTTAGGGCCATATGGAGGGGCAGCCCCATCGGAAATGCAAGTGGTCAGTACGGAGTTGAGTGATGCTGCTGCCTTACCCAATACAATTCAATGCTCAGATCAAGTTGTCATTGACATCCATGAACCAGAGTTGACACCCCTCACTGCTGCTGAAGTCAAGAATGTTGAGCTGGAACTTGGAATGCAGAGACTCATGCGGTCTACAGGAGGAGATTGTAACCCTCATAGTTTTTTCCTGCTGTTTTACACTGCGCCAAACAGTCCCCTGTGCAGTAGCAGCCCACTAGTGTTAGTAGACGTTCCATAAGTCTCTCCTCACTAACGAGGAAAAGTGATGGTTTTTTTTAAATATTCGTTCCTTTCCGACACTGATAAGGAGACAGACTGATACTTTGATGTAAATACGATTACACATAACACATTGACTTTGTTTTTACCAGAGCTCATATAGCCTATTTAAAGACTAATCTCTAAATCGAAGGAGATTCAGAGGAAACAGTTTGTTTCATTGTTTCCAGATCTCCTGGTGAGTTTAAGTCCGGCCACCAATTTAAGCCGGGCATAGTTACCGTAGCTTATATTAAATTCAGCTGTTTGTTTAATCTGGTATTTCAATAACCAGAAGGAACAGTCGTGTGTGTTTGGTATATGAGTTTTGAGTGCATCAGTTTACAATTTTGGTCACACTTTAGATGAAGTGTTGCTCATAAAGGCTTTATACAGCATGTAAAATGCCTTCATGAATGAGACATAATGTCTTCATAAATCATACATATGCAAATGTCATGCTTTGTAAAGGGTTAAATAACACATCCTTAATCAGCATGTGATGCCAGATGTGACAATGACAATGTCACTTAGCTGACAATGTCACCCTTTATAGCATTCAGCCACTAGCTAAGTGACATTCAGTTATATCACATCTGGCATCACATGCTGAAAATGGAAGGATGTTTTATTTCCCCCGTTACAAAGCATGACATTTGCTTATGTATGATTTATGAAGACATTACGTCTCATTTATGAAAGCATTATACATGCTGTATAGAGCCTTTATGAGCAACACTTCATCTAAAGTGTGACCACAATTTTTGTATCTACTTCGTGAATGTTGTCACAATGTGTATTTTACGATCGGTATGATTATACGAGTTGTATTAGCTGCATAGCTACCTAGTTACATGATATGCGTAACCGCGGATGGAACCTGTAGCTTATTTACCCATTAATGACCATAGAGGAAATTTAAAATTTCCTTTACAGCACTGAAAGTACTAGCTGAGTATAGCACAAATCAGTTTGAATTTTTCAAATCGGTCAAAGTGTGTGGCTACAGCACCCATTTTCCTTAAAGTATTATTTTTAGTAGTTGGTCAAATATGATAGCGGTTTTTTTCAATTTTCATGAAAATCTTTCCCCAATTGATTCCTACTTGTCTGTGGGTGGAACAAAAATGCCTTAAATCTTTTGACCATGTCATAACCAGAACTTACAACCCCAATTCTGAAATAGTTGGGACGAAGTGTAAATTGTGAATAAAATCAAAATGCAATGACTTTCAGATCACGTGAGCCAATATGTTATTTACAATAGAACATAGATAACATTTAAAATGTTGAAACTAAGACATTTTACATTTTTATTCACAAAATGAGCTTATTTCAAATTTTCTGACTGCAACAGGTCTCAAAAAAGTTGGGATGCAGGCAAAAAAGGGCTGAAAAAGCAATTAATATATAAGAGAATCAGCTGAAAGACCATTTCGCAAGTAATTATGTTAACTGGCATCAGGTTTCTAACATGATTGGCTATAAAAGGGATGTCTTAGAGAAGCTGAGTCTCTCAGAAGTAAAGATGGCCAGAGGCTCACCAACCTGTGAAGGCTTGCCTAAAAAAATTGTGGAATACTTTAAAAACAATGTTCCTCAACGTCAAATTGCAAAGGTTTTGAAGGTCTCATCATCAACAATGCATAACATCATCAAAAGATTCATAGAAACTGGAAAAATCTCTGTGCGTAAGGGATAAGGCCGAAGACCTGTACTGGATGCTTGTGATCTTCGGGCCCTCAGACGCCACTGCATCACTCACCAACATGATTCTGTCATTGACATTACTAAATGGGCCCAGGAATACTTCAAGAAACCACTGTCTGTAAACACAGTCCGCCGTGCCATCCACAGATGCCACCTAAAACTCTATCATGCAAAAAGGAAGCCATTGTTGAGCATGATCCAGAAGCGCTGCCATGTTATGTGGGCCAAGGCTCATTTGAAATGGTCTGTAGCAAAGTGGCAAAGTGTCTTGTGGTCAGACGAGTCTAAATTTGACATTCTTGTTGGAAATCATGGGCGTTGTGTCCGCCGGGCTAAAGAGGAGAAAGACCACCTGTAGAGCCCGCAAATGTCAAAATTGCCCACTAATGCCAAAATACCCACAAATGTCATAACACGTCAACTGCAAATGTCATAATACCCGCAAATGTCATAACACGTCAACCGCAAATGTCAAAATACCCGCAAATGTCATAACACTTCAACCGCAAATGTCAAAATCTGATTAACCGCAAAAGCCATAACACGTCGACCGCAATTGTCAAAACGTGTCAACCACAAATGTCAAAACTCATTACTGGCATTATGATAATGAGGAAAATGAAGTAATGAAAGAAAACGAGTTAAAATACACTCAAATCAAGTCATATGTATGTGTGTCTGTGTCATGCGTGTAAATATACACACACACATATATATACATATAATAATCGTCTGTTTAGAGCCACAAGGGCGTTATCGCTTATCAAGCATTTTTCATTGAGAACCAGAAGAGCGCTATCGCTGTACATATTTAGCAAACTAATTAAAATGAAATAAAATAAGAAAAAATTTGTGGTTGATTTCTACATTTGCTTGTTCTATATTCAGTTTTTTTTTTTTTTTTCCGAATGGGTGCCCCCAACGAAACCCTTCGTAGCGATAAATTCAAATGTAATTTAACTGTGGCAAAATGATTACACAATTATTATGTACTTTATGCATTGATCAAATCACAAGAAATCAATTCATGTGAATGTTGAGTTCTTTGGTGAATTACTTTTGACTCAACATTTTACCAAATGTTTACTTTGTTTTGTGAAATGTTTGTTTTGTTTTTCAAATGAATAAAATGCGCCATGTTAAATTCGTAACTGCTTGGACTACATTATTATTCTGCGTTGTGTTTTTAATTGCATACAGGGTATATATAGTGTACTTTTGTGCTATCTTTGATTATCACTATTTTGAGTGAAAGGGTGAAATACGAACAGGATTCAGAAATTTAATTTTACCGCAACCATTAGGTAATATTATTCATCATTAAAGATTGTATAAATAAATATAAATATTACTTTCAAACTCAAGTTATATGAAGCACCCTCTTGAAACTAATTAAATGATAGGCCTACTTACAAAAAAAAAAAAAAAAAACAGCAAACCAGCAGCAGATCTACCTGAGTGGCATATCTGGGGGCTGGGGGGGGGGGGGACAGACTCGGGGGCTGGGGGCCGGGGGTGGTGGGGGTGGGGGAACAGACTAAAGGAAGTAGGAAAAGAAATGTTTGATTTTTGAATGGAGGAGCAAGCTGCATGTGAACGAACACGAATAAAGAAAAGAAAAAGTAAAGTAATAGAAAGATATCCCCCTTTATGTAAATAGGAAGGAAATATGGACGGTGGAAACATGATGAACTTGACTCTGATAGTGATGATCATGAGGATGATTATGATGATGACATGACGGCCAAGTTGAAAATAAGGATTAGCCGGAGGCCAAAGTTTTACAAAGTCTCGATCAGACCTAAAGCATATGAGTCATTTTCAGCTAAGGTGTAACAAAGTGTCACACTGAGGTAAAATTATAAATTTCTTAAATCCTTTATTTTGTCAAAGTTTTTTGAAAGTTGAACTTCCTACAAATGGCAAAATGGCATACACAATATAGTTTCTCGAACATGTTTTGAAAAAAATTTGGTTTTTCTCTAAAGATTTGAGCAATTTGCGCATTGTAGTTTGACAGACTTCTGTTGGTATTTTCTGCTGGTATTCTCCAGTTAGCCCTATTATCAGGCAAGGAATAGCTTCCTTTAGGTGCCTTAGTGCTCATAAATTCATAGAAATAGCAAGTGGATGCAATACTACTCAATCCCATTCAGCCCTGGCGGTTCGTCGGCTGTAACAAAGGGAAGCCAAAACCTCGCTCTTCAAAACTTAATGACTTAAACCTGTAGCTGTTTACTTTTCTTGATCAGCAGTCGCTCAGACGAATTGGTAGAAGGAGAGTCAAATTTAGTTTCGATAGCATCGTTAGACATGGCACCACAAAATTATGAGGGGTTTTCTTTCGCGCATAAATGACGAAGCAAATTATCAATACATCTTTATAAATTATTTTGCGAGGCTTCTGTCGCAAGAAGCCACAAGAATCCCTTTTCTACAATCTTAATATCGAAGAATAGAATGCGATGTTGCACAGCTTATTGCTTAATGAGCCTCACTAATCAATTTGAGAATCAATGCCGTTTCACCAGCTACTTGAGCGCGGAATTTATAAAGACGCAGGCCTATGGTAATTTACGTTGTAATTTATGTGTGAAAGAAAATCCCTCATAATTTCGTGGTGCAATGTATAACAATGCTATCGAAAATAGATTTGACTGTCCTTCTGCCCATTCGTATGAGCAACTGCTGATCAAGAAATGTAAACTTCGAAAGGTTTAAGCCATTAAGCTTTGAAGGGCGAGGTTTTGGCTTCCCTTTGTTACAGCCGACGAACCGCCACTGCTTTCAGTCTCAAAAGTGTGTGAGGGCCGACTCCTGGATCAGTTCACATCGTCAATTATCAATGTGACTTAATTGTCCAAATTCTTGGTAAGTACAGCAATAGGCAATGACATAAATCACATCACATTTATGGAGTACAATATATAGGCAGGGACTAGATACAAACACCCAAAAACCAACTTCACCATAATATGATGGTGGTTTGTGCGCGTTATATTTGACAGACAATTCTAATCTGCGAGTGAAGTGTTTAGTTCCACCAGGACATTGTCAGACTAGGCTTAAGAAATGCAATGTACACAAAAACAGGACTAGTTCTAACCTGAAGAGCCCAATCATTGATACATTGGAGACCTTTTTGGCAAAAATCCAACTGGATACCCAGCGGCTCCAACCACCAGTCATCTGATCAATCAACAGCGTTTACCACGACTCATATCAGCAGTTTACCAAAAAACCAATGTGTTTATAAACCTTGTTCAAACATGTAACATGCATCAACAGTAAAGCAACAATAAACAAGAATGCCCAACTGGGCAACTTTTCTGAAATGACCTCAGCTAGAGCCAAACCATTTATAAAATCTGACATTTCAGGCGCATTTCTTTATAATGAATGACCACCAAAGACTGTTCTTGTCTCCCTTCATAAAACTTTTATTTTTATCTAATCATTGGACAAATCTATATTTGTGTATGCAATTTGTTATGGCCCCATCTATTGTTACTGCTAGACTGAAATTTGGACTTATGTGTTAGAACATATTTTCTGCAAACTTGGCAGCTGATTGCAAATTCAGTGCTTGCTTCTCATTTTCTTCAACTAACACCATCTCTTTTAGTGAATCCTTGACCTCCATAGAAGTACACATTAAGTCTGATTGTCAGATTTCTTCAGACCTCTGAATTTCTGTCGGTAAGCCTCTGGAACCAACTCATAAGCTGTCAAAATAACAACCTCATAATCAGAGGAATCATCTGCAGACAAAGCAATAGGCTTGTTGAGCTTTTTTTACCCTTGAGGACAGTTTGCAACATCAGAGGCCAGTGTTCCTTTGGCCACTGACAACTCTTAGCTACCTTCTCAAAAGCACTGGAAATACTTATCAACCTCCTTCTCTGAAAATTTTACCTCCTGGCTGGCGTGAAATTTATTTTCAGCCTGAATTTTTTTTTTTTAATAACCCCTCAAGCAGTCAAATTTTTGCAACCTCATCAGAGGCCAGTGTTTTTCTCAAAGCACTGGAAATACTTATCAACCTCCTTCTCTGAAAATGGAGGCACCCTTTATTTTCAGCCTGAATTTTTTTTTTTTAGTAGCTCCATTTGGAGCCTTTCTTCCCTGTCTAATTTTTTTCTCTCTCTGTCTTTGTCTCTCTCTTTCTGCTCTTTCCTCTTTTTTCTCTTCTCTTGCTAATTTTTCTAACTCAAACTGCCTTTGTTTTTCTTTTTTCTTCAATTTCTAGCATTTTTAATTTAAGTTCCAATTCTACATTTGGATTTTCCACACGGAAACTGTTCCAGATCTCCTGGTGCAAACACATTTTCATCAATGTAATATTCAACAATCTCTCTAGCCAGTCTTGCTTTTAGCATGGCTGGTTTTACATCTGTCAGCTCTAACTGTCTGCATATTTCTAGCAGTTCTGTCTTTTTAAAAGACTTTAAAACCTCTAGCCAAGAAATCATCCATTGCTGTTGATCTGCCAATATATATCTAGGAAAATTCAAAAAACAATTTCACTATTTGAAATTTTAGATTTTCAATAAATGACTCGCACAATGGTCTACCCCGGACCCGAGCCCCCAATTTGTTATGGCCCCAATTTGTTATGGCGTCGATTTGTTATGGCGTCACGGACAGCAAGGGATGACAGACAAAATCCTTTAAGTTCAACAGATTTAATTAAACAAACAGAACCAATCTACTTCTACCCTACTGACCAAGATTGAAATAAAATAAAAAAAAAAAAAGATATTTACAGTTCCCTGTAATGGAGATGGGCTGCTCTGTTGTGATGTCCTGGGACAGGAAAATGCTCCAACACAGGCAAAAATCCACAAAAAGCTTAAAAGGTCTTGAAAAGAGTGACAGGTCTGGTCAAATGTATCCTTCTTGCAATTTCTCCTACTACTCTACTCTCTCAATTTTTCTCCTTATATACTCTTGTCCAGCCCCCTCCCATTCTGGGACTTTCCCCTCTGGGCATGCCCTGGACATGCCCAACCTAGCTTCAGACTGGGCTTCACAAAAAAAAAAGTCAATACTGCCATCTAGTGGCTATTTTCCACATTACAAACCAATTAAGTCAATTAGTCAAGGTAATTGATAAAAATAAAAACCTGCGTACACATCGGCTCTCCAGGACCGGAATTACTTGTGCTGGAGCTCGGATTGATTGTGAATATTCAATAACTGATCCGGGTGTGCCATCTAGTGATAGAATATTGTAACTGCGTACATAAATTTGCAGCTCCATGTCCGCTGGCGGGCACATCCGCACAAAGATACCCTGCCGAGCACCGTTGTTCTTCTCGAACACGGCAAATCCAGATAATCCTTAAATGATGAATTGCATTCATATTTTAATTTGTAACGAGTAACGAAGTGACCAGTGTCAAAGTAAATAAATAAAAGTATACTTTTTATCTTTGAAATGTAGTAGAGTAAAGGTAAAAAGTCCGGTTTAAAAAAGAACTCAGGTAAAGTACAAATCGTGGGGGATTTTGTGGCATCAATTATGCACGTTATTTTTTTTTATTTAGGGGAGAGCTGGTACAAAAGTAACATTTTTCACATAAACGTCATTTTAAAAGATAACATTACAGACCGAAAAAAAAAAATCGGAGCGATTAACTACTTTTGAGTGTGCTCTGTCAATATCAGGTGCTAAATCATCCCAATATATATTGACTTCGGCATAGTTTGCCGTCCAATGGAAGTTGCGCATTGCTACTTTCGACCCCTCCAGTCGGGATGAAAGTAGCACACGGGCAGGACAAAAGTAACCTGATCAAATTAACTAGAATCTTTTGAATTACTGTTGTTTTTCATTTGAAAAAAATCAAACAATGTCTTTGCTAACATGCAATTGTAAATATACAATGCACTCGTTTATTCAATTCAATCATAAAAATGACATTAAAACAGAAGCAAAAACAATCACACATTTGTTTTAAACATTTTCATCACAGTTGTGACAGATTTAATGAGCTGCATCCTCAGTGCATGCCTCATGTGACCACAGCAGACAAAAGATGCACTGCACCCACACTTCTCCAGGCAAAGATGAGGCAAATGTCTCCCCACAAACAAGACATTCCTCCTCATTGCCCCGAGAAACTGTGGTTGCAGTGTATCCGCTTAACAACGTCTTCTTTGGGCGTTTTGAAGAGGACTGTTTCTTCTGGCCCCTCTGCCGAGTCTCCTCCTCCAAGGCAGCTTTTACTGGGGTGTTGGTCAGTATTGCTGTTGACCTGCAACATTCAATGAGATGGTAGTCAGAATCAGCTTGTTTTTATACAAGCAAGAAAATCAAGACAAGTTAAAAACGACACTCTGCTCACCTCTTTCTGCTTCTTCTTTTATTTTCTTTCCTCGAGCCAGCCTTTGGATATGGGCGAACGTTTTCTGGGCTGAACCTCTGTATTGGCATGCCACTAGATGTTCCTGGAACCACAAGCATACCTGGATAGATAATATTTCAAAAAAATAATAAATGCTTGGCAAGGCTCAACATGCACATTTAAAAGACACACACAGACACAAACTCTCACCATCTAGAGGAATGGCAGACTCATGGGGATGCAGCTCAAATGGGCTCTGGCTAGGTTGCTGGTGTCTTACGGGAGCAGGCGCTAGTGATGGAGCGGACATTGGTGATGAAGAGGGCGCTGGTGATGAAGTGGACATTGGTGGTGAAGAGGGCGCTGGTGATGGAGCTGGCACTGGCATTGGGGATGGAGCTGGTGCTGGTGCAGGTGCAGGACGGTCGGTCACAAAAGCTGGATCAAAGTCTGTCTCACTGAAAATATCTGGATTCAAGGGCCAGATACCGGTACACTTGAACCCAGCTGAAATGCTACTTGCTGTCGCAGCTTGAGGCAGAGCTTTAGCCACAAGACTTGGGATGTTGTAGATGGTCAAAGTTCTTCCAGGGTTCATTCGCATCCAATTGTCTGCTGCACTGTTAATGTAGTGCTTCAGAGGACCAAAAACGCTTCGGTCTAGCGGCTGAAGACGGTGGGAGCAGCGGGGGGGAAAAGACAGGAGTACAATGCCACTTACAAATACCTTGTCAACATGATATCTCAAGAACAGATTGACCAATTCCATTCATCTTTGGTGTCAAGGTGTTTTAGGGGCGGGGGACATAGTATTCAGCTCCATCCGTCTGGCCGTCCGTCCCTCCCGTCCTGTTTGTTGTGAACGCGATATCTCAAGAACGGTTTGACCGATTCCATTCATCTTTGGTCTCAAGGTGTACTAGGGGTGGGGGACATAGTATTCAGCTCTGTCCGTCCGTCCTGTCCTGTTTGCTGTAAACGCGATATCTCAAGTACGGATGGACCGATTCCATTCGTTTTTGGTGTCAAGGTGTATTAGGGGCGGGGGACATAGTATTCAGCTCCATCCGTCCAGCCGTCCGTCCGTCCCGTCCCGTTTGTTGTGAACGCGATATCTCAAGAACGGTTTGACCGATTCCATTCATCTTTGGTCTCAAGGTGTATTAGGGGCGGGGGACATAGTATTCAGCTCCGTCCGTCCATCTGTCCGTCCGCCATGTCCCGTTTGTTGTGAACGCGAAATATCATCTTTGGTGTCAAGGTGTATTAGGGGAGTGCGCACAGCCCACTCGATTTACGTGACCTTGCCATTATTCTCAAGGTCATTACGACCATTTGACCACTTACAAATACCTTGTCAACATGATATCTCAAGAACGGATTGACCGATTCCATTCATCTTTGGTGTCAAGGTGTATTAGGGGAGTGCGCACAGCCCACTCGATTTACGTGACCTTGCCATTATTCTCAAGGTCATTACGACCATTTGACCACTTACAAATACCTTGTCAACATGATATCTCAAGAACGGATTGACCGATTCCATTCATCTTTGGTGTCAAGGTGTTTTTAGAGAGTCGCACAGCCCACTCGATTTACGTGACCTTGCCATTATTCTCAAGGTCATTACGACCATTTGACCACTTACAAATACCTTGTCAACATGATATCTCAAGAACGGATTGACCGATTCCATTCATCTTTGGTGTCAAGGTGTATTGGGGCGGGGGACATAGTGTTGTAGAAATTATTATTTTGTAGTATTTAGCTCCGTCAGCCCATCTGTCCGGCTGTCCGTCTGTAACGTCCCGTTTATTGTGAACGCGAAATCTCAAGAATGCTTTGACCGATTTTATTCATTTTTGGCTTCAATGTGTATTTGTGTGATATGCCGACCCCAGTCGATTTCCGTCACCTGGCGGGGGACATGGCCACGTTTAGTGTCAACACTTGTTAATTAAGCTGTTAAAGCTTTCAATTACTGATGGTCTTTTTTGGCTTGAACCCTGGAATTGCACGAACCTTGGTACAGACATTCCTTGGTCCAAACTCTACAACTTTCCCATAAGAACCCCTAAGGTCCGCCATATTGGATTTCCCGCCATTTTGAATTTTTTGACATCTTTGACACCTTGGCTGTTGGTTCGATTCCTTCGAAATTAGCTGTGGATCATCATTGGACCAAGCTTATCAAAAAGTGCATAAGGCTTGTTGGAATCTCATTTTGTTTCCAAGATATTGACCAATGAACTTCAGCAGGGGCGTGGCTTAGCACATAAATGGACAAAAGTCAACAACCATTGGGCCAATCATCACGGAACTCGCAGGATATGTCCACATAAGTACCAGGAACATACCTTGACAGTTTCATGCATGCCTATAGGGGGTGCTATTAATGCAAAAAAGTGGGCATGGCATGACACAAATCAGACTATAAATCAGCAATTTTTTGTCCTATAGCCATAAAACTATATACAGGATATATTTTTATATAGGTACCTGAAACATACCCTGAAAATTTCATTCAAATTGACCAATAGGGGGCGCTACAAATGCAAAACAAAGCAGCGTGGTGTAACACAAATCAGACTATAAATCATAAATAGTTTTCCCAATCATTACAAAACTCGCAGGATATGTCCACATAAGAACCTGAAACATACCCTGAAAGTTTCAATCAAATCGACCACGAGGGGTGCCACAAATGCAAAAAGGGCGTGGTATTACACAAATCAGATTATAAATCAGAAATTGTTTGTCCTATCACCACAAAACTTGCAGGATATGCCCACATAAATACCTGAAATATACCGTGAAAATTTCATAAACATTGACCGATAGGGGGGGCTACAAATGCATAAAATAGCCTAACATAACACAAATCAGACTATACATCGTAAGTTGTTGGTCCAATCATTACACTGGCAAAATACGTCCACATAAATACCTGCAACATACTCTTAAAGTGCTTTTTAGCCCGCTTGGCCGACAGGCCCAAGGGGCTTATGCTGTACTTAGGGTCATTTGTGGTAGTCTATTGTGTGTGCGTTAGTGCGTCCACAATTGTCATTTCAGCATGATACAGCTTTCAGTTTTCCACGGATCCTTTTCATATTTTATATGCATGTACAGCGCCCTCCATAATTATTGGCACCCCTGGTTAAGATGTGTTAAAAGCCTTAAAATAAATTCAGTTTTTATTGCAGAAGCATACTCTCACACTGAAAATTGTAGAAAAATGTTACCTTCAACTCAAGTGAATTTTAAGGCGAAAAAAAAAATCCCTAAGAAATAATTATTTTTCATAAAATCACCTGTTCCACAATTATTGGCACCCCTAACAATTCCTAGGAAATAAATGTAATTGAAGTATTTCTGTCATTTCTACAGTAGTTTACAAAGTTGATCAGAGTATCTAGGAACATTTAATTAGTAATTCATCACTTCCTGTTTCCCTGGGGTACAAATATGACGTGACACAGAGGCCATTTCTCTTATCCACTCTTCAACATGGGAAAGACAAAGGAACACACCATTCAAGCAAGGCAGATGTGTGTCGACCTTCACAAGTCAGGCAATGGCTACAAGAAAATAGCCACTCGCCTGCACCTGCCCATATCTACTGTCAGAGGAATCATTAAGAAGTTTAAAACAACTGGAACAGTGGTAAACAAGCCTGGACGAGGACGCAAGTTTATTTTGCCACCATGCACAGTGAGGAGGATGGTAAGAGAAATAAAAAGTTCTCCAAAGCTCACTGTTAAAGAATTGCAACAAATGGTAGCATCTTGGGGTCACAAAGTCTTCAAAACAACCATCAGGCGCTATCTACATGCCAACAAGCTGTTTGGGAGGCATGCACGGAAAAAACCTTTTCTCACTCACAATCATAAATGCAAACGTCTGGAGTTCGCTAAGCAGTACTGGGACTTCAACTGGGACCGTGTGCTTTGGTCAGATGAGACCAAGATAGAGTGTTTGTTGCCAAAAAGCTCTAAGTGGGTCTGGCGGAACACAAAAAATGAGTCTGCAGAAAAGCACCTCATGCTCACTGTGAAGTATGGGGGAGGATCGGTGATGCTGTGGGCCTGTTTCTCTTCCAGAGGCCCTGGGAACCTTGTTAGGGTGCATGGCATCATGAACGCTTTGACATACCAGGACATTTTAAATCAAAATCTGGTGGCCTCTGCCCGAAAGCTGAAGATGGGTCGTCACTGGGTCTTTCAGCAAGATAATGACCCTAAACATGTGGCCAAATCTACACAGAAATGGTTCACCAGACACAGAATCAAGCTCCTCCCATGGCCATCTCAGTCCCCAGACCTCAACCCCATTGAAAACCTGCGGAGTGAGCTGAAGAGGAGAGCGCAGAGGAGAGGACCCAGGTCGCTGGATGATTTAGAGAGATTGCGCAAAGAGGAATGGTCAAAGATCCCTCTTTCTGTATTCTCCCATCTTGTGAAACATTATAGGAGAAGATTAGGTGCTGTTTTGTTGGCAAAAGGGGGTTATACAAAGTATTAACATCAGGGGTGCTAATAATTGTGGCACATATGATTTGATGTAAAGGAATTATTTCTTAATGTGGGATTTTTTTCCCACTGAATAAATGCACTTGAATTAAAGGTTGGATTTTCCTCTTTTTTTCATTGTGGTCCTATATTATTTAGAAAAAAACTGAATTTATTAGAAGCTAAAGAACACATCTTAACCAGGGGTGCCAATAATTATGGAGGGCGCTGTATATGGGCCCAAGATCTAGCCCGAGTTCGATTTTGGGCATGCTGCCATTCTTGGTTTGGCTTTTTCTGCAAAATCTCAAACAGCTCTAGCTCCCTTATTCTACGAGCTAAGATGCTCAAATTATTTCCTGTAGGGTGTTCTGCCAAGGCTCCATCATATATATAATGGGTTTTTGATTTGACCTCATTTTAAAGTTTATATAGGTCAAAGGTAAAAATTGGTAAATAAATTGGGTAGGTTTCGTTTCAGCACCATGGCGCCCTCAGTTCTCAACGGATCCTTTTCCTGTTTTGTGTGCATGTACATGGGCCCAAGATCTAGCCCCAGTTCGATTTTGGTTGTGATGTGATTCTTGGTTTGGCTTTTTTTGCTAAACTTCAACAGCTCTAGCTCCCTTATTCTATAAGATGCTCAAATTTTTACTGTGGGGTGTTCTGCCAGGGGTTCATCATATATATCATGGGTTTTTGATTTGACCTAAATTTCACGGTTATGGAGGTCAAAGGTCGTAAAATGCACAGATTTTGTTTCACTGCAATTGTGCCTTCAGTTTTCAACGGATCCTTTTCATATTTCATATGCATGTATTTGGGCCCAAGATCTAGCCCAAGTTTCATTTTGGGCATGCTGCGATTCTTGATTTGGCCACCAGGCGGTTTTTTCTGCAAAACTTCAAACAGCTCTAGCTCCCTTATTCTACGAGCTAAGATGCTCAAATTTTTACTGTACGGTGTTCTGCCAAGGGTTCATTATATATATAATGGCTTTTTTGATTTGACCAAAGTTTCAAGGTTATGTAGGTCAAAGATCGTAAAATGCACAGATTTTGTTTCAATGCAGTAGTGCCTTCAGTTTCAAAGGATCCTACTCATACTTTATATCAATATATAGAGGCCCAAGATCTAGCCTCATTTCGATTTTGGGCTTGCTGCGATTCTCGGTTTGGCCACCAGGCGGCTTTTTCTGCAAAATTTCAAACAGCTCTAGCTTCCTTATTCTACGAGCTAAGATGCTCAAATTTTTACTGTAGGGTGTTCTGCCAAGGGTTCATCATATATATAATGGCTTTTTTGATTTGACCTCAATTTCACAGTTATGTAGGTCAAAGGTCGTAAAATGCACAGATTTTGTTTCACTGCAATAGTGCCTTCAGTTTTCAACGGATCCTTTTCATATTTCATAGGCATGTATATGGGCCCAAGATCTAGCCCCAGTTTGATTTTGGGCATGCTGCGATTCTCGGTTTGGCCACCAGGGGGCTTTTTCTGCAAAACTTCAAACAGCTCTAGCTCCCTTATTCTATGAGCAAAGATGCTCAAATTTTTACTGTAGGTTGTTCTGCCATGGGTTCATCATATATGTCTTGAATTTTTGATTTGACCTTAATTTCAAGTTTATGTAGGTCAAAGGTCGTAAAATGCGCAGATTTCCTTTCAGTGCATTAGTGCCTTCAGTTTTCAACGGATCCTTTTCATATTTTATATGCATGTATAAGGGCCCAAGATCTAGCCCGAGTTCCATTTTGGGCGTGCTGCGATTCTCAGTTTGGCCACCAGGCAGCTTTTTCTGCAAAATTTCAGACAGCTCTAGCTCCCTTATTCTACAAGCTAAGATGCTCAAATTTTTACTGTAGGTTGTTCTGCCTAGGGTTCATCTTATATGTCATGGGTTTTTGATTTGACCTTAATTTCAAGTTTATGTAGGTCAAAGATCGTAAAATGCACAGATTTTCTTTCTGTGCAATAGTGCCTTCAGTTTTCAATGGATCCTTTTCATATTTTTTATGTTGTATATGTGCCGAATTTGCTTCCAGGAAATACAATGTTCTCTTGAAAGGATCCCGAGTGCATGGCAGCGCGTAAGTGAGTGATCCGCTGCTGATGCTCTCTATCAGAGCGACAAGTTAGCTTAGTCCTGGGTGATAGCTATTGCGATGATAGTAGCTAGTGTTGCTTCCATCATTTGTAACTACTGTTCTTTCATCACTCTCCACGAGTAACGGAAGTGTTTGTATCATTTACTTTAGTTTTCTCTGAAATATTGTTTGGAGGAAAAAAATCAGATATCCCTCTCTGCTTGCTGTTCGCCGTTTTTGCTTGCCAATGCGTTTGTGTCAAAATAATTAAAAAATATTTCAACCCAGATTTTTTAAACACAGGTTTTTGACATAGACTGTACAAAACGGTTTTAAGCCAATTGATGTGTTTATTTTTCTGTTTTAATTTTTACCGTTAAAATTACTGTGACATCCAAGATGAGCCTGCAGCCAACATCAGGAGGGGCTGCAAAGGGAGGGGGGGCTGCAGCCCCGGCAGCCCCCCATTTCCCGCGCCTATGAACGATTGGCGATGGAGTATGTTATGCACCGGCTCAGCCGCCGAGTACTTCCGCTGGAAACTACAGTCCTTCATGCCAGGAATGCAGCGAAAACAAACTGATCAGTACATTAAAGTTAATACTCTACCCATACATATGCCCATCTACCTAATTTTAGCCTTCACTCATTCACTTAAAATAACCAAAGGTGCTCTTTCTGTTCTCCTTACAAGAAACAAACTGTTGAGCTATCGTTTTTCCTGCAGATACTGCTGTAAAAAAAAAAAAAAACGTAAGAGACTCGAAACCAATGGCAGAATCAGCGAGAATAACGCATAATTTACATCAGGACGAAATCTGCGTTGACACGAAAACTGAACCGTTAACCATACTTGCGCTAACATCATACCCAGCTCGCTATCTAACTTTATAGCATCATAGCTTGGCTCTAAGCGTTTGGCTGTCTCAGACAGTCATTTCATTCATGGATAATGACAACATAACACTGAGACAGCAAATAGGTCTTGTGACATGAACAAAAACACGGCTTTTAAAAAGTTTGCTGCTAACTTAAATAGTATGAAATTCGCAGGCAATGTAACACTAGAAGCTACAAGCTGGCTGAGGTGGTTCGGCTGTCTCTCACAGAGATGAACTGGGTGCCTATTTCATATGTTTCATGATGGATATTAAGTAGATATGACAACTTTTCTCGAAACCTGTAGGGAGTAGCGCTACAACATCATTTCCATTCAAAAAACTAATCAAACATTCCTCTTGTTGTGGCTTTAAGTCGCTGATACTGGGGATTTTCTCCACAACAGAGCGAATCTATGTCCTCCCGTTTATCTATGTCTGTAGCCGTTGTTGATTTCGGAGACGACAATTTCAAACTCGGCGCAGCTGCTACATCATGGCTCTCGGCCACGCCTTCTGTTCGTTGCTTGGTCCAGCGTACTTTCTGCCGAGGTAAATGGGGCAGAGCTCCGAGTGATCAGACGGAGTACTGAAGCGAAATGAAATTAAGCGGAAGTATGAAGGCTGGCGGAGTCAGGCTAGCATCACACAGCTTTCGGGAAGAATATTTCCGCATCACTGTAAAAATGCTGCAGTTCTGCTTCCAATTTCATCTCGTCAAAGAGATGGCCATACATCTCTGACAAGTTTGCCAGTGCCTGCATTGGGAATTCTGATTTGAAAGACTCAATTTTTTCAAAATTTAGAAGCTCCATGAAAAACAAGCGATCAAGATGTTGGAAGGGCTGGGTAATTTGATTCCCGATGCTGTTGTGAATGGAATCATAGGGAGCTTTATAACCCTGACGCTGATCCTGCTGGCCCTGCCTTCTTTTTCTCCGATGTCCTAATTCTTGGTCCTCTGTCAAGGTGGCAGCTCTATTGTAAATTTTTATGCCTCGGTGTGCGCATGCGCACAGCGAGCATACGGTACTCAGTCTGTGTATTTGTTTGTCTGTCTGTTACCATCATAACTGCGACAGCGTGTGCATCCAAGCTAAAGTAACAATGCCAACGAGTGACAAACACTGTTCTCTTGATTTTAAATGTACCAGAATTTTGATTTTTTGTAGCACTTCATGTTTCAGTATACACGTTTTGTGTACATAATGTTAAGCCACATCCACATGATTTTGGCACAAGGACCGCACTCTATTGACTGTTTATGTATTCAAGCTTGCTTTTATGTTACTGTACAACTATTGTACATCAGTAGTGGCTAAGCAATACACACCGAGGCATCAGCACCTCTGGTGCTTTCATGTCAAAGGCACTCTCTAATTTCAGTTCATCTAACACTTGCATGAGGTGTTCTATGCGTCTTTTGCAAACGGAAACATCCATCAATTTATGTTGCAAGATATCAAATACAGCATCCGTGTGTGTAAACAGTTCCTCGAAAGTAAAAAGTAAAAACATGAAATCAAAATCCTCTAATTTCGCCGTCAATCCATCAGCCAAACGCATAGTCTCATCATCCATAGACGGATGTTCAATGATGCGAGTGAACGTCTCTACTAGTCTGTCGTAATTAGAGGCAACAGTATTAACGACCCTGGAAGAGAAATTCCAACATGTTGGAGCATTTCTAGGCATCCTAACACAGCCAAATTCCTCTAGCATTGCCACCCTCTTGCCGGATTTCGAAAAAAAAAAGATGTGAAGCCACCCAGATGAGCAAAAAAGACTTTTGCCTTGGGGATGAACTTCACACCCTGACTTAACACTAAATTTAAGTGATGGGCATAGCAGTGAACGAATGTTGCACTCGGAGCCACCTCTCTCACTTTAGCCTGCAAACCATTCAGATCCGAGGCCATGACTGCAGCACCATCATAAGTTTGTGCGATGAGTTTGTCCATGATGTTGAAACCCGACATCTCGCCCTGCACAAACTGGAACGATGATTGTGCATCTCGCCTGCTCGACACATCGAAAAAGCCAAGAAAACCCTCTTGAATAGTGCCCAGATGGTCTACATATCTGACGATGACCGACAGCTGTGCATGGCAACTTATGTCTGTGGTTTCATTGATCTGCCAAGAGAAGAAGGGGGCCTTGTGTACTTCATGCTCAATTTCATTTTTAATGGATGTGGCTATAGCTGAAATCAAATCGTTTTGAATGGTTTTGGA
The DNA here is from genome assembly GCA_029692085.1 of Gymnothorax javanicus. NCBI lineage: Eukaryota > Metazoa > Chordata > Actinopteri > Anguilliformes > Muraenidae > Gymnothorax > Gymnothorax javanicus. The sequence continues at coordinate 107,239,194 of CM056195.1, forward strand.
CATGCCGGTAAACACAGACGAAGTTTGAAGATGCTGTTCGAGGACATTGTCATATCGTGCAATCAACTCTGCCAGCTCTGCATAATTACCTTGTTATCTGAATGGGACCCCTCGACATGCCCCCTGAATGGTAACTCTTGCATGCCCAGATGTGCAGTGGCATCAATTAGGTGCTTTAGCGTCTCTTTAATTCGGCGCGCATTGTGCTGTGCAGTCTGCAACCGTACACCCTCATCCACAACCTGATCGATTGGCATCCTACCTAGCAGTGACAACCGAATTGCAGCGCCAACGTGGTCTTTGCATTTATCATGGCGTTTTGTTGCCCTGTCCAAATTTATTGCATCATTAAATCCCTGAACAGACCACATTTGTGACTTTCCCATTAGCAGACACGGCCAGCAGTACAGCCTGTTGTTTTTTTGTACCACAAGTAAGCCATGGGTACTTTTCATACCATGTGGTGTTACGGACGCTGACTTTACCATTTCTTTTTTTTACCTCAATTTTTGGAACTGGTCTCCCTGCTTCTTTTACCCTAACCTTTTCATTGTAATCCAATGAATGAAATGGTTTGTGAAGTAAAACATGGAAAATGTCTTCTTTCTCCATTGTAATTTATTAGCAATTCGTTATTAGCAATCAAAAATCTCCTCTACCTAGCTACTCAATACAATTCTTCGCTGATTGACAGCGGCAGCTAGGATTCTTGAGTAATAAACTGATAATCCCTTCCCTCAGGAGTCTGATTTGGTATTCCCCGGCACAGTCAGTACTGCTTATTGGTTCATTGATTTTAGGTGTGAAATCCACAGCCTTCGGCTCGACCAACCCAAACGGAGGATCGTTCTCCCTTCCTCCCATTCACTCCCATGTTAAAAGAGGGGACCCACGAGCCACTGGGGTTTGAGAAGTTTATTATGGACTGCAATGAGGGCTTTGGGGAGGATGCCCCTCCGTGCAGTACTTGTCAATTGCGGTAGGAGCTGCTTTTGGTATTTTGGCACTGGGAGAGGATTTTTGTGATTTGGAAATGTTGAAATAGTAATATTATCAGTATTTTATGAGATAAATCAATTACATTTTCAAATTTCTGAAGTTTTTGTTTTCTCAGAAATTTCAGGGAGGATGGTCCTCCCTTTCCTCAATTGAGGAGCCATATATATATATATATATATATATATATATATATATATACACAATCCCAATTCCGAAATAGTTGGGACAAAGTGTAAACTGAATAAAATCAAAATGCAATGACTTTCAAATCACACCAGCCAGTATTTTATTCACAATAGAACAGAGATAACATAGCAAATGTTGAAACTGAGAAATTTTACAATTTTATCCACAAAATGAGCACATTTCAAATTTAATGGCTTGCGACAGGTCTCAAAAAAGTTGGGACAGGGGCCTTTTTACCATGGTGTAGCATCCCCTCTTCTTTTTAACACAGAGTGGAGGCGTCTGGGCATTGAGGAGACAAGTTTCTTGAGTTTAGCCATTGGAATTTGATCCCACTCTTGTTTAATACAGGCTTCCAGCTGCTGGAGAGTTTTGGGTCTCCTTTTTAGCTTACCGGCCCTATGGGCCGATAAGCTATTATTGTGGTGTAGCGTCTGTCATCCGGAACATTTTTTACCATTTTTTTTTTGGCCTGATGAATTTTCGTGTAAATTTGCCATAAAATACTACTTGACCGTATCTCCGGACAAGTTTTTTGGATTTTTGATTGAATCGTTTTTGTCCATTTTATGGGCCCTTGAAATGTTGTCCCCAATTTTAAGGATAGGACTGAGAAATGAAAAAAAATTATTTTCCAGAAACGGCATGATAATTTTTTTTCTAAATCAGGCAATCAACTTACCTTGGTACTGACAATGTACAGTGTGAGTGCCATTTTGATTGAATCGACAGAAGTGGGTCTAGTGGGGGCGCAGTACTTTATGAATATGCAAGATGGCCTGTGGAGGCCAAATGCATGCAGATAGAGATAAAGTTTGTATTATTGACATATAGGAAGTCATATATGACCTATATTTCGGCAATATTAAATTTGACCACAGATTACTTTGAAAGGTCAAGCTCGAGGTCAGGGAAAATATTAACAATGTTAAAAGATATGGCTTGAAATTTCAAAAAATTATTTCTCAAAAACTGATAACTTTTTTCTGAATCTGGCAATCAACTCACCTCGATACACTTTATGTACAGTGCGAGTGCCATTTTGATTGAATCAACGGAAGTGGATCTATTGGGGGCGCTGTACTTTAACGTTGGGTGTTATGGAGGACGGGCAAAATCGCCTGTGGAAGCTAACTGGTTGCAGATAGAGATTAAATTTGTATTACTGACATATAGGAAATTATATATTGGCTGTGTTCAAGTTGACCTCAGATGACCTAGAAAGGTCAAACTTGAGGTCAAGCAAAATGTTACAATTTTCAAAGTCTTCAAAATATTGAAGATTGGGAACATATGTGTATTGAACAGTAAGAGGAAGTCATATATGAACTTTCATTTGGTGGCCTTGATCTTGACCTTTGGTGACCTTCGAAGGTCAAACTACACATAGTAAAATTTTAATGACTTCTATCACCAAAACTATTACAGATAGAGGTAAGGTTTGTATTGTGGTCATATAGGAAGTCATGTTTCATTGGGTGACCTTGAACTTGACCTTCAGTTACCAACAACGGCCAAATTATACCGTGAAATTTCAATGACTTATATCAGCAAAATCTTTACAGATAGAGTGTATTGGAGATGTATAGGAAGTCACATTTGAACTTCCATTTGGTGACCTTCATATTGATCTTTGAAGGTCAAACTTGACCTGGTGAAAATTCAATGACTTCTGTCACTAAAAAGGTCACAGATGGAGCCTAGGTTTGTGTTACTCACATAGGAAGTCACATATGAACTTTAATTTGGTGACATTCAATTTGAATGTTGGTGACCTTCGAGGGTCAAACTTGACATAATACAATTACAATGACTTGTATTTCCAAAACGTTCACAGATGGAGTCTAGGTTTGTATTAGAGACATATAGGAAGTCATATATGAACTTTCATCTGGTGACATTCATATTGACCTTCAAAGGTCAAATGTGACCTAATGAAAATTCAATGACTTGTATCACTAAAATGGTCACAGATGGAGCCTAGGTTTGTGTTACTGACATCCAGGAAGTCACATATAAACTTTCATTTGGTGACATTCAACTTGACTGTCAGTGACCTTTGAGGGTCAAACTCGACAGTGAAATTACAATGACTTGTATCACCAAAATGGTCACAGGTTGAGTCAAGGTGTGTATAATGACATTTAGAAAGTCATATAAGAGGTCCATATGCTGACTTCAACTTGACCTTCTGTGACCTTTGAAGTTCATAATTAACATAATGAATTTTCAATTATTTGTATCACCAAAACTGCTTCAGAGCTTAGGATTGTGTTTGTGTTACAGGAGGCCTTATAAATGTCTGTGAACTTTTATTTAGTGACGTTGACATTGATTAGAATGTCAAACTTCACATGAAATTTTCATAACTTGTATCATCACTATAAGACTGCTTGCCGGTAAGCTACAGCCCTATTTTTGGTCCTATTTTTTTATTTTTTTTTTTGTCTCAACATTTTATTGAAGAAAATGCAAGCATGGGTTATACATCAATGAGCAAAGAGTGCAAAGCATTTCCCCTTTTTCCTCATTCCATTAAAATTCCATTCCCTTGATCCCTAACCATTCCCACCCCCACCCACTCCCCAGGCCACTTTAATAGTATACGGATAAAAATAATGCAAAAAGATTGAGTAATGAAATGTAGCTTTCAAAAAGTCAATAAATGAGAAATAATGACAATATAATAATAATAATCGGATACAAAAAAATGTATAAATAGAGCAATAAATACATAGAACATAGAAGGGGATGAGACAAATTGGAATAAAGCGAGAGACATTTTAGTCCAAACAGCCCAAGAGACTTTGCCAAAGAAAGAGAGAAGGGTACGTCAGAAGTGGATGACAGAAGAGATACTGTCAATGATGGGGAATAGGCAGAAGGTTAGAGATAAACAAGGACAGGAATACAAAGAGTTAAACAACCAAATCAAGAAGAAATGCAGAGAAGCAAAGGAGAGCTGGTTAAATGATCAGAGTAGCAAAATAGAAGGTCAATTTGGTAATGATCATGGTGTATACAAGAGGATTGATGAAATCTCTGGCAGAAAGGCAAGCTGTCCAAGTTCTGGATGCATAAAATCAAAAGATGGAAGCATGCTCGTTGAAAAAGATCTCATTTTGAACTATTGGACAGAGTATATAGGAGAGCTGTTTCATGATTTCAGAGAGGAGATGCCAAGTTTTCCAGAATCTTTGGACGGCCCCAAAATTCCGAAATCAGAGGTCCGATTAGCCATAAAGATGATGGGAAGGAACAAAGCAGCTGGTCCAGATGGAGCGATGATAGAAATGATTGATGCTTTGGAGGATTCTGGTGTTGAAAAAGTAACGGATGTCATCAATAAGATCTGTGAAGATGGAAAATTTCCAGAGGATCTGGCCCAGTCCATTTTCATTCCAATCCCCAAGAAACAAGGTGCAGTGGACTGCGAGCAGCACCGCACAATCAGCCTGATGAGTCATGTCACAAAGACTGTCCTCAGAATTTTGCTACTAAGAGCACGCAGTAGGATAATACCGTAGATTGGAAATCAACAGTTTGGATTTGTAAAAGATGCAGGCACCAGAAATGCTATGTTTGTTTTAAGAATCATGATAGAAAGAGCCATAGAAATGCAGAAAGATGTTTATGTATGTTTCTTCGATTATACAAAAGCCTTTGATAAAATTAGACCAAAAGAATTGTTTGAAGAGCTGAACAAATTGGACCTGCATGAAAAAGACCTTCGTCTATTGACAAGTTTGTACTGGAACCAATCAGCATGTATCAGAGTTGATGGCGAATGCTGTAATGTAAATATATAGACATTGAAAGGGGAGTAAGGCAGGGGTATGTAATGTCCCCAGATCTTTTTAATAAGTGCAGTGAACTGATCCTTAGGGAAATGGAAAAGGAGAGGGGCCTTAGAGTTGGAGGCCGAAACATTACAAATCTGCGATACGCAGATGACACAGTCTTAATAGCAGAATCTCAGGAAGACCTTCAGAGGTTGTTGGACATGGTGGTCACAGAGAGTGAACGAAAGGGGTTGTCAATTAATTGTAAGAAGATAGAAAGCATGTTTATCTCTAAGAAGAAGGATGCTCCAACATGTAACCTCAAAGTAAGAGAGAACATCTTTAAGCAAGTATCTGCTTTCAATTACCTTGGTAGTGCCATGACAGATGTCTCCAGGTGTGTAAGTGAGATTAAAAGGAGGATTGCTCCTAAATCAGCTAAATCAGCCTTTTCAAAGCTGGAGAAAATCCTAAGAAACAGGACACTAGGAATGGAGACTCAGTTAAGAGTACTTAATTGTCACATCTACCCCGTGCTGATGTATGGAAGTGAAGCATGGTCAATAACATCATATGAGAAAGCGTTTGGAGAGCTGTGAAATGTGGTTCCTGAGACGAATGATGAGGATTCCATGGACGGACAGAGTGACCAATGAAGAGGTTCTGAAAAGAGCTGGAGTAGAGAGAAATCTGATCTGTGAGATAAGAACCAAGCAAATGAGTTTCTGAGGGCATGAAATTAGAAAAGAGTCTGGAAAACTGGCATTGACAGGAAAGATAGATGGAAAGAGGGGTAGAGGAAGGAAACGGATGAATTGGGTGACCAGTCTAAATACATGGATCACAGAGAGAGGTATAAATCATCAAGAAGTGGAGTTGATTCAGAAGGCTAAAAACAGATTTGTGGCATGCCATGATCGCCTACGTCTCCGGATATGGCACTTAGAGAGAGAGAGAGAGTTTGTAACCAGAAAATGTACTGAAGTGGTTTGAAATTGATAGAATGTAAGTGATGCTGGATAATGGGTTACGTACATACAAAAGTAGATCATCAGCATATAATGAAATCTTATGTTCCACTCCCCATCGCCGAATACCCAAAAATCGAGGCTCTACTTTTAAGGCTATTGAGAGCGGTTCATCTGCAATGGCAAACAAAAGCGGAGAAAGTGGGCACCCCTGCCGTGTTCCACGGGAGAGGGGAAATGGTTTAGAACAGTTGGTGTTTGTACATACTGAAGCTTGGGGGGAAGTGTAGAGCAAACGGATCCAAGAGACGCAGTTATCACTGAAGCCAAATTGTTGGAGTGACAAGAACAGGTAAGCCTACTCTACTCTGTCAAAGGCTTTCTCTGCATCGAGGGAGATGACTACCTCTGGATCTGAAGGGGAGAGAGGGTATAGATGATGCCGTGAAGCCTTCGAATGTTAGCAAATGAGTGTCGCTGACGTATAAACCCTGTTTGATCACCTGATATGATTGAAGTTATCACAGATTCTAATCTGACAGAGAGGATTTTTACATCTACAGGTAACAGTGATATTGGTCTAAAAGAGGAGCAGTCGTGAGGGTCTTTGTCTTTTTTGAGGATTAATGAAATGGACACTTGTGTGAGAGACTGTGGCAGAGAGCCTTGTTGATATGAATGTTGAAACATATTTAACAGAAGTGGAGCCAATTTGTTTGAAAACTCTTTATAGAATTCCACGGGGAATCCATCAGGTCCAGGGGATTTTCCATTATGCATCGATTTAATAGCTCCAGTGATCTCTGAGAGTTTTAATGGTGTATCTAACATCTCTCTGTCCTCAGCTGATACCTTGGGAATGTTTAGTTGTGAAAAAAGTTAGACATTTGGGCTTCACTACTAGAGGACTCTGACGAGTAAAGTTGAGCGTAAAATTTTTGAAAAATATTATTAATCTCCCTGGGATCAGAAGCAAGAGTGCCTGGCTTATTGCGGATCTGGGAGATTTGGTTTGATGTGGTCTTCGCCTTCAGTTGTTGGGCGATTAGGCGACTAGCCTTGTCCCCAAACTCATATCGTGAGCTTTGGATACGATTCAAAATTTGCTCAGCCTCTTTTGTCGTGAGAAGGTCAAGTTCTGTTTGGAGTTTCTGTTATGGTTCTGTGTTTTGCTGCCATGCTTATGTATTTGTTGCCATGTCTTTTCTTTATTCTTTTTGCTTATTATACATCCCGGTTTTCTGTTCATGCCATTTCAGTATTCATTGCACTTGTCACCCCTGTCTTGTGATCAGTTTGGTTTAGTCCGTTCTCCAAGTCTGTGTGCTTACATGCTTCGGGTGATTTCAATGGGTTCTGGTGTTTCATATTATTCTTCAATTCTCGTTTACTTCCTTTGCCTTGCTTTCCTTGATTACTAATAATACTAACATTTATATTTTGTATCATAGTTTACTAACCTAACTAATCCATGTATATATTACTAACTACTAATGAACACTTGGGTTAATTTGTAAAGCTGCACCACTACTAATTACCACTAATTCAATCTCAGCTATCGCCCTGTTCTAGTCTCCGCCTCTCGCTTTACTTTCTCTGCATCTTTCTGCGTTTCCGCGAAATCTCTCGCACGTGCGTAATTGCTATCCTGCACTCTTTGTCTGTGCACTTAGAACTCCTTGACTGGAGCTGTCTATCTGTCATAGGATGCCTGCGTGGATCCGGTCCATGTCTTGGCTTTTGCCAATTGTTTGTGGTTAGGACCTCCCCATGTGTGCTTCCCTTTCTAATTAGTTCTTTTCCAATTCACCTGTTCCTGCATAGCATGTGACTTCCCTCTTGTCTATTTAAAGTCTTCACTGCAGTTTGTTCCCCGTCAGAACGTTGATCAATATTCACTTGTGCAGATCTCCTCGTATGCCTTTTGTTTATTGCTTCTTCCAGGACTATTTTTGTCCGACCTTGAGATTGCCTTGCCCTTGCTATTCTTGTTTTGTCTGTTTGGATTTCGACCCATTTTTGTACGACCACAATTCCTGTTTTTGATGCCCTGTGTATGACCTACCCTACTGGATTCTGACTACGATTTTTGGCTCACTGTTTATGTACCGTTGCACATCTGCCTCTCTGGTTCTGACCCCTGCCTGTTATTTTGACTTCGCTTTTTGGATACTGTTTTTTGCTTGGCAATTTAGCTTCAGATATATATGAACAAAATTTAAAGTCAGTTAGTAATAAGGGGTCAAAACGCCACGTTCTAAAATCTTTGGGCTTGAGGTCAAAGTGCAGATTGAGGATTACTGTAGAATGGTCCGATATTGTTATTGATGAGTACTGTATGGAGACTATTGAATGCGCTAGAGCTTTATCAATGAAAAAATAATCTCTGCGTGAGTAAGTTCAGTGCACATGTGAAAAAAAGGAATTTTTTTTTGTGGATGGGTTTAGGAACCTCCAGGGGTCTATATATCCGTATTGATCCATGAAAGCAGAGAGGGTCTGAGACATCTTGGAGGGTGTCGCAGCTCTAGAGCTGGACCTATCGAGTAGTGGGTCAATGCAACAGTTCATGTCTCCGCCCATTATTAATGTGTGAGTTTAAATTCGGGACTAAAGAGAGCAGATTTTTCATAAAATCGTGATCATCCCAATTTGGCGCATATTCGGTACTAGGACGACTGGTTTCTGGTATAAACACCTGAAACAATGATGAAATGACCATTTACATCTGCATGAACTTCCTAAGGTAAGAAGTGAACATTTTTTTCTTACTATTGCTGCACTTCCTTCAAATTAAATTTTGAATGAAAGATCTGTTCTATCCAAGGTTTACTTAGTCTCTGTAATCAGTATTTACTAAATGTGTCTCTTGAAGAAACATTATGTCTGCTTTTAGGTTCTTAATGTGTGAAAAGACTTTTGTACATTTGACTTGGGCATTCAGCCCGTCAACATTTATTGAGATAAACCTTGCTGTCTGTCCGCAGCCAGCCTGCGAATGAACAGCATCAGCCATGACCTAGCACAGTAAATAACTTATATCGGATCCGCACCGCAGCCTGAATAACATGGGGAGACATATGGAGGTGAAAACAGTAAAGAAGAACTAACAGGACAAAGAATGGATAAAGAGCATTAATGAAATACAGGTTAAAATTTAGACAATAAAAATGTAGAGAAGTTGGCCTGTCCCCCATATTAAATCCCTCCCATCTAATCCCTCCCTCTATTCCCACAAACCCTATGATAACCTTTCCCCGATAATTCTCTGCGAAAAACATTGGCACACACTTTCCTGTCCTTTACTTTACTAACCTTCTTCCTTAACAAAGTCTCGCTCCCATATCATTTATACGTGACCCCAATGTTGACACATATTGAAGATTAAAGCTTAATATTTGCTGTTAGCATGTAACAGCTCGACTCTGAGTTAGATATCAGTTATAGCTGAAGCCTCAAGTCTTAAAGTAACATAAATTCAAACATGAACTATCAACAAATATTCCAGTGTGGTCAAATTAACAAATTAGTAATCCATAGTCCAACGGGCGGCACGGCAAAAGCTCTTAGAAGCAGTATTGAATGTAAACGGTAAATGCAAAATTCAAAATAATATAATACAAAATTAACACATTGCTTCGGTGATCTATGTGAGATCACCTTACTATTTCGCCACCCTCGTTAATGCTGTGGTTATATGATCAGTATAAGCGAGTCAGTGTTACTGCGTTGAAGTTCCTCGTTTAATAAATGACGATGTAGCACGGAGGCGAAAAGTTGTACGTGGGACATCTGGGCTGCCAGTCCTTTCAGTTCAGTTCACGGTGTGTTAGGTCGGCTTACTGGCTCTCCGTGGAGATTCGCCGCGAGTCTGCATGCCTCCTCGGGTGAGGAGAGTGCACTCCTGGTCCCGTCCTTCAGGGTAATCCTCAGCCTGGCTGGGAAGAGCAAAGTTGGCTTGAGTCCCAGACTGTACAGTTTTGACATGGCCTACCGTTACCTTGTGCGTTGTTCCAGAACCTCGGGAGTGTAATCCTCAAATATGTGCACCGGCTTTCCCGGAAATTGAAGTTTTCCACGCTGTTTGCAAGCTTCGTGTATCACCAGCTCCTTCACCTGGCAGCGATTGAAGCGGATAATCGCTGCCCGCGGCTTTCCTCCTGGGGGCAGCTTAGCGGTGAGTGCCCGGTGCGCTCAGTCCAACTTGGGGGGTGGTAAAGTTTGCTTGCCGAGAAGATCTAAGAGCAGGTCCGCGAAAAAAGTTGTGGGTCGGGGGCCCTCAATCGATTCCGGCAGTCCAATAATCCTAATTTTGTTCCTCCGGCTCCTACCCTCCAGATCTGCTGCTTTAGCTACTAGCTTGGCATTGTTGTCTGCTAGCGCAGTACACTTGTCCTCCAGTGCTAGTATTCTCTCCTCTAGAAAAGTGGCGTTTGCTTCAGCCGAAGTGATCCTTTAGTCGTGATCCTTCACAGTGGCTTGGGTTTGATCGAGTTTCTCCTCTAATGACGAGAAGGCCGTCTTAAACCCAGCTGCTATGCTGGCTCTATGGTTCTCCAGTAAACTAGATATGCTAGCTACATATGCATCGTTGCACGCAACATGTGCGTCATCTTTCTTTCCTTCGTCTTTCTTGGCCTGTTTCGCTGCTTTAGTAGCCATTTCGTCTAAGTGTCCTAAAAATATTATTTTCCTTAGTTGCCAGATGTATGGGATAATTTGGGGTTGTAAAAATGTCTTTTTTAATGAAAGTAATGGGAGACCGAAACTTTTGCGACTGCTACCTCCCGATTCCAAACCAGAAGTCGAGTTGGGTCTCCTTTGACGGACTTTTTGTTTAATTATGCGCCAAATGTTCTCAATCTGTGAAAGTTCAAGACTGCGGGCAGGCCAGTTCAGCACACGGACTCTACTACTACGAAGCCATGCTGTTGTAATAGCTGCAGTATGTGGTTTTGCATTGTCCTGCTGAAATACACAAGGCATTCCTTGGAATAGATGTCATCTGGGGTGGAGCATATGTTGCTCTAAAACCTTTATATACCTTTCAGCATTCATGGTGCTTTTTAAACCATGCAAGTGTCCCACATCATTTGTACTAATGCATCCCTATACCATCAGAGATGCTGGCTTTTGAACTGAACGCAGATAACAGGAGGGGTGGTCTTATCCTCTTTAGCCCGGAGGACACAACACCCATGATTTACAACAAGAATGTGAAGTTTGGACTCGTCTGACCACAGGACACTTTGCCACTTTGCTACAGTCCATTTTAAATGAGCCTTGGCCCACAGAACACGGCGGCGCTTCTGGATCATGCTCAACAATGGCTTCCTTTTTGCATAATAGAGTTTTAGGTGGCATCTGTGGATGGCACGGTGGTCTGTGTTTACAGATAGTGGTTTCTTGAAGTATTCCTGGGCCTATTTAGTAATGTCAATGACAGAATCATGCCAGTGAGTGATGCAGTGGTGTCTGAGTGCCCGAAGATCACAGGCATCCAGTAAAGGTCTTCGGCCTTGTCCTTTACGCACAGAGATTTTTCCAGTTTTTCTGAATCTTTTTATGATGTTATGCACTGTTGATGATGACACCTTCAAAGCCTTTGCAATTAGACGTTAAGGAGCATTGTTTTTAAAGTATTCCACAATTTTTTTTACGCAAGCCTTCACGGGTTGGAGAGCCTCTGGTCATCTTTAATTCTGAGAGACTCAGCCTCTCTAAGACATCCCTTTTATAGCCAATCATGTTACACACCTGATGCAAGTTATTGTAATTCCTGGCTAAATGTTCGTTCAGATGATTCTCTTATATATTAATTGCTTTTTCAGCCTTTTTTTTGTGTCCCAACTTTTTTGAGACCTGTTGCAGCAAGAAAATTTGAAATGAGCTCATTTTGTGGATAAAAATGTAAAATGTCTCAGTTTCAACATTTCAAATGTTATCTACAGTGCTGTGAAAAAGTATTTGCCCCCTTCCTGATTTTTTTTTTTTTTTTTTTGCATTTCTCACACTTAAATGTTTCAGATCATCAAACAAATTTGTATATTTGACAGAGATAACCTGAGTAAATACAAAATGTAGTTTTTAAATGATGATTTTATCAGTGAAGGGAAAAAAGCTATCCAAACCTACCTGGCCCTATGTGAAAAAGTAATTGCCCCCTGAAACTAAACTTACCTTGGCGACAACAACTGCAATCAAGCGTTTGCAATAACTGGCAAGGAGTCTCTCGTCTTGCTGTAGAGGAATTTTGGCCCACTCTTCTTTGCAGAATTGTTTTAATTTAGCCACATTAGAGGTTTTTCGAGCATGAACGGTCTGTTTAAGGTCATGCCTCAGCATCTCAATTGGATTTAAGTCCGGACTTTAACTAGGCCACTCCAAAACCTTCATTTTGTTTTTTAAGCCATTCAGAGGTGGACTTGCTGATGTGTTTCGAATTATTGTCCTGCTGCATCACCCAAGTGCACTTGAGCTTGAGGTCACAAACTGATGGTCGGATATTCTCCTTCAGGATTTTCTGCTAGAGCAGAATTCATGGTTCCATAAATTATGGCAAGTCGTCCAGGTCCTGAAGCAGCAAAGCAGGCCCAGACCATCACACTACCACCACCATGTTTGACTGTTGGTATAACGTTCTTTTCATGAAATGCTGTGTTAGTTTTTTGCCAGATGTATCGGGATGCTTACCTTCCAAAAAGTTCAACTTTTGTCTCATCGGTCCACAGAATATTTTTCCAAAAGTCTTGGGGATCACCAAGATGTTTTTTGGCAAATGTGAGACGAGCCTTTGTGTTCTTTTTGCTCAGCGGTGGTTTTCGCCTTGGAACTCCCCCATGGATGCCATTTTTGCCCAGTCTCTTTATTATTCTTGAATCATGAACACTGACTTTAACTGAGGCAATTAAGGCCTGCAGTTCTTTAGATGTTGTTCTGGTTTCTTTTGTGACCTCCTGGATGAGACGTCGATGCGCTCTTGGAGTAATTCTGGTAGGCCGACCACTCCTGGGAAGGTTCACCACTGTTCTAAGTTTTCTTCATTTGTGAATAATGGCTCTCACCATGGTTCACTGGAGTCCCAAAGCCTTAGAAATGGCTTCGTAACCCTTTCCAGAATGATCGATGTCAATGACTTTGTTTCTCATCTGTTCTTGAATTTCTTTGGATTGCGGCGTTATGTATTGCTTTTTGAGATCCATTAGCCTACTTCACTTTGTCAGACAGGTTCTATTTAGGTGATTTCTTGATTCAACATGTCTGGCAGTAATCAGGCCTGAGTGTGGTTAGTGAAATTGAACAAAAAAATGAGGTTAATCACAGTTAATTCATGATTTCACAAGGGGGGGGGGGGATTACTTTTTCACATGGGCCCGGGTAGGTTTGGATAGCTTTTTTCCCTCAATAAATGAAATCATAATTTAAGAACTGCATTTTGTATTTACTGGGGTTATCTTTGTCTAATATTAAGATTTGTTTGATGATCTGAAACATTGAAGTGTGAAAAATATGCAAAAAAATAAGATATCAGGAAGGGGGCAAATAATTTTTTCACGGCACTGTATGTTCTATTGTAAATAACATATTGGCTCATGTGATCTGAAAGTCATTGCATTTTGATTTTATTCACAATTTACACTTTATCCCAACTACTTCGGAATCGGGGTTGTAATTTACGACAACGCTTTATTATTCTAGTTCTACAGGTCAGACGTAGAAGTTGGAGGGTAGCTAAATTTTTATTGCTATGATGATGCTAACGCTACGTGTTCACTGTGCTATAGTATTGACGTTATAAGAAGTTATATGCTAATAGAGCCCTGTCTTGCACATTTCTCTGTTACTGCTTTCTGGTTTAGGAGTTAATTTGTGCATTTATCACAGGTGATCAACATTTGGAATTATTATTTGATTTACTTTATATTTGAGTGAGCTAATTGTTACCCATTGTAATCTAGTATCATTGTTTTTATTTACTTTCAGAACCACACACACACACACACACACTCTCGCTCACAAATGCAAACCCTGAATTGTAAGAATTGTGGAAAATTCCAAAATTAAAGGGACATTACTGAAACCCAGGATCGTGTGCATTCTGATTGATGCCCCACAGTGATCACACCACTGAGCAACCAGATTTAAAAGATTGATCCCCATAATATATATATATATATATATATATATATATATATATATATATATATATATATATATATATATATATATATATGTCTTTGTCAGTGCGAAAAGACATTAAATGCTATAAGGCATCTTGCAGCGTGCGAATGGATGCAGAAAGGGCTCGATGTTGTTACTTTATCAGGCGATAATTAGATCATGTTTGAACTATGGATCTTTTGTGCTCAGATCAGCTGCAAAAAACAACCTGAAGAAAATTGATGTCATCCAAGCCAGAGTGTTGCAGCTTAGTATTGGAGCATTTAGGTCAACTCCTATCTCAGCATTGGTGGTACAAATGGGAGAAATGCCCAAATGGATTAGAAGAATTAAAGTAGGGTTAAAGTATTGGGCCAAGTTCAAAGGCATTAGGTCCAACTCCCTAGTAAAAGTATTGGGCCAAGTTCAAAGGCATTAGGTCCAACTCCCTAGCAAAGTGCCTTATATCAGAACCAGGAGAAATCAGTGGAAAGACTGAAAAGGAACACTTTCTGATGGAAATTGAGGAGTGGGTTAAGAAAGAGGGATTGGGCAGTAACGTAATATCTCACTAAATGAGCAGGTCCCCTGTTGCCTATTGGCTGTTTCCTGAGGTTGAAATAGATTTATCTTTGTTGAATAAAATCAAGAATACAGAAAGTGTCATGGTGGATGTAAAATCCCATGTTGAACAGATGTGGGGAATGTATTTAAAAATTGTTACTGCTGGATCAAAGGATCCAGCCAATGGGAGGGCAGGATTGAGATAAGTATGATATTAAGGCAGGATTACATGTCTCAGATGATGTTTCAGTCTTCATTACTGAGCTTTTGGCAATAATTTGGGCTTTGTGGTGGGTGGAAGCAGTAAAACTGAAAAAAGTGCTTATGTGGTCTGACTCTGCTGCAGCCGTGATGGCCTTGGAGAATGGGAGTTTAAGTGGGAGGGAAGATACAATACTCGATATATTGAATGTTCTATTCAGACTCCATTACATGGGGACTATAGTGGTGATGTGCTGGGTCCCTGGGCATAAAGGTGTTGAAAGAAACAGGATTGCAGTTAAAGTTGCTAAAACAACATTGAATCAGGAGAATGTAGAATTTGAGATATCCTTAGACAGTGGTGAATATCAGGAAAAAAATTTAGGAGGGTATTAAAAGGGTATGGCGGGAGGATTGGCAGAATGAGACAAAGGGGAGGCATCTCTTTTCAAAACAGTCAAGGGTTAGTGGGATGAGTGGGGGTAGTGTCAGTGGATCTGAGGGGAGAAGTGATGTGGTGAAATTAACCAGATTGAGGGTTAATCTGGTTCACTGTCGGTCAAATTACTATCTGTATCCTATAAAGAAACACCCGTCTGGACCATTGCCAGCAATAGCGCTGTGGATACTTCCAGATGCCACAGTATATTTCACATTATTAGAAAAGAACAAGGATTGGGAGTTAACTTTTAATTCAAACATAGTACATGATTATATTGAAAATCATCACAGTTATGTCAAGATATACACGGATGCTTCGAAGAAATTTGGCTCATGAAATAGGAATAGCATGCATTATTCCAGAGTTCAATTTAAATTAGGGAAAGAATCAGTGACGGATAGTCAGTTTATACAGGAGAAATGCTTGCAGTATTGCTGGCAGTGCAGTGGATAGAAGAGACAAGAACGTCGCGGGCAATCATTTATTCAGACTGAAGCGCATCATTAACCAGTTTACAGTTATTCAGAATGCAGATCAGATATTTTGATAGAGATACAACAAACCTTACACAGAATTCAAATGATGGGTCTAACCGTAATATTTTTGTGGCTACCAGCACACATTGGGGTCAAAGGAAATGAAATGTCAGACAAGATTGCAAAGGAGGTCACAAGAAATAGTTACACTGAGTTGGCAGTTAAAATCAGCAGGTCTTAAATAAAGAGCATTATTAAGCAGAGATTGAGGAAAAGATGCCAAAAGCAGTGGGAGGAATAGAGGACAGGAAGATGGTTTTATAGAATTCAAAGGAAAGAGGAAGAAATGACGTGTGCAGGAAGGAACAAGAGAGAGGAGACACTGATATCAAGACTAAGATTTGGACACACTGGACTTAACAGTACATTATTTAAAATAGGTAAACACAATACAGGTAGATGTGACCGCTGTGGGCAGGAACAGACAATAGAGCATGTGGTGGAATACTGTGAGAGACATGAAGCAGGGAGAAGGCAAATGACAGAAAATTTCAGGAAGATAAAAATACGCTTCGATTTAATAGATATCCTACAAAAGGATTCGAGAAGTCAGTGTCATTGAATAATGGTTCAGTATTTTAGAATGACGAACTTAATTGAGGAGATCTGAGTTCGTTTTTTTTGGCGAATGATAAATACTCGACCTCTTGATCCACACTCCATATCAGTTGGTGGCGGTAATGCAGCAAGTAGCTGTGTAACATCAGCCAATAAAACTCAACGAAGAAGAAGAAGGTTGCAGTTCTGATCTCAGACTGGAGAAAGAAGCTGCTGTGTGCCATGTGGGACTTATTGCTTCGTTGGTGCGTAGATGAGTTGAAGCACACATTTGGTCTGGAAGGATGCGATGACTTGGTTCAGTAAGTACACTGCTCAGTAGGCTAGCTATTATAATGGCCTACCACAGCTAGCGAGAGCCAACTTCTAGTTGTTAGCTTGCAAGCTAAGTAGTTTCGAGGTGTTGTTCCCCGAATTCTGTTCCGGTGGAAAACGATCTCATTTCAGAAAATGCCCAAGCTCTGGTACTTATGGTCCGTTCCAGCCAACCAGTTACTCGTGTTTTCACAACCTTCTACCGGTGAAAGTGCCCTGGAACGGCTGTCAAACCCGTGACATGCCGCCGGTGAACTCGTACCAGATCGATGTACTCCCAGGGCGTATTCGACTCCCTGTTCGCGAACAGAGAACGGTGTTCTCGGGTGAGTCGAACACGCGAGAACACGTTCGCGGGGCTGTTCTTGCACCCAAATCCCACACTACTATGGGGGTTGAATTGTCTCAAAAAGATTTTTATATATCAAAATGAAATGTCCAAATATTCATACATTTATAAATATACAAATACAAATATACAAATATAAAAATGTGACATACAAATAAATAAACTTATTTGTAGAAATAAATGTATATTTGTAAATATATTTGTGAGATTTGAAAATAAATGTGCTTGACTTTGTGTGTGGATTCTGCATTTGTGGATCGCTTTTTGGTTTTTCTCTTTTCCCTCCCTCTCCTCCATCGCAAACGAGAGCCTGCTCGCAGGCTAATAAAAAAATGTATCGGAGTAAAAGTATCAAACTCATCCAAAATATGTAGCGAAGTAAAAATGGAAGTAGGAGAAAAAAAATAATACTCCAGTAAAGTAAAGATACAGCATTTCAGTACTAAGTACAGTAGTGAAGTAGTTCTAGTTCGTTACCTCTGGATTTAGCTGCTAGCTGGCTAACGTTCGTAGACATCGCATTAACATCTGTAACATCTGACAGTGACTGACTAAATGGACTCATGTATACTGTCTAGTAGATACAAACATGGCGCAACAACACACGAGAAACAGTTATCACTAGTTATTACTTACCCATCCAGTCAATCTCCTGTTCGCTTCCATGTTGTTGAGCCTGTATTTGGGATTACCCAGCTGTGGCCGCTGGCCAGAGTGCTCTCTGGCTGTGGCTGCACCACACTGCCCTCTGTTGGTTGTTCTGCTGGTTTGTGGTATTTATTTGTGGACCTGGTTTGTGGTAGGAATGTCTCAAAATTACGTCAACGAGAGAAAAACCAAAAAGCGATCCACAAATGCAGAATCCACACACAAAGTCAAGCACATTTATTTTCAAATCTCAAAAATATATTTACAAATATACGTTTATTTATACAAATAAGTTTATTTATTTGTATGTCATGTTCTTATATTTGTATTTGTATATTTATAAATGTATGAATATTTGTACATTTCATTTTGATATATATAAATCTTTTTGAGACAATTCTACTCCCATACACTACCTCCGCTGGTGGTATGGCGACAACGGACGAGGAACAAAGATGGCGGACAAAGAGAAAGTTTCAGAGCCGTGTCCATCGTAAGTGTAATTTTTGGTGGGATAATGCAAACGTCTCAGTAAGATAATGTGTTCTACATCTCAACAATGATGGTCTGTCGCAGCTTTTGCAAAATCAGCGGGTAGATGTAATAAATTATAACTGTCAAGTATCATTTCCAAAATCTCCATCAAATTAAAACCCCCGCCATGATCAGCTGTATTTATTCACGGAAAACCGGAAATGAATCCATGGTAACTGCATTTACCTGTTGGACTCTTCCGAACTCGTTCCCACATTCTCAACCTGTTCGTGAACGGTGGAGAACAGGGACTTGAATACGGCCCCAGTTACCTTCTGTGACATCACACAGCCCTTCAAACAATAATGGATGTGCCCACGGATGTTGTGGTGATGCTGGCTATACACGGTGAGAAATGAAGAATTAATCATTTTATGGACATGTGAATCACATTTACATGTTGTAATTAAAGTTATTGTCAAGTGATTATATAAAACAACCTGTTGTGTTTATGAAATGATAACATCTCTCCAACAAGAGAGAAATATTGCTGGCTAGCACTGGCTAGTTAACTAACGTAAGTAGTTGTTTTGACGGTTTGTTGTGACTTGCTTGGAACGCTTTAAAATCGTGACTCGTTGTGATTCACGGGTTCAGAATCTTGGCTGGAACGCACAGTTAATAATAATAAGAGAAAGAGAGCTTTATAGTAATCACATCACATACAGGCATGCACGCATACACACGAGAGCTGTACAGTAACGAAGTACATGTACTTCGTTATAGTACTTAAGTAGTTTTTTGAGGATTTGTACTTGAGTTTTTTTTTTTTTTTTTTTAAACCGGGGCTTTTACTACATTTATAAGATTAAAAGGAGGCCTACACTTTTACTTCATAACTTAGACACTGGCCACTTCGTTACCCGTTACAAATTAAAATATGAATGTAATTCATCATTTAAGGATTATCTGGATTTGGCGTAGGGTTTTTGCGCAGATGTGACCGCCAGCGGACATGGAGCTGCAAATTTTTGCACGCAGTTACAACATGCTATCACTAGATGGCACACCTGGATCAGTTATTGAATATTCGCAAGCAATTGACTTTAGTTGGATTGAGTGCCTATGAACGTGTGTGGAAACTATCTGTGCCAATTAATAGTTCTACTTTTTATGAAGTTGGGCGTGTTACCTTGCCCATGCAGCGAGTTTAATTTCATTTGTCAAGCTTCAGTAATGTTTTGCCTCATTTGACTGCAGTGCTTAAAAGGCTTTTTGTCAGCCCTAAATACAGAAAGATGTTTAGCAGTTAAGCCTGCTTTTTTTTTTTTTTTTTTTTTGGAAATAGCCATGTGTGAATTGTTTGATATTGGCCTCCTTTAGGTTTGTTATAAAAGGAAAATAAAACCTGCACTCCAAGAATTGTCATTGTATTTTCCTGGAAAACATTTCAGAAATATCAGTATCGGTACTCGGTATGGGCAGGTATACAAGATAAAATACTCGTACTCGTATCGGTTTTTAAAAAAGTGGTATCGGTGCATCCCTACAATGAATGCTGTTGTAATTGTGTTACGACCAATGACAGGTGTACCAAAGAAAACGGCCAAGCTGTAACAAAAGTTTGTCAGATGTCTACCTAACCAGCCACACGATATCGAAAACATGCCACATTCCAGCAAAACTTCGCACTGCAACACTTTAAAGTCGATACATTTTCACATTTTCATTTTCACTAGAACCAAACTCAAAAAAATCTCACCGCCTGTTACAAACCCATAGACGAACCAAATGAGTTATCAATTTGGAGTTGCTGGTTCTGTGAAAAAGGTAGACATCTGACTAACTTTTCTTCTTCTTTGTTGAGTTTTATTGGCGGTTGGAATACAGCTAATTGGTGCATTACCGTCACCAACTGATATGGAGTGTGGATCAAGAAGTCTAGTATTTATCATTCGTGAAAAAAAAACACCACTCATATCTTATCAGTTAAATTTGTCATTCTAAAATACTGAACCATTATTTGATGACACTAATTCGAATATTTATCATTTTTCAAAAAAAAAAAAAACTCATATCTTATCAGGGTATTTTTCTCAATATGGGCACTATTAGTGCAGCCCTCAAATGACATTATTTTTAGGGCAAGGCCACTTGGCCTTTTAAAATTGGGGCATCACGGCCAAAATGTAGGGCACCAAGGCCAAAACTAAATTAATCAATTTTGCAAGAAAAATAAGTGATAATGACATTGTATGTAGATAAAACAGTATTAATCAATAATTAGGAGCACATTGAAAATCAATATTTTATTAATTTTTTAAATTGTTACATTTTTTATTCAACTCGCGGCAATTTGTCGACAGAACAATCAAGACCAATACATGGCCAATAATTAGAAATGATAATGAAAAAGTGAATGCCTATTGCTAACATTTACATAACTGGCATTGTAAGGATGATAGTATAAATGCAAAAATCCAAAACTTTTGTTGAATTTGCGACATTTATCTTCGCCATCGTTAAAGTTGTCACTTAGCTGTGCATCATGCTAGACAACGCCCTTTAGCTATGACTACATTCAGAATCTAGAACTGATTCCTGGGGCTTATTGCGTAATGAGCCTCGCAAACTAACTTATGCAAATCTGTGCTACACGAGCGCAGAAATGATAAAGACATTGATATTTTACGTCGTCATTTATGTGCGGAAGAAAACGCTTCAATTTTATGGTGCAATGTATGACAATTCTAACAAAAATAAATTATTAGAATGCCGTCGTTCAACAAATTAGTCTGAGCAACTGTTGCTACCTGGAAAAGTAAACTGCTAGAGGTTTTGGTTATCAAGCATTGAAAAATGAGGTTTTTGATGGCCTTTGTTACTGCCGACGGACCGCTACTGCTGAGCAGTCTGGCACGACACTGGACGCTCTGCACAGGCTACCGCTGTCAGTGAATGCTCTCTCTATCTCGCTCTCAAAGTTTAGTTTCTGACGAGGAAAGTAATACAACCACCATTTTCCCCCAGCCCAAAAAACATCTATACTTGACACCAACAGTATTTCATTGCTTGTGCTTAAAACATAATGTGAGCTGATTTTTCTCAGGCCAGAAGGATACCAACCTCACGCAACCTTGCCTTATTCGTGAGTGAGTGGGCGTGTTGTTAGTCACACAAAGTGCTCAGAAGTCCAGCGCAGCGTGAAGACAGGAGTCGCACAGCTCAGTCGCTGTGTCGAAAATGCCACTTTGGGTAATTTTTGGGCACCACGGCCACACTGGCCATTTGAGTAGTCGGGCATTACGGCCACACAGGGGGGCAACCACGGCAATTGCCGCTAGGCCGTGGTATAATTCACGCGCTGTAAGTGAAATGCAGAGTCTGGGTCCCTTATTTTTGAAATAATCCCACAGGGTCAGTTTTTGCCTATTAAACTATCCTTCCTAATTGGAAATAAAGTATCATGGGTGTATTTTCATTCTATCCATCATTTTTGGGGTCAAAAAAGTGGATTTTGGGGCATTTTGGGAGTGTCCCAAATCTGGATGATATTTTTGAAACTTCATAATACTCCAATGATTTCAATTTCCTTTGGCTGGAAACTGTATGCATACATTAAAAGACACTGTGAGATAAATATCCTAAGCAAAAAAAAAAATCAAAGGTGGTGGTTTTTCGAAAAAAATCAATGAAAATAGGGGTGTACAAAAAACCCACTCAACTCCATGACCATCACTACACAGACTTCCCCTGGAGACAGAAGCTGAAATCACAGTATATGGCCCATGCAAACAGAACCCTTGTGTGACCCCCGCCCCCCCCGGCGGCCATGTGGACTTTTTTCAAAATGGCTTCAAGATTATTTCAATATTTCTCAAAATTTTGGCATCCTATGGTTAGTATACTTTTTAAACTTCACTCCGTTACCTTCATTAAAATCCATGGCAACGGTTGGACAAATTTTTAATCGTGCTTTTGATAATACTTGTGCAAAACCCTCCATGGTATGGTAGGAAACATCAAAAGTTACTGGAAAATTCCACTTATTCTGAAAAACGCTCAACTCCGTACCAATATTGGTTATGGAGGTGATTAAAATGGTAATAGTAAATGGTAATGGTTTATCAGTTTCAATCAGGCACTGAAAAGAGTGATATTCACTCAGTTTCAGAACTCTGGTATATGACAATGTACCAGGAGAGAGCCTAACTTGAAAAAGTAACGGAGTTGAGTGGATCTGAGGACAAAATTAAAATGGCCTGCTCAAAAATTTCTGCCCTGGTTTAAACTCTGCCGCATGGTTTTTTTTGAGTACCTTAGGGGCAACCCTAATCCTGGGGGGAAAAAAGAATCAGAATCCGACAGCTTCTTAAAAAAAAAAAAAAAAAAGACATCCAAAAAGTGCCCGTATTGAGAAAAATACCCATCAAATAAGTTAGTCATTCTAAAATACTGATATTTGATAACGCTGACTTCTCGAATCCTTTTGGAGGATATCTATTAAATGGAAGCATATTTTTATCTCAAGTTTTCAATCATATACCTCCTCTCTGCTTCATGTCTCTCGCAACATTTCAACACATGCTCTGTTGTCTCTTCCTGCCCACAGCGGTCACATCTACCTGTATTGTGTTTATCTATTTTAAAGGAGGAGACCGCACCTCGGAAAAGTATATTTCAGCGGAAAGCAGAATTCTTGAAGTGTCTAAAATGCATAGTTTTATAAATTTTAATTTGGTAATGATCCAGTGTGATGCATTTTAAAACCGGCGAGTCTTCAAATCGGCGTCAATATCAGGGGCAGACATTTTTACTTGGGGAATCTAAGGCTGGGTTCGGAATGCACACTTGTTCACTCGCTCTCTCACTCTCTTTGTATTTTTTTCTATGTAGAACATTCACTACACAGTGCCCTATATAGTGGGTGAGTGTACATTTTGAACGCAGCCAAAAAACTTCCAATCAAGCGCTAGTGCCGCGGTGCTTGTGGCGTCAGTTTAGGGCTGGGTGGTATGGCCTAAAATTTATATTGCGGTATATTTTGAAGCATAGACGGTAACGTTATATAATGCGATA
Organism: Gymnothorax javanicus; assembly: GCA_029692085.1. Lineage (NCBI taxonomy): Eukaryota > Metazoa > Chordata > Actinopteri > Anguilliformes > Muraenidae > Gymnothorax > Gymnothorax javanicus. The sequence continues at coordinate 107,262,455 of CM056195.1, forward strand.
TATTCTTTGGAATATATATATTTCAGTATAACTGTTTCTGAACATACTACCACAGCAGATACATTGCAGCAGAAAGCTGCATTCTTAACTATAAATTCACTTCAAAATAGTATAGAATGCCATTTTAAGAACATTTATTGTGCAAAACTTATTTAAAAAATACAAAACCTTTCAAGTAACTTGAAAGTGTAACAGGAGATCTTTCTCCATAACAATGTAACACAAATTTCAAATTGAGACCTTACTCTGTTGTGCAAAAGATACCAGACACCACTTTTTCCTGAGCCTTCTCAAATAACAAAAATAAAAATGCAAATATTTTAAATTAATAAAATTAAAGAAAAAGATTTCTTTTACACAAAGAAGTAAAGCAAAAAATTGGGAGCACCCCTTTCCACTTCACACATACAGTTTACAGGCCTATGTGCCTGCCGTATCATAATACGAGTGCCCGTGGACTAACCAGCTTACTACCTAAGTAACAGCTAGGGTCAAGACTGGCTTCACATTGTATCAGTTTGATGATTTAAAGCTACTAATCTCTGTTGTTCACGCTAAATATAACTTACTTGTGAAAAGTTATGTCATCCACTTTCCCTCTCCCATGACTGCAGTTGACAGCGACACAGTGGTCAGGCATTTCCAGAAAAAAATTGTGGATAGAGACATACACCTTGCTGTCAAGCACGCACGCCCGTCCTAAGGTGGTGGCCAGACTTGCATATTGAAATCGTAACGTTGCACCTCTAGTTCATATAACTCATTGGTTGAATTTATCGTTAATTAAGAAAAACGATTGAGAACAAGTGAGGACTAATAATAGTTGTAAAGCGATTTTTAAGTTTTGGCGATGCCACCGCTTAGTATTAAATTTGAAATCCAGCATATTTGTATAGTTTCATGATTACTGCATGCCGCAATAAGGTTAATTACTTATTTGCTACGTGTGGTGCTATCAACCTGACTCATTTTCTAACTGCGTGCATAAATGGAACACCTCTGCATCCGTGGACGTCTACATCTACTCGAAGGGGTTTAACAGCCAGCAGGCTGTAACTGTATACATATACCGTACAGGCCAGCAGACAGTGCCATTTCTATGCGAGATTATCGGGAGAAATACACGAGACATACATGAGAATATTGCGACGCAGCGTAAATGTACTAGTCACATGTATTGTGCGTAGGAAAAGTCATAGGCCTAGTGCCGGTGACAAGTATACATCTGTATCGCGACAAGTCTCGCATGAAACTGGTGTCGGTAAACAGCATTGTTAGTGAACGAGATTCCGAATGTCTAACATCCAGTTTTGAGGTTTACTGCCTCGCGCGTTTAAAATATGATTCCTGGACAGTGTCATTTATGTTTTGATTTTCTTATGTATTGATAATAGTCCACTCAAAATAGTATTTTGTTAAAATTTAAGAAAAACAAACTTGTTACGCCTTTGTAACAAATTAATTTGTTGATGCAACAGAATCCGATTTGTTATTCTAACAAAAATCTTAACAAAATAGATTTTGTCCAGTCGTCTTAACAAAATAGATTTGTTACTTTTCCGCACGGCCCCAGCGAATTTTCTGTTGTCACTTTTCATTGGTGAGAATCGATCACGTGCACCAATTTCACTGTCGTCCGACTGCGAAGGATCTTGAAATGAGCTGGAAGGCAACGGGAAGGCAAGTCTTAACCTTTGCCATCTTTTCTCTGTATGCTAAATGCTGTCATTCTTTAAGTTTTAATATTTAGTGACATACACCGACAACATTATTCTATCTTTATTTTTGTGTCGCAATCTAGATATTTGTGTGTGCAGATGATATTCCTATCCCATCATATTTTATCTTCCGCAAACCAGGTCATTAAACATGAGGAGGCTGCCTCTGATGCCTGTTTTTGTTCCTTTAACAGTTGATTGATTTGTCAACAACTTATTGGCATTGGTTAAAAACTCGCCTTTCTGTTCACTTCTTGCATTACCACTTCACTGTGAAGTAATAAAAGTACGCACTTAAATTAATTAATCTACATGTACATCGGCCGCATAATCGGTTTGTACAGATTTATTTTAACAAAAATCCTAACAAAATAATTTATGGTCTAATTGTGTTAGCAAAACACATTTGTTACTTAATTGTTAGTCTAACACAATATTTTGTTAATACAGCAACAATTTTACTTTGTTAATAAAACGAACTAATTTGTTACTTCCTGAACTAATTTATTTTGTTGGATTGATTTTAACAAATTAACTTGTTAAGCATTTTGTTAAAAGTAACAAATTCATATTTTGAATGTAACGGTCATCAAATTATTATTAAACTGGTCAAAAAAAGATTTATTAGTGTGTGATTATTGTATTTATCCGATTGAGAGGTTTACCGGCTCTGTTAAGTGGAGAGTTTTGGACCGATCGATTGGGACGTGGGGTGTGTTTAAGGATAAAAATATTATCACAAATACAGAAAGGAAAAACCAAATTCTTCTGTTAACAATGCAACCCTGTGTGACATTATTTTTATAATCCTATACTTGATTAATGAGTAGATGTCCCTTTGCACTCAAGTGTTTCATGCCACCTGTGAAAGAAGCCACGGCTTAGATAATACAAAGGCCGCGAGTTCCAGATGTCAAAATGGAAAAGGAGTCGTTTTTTTAATCCGCAGCTTGAGGCCCGTTCATCAGTCCTTTAAATTCATACTGAATGAGCAAAATTATCATTCAGTAAGCAAGATGTCAGTAGAGAAGATACGTCATATTTGCCCTTATTTAGGAGTGCGTATAATGTCTCTGTATGAAAATCAAGAAACGCCATCGCACATAAGAGACTGTCTGATCGCAGAGGAAGGGATATCCATTCAAACTAAATCTATCAAACTGTTCATACAGAGGCGAAATCTATACGCCAAACAAATATCATACTAATTATTACTGTACACTTAACCAATTCCATTTGAAGGAAAAAAGACATGGAATGTGAGCTCTGTCGTTTTCAGGATACTGCAACAAGGCGTCGCTTTAAATATAACTTGACATGTGAATCGATAGATTTGTGGCTTTATTTATGACACAATATGCCAGCTCCAAGATCACATCTTTACTGGGATGCCCATGCCTATTTCAGCAGGACAACGCCGAATCGCGATTTCACTGACCCGAGAAGAAGGATTTACAACCCCAATTCTGAACTAGTTGGGACAAAGTGTAAATTGTGAATAAAATCAAAACGCAATGACTTTCAAATCACACCAGCCAGTATTGTATTTACAATAGAACAGAGATAACATAGCAAATGTTGAAACTGAGACGTTTTACAATTTTATCCACAAAATGAGCTCATTTCAAATTTGATGGCTGCTGCAGGTCTCAAAAAAGTTGGGCCAGGGGCCTGTTTACCATGGCGTAGCATCCCCTCTTCTTTTTAACACAGAGTGGAGGCGTCTGGGCATTGAGGAGACAAGTTTCTTGAGTTTAGCCATTGGAATTTGATCCCACTCTTGTTCAATACAGGCTTCCAGCTGCTGGAGAGTTTGGGGTCTCCTTTGACGGACTTTTCGTTTAATTATGTGCCAAATGTTCTCAATTGGTGAAAGATCAGGACTGCAGGCAGGATAGTTCAGAACATGGACTCTTCTACTACGAAGCCATGCTGTTGTAATGGCTGCAGTATGTGGTTTTGCATTGTCCTGCTGAAATACACAAGGCCCTCCCTGGAATAGATGTTGTTTGGAGGGATGTTTGGAGAAGTTGTTTGGAGATGTTGTTGTTTGTTGCTCTAAATATACCTTTCAGCATTCATGGTGCCTTTTAAAACATACAAGTGTCCCACACCATATGCACTAATGCATCCCAATACCATCAGAGATGCTGGCTTTTGAACTGAACGCTGATAATAGGAGGGACGGTCTTTCTCCTCTTTGGGCCGGAGGACACGACGCCCATGATTTCCTACAAGAATGTCAAATTTGGACTTGTCTGACCACAGGACACTTTGCCACTTTGCTACAATCCATTTTCAATGAGCCTTGGCCCGCAGAACATGGCGGCGTTTCTGGATCATGCTCAACAATGGCTTCCATTTTGCATGATAGAGTTTTAGGTGACATCTGTGGATGGCATGGTGGACTGTGTTTACTGACAGTGGTTTCTTGAAGTATTCCTGGGCCCATTTAGTAATGTCAATGATAGAATCATGTCGGAGTGATGCAGTGGCGTCTGAGGGCCCGAAGATCACAGGCATCCAGTAAAGGTCTTCAGCCTTGTCCCTTACGCTAAGAGATTTTTCCAGTTTCTCTGAATCTTTTGATGATGTTATGCACTGTCGATGATGAGACCTTTTAAAGCCTTTGCAATTTGACCTTGAGGAACATTGTTTTTAAAGTATTCCACAATTTTTTTACACAAGCCTTCACAAGTTGGAGAGCCTCTGGCCATCTTTACTTCTGCGAGACTCAGCCTCTCTAAGACATCCCTTTTATAGCCAATCATCCTATACACCAGATGCCAGTTAACTTAATTACTTGCTAAATGTTCTGTCAGCTGATTCTCTTATGTAGTAATTGCTTTTTCAGCCCTTTTTTGCCTGTGTCCCAACTTTTTTGAGACCTGTTGCAGCCAGACAATTTGAAATAAGCTCATTTTGTGGATAAAAATGTAAAATGTCTCAGTTTCAACATTTGAAATGTTTTCTATGTTCTATTGTAAATAACATATTGGCTCATGTGATCTGAAAGTCCTTGCATTTGGATTTTATTCACAATTTACCCTTCGTCCCAACTATTTCAGAATTGGGGTTGTACGTGTAACCCCTTCTTTGCTAGGCTGTGGAGTTGCGGACCTCTGATGGCTGACCCCCGTTATAAAAGTTATACATTTTATGCACCCAATGTTTTGCCTCTGACTAATATGAATGAATTATAGAATGTCTATAATTAGACATGTCAAAATACCACGAGAAGGGGTATGCACTTGCAAATGCTATGTCATGATATGTTGATTTTGATGGTGTACATTATTTTTCTGTATTTTTTATTGATCAACTGCTTTGTTTTTTATGAAAAGGAGAAAGGAAATTTCCTTTTGAAATTATCAACGCATAAGCTCAATCAACCAGGCAGGAAGATGGGTGCTGAATGAACTGCTATTCCTGGCCATGCTTGGGTCAATTATTGTCCTTCTTGACTGCTAGCGTCAAAATGAGCCTGTAAAAACTTGCCTTTTCTTTTTGTGCCGAATATGAAAAAAGCATTTGAAAGTATTTGACTGGTGTTTGCAGGTACATCCTGTCCATTGAGAGTGGAGAGGAGATTGCAGAGTACGTTGGAGACCTGTTACAGGGCACCGAGGGAAAGAAGAAGCAGTTTATTGATGAGCTGCTGGTTCGTTTGCAGACAGCCCGGTGCCCGAACCCAGAAGGGAGCAGTGTGTCTCAGTGGGAAGACACAAATGCTGGTACAACCCTGAGCTTCACTGATTAATAGATATTTATGGAAGCTCTTTTTATATAGCTGTTTCAGATAGGATGTTTTCCTGCTTTTCTAGAAATTCAGGACATGGCCAAGGACTCGCCGAAGAAGTCCAAGCGCAAAGGACGAAACAGACGGGAGCTACCGACCGTGAATGACCTGGAGCCCAGTCTAGATTTGGTGAAAACACCCATAGACCTGTTGAAGGTTGGACTGAGCATAACAGGTTGACTTTGTATAACTTTTGAATTTTCTAGTGGTAATCAATTATGCTGTAACTTGCGGTCATTTATTTTAGGAGCAGGAAAGCTGTGAAACCTCTTCGATGAAGAAAAAGAATAAATTTGTGAATCTCTACACTAAAGATGGACAGGAAAAGCTGACCATTCTATTGCCAGGGCGACATTGTTGTGAGTGCCTGGCTCAGAAGCACTGCCTTATTAATAACTGCATGACCTGTGGCCGCATTGTGTGTGAGCAGGAAGGATCTGGGCCTTGTCTCTTCTGTGGTACCCTGGTGAGTCAGAACGAACACTATTTAAATACAAAATCCAGATATTCGAGAGATGAGTGGGTTGTTAAATTCCAGGAATTCTGAAAATGGAAAATTTGTTGTGCTGGATTCTGCCAATTTTTGGTTTAAAATAAATTTAGAACTGATACAGTAAAAACGTCCATTTGTTCGTCCTTAATCCGAACTGTAAATTCTTGGTCAGGTTGGCAGGGATGCTGGAGCCTGTCCCTGTATGCTTTGGGGCAAGAGGCAGGAATGCAGGAAGGACAGGTTGCCAGTCAGGCACAGGGTCCACACACCAGTCAATATCATTGTCTTTTGTATGGGTATTTTGGACTCCTGTATGGCTTAGAACTGTGGGAGGAAAGTGGAAAAACTGGAGGAAGCCAATGCAGACACAAGTAGAATATGAACATTCCACACACGATATGAGCGCTTAAGCAATCCTCTGCTTCACTCGTACCAGGGGGTGAACTTCATGACTGGAGGGGCACAGCAAACTTTGCCTTGGACGCGTACAAAACACTGGAGGGCACCAAGGCAGTTGGCAGGCGTTGGGAGGGGCATAAAGGCAAGAAAGCAAATTGGTATCCGGACATTAAGGCATTTTCTTGTTGCCTCCGCCTGTATTTTATGAGTGAAACACATCTAAACACGCGTTCAAACTGTGAATATAATCGTGCTGGCCGAGTATACAGCAGTCTGGAGATAGATTGGTTCACTCTTCCAATGTGACATTTCCCGGATATAATCGCCATTGTAAACATATGCACATGCATGGCACATGTTCGCTGCGTACCTTTTTAAGACCTGCTGTTGAAGTGACATTTTCAGGAGCCGAGTTGGTGGCGGATCTCCGTAGCCCATATTTCTGATTTTTTTTGTGGATGGTTAGTAATGCACTATGCCATGATGGAAAAGTCAGCGTAACCATTTTCATGTCAATGAGTCATTCCAAATTTGATTTGATTATAAGCTACTTGTTTTCTTTTTCTTCATTTGAATTGCTACTATTTTGATAGCTTTACAAGGATAACTAGAAAGTACACTCCATCATTGGGTTTTGTTATAGATATTTAAAAAATTTTGTATGTTGCCTCACCAGATCACGGCCAAAGTTAAATTGGTCTCTACTGTGTTTTTGGAGTAGCGGTAGCCTAACGGTTTCTCCGCCGACTCCATCAACCTGGCCTTGCTCGAGCAGCCAGTGGTTGGACTTCACTTGACTCGCGCTTGCGTGGAACTTGAATGTCATTGGGAGTGATGTTTGTATGCTGATATCTTGGTCTAGGTGATAAATTGTTGGCACATTAGGCGTAGTTATTTGTGTTCAGAGCTTTTAGGGTTGTGCTGCTTGTACAAATTACTTAACAACATGTTGAGCTAACAGTGCATTTCCCTTAAAACAATGTTTGAATACTATCAAAAAGTTGATCAAATAATTTCCTTTGGACCATCTTTGTAATTATAACTTTCTTTTTTGAACTGTGCCAGGCGTTTTGAAATTTTGAATTTGATCATCATTTTCTCCGCCTTCATCTTCTAGTAATGTTGCAAATATGGCAGTATCTCTGGTGAAAGCTAAGAAAACTACCAAAAAAAGGGTCCCAGAAATTTACATTTTGATACCACCATGAAGTGTAACAAATCAATACATTTCAAAAAAAGTAGTCTTACAAAAATAGTGAATATAGCACATTCTTAATGTGTGTGTGTGTGTGTGTGTGTGTGTGTGAAAACCAATGAAAACAACAAATGTTGATGAAAAACTCCAGACATCTTTAATTATTGTATAATTTGTAAAATGCTTATCAGAGTGTGAAAAGGGACATTTCATAACCTTTAAATCCTGGAGCTTCTGGGGGCACTGCCCCCTACACCCCTGCCAGGGGCCCCTGGACCCCACCCATAAAGCAAGCTTGCTTTGTGGGCTCAGTTCAGCTTGCCTCAGTAAATCCTCCCTGATTCAATTTTTCAAAAGTTTGCATCTCTGCATCTGACATATTTGCTGAAAGAGTCTCAGTGCTATGATGTTTGTCTTGGAGCCTTGTGGTTGGGTGCTCAAAGCCCAGCCATGCCATGACTGGCTATGGCCAAAAGTCTGCTCATGCAAGGCAACGATTAGCTTTGCAAGGGATAATAAGGGTTCATCCAGTCAAAATTTGTTAATCTCATTGCGCTTTTGTGACCACTCTTGGTCAAGCAGGTGCATGCAGTTGTTCGAGCAAATTGTATTCTGACTGCATCATCATCTTTCAGCAGAGTAAAAAAGAAATGAGGGCTCATTGTCACGAGAGTTTGAGAAATAACCTGCCACAACATCCTGCTGATGTGATGGGTGCAAGTTGCTGCCATAGAATAAACAGTCTGGCTGCGCTCAACGTGAGGAACTTTCTTCCCCGCGGACAGTCACTAGCTAGAGGGGGTTTGTCTGATCAAAAAAAGCACAAGAAGGGAGGGGAAGTCACATTTTTATTTATTTTTTAATTTTTTTTTGTAATTTGGCATCTGCAATCCCACCCGAATCTGGAATGCCCAATTAGAGAACTATGTGCACAAGCTCGCTTGTATGCGACCCCATGTTCCCTTCTTGGGAGAGCGATGACGATTCGCGGCTCTCCTCCGAAGCACGTGCCTGTCAGCCACTGCTTCTTTGCACTCAATAGCTCGAAACTTTGCAAGTTCAGAATGGGGGCAGAGGGTACCCGAATGTGAGCAAGCTTAGAATCTTACTGACAAGCTCCCGGCTGGTCAACAGGAGGCACTGGAGCAAAGTACAAAACTACGATTCTAATATCCCAACCCGGCCGTCCCTTCCCAATTTATTTCCCTGCAGTGCAAAACCAATTGTGCGCTGCTGAGAAAAGGCTACCAAGCACTGCCGGCTGGTATGACCGGAGATTGAACCTGCATTGTGGTGGTCACTACTGCTCCGCAATGCGGCGTCTTAACCGAGTGAATCAACCTGCCAGCCTCCTTGCATTTTTAGCTTACTGGCCCTATGAGCCGATAAGCTATTGTCGTGGTGTGGCGTCCATCGTCCGGAACATTTTTTCTTTTTTTTGGCCTGATGAATTTTCGTGTAAATTTGCCATAACATCCTACTAGACCATATCTCCAGATTTTTTTTTTTTTCGGATTTTTGATTGAATCATTTTTGTCTGTTTTATGGGCCCTTGAAATTTTTGCCCTAATGTTAAAGATGGGACTGAGAAATTTAAAAAAATATATTTTTCAAACACAGCGTGATAAATTTTTTTCTAAATCAGGCAATCAACTTACCTTGGTACCGTCAATGTACAGTGCGAGTGCCATTTTGATTGAATCGACGGAAGTGGGTCTAGTGGGGGCGCTGTGCTTTATGAATATGCAAGATAGAGATTAAGTTTGTACAATTGACATATAGGAAGTCATATATGACCTATATTTTGGCAATATTAAATGTGACTACAGATGACTTTGAAAGGTCAAACTCGAGGTCAGGGAAAATATTAAAAATTTTAAAAGATATGGCTTGAAATTTCGAAAAATTATTTCTCAAAAACTGTCTGATAACTTTTTTTCTGAATCTGGCAATCAACTCACCTCGATACACTTTATGTACAGTACGAGTGCCATTTTGATTGAATCGACAGAAGTGGGTCTAGTGGGGGTGCTGTACTTTAACATTGGGTCTTATGGAGAATGGGCCAAATCGCCTGTGGAAGCAAAATGGTTGCAGATAGAGATTAAGTTTGTATACTGGACAAATAAAGTTAGGGATCACCCCAAATTTTGAATTTGAAATATGTGATAGTTTGTATTTTTTTCCATATCATATTTTAATATTGAAAAGTTGGGTGATCCCTAACTTTCTTTGTCCAGTATATTACTGACATATAGGAAATTATATATGACCTATATTTTGGCAATATTAAATGTGACCACAGATGACTTTGAAAGGTCAAACTTGACGTGGTGAAAATTCAACGACTTCTGTCACTAAAAAGGTCACAGATGGAGCCTGGGTTTGTGTTACTGACATCTAGGAAGTCACATATGAACATTCATTTGGTGACATTCAACTTGACTGTCAGTGACCTTTGAGGGTCAAACTCGACGGTGAAATTACGATGACTTGTATCACCAAAATGGTCACAGATTGAGTCAAGGTTTGTATAATGACATTTAGAAAGTCGTGTAAGAAGTCGATATGCTGACCTCAACTTGACCTTCTGTGACCTTTGAAGTTCACAATTGACATAATGAATTTTCAATTACTTGTATCACCAAAACTGCTTCAGAGCTTAGGATTGTGTTTGTGTTACAGGAGGCCTTATAAATGTATGTGAACTTTTAGTTAGTGACCTTGACATTGATTTTCATTGATTAGAATGTCAAACTTCACATTAAATTTTCATAACTTGTATCATCACTGTAAGACTTCTTGCCGGTAAGCTACAGGACCATTGGTCCTATTTTTTTTTTTTTTTTTTTGTTGGTAGTCAAGGACTCATGCACACTCAATTTACAGTTGTGCTCAAAAGTTTGCATACCCTAGCTGAATTTGTGAAATGTTGCCATTTATTTTGAAAATATGACATCGTGCAAAAAATTGTCTCTTGCAAATGTATTTAAGGATAGTGATCATGTGAAGTCTCTTATCATCACATAGGTGTGTGGCTCCTTTTTAAACCGTAATGATAACTGAAATCGCCCAAATGACCCTGATCATAAGTTTACATACAGTACCCTTGAATGTGCTGTCTTCCATAACAGATGTCTAGGTTCTGAATACATTGTTGCGGTGGACAGCTCACGACTAGAAAAGACCCCTGACCATGAGACTATTCCCAAACAGGAGATGTGAGGTGGAGAATGGAGGAGAGGGTGTCGGCTCCAGATGCATTTCCTGCCGGTCTGCCAGACCATTTATTTTCTGTACTGCACATTGTGATCGCAGTTTTTTGCCCAAAGTTGTCTGGTTCATGTGGATTTTTTCCCGTAGTTTATGTATAGTTGCGTCGAGTGCCATAATTCCACCCATTTTCTAATTCTGCCCACTCCATTCAGAGATGGCGAACACAGGCATAACCTGGCATGAGCATCGGGTAGAATGAGGGGAATCAGTGTTTGATCATTAGTCCCTAGTGTTGAAAATAAAAGCAGGCATTTGCAGTAGTACGTTATCGCTAATGAAACTTAAGAATTATACTTAGTACTCTGTACACAAACTCAGTGCGGTATAATGACTTCTGTCAATAGTCTGTTCATAATCAGTTTGTATAGAGTACTCAATATAATTCTTAAAATACTCGCTTTGTGACTTTTTCTGAGTTCATATAGGGACATGACACAGTATTGTGAATGCCGGTATTTAGCAAGCAAATATCTGTTGAACAAACCATTTCAGGAGGCAAATGTATCAACCCACAAATTATAAAATGGCTAGTGCATGTGCCTGAATAAAGAAGTGTTTTACCTTGGTCAGCTAATATGCTTTGCAAGCAAGCTTACTACTTAATAAGACCAACTAAATTAAAATCAGGTAGCTAGAATATAAGAGTAATTATAGTTGCATTAATATAGAAATTAACTAAAACATTTCTCTAATATTTAAGGTGACCAGATTTTTGAGATGAAAATCTGGAACATTTTTGGTCCAGTTGTAAAATGACATTGGGTCACTCCATGTCAAAACAGCCAATATTGAGGTGGCTTGTACATGATGCCTCTCGGATTTTGCTGAAACTTTGTCCAAAAGTACTTTATGGTACCAAACAAAAGAATCCCAAGTTTCGTGTCCGTATCCCTAACGGTTTTTGTGTGGCACCCTCTTGAAATTTGGGTGCCATGCCCCTTTTTGACTCGTGAATTGGTCATTTTGTTTCGTAGCATTTTAGAAGGACCATAACTTCTCATGTTATAGAGATAGGAAGCTAAAATTTAATGTGCTGGTGTATTCTGGCCCATATATCAGGATTCTGCAGCCAGAATCACCATGAGACATCAGAGGGGTGAGAGGAGAGCCGCCAGAATCCTAATTTTTTTTAAGCGGCAAGCGACTTTTCACTTTTTGGGGGTTCCCTAGGACTCTGTTAAGTGAATGATACTGTTGGAACTGTGGTCCTGCTCATATTTGGGAACTTTCCCACCACCAAACTAAGTTTTAGGATAATATTGCCATTGGTGGGGGGCTTTTGGGGGTCGGAAAACCACTTTGGGCCAAAATGACCCTTTCAGACCCTGGACTTCAGACCCCCAAATCCCCCGTGGGCACTGGATGATAATAATGGCATTTATATCAGAAAAATATATATATTTACCTCCCCTAACGAAGTTGGGGCGGAGGTTATGTTTTCGCCCCTGTTTGTCTCTGTCTGTCTGTTTGTGAACAACATAACTCAAAATGTAATGCACGGATTTGTCTGAAATTTTGTGGGTGCATTGCTATTACATCAAGGACCCTATTGATTTTCACCGCGATCAGTGAAACAATATGGCTGCCACGGCAGCCATCTTGAAATCGTATGACACACGATAACTCAACTTTGCTCCCACTCATGAAGATTTGGACTGCGCTGCCTTGGCGGAGGTTTGCACTCTGCGAGTGCCTCTCGCGATGAAAATCAATAGGGTCCATCCTTGATGTAATAGCAATGCACCCACAAAATTTAAGACAAATCCGTGCATGACTTTTTGAGTTATGTTGTTCACAAACAGACAGGCGGACAGACAAACAAACAAACAGAGGCGAAAACATAACCTCCACCCCAACTTCATTGGCGGAGGTAATTACATTAATACGGGTGTTCATCAATGAAAATCTGAGGTAAGCATCCAAAATTATGCAAAAAGGGACTTTAACCCCTTGTACACCATAACACGACCATGACCTAATGTAGTGGGAAACCAGGTTACAACATATTGTGAACATGGTCAATATTGATCACTGCATCCAAGATCAGGCATCCCAAGTTATACTACCATGTGTCCCAATAAATTGTTATTTTTGATTCCTACCAAATGAGATATAGCTAAGGGTTAAAATAAGGGCCCAAGTATGTCTTAAGTAAGGATAGAGTCAATTTGCTGGAACTCAATCAGTATAAATTTGCAGGGATTCCAAGTGATGCAATCCAATTGGTCAAGACGTGGTTTCAGCACATACACAACTTGATTTATTGGGACATGTGATAGTATTCTGTTGTTACCAGGAAAAAGGAATACTACTCATTCAGAATCCTTCAGGTCTTTTCTCCTATAAATTGAGGAAGAAGCAACATGATTTTTTGACGGTCATGTTTTGAAAGTTTGTACTGACGCGCACTGCGTCCATGAATTTCAGATGCGTCTATACAGCAGATAATATGCTGGAATGGCACCCAGCATGGAACCTGTTCCTGGTCAGATGGCCAAGGAAGGACATTGTTGGCACGTTTCATGAATTTCCCATAGATGTTCATTGGAGCACTCAACAATGTTACCAATGAACCACTCCTCATCATAAATACAAGCAATATATTTTCCTGGCTGGAAAATGGTTGAATCATGAAGATCATCATCAGAGTGTCTCATTTCTATGGATGGTTGACCAACAGTGACTAATGTGAAAATGGCATCCTGTGCAATCCTCTTCATTTTCATCCTTAGCTGGGACATCGGTACGAAGCTGTGGTGGGATCTAGTTCCGTCAATTGCCTCAACTAAGCCATACTGTTTCTCTAGTTTACACTTTCCCTCATGCTTTGCAATATTATCTGCACTGACAAAGAAAAATGTAATATTCTGGATGTTTTCAGATGCCCATTCAAACATTTGCCTTGGTGTCAGAATATATTTGGTGTCTCATAGGACCTGAAAACTACATCATGTCCAGGTGTGTTTCTGGTTAAAGAAGCTGTCAAAAGTGTGAAAAATGGAATATAGCAATCATGCGATGCCTGATCTTGCATGGACTGATCAACTTTGATCATGCTGTCAGCTGTAACCTGGTTTCCCACTACATTAGGTCATAGTACTGTTATGGTGTACAAGGGGTTAAAGTCTCTTTTTTGCATGATTTTGAATGATTACCTCAGGCTTTCATTGATGACTGCCTGTATTAATGTAATTATAATTGATTTTAGACAGTTTGGCCAACTCTTTCAATGTAATCCTGTTTGACCTAGTTTCCAGACTTATAAATTTCTGCCGAAAAAGGGTCTCATAATGCCTTTTTTCATGAAGTATGTTCAAATAGAAGGAGTTTGATAATCAAAGTTTTTACTTCATTAAATGAATGTTTAAATATGTATATTTGTCTGGTATAAATGCCATTACTATCATCCAGTGCCCACAGGGTCATCTTGGGGTCTGAAGTTCAGGGCCTGAAAGGGCCATTTTGGCCCAAAGTGGTTTTCAGACCCCCACAAATCCCCCACCAATGGTAGTATTATCCTGAAACTTAGTTTGGTGGTGGAAAAGTTCCCAAACCTGAGGGAGAACCACATGTCCTATAGTAACGCTCTCTGAACTGAATCCTAGTGACCCCCAAAAAGTGAAAAATCATTTGCTGCTTAAAAAAAAAATTAGGATTTTGGGGGCCCTCCTCTCACCATTTTGATGTCTCATGGTGATTCTGGCTGCAGAATCCTGATATATGGGCCAGAATACTCCAGCACATCAGATTTCAGCATCCTATCTCTATTACACGAGAAGTTATGGTCGTTCTAAAATGCTACAAAAGAAAATGACCAATTCACATGAGTCAAAAAGGAGCCTGGCACCCAAATTTCAAGAGGGCACCACACTAAAATCGAGATATTGGCCCTCATTTATCAAACTTGCGTAGGATCTGGTGTAGATTCTGGTGCAAATATCAGTGTTCGCCAGGTGTCACGTCTGATTTACTAAAAGTGTGTATGTCGCTGATTTTGGTGTAGAACTGGCGTGGCGTTGATAAATCTGGCGGCTGAAACCATCGTAATTTACATGACACGCCCCTATAAATTCATGCACCGGGAGGCATAGTCCTGCCCACTTTACGACGTGGACTCTCGAAAGACTGCAAAGAAGAAAGAACTTCACTGAGGAGGAAATATAAATTATCACGTCCGAGGTGAAGAAAAAGAAAATAATTTTATTTGGAAGCCTTAAGAGTGGCATTAAGGGAGCCCAGAAGGCTGCAGTTTGGAAAACCATTGCTGCTGCGGTAAACACCGTTGGGGTGGAAAACCAGAGTGCAGCAGAGGTTTGATTTAATTCATTAATAAATCGAAATTGCGTCCAAGCACAAAAATTGATCGAAATTCGCGTTAGACGCACTTATAAGTGTGGCCAAGATGCACATTTCTCCATTGCCCACACTTAGCCTATTTGAAGTGTGTCCAAAGCTAAAAAATTTTTCTTGGCCAAACTTATTTTAAGCGGTACTTTCTAAGCGGCACTGGAATGGTCATCAACTGGCGCACTTTTAAGTGTTGCCAAGAAAAAAAATCAGCTTTGGCCTCACGTGTAAGTGCGAATAACATCGGCCTTAATAAATTCAACTTACAGATCCATGATATTTCATGTTATATAGCCTACATAATTGACAATCCAAATGCTTTACATGTAGGTAAAAAAAGTGGTCCGATTTTAAGATCGCCATCAAAAAACAGGTTGCTGCACTCAGGCGCAGCAGCGCATGGACCGGTGGAGGCCAACCAGACTCGAACCTCCAGTGGTCACCATTCGAGGAGCGCAAGGCAGCAGTGCTCCCACTCCATCGTGGGAATACGAGGCGGTAGGCACACGGATGAGTCCCCACCGCCTCGATCGGAGCTGCATGAGGATGGGGGAGAGCCGGTGTGAAAGTAACGTGGGACGAAAGTAATACGGCGATTTACTCACAGCCATCCGCACTTCGATGCGTCAAATTAGGTCAGCATGTGCAGCTCGCGACACTCTCCAAGCCCGGGAAAAATCTTGAGGTTTCGTCACTTCCCCGCGAAACGAGACTGGGAAGACTGTTTTCCACAGTGGTGAGTAAATTCAGACAAATGGTAAACTTTTTTGATTTAAAGATTGTCTTTATCGCTCCATGTGTCATATTTATGATGAAATGATAGGTCATTTAGTTTTGTAACATATCCTGAAGTTTGAAATGTCAGACTTTTTCCACTTTAGAAGCAATCCTGGTTCAAATGTCAGGAGTCACTGTCAGGGCGGAAGTAGCAACGGTTACATTCGTCCCTCTCTGCTAATGCGGCCGCATTTTGTGTTTTACAGCTCATTAAAAAATGTGTGTGTTATATTTTACCGGCAGAAAATGCCAAAAGTTAGGGTCAGAACTACCCAGAGAGGAAAGGTTGACCAGCAGGTTTATGAAAGGGCCTTTTTTGATGTCCAAAGAGACGAGAGTATAGGGAGGGCAGCAGAGGTGCGGGACGGAAGTAACAACGGTTACGTTCGTCCCTCTCTGCTAATGCGGCGGCATTTTGTGTTTTAAAGCTCATTAAAAAATGTGTGTGTTATATTTTACTGATAGAAAATGCCAAGAGTTAGGGTCAGAACTACCCAGAGAGGAAAGGTTGACCAGCAGGTTTAAGGAAGGGCCTTTCTTGATGTCCGAAGAGGCGAGAGTATAAGGAGGGCAGCAGAGGTGCATGGCGTTTGTCATGTCACCCTGTTCAGGTACTGCTAGAGGAGGGCGGAGGCAGGAGGGCAGCAGACCAGAGCCCAGGGTACAGGGCTCACAACAAAGTCTTCACATAAGAACATGAGAAGAGACTGCAGATATATATAAAGAGAGCAGCTGATTTAAATTTTGGCCTGAGTCCTAAAGAGGTTGGAGTAGCACTGCAGACAGAGCTACACCACTACCGCCATTTGCCTACATCAAAGTCATAACAGCCTGTTCATTTTTAAATTAATGTCATTGACATTATTTATTTATGTATTGGAAGTGTGAGGTCAATGTATAGCTAGAGTCATACTAAAAGCAATTTTAAATAAATCCACATTAAAAAAATCAGATTAATTGTAGGAGCATACTCTCAATTAAGCTCTTTTTTCATGCTGTTTTAGGTGCGAAAGTTTGCATATGAGCTGGCCGAAAATATTGGCCTCAAAACTCCATGTTCATGGGAGAAAAACCAGATGGCAGGGAAGGATTGGCTCACCTCCTTTCTCGAGTGCAACAAAACCCTGTCCATCCGTCGACCTCAAGCCACCAGCATGTCCCGTTCCACCAGCTTCTACAAGACCAACGTGACAGCGTTTTTTAAAAACCTAAAGACTGTCCTCACCCAGTCCTTTGAAGCAAAGGACATCTGGAACATGGATGAAACAGGTAAAAATTTATATTTAGATAAATTAAAAAGCAACAGTGATTTGCAACTGTAACAGCAATAATTCATTTCATTTATTATTTCAGGTGCCACAACGGTTCAAGTGCCAGACAAAATCATTGCCACCAAGGGACAGTGCCAGGTCGGTGCTGTGACCTCTGGGGAAAGAGGGACATTGGTGACTGCTGCCTTTGCTGCCAACGCACGAGGCAACTTTGTTCCCCCTTACTTTATCTTCCCAAGGAAGAAGTTCCAGGACCACTTCATCCAGGATGGCCCCTTTGGCTGCACTGGTTCTGCCAATGGATCGGGGTGGATGCAGGAAACAGATTTCTTGGCATTTTTGATTGTAATTGTCAGCCGTCTGGCCTGACAAGCAGGTTGTCTCAAAATATAAGTTTAATTAATTTCTCAACCCAGGTGTCTTATTTATTTATTGATTTATTCATTCATTTATTAATTTAGCCTATTTATCTATTTAGCCTATTTTTTTCATTTTACTAATAAGAGCAACAGCAGCATGACGTCCGCATGGCTGCATATGGTTTATTACTCATTTTGACGGCTGCACTCGTTCCTGCATGTTGTTCGCTGGTTTCAAATCTGCGTACTCCTGGTCAGACCTGGCGTGAGATTTTTGCGGACCGTTCGCTCATGTTCAGATTGATAAATGCCGATCCTTGCGTGAGATTGGGCATACACCCATTTTTTTTGGTGTACACACGTTTGATAAATGAGGGCCAATGACACTACACTCAGGATTCTTTTGTTTGGTACCATAAGGTATTTTTGGACCAAGTTTGAGCAAAATCCGAGAGGTGTCATGTACATGGGTGGCTGAGTTGACATGGAATGACCCCATTGTAATTCTTATTATTATTTTCTATTAGTTAAAAAAATTTTGTTTTTGTGCAGTTTGGCCCTGAAAAATATAGTGCTGTAACAAACCATACTGGGACAGATTGATAATGCTACTATTAACATTAAACTGTGCAGGAAAATCAGTGTTTACAGTACTGTGGTGAGAGAATGTGGTATGCATCTTTTTGTAGTGGAAACACTGCATCATTAAAATATTTTGGGTGCAGCAGAAAAGCCTGGTACGAGGCAGAATCAGAACTTATGCAGACAAAAATCCAGTTCACAGGTTTTACACCTTTTATTGTTCATTACGAGAAAATACGCAATCATTTGTGTGAAATGGCGACCAATTTCACCAAGAAACATTCATCAGCGCCAAAAATCGAACATTTGCATGCACCGCAGATTCAGTAACGTCATTGGCATTTTAATAATTCATTTTTGGACATTCTTTAGCGTCATTCTGCACACAATAGAGAAAAAAATATTTTCATTTGCGTTAATACGAAAGGCATTAACACAGTCTTTAACATTTTTATCATACCGTTTGACTTTCAATAGCATTTCTAGACCGCGTTAGTGTGGATAACACATATTCAAGCGATTTTACAAACAATTGAACGTTCTTAACATTCAATTCACAAAAATCTTTTTTCAGTTGAACAGTAGCCTACATTTTGCTCATTATTGCATTGTCAGTGTGACGTAAGATAAGGTATGCCCTCTCAATTAGATAATTAGTTGAGTAATCTTTATCATTGAGAACAGCCTATAAAAGCATCAGAAAAAATTAATCTAGTTCATTTGGTTCGTCAAAGTGTGCATACCGTTCAGAAAATGCCACAAAGACGCAGAATTCCTTTCGAACACAGAGAGAGGATCGTTAGGGCATTTGAAAATGAGATGGAGGACTATATTTTAGTTGCAGACACGCTAGAGTGAACCGATCCACGGCAAGAGGCATTGTAGCCCGCTACATCAGAGAAGGCAGGATCCATGAGAGACCGAGAGGTGGGAGAAACAATGTGCGAGTGGACGATGCGATGAGAGCTTGCCTAGAAGAAATCCTCAATGAGAACTGTCTTCTCACACTTGCTGAGATGAACCGTGAACTGAGAAGATGGCTACCGGACAAACCCCAGGTCCATGACCGGACTGTTGCAAGGACACTAGACGGCATGCTGTTTCGAGTAAAACTGGCAAGACCCCTCCCTGCTGACAGAAACTGGCCTGATGTGCTGCAGAAGCAAGTTGAATACGCAAACTGGTTCATGAACTATGGCGTCGTGCATCATTGTGTGTCCGTCGATGAATGCAGCTATAACATCTGGACGGCCAGGAGTCACAGCAGAGCACGGCTGGGGGAGAGGGCGTACTGCCAAGTGTGTGGCCAGCGAGGACGAAACCTGACTGTGATCTTGGCAATATCGCCAATCAACGGACTTGTTTTCTCCTCAGAAGGTGTCGACGAATGAATGCTGCGTGTTTCAATGACTTCCTGACACAGGCAAGGCAAAGTCTGGATCCTGACGAGTCGGTGATCTCTGTGTATGACAAATCACCGGCCTATCGAAACCTGACCATTCCTGCCTCAAACACTGAGCTCAAAATGCTTCCTCCCTATTGTCCTTTTCTGAACATCGTGGAGCAGGCAATAAGCTGCCTGAAAGCAGCTATTAAGGCGGACATCTCAAGGCTAGAAATTCAAAGACAGATGGATAACCGAGCTGAGGCCAGAGCCTAAGGAATCCCTTTGGGAGAGTTTCGAACACAACTCCTGCTGGAAGCTCTGCACAGAAACCTCAATACTGTGACCGCAGCCAAAAGCGTGCAGTGGTACCGCTTCATGCAGACCTATCTGCCAAGATGTTTGAATAGTGAGATTATTGAAGGGTAAACTGAATTTAAGAACGAAATGCTGTACTGTAATTCAATAAAGTTTAATGTTCATATGACTTTTGACTCTCATTGCATCATTCACTTGCACGTTGTTTCTCCCACCTCTCGGTCTCTCATGGATCCTGCCTTCTTTGATGTAGCGGGTCACGATGCCTCTTGCCGTGGATCGGCGCACCCCTATTGCATGTCCGCGACTAAAATGTAGTCTACCGTCTCACTTTAAAATGCTCTAAGGAGCCTCTGTGTTTGAGAGGAATTCTGCGTCTTTGTGGGATTTTCTCAACTGTATGAACACTGACGAACCGAATAAACTGGACAAAATATTCTGATGCTTTTACTGTACTGGCCGTTCTTAATGATAAAGATTACTCAACATCTATTTGAGAGGGGATACCTAATCTTACTGTCCATCACACTGATAATGCAACAATGAGCAAAATCTAGGCTACTGTTCAATTGAAAAAATTTTTGTGGATTGAATGTTAAGAACGTTCAATTGTTTGTACAATTGCGTGAATATTTGTGTTATCCGCACTAACGCGGTCCAGAAATGCTATTGAAAGTCAAACGGTATGATAAAAATGTTAAAGACTGTGTTAATGCCTTTCGTATTAACGCAAATGAAAATATTTTTTCTCTATTGTGTGCAGAATGACGCTAAAGAATGTCCAAAAATGAATGATAAAATGTCAATGACGTTACTGAATCTTTGGTATGCGCAAATGTTCGATTTTTGGTGCTGATGACTGTTTCTTGGTGAAATTGGTTGCCATTTCACACAAATGAATGCGTATTTTCTCGTAATGAACAGCAAGGGTGCATTAGAATTTGTGGTCAGGCAATCCAATTCAGGAACTGATAGAGTGCAGTACAGAAGGGCATGTCCAGAATCGGGAATACAGATCAGTCCAAGGATGCGTTCCAGTCTGAAAAAATGCTTACAGTACTTCTTCCTGCTCACTCACCCTCCAATGGACGTGGAATTCCCCCAAAAATCCCTGATATAAGATGGCCGCCACCAGAAGGGTGATTGCATCAATATTATGTTTACACATATAGCTTAAGATTATGAGAATTATTCGGGCATGACATAAAAAAACATGCTAAATGCTGTATGTTTTCCAACTTAACCATCGTAAAGTTGATTAATTTTCCAGCCACCAAAAAGCCAGAACTCGTTTTAAAATCAGAAGCACATCTAAATTGAAGAAAGGTTTGTAGCGACGGAATCATTATGCCCGATAAATATTTTGACCTATGTCATTAACAGGCATATAAATCAAGATCTTAGAATTACAGGGTTCTAACTCAAATTTACAAGTTTTGAGGAATTGGCTTGCAAAGTTTGGCCGCTCAGTGTACACTTGGGGAACTGAACTTTGTAATTCTGATCTGAACCCAATTTAACAAATTAATTGAATATCCGTACTTAACCCCTTTGCGCCGATATAGACGCCGGCGTATGTAAATTCCGAAATTTAATTCCTAAACAATTCCACTATTCCACTACATACCACTATTTGAACTGCTCCAGCCGTATGGCTGAAGGTAAGCAGGTGTTGGCTTGGTTAGTATTGGATGGGAGACCCAAGTTGCTGCTGGAAGAGGTGTTGGTGCGCCACTAGTTTGCTATCCTCCCTCTGGTGGAAAAATCCCAATGCCCCAGTGCAGTGACAGGGACACTGTACTGAAGGAGACGCTGTCTTTAAGATGAGACGTTAAACCAAGGTCCTGACTCACTGTGGTCATTAAAGGGGACCTATTATGCTACATTTCCAAGTTTGTATTTTGATCTTGGACTCTCCTAGAGTACTCCTGATTGTTCAAAGTCCAAAAAAGGGTGTCCTTATTTAGCTCATACTGCCATCCTCAAAAAACCCTATTTGTAGTCCATTGCAGTCTATGCCTGAAACGCCTCGTTTGGGCGGCTCTTCCGCTATGGCCCCCCCTCGCCATGTGCCCACTTTCTTCTGATTGACAAGCTCTGTGGAGGGCGGAGCTGGGCGGGACTCGGTAGAACACAGTTTTCTGGGTCCGCCTCCCTAGTGTGAAACGTGAGACACATCTGCTATCTGATCTAAGGAATCGGCGGGGAAGTGCCGCAATCAAACGCTGTACATGTGTATAGATCTAATGAAATGAACTTGTTCAAATGAACGCAGGGGCGAAAGTGGAGGACGCAGTGCGAAAGTCTGGCAGCTCAAGATCGAATTTGCTGTCTACCTACGGCTTCTATAGTGAGTACACCGGTATTTCCACTGTACTGCTAGGATTGAGGGAAAGCCAGAATCCACCCCATACAGACACATTTGTAGAACGGGTCGACATACCCAAGTGTAGACCGGAGACCGCAGAAATCCGGTGGGTCTGATTTTAGAGGGAAACATGGACAGTGAGAAGCAGCAAAAAGTGAACCAACAACTTATGGACTGCTTAGGTGTGTATTATAAGGACCTGCTGGTTCGTGTGCATAACTGTGGTGTGTCGTTAGCGTGGAGTAACGAACAGCTTCTGCGCTGGTATATGACGGAGGGGCGAAAGCTCCAGGCTAAATGGCCTTTTCGGAAATGGTCCATGGTAATGGTTTACTTATTGCATCGGAATGACCAGCGTTCGCTCGAGGAAAATGGGCGCGATAAGCCGCTTTCACACCGGATGCGAACGAATTTTTCGCGCGACAGATTACATTCAAAGTCAATGCATTGTCTTTGAATGGAATCTGTCGCGCGAAAAATTCATTTTGCGTCCGGTGTGAAAGCGGCTTAACGCGCCCATAACGCGAGTATTCGTGTCTTTGCATTGACTTTGAATGTAATCTGTCGCGCGAAAAATTTGTTTTGCGTCCAATGTGAAAGCAGCTTTATGGATAATGCGCGACAGCTAGAGAGAGCTCCGGTTATGTTATGAACATGATACAGGTTTTACAGACCGTAAGTTCCGTTACCGTGGACAGTTGGTTATGTATTAGCCAGAACAATTTCTGAAGGGGGATGAAATTATGCCACGGCAGTGCAGAGAAATCGTTTGTTATATACCAGACACGTTATAGCTTGTGCATTTCGCGATTGCTTTCACGGTAGCATCAGAGAGCTAGCCCAGATATTGGTGAAGTATCCGGCTGATCCCGGTCATGGATAAGTGAAGCAATCACAAGCAGCTGTAAACAAACCCAAACACGTATCCCAAGCTCTGCAAAACCTAAGTCTGGTCTAACTGCAGCCTTTTCAGCCCAACTTTGCAGACACATACAGCACCTCTCCAGCTAGCTTCAACTATAGTGGGTACAATCGGGCAGCATTTTATGAAACTGCCACATTGATGCTTACCGAAGTAACACAAGCATACCGATCAGAATTACTGCATATAAGTTAACCAGGAGCATTTTTAAGTAGTGCAGCATGTAAACTAACATGCAGTAGCTGGTAACCGAGCAGTCGTAACAACCAGAGAGACAAACCCTTGCAATACAGGTTTTACAGACAGCAAGTTCCTTTACCGTGGACAGTTGTACCAAGCATCCACATTACAAACAAGTATAAAAAGTTTGCTTCAAATGAGGTTTATGTTCACATACCTTCTGTTGAATTTCCCCTGATATTACTCTAGGATATTTAGGACACAAACATTAGCAACAGTAACTTGACTACGTTAGCCGCAGTGCTACAGCCACAATCAACAGGCCATCAGGTTAGGTAGGCTTATGCCGTGAAAGCAACTTACAGCTTCCGCGTCTGTGAGTCACGGACAGTCGCGACCGATACAGGCTTTATCTTCAGATATTTTACAAAACCTGCGTTTGAGGCCAGTTGTTAGTGCTAACTATTGTTAGCAGTCCTGCTAGCCACCCGTAACAAGTTAGCTTCACTTACATTATTTGCTATTATATCGTTACTTACAGCTTGTGGCTCTGAGCGGTTGATCGATGCAATTGCTTCAGGTTTGAGGAACAGCTGAAACGCTTATCCAGCGTCGAATTATCCTTTACTAACAAAGCTGTCTTTGGTGAAATGCTGAGCACAAACAGCTAATGTTCCCTTTGGCCGTGGCTGTTTGCTGCCAGCAAAAAAAAAAAAAAAAAGCTACCCACTGATTTCTGGAGGCATCGTCTTTTGGAAGAGAAATAGGTGCTTTTCTTTGCATCCAAAAAAAAAGGACAAGCAGCTTTGGGAGAGATACTGACAAAACTGCACCTCAAATGATCTGCGGTTCTTCTTCTGTATTTCCAAAAGTGTTGACGCTACTAAGGCATAGTATGATCCGCGGTTGTTTGTGCCTGCTAGAATAGTTTCCAGTGTGGGCAGGTCCAGCGCCGTGATTGGCTCTGGCCAGGTCTGTATTAATTGGGCGGCACAACCTGACGTCAGGTTTTGCCCAGTTCTCGTGAAGATCTCGGGACGAAATCACGTTCTTGGATTACGGCAAAACCCCTGTATCTTATGTTTAGAAACTTTTCAGAGGTTGAGTATGGACATCCAACATCATGACATTACTTATATGTATTAAAAGAAGGATCAGCATAATAGGTCCCCTTTAAAGATCCTATGACACTCATCAATAAGAGTTGGGGGTTCCCCGGTGTCATGGCTAAATTCCCAACCTGGCTCTTTCAACCTGCCACCTAATCATCTCCTGATCTAATTGGCTGTGCAAATTGCCCTCTCCGTCCCCATCTCAACTCCCAGGGCTCCCTTGAAAAAGAGATTTCAATCTCAACGGGACTTCCCTGGTTAAATAAGGGTTGAATAAAATAAAATAAATCATGCATAACAGGAAAAAATTGACAATATTTGTATTCTGTGCAAAGGGGTTAATTATTTGATAGAACTATTTATTACCATTTACGTACTATCGTCAACTCAATTTCGACTAAAATGTCAAAAGTGGGCAATTGCTTGTTATCAGCTAAATTTTAGCAAATAAGGTGCAAATGCATTACCAAAGGCAAGCACAACTGTTGTGCTTTGCTGGTAGTTTCACAATTCCTGGGCTCCGAGATGCTAGTATTTATTTTTTATTGAACTTGGAACTGTTCAAAATATGAGATAATTGTCTGATTTATTAATTTTCCTTGTGTCCTCATTTAAGCGTGGACTAATTTTCAATTTTGAAGTGTTGTTTCAATGTATATTTTCAGCCAGGTAAGTACATAAAGCACATCTCATGGTTGACGTGATTGACAAATGAGGGGTTTTATATTGGGATTTGTTGAATTCAAAAAGTAATTTTTGCTTGAAAATTCTTACTAATTATCCTTATTTTTTAGTTGTGTCCACAATGCAATGGCATAACTTGGCAACTATAGTCAATAATTTCTGAGTCTGTGACAATTGTAGTCCTTCTCTGTAGTATTAGTTTGATTTTGAAATGGCTGCTTGCAGAGCGCTACCATGTTTAGCATAATACAGGCTCAGATGTGGTTGTGCTCAAGCATGGTGGTATGTTATACTGGAGTAGAGCAGCTGCAGATTCAGCTGTTGCTGTACTGTTTTGCAGGTGTGCACCAATGAGGAACAGAAAATCCTGCAGAGAGACTCCAACAAAAGTCAGAAACTGCGGAAGAAACTGATGAGTGGTAAGCTCTGAATATGTACAGGGAATAAACAGCTCATTGGAAACACCTACAATATTGCATAAATAATAACCAGCGGTCTCACGCTTTGCTTTCAAAATGGTTTCAATCCTCTAGGAATATTTTCATTTGAATCCTGATCTGTTTGTTGTGAGATGTTATTCCAAACTTCAATAAGCACTGTCTACAGTTCTAAGAGGGATGAGAGAAGCGGAATTTCGAGATCACGCACTCATATCCAAAACTTCCTATAAAGGTGCAATTATGTTTAGATCTAATTATTACACAGGCCATCAGTGTTCTTTCAGCAATGCGCCCTTGCATTTTTGGCGCGTAAAAAAAAATGGCAAGCCGCAAAAAAATTCACAGTAAATCTCAGTGACAGATTTATGATGCAGTTGCGCCTTTACTAGAATTCTGTAGAACAATCATAGAATGGTGAACCCTGCGTGATTTGTAGTGAATGTCGTGACAACTGAAGCAGCATGCAATGCGGAAATTTTACGTCTTGGCGACTAACTGTTTGACTCCACCCTGGATTTCTGTCTCAAGTCTTGTAGAGAGACATCTCTGTGGGCGGTTTTAGCATCGACGAATGTTACTCTCAGTGTCTTGTTTTAGGATTGCGATAAATTGGTTCTGATCATAGTGTTGTATTCAAAGCATTACTATAAACTTAATTACCGGCAGTGAACAGGTTTCATGCAGGTCTATTTTCTTTTGTTTTTACAGCATAATTCGACAGAAAACCGGTCAGTCCCATGACTATTAAACTGACAATGCCGCTAAACTAATTATAAAAAAAATTCACATGCTGGCTACGTGTATTGATGTAATACAACTTTCTATTGCCTATTCTAATTAATAGGCCTGAGATGAAAACTTGGACTTGAAATAATACTTTTTGTGTCCAGCGTTGCCATCCTTGTGGCAGCAACTTTCTTTATAGCCCTGGAAAAGCTATCCTTCAGATTACTTTTAATAAGATGCGAAGTATGAGTCGCCTATGTCTCGCCTTCGTTCGATCCAGAGGGCCAAGGTAGACATCTGCAAAGTAAGAACTTACACGCTGACTTTACCTGAAGTGGAAATGTGAAATAAGTTGGCGGGTTTTTAGCCGGGGACCAACTCGAGTTCTAAAGCCAGTGCCTTGGTCAGGGGTACTGGCAGGAGTGTTCCTATCCACCTTATTCCTGAGGGCGCTACTGTAGATATGATCATGGGTGCAACTTCCGGCGGAAGTAGCTGTTAGCGAGTGGCTAGTCAGTAACAGTGGCGGTTCATTTGAAAATAATTCAGTTAACTTAGCGATTACAGCTCGTTTTTTAACAAATTTACTTGCTTTTCTTAAAATGTTCTTCGGAGCTCCGGCATCTGTTGTGCTGTTCAAGGCTGTACCAACAACCAGAGGAAGCGAAATTTATGGCTTGATCAACAGTGTTTTGAACACGCACCCAGAACATAGGGGATTGTCCTTGTGTTCGGTGATACGGTTTCCATCGCCTACCTACAGAAGAGGAAGCCAGAATGTGAATAGTCCCCCAAAAACATTAGGTGCTCATTTTATTATGTCGACAAACAGCGATTCCTACTTTATGGCTAGGCTCAGACAGACTGCCGCAGAGGAGACGCCGGGTTCTCAAAAGCATTTTGACAGCAGTGTCAGGAGCGCATCCGGTATGATTTCATGTGCAGGGCAGAGAGAAGATTGTTATATTCGTCCGAGAATGCCAGTCAGTGTAACTAACATTTCATCCTGTACAGTTTAAGATGAGGCTGAAGAAGTAGCAATAGTCTACTACAATGTGAAAACAGCCAACTCCGTTTCAAACAATAGTCTTGCACTCCAAACCTCAATTCACTAAAATTAAAAGTATAGGCAAAATGGACTTGCTGTGTTTTACTTGTTATAGTATTGGATTAGCAAGCAACTTTACACTGAATAATATAGTTGGCTGGAGTAGAGCTAATTTGCCTCATGTACTGTCGGATGGCTTAATTTACTCTGCATAACACTCCATTACATTTCATATGTAGAGTAATATTTACCTCTGAAATATAGTGTATCCTTCTTAAATATTGTCAGAAAGTATATCTGCTTTAAGGTACATAAGATCGTGTCCTACCTCCTTTAACGAAATGCGACCAACCTTGTTGCTGTGGAAGTACTGCATACGATTCAGAGCTTTTTAGATTGTTCATAGCTTCACAGTCTGTGGCAATGGAGTCGCTAATGTAGGCAAATACGCTAGTGTTCGTTATCTGTGGCCACTGCTTCAGGTCGCTCTCCCATTCCTCGATAGTAGAAGGCAGCGGTACTGTAACGTTATCCCGTCTGAGGAGTAAAAGGTGATGTTCCCTCATATATTATTTACCGATTGCTTAAAAAAAAAAAAAAAAAAGATTATTAGTGTTAGCCGTTACCATGGTAAACTGTTCAGTGACAGGATGCAGCGGAAGTTGCACCCATAATTTGCGCAAGGGGTCATGGGACGTGGGAATAAGGTGGATAATGCATGTTTTTTGCGGGTGCGGGAAACCGGAGTACCCGGAGGAAACCCACGCAAACACAGGGAGAAGATGCAAACTCCACGCAGAAAGGCCACAGGCCGGATTCGAACCCACGACCCTCTTGCTGTGAGGTGGCAGTGCTAACCACTACACCACCATGCCACCCATGTATAATGCATGTGTATGAAGTATAGGAGAAAAAGTGTGGGTGTGTGTTTGTGTGTGTGAGAATGTATGCATGTAAGTATGAACCAGGTTGATCAGCAAGAACAACAGTGAACTATAATCTTTTGGAGCTTATGCTTGAAAGTGGTAAGGGACGTCAAAGTAGCGAGTTTCAGGGTGTTTTGTAGAGTGTTCCAGTCATGTGTGCTGCAAAACGAAAGGAGTTGCGGCCAAAAATAGTAGAGGTATTGGGGATAATGAGCTTAATGTATTCACTTGACTTAGTACGATATTTATTATGGGTGAGGTGAAGAAGAGATGACAAATAGGATGGTGTCTTGCCCAGAATAGTCTTATAGACGAGGTGAAACCAGTGATGGAGCCGCCGGGTATGGAGGGAGGGCCAGCCCACCAATTTATAGAGATCACAGTGGTGAGTGTGGAAGGGTGCATTGGTGGCAAAGCGGATGGCTGAGTGATGAAGAGTGTCCAGTTTTTTGAGGGCAGTGCTTGATGCCATTTTCTAGGTGATATCACCGTAGTCCAGAATTGGGAGTATTGTCATCTTGACAAGGGTATGCCTGGTAGCATGAGTGAAGCACAGTAGCATGGTAGCACTGTTGGTGACCTTTGAAGGTCAAACTTGACCTAATACAATTACAATGACTTGTATTGGCAAAATGGTCACAGATGGAGCCTAGGTTTGTATTAGAGACATATAGGAAGTCATAAATGAACTTTGATTTGGTGACCTTCATATTGACCTTCGAAGGTCAAATGTGACCTAGTGAAAATTCAATGACTTCTATCACTAAAATAGCCACAGATGGAGCCTAGTTTTGTGTTAAACTGTTGTTTTTGGCAGCCATTTTTGATTTAGTTTTAGTCTTAGTCTTTTGGACGAAATGCTTATAAGTTTTAGTCACATTTTAGTCATTTCTATCATTGATAGTTTTAGTCTAGTTTTAGTCGACGAAAACTAAAAGGGTTTTAGTACAGTTTTAGTCATTAATTTTACTTGAAAGAATAATGACTTTAAAAGATTAAATTAGGCCAATACAGATATAGGAAATTGTAATTGAGGTTTACAGGTTGTGTTGCAATTCATAAAGCAACAGTTAACTCTCTTAACACCTTTGTATAATAACTAGATTCCTTACCAGTTTGATAGCACTAGCCTAGACTTTCCCATCCATGAAGATGCAATTCTGTCATGCTGTACTTGCTGATCTACTAATAATAGTGCTTTATACACAGATAAAGTGGTAACAGTGAGTGGAATCAATGTTCATCACTCCAAGACAGTCAAGAAACAAAACATTCTTTCTTTGTGGCTTTATTTCTGAGAACCTATTAAAGTGCAATTAACACACACAAGCCCAACATACAGTGCCCTCCATAATTATTGGCACCCCTGGTTAAGATGTGTTAAAAGCCTTAAAATAAATTCAATTTTTATTGCAGAAGCATACTCTCACACTGAAAATTGTAGAAAAATGTTACCTTCAACTCAAGTGCATTTTAAGGGGAAGAAAAATCCCTGACTAAGAAATAATTATTTTTCATAAAATCACCTGTTCCACAATTATTGGCACCCCTAACAATTCCTAGGAAATAAATGTAATTGAAGTATTTCTGTCATTTCTACAGTAGTTTACAAAGTTGATCAGAGTATCTAGGAACATTTAATTAGTAATTCATCACTTCCTGTTTCCCTGGGGTATAAATATGACGTGACACAGTGGCCATTTCTCTTATCCACTCTTCAACATGAGAAAGACAAAGGAACACACCATTTAAGTAAGGCAGATGTGTGTCCACCTTCACAAGTCAGGCGATGGCTACAAGAAAATAGCCACTCGCCTGCACCTGCCCATATCTACTGTCAGAGGAATCATTAAGAAGTTTAAAACAACTGGAACAGTGGTAAACAAGCCTGGACGAGGACGCAAGGTTATTTTGCCACCACGCACAGTGAGGAGGATAGTAAGAGAAATAAAAAGTTCTCCAAAGCTCACTGTTAAAGAATTGCAACAAATGGTAGCATCTTGGGGTCACAAAGTCTCCAAAATAACCATCAGGCGCTATCTACATGCCAACAAGCTGTTTGGGAGGCATGCACGGAAAAAACCTTTTCTCACTCACAATCATAAACGCAAACGCCTGGAGTTAAGCTAAGCGGTACTGGGACTTCAACTGGGACCATGTGCTTTGGTCAGATGAGACCAAGATAGAGCTTTTTGGCAACAAACACTCTAAGTGGGTCTGGCGGAACACAAAAGATGAGTATGCAGAAAAGCACCTCATGCCCACTGTGAAGTATGGGGAGGATCGGTGATGCTGTGGGCCTGTTTCTCTTCCAGAGGCCCTGGGAACCTTGTTAGGGTGCATGGCATCATGAACGGTTTGAAATACCAGGACATTTTAAATCAAAATCTGGTGGCCTCTGCCCGAAAGCTGAAGATGGGTCGTCACTGGGTCTTTCAGCAAGATAATGACCCTAAACATGTGGCCAAATCTACACAGAAATGGTTCACCAGACACGGAATCAAGCTCCTCCCATGGCCATCTCAGTCCCCAGACCTCAACCCCATTGAAAACCTGTGGAGTGAGCTGAAGAGGAGAGTGCAGAGGAGAGGACCCAGGTCGCTGGATGATTTAGAGAGATTGTGCAAAGAGGAATGGTCAAGATCCCTCTTTCTGTATTCTTCCATCTTGTGAAACATTATAGGAGAAGATTAGGTGCTGTTTTGTTGGCAAAAGGGGGTTGTACAAAGTATTAACATCAGGGGTGCTAATAATTGTGGCACACATGATTTGATGTAAAAGAATTATTTCTTAATGTGGGTTTTTTTTCCCACTGAATAAATGCACTTGAATTAAAGGTTGGATTTTCCTCTTTTTTTCATTGTGGTCCTATATTATTTAGAAAAAAACTGAATTTATTAGAAGCTAAAGAACACATCTTAACCAGGGGTGCCAATAATTATGGAGGGCGCTGTATGAGCAATAGATCAGGAACACATATGCTCAACTTGACCTTGTCTGCCACTGCCAGTGCAATTGAGAACATGCATATGATCTCTCTGACTATTATGAGGTACAACAGACATTAACTTATACAACCCCACAGCAAAATACAGCAAAAAGCACAGTCTGTGGTTATGGCTGTGTGCAATGTCACTGTCAGACCCTTGTGGCTTTAGCACAGCAGCAGACTCGACGTATTATAACAAAGCACATAACTCGACCTGCTTAACATGTCGCAACGCGCAGATAGAGCACAAACATGCCATGATGAACACACAACTAAAAGATACCCACGCTGCCCGTTAATGTAAATATGCTGGCTAAACATGCTACTAACGTTAGAGTAGCCAGGTGTGCTGCAGCTCATTTAGACATAAGGAACAGCAACAGGTCTGAAAAGCTACATTTCTCCCATATGTTTCACAGTAACTCAAATATCAGTGATCAGATTAAGGAAAAAAAATTATTACTATTTTTTAATCATTAATCAATATTATATCAATTGATTTGCAATTGTTTAGCGCATCTGAAAAATGATTAGCAAAAATTAGAAAACAGTCAATCAGATTTTAAATGATAAAGGGCTTTTTTATTCTTTTTGTATGAACACTTACTGTCATGCGAATGAACACTATTAGCACTGTGTGCCTCTCACCCTGCACTGTCTCCTAGTGACCTAGCTTTAAATGTGTGTGGCATGTTGTGTAGCATGTGGCTTTGCATGTACCTGGTAATGGGTTCTTTCCCTCTGCAGGGACTGGGCTTGTAATACTGCACTGCTAAAGAGATCTCAATAAAGACGTTACATTTTCCAAATGACAAATTACAATTACACAAGAAATACAACTCCACTCAGAACGCAAAACAAATTATTTCCAAAAGGTATCAGTTTTACCCGGAACAATCTTAATTTAATACAGAACACTTCCGTTTCCCAGTGAAATTTCTGCAAACCACTTTTAGCCTGCAAGCACAGCTGTCTTATACCTTACTGTAGCATATGATGCTGTTTAACACCTGATCAGAGACGCGAAAGGATCCATTTCCATTAAAATCTAGTCACAAAAGGCACTCTCCAACTCAGAGCTGACGATTCAGAGTTAAAGCTGAAAAAGTGGAGGTCAAATGCGGAATTCTCACCGTTAGGGCAAAAAACCAAATCATATCGCCATAATATAACAATGATTACAAAGATTTCCCTGAACTAGCGTCAGCAAGGTAAGAAGATGGCTAGCTTTATAATCTGAAGAGTAACGCAATACGCGATTGCATATGCAACTAGATAATGCATAACGCACGAACTGCCGCGAAACCTCAGATAAGTTCATGCCTATTGCAGCTGGCAAAGTTAGTAAAGTTGGGGCAAGAAATAAATCATATTGCCGTAAAATCATGATCACTCACAAAGATTTTACTTTGTTAATGTTTGTTAGCTTACGAGCATACAGGGTGGCTGTATCCAAAGAGCAACGTAATTTGATACACGACGGCTTGCATAGACGTCTAGCCATCCATGACTGTACGAGAAACTTTCTGGCAGAGAGCCTCTCTAATGCATGCACGCACTCCCAGAAGCTGATTGGTTGGTATGCAAATGAGGAACATCATTTTCCAGCCAATCAAAGTTGTTTAAACTTCTCCTGTTGCTATGTGGCTTGGGAATCGAAGGTTCGCAGGCCAGCGAGCCAACTCACTAACATTTTCGTCTCGTCTCCTCTCGTCAACGAAAACGACAGATACGTCTCGTCATATTTTTTTCATCAAAGAGCTATGTTTAGCTCGTCACCGTCTCGTTTTAGTCATGAAAAAAAGGTGCGTTAATGAAATCATTTCGTCATCGTTAACGAAAACAACACTGGTGTTAAAGACATCAAGGAAGTCACATATGAACTTGGTGGCATTCAACTTGACTGTCAGTGACATTTGAGGGTCCAACTCGACAGTGAAATGACCCTGACTTGTATCACCAAAATGGTCACAGATGGAGCCAAGGTTTGTATAAAGACATTTAGAAAGTCATATATGAAGTCCATTTGCTGACCTCAGCTTGACCCTCTGTGACATTTAAAGTTCACACTTGACATATTGATTTTTCAACGACTTGTATCACCAAAACTGCCTCAGAGCTTAGGATTGTGTTTGCATTACAGGAGGTCTTATGTATGTGAACTTATATTTAGTGACCTTGACATTGACCTTCAATAATTTGAAGGTCAGACTTCACATGAAATTTTCATAACTTGTATCATCACTATAAGATTGCTTGCCGGTAAGCTACAGGACCCCTGGTCCTATTTCATCAGGTAAGCTATTGTCGTGGTGCGGCATCCGTCCTCCGGAACATTTATCTTTTTTTTGGCAGGATGAATTTTTGTGTAAATTTGCCATAACATACTACTAGACCATATCTCCTGACCTTTTTTTTTGGATTTTTGATTGAATCATTTTTGTCCATTTTATGGGCCCTTGAAATTTTGGCCCCAATGTTAAAGATAGGACTGAGAAATTTTAAAAAATTATTTCTCAGAAACTGCAAGATAAATTTTTTTCTAAATCAGGCAATGAACTTTCCTTGGTACCGTCAATGTACACTGCGAGAGTCATTTTGATTGAATCGGCAGAAGTAGGTTTAGTGGGGCCGCTGTACTTTATGAATATGCAAAATGGCCTGTGGAGGCCAAATGGTTGCAGATAGAGATTAAGTTTGTATTATCGACATGTAGGAAGTCATATATGACCTATATTTTGGCTGTGTTAAAGTTGACCTCAGATGACCTTGAAAGGTCAAACTTGAGGTCAAGCAAAATTTTACAATTTTCAAAGGCTTCTAGGCTTGAAAATCTAGAGGATTGGGAACACATATGTATTGAACACTTATAGGAAGTCATATATGAACTTTCATTTGGTGGCCTTGAACTTGACCTTCAGTGACCTTTAATGGCCAAACTTTACAATGAAAATTGAATGGCTTATATCAGCAAAATCGTAACAGATGGAGTATAGGTTTCTATTGGAGACGTATAGGAAGTCATATGTGAACTTTCATTTGGTGACCTTCATATTGAACTGCGAAGGTCAAACTTGACCTAGTGAAAATTAATTGACTTCTATCACTAAAAAGGCCACAGATGGGGCCTAAGTTTGTATCACAGACTTAAAGGAACTCACACATGAACTTTCCCTGGGTGACATTCATCTTGACTGTTGGTGACATTTGAAGGTCAAACTTGACATAATACAATGACTTTTATTGCCGAAACGGTCACAGATGGAGCTTACATTTGTATTGGAGACTTATAGGAAGTCATAAAAGAAGTCCATTCACTGACCTCAACTTGACCTTCTGTGACCTTTAAAGTTCAATTGACATTGAATTTTCAATGACATGTGTCACCAAAACTGCTTCAGAGCTTAGTATTACAGGAGGTCTTATAAATGTTTGTGAACTTTTATTTTGTAACCCTGACATTGACCTTCAATGATTCGAAGGTCAAATTTCACATGAAATTTTCATAACTTGTAGCATCTCTATAAGATTGCTACAGGACCCTTGGTCCTATTTTTAGCTTACCGTCCCTATGGGCCAATAAGCTGTTGTAGTGGTGTGGCGTCTGTCGTCTGTTGTCCATAACATTTTTTAATCTGTTTTTTTGGCCTGATGAATTTTCATGTAAATTTGCTATAACATACTACTAGGCCATATCTCTGGACGTTTTTATAGAGACATTTAGAAAGTCATATATGAAGTCCGTTCGCTGATCTCAACTTGACCCTCTGTGACCTTCGATGTTCACAATTGCCATATTGAATTTTCAATTACTTATATCACCTAAACTGCTTTAGAGCTTAGGATTGGGTATTTCAGGGGGTCTTATAAATGGATGTGAACTTTTATTTAGTGACCTTGACCTTCAATAATTTGAAGGTCAAACTTCACATGAAATTGTCATAACTTGTATCATCACTATAAGATTGCTTGCCGGTAAGCTACAGGACCCTTGGTCCTTGTGCAGGACCAAGCAGGCAGGCACAAGGAACCGCTGGTTTAAGTTTTAAAAAAAAGAAGTATTTATTCATCCAAAATGCAAAAATATATAGCATAATAAAAGCAAAAATTATACAGAAGGTTCTTGGTCCATAAAAGAGGTCAACTAAACAGACTGAACTGAAACAAATTCCAACCTAACCCCAAACAGAAAAAGCAAAAACTGACCTAACAACAATTCACAAACACTGGGCTTTTAAAGTGGCTGATCAGACCATTGCAACAGGGGGATAGACAAACAAAGAAACTCTAAACAAAGCACAAGAGACATAAGACTAGGTTTAAGGAAAAAAAATATATGTTCTACTTAATACTAAAGAATATACAAACTAAACAAATGCTTTTAACAGTAAATATAACTTAAATAGAGAGAAGATTTCTTTATTCTTCCCCCCCGGGAGCAGCCACAGTTTGTCCCTTCCAATTCCTCCTCAATCACAGGGATTTGGGACAGCTTGGCACACTGGTTCCTCTTAGCCTGAGCCACACCATGAACTAAAAGTAACCAAGAGAAGAAAATTAAAATAAACAGAACATACACTGACAACGTAAGTAGAATGTGCATACTATCAAACTGGAAACAATGCAGTGTATAAACAAGAGCAATCCGAGATTTCTGATCTCCGCCAAGGGATGATGTTGATACAAATGCAAGATCTTTCTCTTTGGAAGATTTCAGGACCACCCATGTGACAAGTTGAAATGGGATTTTTGTATGTTTGAAGCATCCATTCTCCAAAGCCGTCATCAAAGTACAGAGCGATGACATGATCTACCTCTGGTGAAAATTTCATGAAGATCCGTCAAGTAGTTTCCCAGAAATGCCACAAAAATTGTAAATACAGATCCGGATCCAGAATCCAGATCCGGATCATCACAGAATTTTAGTGGAGTCGTCCCTGGACCAAGATCTACCTCTGGTGAAAGTTTCATGAAGATCCGTCAAGTAGTTTTCGAGAAATGCCACTAAGATTGTAAATACAGATCCGGATCCGGATCCAGAATCCTGATCCGGATCCGGATCATCAAAAAATTTTAATGGAGTCGTCCCTGGACCAAGATCTACCTCTGGTGAAAATTTCATGAAGATCCGTCCAGTAGTTTCCGAGAAATCCTGTCCACAGACAGACAGAAGGACAGACGGACAAATAAATAAATAAATAAATAAATAAATAAATAAACCGACTCGATCGCATTATCTCCTTGGCGGAGATAATAAAGTTGTGAGTATATGATATTTGAAATCAATTCTATGTGTCATGTGATTCATTGTCAATTAATGTGTGTGCATGATGACTGTAAAAAGTGCATAAACTTAATAGAAATCAAAAGAATCAGGAGGTGTGGAGAGCAGGCAGTGTGGTGTGGGGATACACATTGCGGGGCTGCAGGGCGGCCATCACAATCCTATTTTTATAAATTTTTCCAGGGCATGCACTACCTGCACATCACTTGGTGCTGGCTAAAAGTTAAGTAATTTGTTACAAAGCAAACATATGTTTATGCAGTGCTAAACAGAATAGCAGGCTGGCCTTGTATGGCAGTAGAAAGGAAACTTATGTCTCTGCACTGTGAACAATTTTAATTTGGTCATTAAGCTATGGTTTGCAACCAGGTTGCTGAATATGCTGTTTTTTGTTCCATGCACTGATCTATATAGAATAACTGGATAGCTGATGATGTCATGATTTTGAAGTAACCGTGCTGCCATATTAGTATGCCCAACTATAATCTTGCAGAACATTACTCACATTGAACACGTTGCAGCCAACGATATAATTAATTGAGAAGATATCTTTTTACAGACACGGAAGAGGTGGTATTTTATGTTTCCTCCTGAGATTGACCTGAGTGTACGAAAAATGCCTCAAGGACCACAGATTTAACTACAGTAGGCAGCAGTTGTACGTGCCTTTAACATTTTCAATGGACAACATCAGCATTTGACAATATGTACGACCGATGAGTGCGTTCCATAGGAAATCTATGCAGATTTTTTCTACATCTCGCCTGAGTGGGGCAGTGGTGCAACGAAATTGAAGTCCAAAGTCATTGAGACTGAAGAAGACAAGATGTCAATCCTGCATGTATTATTATTATTATTCTGTATGGGGGGGATTTAAAAACTTAATGAAAAAATAAATTGGCCGTAAGCTCGCATCTTGTCAACCGCTGTCTTTATTTTAGAAAAACTGGGAGTGAGATTCAATCGCACATAACGCATATGTAAGTCCCAACGGATGTCTTGTATTGAGTTTTCTCTTGCGATGTCTTCACTCAGTAGCTGCCACGAAGCTAGGCTAATTTTCCTACGAAGCGAAAGTGGGTTCGCTGGAAAGAATGCAATGTAAACTTATCAAGGTCGCTAAATCAGCGTTCACATGAGAAGTGAAGTGAGTTGTGCGTTATGGAGATGTATGTAAAACTGCCTGCCATTCATTGTCGAGTGTGAATCACATTATCTATTTAAGTAGCTCTAACGTTACATCCTCATTGATAACCTGGCAAAATTTATTTGCCCGTCAACGGTAATTTGGTGTCAACAAAACGTTAGCCTTTTTTTAGTGCTGGCTTAAATTAGCCTTAATGATTTCACCAAACCTGGTTTTGTTGTATAGTTAGTCTGGTCTAATATTATAGACAGCGTTACGCAGCAGTTTTATTGGATTATCTAATTTATGCCTTGTGACATTTATTGATCTGGTTAACTTCAGTTCAGTAATCTAGGTAGCTGAAGGCTAACCTGATGGATCACGTTAGCTAACATTAGTTTAAATATTCCAATAATAACCGTTAGCTGGGCTAATGCTGACACATTATCTGCCGTTTTGGTAGATCGCCAGTGGCTAATAATAAGCAATATATTTATAGAAATTAATTTGTGTGTATCCGTCTTTACTACAGCCAGAGTATTGTCTCGCCACATTACCCAAAAATGTCGCTCTGCATTGGAAAGCTGCACATCAACGCTTCTCTGCCATAGAATACTATATAACGGTTACTTACTACCGGGCATAGTAAAATGGCCGCTCGACCACTTCCGCTTGCTTCGACCTCCCAACGCAGTTCTCTATCACGTCAGCAATCCAGTTATTCAAAATAGATCAGTGGTTCCATGATAATGAAGGAATTATGTTGCCCATTTAGGCTTTGTGCTTATTTTACAGTATTTATGGTAATCTAAAACCCATATTTACTGATGGACATCTGCTGCTGCTTGTGCAGTTCAGTAACAATTTAATTTCAAACTAATTTGCTGTCGTCCTAGTTGTTGATTCATCGACTGTCTGCATACATGTGATTGTATGCGATCAGATTCCTAATGCCTGCAGACCAAACTACTGTACACTCTACAATGAGTGAAACTTGTCAGCTAGCAAACATGGGTCGATTTCAGACTTGACTGCTTTCAGAACATAAAGTACAAAATGAAGCGCACTAGAATCACACTATGCATTTCCAGTCCCTTTTGTTTTTGAGCTTGCCGGCCCTATGGGCCGTTAAGCTATCGTCGTGGTGTGGCGTCCGTCGTTTGTCATCCGCCGTCTGGAATATTTTTACTCTTTTTTTTTGGCTTGATGAATTTTCCTGTAAATTTGCCATAAAGTACTAGTAGACCATATCTGCAGACTTTTTTTTTGGATTTTTGGTTGAATCATTTTTGTCCGTTTTATGGGCCCTTGAAATTTTGGCCCCAATGTTAAAGATGGGACTGAGAAATTAAAAAATTATTTATATTATTTGTTTCTAATTCAGGCAATCAACTTACCTTGGTACTGGCAATGTACAGTGCGAGCACTGTTTTGATTGAATCGACGGAAGTGGGTCTAGTGGGGGCGCTGTACTTTAACATTGGATCTTATGGAGAATATGCAAGATGGCCTGTGGAGGCCAAATGGTTGCAGATGGAGATTAAGTCTGTATTAGCAACTTACAGGAAGTCATATATGACCTGGCAATATTAAATTTGACCACAGATAACTTTGAAAGGTCAAACTTGAGGTCAAGGAAAATATTAACAATGTTAAAAGATAGGACTTGAAATTTCAAAAACTTACTTCTAAAAAACTGGCAGATAACTTTTTTTTCTTAAAGATCCTGAGAAGAAAAATCTGAGATTTGTTTCAAAATATAAAATAAATGTTGGAAATGAATTGTGAACAACATGCAAAAAGAGTCATTTCTGTATGTTGCTCAGTTTCGTGGTAAGAGTTTTATCTCGATTTAACGGTTTCACTTCACTTTCGTGGTTTGAGGTTTTTTTGGGTGGGGTTAAAGAGGGGACCGCACTACGCACTGCTGCCCCTACTTGCATAACTCCTCCCACCCGCCGTAACATTATAAATACTTCAGGCATGCTGGAATCGGTGGTTATCCCGCTCGTTTTCGAGTATTGTCTTTAGCTTGCTAGTCATGCCCTAATCTCAGAAGTGTATTTTTCCCGACTGCGTGAGTTGAAGTTAACGGTGCAACATAATTGATTTATGGGATTTAACATTAGCTAGGTACGTAGCTAGCTAGCCATCTTAATTAAATGAGCTCAATAACGATCTAGCAAGCTAATCGTTTTATGGGGTTAACATTAGTTAGCTAGGTACGTAGCTAGCTAGCCATCTTAATTAAACGAGCTCAATAAAGATCTAGCAAGCTAACAACATTCTGTCATTCCCCAGAATACTGTAAACACGCAACTGGCAAGTTTGTCAGGCTAAATAGATGTGAAGTTAGCATTAAACAGTGGAGCAACATAATTTGCACATTCTCATACTTCACCATTATGAGCCATTTTGACAGAGAGCGAACACACGCCAGAGTAACTAGGTAGTGGCAAAGTAGACAATTCATTAGACCCCGGCTAACTTATTAGGTCGATCGACGACATAACGTTGACAATGGAGTTAACATTAACGTTAGTTTTCTGGATACCGAAGTGTATCAATAGAGCTGTAACATGTTTGCAGTCAAGCATAGATGATCCAGGCATTAAGTGCCAACTAGCTCCTGATTCGATCAATAACTTGCTAGCTATTCCATGGTTTTCAACTAGAAAACATCCCGTTAGAGCTGGATGGGAGGTGAGGCTAATATGGCGTTAAATTAGTCTCAAAACTCGAGCGCATGAAAACCGAGAGAGCGCGTGAAAACCATGGGTGTACGACCCTCAGTATCCGCTCTCAACTTCAAAATGCGCTCACAATATCAAAAAATGCTCACAATATCAATAAATGCTCGCAATCTCACCACACGCGTGATTTCAACAGGCGCTCACGTCAAAAATGCTGCAAAATCTCAATGCTCGCAATGTCAATAAATGCTCGCAGTCTCACCACGCTCGTAATTTCAACACGCGCTCACAATGTCAAAAATGCTACTTAATCTCACCACGCTTCGCAATGTCAATAAATGCTCGCAATCTCACCGCGCTCAATGTCAAAAAATGCTCGCA
Organism: Gymnothorax javanicus; assembly: GCA_029692085.1. Lineage (NCBI taxonomy): Eukaryota > Metazoa > Chordata > Actinopteri > Anguilliformes > Muraenidae > Gymnothorax > Gymnothorax javanicus. Next base: position 107,303,252 of record CM056195.1, read on the forward strand.
ATCTCAATAAATGCTCGCAATCTCACCACGCTTCGCAATGTCAATAAATACTACAATCTCACCGCTCACAATGTCAAAAAATGCTACTTAATATCAGTATCGCTTCGCTTGCCGATTTCACTTTTGAGACTTTGGAGGCGGGACTTACAATGCTGACCATGAGCTTTGATTGGATGTTTGATTCTATAACGGGTTTTCAACGGCCGTAAACTACAGAATAAAAAAGAAATCAAAGAGGTCAACCATCATGTCGGAGCAAGGAAGTTTTTCACAAAATTAAATCTTTCATTGATTCCATTTTAATATTGTTTGAAGGTATTGGTTTCACTTGCTATACGTAGCTAAGATTATAGCTAGCTAAATATTTCACGTTCAAGCTGGCTAACGTCAGCCCGCACGTTAATTATTGTACTTAGCTAGCCTATTTTAGCATCAATTTACCCATGGCTATACTATTTACATAGCAATGCTACGTTCCCGAGTTGTTCTTAATTATCAGTTCCTTCAAACAATATTTCTTTTCTGATGCTGAAGACCCGGCCGAGTGTTAAGATCTTCAGTTCGTTCATTATTTGTGCTGAAAACGTAGAAGTGATTTAATGCAAATGGTGAAGGACTAAGGGTAGGTTTCTTGACAAGCGAACCTAATACCGTGGCAGCGTTTTAATATTTGCAATAATTCCATTATGAGCTATTGGCACGCTAGGTTTCGATAGGATGATATGGTTCGGAAATATTCACCACAATCAGGCTAATGCTTTCAACGTTTCTCTGCCTTTAATTACAACTCGATGCCGTTTGAGCAAATGAGTAATAGACACGCGCTATTACTGCTGCTGTACACAACTACAATGTTAACTGTTCAGTAAATTTATACTGTTTATGTACTGCGCTTATATATATTTTAAATAGCCTTTGGCCCCTTACACTTCCACTGCTCTCATCGCAAACTGGCATCTATTTACGCCTAAAACATTTAAATTAGGCCTATTTTATTTATTTGTTACATTGTATTAGTCTACAGCAGCAGTACCTATAACCCACTTACTCAAACGACATCGAGTAGTAATTAAAGGCTAAGAAACGTTGAAAGCATTAACCTGAATATAGCGAATATTTCCGAACCATATGTGACAGTCCACAGGAAAAGGGTGTAGGCCTATAATGGATTTTTTTACGTTTTTAGAAAAAACTGTTTTTCTATGTTTAGTACATGGTATGAGATCATCAGATGCACTTAACTCAATTTGACCAAAATATCCCTTATACACCCTTTTCCTGTGGACTGTCACATATCATCCCAACAAAGCAATGCACAATGGCGACACCATAGTGTGCCAATAGCTCATAATAGAATATTGCAAATATTAAAAAGCGGCTATGTCGTGGCTTTAGCCGTCTGGTCAAGAAAACTGCCTTCCTTCCTTCGTCATTACGCCGCCACCGTTTTCTGCTCAAGTACGAACTGAAAACTTTATTCTCGGCCGGTGTTCTGACGATTTGTGCTACCTCAACTAAAAAAATACGACCATAGCGCACCGCGTCGGACAGTCCTTGTTTTTCGCCTTAATATTGCTCTATGAATCAGCCCACAGTTGCAAAATAATTTTTGTTAACTTCTTATAACATTCGCTCATGTTTTAATGAGCTGGATACGTTCGTTCAAAGATAAAATGCTGCATGTCTAATTCCTGCATTTTCAGGAAACGTTAGTGTGTACATGCACGTATCCAAATGTTTACAGGTAGGAAGGCGCACTGAAAAAAAAATATTTTAAAGATATAGCTATAAAGATATTTATGATGTCAGTGAAGAAACAGCCGAGATTTTGGGTCTGTATATGCGCTGAACCGCAAAAGCAGCATCTCTATTTGTCTATAGATGGGTAGCACAAATCGGCAGATTACCGGGTCTTCAGCGTCAGAGAAGAATATTGCTTGAAGAACCTGATGAATAAGAACAACTCAGGAAAATTATATTGCTACGTAAATGGCCTAAGTGAGCTAAGTGTCCGTCTACCGGAAATTTGGCGCTAAAATAGCATAGTAAAATAATTGATGTTGGGACTGATGTAAGAGAGCTTTTCTAACATAAAATATTTAGCTAGCCATGATACAACATCATCGTAGCTACGCACAGTGAATGAAACCAATACCTTCAAACAATATTAAAATGAGATAAATGAAAGATTTCGTTTTGTGAAAAACTTTCTTGCTCCAGCATGATAATGATGGTTGTCTTTGATTTCATATTCTGTAGTTTACGGCAGTTGAAAACCAGTTATAAAATCAAACATCCAATCAGAACTCATGGTTAGCATTGAAAGTCCCGCCTCCAAAGTCTCTAAAGTCAAATCGGCAAGCGAGCGTATACTGATATTGCGAGCATATTTTGACTTTGAGAGCGCGTGTTCACAAGTGAAATCAGCAAGCGAGTATGGCAAGCCGTTTTAACATTTAATAGCTAGACTGGATATGTGTTGCAGATATCCGCTATTCAATTCTTCCTAGTCAAAAAGAGCATTTCAGATATCTACAATGACATTCCTCCTATCCACAATTGTCATTTAAGATATCTACAACGTCATTCTTCCTAGGATAAATGACGTCACTTTTTCCATTCATGTGAATGGGGTTTCTCATTACAGATATCTACATTTCAGTTGCAGATATCCGCAAAGTGAATTACGGATATCTGCCCCTGAATTACGACTAGTAGTAACTCCAGTTTGAGATATCTACAATTAAATTTTGACTAGTCAAAATTCCAGTTCAAGATATCTTGAATTGCCCTCAATTCAAGATATCTACGTTGTCCTATGTAGATATCTTAAATTAAGCTTTGCCTAGTCAGAGTGTCATTGTAGATATCTTTAACTGGATGTATGTCTAGTCAAAATTAATTAGTAGATATCTCAAACTGGAATTTGGGATATACGTAATTTAATTGTAGATATCTGCTATCAAGTTACAGATATCTCGGAGAGAAATCTGATAAGAGATATCTCAAATTGGAGATATCTTTCACTTCCATTGTGCCTAGTCGAAGTGCAATTGAAGATATCTTGAATTAGAGTTTTGACTAGGCGAAATGACGTCGCAGATATCTGTATGCCAGAAAGTTACGGCAAGCGGGAGCGGCGCCGCGTGTTGATTCAAAGCTGCATGCAAACGCCATATCAGAGCAAGCAGAGGCCGAAGGTGTTTTTGATCGTGTTTTTAATGCCGCAGCCCGTGCACGACATGAGCTGTCAAATGCACAGGGTTTAACTTTACATTCTGCAACAACGACTCTCTCAGCTGCTACTCCAGGGGCGCGTTTCCCAAAAGCGTATTGCTAACTAAGTTAGCAACTTACATAGTTCGTCCATTCACAGTCAGTGGGCCTAACTATGTAAGTTAGCATCTGTGATTACGGGAAATGCACCCCAGAATTAAATAAATAGGTACTCAAAGTGTGTCTGGAGACTACAAATATTCGATCACGCTGTAAATTTCTACCACAAGTCTCTAGTGAACGAAGCTCTCGTTCGCCACAAATTCCTTGGTATAAGCTCTTTCTATTTTATGGCATTTTTTAACAATGTTATCCACAACAGCAACCGCCATTTCTTCCGCTAACGCTGCACAACAATTCTGACGAGTCATAATGACGTTTTGAGATATCTTTAATGTTCATTCTGCCAAGTCAAAACTGAATTACAGATATCTACATTTGTCAGTTGGGATGCGTGGCCAGTCGAAAGTGTCGCTTTCAGTGACGTTTCTGCAGATATCTGTAATTCAGTTGTGACTAGTCAAAACTGAATTACAGATATCTCTAACTGTAGTTTTCACTAGTCAAAATGACGTTATAGATATCTTGAAGTAAAATTATGACTAGTCACAATGTAATTACGACGAGTCAAAATGACGTTGTTGATATCTGCAATGTTAATCCCGGATAGTCAGACTTCGCTATTAAATGTTAAAACGGCTTGCCATAAGCGAGCGTATGCTGATATTGCGAGCATATTTTGACATTGAGAGCGCGTGTTCAAAAGTGAAATCAGCAAGCGAGCGTATACTGATATTGCGAGCATTTTTTGACATTGTGAGCGGTGAGATTAAGAGCATTTATTGACATTATGGCGTGGTGAGATTGCGAGCATTTATTGAGATTGCGAGCATTTTTTGACATTGTGAGCGCGGTGAGATTGCGAGCATTTATTGACATTGTGAGCGCGTGTTGAAATTACGAGCGTGGTGAGACTGCGAGCATTTATTGATATTGTGAGCATTTTTTGATATTGCGAGCGCATTTTGAAGTTGAGAGCGGATACTGAGGGTCGTACACCCACGGTTTTCACGCGCTCTCTCGGTTTTCGTGCGCTCGAGTTTTGAGACTAATTTAACGCCATAGGCTAACTTCGCTACGAGGAAGTCAATAGAGAAATGAGGTTCGCTACTCAGAACATACACGATACATTGTTTGATAACGATAGTTGTAACATTATGAAATCAGATAGCTCACGCTAGCCCAGCCAAAATCACGATATGTTCAATTAAATTGTAGATCGTGTCTATAGGTGTATAAAATAGCATTACATTTACCCTCCAGGTAATAAGCCTTGCAACCGTCATCCCGGAGCTTCTGTAACAGGAGCCCAAGGACTGAGCTCGCTGCGCCGTTATCCTGCCAGTCCGAGGTGGCCTCGTCATACAGAACCACAGCGTTCGTTTTGCACCGTTTGACAAACTTCTCCTTATCCTCATTATTCGGAATAATCGATCGCATTGGCAAATTCCCCTTTTTGAGCCTCCGAAGCATCAGCCCAGGTATTGCCAAATTGATGGCGGTCTCTATATGCGATGATTATTGCCTTTCATTAATATATTTAGACAAAATGAGAACGAGTTGTCTAAGTATGCCCACATGTTTATAATGATGATGAAAGTTTCTATACTAAACCTATGCGTATTCATGTCAGAGATCCTCGCATATTCATCCTGCCAGCATATTATTAGCTATGGAAAGGACCGCACGGATTGCGCCTGTGCTATATAAGCACAATCACGGGAGATGAATGTTGTTTAAAATGATTGTAATACATTTCTTTGATCCGCGGCGAAATTATTAAAGTCGAGGTAGTCGATGTCCTGCTTGCTCCACACATTCCTCCCAGCGAGCCAGCGTCGCGACACCGGGACCGCACAGTTTTGTAATGGGAGAGGCATACTCCCTCCAAAGCTAGATTGCAGCTCCCACTACGCGCTAGCTCACTAGTTCCGGGGCTAACCCACTCTCGCCCAAGCTATGAATATCTACACTGCCTTGAATTGTAACGTTTTTTCTTATCGACATGCTATGCAATGCTTGATTATGGAGATTGAGGTATAATTAACCTGCTTTATTATGCCAAAAGCATTTCACGTAACACTCATCACTGATCGTGGCATTGTAGTATTCATAGCTATGGCCGTGCATTTCCCCTTTTTCTCCACCAGAGAAAAGCAAGGTAAATTTGGTAAATCATGGGGAGTCAGAAAACGTAATTATATGTAATGAAGCAAGAATGACAAGCAAGTTAACGGTTTTCTTCACGTATAGAGTTCACTCTTTATCTAAAAAGTAAGGCATTACATCCGGAAATTATTGTACAGTCGTACCGTCGCTATATCTGGTAGGTTGGAGCGCTTTCCAATACGCGAGCGTGATGTGGCAACTGCGCATACCTGGGAGGTACAGACGCTTGGACTAGATAGAGGCGGGACCTCTCCCGCGATGGGGCTTGGTTTCCGCTGGGTTTCCATGCCTCCAGGGGACACGCCCCCACCGTCCTGGGGCAGAGAATGCTGCTTCTTTCTTAGCAACTTTGAGGCATAATTTTATATACCTAGCGACTTTTTTAGTTCTTCATATTTGACAGAGTGATTAATAACATGTTTTTCTGTGGTATAATAAACTCATAAAACATATTTAGTTTTTCTTTTCAGGGACTTTAATCTGGAAATCAACTCACCATGGCACACTTAATGTACAGTGCAAGTGCCATTTTGATTGAATCGATGGAAGTGGGTCTAGTGGGGGCGCTGTACTTTAACATCAATTGGGCCTTATGGAGAATGGGCAAAATGGCCTATGGAAGTTAAATGGTTACATATAGAGATTTTGTTCGTATCATCAACATATAGGAAGTCATATATGACTTATGTATTGGTTGTGTTCAAGTTGATCTCAGATGACCTTGAAAGGTCAAACTTGCTGTCAAAGCAAAATGTTACAATTTTCAAAGGCTTCGAGGCTTGAAAATATTGAAGAATAGGAACATATGTGTATTGAATACTGTTAGGAAGTCATATAAGAAATTTCATTTGGTGGCCATGAACTTGACCTTGGGTGACCTTCGAAGGTCAAACTTCACATAGTGAAATTTCAATGACGTCTATCACCAAAACTATTATTGACTGCTTAGATAAGTATTGTGGGCATATAGGAAGTCATGTATGAAGTTTCATTTGGTGACCTTGAACTTGACCCTCAGTGACCTTCAACGGTCGAACTTTACAGTGAAATTTCAATGACATATCTGCAAAATCGTTACAGATAGAGTGTTGATTTGTATTGGAGACATACAGGAAGTGATCTATGAACTTTCACTTGGTGGCCTTCATATTGACCTTCGAAGGTTAAACTTGACTGAGTGAAAATTCAGTGACTTCGATCACTAAAAAGGTCACAGATAGAGCCTAAGTTTGTATTACGGACGTAAAGGGAGCCACACATGAACTTTCATTTTGTGTCATTCTGCTTGACTGTTGGTGACCTTTGAAGGTCAAACTTGACGTAATACAATTACAATGACTTGTATTGCCAAAACGGTCACAGATGGAGCCTAGGTTTGTATTAGAGACCGAAAGGAAGTCATATATGAACTTTCATTTGGTGACCTTCATATTGACCTTAGAAGGTCGAACGTGACCTTGTGAAAATTCAATGACTTGTTTCACGAAAAGGGTCGCAGCTGGAGCCTAGGTTAGTGATACTGACGTCAAGAAAGTCACATATGAACTTTCATTTGGTGACATTCAACTTGACTGTCAGTGACCTTTGAGGGTCAAATTCGACAGTGAAATTACAATGACTTGTATCACCAAAATGGTCACCGATTGAGCCAAGGTTTGTATAGAGACATTTAGAAAGTCATTTATGAAGTCCTTCCAAAACGTAATATCTGTTTTTTAGGTGCAGATCCAGTGATAATTCAGGGCCGGAGGAGTACCTCTTCCTTCGCTTGCATCAGCAGACAAGAGTGTATGGTTTGAGACAGTTTGTGCACCCAGTGGGGGAGGCAAGAGGAGGCATGATATTTACCTCTTTATCTCTGCAAACTTGCTTAATGTATGTCAGCTAAATGCATTCGAGACGCTTTAGTTCGTGTTTTGATTCTTTATGAAATGTGTACACATTCAAGTGTGACTTTTTCGGTTCACATGCATGTTGGCACGGGTGATCTGACCATTCTTATTAAATGGAAATAAAGCACCCAAAAGGCTCCATGGAGCATGCAAATTAAAATGAAACAGACAACCCCATTTCCCAAAAAGTTTGGGTGATTTTTAAAATGTGAATAAAAACAATGCAATGATTTACTTATCATTCAAGCTGAATATTTATTTGAGAATAGTACAAAGACAACATGTCAGATGTTGAAACTGAGAAATTTTATTGTATTTTGGTGATTTTGAATTTGATGCCAGCAGCATGTTACAAAAAAATTGGAACAGGGGCATGTTTACCACTGTTTTGCATTACCTCCTCTTTTAATGACACTCTCGAAAGTGTTTTAGAATTGAGGAGACCAACTGCTACAGTTTGGCAGCAAAATTATATCCCATTCTTGATGTTGGATCTCAGCTTCTAAGCACTTTGTGGCCTTCCCTGAAAAAGTCCTATGGATGACAGTGTATTTAGCACCAATTCCTGTATATATTATTCACTATCAATGTTGTCTTCATAGATGTGTGAGTTAACCAGAGCCATGTGCACTAATGCATCCCCAAATTATCATGGATGCTGGCTTTTGAATTGTGTGCTGATAACAAGCTGGATGGTCCCTCTCCTCTTTAGCCCAGAGGACACATTGTCCGCGGTCTCTTAAAAGAACTTCTTTTTGTTTTGTCAGACTACTAGACGGTTTTTCTGCTCTGCTTCAGTCCATCTTAAATGAACTTGGGCCCAGAGAAGGCGGCAGCGTCTCTGCATCTTATTTAAACATGGTTTGATCTTTACAATGGCAGAGTTTTAATTTGAACTTTGAAGGTCAAACTTAACATGGTGAAATTTCAATGACTTCTATCACCAAAACTATTGGGTTTCTATTGTGGGCATATAGGAGGTCATGTATTAAGTTTCATTTGGCAACCTTGAACTTGACCTTCAACGGCCAAACTTTACAATGAAATTTCAACTACTTATATCAGCAAAATTGTAACAGATGGAGTATAGGTTTGTATGCGAGACGTACAGGAAGTCATATATGAAGTCCATTTGCTGACCTCAACTTGACCCTCTGTGACCTTTAAAGTTCACAATTGACATATTGAATTTTCAATGACATGTATCACCAAAACCGCTTCAGAGCTTAGGATTGTACAAAGTATTACAGGAGGTCTGAGAAATGTATGTGAACTTCTATTTAGTAACCTTGACATTGCCCTTCAATGATTCGAAGGTCAAACTTCACATGAAATTTTCATATCTTCTATCATCACTATAAGATTGCTTGCCGGTAAGCAACAGGACCCTTGGTCCTATTTTTTAATGAAGGAGAAAGACTACTAAGAATTCAAGGTCTGTATCAGAAAAGGGAAAATCATATTTGGGAAAGGGAGATTTTGGTTAAGATTCCTTGCATAATACTTGCAATATCATGTCAACATGCACCAAATCAGTCCTTTTTTTTGAAATTTTTTCCCAAGGGCCTTGCAGATGACCCCCCTGCATGCCTTATCCCCTGCAGTAGTCAGTACTTTTTGAATAGCATCACTCTGAGAAAAAATCCTGGCTTGAACATGGCTGACTGTACATATGTGTCTGTCTACACCTGTGTGTTTCTTGTGTTTTTGATAGACCATGTCCAGCAGAGTGATATTGCAGAGATTGATATCCTTCCACATGAAGAGGAACAGATGAAAGCTGGGCTGGAGAAAGCACTCCAACACAAAGACAAGCTGCTGGAATTTGACAAGAACAGGTACAGTTTACCTGTTCTCCCCCTCCGCTGATCCCGGCCTGATGAGGTACGTTAAGCCCACAGATGATGCTTGGATACAATCTGCCAAACACAATCCAGTGGTATCCCACCAAACATAACCGAGATGCATTCTGTAAATCATTGTGCTAGTACTTCCCAGCCGTCACAGTGTGAACAAAAACAACCTACCAGTCACAGCTCAGATATTGGTGCTTTCACAGGTAAGACCAGTTACAGTACAAGGATTATTTGAGTGTGTAGGTTTTTAGCTTACCGGCCCTATGGGCCGATAAGCTATTGTCGTGGTGTGGCGTCCGTCGTCCGGAACATTTTTTATCTTTTTTTTGGCCTGATGAATTTTCATGCTAATTTGCAGTAACATACTACTAGATCATATCTGCAGTAGTTTTTCTCGGATTTTTGATTGAATCATTTTTGTCCGTTTTATGGGCCCTTGAAATTTTGGCTCCAATGTTAAAGATAGGACTGAAAAATTTTAAAAAATGATTTCTCAAAAAAACTGCGTGATAAATTTTTTTTCTAAATCAGGCAATCAACTTACCTTGGTACCGTCAATGTACAGTGCGAGTGCCATTTTGATTGAATCGACAGAAGTGGGTCTATTGGGGGCGCTGTACTTTATGAATATGCAAGATGGCCTGTGGAGGCCAAATGGTTGCAGATAGAGATTAAGTTTGTATTATCGACATATAGGAAGTCATATATGACCTATATTTTGGCAATATTAAATGTGACCACAGATGACTTTGAAAGGTCAAACTCGAGGTCAGGGAATATATTAGCAATGTTAAAAGATATGACTTGAAATTTCAAAAAATTATTTCTCAAAAACTGTCCGATAACTTTTTTTCTAAATCTGGCAATCAACTCACCTTGATACACTTTATGTACAGTGCGAGTTCCATTTTGATTGAATCGATGGAAGTGGGTGTAGTGGGGGCTCTGTACTTTAACATTGGGTCTTATGGAGAATGGGCCAAATCGCCTGTGGAAGTTAAATGGTTGCAGATAGAGATTAAGTTTGTATTACTGACATATAGGAAGTAATATATGACCTATATTTTGGCTGTGTTCAAGTTGACCTCAGATGACCTTGAAAGGTCAAACCTGAGGTCAAGCAAAATGTTACAATTTTCTAAGGTTTCTAGGCCTGAAAATATTGAAGATTGGGAACATATGTGCATTGAACAAATATAGAGTGTCCTGTATGAACTGTCATTTGGTGGCCTTGAACTTGACCTTCGGCAACCTTCGAAGGTCAAACTTCACATAGTGAACTTTCAATGACTTCTATCACTAAAACTATTACAGATAGAGCTTAGGTTTGTATTGCGGGCATGTAGGAAGTCATGTATGAAGTTTCATTGGGTGACCTTGAACTTGAGCTTCAGTGACCTTGAACTGCCAAACTATACAGTGAAATTTCAATGACTTATATCAGCAAAATAGTTACAGCTTGAGTGTAAGTTTGTGTGGGAGACGTATAGAAATTCATGTATGAACTTTCATTTGGTGACCTTCATATTGACCGTCGAAGGTCTAACTTGACCTAGAGAAAATTCAATGGCTTCTGTCACTGAAAAGGTCACAGATGGAGCTTAGGTTTGTGTTACTGACATAGGAAGTCACATATGAACTTTCATTTGGTGACATTCAGCTTGACTGTTGATGACATTTGAAGGTCAAACTTGACATAATACAATCACCATAAAGTTCCGTGTATACGGCGCACTTGTTTTTACGTAGGGAAATTTAAAAAGTTGGGGATGCGCCTTATATACGGGAACAACAGAATCGTGGCAAAAGTTCCGACATACATGCAAACGTACACCCGATTTTATAAGGTCAAACTGGGGCTGAGTCGTTGTGAGCGTAAAAATGACTGAGATGTCGGCATAAGTATAACTATCAGTCCCTGAAAAAATGATTTTTTTCCAGCAGATATTCTAGTTACAACATGATTGAGCTAGCAAAGCAGTTTTGTGTTGCGATGTGCGGTATTTATTCAGTTTTGGGAAATCACTGTCAAGAAAACATAAGCCCAAATTGGCTGGCTGACAAGGACCGTTAATGTCAGATCTCATGTATTTACGCAGAAATGGAGAGAATACTAGCAAAAAACGAACGAATGCCCACAGCATAAATAAATTTTGATTATACATTTTATTTTGTTGGTAATAGTTGTATAATCGCATTATTACACTTGAGGGTGTGCTTGACCGTCATTCTTGTCACTTCAGTGATGCTAACGGATCTCGGCGCAAGCGCCTCGTTCCTGGCCACATCACTGTCGTGACAAGAATGACGGTCAAGCACACCCTCGTGTGTAATAATGCTTAAAAAAAAAACACATAAAATCATGATAAAATGATAAAAATCATTTTAGGCGACTTCATTCCAATATTTTTTCTTTACATGATTTGTTTCATTTCTACAGAAAAGAAAATGTCACTCCATAGATTTGTTCTGCTTTTTATTAATTCCTGACTTGCGAATCATTTATCCTTCTTGGTTGTTCCAACCTGCAAGGAAAAAATAGAAAATAAAATTTGTTATAAATAATGCTGCCGTTTCATCGTAACTTTCGCCGGTTGCGATTAGAATTTGCCGGGGCTATTGTGGACATTTAGCAGAAATTTTGGTAGTAGAACCAATATATTCCGCCCGATAGATAGTGGCATATGCGTGGGCATACGCGCTGTCGGCATATTGGTTTATGTCTTGCGCCTTGCCTTCCATTTTTCGCCGATGTCCGATGAATAATCACTTCTCATGGAGGAAGTTGAAAAGGAAAGGAAAAAAAATAGGACAAATACATGCGGCATTCTAGGAAAATTTTGAGGAGAGATAATATGTATGACACACGCAAGATTTGGGTGGAAATTTCTATGATTTTTTTTTTTTTTTTTCTTTTGACAAGTCCCAAAGTCGGGGTGCGCCTTATAAACGGGTGCGCCATATACACGGAACTTAACGGTACAATGACTTGTCTTGCCAAAACGGTCACAGATGGAGTCTAGGTTTGTATTAGAGACATATAGGAAGTCATATATGAACTTTCATTTGGTGACCTTCATATTGACCTTCAAAGGTCAAATGTGACCCAGTGAAAATTCAATGACTTGTATCACTAAAATGGTCACAGATGGAGCCTAAGTTTGTGTTACTGACATCTAGGAAGTCAGATATGAACTTTCATTTGGTGACATTCAACTTGACCGTCAGTGACCTTTGAGGGTCAAGCTCGACAGTGAAATTACAATGACTTGTATCTCCAAAATGGTCACAGATTGAGCCAAGGTTTGTATAGAGACATTTAGAAGGTCATATCTGAAGTCCATTTGCTGACCATTATTGATCTTATAAATGTATGTGAACTTTTATTTGGTGACCTTGACATTGATTTTCATTGATTCAAATGTCAGACTTCGCATGAAATTTTCATAACTTGTATCATCGCTGTAAGACTGCTTGCCGGTAAGCTACAGGACCCTTGGTCCTATTTTCTGTCATTTGAGCCCATGTGTATTTTTCAGTGTGCGCCGTACGCAAGTGCTGGATGATGAATCTGACTACTACTCCACTGACTGCAACCAGTGGCTCTCTTCAGAGGAGCGGGAAGCTTTGCGCAGGCGAGCAGAGGAACTTGAACAGCTGCGCCACAAATCGCGCAAGGACAGGAAGATCACATTGGACTTTGCTGGCCGAAAAGTTCTGGAGGATGGGGAAAACCTGAACCAGTACTACAACAGGTAGAATTATACCAGAATTAGCACTGCAGCAGGTAGAAAAATTCTGAACTCGTACTTCGGTGGTTAAAAAATGCACCTGGGCCAGTGTTGCATTGAATAGCACCAACAAAATTTTGGCATCGGAAAAATTTGGCCAAGTGTTGTTCATGGCACGCCTGTGCCAGTTATAGGGCTGGTAGTAGCGCGCATGCTTCTGTGTACTAGAGTTTATGTCCAATACATAGTTGGTATTGATTTGCAACGTATAGTCTGGCCATTCTGTTTTTGCAAGTGACTAGGGATTTGTGGCCAAAGCGGCCCACTACAATTACTGAGCTAATCAGTCCTCTTAAGTGTGTTCTGAGTAGTTGATCATTGAAATTCTGTGGTTTTGCTCGTGTCTCTGACCATTTATCTTATTTCTCAGCCAGATGATGTCTACCCAGACTTATATTATCACAGCTGTCATGTGGGTACTCCAGTTGACAAAGACCAGTAATGACATGGTAAACTTAACTGAAAATTGTCTTGAGCTCACGAGGCAATTGTGCACACGTGGTTCATTATGACATTACAGTAAATCATAAACATTTAACCACGGTGATGCATAAAACGAAGTTCCCTGCTCATTGCTGCAATGATCTTGGGGAGGGACGGTCTGATCTTAATTATCGCTCTGAGAGGAAGGTGCAAGAATGACTGACCTTGGTTAGGCTTTAGATGCTTGTTTTCCCACTAAGCTGCAGATGTACTTGAAGCAAGCAGTGCTGGGTGATTGAGTGAGTGATAGTTACTTTTGGGCCTGGTCAAGGGGAAGTGAACATTTGTCCTTCCATTACCAAGTTTATTTTGGACATTATGTATATCGTACACTATAGCAGATCAGGGAAATTATTAAGCAAGGCCAATTTGCTAAATTGAAACAAAAAGATTCATCATGCTACACACCTTAAATGAATTACATTTAGTAACAGTGTCCTTCCGTTACTTTTGCTTGGCCAAGCCCTTTTTCTCACAGGGCCAGGTGATGTTGGGTAACCTTTCTTCGTTCAATGAATTAACTGATTATTTAAAAACAATACTTTGTGTTTACTCAGGTTATCTGTGGGTTATATAAAATTTTGTCTAAAGATTTGAAACAATTCTTTGTGACATTTGTGCTAATTGGGAGAAATCATTTATATTTTCACGGCACTGTACACGGTGGAGCCAAAAGATATCTTAACACACTTAAATAAAACATGAGAAATTGCAGTTTAAGGACTCGCCTTGTCGAAATTTGTGTAATTCAAAGCCAAATAATGAAACCAAGTCTATATCTGGGATAACATTTAGCAAAATGTATCCAGTTCATCTTGTTGCATTTACATCAAAGCAATAACTATTCAATTCAATTTTTATTTGTGTTGCACTTTTTACAGAATTTACAGAACTATCACCAAGATGTTGCACAGAGTAGAGTTGGCCAGATGCTCAGCGAAAGTCTCCACAATAGTTAATGTGGTTTTAAAAAACTCTCTGCAGGAAGAAAAATCCTCAAAAAGTGATTAGAAAAGAACTCCCAATGGAAGGAGATTTCCAGAGTACTCCAGCTATAGTGGGGAAGCTCATCCCCTGCTGGAACTGAATGCCAACTGTTTTTTTTTTTTTTTTTTTGTACAACAGGAACTATATTCTGTCTCCTGGAAACTTATTCTAATTGTACAAATTTTTATGATTATACAAATGACTGCAATCAAGTGTGAGACATAAAAATAAAAGTAGCAATATGTCTGCAAGCAGCAATAAGGGATGCCAAGCTGAACGAAGCCAGCTTGGAGGCAAATTAAGCATGCCATTGACCATGGGATAATAAACAATATCTCAGTGTTCTTAGTTACTAGCAGTCATTAAAGAATCAAATACTGCATGTTTGGGCCAAGTGTAAATTCTGAAGAGTCGTGGACATGAATTTCGGACAAATAAGACAAATGGTTTAAGAGGAGTTCTGATGCGTTTGTATTTCGAGGGCTGGCTGCAATAAACAGTTATGTCCAGATGTTATATATTGGACATAACTGTTTATTGCAGTCAGCCCTCGATTTACACTCTCTGACCTCAGTCAGCCATATGGTTTTGCTCACTGAAACAAAATGAAAAGTATAGAGGAAACCTATGCACCCCAAGAGAAACAACAGTATTGGTGTAGTCGGATGCATGAAGTTTAGATCACATGATACAATTATTTAGTTACCTCCGCCAATGAAGTTGGGGCGGAGGTTATGTCTTCGCCCCTGTTTGTTACTTGCCGGAATCTCGGATTCCGCAGGTATATTACTCTGTTTTCATGATCAACATAGGACAGGCACTGGGCAGGCACTGCACTATTTTGGTGAATCTAGGTCAAAGGTCAAGGTCACACAAAAGGTCAAAAACACATAAGAAGCCATATCATCGGTTCTAATCGTCATAGAGACTTCAAACCAAGTGCATATTGTTCATAAACGGAAGGTCTGTCTTACTTGACCTAGGAATCTAGGTCAAAGGTCGAGGTCACACAAAAAGTCAAAAACACATAAGAAGCCATATCTTCGGTTCTAATCGTCGTACAGACTTCAAACCAAGTGCATATTGTTGAAAAACGAAAGGTCTATCTTACTTGACCTAGATACTGCACTATTTTGGTGAATCTAGGTCAAAGGTCGAGGTCACACAAAAAGTCAAAAACACATAAGAAGCCATATCTTCGGTTCTAATCGTCGTACAGACTTCAAACCAAGTGCATATTGTTGAAAAACGAAAGGTCTATCTTACTTGACCTAGATACTGCACTATTTTGGTGAATCTAGATCAAAGGTCAAGGTCACACAAAAGGTCAAAAACACATAAGAAGCCATATCTTCGGTTCTAAATGTCGTAGAGACTTCAAACCAAGTGCGTATTGTTCATAAACAAAAGGTCTATCTTACTTGACCTAGGAATCTAGGTCAAAGGTCAAGGTCGGGGTCACACAAAAGTCAAAAACACATAAGAAGCCATATCTTCGGTTCTAATTGTCGTAGAGACTTCAAACCGAGTGCATATTGTTCATAAATGAAAGGTCTATGTTACTTGACCTAGGTACTGCACTATTTTGGTGAATCTACATCAAAGGTCAAGGTCACACAGAATGTCAAAAACACATAAGTGGCCATAGCTTCGCTTCTAATCGAAGGACACACTTCAAACCAAGTGCATAATTTGTTGATAAACTCCAGGCCTGCATTACCTGACCTAAGCACTGCACTATTTTGGTAAATCTAGGTCAAAGGTCAAAGTCACCTAAGCAGCGCTCTATTCTGGTTTATTATTCATTCTGTCTGTCTGTCTGTTTGTTTGTGTGCACTCTACAGGCCACAATTATCACATTTTCTTCACCAAACTTGGTGACAACATTGACTACCCTTGTGCCTAGAGACCGGTCTCTTTTCGAGGCCAAAGGTCAAAGGTCAAGGTCAAGGTCACCAGAAAGGTCAAAAACACATTGGTTCATAACTTCGCTACTATTACAGCTAGAGACTTAAAACCAACTCCTTTCCGTTCATTCTGTTTCAGAGATCTGTGCATGATTCCGGCAAGTCGTCATTCTATGAATGACCTTTCATTTGTTTGTTTGTCTTTCTGTTTGTGAACAACATAACTCAAAAAGTAATGCACGGATTTGTCTGAAATTTTGTGGGTGAATTGCTATTACGTCAAGGATGGACCCTATTGATTGTCACTACGATCACTGAAACAATATGGCCGCCACGGTGGCCATCTTGAAATCCTATGACACGCGATAACTCAACTTTGCTCCCACTCACGAAGATTTGGATTGTGCTGCTGTAAAACCTCACAGCAATACCAACGACGGACACAGCAGGAGGTGAAGGCTCGGCGCGTTCTTCTTTGCTGGTGTGACCCAAAAGAAAGCATTGATCAACATCTCTGTTCGTTAGAACAGGGCACAAAAGCACAATGGTTACAATTTGATCTGACTCCATAATATTAATAAAGAATATAAAATTTTGTTGTAAATGTGTTGAGTTGAGAATAATAATACCATGCTCGGTCTTTTGCCAATTTTACACGATTGCATTTCCGGACCCGCACAATCGCAAAATCTTAGTTCGGGAAGTCCTGCATTGGATAGCTGGCAGCCACCATAATACGCGAGTACCCTTCCCTTATGACAGTTATGGACCCGAGTCGGCTTGAATCTATCGGGCTCCTTGAGGAGAACTTGACAAGAACCGGCGTATTACGCCCATGGGTCCTCTTAAGCCAAACTCTAGAGCCAATACCTCACCAATCCCGTTAGCAGTCGAGCGTGGCCCCCGTTCTAACTTACTAGAACTCCCTAAAAATTTTGTCTGCAACCGGCCTCTGACAGTAGGTCTCAGTCAGCACCCATTTCCCCTAAGTATTTAACCGTAATTTTGACTAAAGAAACCAAGATGGATTTAAAATCATAAAAACCACACAAATTACAGGAAGACAATTTATTAATACGAAAGAAAATTTTATTAAACAGGTAGATAGGTCCACATGGTAAATTTAATCAGTCCGTTACTTAATTTAGAAAAGAATAATTGAATGTTTGAGTCTCTTACCAAACCTGTTTTGGCTACACATGACACACAGAGATGCACGTGCGGGAAGTCGTCTGCGATCTTCCATAATTAAAGAGGCTACACACGCACTTGCGTACGCGGGGAGAGATCGGATACGATCTTCCCAGAATAGATTGTCTGTCTTTGCTTTAAGCCAAATCACGTCTTTGATCCAGACGGCATGGCCATAAATTACCTGGAAGGGGGGTCGAATCTGGATTTTGGGTTTCCACCCAGGAGGTGATAAAACAATTTAGCAGAGCAAGGAAAAGACCAGGGCCCGGTTGTTCAAAACTCGATTATTTTTTAACCAGCCGTTAAGTACACTTAACCGACTGTTAACTTTAACAGAGCTGTTATCTTGTTGTTCAAAACTCTGTTAACTTTAACAGGGTGTTAACTTGACATTAAAGTTAACGCACCTAAGGACCACCGCTAACTTTTTAACAGTGTGGTTAACTCTCAAAATGGCATTCATTGCTAACGCTGCTTTCATGATGCCAGTTCAGCAAAGGAAGGATAGGGTGTATCGTGGACTGGACTTTGATATTGGAGATTACTCAAATGAAGAGTTACGTACCCGCTATCGATTTGGTAGAGCATCTATTGCTTACCTTTGCAATTTTTTCCAAGGTGATTTGCAGCGTCCAACAAGCAGGGGCTACGCACTGACTGTGGAACAGCAAGTGTTTAGTGGCCCTTCGCTTCTATGCGAGTGGGAGTTTTCTGCAAGTTGTGGAGGATACCCTAGGACTAGACAAAAGCACAGTATCAAGAGTCGTGAGCGATGTGACCGATGCCGTAGTGGCAAAACGCAATGAGTACATTTCGTGGCCTACATGTAATCGACAACTTCGACAGATTGAAGATGGCTTCTTCGCACTAGGTGGTTTTCTCAAAGTAATTGGATGTGTAAATGAGACACATTTTCGCATACAAGCCCCTTCTCGAGATGAGCCTGCCTATGCAAACAGGAAAGGGTATCACAGCATAAATGTGCAGGCTGTGTGCGATCACGAAGGTGAACACTTCCTTACCACTAGAACATTTAGAGTGGCTTCCCTTGTTGTATCAAAAATCGAACTCTTTACGTGAAATGAAACGAAACCTTCCTTAAAATTATTTGTAGAATTATTGTCAATGTGTCAAAAATGGTTAGTAGATTTAATAAGCCCATAATTGAGATGGGCTTTTAAAACAATTTAATTTATTTTACTTAAGTAATTCATTAATAAATATTGGCAAAACATAAGATGCATGTGAAGCACCCTTAAAATGCCATAATTTTGACTGATTTCCATTTCCCATCGTATCCATACAGTTTAAAGTGCTAAGTGTGCAATAAAATAGAGGGACAATAATAAAACAAATGGCCCAATTATTTCCAAATAATTTAAATAGTTATTTATGAAATATAATAATACAAAGAAATCAGTGAAACTGATATTTCCTCAATCAATACTAAAAAAATAAATATATATTTGCTCTCCTTTTTTCCTGTTTTCCTGGTTTGATAAAACATTACACCTAATTTGATTCCATGAATTCAATCATAAATCTTGGTTTGACATTTTTACAGTATACACATCTGAAGCGCCCATAAAATATTTACAACAATTTTACTGATGTCACCCTCTCTGTGTGTTTATCCTTGAACTACATTAGAGAGTATTATGTTTGCGTTCATATAAGGTTCATATTAAAACATAATATCACGCTGACAGCAAAATATGACGACTTTCATTACTACCGACATAAAATATAATGTTGCCAAACAAGATTTTGTATTTATGTGATCTGCATGCAGAGATCATTCTTTGGTCCAGTTTCAGGCATGTGCAGTTCGGACGTTCTCCGAGCTTCGCAGTAGTGCGAGCGCGAATTTGCCTCGTGTGTGAATGTGCGCAAAAAAAAAAAATATTTTTCGGTTAACACGGACCAGTTTACCTCCACCATGAACTGTATTACATTTTCCTCGTCAGCAGAGACGGGTGCAGGCGATCTTTTGGTTTTGGGGTTCCATTTTTGGTAAACCGGAGGTAAACAAAACTTGGAATAGTGGGATAGAGAAACGCTATCCAGTGACGTTAACCACGCTGTTAACTTTGACGGTGACATTAGCTAATGGCATGACTAACCATGTTTTGAACAACGCATATTTAACGTTCGGTTAGCTAACGGTCGGTTAATGATTTAACCGGCCATTAGGAGTTAACCGGCGGTTAAAATAACTGAGTTTTGAACAACCGGGCCCTGATGGTTATCCGAGAGGATATCCTGCTTTAACTAAAATTTAGGGAGTTTCTAAAAGGGAATGAACCATAATTGCAATTAGAATGAAACATACTCCGTTCAACTCCTTGGATTCCCCTGAGAATAACAGGACCAAACATGATATGAATATGTACTAATATGATGCAGTTGTCATGAAATGCTCTTAAACTGAATTATTGCATAGACAATGAGGACAGAAGTTATTGAATAGTAATATACAGAATATATGAGAAAGGTTTGACATTACTATAGTGTCAGATAAATTAAGGTCCAGTTTCACGAAAGACATGGCTAGGGATTGTTCACATGCAGGGGGAGAACTGTGATAGTGATGGAACTGTGATGGTCACCCCCCTCGCATCGCCGGAGACCTGGGTATTGTCCCGGGCCGTTATAAACCCCCCCAGTCTTCCACAGACACAACCATAAACACCCCATTTCCCCTGACCAGTGGCGGAGCTAGAAATGGGAATTGGGGTGGCACAGACACGTCGCTTTATGACAACAGTTAGTCCTGGCTAGTTCTCAATCATTTTCCTTTATTGACGCGTTTTCCAATTATCGTAATTGGCAACTGAAGACACAGTTTCTCTCCATATGCGATCTAACAGCGATGAAATCATGGGCTAAATTCAGTTCAGAAAAATAATGTACTTATTAGTTACTATTTAACTCGGCAGTTAAATAGGCTATGAAAAGCGTGCGGCTCAAGCTATTTGCGCAGGTATGCAATTTTGAATAACGTTGATTTAAATACAGAAAATACGCGTCCAGATGGATGATTGTCGTCTTAACTAATCAGGGCGAACAATCAGCACCTGTTAAGTGTGGAGCGCTCTCGGAGTGAACCTTTCGTTGATCATGAAAATGACTGAGAACAGGTCAGGACTAATAATTGTTTTAAACGGATGTTTTGTGCAACCCAATTCTCAGTTCTGGTTCGCCACTGTACTGAATTTAGCCCATGATTTCATCGCTGTTAGATCGCATATGGAGAGAAACCGTGTCCTCAGTTGCCAATTAGCTACGATAATTGGAAAAAGCGTCAAGAAAGGAAAATGATTGAGAACTAGCCAGGACTAACTGTTGTGATAAAGGGACGTGTCTGTGCCGCCCCAATTCCCATTTCTAGCTCCGCCACTGCCCCTGACAAACATGAGCAAACTTCCTGGGGAGTCAATGGTCCACCCTTAGTAAGGTCCAATAGTATATTGTCACACTGCAGGCAACATCACTCCTTTGAAGTTTAGGGTGAGCCTCAGTTCCTAGGCCCCTCCAGTTTGCAGTGGCGACTGGTCATTAGGGGCAGGTGGGGCACAGCCCCACCTGGTGTCACCAGAAAGGACCGTAGGCAAATTACATTATTAATTCTCAAACATGATCGTATTATCTGATTAAATGTATTATCTATAAATTTAGCATTTTCCTAAATTGCATGGAATTTGTGTTTGAATTTAAGTTCATGTTTATTGGTCTCTGTTTTGCTGCTTCAGACCGATCTCCTGATCCATGTCCGCATGAATGGGGCTAGCCCCCCTTAGGCAATGCAATGTTAACGATACGTGTGAAAATATGAGTACGCATGCTCAGAGTGTTGGCTGTATTAGTGGAGGTGGCACGAATTTGTTGGCATGTGGGGCTGACAGCGCCAAGCCCCACTACTGCGTCATTTCATCGGGCATCATAGACATATACGTAGACGTCGCATGAGTGGTGGAGGGGCGTGGCTACCGGGCGACCATGTTAGTACAGGGTTAGAAGTATCAAACAATTTCTACAAATCATTACTCGCTGAATTTTCGACTGATTTCCAAGCGGTTTGATTTGTTATAAACGTAACACATTTAGCTATGATCCAGGATGCCCTGATACTCTAAAATGCCGGTTTTACTACCAAAATACAACTTCGTATTCACAACAGTCGAGCGCTTAAACTTAAATCTACACCAAAGATGCCAGATTTTTTGCGCTGCATATGGATGCTGAACGAGATATCAATACCAGATCCCGTGGAATTACCTTTCGCAGGTAAGATTTAACGATAGATTTTGGATGTATTTGTGTCTTATAACATTATGTTGCGAGCTACTGTAACTATTTGTCCACAAGCGAAATGCTAACGTAGCTAGGCTAGACTAGCCCTAGTCATGGAAGCTGAGGCTTTATAACAAATAAATCATAATTATAATGAATATTTATCCGGGTATTTCTCCACACCGCCCAATTTTATTACAATCCTATCTTTTCTTATGAACGACTAACAGAGAGGATGTGATTGCATTTCAAAGCTGGTTACTAAGGCTGCCAGGTCAGATCCAACGTTAGTATTAAGTTTACAAGATTGTTGTTGGCCCAGGTATTTTATACCGGTTGGATACAAAGAAATGCTCTTTCTTTTCACAATTTCTCTATCATTTTTGTAATATTAAAAAGGCCTAAATCTACTATCATTTTTTAAATGATATTAAAAAGACTTGAAAAAATATGTTGCAGTTCATAGATATTTCTCATGTCTATTTCAATATGTTGCAACATTATGACAGTAAGACAACGGTATACTAATGTAGAATATCTTATACTGGATCGGGGCTAGATGGTGATGACAGTGGTTCACACATATGCTTAAGGATAAGGTTGTTGTCATAATACTGTCATAGAGTGGATCGATCCTAATAAGTTGTCTGTGCGTGCGGTTTGCTGTGGCACTTAGTGGTGTTGAGCGCTCTACTTTGTTTATGGCCTTGTGGGCTCTGAGCGCCAGGAGAGCTACAGTGGCAGATGGCTTTTAAACAAACGTCAGTCTCCGATATGAACTCTCACTCACTGCTGCGGCGCCTCTCTCCCTCGTCTCCCTCCGTGTGTGTGATAATGTTGACTTCTAACTAAAAGCTTGTAAGGTAAAGCAGCAGCAGACAAACTAATTTATCACAAATTGTTGTATAGAAATCACCCTATACCTCTCGTTTACTGTGCCCTCCCCCAGACCTGAAATACATTCTTGCCCCACCAAGTTTTTACACTTAAAAACGCCACTGCCAGTTTGTCAGCCTTTTGCCGTGTCCCTGCTGGATTTCCCGTCTTACAATACAAATGCGACATTGACAACGACTTTATTGATGTTCATGTAAAAAGTCATATTTTTCGTAAATTAATACCCTGTATCTACGGTCATTTGGCGGTGGGCCTGATGCATGCGTATTCATGTACATGAGGGGTGTCAAACTGACCCGTAAAAGGGCCAAGAGGCTGCAGGTTTTCACTCCAACAATGCAGAGGCACACCTGATACAGCTAATCAATTGTGCAGGCCTAGATCAGTTGATTAAATCAGTGGTTTCAGGTGTGCTTCTGCTTGGTAGGAGTAGGATTGAAACCTGCAGCCTCTTCGCCCTTTTACGGGTCAGTTTGACATCCCTGATGTACATGTATGTATCGGCGTCAGTGGCGGCTCGTGACCTGGCAATAGGGGAAGCTCAAATAATCTCTTAAAATTAATGAATGGTCATGGTCTGTTTTCAATCATTCATTTAAGTGACAATTCAGGCCTTTGCACACCAATTTCGTTTTTTTTCGTAACGTTATTTTAATCCGTCATCCGATAAAAATCGTTACGCACAGAGTCCGACGCTTTTTTATTTTATTCGTTGCGAAAATTCGCAATACGAGACAAAATGGAGTCATCGAGCAGTCATGATGATTTTGTTGTCTTGTCGCTTCTTCAAAAAAGAAAAAGAAAATATTAGGCCCATCCAATCCTCAGAAGGCGTCCAGAGCAAGGGGAGTTTCACCTGCTTATAAAGGACCTGCGGAATTATCCCGACCGTTTCCAGGTCTATTTCAGGATGTCAGTGGTCTAGTTTGATATGCTGCTAGCAATGCTGGAACCACACATTAAGAATAAGACCACCAATTTCCGAGATCCAGCTGATCCTGAACAGCGGTTAGCAGTATGTCTAAGGTAAACACACACGCACACAGAGTGATGCGCGGATCCGCTCTGACATCCGAGTCTGCTTGTAGTCTATCATCGGTGGCCTTGAATAGCCAAACAACTCTCGTTTTGCGATTGACAGATGTGAAAAAAACGCAGAAAATCAAATCCACTCCGAAACTTCTTATGACGGACGAAAGTTTCGGGATTCAGTGTGTAAAGGCCTTTTCACACCAAGTCCGTTTTTTCGTCCGTAATTGCCGCACGTTTAAAAATAAATAGGCTACGAGCCCACGTTCTGTCAATCATGTTTACACACTGAATCCGAAACTTTCGTCCGTCATAAAAAGTTTAGGAACGGGTTTGATTTTCTGTTTTTTTTTCACATATCTGCAGCAATTCCCCAGCAAAAAGACAGACCCGGGGAAATGGGTGAAGCTCGGGAATTAGAGTGGATGATAGGCTACATGCAGACTCAGATGTCAGAGCAGATCCGCGCATCACTTCGTGTGCGCGCGCTTACCTTAGACATACTGCTCACCGCTGTTCAGGATCAATTGGATCTCGGAAATTGGTGGTCTTATTGTTAATGTGTGGTTCCAGCATTGCTAGCAGCATATCAAACTAGACCACTGACATCCTGAAATAGACCTGGAAACGGTCGGGATAATTCCGCAGGTCCTTTATAAGCAGGTGAAACTCCCCTTGTTCTGGACGCCTTCTGAAGATTGGATGGACCCAATATTTTCTTTTTCTTTTTTGAAGAAGCGACAGGACGACCAAATCATAGTCACTGCTCGATGACTCCATTTTGTCTTGTACTGCGAATTTTCGCAACGAATAGAATAAAAAATGCATCGGACATCAGTGTGCAAGGTTTCTGTGCGTAACGATTTTTATCGGGTGACTGATTAAAAAAACGCATACAAAAAAACGGACTTGGTGTGCAAAGGCCTTTACAGAAACTCCTACTAAAACTCTCAACATTGCTCTGATGTGGCCAGTTTTCATTGACAAGGCATACCGATTATGACTTCGGATTTCTCACGCTTTTCTTTACTCAGGGGTTGTAAGGAATGCATGCGTTTCATGATGGTTTTAATTAAATAATAGCTTATCATTTAAAACTTCTTTATGCAATTCCATTGCTTCCAACCCCTCCATGCACAAGGACTTCAGCGTAAGAATCTCTTACATATGCGTTGATTGAATAATTGCTGACTACAGCAGAGGAGCATAAATATGCCACTTAAACTCGCCGAATGCGTGAGAGTTGACAGGTATGCGTTATTAATGAAAACTGGCCACACCTGATAATGTTCGGCCACTCAAACAACTGTTGGGCTGAATGAGAACAATACATCGCGACACACCGCCGAGGCATCCTAGGAATTTCGACACAAAGCCACCAAAACAGCGAAGAATGAACAGGAATTTCAACGGCGTGTACTGAATCACGATAAAGGCTTTTCTGGAATTGACGTAACTACCGAAGACCGCCAAAGAATTTTGTCTGCGTTGCTAGGGCCATTACTCGTAAACCGGAGGGAGTTTTGGAAAAAAATCCAAGGCAAAATGTTTTGAATTGAGTTTCTCGTCACAAACAAACAGAAAGAAAAACTGAATGAAAACGATATGTCGGCTTACTTCACACAACCCATTTAAGAACAAATACCGGCATTGCGTGACAACAGATGTGAAAAAAATAAAGTAGACGGGTACAAACCCATTCACAGCATCTGTGGCTAGCCTATATAAATAAAACGCAATAAAAAAACTACACCATGTCAGTTTCCAATGAATCCCACGAATAAAGCCCTGCCAAATATTTCGGTTTTACTTTTATCACATGCACAATAATGATGCTCAGCGCAGGCAAAATAGCCATCACAGTCAAAAACAGAAGGAATGTAATCGGCTTTTTAAATTAAGCAACAATGACAAATACCATCTTTGTGCGACAATAGATATGAATGATAAATAAAATAGACGGGTCCAAATGGAGCCATTCGCAGGATCTATGGCTCTATCAAATAAAGTGCTATTAAAAATCAAACTAGACCATGTCAGTTTACAATGAATCCAACTAATAAAACTCTTGGCGCAGCCATTCTTCGGTGTGGAAAATGAATGCCGGTACGAAGTTCAACATTAGAAAAACTTCGCACATGCACCATCAGTTTGCTCAGTTTCTGAGACTAATTGGTCGAATGACTAACTAGTTCATTTTGATAGCATTATTGTAAATTGCATCTCAAATTTATTCCTATGAACAGAAATGGCGGCTTGTCTTTCTGAATGCATGTAGCTCAGAAAACGGCATAGATTTGCATTTTTTCGTGGCGTATTGCCATTAAAGCATTTTACTTGTCAGTATGGTATGATAAACCTATGATTTCTTCCTCATAAGATGTATTCGTTTCAATGCTAAATACAACAGCCTATAATTAAATCAAGAGCCATTTCACAATGATGCTGCTGAAAATGCTAAAATGAGAGATTGAGATTGATTTTATGTATATATATACACACACACACACACACAACCCCAATTCCGAAATAGTTGGGACAAAGTGGAAATTGTGAATAAAATCAAAACGCAATGACTTTCCAATCGCACCAGCCAGTATTTTATTCACAAAAGAACAGAGATAACATATCAAATGTTGAAATTGAGAAATTTAACAATTCTACCCAAAAAATGAGCTCATTTCAAATTTGATGGCTGCTGCAGGTCTCAAAAAAGTTGGGACAGGGGCCTGTTTACCACTGTGTAGCATCCCCTCTTCTTTTTAACACAGAGTTGAGGTGTCTGGGCATTGAGGAGACAAGTTTCTTGAGTTTAGCCATTGGAATTTGATCCCACTCTTGTTCAATACAGGCTTCCAGCTGCTGGAGAGTTTTGGGTCTTCTCTGACGGACTTTTCGTTTAATTATGCGCCAAATGTTCTCAATTGATGAAAGATCAGGACTGCAGGCAGGCCAGTTCAGCACACGGACTCTTCTACTACGAAGCCATGCTGTTGTAATAGCTGCAGTATGTGGTTTTGCATTGTCCTGCTGAAATACGCAAGGCCTTCCCTGGAATAGATGTCGTCTGGAGGGGAGCATATGTTGCTCTAAAACCTTTATATACCTTTCAGCATTCATGGTGCTTTTTAAAACATGCAAGTGTCCCACACCATATGCACTAAAGCAGTGGATCCCAAAGTCGGTCCTGGGGACCCACAGCGTATGTCGGTTTTTGCTCCAACCACAATTACGATCCCAGAGTTTTAACAAGCTGTTCATTTTTTAATTAGCAGTTGCTTGTCAGATACGAGGGACATTTTACCCCCTTAAACCACATTATGACAGAAATGGCTACGATTCCATGAAATTTCAAAGCCCAACATTCATATTTTTTATTTTGATGTATTCCACGTAAGCATGACAATCAAAGGTGGCAGTATGTTTTATGTGATCAAATGCAAGACTGCAATCAGTCAGTAATCTGGTGATTAGGGTTCTGAATTCAGGTGCTCAGGTTCTTTCCTGAAACCAATCAAGTGACATTTAACAGGTTTGACTCATCGTTTGCTTTGTCTTTGAATTCTTAATTGCCTAATAATTGTTCGCTTTAATGACCTTGGGTCCACAATTTTATCTACTAGAAGCCCATTTATAGATTCATGTCATCAGTTGCAAATTTCCATTTTTTTATGTTAGAGAAGTAATTTCCAATTTAGCACACTATGAAATGATTTTCATCATGGCCATTTTTGACATGTGGTTTAAAAGGATAAATAATCAGCGTGAACAAGAATAGTGCAATCAAGAGCAATGAGCAACTCATTAGCATTCTAAGATTGGAGCTGTGGTTGACACAAAAACCTGCGTACACAGTGGGTCCCCAGGACCGAGTTTGGGAACCACTGCACTAAAGCATCAGAATCACTTTTTTATTTGCCAAATGCATCAATGGACACACAGGAATTTGACTTGGCATCCAGCGCTTAACACAACCAGACAGACAAACAGTAATGTGCATAGCACTAGTAAAACATGCTAAAGATATTATATTAAAAACAGTTAAATAAATAAATAGTAATAATAAAATAGTTAAAATCAGCCCCCCATTGAAAGGGGGGTCATTAAGCCAGCTATTTAGGAGGGAAATAGCCTTGGGGAAAAAGCTATTTAGGTAGCGTGAGGTCCTTGTCCTGATGGCACGGTACCACCTACCCGAGGGCAAAGATGTTGCTTGCAGGATGAGACTGATCAGCAACAATTTTACCTGCCCTTTTCCTGACCCTGGCCTCATACAGGTCACTGATTGACAGCTGCCTCTGCCCAGTCAGCCTCTCTGCTGTGTGCACGATACGTTGTAGCCTTTTCTTTGCAAGGGCGGATGCTGAGGCAAACCACACCGTGATGGTAGAAGTCAGAAGGCTTTCCACAGTGGCTCTGTAAAACCTGGCCCGAACAGAGCTGGAGACGTTCAATTTCCGTAACTGCCTCAGGAAAAACATTCCACTGTGTGCCCTCTTAATAATGGAGGAGGTATTTTCCTCCCATTTGAGGTTGTTCATTATTGTGGTGCCTAGAAATTTGAATGACTCCACAGCCTTGACAGTAGAGTTATTGATAGTTAGGGGTAGTAGAGGGGAGGGGGCTCGGCGGAAGTCTATCCGCATTTCCACTGTCTTTTTTGGGTTGAGTTCCAGATTATTTTTGTCACACCTCACAGCCAATTGAGACACTCCCTGCCTACAAGTAGACTCGTCGTTGCCCTTGATAAGGCCGACCAAGGTGGTGTCATCTGCAAATTTAATCAGCTTGATAGAGTTATTGCTGGAAGTGCAGTCATTGGTGTACAGTGAGTATAGAAATGGTGAAAGCATGCACCCCTGAGGTGCTCTAATGTTGGTGGACAGTGGATCAGACAGGTGATGGTCGAGCCGCACCTGCTGCTGCCTGTAGGTAAGGAAATCCATGATCCAGCGGCAGATAGAAGGTTCCACCCCCATCAGTGACAACTTCCCCAGCAGCTGCTCGGGTATGATTGTATTAAAAGCGGCACTGAAATCCATAAACAGAATCCTGACATAAGAGCCAGGAGAATCGAGATGGTCCAGAGCAAAATGCAGGCTTAGGTTGACCTCATCGTCCACTGAGCAGTTTGCTCTGTTACTATGCGAATTTAAGTGGATCAAGATGGGGGGCTGTGATGGATTTGAGATGGGACAGAATCAACCGCTCAAGACATTTCATGACCACTGATGTAAGGGCCACGGGCCTGTAGTCATTGAGGCCCAGGACACATAACATAACATAACATGAATGGCGAGAACAGGCCGTTCAGCCCAACTAGCCTGCCAGTTTCTTTATACTATTGTGAATATATCACTTCAGATCCTCAATGACTCAGTGGTGTCTAGCTTTAAGTCAAGCCTGCTCTTGAAAACTCCCAAGGTCTCTGCCTCAACAATATGGTCAGGCATGCTATTCCACATCCAAATTACTCTTTGGGTGAAGAAATATTTCCGAATATCAGTGCTAAATTTACCTTTGGTCAACTTCCATTTGTGACCTCGAGTTCTACTAACAACACTTGGTCGAAGGAATCCTACATAATTCACTTTGTTATTCCCTTTAACATATTTAAAGACCTCAATCAGATCACCCCTAAGTCTCCTTTTCCTAAGACTAAAGAGATTAAGGATCTTCAGCCTCTTCTCATGGCTGTCATCTTTTATAGCCGGAATTAGCTTAGTGGCTCTTCTCTGAACTTTTTCTAGAGCCTCTATATCTTTGTTTAAGTATGGTCCCCAGAACTGTACACAATACTCCAGATGTGGTCTGACAAATATGTTGTACAAAAGAAGCATCGCCTCCTTGGATTTGTACTCAATACTTTTGGCAATGTATCCCAACATCCGATCGGCTTTTTTAACTGCTACGGCACAATGGCTAGAGCCTGTGAGGGTTTGGTCAACAATCACTCCCAGATCTTTTTCATGCGGAGCACATTCCAGTTTTAAACCTCCCATGAAGTAATCCCGTCTAATGTTTTTATTACCTACATGTACAACGACTCTAAACTATTTGCCAAACCTCCCAATTTAGTATCATCTGCAAATTTAACTAATTTGCTCTCAATGTTCCTATCAAGGTCATTAATGTAGATGAGGAACAGCAGGGGTCCCAAAACCGATCCCTGGGGGACGCCACTCCCCACCATACCTAGCCCTGATGAGATACCACTGACCACCACTCTTTGTGTTCTGTCCTGTAACCAGTTTTGAATCCACTTCAGAATACCTCCTGTAACTCCAATGGAGCTCATTTTAAAAATTAGTCTCTTATGCGGTACTGTATCAAATGCTTTCTGAAAATCCAAGTATATGATGTCATAAGCCCTGCTCTGGTCATAAGTCTTGGTGACCTCTTCAAAAAATTCCAGAGGGTTTGTCAGGCATGACCTTCCCTTACGGAAACCATGTTGGCTGTCCCTCAAGATATTATTACCTTCAAGAAATAAGTCCAACTCATCTTTTATGATAGATTCCAGTATTTTGCACGCAATGCAAGTTAAACTGACTGGCCTGTAATTTCCTGGCTCAGTACAGTCCCCTTTTTTATATATTGGAATTATATTGCCCTACTTCCAATCGTTTGTTATTTCTCCAGTTTGTAAAGACCGTCTGAAGATGGCGGATAGCGGCTTAACCCTTTAAGGCCTAATGCAAAAAATCCCAGCAGCTAGTAACCTGTATTTGGGCTGAAGCACAGCTTCTCAGCTTTCAGGAACAGTTGGAATTTTTTTCTATTATTACATAAAAACTTACAGTAATTACGGTACTTTCAAAATTACACGCATATCTGTGTCGGCAACAACACGTTCTTGAAATGCGCACATGCTGTCCAGGTTTAAATGGGTTAAAGATGATCTCACTAACTTACCTGAGTACTCTAGGATATACGCCATCAGGTCCCGCCGCCTTATCTACCTTTAGTTTATGCAAATTGTGTAATACTTCGTTATCCCTAACCTCAATTTCCGCTAAATAATCTTGAGCATTGGACATGCCCTCTGGCGGAATAAAAACCCGCTCTGAGGTAAAATTCTCAACAAAGTAACTGTTTAAGGTGTCCTCTATCCTTGTTATTATATAGCAGCGATCCACATTTATTCTTTATGCACTGTTCTTCTTCGGGACTGGAATAATAACGGATGATTTAAAACAGGCAGGAACCTTAGATAAGACAACAGACTGATTGAAAATGTCTGTAAAGACTGCAGCAAGCTGCCCTGCACAGTGCTTCAAAGTGGCAGGTGAAATCCTGTCTGGGCCCCCTGCTTTCTGTATATTCTGCCGGCTGAATAGCCGGTGTACATCCTTTTCCTCTATACTAAAAGGGGCTTGATTGTGGGGGGGAGTGTTCTCCTCCAAACTTAGGTGGGTTCCGTAGTTATGGGGCTGTGTGGTTGTGATGTGATACCCAGATCCAGCCTGGGAGGAGAGAGGGGAGGAGGGGAAGACCTCTCAAATCGGGTAAAAAAAAAAAAGATATTAAAATCATGGGCCAATTTTTAAGATGGGGTGGCTTGTTGTATTTTATTTTTATAGCCTGTCAAACTCTTCAATGACCTCCAGGCTAAAGAGGAGTCATTGGTGCTAAATTGTTGCTAAACTGAAAGCTGATAACAGGAGGGGTGGTCTTTCTCCTCTTTAGGCCAGAGGACATGACATCCATGATTTCCAACAATAATGTCAAAGTTGGACTCGTCTGACCACAGGACACTTTGCCACTTTGCTACAGTCCATTTTACATGAGCCTTGGCCCGCAGAACACAGCGGCGCTTCTGGATCATGCTCAACAATGGCTTCCTTTTTGCATGATAGAGTTTTAGGTGGCATCTGTGGGTGGCACGGCGGGCTGTGTTTACAGACAGTGGTTTCTTGAAGTATTTTTGGGCCCATTTAGTAATGTCAATGACAGAATCATGCCGGTGAATGATGCAGTGGCGTCTGAGGGCCCGGAGATCACGGGCATCCAGTAAAGGTCTTCGGCCTTGTCCCTTATGCACAGAGATTTTTCCAGTTTCCCTGAATCTTTTGATGATATTATGCACTGTCGATGATGAGACCTTCAAAGCCTTTGCAATTTGACGTTGAGGAACATTGTTTTTAAAGTAGTCCACAATTTTTTTACGTAAGCCTTCATAAGTTGGAGAGCCTCTGGGCATCTTTACTTCTGAGAGACTCAGCCTCTCTAAGACATCCCTTTTATGGTGGTCTAATAAATTTGTTAAACACTGTATGTGTGTGTATTATATATATATATACGTATTATATAATACGCGTATGAATGAAAATCCGGTGCCCGCAGTGTCTACTTCGAAAAAATCTGGCCCTTGGACAAATGTAGTTGATGACCCCTGTACTAGACCATATCTCCAGAAGTTTTTTTGGATTTTTGATTCAATCATTTTTGTCCATTTTATGGGCCCTTGAAATTTTGGCCCCAGTGTTAAAGATAGGACTGAGAAATTTAAAAAAATTATTTCTCAAAAACTGCATGATAATTTTTTTCTACATCAGGCAATCAACTTGCCTTAGTACTATCAATGTACAGTGCGAGCACCGTTTTGATTGAATCGACGGAAGTGGGTCTAGTGGAGGCGCTGTACTTTATGAATATGCAAGATGGCCTGTAGAGGCCAAATGGTTGCAGATAGAGATTAAGTTTGTATTATCGGCATATAGGAAGTCATATATGACCTATAATTTGGCTATGTTAAGGTTGACCTCAAATGACTTTGAAAGGTCAAACTCGAGGTTAAGGAAAATATTAATGTTGAAAGATAGGGCTTGAAATTTCAAAATATTATTTCTCAAAAACTGTATGATAACTTTTTTTCTAAATCTGGCAATCAACTCACCTTGATACACTTTATGTACAGTACGAGTGCAATTTTGATTGAATCGATGGAAGTGGGTGTAGTTGGGGCGCTGTACTTTAACAATGTGTCTCATGCAGAATGGGCAAAATCGCCTGTGGAAGATAAATGGTTGCAGATAGAGATTAAGTATGTATTACTGACATATAGGAAGTCATATATGACGTATATTTTGGATGTGCTAAAGTTGATTGCAGATGACCTTGAAAGGTCAAACTTGAGGTCAAGCAAAATGTTACAATTTTCAAAGGCTTCTAGGCTTAAAAATATTGAAGACTGCGAACATGTGTATTGAACACTTATAGGAAATCGTATATGAACTTTCATATGGTGGTCTTGAACTTGACCTTCGGTGACCTTCGAAGGTCAAACTCAACATAGTGAAATATCAATGACTTCTATCACCAAGACTATGACAGATAGATCTTAGGTTTGTATTGTGGGCATATTGGAAGTCATGTATGAAGTTTCATTTGATGACCTTGAACTTGACCTTCAGTAATCTTCAACAGCCAAACTTAACCGTGAGACTTCAATGACTTCTATCAGCAAAATTGTTACAAATAGGGCCTAAGTTCGTATTGGAGACGTATAGGAAGTCATGTATGAACTTTCATTTGGTGACCTTCATTTTGACCTTTGAAGGTCAAATTTGACCTAGTGAAAATTCAGTGACTTCTATCCTTAAAAAGGTCACAGATGGAGCCTAAGTTTGTATCACAGACTTAAAGGAAGTCCCACATGAACAGTCAAATTGACTGTTGGTGACCTTTGAAGGTCAAACTTGACCTAATACAATTACAATGACTTGTATTGCCAAAACGGTCACAGATGGAGCCTAGATTTGTATTAGAGACACATAGGAAGTCATATATGAACTTTGATTTGGTGGCATTCAACTTGACAGTCAGTGGCCTTAAAGGGTCAAGCTGGGCAGTGAAATTACCCTGACTTTTATCACCAAAATGTTCACAGATGGAGCCAAGGTTTGTATAGAGACATTTTGAAAGTCATACATGAAGTCGTTTGCTGACCTCGTAAGTGACCCTCTGTGACTTTTATTCACAATTGACATATTGAATTTTCAATGACCTGTATCACCAAAACTGTTTCAGAGTGTAGGATTGGGTATTACAGGGGGTCTTATAAATGTATGCGAACTTTTATTTAGTGACCTTGACATTGACCTTCAATAATTTGAAGGTCAAACTTCGCATGAAATTTTCATAACTTGTATCATCAGAGTAAGTCTGCTTACCGGTAAGCTATTTTTATTGTTTGTTAGACAGTTTTAGCCTTACTCTTTCTGCTGCTAACCCAGCAGCATGAAATGGTCTTGCAAGCAATTAAAGAACTAATGTGACAGTGTACCACGTAATACTGTTTGCACATCTGAAAAGGTCAACGAACAGAAGGCTTTCATGCTTTAGTCAGTCTCTGCTTTAGGATTGTATTGGCATACAAATTTCCATGGTACAATTTAGATTGAAAACAATTGCACATTTTAAATTGTAAATATTTATCAAGTTTAATTTTCATTGACCCAGTTTAACCCCACACCTTCAGGCTCCTGAAAGCTGGTCGGACCATCCCTAGTCTGTGGCGTCCATGTTGGCTGGACAATCAACTTCATCTTAATGTAGCAGATACAGCATTCTGACATAATTGTCATAATGTTTGTTGCATTCAATTTGGGCACCCAAACTAGGAGCAGAGGTAATTTTCATGCACTTTTCCATTGAAATGCCGCCTTGAGGTGCAGCTGTGAAATTTAGTGTGTGTGGCCTTAGGGCAAGGTATTGAACTTGCGCACCAAGTTTGGCGACAATTGGACTATAAGGCGAGGTGTTTTTGATCAGAGCTAACGACAGAGTAAACGGCTCAACTCTAAAAATATATTTGCGAGCTCGCCGACAAAAAAATTACAAAATATTGAAAAAAAAAAATTTGTACTGTGGGGAAAGTAAGTTTTGAACGCGTCAACATTTTTCTCAGTTAATGTTTCTGATGGGGCTGTTGACTTGAAATTTTCACCAGATGACGGTAACAGCCCAAGTAATTCACATGTACAAAGAAATCAAAACAAGTAAGTCCATAAATTAAGTTATGTGTAATAACGTAGAATGACATTGGGAATAAGTATCGAACACATGAAGAACAGGAAGTGTAAAAAGGAATGGAAAGCCAAGAAACGAGCTGAAATCTGTCAGTATTTAGAAAGAAATCCTGCACCCTATCAGTGCAAATGAATATCAGCTGGTTTAGTCCTAATTGGTGGTCTATGAAAAGGTTTCTCATCACCAAGGTGTCTCACAAGAAGCATCTCATGATGGGTAAAAGCAAAGAGCTCTCTCAAGACCTTCGCAACCTTATTGTTGCAAAACATACTGATGGCATTGGTCACAAATGTATTTCTAGTGAGCACCGTTGGGGTCATAATCCGAAAGTGGAAAGAACATCATTTCACCTTAAACCGGCCATGACCAGGTGCTCTTTGCTAGATTTCTGACAGAGGAATCAAAAAAATAATCAGAAGAATTGTCCAGGAGCCAAGGACCACACACGTAGAGTTTCAGAAAGACCTGGAATTAGGAGGTACAGTTGTTTCAAAGAAAATAAGTAATGCACTCTACCGCCATGGCCTCTATGCATGCTCTCCACGCAAGACTCCATGGCTGAAGAAAAAGCATGTTGAAGCTCGCTTGAAGTTTGCTGCACAACATTTGGACAAGCCTATGAAATACTGGGGGAATATAGTCTGGTGAGATGAGACCAAAATTGAACTATTTGGATGTCATAGCACACACCATGTTTGGAGGACAAACGGCACTGCACATCTCCCCCAAAACACCATACCAACAGTGAAATTTGGAGTGGGAACATTATGGTGTGGGGATGTTTTTCAGCATATGGTACTGGCAGACTTCATATAATTGAAGGAAGGATGAATGGAGAAATGTACCGAGACATTCTTGATAAGAATCTGCTGCCATCTACCAGAATGCTGAAGATGAAACGAGGGTGGACATTGCAGCAAGACAATGATCCCAAACACACAGCCAAAGGAAACTCTCAATTGGTTTCAGAGAAAGAAAAAGCTGCTAGAATGGCCCAGTCAATCACCCGACTTGAATCCAATTGAAAATCTATGGAAAGAACTGAAGATCGGAGTTCATAAAAGAGCCCCCCGGAACCTTCAAGATTTGAAGACAGTTTGTCTGGAAGAATGGGCCAAAATCACTTCTGAGCAATGTATGCGATTAGTTTCTCCATGCCGAAAGTGCCGAACATCTGGGAGCAAGTGAAATGCTTCTGGAAAAAACTTGACTGACATCAGTGTTTTTCGGCGATGTGCTGAACAAAGCTAAGTAAAGGACTACAGAATTGTCTCCTTTTAATTGATTAGGCTACTCTAATCCTGTTCCCGTTTACTTTGCTCAATTAGCTATCAAACAGTGGATTTGCTCATTTACTAAGTTGAATGAGTAGATAATTCAATTTATTAACATAGCATGTTTGATTGTCGCTTTTTGAAATTTAATGGCCATAGAGCAGCGCAGATTTGCATGAATACGATTGCACAATTTTTTTGCGGGCTTACATTTGGCCATTTTGTGCGATTTTGATCATTAATATCTCAGTCACGTTTCATCCCCTTTACGGAATGTTTTCCACCTTGTGTATTTTTTAGACACTGAAAATCCAGAGCGATCATAAAACAAACCTCTTTTTTGATTTATTTTTAATAATCTCCTAAAAATGCTATACAAATTATGGCAACGATATGAAATGGCCTTATGTGTTAAGAGCCATTCCATGAGAAAATGGCGCTTTTTGAAGAAGTTCAGACGTTGACTCCCCTGGAATTGAATGAAACTTGGCACATAGGTAGACATGGGTGTCTCATGGGAACACCGCCGGTGGCGCCACCTGGAAACCCCTAAAGTGGCTCAGTTTTGTCGTCCGTTGACACCACATTTTACAGCAGCTGTCATGACTTAAGGGTACAGAGTACCAAATATATTATGCTTTTATCATGACCTGTGACACTTCAAGTCCGGATAGACACCAGCACCACATAGTGGCCAAGCTGCTAACAATGTTATTGAGCCAGAATTAGAGAAATAATGATCAAAATTGAAAATGGGAATAAAATAATATCCTGGTCATATACCATTCTAGAATGCTTTATTATGTGTTAACCCACAACAAGACTATCATTTTCAGTGAATAGTATGTGGGTACCTTGCTGGGATACTGCAATGGGTGGCTGCAAAGATGGTCGAAATAGATTTTTGGTGCATGTTTGTGGTATATTTACTCAATAACCGAGATATGTACTGTGGTGGTAGATGCAGTTCATCGTGCTTTTGGAACTCTATTTTCAGGAATACCAAGCCTTTCTTTGGTAGTATCTACACTTTTCAAGCTAGGCGGAGCCAAAGTTGGAGGAAAACTCAAAACGGACCATTTCACAGCAGACTGTGCCTATGTTTAGGTGGCATTATTTTGTTTACCCAGCAAGATAGAGATCTGAAATTCTCTGGATACACAGTCACTTTGGGGTAGGGGAGACTGGGAGCCGATGAGCCATGGGAACCAATGAGCCATATCACTATTTTGCGATAAATCGATGCCAAAGGTGTTTAAATTAGGCAAAATAGTGATATGGCTCATTTATCCCCATGATTCATCAGTCAATGGTCAAATATTTTGCCTATTTTAACAGGGTTCTGCCCAGGATGCTCAGAGTAATGGTCAGAGAATTGTTCATATGCGAGCGCGCAGCGTGCGAGCTGGAAAATTTTTGCGTCAATTCGAAAGCAGATATTGCCTCTGAGTCACCAGATTAGTATGTTTCTTTGATGTGCTCCTCGGTGCGTAGCGAGATGCCTCTAATTTTCATAGATAGATGCCATATTCATAAACTTGTTTTTCTATTTTGTATCCAAATACTTTTGATTAAATTTCTGAATACGACTTAACAACTGTCATTTATGTTTCAAAAATTTCTTCAGTGGCGCCCGTTGGACAGAGAACAAGGGGGGCAATAAACCTCTTTAAACTGCTTATTAGTCTTGATCTGTTTCAGTCATTTTGCTTGATAAAAGATACTTTAACTCTCCCTTCTCAGGTGTAGCTAATTGTCTTCGTTAAGATGAGAGATAAAACGCGTCAACTGAAGGCAAAAAAGTGCGCATTTCTTGCTTTGTAAGATGTGGCAAAAGTTAACATGGAAAATCCACAGTAGGTTTTTTTCATGAAGGGTTACCTATTAAGGCACACGAATGAAACATTTTTATTGAATTTATTATTCACTCCTCTTGCCATTTTATTAAAAGGAAAGCTGTACTTAACTGCGAATGGATTTTTCATATTGTTGGAAAACGTGTTAACCGAGAACAATGATTAAAATCGGGTCAATAATCTCATCCGTTTCAGGGTATGTTTTCCACCCCCTCGGTTTTCCGTCCACCGACCGCCACTGTTATTAACACTGATAGATTAACATGTAAAGAATATTACTGTCCTCGGCAGAGATTTATTTGGTTTTGCTGTTTTTTGTATAAAAAGAAAACTTTTCTCTCAACATGCAAAGTACAGCGCTACAGAAATCAATCACCCTGTCTGATAATAATTGCCTGTCTTTCATTAGATTGAGACAACCACACCGATCATTTCCCCACGGCCTGAGATTCAATTCGTCATGAATACCTCAGCATACGCGGGCTCGGATGGCACTCGGTGTTTCCATCACTGTTGGGCTGGTTTTTCAGTATCAGTGAAGACCAGCGCAGATGGGGCGTTGGTCGAAAGAGAAAGTTCGCTATTCTGACAATAACCAGAAAAGAGGGGGGGGGGCATATTTAGGGTCATTTATGTTTTGTTTCTAGCGATTTTATTGGACACTGGATGCATTCATTTTAACTAATTTTTGAAAAAATGGTGCCGGTCGGGAAAAGCACTAGCTATCTGAACTGAGTGGTGGTCGGTGCATTCCGAGTGCTGGTCGGCACCAACCAGCATCGGCAGAACCCTGTTTAAGCAGCTCTGTCATCGATTGATCGCAAAATAGTGATATGGCTCATTGGTCCCCATGGCTCATCGCACCCCACTCTCCCCTACATTACAGGATTAGTAAAATTTCAATAGTAGTATTTTCAGTGTGGATGATATTCAACATCAAAAGTTAGAAAAATTTGCCCCCATGTATATTGTCAAATCTGCCCCAGACTTCACATGTTTAATAACCATCTTGGGTTTAGCGCATTTACATTCCAATATCTGGTTATACTCGTATCGCCCCCTACTGGCAATAGCAAATGTCATGTTTAATATTTTGATGTACTGCTCCCACTTGTTTTACCAGATCCATCTCCAATTTTGGTAGGAAGGCTGAGAGACCATGTCAATGGTTCATTCAATGGTTGACGTATGATTCAATTCTTCAGTGTTGAGGCTAATTATTAGTCAGCATATGGACAGTATGTGAGGGTTAAAGTATAAGCTTATTACCTCTGCAGCCTCTGCAATCACTTTGGCATGGATGTCCAGCTGTTCTTTAGCTTCAGAGCTCGCTGAGCGGTAGTGTTTATCGTATGTGTGAAATATTTTACGTGCCTGAAGTTGTCCTGCTGTGTAGCAGCAATCATGTTAGCAGCCTTATCTATAACAATCGCCAAATGTGCCAGTTTTAACTTCCATTCATCGGCTACAGAGTGAAACATCTCGTTCATGTTAATGACAGGGTGGCATTCATACATTACTCTAGTTAGTAAAACACGAGACTTAAGCTGCCAGGTATCCATGATGTAGTGAGCGGTGAATGTGATAAAGGACTGGGGTGCACTTGATGTTCATGCGTCACATGCAAGAGCGACTTTGGTGGCTTTCGTCAAGGCCTCTGACTTTTGTCTTTGTCTCTTCATAAAGTTGAGACACGGCTTTCTCAGAAAAAAACTTATGCGATGGTATGGCATACCTAGGCTCTATTGTCTGGATCATGAATCTAAATCTTTCAGTCTTGTAGGGGCGCAGATCCTTTGAGATGATACAGACGATGGATTTAGTAATTTTTCTTGCTCGTTCAGAGTTCGCTGGAAGTTTGCTAAAATAGTGCAGTGTGGGTTGGTTGGCTGGTGGTGTTCGTCTATACGTCTCCCCTTTCGACTCCGGGTGATGTCGTATGATCAAAGCCCGAGCCTTTATAGTGTTGCCATCGTGCTTGACAATCATTTTGCAAATCTGGCATATTGAATGAGTCATGTCCAGCTCTGTCTTCCCGGGGAGGTTGTAAAATACGAACTGCGCCCAAACACCTTCAATGACGACGAGACTGGCTGAATCTTATGCTGCTCCAGTTAGCATTTTACTGAGTTAAAGAGCTAGCGTTAGCATTGACTCACCAACAACAGTGTTTTATGAAAGCAGTGAAGTGCCCACGGCTAGACAGGGAAATGCCCTTGTAAAAATCAATTTTTGGAAGTTAAGAATTGATTTATTATCTTAGGGGAAAAAAATCATAATTTTGACATTAATTGATTTTTGTGCATACTCCTACCATTTATTCCTGTCTTACTTTAACAAACTCCTCCTAGGGAAGAAAATTCGGAAATCCGATTGGATTCAAATTTAGTCTGCCCAATCTAAAGACAACGACGATGAAAAGTCATTTCCATTCCACATTTGCTGGAACAGGGCCTTAACCCCTTTACGCAGAAGCCAAATCTGGCTATTTATGTTACCTTATTTAAGGCTTTATAATTCAAGATTGCAACTTCACAGACAGGAAAGGAATGGCTCAACTGAGTCAGGACTCTTGAAGCATGTAGAATTTCATCGTATTTCAGTTTATTTTCATGACTTTGGTAGAGGAAAAGGGCTGCAAGCATAAAGTCTTCATGAAAATTCAGCGTAGAAAGTGTAAAAAAAAATAATACTGAGAATTGAAAAATGGCTGGGGGTTAAAACTATACATTTCTAGGATCATAAACTTCTTGACCACAAGTATAATTCATCTGAGCATTAAATACTAAATTACCTACTCGAGGAGCCACATAAGACAGCTATCCAAGTGGCTCCCCAAAATCTAAGATCCTTAAAAATGGTGCACTGTCAAATCATAAAATAATCATATATTTAGCACAAATAAACTTTTGACGAATGAAATTCAATTTGAAATAATGATTTTCTTGTTGCATTTAGCATGAGTTTATTAATATAGGTGCAGTTGGACATCAGTGGTCTCCAGTAACCTCTCCGAACACAATACATGCCTTTTCTCTGTGATATAGATTTAGATTTAGAGTTTTGTCCATTTTTCTTCAGAGTTCCACAAGTCAGCACACAAACTCATTAAAGGAACTGCTTATTTAACAGTCAGAACATTCACCCTGCAATGAAAAGCTAGCAGTTCCCACTTCCGAGCTCACAACCTTATATAAACACTTTCCACACCTTATAAGGAACAAGTATAACTCACTAACTCAATAATATCTGAAATATACCTTATTAAAACAGAACAGACATTCCACTATTTGGAAAAAAATCAGGCAATATTCTACCCCATATTGAACAGAATGGTGCGATTAATGTACCAGGGGGTCTACCGATGTGCTTGAGCAGATCACATTTTAAACGAGCAAAAACCCCGGCATTCTATTACATTGAATATGGTGTAAATTCCAAAACAAAAAGCCACATTGAGCAAAATGCAACCACAGTAGCAGCATAACCTTTCTTCATTGAATCACTCCTCCAGAGATTGCTATATCCGGTAGAAGGAACCCTCCAGTCCTGTTTCATTTGGAATAATTCCCATTGACCATATCCTAACCTCATTTAAATCCTGTGAATGTAACCGAACACTTCAGGCCGGTTTCGGGAGTCTTTTTTTCTATAAACCCCGTCATTTTCAGCTGAGCAATGGTGCGCAAATCAAGAGAATACAACCTATCTTGCTGATATGCAAAGGCTTGTATACTCTTCTGATTGTCCAATCAATGTCTTTCAGTTACTGTGGAAAGGTTAAACCCACGGGAATTGGATAAGAAACGAGTCAGTCAATAAATACATCGTTCCCAGGGAAGCTTCATGAGGGTGTGAACTATAAGTGTGCAGCTACGCAGATGGACCTGAGTATATAATTGATTGATTGGCTATCAACACCAGTACTTAGGAGGATATAAGGGAGCGCTGAA
Organism: Gymnothorax javanicus; assembly: GCA_029692085.1. Taxonomy (NCBI): domain Eukaryota; kingdom Metazoa; phylum Chordata; class Actinopteri; order Anguilliformes; family Muraenidae; genus Gymnothorax; species Gymnothorax javanicus. Next base: position 107,345,203 of record CM056195.1, read on the forward strand.
TTTGCTGATGGAGGAATCTATGCGTAAATCCATGGTAGGGAACTATGCATTTTTTATATGTGATGATTATAATTGATAGTAGAATGACATAGTACCAATTGCATGTCGAATTTTTGCTGCAGAAAACTGATTTTTCTTAACTACTAATTGGGTTACTATTGGCTTTAAGTCGCTGAAGTGGTTGCTACAGAGGACAAAATATTTTTTTCTGTCGCAAGAGATCATTTTTTTGAACTGCTGGATAGATACTATGGGCAAGTAAATAGAGCAGTTTGCACATCATGCTTAGCTGAGGAGTTTTATTCATGCTACTCCTGAAAAACAGGGATGGGAGTGAACTAGTCCACATTCTAAACTGTGTTCGAACTTGGCTTGCTTGTGAATATTCAATAACTGATCCGGGTGTGCAATCTAGTGATAGAATATTGTAACTGTGTGCATAAGTTTGCAGCTCCATGTCTGCTGGCGGACACATCTGCACAAAGGGGTTAAGCCGTTTCTTGTTCAATGGTGTGGCATTCTCCCGCTGTCACTCCATTTCATCCCAAAGCTGTTGAGTCGAGTTCAGCAGCCACATCAGCAGCACATCAGACACATTTTTGCATTCTGGCAGCTACCTGTTTGTATTTAGTAGCCAATGCAGGAGATTGGAGCAACACCCTAGTATACCATAGAAACAGCTCACGTAGCACAACTGGTAATTATGCAATTTAAACTTGGCAAGCGAATACTCTCATTGTCTTCAGAAAATGTTCATTTTTTGCCATGTTGAGACTAGTTATGGGTAACCACATAAACTGTGACTCTGCCAGGTTTGATGAAGCTGTCCAGGCCATTAACACAGGAACCCTGGTGGCCATATCTCAACAGACTGACAATGTTCCACAGAGAGAACTTCTTAACCCCAACATCCTGCAGGCTGCACCCCAGGTATGCGATTTTGTGGTCCTCCTTTCTTAGCAAGTCTGTTTTTTTTCTGTCCCCGCTAATCAATCAGTCCACCGAAGTACATGTATGCAAGGTTACTTTGCCTCTGTAAGTCATTAAAAAGGACACTGGAAAAGGGAAACTGAAAGCCACCACTTGTAATGTTGCGTTTCGGATTGTTTTTCTCTTTGCTGGCAGAATAGAGAAAGCATCAGCTGTACTTTAAATTCAACAATAAATCATCTGCATCTACATGCAAAATTGGGGGGTCTCTGTAAAAATGAAAAATTATTTGTCACTTTTAGTGCTGTACCAAATAGTTTGAAGCATTGCAGCTTCATGACACTGACACTCAATTCTAATTCAACATTCTGAATGCTCCACATCTCATGTGATCCAAACATTTGCTGTTACTTCAGAGTATTCTAAAGTGGACCAAAAGTTAGAATTAATTGAAGAAAGATGGATGTTATCATTTCCAAAATTCACCTCTTTTTATCAAACAAAATATTCTGCTTCATCCATATTTGTTGGTACTTGGCCTTTAAAAAACATTTTCACTGCAGTCAAAAAACTCATTTCTTTGCAGCCTGATGTGTACAAAGGGAGGCACACACCTGAATATACAGGCAGGGTAGTAACAATCTGACAGCACCATGGATTACAGTTATATAATCTCAGTAACAAAAAAGCTATTATCTAAATCTAATGCAATTACCATAAATTATTTAAATTGTTAGAAAAAGATGAAATTATGTTTCAACATTCACTTGATGTTTTACGCTCAATCAAGGAATCATCAATTTCATCAACTGTGCCATGATATCGAAGAAATTGGCAGTTTGAAATTATTTTAAAATTGCTGACGATGCCAAAAAAAGGGTGAAGTGCCAGCAATGCAAAATGAAACCGAATACTAGAGTACAACTCTGATTCAGGCTTTTGAAAATTGTGAATTTTCTGAATTTTCTTTGTTCGGCTAACTTTAGGTTGATATGATAACAAAGAGCAAGCGCTTCAGAGTTATATTTCTCTTGCACCACTGAGAGAGTCTTGTCGCGCCGAACCACCTTGACTGTGACATCATTGCCAGAATTCTTGCAAACCCATACTACGCATTTCAATGGAAGGATATGGCAGAGCAGATATCTTGGGATATATCAGACTGTTCTTCAGTCATAGAAACTTTCTATTTCTGATTATAGATCTAGATCATAATTGTATGGATATAGGCCTGCATAGCCGCCAGTATGCCAAGATTGTCATTCCCGTTTGATTGTCATTCCCGTATTATCTCCAGTTGCCATTAATTATGAATAAGATAAATAATTAACATTGCCAATATTGTAACTCAGAGTTACAAGTATCGGCGCCGACTTGGGTTTAATATTGCAACAAAATGTCGGTAATATTTGATGACGCCATTGTGTGCTAAGGACATATGTTTCAGTGTAAAGTTGTCCCATACCCTTCTATTAAGTAGGTTTTATGACAGTATTTGAGGAATTATTCATTTTCGTTTAAATTGCTTTGGATTCAAATCTGCTAATTCAACCAATGACTGCAAGAAAAAATCACTCCTGTTTGAGTTTATTTGCATTTTCTACTACTTATTGGAGTCAAGGTTTGTACTGTACATCAACCAACTACAATGCGTGGTCCAAGAATTTGAGATCCTTTTTATCCCATAAATGTCGGAGCCGTATTATTTGGAAAATTTTTAAAAAGCGTTAGCATCTAGCTGGCAGTCTATTCAAGTCAATGGAAGGAGCTAGCTAGCATGCTAGCGCGTTTTGCTATGAAATTAATAAATTCAAGGAACTTCCAGGTTTGCAACAGAACGTGATGGCGGGCTGAGTGCTTTGCTCCTGTGAGTTAGCGTATTTAAGGCCCTCGAAAACTTGATTCAAAGACAACAGAGTCTACGGCAGTAGGATTATGAAGGAGGCAAACAAAGGCAAAGGAAGGGGGACGTCGGACAAACCGGGAAAAGACTTTGATCAGGCAGAACTAACTGTGGATGACATGCAGGGAGAAGACCAACATGGTGACGACTTTACAATGGGAATGGTGCACACGGGACTAGAAACTATAAACAGTTTTGCGAACTTAAGTCAGAGCTCAAGCAGGACCTTACAACCTTCAAAGAAGAAATCAAACCTAACATGAGAAAAGAATTTATCGAGCTGAAACAAGATGTTAATCAGCAGCTCAAGCAAGATGTTAATCGCAACAAATAAGCAAGACATTCAGGAGCAGAATGAAAAATGGCTACGCTGATGCGAGCAGTACCCCTCAGCCCACATTGAGCAGTATATCAATTGTGTGACTGTGAATTTAATACTTACTATTTAATACCACAATTTGACAGGAATTTCATCATGAAGACAGTTCATTCAACTGTTTTGTGGAGGTTTGTAACTTTCTCGTGAGCAGGGACAGCAAGATGATGTCAATGCAAATTCAAGATGGCGTGTCTGACAGCCATATTGGATACCGGAGCGCCACCGAAATCGATAGGCTTCTGTAGCTACCGAGTCCCAAGGCTCACACCAAAAATGGGGATCATGGGCGATGGCGTTATTCAGTTAATGTGTGGAATGCAAATTCAAGATGGTGGCTCTGACAGCCATATTGGATACCGGAGCGCCACCAAAATCGATAGGCTTCTGTAGCTACCCGACTCCGACACTCACACCAAAAATGGGGTTGATCAACAATGGTGTTTGTGAGTTAATGCGCGGAATAGAAGTGTGGACGGATGGACAGACAGAAGGACGCCGTGCGTGACGACACTACCCCTCTGCCCCTTAGTCAGGGCGGAGGGGTAGAAAGTCAAGGACATGGCGGCCCGGATCGTCCACACGGAAATGTGGAGTGCGGAGGCTAACGCAGCTCTTCAGCAAATGTTTCAGAATCAACAGAAATTAGAAGACAAGGTGAACGACTTGGAATCAAGACCCAGACGAGATTATCTGCGGATCCAAGGCATACTAGAGGGCGCGGAGGGCGGCTCGGTAATGCAGTTCGTTGACAGGCTGCTCAGAACCGATCTCAAGTTGAGCGATGATGTGGACTTACAGATCTCTAGTGCTGAACCGGGTCCCAACTCTCCTCCAAGATCTGTTACAATTAATTTCCACCAATATGGCATGAAGGAGATGATTATCCAAACAGCATGGCAGCACAAAATCACAATTGGGGAGAAACAGCTGTATTTTGATCATGACTGTACAGTCACTGTTCTTCAACAGCACAATCCTTCTGCCAGTATCGAAAAGGCTCTCAAAGATAAAGGTATCCAGTTCCAGACACTCTTTAAATAAGATACGGATCCACTGGGATAGCGGCATGCAGGTGTATGGCAGTGCGTGGGAAGCAGCGCAGGAGCGCCGACATTGGGGATACAACGTGGAAGTACTGGGGAGACCACCCAGGAGGAGAGACACCTATTGGAGCGCCAACAGCGGACTGCACCCTGGCAGCGAGCGGGTCCACACGCAGGTCCGGATAGGACTAGATGCGCTAAAGAATCTTACGGGAATTTCAATAACAGACGCCGACCGGGATGAACAGTAATGAGTAAGAACAGACTGTTTATATCCCCCTCCTTCACATACTGTATTCTACAACCCCAATTCTGAAATAGTTGGGACAAAGTGTAAATTGTGAATAAAATCAAAATGCAATGACTTTCAGATCACATGAGCCAATGTTATTTACAATAAAACATAGATAATATTTCAAACGTTGAAACTGAGATATTTTACATTTTTATCCACATAATGAGCTTATTTCAAATTTTCTGGATGCAACAGGTCTCAAAAAAAGTTGGGACACAGGCAAAAAAGGGCTGAAAAAAGAATTAATATGTAAGAGAATCAGTTGAAAGAACATTTAGCAAGTAATTATGTTAACTGGCATCAGGTGTGTAACATGATTGGCTATAAAAGGGATGTCTTAGGGAGGCTGAGTCTCTCAGAAGTAAAGATGGCCAGAGGCTCTCCAACTTGTGAGGGCTTGTGTAAAAAAATTGTGGAATACTTTAAAAACAATGTTCCTCAACGTCAAATAGCAAAGGCTTTGAAGGTCTCATCATCGCCAGTGCATAACATCATCAAAAGATTCAGAGAAACTGGCAAAATCTCTGTGCGTAAGGGACAAGGCCGAAGACCTTTACTGGATGCCCGTGATCTTCGGGCCCTCAGACGCCACTGCATCACTCACCGGCATGGTTCTGTCATTGATATTACTAAATGACTCCAGGAATACTTCAAGAAACCACCGTCTGTAAACACAGTCCGCCGTGCCATCCACAGATGCCACGTAAAACTCTATCATGGCAAAAAGGAAGCCATTGTTGAGCATGATCCAGAAGCGCCGCCGTGTTCTGTGGGCCAAGGCTCATTTAAAATGGACTGTAGCAAAGTGGCAAAGTGTCCTGTGGTCAAACGAGTCCAAATTTGACATTCTTGTTGGAAATCATGGGCGTCATGTCCTCCGGGCTAAAGAGGAGAAAGACCACCCCTCCTGTTTTCAGCGTTCAGTTCAAAAGCCAGCATCTCTGATGGTATGGGGATGCATTAGTGCATGTGGTGTGGGACGCTTATATGTTTTAAAAAGCACCATGAATGCTGAAAGGTATATAAAGGTTTTAGAGCAACATATGCTCCCCTCCAGATGACATCTATTCCAGGGAAGGCCTTGTGTATTTCAGCAGGACAATGCAAAACCACATACTGCAGCTATTACAACAGCATGGCTTCGTAGTAGAAGAGTCCGTGTGCTGAAATGGCCTGCCTGCAGTCCTGATCTTTCATCGATTGAGAACATTTGGTGCATAATTAAACGAAAAGTCCGTCAAAGGAGACCCGAAACTTTTCAGCAGCTGGAAGCCTGTATTGAACAAGAGTGGGATCAAATTCCAATGGCTTAACTCAAGAAACTTGTCTCCTCGATGCCCAGACGCCTCCACTCTGTGTTAAAAAGAAGAGGGGATGCTACACCATGGTAAACAGGCCCCTGGCCCAACTTTTTTGAGACCCGTAGCAGCCATCAAATTTGAAATGAGCTCATTTTGTGGATAAAATTGTAAAACGTCTCAGTTTCAACATTTGCTATGTTATCTCTGTTCTATTGTGAATACAATACTGGCTGGTGTGAATTGAAAGTCATTGCATTTTGATTTTATTCACAATTTACACTTTGTCCCAACTATTTCAGAATTGGGGTTGTATATTTGTACGCTGACTGCGAGGGTAGTGGTGGTTCGGCTCTGCCAGCGAGCTCACGCATGAGAGCCATTCCAGCTCAAATGGACCAGGGGGTGACACCACCCCGTCACAGATTTAGTTGATTTTTGCTCCAACAGTTGCTATATGTACATGGACAAAAATACCAAAATTTTGGCTACCAACTCCATTTTAAAAATCGCCTTTTACGCGCGTCGTGACATGCCCTCCCACTTTTTTCAAACCCTTTTTTCGCAATAAATCAAAAACTATAACACCTGTTGGCACCAAAATTGGCACTCACATGTAATTTTTCATGCTGATTCTGAATATGCAGTCAAATAAGTGATAGCTCCTATGGTTTGGAAACTATTGGATGAAAACCCTTTTTGGGGGTACCAAACTTTGGCCTCCCTTATCTCAGTGCTGCCACCTGATATCAAAATGGAACTTTTTTTGCTCATCACAATCACTTCAGCTCTATAATATCAAAAAATTAGAGAGGTGTTTTGCTTTGTTTTTATGTAATCCTCCAAAACGTAAAATGGATATTTTGTGAAAACAATATCGCCATGTATACACACATGTACAGAGTATGTAGCAGTATCTATAGGGATATTGCAAAACTATGGCAAAAGGTCAGCAGTTTGTAGCCTAGTAATCTAGCATGGATTTGATCTGCACAATCTGTACCCAGGTACCTTGCTGACTCTGTACGAGGTCACATAAATAGCACTTGTTTACTGCCTTGAAACAAAAACATAGCATCAGTTGAGGTGGGCTCTCTCATTAATTAAGCCAGTGGTCTTCAGCGTCATTCCTGGGGACCCACTGTGTATGCTGATTTTTGTTCCAACCGCAATTGTAATTGCAGATTTTTAACAAGCTTTTAATTTGTCTTTAAGTGCATCTAATGTTTAGAGCAGTTATTTGCCCTCTTAACTCACAAGTTAACAGAAATATCTATGTTTGCCATCAAGAATAAAAAAATACCATACCCACCTTGCAATGTATTGGAAATAATAGCATAAAACGAGAGAAAACAATGTAACTAATCAAATTATAGATGTAGTTGGCTCCTAATTTTTGATAACTGATTGGCACATCATGACAAATTTATTCCACAAGCAAATGGTAAAAAGTCAAACCAGTTTTGTGTTATGTTAATCGAAGTAAGTTCACCTGAAGTTTTTTGAAATACTTTGAAACAGTTGTGTCCAGCAGCCTAATTTGGGGTTTATGGATTTCCTCAGTGTCTAATTTGATCTGTTTGAAATGTTATATTACTTGAAATTTCTTGCAGTATTGATATAATCACGCTATCTTCTAGAGTATTTTATTCTTCATGGCATGTATGAATGTTTCTATGTAACATTTGGCTAAAGAGAGTAATTAACAACTCTAAACATGAGAAACACCTAATTAAGACATTAACAGCTTGTTAAAATCCTGTGATTACAATTGTGGTTGGAACAAAAACCAGCTTACACAGTGGGTCCCCAGGAACGACACTGAAGACCACTGGCTAAATTAATGAGAGAGTCCACCTCAACTGATGCTATGTTTTTGTTTCAAGGCAGTAAACAAGTGCTATTTATGTGACCTTGTACAGAGTCAGCAAGGTACCTGGGTACAGATTGTGCAGATCAAATCCATGCTAGATTACTAGGCTACAAACTGCTGACCTTTTGCCATAGTTTTGCGATATCCCTATAGATACTACTATTTACTCTGTACATGTGTGTATACATGGCGATATTGTTTTCACAAAATATCTATTTTACGTTTTGGAGGATTACATAAAAACAAAGCAGAACACCTCTCTAATTTTTTGATATTATGGAGTTGAAGTGATGATGATGAGCATAAAACAAGTTCCATTTTGATATCAGGTGGCAGCATTGAGATAAGGGAGGCCAAAGTTTGGTACCCCCAAAAAGGGTTTTCATCCAATAGTTTCCAAACCATAGGAGCTATCACTTATTTGACTGCATATTCAGAATCAGAATGAAAAATTACTTAAGAGTGCCAATCTTGGTGCCAATAGACGCTATAGGTTTTGATTTATTGCGAAAAAATGGTTTGAAAAAAGTGGGAGGGCACATCGCGACACGCGTAAAAGGCGATTTTTGGCTTACTGGCCCTATGGGCCGCTAAGCTATTGTCATGGCGTGGCGTGCATCGTCCGGAACATTTTTTATCTTTTTTTTTTTTTTGCCAGATGAATTTTTGTGTAAATTTGCAATAACATACTACTAGACCATATCTCCAGACATTTTTCTCGGATTTTTGATTGAATCATTTTTGTCTGTTTATGGGCCCTTGAAATTTTGGCTCCAATGTTAAAGATAGGACTGCGAAATTTTAAAAAAATTATTTCTCAAAAACTGCGCAATAAATTTTTTTCTTAATCAGGCAATCAACTTACCTTGGTACCGTCAATGTACAGTGGGAGCGCCATTTTGATTGAATTGACGGAAGTGGGTCTATTGGGGGCGCTGTACTTTATGAATATGCAAGATGGCCTGTGGAGGCCAAATGGTTGCAGATAGAGATTAAGTTTGTATTATCGACATATAGGAAGTCATATATGACCTATATTTTGGCAATATTAAATTTGACCACAGATGACTTTGAAAGGTCAAACTCGAGGTCAGGGAATATATTAACAATGTTAGAAGATACGACTTGAAATTTCAAAAAATTATATCTCAAAAACTGTCTGATAACTTTCTTTTCTAAATCTGGCAATACACTCACCTTGATACACTTTATGTACAGTGCGAGTGCCATTTTGATTGAATTGACGGAAGTGGGTCTAGTGGGGGCGCTGTACTTTAACATTGGGTCTTATGGAGAATGGGCCAAATTGCCTGTGGAAGCTAAATGGGTGCAGATAGAGATTAAGTTTGTATTACTGACATATAGGAAGTAATATATGACCTATATTTTGGCTGTGTTAAAGTTGACCTCAGATTACCTTGAAGGGTCAAACTTGAGGTCAAGCAAAATGTTACAATTTTCAAAGGTTTCTAGGCTTGAAAATATTGAAGATTGGGAACATATGTGCGTTGAACACTTCTAGGAAGTCATGTATGAACTTTCATTTGGTGGCCTTGAACTTGACCTTTGGCGACCTTTGAAGGTCAAACTTCACATCGTGAAATTTCAATGACTTCTATCACCAAAACTAGTACAGATAGAGCTTAGGTTTGTATTGCAGGAATATAGGAAGTATGTATGAGGTTTCATTTGGTGACATTGAAATTGACCCTCAGTGACCTTGAATGCCCAAACTTCACAGTGAAATTTCAATGACTTATATCAGCAAAATGGTTACAGATAGTTTCGGTTTGTATTGGAGATGTATAGGAAGTCATACATGAGCTTTCATTTGGTGGCCTTGAACTTGACCTTTGGTGACCTTTGAAGGTCAAACTTCACATAGTGAAAATTCAATGACTTCTATCACCAAAACTATTACAGATAGAGTTCAGGTTTGTATTGTGGCCATATAGGAAGTCATGTATGAAGTTTCATTGGGTGACCTTGAACTTGACCTTCAGTGACCTTCAACAGCCGAACTATACAGTGAAATTTCAATGACGTATATCAGCAAAATCGTACAGATTGAGTGTAGGTTTGTATGGGAGACCTATAGGAAGTCATGAATGAACTTTCATTTGGTGACTTTCATATTGACCTTTGAAGGTCTAACTTGACCTAGCAAAAATTCAATGACCTCTGTCACTGAAAAGGTCACAGATGGAGCCTAGGTTTGTGTTACTGACATAGGAAGTCACATATGAACTTTCATTTGGTGACATTCAGCTTGACTCTTGATGACATTTGAAGGTCAAACTTGACATAATACAATTACAATGACTTGTACTGCCCAAACGGTCACAGATGGAGTCTAGGTTTGTATTAGAGACATATAGGAAGTCATATATGAACTTTCATTTGGTGACCTTCGAATTGACCGTCAAAGGTCAAATGTGACCTAGTGAAAATTCAATGACTTGTATCACTAAAACGGTCACAGATGGAGTCTAGGTTTGTATTAGAGACATATAGGAAGTCACATATGAACTTTCATTTGGTGACATTCAACTTGACTGTCAGTGACCTTTGAGGGTCAAACTCGACAGTGAAATTACAATGACTTGTATCATCAAAATGGTCACAGATTGAGCCAAGGTTTGTCTAGAGATATTTAGAAAATCTTATCTGAAATCCATTTGCTGACCACAACTTGACATTTTGTGACCTTTAAAATTCACAGTTGACATACTGAATACATATTGACATATTATAATGACTTGTATCACCAAAACTGCTTCAGAGCTTCGGATTGTATAACAGAAGGTCTTATAAATGTATGTGAACTTTTATTTAGTGACCTTGATATTGATTTTCATTGATTCAAATGTGAAACTTCACATGAAATTTTCATAACCTGTATCATCGCTGTAAGACTGCTTGCCGGTAAGCTACAGGACCCTTGGTCCTATTTTTGAAAATGGCTGCCATTTTGTAACCAGTTGGAGTTGGCAGCCAAAATGTTGGGATTTTTGTCCATGTACATATAGCAACTATTGGAGCAAAAATCAGGAAAATCTAAGAGATGGTGGTTACAAATGCCCAGGCTACTGGTCCATTTGAGATGGAATGGCCCATTAGTTCAGGAGAATCAACCTGTGGCTGACCCATTAGGAGGGGGCCCTTTCTCTGAGAGGCTTATCTCCCCCTCCACACAAAACTGAGGAATGTTCTTCAGAATTTGGAAGTCCTTGTATTTTTATCTTATAGTTAAAATGTTTGTTATAAGCTGTTCTACACTGGTTTTTGTGTTTCAGTAATATTAACAGAAGGTTTCAAGTTTATGCTTGTGGGGGCATAATGGTGTGAGATACTTTCCATTTAGTTATTATGCAGCTTGATGAGGTAAAGCTAATGTCCTTAAACATGAATGGATTATGAAATCCCATTAAAAGTAATTGTTCATTGAAAAATGAGAAGGTGCATATAATTTTTCTGCGAGAAACTCATCTTTCCCATCAAGAGCGTCAAGAGGAATTGAAAGGATATGGCTTTAAAAGTACTTGCTATAATTCATATGTATAAAGTCATAGACGAGGGATTGCCGTTCTTGCAGCTAATAACATTAAATTTGAATTTTACAAAGAAATAAAAGAAGAGGGCAGATACCTCATTGTTAAGGGAAGGATTGAGAAAGAGACTGTTACTTTAATAAATGTATATGCACCTCCTGATAACAATAACTAACTATTTTTCAAATCACTTTTTGATACAATTGCTCAGGAAGCTTAGGGTGTTTGTATATGTGGTGGAGACTTTAACATAGTACTAAATGAGTATTTGGATACAACTAGTTCAAAAAATATATATAATTACGTACAATGATCATTGCAAAAAGATTTCAAAATTTACTACCAGAGTTGATTGATGAAGACCAGACAAGATTTGTTAAAAATCAGCAGACACACGATAATATTAGAGGAATGTTACATTTGATGGACAGAATAGAAAAGGAAAACAGAGCATAGTATTACTTAGCCTGGACGCCGAAAAGGCTTTCGATAGAGTTAATTGGCGATTCCTCTATCAAACTTTTGACAGATTTGGCTTTAGTGAGTGGTCAGTCAGGTGTATTATAACACTTCATCAACAGCCAATAGCAAGAATAAAAATCAATAGATCGTTGTCTCCAGCAATCACATTAGAAAGACAAACAAGACAGGGTTGTTGTCTCAGTCCCACTTCATTTACCTGTTATATTGAACCCCTGGCCCAGGCAATCTGTCAGCATGAAAAAATACAAGGCATTAGAATCGGGCACAAAGATCATTTAGTTAGTCTATTTGTGGACTATATTTTGGTCCGTTTAGTGGACCCTGAAGCGTCTCTCTCCATTTTAATGGGAATCCTAGAAGCCTTAAAATATTATGCTGGTTATAAACTAAATATTAATAAGAGACAACTTTTGACATTTAATTATAACCCAACTGAAAAAATAAAGTGTAGATACCATCTGAAATGGGATATGGATTCAATACAATATTCAGGGGTGAATGAATGTGAATTGGGAAATGCCTGTTAATTTTTTCATGCAGCAATATTGTTGGGTAAAAACACATTTTGCCAGTCTTCACACTTCGCAAATGAGCGAATTAATGTTTGGTTGGTAATTGTGCTAGGAAGGGAAAGTGCACACTCATAGCCATAGGCGACCTTACCTATGTTTCAACCGTTTCAGTTGAAACGGGCCCCGCCCTCCAGGGGGCCCCCAGCTGCTAGGCAAGAATCAACATCCTATACGTTGACTGTATGAAAACATGCAGAGGTGCGCAGCCAGGAAAGGCAAACCGGGAAAATATTTGAGGCCCCCCCAAAAAAGGCAAATGTTTGGGATCCCTGACAGCCACTCAAATTGGCGCATTTTGCAATGACTTATAAAAACCCCATTAAGCCCTCTATGAAGGCATTCTAGCACACCCCCGGCCAGTGCCTCGAAATCCCCCTAGTCGGGGCCCCTTCTCTGAGTTGCGGTGAATGCGCAGAATATACGGTTCACGATGGTCATAGTTGCGGGTTTTCTCCATCAAATTATGATAGTTGCATGGACACTGAGCTTGAAAAGAAGTGTAGTAATTATTCATCATCGACATATGATGGCAGCAAAAGAGCGATGGTAGCTGATGCTCTGGGAATTTCGGAAATGGAGTCGTTACTTTAGCCAATGTTGCTAGCGCCTCGGACTTATCAGTTGGCATGTGAACAAATAAAGTAATTTGCTTGCTGCATTCCGGCGGTATTTAATTTTGTATATCACAGTGAGCTTTGATGTGTACATTTTACAGCATTATTTAACAATTTTTCTTATTTTTCACACATTAAATTATCCACAAACATTATGGAAATGTCTGGATTTGGGCCAGGTCAAGGTCTGGTAGCTTCCGGAACCGACCCAGTCAAAATAGTTTCAGATCAGTAAAATGCGATGATAATTCGCAAAATTTAAGTTGCAACATTAAAGAACTCCTCTGCTTTCCTTTTATTGGTGTCTGATGAGTATTTGACAGAAATTAGGCACCTTGAAAACGAACGTATGCTTCCAAGTTCCAAGAAGTTATGGCTCTTAGGTAACTTTTGGCTACTCTATGCCCAAGGAGTTTCGGGACATCACCCAACCAAAGCCAATGAGAGACGAGTTTTCTGGGACAAGTCGGAGTTCAAGCATCTCCACGCAGAAATAGCGGGCAGAAAATGACCAGTGTAGACCTGTTCGATTTTTGCCTGTGTGTTATCAGTGCATAACATTAACGTTACACACTGTGCTGTGTTTTAATGTAACGTTAGCTACATGTACTTTGAGTGAAAAAATATGCTCCTTAATTCACATGGCATCGCAATTGAATGAAAACATTAAAACGGTAAACAAGCTGAAAATGTATTGATGGTTTTATATACATCTTCATGGCTATGGCAAAGCCAGCCTCATTCTCTGACAAAGCAGAGGGATACTGCGTCACCTAGTGTTACGTAATGTTTATAGCTATGCAAATTTGAATTCAGATCTGGCAATACGAGTCACCGAATGCTTCTAAACCTAGTCTGCTCAAGCAACATGAAATTATGTTGATGGGATTTCGAAGTTTGAATTACATCCAAATTTTATCGTATCATTATCCCAGTGATTATGTTGTAGAGCTATCCCGTTACTCTGTCCCCTCATAAGAAAACAAAGAATAAGGGCTCTTTGCGCCGTTTGTATTTAAACCTTTGATCATTTTAGGTGGCAACTTTTTTTAAATTTCTATTTCAGTGGCGCATAAAGTACACAAAGACATCCGCAGTTTGCGATGCAACTAGCTTGTTGGAGTGAGTTTCACATTTCAGTTTTTGAGAAATTTATCACATTTACACGTGTATATAGTGCCAATATTTTAATAAATCATCACAAAGAAACATCAAGTTTCATCCAGAAATGTTGAAATTTCACTGGATAGGCTAAGGGATGAGCTTTCATTCAGCAAAATTATGAAGTTCTTATGTTTTATAGGGCCCCACATTTGCTTTTGAAATGGGCCTCCAGATGCTTAAGGCCGCCACTGCTCATAGCCACGATGCAATAATAGAGTGCATTTAGTGAGAGCTATTCCTGTTTGCATTCTTTTGGCAATGACTTGCCATATTTTGTGCTTCCTGCAATATTTATCAGGTGTAGTTCATGCCATATTTTTTTACCTCATACCACATAGCTTTTTTTACAGCTGTTATAGCGATGTAATATGGGCAAAATTTTCAATAGGGGTCAAAATGGAAGAAATTTATGTCCGGGCTTATGATCTATTAACATGTTCTTCATTTACAGAAATATGCACACTGAAGTTTGAAGGACATTTAGCCTCATTTGGGAACAAAATGCCATCTCTCTACTACTTTTAGTTTTTTGGTGAGGGAGGCTGGAATTTTAATTTTTCATCAGAACCTCAATGTTCGAAATCAGGGTGGCTGTGTTGTCAGGCACAGAAGTCAAGGGTGCTGTAAGGCAAGTTGCATGTTACTCAAGCAAGTGAAACTGAAACTTCACTGCACAAGGATTTTAATTCTGCGTGAGAATCTCATTAATAAGCTTACATTGAATAATTGCGGACTATGGTGAGTAAGCCTAAAAAATGCGTAGGACCTACATCGAATGTGTGAGACTTGGCATCTCTGACATCCGTTCTCATGCTCTCATTTGCTCAGCTGCTACCCCGCCGGGCCCAGCGCAGGTAGCCCACGGCCCAGCCCCGCTGTCTGGCTTCGGTGTAAATGTCTATGTAAGAGTGCTGTGAAGACAAGCTGACAAGTCAGCTTGTGTTTACGTTGCTTTGTTGTTGGTAGTAACTTAGTATCATTGATCATTGTTGTTGATGATGACATTCTAATTTTGCATTTGTGTTTGTTTCTGAAACACTGGCCATATCGTGATCCTAGTCACCGGGGAGTACTAGGACTTCGGTACGGCACATATCCGAAAGCGAAACCCGAACATAAACGCAAGCGACCGGTCCACGCGAGTATGAAGTTGCTGTGTTTCTCGGTCGCTTCTATGTTCGAAGTCCAAAATTTGCACTCATTTTATGTAGTATACAATGCAAGAACGCATAAAACGACTGTACACGCGTTTACGACCGATGCAAACTTTTCATTTTGCAATCCCAGATGAGATCAGAGCTTTGTTCACGGAAAAGTTAAAAACCCACAAAATCTGGACATTTTGTGTCAAATCATTTCATTGAGCATGTAGAAAATGTATCGATAAGAATATTCGTCCCAAATAAGATAACTATAACTTCTTTCTTTCACAAATTGGCTGTTGAAATGAGGAGTAAAACAAGTCATTTTGTGTACAAGCTCTGGTGCAACATACTTCCCTTACGTCACAGCCGATTAGCCAATCGCTCGTGAGTTTTAAGGAGAGGTCTCAAAGTGCTTAGTTTCTTCATTTTTTTTGCCAGTATGACATAATTATGGAAGTTAAATGCTGAATTTGTGAATTACAGGCAATAATACATGTCTACAGCGGTTTATTTCCCCTAATTAAGTAGACCTTTAATGTGGGTACCATGCATTTTTGTGAAATGTTTTGCCAAAAACATTTCACATCACTCTAGTGTATAGAGTCCTAGTAGTCTTTACCTTTACGACACCCATGCATGCCAGTCCTCTGCAGTGTATGTCGTTTTGTGTCAGAGGAAATACTCACCTCAGTTTGAGTTTTTAATGCTTTAGCGAACTGATTAACCTGCGCACCACAACCCCAATTCCGAAATAGTTGGGACGAAGTGTAAATTGTGAATAAAATCAAAATACAATGACTTTCAGATCACATGAGCCAATATGTTATTTACAATAGAATATAGAAAACATTTCAAACGTTGAAACTGAGACATTTTACATTTTTATCCACAAAATGAGCTTATTTCAAATTTTCTGGCTGCAACTGGTCTCAAAAAAGTTGGGACACAGGCAAAAAAGGGCTGAAAAATCAATTAATATATAAGAGAATCAGCTGAAAGAACATTTAGCAAGTAATTAAGTTAACTGGCATCAGGTGTGTAACATGATTGGCTATAAAAGGGTTGTCTTAGAGAGGCTGAGTCTCTCAGAAGTAAAGATGGCCAGAGGCTCTCCAACCTGTGAAGCCTTGCGTAAAAAAAATTGTGGAATACATTAAAAAAAATGTTCCTTAACGTCAGATTGCAAAGGCTTTGAAGGTCTCATCATCGACAGTACATAACATCATCTAAAGATTCAGAGAAACTGGCAAAATCTCTGTGCGTAAGGGACAAGGCCGAAGACCTTTACTGGATGCCCGTGATCTTCGGGCCCTCAGACGCCACTGCATCACTCACCGGCATGATTCTGTCATTGACATTACTAAATGGGTCCAGGAATACTTCAAGAAACCACTGTCTGTAAACACAGTCCGCTGTGCCATCCACAGATGCCACCTAAAGCTTCATCATGCAAAAAGGAAGCCATTGTTGAGCATGATCCAGAAGCGCCGACGTGTTCTGTGGACGAAGACTCATTTAAAATGGACTGCAGCAAAGTGTCCTGTGGTCAGACAAGTCCAAATTTTACATTCCTGTTGGAAATCATGGCCGTTGTGTCCTTTGGGCTAAAGAGGAGAAAGACCACACCTCCTGTTATCAGCGTTCAGTTCAAAAGCCAGCATCTCTGATGTTATTGGGATGCATTAATGCATATGGTGTGGGACACTTGCATGTTTTAAAAAGCACCATGAATGCTGAAAGGTATATAAAGGTTTAGAGCAACATATGCTCCCCTCCAGACGACATCTATTCCAGGGAAGGCCTTGTGTATTTCAGCAGGACAATGCAAAACCACATACTGCAGCTAGTACAACAGCATGGCTTCGTAGTAGAAGAGTCCGTGTGCTGAAATGGCCTGCCTGCAGTCCTGATCTTTCACCGATTGAGAACATTTGCACATAATTAAACGAAAAGTCCGTCAAAGGAGACCTAAAACTCTCCAGCAGCTGGAAGCCTGTATTAAACAAGAGTGTGATCAAATTCCAATGGCTAAACTCAAGAAACTTGTCTCCTCAATGCCCAGACGCCGCCACTCTGTAATAAAAAGAAGAGAGGATGCTATACCATGGTAAAAAGGCCGCTGTCCCAACTTTTTTGAGACTTGTAGCAGCCATCAAATTTGAAATGAGCTCATTTTGTGGATAAAATTGTAAAATTTCTCAGTTTCAACATTTGCTATGTTATCTCTGTTCTGTTGTGAATAAAGTACTGGCTGGTGTGATTTGAAAGTCATTGCGTTTTGATTTTATTCACAATTTACACTTTATCCCAACTATTTCGGAATCGGGGTTGTATTTTCTTGAACCTTTCTAATCACAAAACGCTCATGTCAAGGTATTCACTTCTGTGGACGGCCTGGGAGTCTCAGTGAACTTCCCACAAGTCCATCCTTAGTGGGCTCTAAATTCGTAGACCAGGCGCAGGCGCGGCGAATGGGGGGTGCGCTGCGCCAACGGGGTGTGTCCAGGCGTATGTTGCAACTTCGTGCCCGGCGTAGCCTGGCGCAAGTACTCCTCTGTCCCGCCTCGGTCCCTCCTGCCGGCGCAAGTGGCAAAGAGGGAGGAGAGAAGGCGTGTTTGGGTATAACACAGCTGAGTCAAATCTTCACCAATCAAATGAGCTCCTCTCCTCACCTTTAATGTGTTGGAATATAGAAGCCTCTGTCCTATATCTGCATGATGCGTTAATGTTGCATTTTACTTTGCTGCTTCAGACATGTTTTCTGCACCGCTTACGTCTATATTAACCATTACGAATATGAGTTAGCTGGCTAGCTTGGGCATTCGCAAATTATTACCATTAGCGAACTTGAATGGAATTTCAAAACAGAACTACGTCAGATCATTTATACTTATGAAGTTGGAATGAAATACGACGGTTGCTCATTTATTTCTTCTGCCTGCATCATTGGGAAGAGAAACGATGGATAGCGTGTTCCTATTATTACACCCTGTTGCTGCTTAAAATTTTGGGATTAACATGCATGGACAACAACGTAAGATACGTTACACATTTATTTTCAATATGTGATCTTAACTCAGTACGAGATCATAGCAATCAGGCTGTATTCCTTTCCCCCACTAAAAACGATAAAACCTAAGTGACAATAATAGTAGCCTAGTATTAAGCGCTTGCGCACTGGACGCTAAACGAATTTTTTCGCATTTTACAGATTGGCGTTGAACGCAGTGTCTACGTGTCCGAAAGTCTGACAGGGTTTTAATATATCTCCGTGTCCGACAGTCGGATGGTTTCAATGTAACTTGGTGTCCGACAGTCGATTATTGTTTTTAACTTCTTCAAATCTACTGAATGTTTTAGATATTAAACGTGAATGTTTTGATAAGAGGGCTCAGTTCTTCAAGATGAGTACCGAGAATTTCAATCAATGTTTCTGTTTAAGCTCTGCTCAATAAAGTGAGTTGACATTGGCGCGGGACAATGTACAATGCCTGTCGGACATTAAATGCAAAATACTCCGTGTTTGACAGCCAAAAAAAAATAAAAAAGAGAGGACGATTAGAACAGATTGATAATGAAATAAAGAATAAAAAGAAACATTTTAACAACAAACAGAATATCCAATGAACACTGCGATTTATTTATTTGCGGGCCATCTTTCTGGATGCTCTGTTTGTTGGTGATATATTTTTATTCTTTATTTCGCTATAAATCTGTTCTCATACCAATACTTTTACTTTTTGCTGGCTGCCGGACATGGAGTATTTTGCATTTCGCTCGGACAGTCCTGATACCCCTTCCAATTTTTGGGTTTTTTCGAGATATTTTTTGACAAATCAAATTTATTCTTGCACAAATGACACAGTAAGTTGGCATAAGGCTGTAAGAATTACAGTAAACAATTTTTTGAGAAATACAATACTTTTTGGTATTTTATTTGACAGATTTACAAAAAATGCCATGTCCAGAATTATTCATACCCTTTTCTCAGTAATTGATGGCGAAGCCTTTATTGACGATCACAGCCTCCAAACGCTTCCCGTGGTTGATCCCAAGGTTTCTACACATTTTCACAGGGATTTTGGCCCACTCCTCTTCGGCAAACTTCTCCAGGTCCTTATGGTTTGAGGGTCTCCTTGCCATGACCTTGGTCTTCTGTTCCCTCCACTGATTCTTGATAGGATTGAGGTCGGAGCTCTGGCTTGGCCGCTCCAAAACGTTCACTTTGTTGTCCACTAACCATTTCTTGACGGATTTGGCCATGTGTTTAGGATCATTATCCTGTTGGAAGATCCATTCCTGCCCAAGACCAAGTTTTTCAGCGGATTGCTTGATGTTTTCACTGAGGATCTGGATATTCTGGTCCTGTTTCATAATATCATTCACTTTAACAAGGTGTCTGGGCCCATTCGCTGAAAAGCAACCCCAGAGCATGATACTCCCGCCACCGTGTTTGACTGTTGGGACCGTGTTTTTCGGTTGAAGACTTCACCTTTTTTATACCTCTTACACTTCTCCAACCCAGACACACAAGAACTCATCTAGCCTTCGCAAAAGCTCACCTGGATGAAGATATAAGCTTCTGGCTGTCAATATTATGGACAGATGAAACAAAGATCAGCTGTTTGGGCACAGAGATGTGGCTTTTGTTTGGCGTGTATCAGCTGCCTGCGCGTGATGAGCGGAATGGAACCCAAATGTTATCTGAAAATACCGTGTATGTTCATTGGACTTTAAAGAGACACATCCACTGATTGATACAGTAAGAAAGTATTTATAAACAAAATAATAAAAGCATTGTTAATGGATTTAATCAGACAAGGATGTCAAATTTAAGTATTTATAGTGATGGTGAAGTAATTTTAAAGCACAAAGGGTTCTCTGAATCACTTATATTAAATTTGGCAGGCTAGTTCACGTTGGCTAACTTAGAGGTTAAGATATTGTTATTAAGCTTTTGTTTCACGGTAAAGACATTAGCCAGCTGGCTGGTGGTCCATTTAAGTACTCATCATTTTCTGAGGGCAGGCCTTAATTTTTTAAATCAATGTGTGAACGAATTGCCGTTCGCGTGAATACAGAGCTGCATTGCCCACCGTTAGGTTACACAAAATAAAGTTTGCGTCACTGATCGTTCGTGTTATGGGTTATGCAGAAATGAACGGGTTTCAGTTTATGCTGCAGTCACTGTAGCTACTAGGGATGTGACGATGTTGAACCACAATTATTTTAAAGACCACCTGCTGGCATGGGGTGAACATGCAAGCTTGACCTCTTCCCTTAATCAACCGAATACGGTCTTGAACAAACTGCTGCCGAAAGTGCGGAGCATCCGAGGCCACGTGAATTGCTTCTTGGAAAAAACTGAACTGACATCAGTATTTATCAGTGACGTGCTGAACTGAGCTAAGTTGAAGTCTGCAGAATCATCTCCTTTTAACCAATTACTCTCATCCTGTTCCCGTTTATTTTGCATAATTAGCAGTCAGACAGTTGATTCGCTTATTTACTTTTTCAAGTCTGTAGATAGTCCAATTAATTAAGATGGCATGTTTTTGTCGCATTTATAAAATTTAATGGCCATGGGACTGCACAGATTTGCATCAATGTGATTGCAAGATTTTTTGTGGGCTTACATTTGGCCATTTCGTTTGAGTGAAATCATTTATACTTTTGGTCTGCTCAACAAAATGTTTTCTACCATCTGTGTTTCTAGACTCTTAAAATCCGGGGCGATTTTAAACTGAATCTCTTTTTTTTTTTTTTTAATTAATCTTTAATTATCAGCTAAAAATTATACAATGAGAGATGGAATTCAGACAAAGATTTCTTTTTAATTGTGTGCGTACTTCAGCGAAGCAGCACACTTTATCCTTTTACTTCTTCTTTTTCTTCTGCCTAAATTTGGCCCACTAACGCCTCCTACATCGTTTAAGCCATTGATGTTGTTAAAACTTTTAAAAATTCAGCTTGTTCTGAATTACATTGCCTCTGAACAGATTTTTGAGTTTTTTTTAGATTTTTATTATTATGCCCCCGACCTCGAAAGAGTCGGTCGGGGGCATCATGTTTTCACCCCTTCCGTCCATCCGTCCGTCCGGGCGTCCTGTCGTAAACTTTTCCTTTGTCGCGCACTAACGTGAACACCGCTTGACGGAGGTTTATGATTTTTGGTGGGGTGAATGGTCATACATAGGGGATGATGCCTATCGATTTTCAGCTCACTCTGCCAACCAATATGGCCGCCACGGCAGCCATCTTGAAATCCTTTAGCACACGTCGGAGTTTTTTGCTTTTTGGTGACCTGAATGGTCATACATAGCAGATGATGCCTAACACTCGCTTTCTGTACATGTTCTTCAACTGTTTCAGTCGGGGGCATATGCCACGCCTTGCGTTACTCTTGTTGATTTATATAATTTTAAATGTCAATTTTGGGGTCCTATTAAATCAAGCCATTTTTGTGCTGATTCAGTAGATGCAGCACAATGGGGCAGCAATGCGCCTTCCCTGCGTTGAGCCTAAAGCCTAATTTATGGTCGTCCAACTCCGTCAATGCGCAGACACGTAGTTGTATCGACAAAGATGTGGACCTTTCAGACTTCTCCGTTGCTTAATGAGTGTTGCAAACCAATCCACCGCCAGGACAATAGGGGGCGTAGCGTTTTTTTCGGAGACCCGCCTACTATTTCATGACGTCTATGGTCGAGGATTGTTTATTTACGCTTTTCTCCTCACGCTTTTAAGTATGGCGGTGTTGGTGGTCTGAGACAAGGAAACCGGAAGCACGGCATTCCAGAAATGATGTAGTTAGCTGACCAATCACAGGCTTGTGCTATCCGTGGGGTCTCCGTCGTTTTGATGGATAGTTAGAAAATTTGGGAGGTGTCCGTCATGCGTCCGAGAGCATGTCGGAGAGGGTTTGCGACGTCGGAGAGGGGCTCTGCGTGTCTGCGCATTGACGGAGTTGGACGACCATAAATTAGGCTTAACAAATCAAGAGAGGGGAGGTCTGT
This sequence comes from Gymnothorax javanicus, assembly GCA_029692085.1. NCBI lineage: Eukaryota > Metazoa > Chordata > Actinopteri > Anguilliformes > Muraenidae > Gymnothorax > Gymnothorax javanicus. Next base: position 107,367,469 of record CM056195.1, read on the forward strand.
CTGACTTCTCCAGAAGGCAACTGAATGCAGCGCAGTTTGCATAAATTCTGTCCAAAATAAGACTTTTTAGTCGTCATACACATGCTGAAACTTTTCCCGTGATAGTAGAGGTTTCCCCCTACTCATCCCTGTTGGAGTTATTCAGAAGTGTTAGGCCTACTTAAAATGCTGTCAAAGGCTCATGTTAAGGTTGGCTAGCGTAAGGCTAACAACATTAGCAATAGCCAGTCGCTAATGCCAGCTAGCAGCAGTTGGTCCATCATTTGCCTGTTGCCATTGTTTGGAAGGGTTGACGTTTGCTAATATAGTAGCGATAGGGTTGGTCAAAGACTCTGCTACCATGACAGATAGCAGAGTTAGCCGGACAATCACTCTGCTATTTTGACGCTAACCGGTTAGCCATCAGGCTAACAGCTTACCACCAGCTAATGGCTATAGTAGGCCTAATCAGTTTTCAAGCATGGTTAGTTTATTCAAGAAATATGCTTCGTAACTGTGCCTTGAAGGGTTATCCGATAACGTCTAGTGTTTTTAGCGAGCTAGCGTCTCGATTGACCTTGAATCTCGTACAAATGTGAATAGGTGAGCAGAAATGCTAGCGCATAATGGCAGAAATTAGCATTGCGATAATATTAACTGTCAAGCCTTATACTAGCTAACAGGTAGGCTTTGACCTGCCTTGTCTTTTTTTGCCAGTCAATGAAGGAGACACATTGATGGGAACAAATTGATTTCAGTTTGGGAGAATAGTGCAGCCATTACCAATACAATGAATGTTAGGTAACGATTGCTAAAACGCCCATGCTAGCCACGGATCAAATTTTTAAGACCATAACTGCCGTCCTTGCTAAGCCAGCAGACGTAACTTTTCCATAGTCATGGAGTAGTTTAATAGTTGACGTTAGCTAGCTATTGATTATGTCACCCCGTTTCGAACACTGTCTGTGCGCTTTGTGTTCGCTAGCTAACTAGCTAATAAAAGCACAGAAATAAATGGGGAACCTTGAATAATATCACAACGCGTGTTAACCATATCTCGCAGCTTGCTATTTTTAGCTAGTTAGCTAGCAAACACACAGTGAACAGAAATGAACAGAGAGCCGCAAATAGTATCATTTCACTACTTGGCCTGGTCAGCGTTGTACAGTTCGGGACTGACAATGAGCTATAAGCAACAACAGCTGCAGTAGTCTACCAATGTGGCCTGCCATGTTTGCTCCCCCCATAAAGCTAATTTCTCAGCATGCACTGCGTTGAAATAGACAAGCACAGAGCCAGAGAGAGAGATTCCTCAACTTGATTGACTCCAGTTGACTTTTTTTTTTTTTTTTTTTGTACCGCTGTGTTGAAGCGTAGTGGACTCGGTCATGATGCAGCTGAAAAGTCAGAATTCAATTACTGTCAGCTTTTAAGTCTTGTGTTTCCATTTCAGCAGCTTTTCAACATTTCTTCAGCAATTTCCTTTGCCTCTCAGTTTCCAAGCACCTTCTTTTTTTAAGCCAACCTCTTCAACTTTTCACGCTGAAACAAGCACACAAATTTTCTTTGGAAAATTTAGCCTTTTATAGTTTTTTTTTATATTATTGGCATTCTTTCACTCTAATACTGTAGCTTAGTTACATCTGTCAGCTCTTCTCTATCATTTCTTAATCATTATCAGCAACAAGCCAAATTGCTTGATTGTAATTGAGGCTCAGTTTACAGAAGCAGATTTAGGGTTTGCCAATTGAGCCTTAAATGGTGTGGAAGCTTCCCAACCTTGCTGCCAATTAGTGGAATTCTAATATGAATTATCTTCCCGAAAGCATTTCAAATGATTGTCGTTTATTTAAGACCGCTTGTATGTTTGAAGAAGAAATGGCACGTGACTGTCTACACACCCCTGTCAGTAGCCTAGCTTGGCGTGGTGTCTATGGTAATGGCCAGTCCTGACGATCAGAATGACCAAACTGCGTAACAATCTCTTATAATGTTTAGAACACGCCACACACGCATATGTTAAATTATGAAGACTATCCAAAATGGCAAACACAAACAACTTCCAAACTTTTGGCAAGAACACCCAGGTAAATTAAACCCTAGAAGCCTTTTCGTAAACCTAGACTGATATTTTCAACGCCTGCAATTTCATGACCTTAATTGAAGTATGAATTAAAGTCTTGCCCCGTTCACGCTTTTTCATACAGTAAAAGTCCGTCCTCGAGTGGCAGATTTGGAACTCCGATTTGGCTGATGTATCAAGTTGTCATCCGCACGAATAGCCACTACGATGTGTAGGTCTACGTGTATGTTTTCCGAGCAACAAATTTTATGTCGTGAATAAGTCCATCTTTGTCTTATAACGTTAGAATTACAGCTATTTGTTGACAACAATAATCCATCGGTTCCAGCAAAAAAAGAAAAAAATGGTGAAACATAACCCGAGAATATTAAACTCTGAAGTTAAATAAAGAACATATTTCCAAGCTATATGAGTGACAATTTGCTAGTGTGTTATTTTTGTGTACCTTGTGTTTTCTCATGGCAAAATAAAAGATTAAATAAAAAAAATCTGTGCTTTTTCACTTTTTCGTCACTTAATGATATCCAGAGAGATGAAATAAACAAGGAGACGCCAGAGTCTGCACTACATTCCAGTCTGTGACAGATGTCAAACAGGGATGTGGTGCTTTTTACCCCTTGGCCAAATTTTGGCCAGGGGGGTATTGTCGTCACCTGCGTGTCTGTCTGTCTGTCGTCTGTCCATGACTTTGTCCGGGTCAGTACTCGGCAACTAATGATCGCAGCTCCAGCAAATTTGGTATGGTAACTCACTTTGACCCATAGATGTGCAGCGTCAGGTTTTTGGCTGGATTTGACCTTTCACCTTAGCGCTGTGACCTTGATGCAGGAAATCTTGTCCAGACCAGCACTCAGTAACTATTGATGGCAGCTTCGTCAATTTTGGTATGGTAACTCTCTTTGACCCATAGATGTGCACAGGCTGAGGGGTATTCAGCAACGTGTTACGTTTTACACATAGATTTGTGAAAAACTGTGCAGTGCTATTTTGCACCCCCCTGAGCCGTCTTGATGCATCATAATCGGAGGCATTCCATTGCTAATTGATAGCTACTTAACTAAGCTTCGTATTTCTCAATACAACCTCTGTGAAAATCCCCTTGTAGAATTTTTATCAGGAGTTTCTCAACTGTTAATGTGCATGTAGTGTGTCCGTCAGCAAGCTCATGGTTGGGGTTCCTTTCAGATGTCCTTTTATATAGCGTTGTGATGACAAGCAATAATCTGAAATACGAGCCTTACTGGGTTTTTCATTCAAGGATTTTTTTTTTCACAACATGCATTCACGAAATAAACAAATTAAATGAAAATCAAATTTGCCGATGAAATTTGTCAAACATTTACACACAATAAAACCTGATCAAATACCTAATTAGAGTATGAAACGGAAACGCTCCACGTCACGGAAATCTGGAGACGTGTAATACATCATCCCTTCATGTACTTCTTCATGGCTGGTTTTGTAATGGCGGATGAATCACTGCTGTTCGCTGTCTGTCAAGGTTTGAACAAAGTTTATTACCAACGCACGTCACGAATATGTTGTGGCAGCTGTTTACGAAGACTGCCTGTGAATTGAAGCGTGTGATTAGATACGTTTTATGGCCAAATATGCTCTGAATTTCCCAATGTGATCAAATTTTTCTGGCCACATTTCCATGAGAAGCCGAAAATGATCAACGTGTGTGAAATTGTGACGGATTCTCAGCTCACGTTCGTCGATTTTGACGGATATTTTTCGCGTTCGTTGCAGCCTTTGTTGACAAGTTGAGATTGGTGACAGAATGTGAAGTACCAATGATTTGAGGGTATATTTTGTTGCATAGGATCGGCCTCTGGAGTTAGTTGATAAACACTGCCAATTTTCAATGCAGTCACCCGTGTGTGCACTCCAGGGATGAATAGCAACGAACTACATGTACTTCGTTCCAGTACTTAAGTAGTTTTTTCAGGGCTCCCGCGGGGTCTTAAAATGTCTAAAATTCGGAACTTTACATTTAAGGCCTTAAAAAGTCTTAAAAACGCCCAGATTTTCATCCAAGGTCTTAAATGTAATACAGTCAGGTCTTAAATTTTTAGTTGCGTTCATTCCCGAGGAGCGTTGGCCGCAGAAAATACTTTGAGTAAAACGCTGTAATCTGAAGTTTCTGTGTTCTCTGCCTTTCTGGGGGGCTCGCCTCGGATGGCTACGGGTGTTGGTACGTGGCGATTAAACTACAAATCCCGTGATAACTGCAGGAAATGGCCCTGTTTGCTCACTACCTGCCTGCGAAATACGTCCGTGTATCTACTGCCTCGGCTGCTTGTCATGGAAAACACTGGAAAGTGTATTCAACAATACTTAGCTTGATAACGGCGATTTTCACAGTTGGCTGCAAGCGGTCCCCAGCAATCGATACGAAGCTCGCTGCAAACTATGCAGTAAGACCATCCAGTTAGGGACCTTGGGTGTGAAGGCGCTCGAGTCTAACGCTAAGACAGAAACACCAGCTTGCTAGGAAAAGCCTTCAGCGGGCTCAAGACATCACCCAGTTTTGTTCCCCATCTCCGCCGTCTTCGTCGTCATCAATGCCCGGTCCCTCCGGACTCCAGCGCAATATCGCTGCCGCTTCGGTAACGACCTTCGGGGTGCATTCGGATCCTGAGAAACATTAAAATCTGAGGTGCTTTGGATTTTTCACTCAATTACAAAACATCTGTAATATAACAATAGTAGTGATATTTGCAGCCACTTCCAGGCAATGTTCCCTGACTCGAATATCGCGAAAACTTTTGCGTGTGGACCGAACAACATCGCTTTTATAGCGAGATTTGGTTTGGCAGACTTCATCAAGAGAGAGCTGATACGCACCCTTACCGATGTTCTGACAATTTGTGCTGCCTTGTCAAAAAGTGCTACCGTTAAGCAAAGCGATCGTAAAGTCTTTGTTTTCGCCTAAATATTGCAATATGAGTCAGTCTACAGAAGTAACTTTGCTGTTTGTTAGCTTGTTATAACATAAGCAGGTCTTAAAATGTGTTGGACAAGTTTGTTTAAAAAGATGTATGCCACACGCCATTATCATCAAATTTCTGTATTTTCAGGAAATCCCAGCGTGTGCATGCATATATATGTGTGTGTGTGTATATATATATATATATATATATATATATATATATATATATAGAAGCTTACAAGTCGAAAGGCGCACTGAAAAAAAAATACATATGTATATTTATGATTTTTGAAGATACAAGATGTGAGCGAAGAATCGGAGCTCAAGATTTTCGGTTTGCGTAGGCGCAGAAACGCGAGGTAGCATATTTTGACAGGTAGCAAAAATTGGATGAACGCCCGGCTGTATGAGTTAATGTTCGATGAAAGTATCAATTTAACCACCAAATCCAAACAGCTGGACTTCCATGTTCGGTTCTGGAGCAGTGGAGAGGTGCAATTGAGGTACATGGGCTCTCAGTTCATGGGCCATGGAACAGCGCAGGACCTACTGAAACATATCGAAGTTAAGTGACAGTTACATTATTTAGGGGCCGCGGTCTTTTACTTATCAATGTGTGGACCATTCTGTATCAGTAGTCTACAAATACGTTTCAAAACCATGTACTGTCCATGGCATTGAGGAAACTGGGAAGTTTCAATGCATGCCAAATCCCATCTAGAGTAAAGGGGATTTTCTGTCAACAAGGAGCAGAGGTGTATGGTAACGAAGTACATGTACTTCGTTACAGTACTTGAGTAGTTTTTTTTTTTTTTTTTACCGGGACTTTTACTTCTACTCTACTACATTTAAAACAAAAAGAATACTTTTACTTCGTTACTTTGACACTGGCCACTTCCTTACTCGTTACAAATTAAAATATGAATGCAATTCATAATTTAAGGATTATCTGGATTTGGCGTGTTGTGCAGATGTGTCCGCTTGCGGACATGGAGCTGCAAATTTATGCACGCAGTTACAATATTCTATCACTAGATGTCACACCCGGATCAGAAGTTGCATGTTTTAATGCTAAATTTGATGAAGTGATTCAAGAACTGTTCATGGTAAGTACTCGCTATTTTCCATCAATTTCATGTACGTGAATTCGCTTTAAAATATGGTCTGTGAGTGCTATGTCACTATAATAACAGCATGAATGTCAAATTAGAGATTAAGATGAACAAAACCAAGGCCATCCACAATTTTCATAGATTACAGCTAATGTGAGGCCTGGACATATAATCCAGATGACAAACAAGTGAATTTCAGCGTAAGCCGTTTTTGAATATCCCGTTTGCCCTAATTCTTTGTTCCAACAACTCTTTCTGTGATTTGGTTTCATGGTAAGCATAAACAGCTCAATACAGCCTAAAAAAACCTTGGGCATACTTATTATCTTGGGGTAAAATGCACAAAAACAACGCAAAAAATCCGTCAAATTTATGCACGTAAATCATGGGCTTTGGTCATTTGAGCAGCGATTTTCAGAAATACATGAAGTTCTATCTTTTGCTGTGGAAGGTGCAAAAGAGTATTACACCAGCTTTCTATTACCACAGTGGCATGTCTGAAGTGTTGAATTGAAATTTATGTCCTCTTGTCCCACATTTGTAACACAACAGCCAATTGTTACATATATTAAAGTCACGGGACTGTCACAATATGGCTTGGAAATACTAAATACTCTGACAGACTACGACATACACCAAAATGTCTCATGAATTAATCGTTTACTTCTGTGTCGAGAAATTGGTTTTTTTTTTTTTTTTAATTGAATCTGTTTTTCGGGACATCAAACGTAATTGATGAATGAACACAGAACTGACTGGTTGGCTAGACGACATTCACTGCACTTTTTACCCACTACTGTCGTCTTTGCAACAGATAGGCCAAAGTTCCACAACATTTGGCAGATATACCATTGTTCATATTTTGACAAGCTGGACAGGTTTATATTGGACATGCAAAGCAGTTATGAATGGCAAATAGCCTACGCGGGGCTACCGTACCTACACATGTAAATTTCATTAGGCTATGGCTTACTACCAGCTGCTGAATTTTGTGCGAATGGTGATTGTTTGTGAAATTGAGTTTGTGTCACCTTCACATAACCTGAACAATTGTTTGCACCAAAAATTAAGGCCTGTTAGGGGTTAGTTTCTGTAATGTTATGTTTGCTGCTAAAGTTGGCGAGCAAGGGCAATGTTTGTAAAGTTAAGCTATTAGCAATGACGTACCGGTCATCATATGAAAATAGCTAGCTAATTGCTCTTCCGGGCGATTCCACGGTAACACTCGTTACATTTGCTGACTTTAACTGACTTCCACAGAGTTAATGAAATTATGCTGAATATTGATTGAACTCTTATAGGATACATATCTACTAACCCTTTTATACTTACACGCGTTGTTGCTTTGCAATTTAAAAGAATTCTGAGATAGGGGTCAAAATGTGTGATAGCACACATGACACTGATTTGGACATAACTTTTTACCACCTCCAGTTTCATTCAAAAACTCTGTGAAGTGTGTTGGCCAATTTTAATTTTGTCAAAATGGAGCATGCATGGGTGAATGTTAAAGGAAATATGAGATCAGATGAAGTCAAAAATAAAATAGTTTTTCAGCCCACTTGGCCAAGGCCCAATCGGGCTTATGCTGTGCTTAGGGTCATTAGTGGTGGTCTGTCATGCGACCATGTGTGCGTCCACAATTGTCGTTTCAGCGCGATAAGGCTTTCAGTTTTCCACAGATCCTTTTCATATTTTATATGCATGTATATGGGCCCAAGATCTAGCCCGAGTTCGATTTTGGGCATGCTGCGATTCTTGTTTTGGCCACCAGGCGGCTTTTTCTGCTAAACTTCAAACAGCTCTAGCTCCCTTATTCCACGAGCTAAGATGCTCAAGTTTTTACTGTGGGATGATCTGCCAAGGGTTCATCATGTGTGTAATGGGTTTTTGATTTGACCTTATTTTAAAGGTTATATAGGTCAAAGGTCATTAAATATGCCGATTTCATTTCTGCGCCATAGCGCCCTCAGTTCTCAATGGATCCTTTTCCTATTTTATATGCATGTATATGGGCCCAAGATTTAGCCCGAGTTTGATTTTGGTCATGCTGCGATTCTTCGTTTGGCCACCAGGCAGCTATATCTGCAAAACTTCAAACGGCTCCAGCTCCCTTATTCTATGAGCGAAGTTGCTCAAAGTTTTACTGTAGGTTGTTCTGCCAAGGGTTCATCATATATATAATGGGTTTTTGATTAGACCTAAATTTAAAGGTTATGTAGGTCAAAGGTTGTAAAATGCACAGATTTTGTTTCAGTGCCTTAGCGCCCTTTTTTTGCCCGCTTGGCCAAAAGGCCCAAGGGGCTTATGCTATGCTCGGGGTCTTTAGTGGTGTTCTGTCGTGTGTCCGTGCGTGCGTGCGCAAACTATTGGCTTGTCTGCGCTCTAGCGTCTTCAGTTTTTCACTGATCCTTTTTATATTTCATATGTGTATATTAGGGGTGGAACGGTTCACAAAAGTCACGGTTCGGTTTGTATCACGGTTTTGGTTTCACGGTTTTCGGTTCGGTATGTTTTTTTTGTACAGCAGGAGGGGAGGCATTGCCAATTTCAACATACTTTTCATTTATTTGGCAAAAAAAAAGTTTACAACAAACACAATTCTGGCTAAGAATATAAGGAACATAAACACTTGTCAAGACACACATTGAGTTTACAAATGTCTTGTTTCTCCAAAATAATTTTCCACAGTCTCTATGGCACAAATACTGAGGTATAAAGCCTAAAATAGGCTCATGCACAACAGGAAAAATTGGCGTTATTTATAATCTGCGTTTAAATGGGGTTAAATGTTAAGGAAAGGTGTCTCTGTTCTTCCTAATTTTCCCCCTTTAGCATAGGGTACAGAGAACCATCCTTTTTGAAAAGAAAGGAGAGAACGCTATCCCACAGTTCCATGTGGCAGCAATATTTAAAGCGACTGCCATTCATTCGGCCAGTCACAACAAATGAGCATGACGGGCGAGAGATGCATGATCACTTTGCCTAGTGTAAGTGCATTCAGATTCTCTAATTAGCGCGCTTGTCTTCCTAAACTCTAATGAATTACGCTTTACACATTTCCTTTACCTTTTTTTTTCAAATAAGTCACTTGAATAAAAATAAAGCGTTTCTGCCGCCTATTGCAGGTATTCGGCACAAAAAGTCTGAACTGAACTCGCGAGTATTGCACTCGACACTCAGCCGAGCCTACTGATGAGCTCCTCTGTAATTTCTGCGGATGCCTTGAACTGAACAATACATACATGCCCCGAACCGTGACTAGTGAACCGAACAGTTTGGATTTTTTACTTAAACCGTTCCATCCCTAGTGTATATAGGGTCATAAGGTCTAGACCAAGTCGATTTTGAGCCCAATCGGACCAATACTTTGGCCAATAGGGGGCGTTCCATTTTGGCCATGTTTAGCCAAGCGGGTGGAGTGGCTTTGCCACTATTTTTAAAATATTGGCAGTGTATTGTGGTAACACACACAACATGTCAGGTAACACTCATGATCCATCCATCCATCCATTGTCTTCCGCTTATCCAGAGCTGGGTCGCGGGGGTAACAGACTAAGTAGAGAGGCTCAGGTGCCCCCCTCCCCAGCCATTTCCTCTAACTCTACCTGTGGGACCCCAAGCTGTTCCAGCTAGCCAGGAGATATAGTCCCTCCAATGTGTGAGTCTGCCTCGGGGCCTCCTCCCAGTTGGACATGCCTGGAAAACCTCTGAAGGGAGGCGTCCAGGAGGCATCTGGACTAGATGCTCGAACCACCTCAACTGATTCTTCTCGACACGGAAGAACAGCGGTTCTACTCTGAGCTGCTCCCGGATGTTCGAGCTTCTCACCCTATCTCTAAGGGTCAGCCCAGCCTCCCTACGCAGAAAGTTCATTTCGGCCACTTGTATTCGCAGTCTTATTCTTTTGGTCACTACCCAAAGCTCGTCACCATAGGTGAGGGTTGGAACGTAGATCGAGCAGTAAATCGAGAGCTTCGCTTCTATGCTCAGCTCCTTCTTCACCACAGCGGACTGGCACAACGCCCGCTTCACTGCAGACGCTGCAGCAATCCGTCTGTTAATCTCACGCTCCATCCTACCCTCACTCATGAACAAGACCCAGAGATACTTGAACTCCTCCACTTGGGGTAACAACTGACCCCCCACTGGAAGGGGACTGTCCACCTTTTTCCAGGAGAGGACCATGGCATCAGATTTGGAGGTGCTGATCCTCATTCCGAGCGCTTCACGCTCAGTTGTGAACCGCTCCAGTATGCGTTGGAGGTCACAGCGTGATGATGCCAACAGGATCGCATCATCTGCAAACAGCAGAGATGAACTCCTGTGGCCACCAAACTGGACACCCTCCAAACCTCGGCTGCGCCTTGATATCCTTTCCATGAAAATCATGAACAGAATAGGTGACAAGGCTCACCCTTGGTGGAGTCCAACACCAACTGGAAATGAGTCCGACTTAATGCCGAGAACGCGGACACAACTCCGGCTTTGGTTGTACAGGAATCGAATGGCTCAAATTAACGGCCCAGGAGCCCTATACTCCTGCATCACCCCCCACAGGATACCTCATGGGACACGTTCATAAGCCTTCTCCAAGTCCACAAAACACATGTAGACTGGATGGGCAAACTCCAATGACCCCTCCAGTATCCGTGTGAGGGCAAAAAGTTGGTCCACCGTTCCACGGCCGGAACGGAACCCGCATTGCTCCTCCTGAATCCAAAGTCCAACAATCAGGCGGAGCTTTCTTTCCAGGACCCAGGCAGAGACATTTCCTGGGAGGCTGAGCAGTGTGATCGCCCTATAGTTGGAGCACACCCTCCGGTCCCCTTTTTCAAAAATGGGAACCACCAGCCCAGTACTGTACCCAACCATGCGATGTTGAACAGGCGTGTCAACCATGACAAACCCACCAACATCCAGGGCCTTCAGCATCTCAGGACGAATCTCGTCCATCCCTGGTGACTTGCCACTGCGGAGCTTTTCGACCACCTCAGTGACCTCCACCAGGGAAATAGGAAAAGATTTGCCCGAGTCCTCCGTCCCTGCCTCCTAAATGGAGGGCATGTCTGCCTGATTCAGGAGTCCCTCAAAGTGGTCCTTCCACCGCCAGACTATATCCTCAGTCGAGCTCAGCAGTTCACCACCCCTGCTGAAAACAGCCTGGGCGAAGCCCTGCCTCCCCTTCCTGAGTCATCTGACGGTTTGCCAGAACCTCTTTGAGGCCACCTAAAAGTCCTCCTCTAGTGATGGTGAGATGAAGCTTCGTGAAGCGTTGAGGCTTTCCAGCATAACAGGTTGAGATGTGGTTCATTTCTTGAGGTTTTGAATGCACTCTAGAGACCCCTGCTGGTCAATGAAAACACTGTGATATTAAATTGTGCTTCATAGGAAATGATGGGCAAACATAAGCCTACAGCATGAAAGCGGCAAAATAAATAAATGCAAAAGAAAAAGTATTTTGACTGTTATGTCGTAACAGAACTGAAAGATTTTATATATATATATATATATATATATATATATATATATATATATACATACACATACACGTATGGATAGATAGATAGACTGAGATGTATATAAATATGGAGAGAGACAGAGAGATGTAATTAAAGTGCTTTTTTTTAAAGGGAAGGGAAGTGAAAGTGATTCTATGGGGGACTGGACTGGACGGGAAGTGACAGTGATTCTGTGGGGGACTGGACTGGACTGGACGGGAAGTGACAGTGATTCTGTGGGGGACTGGACTGGACTGGAGGGGAAGTGACGGTGATTCTGTGGGGGACTGGACTGCACTGGATTGGAAGTGACAGTGATTCTGTGGGGGTCTGGACTGGACGGGAAGTGACAGTGATTCTGTGGGGGACTGGACTGGACTGGAAGGGACAGTGATTCTGTGGGGGACTGGACTGGACTGGAAGGGAAGTGAAAGTGCTTGTGGAACTAAGTATTTTTATTCAAAAATATTATTTGCACCACCGCGTTGGGGTCAAATGGTTTCTTTTTTTCGAAACAATCTCTCCGGCCTTGGAAAAAATTCATTCACAGGGAACAGATGATGCAAGTGAGCATAAAAATTGTTGAGCCAGCACATACAAATGTGGATATAAAGCTCGATTTTTTTCCCAATATGGTAAAGGGTCATCTGTTCTTGGCAAATGCGGTTCAGCCAAGTACCGCTGAACCTCCACTGTGGCATTAGCTGTGGTGCTTTGAGTGGGCCTAGATTTTTGGACACAGACATCCAAGTGTCGCCACAATTTACCTGGGAAAAATGGAAAGATGTGATTATTAAATGTAACAATTAAATTTTAACACAACATACAGCATTGAGAATATACCTGAGGAGGAAGCGGGTCCAGCAGCTTGGCTTGTAGATGGCTCTTGCTGCACTTCTGATGGTGGTGGTGGTGGTTGTTGCATTGGCTCCGGTCTGATAATATTGGCACACTCCCATATCAGCCTTCTCACTGCCTCCTCTGCTTTGGAGGGGCTGAGGAAGCCCAGAACTTTAAAACGTGGGTCCAGGAGAGTTGGCATTGTCATTATGCTCATACCGTGAAGATTATGCAACTTCTCCCTCAACTGACGGATGAGAAATTCTGCCAGCCCTTGCACAATTACAGAATTATTTGGGGTATCCTCATGTAGTGCATGGTCTAACATTTTTAAGAGAGGAATCACCTCAGAGGCGGAAACTTGTTTCTCCTGAGAGAGCTCCACTGTGGCGTCATTAAAAGGAGAGAGCACTCGCAGGCACTCGCCAATGTGCATGTATTCCTGTGCTGTCAGTGGGGAATATCTGTCAGTACGTTTACATGGCACTTGAAAAAACCGAATTATTGTCTTAATCCGACTATGACTGGACAACTTAAGTGCATGTAAACATGTTACTCCGACTATAATCGGAGTTCTCCAACTCCGATTAAGACACCCAGATAATGCGATTGGAATTCGAATTTCTCCTGCATGTATACGCCATAATCGCACTTTAACTAGACAATGCACATGCGCATGCGCCACGACCCGCGCGCTGGCGTATGACCCCAGAACAAGAAAGAAAGCCGGTCGCAGAAGAGAGAGAGGAATAGCAACATGGCTGTAGCTGCGAAAAATCTGCATTTCTGGAAGGAGCTTATAAAAAGATCTGCGCGTCATTCGGAAATTCTCTCTCCATTCTGCATCTGAGAACTCTTTCATTACGACTCTCTCCCACCAGTCTGTGCTCCGTACACGCATCCAACAAGAACGAGGGGTCCGGGTCAGCAGCGACGGCAAAAAGTTCAAAATCGAAGACATGCTATTGTTGTAGCCCTCCAACAGCATGCGGCGTTCTTGTCTGCCCCTCCAAATCACCATAGCCACAAGGGACAACATGCACTTTATCTGCACAATGAGTAACGCGAACATTATGTACGAAAAGAAAAAAGCTGTTCGATTGTCCATCTTGTTGTTGTTGTTTGAGGATGCCGGTGCTCGCGCTCCAGTATTTGGACGTAAGGGGTCAACCGAAAGGGGCCGATATACCCGCTGAAACGCCGCAGACGCCCGCTAGTGTTAAGGAGGAGAACGACATGCTCCCGTCAGTAATTCGATTTTCTCAGTTTCATGTAAACTAGGACAAGAGACAGAAGTCCGACCAGACGCCAAAACCGAATTATGAGCATAGTCGGACTAAGCTCTGCATGTAAACGGACTGTGTGTGCAATGCTGCAATGGCTGCAGCAACTGGCTCTTTCAAATCAAAAACCCTCTGGAGCATGGGAAACGTGCTGTTCCACTGTGTTTCAACTTCTTGAATTAGTTTGATTTTTGGTTGCCCCAAGTGTCCCTGCACTTGCACAAGTCTTTCCTGAATAGAATATAAAATGCAAATTAGAGGAACAACATACTAGAGCCTCTATATCTTCCTTAAAGTATGGTCCCCAGAACTGTACACAATACTCCAGATGTGGTCTGACGAATGTGTTGTACAAAAGAAGCATCACCTCCTTGGATTTGTACTCAATACTTTTGGCAATGTATCCCAGCATCCGATTGGCTTTTTTAACTGCTACGGCACAATGGTTAGAGCCTGTTAGGGTTTGGTTAACAATCACTCCCAGATCTTTTTCGTGCGGAGCACATTCCAGTTTTAAACCTCCCATGAAGTAATCCCGTCTAACATTTTTATTACCTACATGTACAACTTTACATTTAGCTACATTAAATTTCATTTGCCACATTTCTGCCCAATTCTGGATTCTATCCAAATCATCTTGAATCACTTTAGTGGACTCTAAACTATTTGCCAAACCTCCCAATTTAGTATCATCTGCAAATTTAACTAATTTGCTCTCAGTATTCCTATCAAGGTCATTAATTTAGATGAGGAACAGCAGGGGTCCCAACACCGATCCCTGGGGGACGCCACTCCCCACCATACCTAGCTCAGATGAGATGCCACTGACCACCACTCTGTGTGTTCTGTCCTGTAACCAGTTTTGAATCCACTTCAGAATACCTCCTGTAACTCCAATGGAGCTCATTTTAGAAATTAGTCTCTTATGCGGTACTGTATCAAATGCTTTCTGAAAATCCAAATATACAATGTCATAAGCCCTGCTCTGGTCATAAGTCTTGGTGACCTCTTCAAAAAATTCCAGAAGGTTTGTCAGGCATGACCTTACCTTACGGAAACCATGTTGGCTATCCCTCAAGATATTATTATGTTCAAGAAATAAGTCCAGCTCATCTTTTATGATAGATTCCAGTATTTTGCACGCAATGCAAGTTAAACTGACTGGCTTGTAATTTCCTGGCTCAGTACGGTCCCCTCTCTTATATGTTGCAATTATATTGCCCTGCTTCCAATCATTTGGTATTTCTCCAGTTTCTAAAGACCATCTGAAGATGGCGGATAGCGGCTTAAAGATGATCTCACCAACTTCCCTGAGCACTCTAGGATATAAGCCATCAGGACCCGCCGCCTTATCTGCCTTTAGTTTATGCAACTTGTCTAATACTTCGTTATCCCTAACCTCAATTTCCGCCAAATAATCTTGAGCATTGGACATGCCCTCTGGCCAAATAAAAACCCGCTCTGAGGTAAAATTCTCAACAAAGTAACTGTTTAAGGTATCCGCAATATCCCTGTTATCATATAGCAGCAATCAATATTTATTATTTATGCACTTAACCTCCTCTTTGACTTGCCTTTTTCTGCTACAGTACTGAAAGAAGCACTTAGGGTTAGTTTTTGCCCCCTCTGCAATTTGTCTTTCATAAAGTCTTCTAGCATTCCTCAGCTCTTTTTCATTTAATCATTGAATACATCACGGATAATGTAAGTACACAACACCAAAGCATATATAACATATCTATATATTTTATAGATCTTTGAATTTGGAAATTTTACATATTGGGCCTTTAATCATCGCCTCACGCAGCAACCAGTGTGCACCTACGCAAATGCTGCCTGATCAACATTAACTCAAACAAGTTTTGCTTTCTGGGTATTCTTATGAAGGCATAAAACATTTTGATATAGTGCAATCTTAAACTAAATTAGGTCGCACTTTTGAAAAAAAAATCATAGAATCATGGGTGGAATTCAGGAAAAGCACTGGGTTATTTAATTATTTTTATTATTATTTTTTCCGTCCATACAATATCACAATATATATAAGTGCTTTGTCAATGTAGCCCTTCAGTGGTCTTTCATTTCTTAATACTTTCCTGATTATTACAGGCCGATATATAGGTCTTGATTATTCAGGAAATAAATTTTGTGATTATTAATTGAGCGAACTTAAACAGAAACAGCTTGAAAGTGAATATGCGTTTAGGGGTCAGAGGCTCACGGCAAGTGTCTTTTGAAAGTTCCATAACGCTGGCGTTACTGCTAGGGGGACGTTGGGCTTTAGGAAGTTAACTGAGAGATTCCGCAGAATGAACTCTTCTCAATTTAAAAGATGCAATACTGTCAATGGGAAACAATGAAAACATGCTGGGGACTTCAGTGGTCTCCATCCGCACTGTTTAAAAAGCTTCAGATTGTTTTTTCTGAAGAAATTAAGAACAATGAAAACCAGATTAAATATTCCAGTTACAAAATTATGGTTAAGGCACATTTACGGACTCCGAGCTGCCATTTTACGATGTGATACAAAGCATGGTCATGGCGAAAATTAACTAA
Organism: Gymnothorax javanicus; assembly: GCA_029692085.1. Classification (NCBI taxonomy): domain Eukaryota; kingdom Metazoa; phylum Chordata; class Actinopteri; order Anguilliformes; family Muraenidae; genus Gymnothorax; species Gymnothorax javanicus. The sequence goes on from CM056195.1 coordinate 107,383,758, forward strand.
ATGAAATCTACAAACTGAAAGTAATGGAATGTATGCACGTGACTTCTTACTGTGTGACTTCTTATATCACCCAAGACCAAGCATAATGTCACATGAACCTAAACCATTGTCTGTGTTTAGATGCAAAGCAAAAAGCATTCTTGATAACAGTTCCACGTGTTCAGATGCAAAGCGAGCATCATGATAAGACGGGTCTGAGACTCAAGGGTTAATTCCTTTGCCTTACACCCTGTGAAGTCACTTCCATGCGTAGTAAAAATTCTGAAGGACAGCAGAGAGTAGGGTTTTCAAATAACATTCATTTGGAATGCTCTTCAGCATCATGGCGAGCCTAGTTGGGCTGAATAACCTGTTCTGGCCATTCATGTTATGTTATGTTATCATATTTTGAGGCCTCTGCATTCAGTGAATGCAAATGTAAACAAAGGCAGCCTTTCACTGGAGAATTGCTTTCACTGACCATTTATCGGTGTTGCAGCAGCTTTGTAACCAACCGCATAGCTATCATGAGCCAAGCAATTGCCATGGATAAACGATAAAAATTTGTCTGGGTATAACTAGTGTTAGCCACTTGATGTTATTTTGCGTTCTAGCTAGGTTTGTTATCTTTCTTTGTCCTAACTATTAGCCGTTGTTATCATTTTCTTAAATGTCATTGAGTCACACACATCACGAGGCTTGGGGCATCGTACTGCATTGTGGGAGCCACGTGATCATCGCCTATTGGCTTCGGAAATGACCGTTATGCTGGGCTCTTTGAAGGGATGAGTTTTACACACTTTGGATTGGAATACCTTTCAGTATTGCTTTGGTGGGCGGGCTTTATGTTCACTTTGAAGTGAGCAACGCTAGCTTTTGAAATGCAGCCTTTGAGTCCCCTGCTTTTCTTATCGCTGAGCTTGTTTGCTGATCCCTAAAATGTCGGATTCTCACTGAGATTCACTGTAATAGTTCTCCAAACGCAAGTGCTTCTGACAAAAAAGAGGTTTTAGTTGGCAGTCATTGTTTTCGCAGTTCCTCACGTTCTGATTTTATCATATTTCAGCGTCTTTTAATGACACATTGAACTATGAATACCGAATTCCTACCTTTAATGCTGTAGGTGAGTGCATGCAACATGGAGAATTCTCTCACTGTTGACACCATTGAGGGCAGTTGCACTCAGTGATAGTTGACCTCTCTGCATATGGATGTACTGTATAGGCATGGGCAACGCTCTGCATAAACTCCAATGGAATGCGTAACAGCTGAACTGGGGCGGTAAACAAGCCTCAGAAAACTTATAAAAAAATGATGTAAATACCATTTTCATACATAAAGAACACCATGGTTTGATTAAAAGCAACCTTTTCAATAGGATACCCGCATTTCATGCATGAACTCTGCGTATTACGGCCAATAACGCGATTTGAACAGAGCTATTATTCGCCCGTTGGATGAATGCGTGACCTCAATTTGCGCCGTGTTTACAAACTGTTAAGTGCACGGCGTGGCAAAAATATCCATTTTGGAGGTAGATTTCAAATAGCCCGCGATGACGTGATATCCCAGCTACGGCCCTGATTGAATTACAGCCATCTAATTTGAGAAATTACGAGTCTGTTCGTCCAGTCTAGACCTCCAGGGGATGTGAAATTAGTTCGACAGAAGTTGTTGAAGTTCGTCGCGAGTTCGCCGTGACTTCTTCTCAACAATAGCAAGAAAGGTGAGTGTATTTTTACTGTAAACCTACATAGTTAGTTGACAGAATATCCTGTGACCCTATTTGTGAAGTTTCAGTAAAATATACCAAGGAATAAACCAGCGCCAGGCATTCAAAACCTACCAGTGTTCTGACAAATTTTGCTACCTATGCCACCTCGCGAACACCGGTCACAAGATTCATTCACTTATACCCTTCAATTCGAGACTGCGAGGATGGAAATCTGAATAATCAATAAGGAAAAATTCTCGGCTCTCGGTAATTCTGTATATCGTTTAAACATTTTGTTAATCGGATTATGAAAGAAGACTGAAAATAAGCGCCCGCTTTTTGTTTGGGTGTAAAAGCGCGTATTTAAAGGAGAATAACATTGTATATTGATTAAGCATTGAACTCTGCATAAGTCGAACTGTTTTAATATTTGTTGATGACATTGCTTCGGCTTCCTGGAAGCAAGTACGCACAAATCTGCTGTCCTGTGAGCATTTCAGGTTCGATGTACTGAGTAATAACGCCGCGGAAACCTAAACTGGCCCGTCATTCTGCCGAATAGTCTTACTAAACTAGTTAATCGTTGCTAATCAAGCAAAGGGGAGGTTTCTGCCTCGCCAAACTAACCTCCGACTGCACGTCACTGTGTTTTACTATGAATTATTCACAGTAGCTCATTGAAACTATCGTGGGAGGAGGGTATATGGACATTATAAAAACAGTGTAAAGTTTTTTTTTTTTTTTTTTTTAAAACACCACGGGTTATTGAAGGGGAACGTTTCGTAGCAGTGGGGGCAAACAACTGCCGGCATCAGCGACTTCACTGCATTTTATATAGTAATGGCCGAGTAGCGTTAATGTTTGCCCTCCCACCGATAATTTTGACATTTTTGCAGGCCATTGATCCAAAAAAAACTTTACAGGCAACCCATTCGTACCATTTTTTAATATCAGTGCAAAACCTAATGTTTGTTGAACATAATTGGGTGAAATTCAAAGCATTTTCCATTAAAAAGGGCCTAGGCGGCGCTGGTGTACTTCAGAAAAGGGGTTGATGACTTTAGCATCAATTATTTCTGTTAGGGTACCCTAATGGATAATTTGGCCAGGTTTATTTCTGAGTAGACTGCATTTTCGAAAATGCCCTCAGGCTTCACCCCCCAATTTTCACAATGGGTTTTGTTGATAAATGCCGAAATCAGCCATTTTTGGGACCCTGTGGCTCTGAGACCCTTTCCTGTAAAGGCGTTGGACTTGTGGCAAACTCTTCGTCTGTGTCTTCTGTACTTACCTGCAAAAAATCATTAGAAAATAATAAAAACTTTTTTCTCAGCAACTCAAGAAATGTTGTCATTTTATTCATTTGTATTGCCCACGCCTATACTGTAGGTAAAATGTACATTATAATCGAATATTATTGCTTATTTATGGTTAACATGCACGAAAAGTGCCCGCATTTGCCATGCTATTAATGAGCCTTGGATTTCCTCTTCAAGTTCTGCTTGTGTGCTTGGTTGTAAGTGAGCAGCTCGTAATTTGTTAAAGAATGAAGGCTTTGGTGTATAAACTGGACTGAATCACCTCCTACAACGATCTGTTCACTTCTTAATTCAGTTAAGCCCTGACAGCAGTTACTACTAGTGCCCCCCAAGACCAACTAGAAATGGCCACTGCGCACGAACAATATTAGCATGGCTAATATTAGAGGGAAAACTCCTTTTCACACCAAGCTAGGCAGTGCATCGTCTGGCTCAAACACAGATTCACAGCAAAACTTCCCAATAAGACTTTCATTCACTTGCAACCTGAACAAGAGCATTGGACAACTCTGCAGAGAGCAATCCAACATCAAATCATACAAGCTTTTATTGGCATATCCCAGTAATTTTCCCTCATCTTGGCTGACCATGCCATGTTATTTTTTGGCTTAGAAATAAGTTCTGACATGAACACTTGGTACTGCCAAGGCAATGAGTTCCTGGCTTATCTCCAAATTAGACAGAACATTCATCTTGAAGACTGTGTGTCAAGCAGGCGTATAGGAGGGAGACCTACTTAGAATGCTTGTAATTCTGAGTATATTCCTAATCATTTAAATTGGCATATATGGTTTAATAATTATCAAAACTATCAAAGGGTCAATCAAAAAATTACTTTAACGCTGACATTCTCTGAAAAATACTTTTAGCAATAATAAATTATCAAATGGGAAACTGTTCAAGTTCCACAAGATTCACTTTGACACTCTCACTCAGTAAGTGATTCAAGGGCTAGCTGCGAGGTAATTGTTCCAGTGTCAATAGGGTTAAACAAAGCCATACTATGATTTGCTGAAGTGAAAAAACGCATCTGATTGGCTGAAAGCATTCACGTGACTTAAATAAGTTGGAGAAGTCTCAAAAAAACGAGAAAAAAAAATGCTCAAATGCAGTGGAGTCCACACAAATCCAGGGGAATGTGTGAATTTGTGAACATGAAAAATATTTGTGAGCGCACATCTTTGTTTATAAATCATAACATACTGTATATTTATGAAGCAATGTTGTTTCTTTGTGATTATTGAGGGTTAACTGACCCCTTTAAAAAAAAAAAAAAAAAAACTACCCCAAATCTGCAGTATGTGCACAATCACAGATATAGAAAAACAAGTCAGGTTTGGCCATTTTTGCAATGTATTGTACCAAAAATGTCTCATTTTTAAAGCAACAGTACAAAGATCCCACGGTTCTGTCTTTTTGATCCATGAAATTGAAGTACTAAATATTCCATAATCTCAGAAACCAGACATGTTAAAGGGGACATATTATGAAAAATGAACTTTTCAGTGCTTTTTCTTGTACATAATGACTCTCTGGTGTCCCTACTGACACATAAAGTGTGCAAATGACAACCAGGTCAATCTGGAGTAAGCTGGCCTTTCATTTACTACTGTGCTGGAGCTAGCCAGTCAGATTTTGTCCTTTCTTCTATTTAAAAAGTGGGGCATGGCAACGCCCCTGTGAATTTTATTCTTATCGTGGGCGGGCTCTACCGCAGCGTCCTAGGAAAAAAAGAAAGGACTGGAAGCCATTTTCCCCCGCAAGCGACAGGTTGAGAAAGGAAGTGATGGTAACGAAAGGCAAACGCGGCGGCTGTTATATGGTACGCTGCCAAAATCAGCATCAGCGCTTGCACAAACTCCCAGCTTCAGAAGAAAAAAGGGTGGAGTGGGTTACACTTTATTTTTGACGGTAACGTCCCAATCCACATTCGCAAGAGGGACATTCTAAAACGCTTAACGTGAAAAAGCTTAACGTGGCTTAATGCTCCAAAACGGCGACCAATAATCACCAAATTCTTCTCGGACATTTCTTGTCTGAAGCACCTTCTCCAATATAAAATAAAACCGAAGAGTAAGGGATATGGTAGTTAAATCAAATTAAGCGTTTTCCCCTCTGTTTACATACATTGAGAGAAAAGCTTAAAGGGATTGTTCACTTTTTTTGAAGTAGGGTTGTATGAGCTACAAATTGCCTCTACGTACATTAGATGCAGTAGAAAGCTCCTTGCTCTCCCCAGTTAGCTGAACAAGTGCATAGTGCTGGGAGGAGATTTATGCGGTTCACTGTTGTGAACGGTCCCAGAGTAACAGGGTATTTTCAGGGTCTAAAAGAATTCCTACCTGAAAATAATACACCACTTTCATTGTACGCTATATTACAACAATTTTCAGTGCTACAGCTGCTCGGAAAAAACACAGTTGCCCTTGAACTAACCAACTGACTTATTCAATCAGAGAAACTGGGCGCTGCAGCATTGTATCATGTAGCATGTATTTGTGCATTGCATTTAAAAAAATACTCAATGTTTATTGAACTTTCTAAATTTGATGTCTAAACTTGCTATCATTGCTGTGCTGCTCTTTGTGGAAGTAACGTTGACATCAAACTATGCCACAATTGAAGCTATGCAAACGATTCCAGTAGCATTTGGAAAGAGTTTCACATCCAACATTCACTTTTTTGGCTTTTCATTTGCCAGAACGAATTTATTTTTGGCGCTTTTATCAGTGACAAGTGGGTTAAAATGTAATAATTATTAAAATTGCAAATGCATATGCTAGCTAGCTAGCTACTGATCAGCGGTCAGCACATTGTGCTTTTACCTGTAATGTTTGCCAAAAAGCCCTTAATTTTTACTACGCTACGCACAGGCTACATGTGCAGGCATGATAAGAGGCTGATTGAATTAGCCGGTTTTACTTGCAAAATCGGCTTCAAAATGCAGTTTTCACTTCATAGCTAAGTTCGATACCTGGCGCATCGTCTTTATCACACAGTAAAACTGGTGTATGCGGAAAACAGACTCATTATTCCTGGTGGTTTCGGAGGAGATGTGTGAAATTACGCAAATCGCCAACTCAGTAATAATATATAGACGGAGAGCTGACCGAAACGCAAAATGGGAACTGCATTCTTGCATTCGCGGTACGCAATATTTCTTTTCGGAGGATGGGAACGGCACAGGAAAAAAAAATGCCATTTGCACACCCTGCGAAAAAGGTAGGCGGAACAAGCGGCCAACCGATTGGTCAGGATCCGTGGAGGGGCGTTGTCACATGTAACTCATTTGCATTTAAAGCTACAGACACTGAAACAGCCAGCCCTGAGCAGAACTGAAACAGAGAGTTCTAGAGGCAGGCTGAAATGCAGGGTCAGAGTGGAGTTTTAGCAAGAAACTTCACAGACATGTCCTGGGGGCCTTTAAGATTTATTTAAACTTGTTGAAAAAGAGTATAATGTGTCACCTTTAACATTTTGGCTGTGATGTCACGCTTTTCCTCTTCTTATTGTGAAACAGGCCTACTGCCCTTGGAAAAGCTACTTGTAGAATTTTGTGATTGCATGTTTTAAGCTTTCCTTGTTTGTTGCAGTGGATGGAGGTTGGCAACCGTGTGATTCAGCAGAAGCCCCAGGAACAGGGTTTGGCTAATGAGGACGGCCAAGGCCGTGTTCAGTTGCGGCTGCAAGACCGAGAGCTGCAGGAGATGTCCGATGGGGGCTGGTGCCTCAGCATGCATCAACCCTGGGCCTCACTTCTCATCATGGGAATCAAGAGGTACAAATGTTAATCCAGCATTGTTCCTACTGAGCAGGGTGTTATTAAAGGAGACATATTATGCTGATCCATGCTTTTTGACATTCTGAGAATGCTATAAGCTTACACCTCCATGCCGAACGTCGAAAAAGTTGTCAAAAATGACACATCAGGGTTCTGCCATAATTCTCAAACAGGAATTCACGTGATTTCCTGCCTCTCGAATATCTCGTAATGAGAACTTCGCGAGATCTGTCGAAATTCTTTCGTCACGATTTCAAGACAATCAGGAGGAATGTATAAAACCTGTGATGAATCAGGAAGAATCCACTCTAAACACACCCACGACGCCTGCCCCCAAACCACCGAGAAGCACACACCGAGTCAGTGTCTCTACCCAGACAGCTGTGATCAAGACCTCTACAAGCACACAGTTTACACAGTCAGTATGCACTAGCAGATCCACAGTGACCCAGTTGGCTTTTGGAACGTTGAAACAACATGTGCGAAGTGAAGGTATGTCTGGAAACTTATAACTCACTCACAGGTGTCTATTTGCGAAATCCAAAATCGTTGTTGGCTACTACACTTGATAAAGCAGGGTTCTCAAGTTTTGAAAGCAGGCTATAGTGAGATTTTCTCCGGATGGGGGGGTGATTCTCCCGTTTTCCACCGTGGCTGAATGAATAATGCGGCTTTCAGAACTGTGTTGTAGCAGGATCACATAAATAATTCCAGGATAACTGTGTTTTTTTTTTCATTGGTTGTTGCCCTAAATCTTACCCAGATACGATAGTGCTATTATCTGATTGGCTATTGTGCAGCTCCTTTCCTTTTTTTTGATTGGCTGGCAGGTGGCAAGCTGCCACCGAGAACTCCAAAGGAGAGGTGTTTGATTCCTGCCGGTTTCCATAGGTATAGCGTTGCTGCTGCGCATATATGCCTACTGTTGGAAATTGTTTTCATTTTAATCATTTTCTTTGCATGAGAAATACTATGTGTGGCATAAGTGCGTGACATCTGACTGAAATGAGTAACAATCACACTCATTGCGTGAGACTTGAGAGCCCTGATATAGTAAAGAGCAGTGGTTCCCAAAGTCAGCCCCAGGGACCCACTGTGTTTGCTGGTTTTTGTTCCAACCACAATTACCATACCAGAATTTTAAGAAGCTATTAATTTTTCTCATTAGTTGCTTTTCAAATTAGAGGAACATTTTTATCCCCTTAAATCAGATTATGACCGAAATGGCAATGCATTCCATGATGTTTCAAAGCCCAACATGAATTTTGTTTATTTTGATGTTCCAAGTAAGCATGCCAAGCCATGGTCCCAATGTTTTATGTGATCAAATGCGAGACTGCAATCAATCAGTCAACCGCTGATTAGTGTTCTGAATGCACATGTTTAAGAGCCATTCCATGAGAAAATGGCACTTTTTGAAGAAGTTGAGGTGTTGACCCCCCTGGAATTGAATGAAACTTGGCACATAGGTAGATACGGGTGTCTCACGGGAAAAGCCAAATTTTTAGGTCCGTATCTCACTTTGCCTGCCGGTGGCGCCACCTGGAAGCCACTAAAGTGGCTCAGTTTTGCTGTTGACACCACATTTTATATGAACTATCGTGACTTAAGCGTACACAGTACCAAATATGTTATACTTTTATCACGACCTTCAACACTTCAAGTCCGGTTAGACATCAGTACCACATCAGCGCCAAGCTGGGTAACTACGTTATTGAGCCAGAATTATTTGAAAAATAACAATAAAAATTGAAAATGGAAATGGGGATAAAATAATATCCCAGACATGTACCAATCTAGAATGCTTTATGATGTGTTTACTCACAACAAGACTATCATTTTCAGCGAATGGTGCCTTGGTATCTTGCTGGGTTAGTGCTATGGATGGCTGGAAAGACGGTTGAAATTGATTTTGGTGTATGTTTGCAGTATATTTTCTCAGTAACCCAGATATGTACTGTGATGGGAAATGCCATTTGTTGGCTTTTTGGAACTCTATTTTCAGGAATACCCAGCATTTCTTTGGTAGTATCTACAATTTTGAGCTAGACAGAGCCAAAGTTGGAGGAAAACTCGAAACGGACCATTTCATAGCAGATTGTGCCTATGTTTAGATGGCATTATTTTGTTTACCAAGCAAAATAGCAAATCTATAGTTCTCTGGGTACATAGTCCCTTTGGGGTACATTACAGCATTTGGAAAATCTCAATGGTAGTATTTTCAGTGTAGATGATATTCAACATCAAAAGTTGGAAAATTTGTAGTTTGGATGCAAATACTGGCTATCCCAGCAATGTACCAAAGAAATTGTTTTTGAATTGTGATACACACAACTAGTTTTCTCTGAAAATGAAGAGTTTAGCGTGGCACTATGCTAGGTGGATGACCAAAGGTGGCACTCAAAGCAGCTAAACTTCTACTGACCTAATGTTCCATATTCCCAGACACATAACAAAATTCTGCCTTTTGACATATGTAAAGTACATGCACAGTTATACATAAAATTTGTAATCTCTTTGGTATAAAGCTGGGTTGGTTGTAAATCAGAAAAGAATGCTGGTGGTGATTGCACAAATCTTACCAGTAGTCAGTACAGTGTATAGCTTTGTAGTGTTGGTGCATTTTCAGAAAATAGCAAATGCTCAAAATTTTTCCTTTGCTATCAGAATTAGTGAGCAGGCTTCAGTGTTAATTCTAGGATTTCCCAAGGGCAGGGTGCTTAGGTAAGAAAAAGGGAACAGCAGTTGCGTCGAGCGAGTGGTTGTCCTGAAAAAGACCACAGAGTTCGTAGTAAGCAGGCAGCAGCCTGCCAAGATAAGGGCAATTCATTTGTAGTGGTAACATGCATGCCCTCATTCCTAACACCAGCCCACGATGTCTAGCCCACAGGATTCCCGCTGGGTGGGAGGGCAGGGTTTCTTTTTCAGACTTCCCATTTTGGTGCGTACCAAGCTGTGGGTGTTGACGCAACTATTGTGCCATATAGGCTGTAGCCAGCTATTTAATTCAGAGACAGACAAGCTCGGGATCAACGGGCCATAAACCGCCCTGTAGAGACCCAGGATCAAGTGAAGTAGGGCTTGCCTAGGGCTCAACTGGCTCCAAGGGTAACATCGACCCAGATCGAACGAAGAAGGCCTTGAATAGCTGCTCAGGGCCAAGGCCAAGGAGTACCTCTGGCACGCACCACCAGGTGCCGCCAACCCACAGTCCAATTCCAAAAACAGACTGAGGGATAGAGCAAGTCACCTGCTAGGTTGACGTCATTTCACTTTGGATAACATGAAAAGTATAGAACAGTTTTAACTTTTGTACTAAACATTCTGTCTTCATGTACACGGTTGTGTGACTAAGATTCTTTTTCAGAGTTCAAACCATGGACTGTTATTTTATACAAGTGTACATATACTGTTGATGCATGTCTGTATACGTACTTATGGTGATACTCCTTTTACATTAGTTGTTTTTTGGCTTTTTTTTTTTTTTAATTTTTGGACTGGTCATGTTTTATAACTTGCTGTACATTTCTGACTGGGCTGTACCCGTACTTGGTAATAATACACGTATTGTGCGTTTGTAATGCTCACAATCACCACCAGTTTACAACCAATAGAGTTTTATGCCAAAGGGATTCCAAATTTTATGTATAACTATGCATGTACTTCATTTATTTCAAAAGGCAGAACTTTGGTATATGTCTGGGAATACGGAATATTAGGTTGGTGGAACATGAGCTCTTTAAAGCGCCACCTTTAGTCAGAAAGCTATCTACCCAGCATAGTACCAAACCAAACTCTTCATTTTCTCAGAAAACTAGCTGTGTGCATCACAACTGAAAAAAAATTTCTTTGGTACATTGCTGGGGATAGCCAGAACTTGTATCCAGCATACAGCGCCCCCTGAGGGTGAAATTTTCCAACTTTCGATGTTGAATATCAACTATACTGAAAATACTACCATTGAGATTTTACTAATGCTGTAATTTACCACAAAGGGACTGTGTATCCAGAAAATTTCAGATCTCTATCTTGCTGGGTAAACAAAATAATGCCACCTAAACACAGGCACAATCTGCTAAGAAATGGTCTGTTTTGAGTTTTCCTCCAACTTTGAATCTGTCTAGCTTCAAAGTGTAGATACTACCAAAGAAATGCTGGGTTTTCCTGAAAATAGAGTTCCAAAAGCACAACAAATGGCATTAACACTACAGTACATATCTGGGTTACTGAGAAAATATACTGCAAATATGCACCAAAATCAATTTCGACCATCTTTCCGGCCGTCCATTGCACTAACCCAGCAAGAAAGCAAGGTACTATTCACTGAAAATGATAGTCTTGTTGTGAGTAAAAACATAATAAAGCATTCTAGATTGTTATATACCGTACATGACCAAATAATCGCATGCGTGCAAATACGCGCCTATGCGCAAAAAGCCGCCGGGGGTCCGACCTCATTTTGCGTATTAAACGCCGGTTCAATTAAACGCCTGGGGTTCAATTAAACGCCCAGGTGATTATTTGCACTATTGTATATAAACGTCTGTGTTACCCCGTGTTGCAGTAACACAGACGCTAAAACAAGCTTCGGTTTGTCTTTGTGTGTATATCTGATGTCAATAAAGATGTGGGGGGAAAAAATAGCAGACGGTCTTTGGCACAGAGATATAAAAAAACTTGAGTGGACAACGTCATTGGCTGGACCAAAGTGCACACGGCAGAATATCTCCCATCTTGTGTATGTATAAATGTCCAATGAGACGCATGTAAACAGTAAACATAGGTGTTGGCAATTATTATTTTTTTGGGTGGGGGACTTGTTATCCGTGTTCTTTTTTATCTTTTTGTACTTCAAAAAGGACACGAGTAAAGAATTGTAAATCAACAATATTTATGCTCTATTATTTTGCAAAGCTAAAGAATAAGCTCTAAGATTGCCTTACCCTTTATATAATTGCTCAGTTACCCACGTTTTCATTTCGTTCAAAGAAAAAGCGTTCGCATTAATCTGTGCCTGCGAGTCTGACTCAGGTCTATACCTGGAAGAAAGTAGTCGTCATATGCATATATGAATTTATATGTATGCTTTGTGTATTAAGATCGGAACAACTTCATTCTGAAGTGTTCATACCTACTTGTTGTCTTCATTTAGTCGGTCTTTGCCCTGACACGATGGATAACAGGATGATATTGCGTGTTGCCCCAACTGAGATCAATGTAGTAGTCTCAAAACTAAAGTATGTAAATGAAACCGCGCAAGTTTCAGTTTCCGCGAATACACTGTTAATAATCAACAAATAAACTGAAGCCCTTTTTGCTAGGTAATTAAACTGGCACCTTTTAGCCAGTTATTTTAACTGTAATTTTACAATAAGTTTACCACAGAGTTCAGTGCATGTTCAGTGTAAACCACGGTTGAATGCGCGCAGGACTCCACTTAGAGTTAAAATGACAAGGAGACAATGCGTTAATTTAACGGTTAAATTCAGGCAGTTTATAATTGTGTAGGAAAGCCAAACTGGCCTGGTGCAGGTCGGTGCAAAAATAAATAATGGCCTTCTGCAAATACACGCCTGGTTCTTATAAACGCCTGGGGTCCAAGTCGATTTTGCGAAATAAACGCCCGGGCTACTAAGTGGTCATATACGGCATCTGGGATATTATTTTATTCCCATTCCCATTTTCAATTTTTACTGTTATTTCTCAAATATTTCTGGCTGAATAACATAGTTACCCAGCTTGGCACTGATGTGTAGCTGATGTCTATCCAGGCTTGAAGTGTCGAAGGTCATGATAAAAGTATAACATATTTGGTGCTGTGTATCCTTAAGTCATGATTGTTGATGTAAAATGTGGTGTTGACAGTAAAACTAAGCCACTTTAATGGCTTCCAAGTGGCGGTACCGGCAGGCAAAGTAAGATACAGACCTAAAAATTTGTCTTTTTCCTTGAGACATCCGTATCTACCTATGTGCCAAGTTTCATTCAATTCCGGGGGGTCAACTGCACACAAAATGTCAATCTCTCGTGGAATGGCTCTTAAATTTTTTCCTGAAACCAAACAAGTAACATTTAAAAGGCTTGACTCATTATAAAATGCTTTGTCTTCTTAATAGCCGATTAATAGTTAGTTTTAGCGACTATGTGTCCTCAATTTTATCAATTCGAAGCCAGTTCATACAACCCCAATTCCGAAATAGTTGGGACAAAGTGTAAATTGTGAATAAAATCAAAACGCAATCACTTTCAAATCACACCAGCCAGTATTTTATTCACAATAGAATAGAGATAACATAGCAAATGTTGAAACTGAGAAATTTTACAATTTTATCCACAAAATGAGCTCATTTCAAATTTGATGGCTGCTACAGGTCTCAAAAAAGTTGGGACGGGGGTCTGTTTACCATGATGTAGCATCCCCTCTTCTTTTTAACACAGAGTGGAGGCATCTTGGCATTGAGGAGACAAGTTTCTTGAGTTTAGCCATTGGAATTTGATCCCGCTCTTGTTTAATACAGGCTTCCAGCTGCTGGAGAGTTTTGGGTCTCCTTTGACTTTTCGTTTAATTATGCGCCAAATGTTCTCAATCGGTGAAAGATCAGGACTGCAGGCAGGCCAGTTCAGCACACGGACTCTTCTACTATGAAGACATGCTGTTGTAATAGCTGCAGTATGTGGTTTTGCATTGTCCTGCTGAAATACACAAGGTCCCTGGAATAGATGTCGTCTGGAGGGGAGCATATGTTGCTCTAAAACCTTTATATACCTTTCAGCATTCATGGTGCTTTTTAAAACATGCAAGTGTCCCACACCATAAGCACTAATGCATCCCCATACCATCAGAGACGCTGGCTTTTGAACTGAACACTGATAACAGGAGGGGTGGTCTTCCTCCTCTTTAGCCCGGAGGACATGACGCCCATGATTTCCAAAAAGAATGTCAAATTTGGACTCGTCTGACCACAGGACACTTTGCCACTTTGCTACAGTCCATTTTAAATGAGCCTTGGCCAACAGAACATGGCGGCGCTTCCGGATCATGCTGAACAATGACTTTGTTTTTGCATGATAGAGTTTTTACGTGGCATCTGTGGATGGCACGGCGGACTGTGTTTACAGACAATGGTTTCTTGAAGTATTCCTGGGCCCATTTAGTAATGTCAATGACAGAATCATGCCGGTGAGTGATGCAGTGGCGTCTTGGGGCCCAAAGATCACGGGCATCCAGTAAAGGTCTTCGGCCTTGTCCCTCATGCACAGAGATTTTTCCAGTTTCTCTGAATATTTTGATGATGTTATGCACTGTCGATGATGAGACCTTCAAAGCCTTTGCAATTTGACATTGGGGAACATTGTTTTTAAAGTATTCCACAATTTTTTTATGCAAGCCTTCTCAGGTTGGAGAGCTTCTGGTAATCTTTACTTCTGAGAGACTCAGCCTCTCTAAGACATCTGTTTTATACCCAATCATGTTACACACCTGATGCCAGTTAACTTAATTACTTGCTAAATGTTCTTTCAGCTGATTCTCTTATGTATTAATTGCTTTTTCAGCCTTTTTTTGCCTGTGTCCCTACTTTTTTGAGTTGCAGCCAGAAAATTTGAAATAAGCTCATTTTGTGAATAAAAAAAGTAAAATGTCTCAGTTTCAACATTTGAAATGTTATCTATGTTTTATTGTAAGTAACTTATTGGCTCGTGATCTGAAAGTCATTGCATTTTGATTTTATTCACAATTTACACTTTTTCCCAACTATTTCGGAATTGGGGTTGTAGTTTAATGTCATCAATTGCAAATTTCCACTTTTTATGTGATAAAAAATCATTTCCATTATAGCCAACTTTGAAACTTTTTTTCATCATGGCCATTTCTGACGTGGTCTGAAAGGGTAAATAATCAGTATGAACGAGAAAAGTGTAACTAAGAAAAATTAGCAACTCATTAACATTCTAAGGGTGTATTCACACATGTGGCTCGCTTGCTTTGTTCCGATTCAGGGGCAAAATGATACAATTGTTACACTTGTCCTTTGGCTCGTTTGTGTTCACATGACAACAGTCTCTACCTGTCCAAAGTTGTAAACAAATGTCATGCGCGAACAAACTGTTATCTCATCGGTCAGAAATCTTACCCGGAAAGGAAGGGGCGTTTCTACCGGAGTGTGAACTACTGCCAAAGACTATTCATAGATTTCACATGACGTCACAGTTTAATGGAAACGCCCACCTGGAGGGCAAAAGAGAGATTCCTCCGCTTCCCTCCAGTCATTTTAACCATACTGCCTAGCCAAAATACCATTTATTTGTTGTTCAGTAGGATGCAGTGATTGATGAGGAGGAAAGCCTGGGATGCACTTGCACGGAATCCCGTCCAGATAAAAAAAATAAAATTTTTTTTTAAAAAACAGAGTAGGCAATCGTGGGCTTGTTGCTACCGTTACTAGGCTACTATTGAACGGCTGGCTGGTAATCGAAGACTAACAACTGGCACAATCAATGTTTGTTCAATAGCACTCACCTTGGCATTGAAAATGAAGACTTTTTTCCCTTCACCTCCCAAACAACAGCATTATTGACCCATCTTGATTGAAAATACATATAACTACAATAGGACTCGCCTAAACCGTCCTCGTTTAAAATGGAAATTCACTCATACCGGGCAGCAGCTCAAGTCCCAGTTTTCTGTCATGTTTTTCCATCAAATAAACATCATATATTAGAGTCCCGCCCTGAAGCCATTCACATGGTCATATTCAGCCATACTGACAGCGCCCCCTCCTGGCGACAGGAAATGACCAAAATTGGGCATGTGTCATACTTTTGCGAACTTCTCCTACAGATTTCATCTGAATGTCACGAAAAAGGGTGTGGACACTCTTGAGACCTGTGACATGAAAAGTTATTAAAATCTCTTGCTGTCAATTATCTGTGTGGCTGCATTAAAACAGTTCTGCAAGGAAGAGGCTGACATTCTTTCACAGCGATGCGAAAGGCTCATTGCCATTTATTGTAAATGTTAAATTGCAGTTGATGTTGTCAAGGGTGGCACAATGAGTTATTAGGTCTTAGGGGGAAGTAAGTTTTTTTCCAGAGGTAATATAGGACTAGAATAACTTTTTACCCTCTAGAAATGAAATGATCATTTAAAAGCTGCGTTTTATTTCTACTGATGTTGTCTTTGTCTTATATTAAAATTAGTGGAATTATCTTAATCATGTAAATATGAGAAATAAGCAAAATTAAAAGAAATCAGCACAGGGGACAAATACTTTTTCACTGCAGCATACTTACCATGTGGCCCAAGGCGGGTTTATCCTTTATAGCCACGGTCTAAAATAACCTTTTTGGCATCGCATATGGAATGGGAAATTCATATGCGCCAGGTTGAAATGTTGTTGCGTGAAAAGGGCAGGACCCTTTCTCCAGTATTGAGAGGTAATTTGAATGGTCCATGGTGAGCAAAGCCGGTAAAATTTGCCTCTATCAAGTCCAGAGCTGTGAAAAAGAAGCTGGAATTTCATGCCTTTTCGTACAGTACATGTACTAAGAGGAGGCTGAATCTCAATTTCTGGAGTGCATGTCCTTTTTTGACAATTAAATATGTGTAATTTATTGTCCTTGACAAATTAGGCCTCTTAAAATCACTCTGAATGGCAAGGAAAATGTGGAAAATAATGAGCTGGCCCGAGAATTCTGAACAAAAGGCTGCAAATAAGAAAGCAATATCAGTATCGTGTTATCTTAGCCATGTTGGGGAAAGTTTGTTTTAAATTGTCTTTTCGCATAGGTTTTAGCATGTTCACATTTTGGCCACCAGATAGTGGGGCTTGGTGGCCTGTGGGGTCAGTGCTTTAAAAAGTTGACCTGCCCAGTGTTTATGAAAACACC
This sequence comes from Gymnothorax javanicus, assembly GCA_029692085.1. Lineage (NCBI taxonomy): Eukaryota > Metazoa > Chordata > Actinopteri > Anguilliformes > Muraenidae > Gymnothorax > Gymnothorax javanicus. The sequence continues at coordinate 107,400,439 of CM056195.1, forward strand.
CTCAGATTAAAGCTGACTGGCCACACTTCAACCTCATTTTCATTGAATCGTTTCAAATTGTGTGCCAAAGAACAAAACGAACAAAATAGAAAATGTCACCACCCAATGAATTATGATGCCCACTGTTGTTTTTAGACTGTTGGATAATTCTTTTTTTTTTTTTTTTTTTTTTTTTGCAAAATCTCCATCATGGACTTCCTGTAAACAATATGTTGCAGCAATCAAATTCAAAATGAGCTGGTATTTTGGAAAAAATAAGTAAAGCAAGAAATCTTTTTTTCTTCCTTTTTATACTTGCATTTTCCATCTTGCTTCAGCTTTTTTATAGAAATGTTAAACATGTGGAATGTGGAACAAGTTGAGAGAAATTCTGCGTGAAAAAGGTTAAATCACTGCCTCCCCCTGACAGCATATGTTTGCTTTGTACAGATGCCAGGCCCTTCCTCTGAAGCACTTGTACCGTTTGTGATCTTTGTTCACTGAGGCAGTATTAACATGTTTCTGCAGGGTGGAGGGTAGATCTTGGTACTCTGCACACAGGGGTCGTCTATGGATTGCAGCTGCTGCCAAGAGGCCCACCCCCCAGGATATCAGCCATGTTGAGTACCAATACCGCCAGCTGTACAGTGCAGGTATCGTAAAAGTTTCCTCTCTCCATCCCGCCAACTGTACTGGGAATGGTAATTGAGTAATGCAGCTTTTACAGTGTTGCTAACTTAACAGTAGAGTTACTACCTAGTTCAAATGTTGCTGTTAGCTTTGTGTTTTTTGACAAGAAGCTGTAAAATTTGACTTCTGTCGGGCAACACAATGCCATTGATGTCCGAAGCTTATAATGAGCATTCAGTTGAAATTCTGATTGTGGGAATGTCCAACAGAGTTGTTGTTATAGAATTTAATGTTCATTCTGTCAACTATGAGCTGACGCCAGAATTATTTCCAATCATTTGGCAGAATGTCCAAATATTATGAACCCCTGTAAAGGAATTAAATAAGCAGTCATCTCTACATGGGTGAAACTCTCTCCCAACTGTCGTGTAGAAACACCCATTATTACATCCCCAGATCTAAAAAGTTGGGACGGTATGTTTAAAAAAAAAAAAAACTCAAAGCAGTGATAATTTATGTACATTTTGATGTTTCACTACATGAATTTTATTGATTTTTCAAAATAAACTCTTACTCTCCTCCGCCACAAAGTGGATCAAGAGGTATTTACAGGGTTACCGCTGATCCTTAAAAAGTAATTAAATTCAGCACAAGTCTTAAAAATCGATCTCATCTCGTATTATGTCGTGCAGATCAGAACAGTGTAACTGATTCGCCCATATAGAAAATGTTAAACGACGACCTGATGGCGGAATTTTTTTTTTTTTTGCAATCAAGGTCTGCTCAGATGACGTTCCTGATTAGCATACCAGCCAATTACGTTGCTCCTGTGACAAATTTATTGGTCTGATTGGTCACTTTCAGCGCGATCGCACTCACACAATCTCCTTTTTTTTTTTTTTACCTTTATTTATACAGGTAAAGCTCATTGAGACACAAGGTCTCATTTTCAAGAGAGACCTGTTTAAAAGTTACATGTCAACAAATAACAAGCAGTTACAATACATATATACAGTACATACATCAAGGAAATAACAGTACCAAATGTAAAACTGATTTTTTACAGAATATATATATATTAATGCTAAAAACAGGAACAAATATTAAAAGTTTTTCCAATACTTGGAAAATCCGTTAAAAATCTCCAAATGGAACGAGAGTTGACAGCTTCAGATTCTGCTGAAGTTTATTCCAGGTTGACGGGGCAGAATGAGAGAAGGCTTTTTTGCCAAGCTCTGTGCAGACTGAAGGAATATAGAAGGTAAGAAAGGCCTGTGAGCAAAGATTACTGTACTGTTTGCATGACAGATACAAGGATAAATATGATGGCAGCAGTCCAAGAATGGATTTGTAAATAAACTGATCCCAGTGCATTAATCTGCGTGTGGATAACAATGACCAGTTAACCAGAGAGAATAAAATGCAGTGATGAGTGAGGGGTTTGCATCCAGTTATGAATCTTAATGCTCGTTAATATACAGCATCCAACATCTGTACAGATCTGGTGGGGGCATTCATGTAAAGAATGTCGCCATAATCTTGCAGAGGTAAGAATGTGCCAGCCACAAGTTGTTTCCTGGCTTTGAATGAGAAACAAGATTTGTTTCTAAAAAAAACCCCAAGTTTTACTTTTAGTTTCTTTAAAACGTGTTCAATGTGGGACCCAAAAGAAAGATTTTCATCAAGCGAAAAGCCAAGGTACTTATGTGAGGCCACAAACTCAATAGAGGTGCCTTGGGTGGATTTAATAGAAGGAGTAACTGTTGGCACTTTCTTCTTATTTGACAAGGACATACCCTTTGTTTTGTCGGCATTTAAAACTAGTTTTTTTTTATTATTATTTATTTATTTATTTTAATTTGGCATCTCCAATCCCACCCGAATCTGGAATGTCCAATTGGGGAACTATGTACAAGGCTTTCCGCATATGCGGCCCCCTATTGCCAACTCAGGGGAGAGAGACAGCTCGCGGCTCTCCTCCGAAGCACGTGCCCGTCGCCACCGCTTTTTATACACTCATTAGTTGAAACTTCGCAAACGCAGAACGAGGGCGGAGGATACCCGGACATGAACGAGCTTAGAATCTTCCTAACGACCGCCCGTCTGGCCAACAGGAGGCGCCTAGGGGAACTATATCTACATAACCCTTCCGGCAGACCCTTCCCAATTTGCATCTCTGTGGCACATTAGCCAATTGCCCGCTACTCTGAAAAGAGCTGCCGACCACTGCCGGCTGGTACGAGGCGGGAATCGAACCCGCGCCGTGATAGTCACTTCTGCTTTGCAACGCGATGCTTTACCGAGTGAGCTGTCCAGCAGCTCTTAAAACTAGTTTGGGATTAAATAATGTCAAATGCTGACTGAAGACATTCAAAAACCAAAGCAACGGAGTTTGCACGACAATAAACAATGGTATCATCAGCATAAAAATGTACAGAGGCATCAGATATATTCTGACCCACATTATTGATATAGATTTTAAAAAGAGTGGGTCCCAAAACTGAGCTTTGTGGTACACCTTTGGTGACATTTAAAAAACTAGATGAGATAGCTCTGAACTGCACACACTGCTTCCGACTAGAGAGGTAGTTTGAAAACCAGCCAACGGTGTGGCCTGAAAGGCCTATGTCTGAAAGTCCCTGACATAAGATGCCATGATCTACAGTGTAAAAGGCCTTGGACAGATCTATGAAAAGAGCAGCACAATAGTCTTTACCATCCAAGGCTTCCAAAATATCATTTACAACTTTCATGGAAGCAGTTGTTGTACTGTACTGTTTCCAAAAGCCAGACTGATGGGAAGAAAGAATGTAAACAGAGCACAAGTACTGCTTAATCTGATCATTCACTAACTTCTCAAGAACCTTGGCCAAGATGCAGAGTTTGGAAATGGGCCGATAATTATTGAGTTCAGTTGGATCACCACCTCTCAAAAAGGGCTGTACAAACGCTGTCTTCCAAACATCAGGAATTGAATTGGTTCGTATTGAAAGATTGAAAATATGTGATACTGGTTCAGCAATGATGATTCTGCAGCCAGGTGCAAAAAATATGGAGAATGGTTGTCAGGGCCTACAGATTTTTTAGGATCTAGGCACCTAAAAGCTTTGAAAACTTCACTGGCAGAGAAATTGGTAAATGAAAAGGTGTGGCTACTGGAGCGACTACTGGCAGGAAAAGAAGTGTATGGTTTATCAGAAATTCTGTCAAACAAAGAGCTGGAAGCAACAAAGTGTTTGTTAAAACAGTTAAGCATTTCGGATTTATTTGACACTGGGATGGAATTAACGATTAATTCAGGAGGCAGTTCTGATGAGACAGAATTGCCTGAGAGAGATTTCATAGTTTGCCTTAATCTCTTAGAGTCATTTAAACAGTTTGTGGTTTGAGCTAAATAATAGTCACGTTTTGCTTTTTTAATAGCAGCAGTACAGTGATTTTGTGATTGAGGGAAGCGCAGCCAGTCAGCTTCAGAACCAGATTTTCTGGCCACTGCCCAGAAATGATTCCTCTTGTGTAGGAGCCTTGCTAACTCAGATGTAAACCAAGGGCTAACACAACTCTTAACTCTGAACTGGCGGAAAGGATCATATTTATCTACAAAATAAGTGAAACTGTCATGAAAATAATTCCAAGCAACATTCTCATCATCAATCAATAGTATGCATCTCCAGTTAAAATGATATAAATCCTTAAGGAAGGCCTGTTCATTAAAGTGCTTCATATCTCATGGTACTTGGTACTTAGAACGGGGAATTTTAGTATCTCTTACTTCACCTATCAAATAGTGATCACTTAGATCCCTCCTATTTTACAGTATTTATGTGGCACATTGGTGATAAAAGATCAATAAGAGATCATTTATTTGGACATTTGGAATTAAGACGCGTGGGACAATCAATGATATGAGTAGAGTTAAAAAAGACAGACAGTATGCCGTAAAATCATCAGACACTGATGAGAGCCAATCCTAATTAAAATCACCCACTAGGATGATTTCTTTAAATTGTAACTGAGACAAAAATTGACCTAATGATGCCAAGGTATCAGAGGGGGCACATGGAGGCCTGTAGCAACAAACAGCAGTTAAAACTTGACCACCAGACAAATCAAAAGGATTAGGCTAATGTCCAAATGGGTAGCCCATGCTATAACTTCGTTAGAACACTTTGGACAAGAAACGGTTTTTACGTTTGAAAAAAAAAAAAAAACATTCAAAAATACTTACCATTCAGAAACGTGTAAAGCCAACCTTTGCTGGACTGGTTCCTCCTCCAATTCAGTGTCCTCATCCGATTCGGGCTCAAACATGTTAGGCTGAATCTCTGAATATGCCATAGCTGCATAAAGTTGGTCTGTCCATGTTCTGAAGCCAGCGAGTGTTTTCCATTTTCCCTACCGCTCTGGGCGAAGTTACATTCTTTTGAGTGGCAGCAAAGCCAGCTAATCAGCGTCAAGTGCTTGCATTTCATAATGAGGTTGCCAGTTAAGTCCGAAAGGTCGCCAAATAGGTGCAAAACAACGCATTCAAAATCCCTCACCCTAACATAGCTTTTTGAGAGAGGTTTTTAGGAAGCTTCTGAGGCATTACAGACCCAACCTAAATATTGCTGTCTATATGTCACATCACAGAATAAGGATAAATACCCCGTTCAACCATTCTATGTCACCTTTCAAGCTAGAATTTCAAACTGCTTAGGGACAGATTTAAAGAACAGGACTTGGGAGACAAGAGTGGCTTTAACATATATTGCCACACCACTGCCCTTCCTTGGATGGTCTGATCGATAAATATTAAAACCATCAACTGCCACGTCTTTATTCAGAATAGATTTAGAGAGCCAGGTTTCGGAGACAACAATAACATCAGCAGCGGTTGAACCAGCCCAGGTATGTAGCATATCCATTTTTGGAAGCAAACTACAAGCATTTAAGTGCAAGATATGTAACCCAGATATATGCTTAAAGTCAGCTGGAGTATTACATGTTGTGAGAGGCCCAGGATTAGGCTGGATACCAGACAAGAGTAAGAGCATAGCAACTATACATTTCCTTGTGATCTTTGAAACTGAAAGGTAGCTACAGAATTTTATATGGTAGCATTTTGCCCCTTTGGATATCATCTGGATGGATGAATTTAGAGAGTATTCAGAACCCACAAACAATAAAGATGGAGAGGACAGTCAGAATCAACTATATTTGCATGCGGAAAAAATCCAGAATACTCACTTCCCGCGAGGATGTTACATGACCTGTGGTCACTAGCCATGGATGTGTAGCATCCGAATTGCCAACAGCATAGCTACTAAGGATCCATGCTGTGATAATGCAGAAAAACACTGGAAAAGTCACAACTGAGACAGAGGGAAATACAGATGCAAATAGCCTCATAGCCAACATGCTAGTCCATCAGAATGATAATACAGTAGGATCTAAAAAATATCTGCAAGACTTATCCTGGGAGTTGAGCTGCTGCCACGGAATCCTGGAAGTTCAACTGCTATGTCCTGGTAGCTGCTACTACTGTGGCCTGGTAGCTGAGCTGCTATGTCCTGGTAGCTGCTGCTACTGTCGCCTGGTAGCTGGGCTGCTATGTCCTGGTAGCTGCCGATCGGACCAGTCTTTCAACTCTGATACGAAAACCCCAAAAGCCTGAGAGCGGGTAGAAAAAAAAATGGGCTCAGTTTCCAAACAAATGTTGAGAAGCTCGTAGGATGTACTCAATGGTTGCTATCCAGAGGAGTGTCCAAATCGATAAATAAAATAAATTCTAACATCGAAGCAACATTCTGCAGTTGTACAGTAGCATCTTCTGTTAGATATGGATTTTGTGACACTGTCCTTCAGTGTTAACTGAAGAGCAAGCAGACAGTTTGAGCTGAGACGCATTACTTCATAGCCAGTTTTGGCTGCGCAACACCATTATGTATTCAATCACGTATTACATTTTTCTTCGGATTATATGGCCATCTTGCTGGCTAGCTAACACTATTTAAGGAAGATTTTTGTTAATTATTGTTATGTTCAAGCGATATCATTTGGTTTTTGCCCTAACTTCACAAGCTAGCTCATTATAACAGCAAATACTCTTGTGCTAGCCAGCTAGCAAGTTTTCTATAACGTCCCAAAAATCCGAAAGTAGTTATAACACACAAAAGCCCTGCAAAATGTATCGAAGTTCATGCCCAATACAACTAGCTAAGTTAGCAAAGTTAGAGCAAAATGAAATGATATTGTTTAAATATATACAAATTATATACAAAGATTGTTTGCAGTTAGCGTTAGCTAGCTAGCAAGATGGCTATATAATCTAGTGAGCAACGTAACTTAATATGCGATTGCTCACATAGCATTATAATAAAAAATGGAACAGAATAGAGTAGTGAAGTGATAACGTCAGAAGTAAAAGTTCCTATTCATTTTACTTAGTCTTTTTAAAATATTCAGTTTTTGAAGTACTTCCCATTGTTTACAAGCCTCCATCAATTTCGAAATTCATATTTCTGAGTAACAACAAATGTTGTTTTTCTTGACTGGAGTCAGCTATAATTTAAATCATTTTTATTTCTTGCCATCATGCTAATCCTCTTTGTAGTCTAAAAACTACATGTCCCATGATCCTCCTGACTCCCAGGCAGAATGAGTTCTTAATGTGTTAGAAATTTCCAGCACCTTACCATAACTATTAGTTTGCTTAGCCTAGTGAGACAGTGCTAATCAGTTAGCCACTCTACGTTCTTTGTTATGCTTAACCTGCTCGATATGAAGTTTTGCAACTAGTGCCAATTTACTTCAATAGCCAAGCATCTTTGGCCAACGTTTGTTTGCTTAAAAACTCGTTAGCTACCAAATGAGCTAATCAGCCTTGTCATCGTACAACTGACTTAGCTGTGCAGCTAATTCATGTCCACTTGCTCATCTATAGGTAGATAAGTACCAAAATAATTGCTGTTCACTGTTTCTAGTGATTTATATTCACCAATTAAGGTTAGCTGAGCAAACAAACTAACTGTTAGCTGGCTAACTTACCCAGTAAGCTGGTTTACTGACTTCTGTAGTTGGCTAACGTCATATTTGGTGCACATAAATGCCAGCTAGTGAAATGCTCACAGCTCAATGCTAGTTAACTAGCCAAATAATGGCTATTCAATGTTTTTAATTGACAGAACTAGCTCGATAGCTAGGCTTGCAAACTAGCTAGCTAGCTATTTTGCTAGTTCAGCTAGCTATATTTGGTGAATAATCATGCTACCTAGCTTGCCAAATAACAGTAAGAGCCCAGTACCAAAAACTATTTACTGTTTTCTATTGATTTAGTTATGTGCAAAAGATGTAATTAGCTAACTAGCTGGCTAGCTAGGTAGTTTGCTGGCATAGCTAGTCATATTTGTTGTACATAAATGCTAGCTAGCTAAATGGCAAAATAATAGCTATTCACTGTTGTCCATTCATTCCTAGGCATGTAGCTAGCTATCTGATAGTGGCCACTGTGTAGTAATGTTTGCACGGAAATAGCCAACAGCAATTTTGGTCACTGAGCAGCTTCCGTCAAATTATATATAATGAATATGTAAGTATAATGTATAAAAGTATTTCATTATATAAGTATAGCTGTATAATAGTTTTATTCAGGTTTCACTCAAAGCAATCAAACTCAACAGCTGTCCACTTCAGGTGTAGAGTTATCAATGCACTATACTAATGAAGGTGTTTATGTCCTTACTCTGTTGAAACAATCCTGTTTCTTTAACTGTAAACTGATGATTTTGCAGACTCAATCCAATTATTTAATACATTGCTTACTCCCAAAATACTAGAGAAACAATTCTGAGTGATAATCACCAACTCAACTCTGGACTGTAAGATTAGAGGTCACAAAACTAGCATTAAAACTTGTAGCAAATGATAAATCACACAGGTTAAATTAGGTGTCTTGACTCTGACTTGCAGAGGTCTGGGGATGAAAATGAAAGAACAGGACAGATCCCTGATTGAAACCAAAGACAAAAGTCGATGCAGTGATATTTCGTCTTCTTTATCAAGATATCGAGGGTCTGGGGCGCAATGGTTATATGTCCATTGGAGAGGTTTTGAGAAAAATACATTTTTAGGTTTCCAAGTGTTCTATTAAATCAGGTATTTTATATAATTTTTTTTTTTTTTTTAACCAGTCACTCTTTTGCTGCATGGTTCAGAAGTATATTGAACACCTAAGTTTTCATAGGAGTGTAACTGCAACATCATGGTCAAAATTGCCAAAAATGGACATGTCACCTCAGTGCTCCAACAATTGTAGCACATGATGTGACATAACACAATGGTGATTGGTTGAGGGTAAGTTTATTTGCAATGGAAGACAGACTATTCTGTAATAAAATTCATGTTTATTCATCAAAATGTCAGTGTTTAATTCATTTAAGCACATTTTGTTGGACAGATCACAAAATGAAAATGGGAATTCTGATTTAAAATGAATGCAGATGGACATATATTTATTGTGCTCCAAGGATAAGCTGATAGAAAGCTGTGACAGGGGGTGAAAATCTCAAAACCACAAATTTTGGACAAATAACCATTGTGCTCCAAACCCTCGATATTAGAATTCACACAAATAGAACTGCTTGTTGCAAAATACCTAGAGGATCTCCAATGAGTGAGCCCGAGATATCAAATTCATGCAACAAGTGTAGTCATTTTCATTTATTCCAAGCCTTCAGCAAGGAATAAATGAAAATTACTATTCTAGTCTCATAAATTAGATACCTCATGCTCCCGAATTTGAGATCTGTTTATCCCATGAAAGTGAACATCGTATTATTTGGAAAATGGAAAAATAGCGTTGGCTTCTAGTTTGCAGTTTATTAAAGACAACGGGATGAATAATTGGCTAGCTAGCTTGCAAACGCTATTTGCCATTAAGTCAATAAATTGAATTGTTTATGATAACAGTTACACGTATAACTATTTACTTTACTGGCTAAAAGTGTTAAGAGCCATTGTCTGTAAAGTTCAGGCAGGTTCAGGCAGGTGGTGATAGTCACCGTCTTCAATTTTGCTGAAACTTTGGTGGTTTTATGTCCCTACCCTAACTAGAAAATTCCCCAAATTTTTTGGCCCTACCTGCACCGGTTTGGGTTTTAGGGGTCAATCAAGTGCAAGCCGAAATGGGGCCTAAAATGCCAAATTACCAAAATTTGATTTTTGGCTTGCTCTTATTCACTGCACGAACTTTATCCCAAAGTAAAAGTTGGAAAATTGAATTATAGGGGGGATGGTCAGTGGAAAGAGCGATTTTCGGCCTGGGATCATCTTCGCGCAACATATAGAGGGCGCTTCAATATGGCCGCAATCCATTTTCGTCACTAGTTTGCACGCCTTATACTCTGTGCGCGATCAGTGCCCCAGAACTTTCACAGCTGCACCACACTGGTATCAATCAATCGATATCAATAACCTTTATTGCAGGGAAGTCCCACTGAGACAGAGGTCTCTTTTGCAGGGGAGCCCTGATTACAATAAAACAATTACAATGGAAGGTTAGAGACAAACAGCACACATAAAATACACAAAAGTCACAAACAACAATTTCAGATTAAAGGAATAACAAGTTTTAAACTAGAATAAAACATAATAAAAATTAATTTAAAGAAAAAAATATATATGTGTGTATATATATATATATATATATATATACATATACATACATATATACATATAAATAAACACATAAGAACATAGGACAGAGAAAAATAAATGAGCAAATCCTACCATAAACTAAAAGCAAATACATCTAGCCTCCAGAAGCAATATATCCAACACTAATTTCTTGAAAGACACCAAGGGGATAAGGCAGTCTAGCTTCAAGGTATCCTGGAAATTATTCCACATACAAGGAGCAAATGCACTAAAAGAGGTACCTCCCAAATTTGTTCTAGTTCTGGGTGCCTCTAACAAAAACCACTCTTGTGATCTGGTATGCTGACTTCTGATTTTGATGGATAAGAGCTTAGTAAGATATGAGGGAGGGTTGCCTAGCAAGGCTTTATAAATAAATAAAATACAACGTAGCTTCCTTCTAAAATGAAGGGAAAACCACCCCACAGAATTATATAAAGCACAGTGATGGGTTCGGAAACCATCACCTGTAATGAAGCGCAATGCGCCATGATAGATTGCATCCAAGGATCTTAACGTACTAATAGAGGCATGCCTGTAAAGGACATCTCCGTAATCAAATATGGGTAATATTGTTGCCTCCACAATCCTCTTCCTATTGTCCAAAGAAAAACAGGACCTGTTTCTGTAAAGAAGCCCGATTTTCATTCTAAGTTTCTTCGACAGGTTGGACACATGCGTCTTAAAAGAAAAGTCATGATCCAACCAGATACCCAGATATTTGTGAGACTGAACCTGCTCAATTTGAGCACCAGTCACTGAGAAAATTGAGTCACCTGACATAATTGTATTCTGTGCAGAAAAGATCATGAACTTTGTTTTATCAGTATTTAATACCAGTTTAAGATCAACTAGAGCATGCTGTATAACATTAAAAGCAGATTGTAAATATGTGAGGGCCTGTAAGCATGTTGGAGCAGAGGAATAAAGCACTGTGTCGTCAGCATAAAAATGAACCTTGCAATTCGCTACATTACGAGAAATGTCATTTATATAAATTGTGAATAAAATTGGACCAAGAATGGAACCTTGGGGTACACCTTTTGTCACCTTTTAAAAATTGAGACTGCGCATCCCCAGAAATAATAGCTTGTGTTCTACTTGAGAGGTAGTCCTGGAACCATGAGCATGCTCTGTAACCAAGACCAATGGAGGACCACTTATTTAATAAGATAATATGGTCTACTGTGTCAAACACTTTTGCTAAATCAATAAATAGGGCCGCACATTTTTGTTAACTATCCAAAGCTGTTACTAAATCATTTATAAGCAATGAAGCTGCTGTAATGGTACTAGGTCCAAGCCTGAAACCAGATTGCTGTGACGTTAAAATGTTGTTGGAAGTTAAGAAATTGCAAAGTTGTGGTTTACAAGAGATTCTAAAATCTTAGCCAGGCATGGCAATTTTGAGATGGGCCGATAGCTGTTTAATGAACTGGGATCACCCCCCTTAAATAAAGGAAAAACATGAGCCGCTTTCCATATACTGGGAATAGACCCGGTCGATAATGACAAGTTAAAAAGATTAGTTATTGAATGTGCAATCAGTGGGGCTGCAAGACACAAAAGACTCGGGACTAAGTGATCCTCTCCAGTGGAATTATTTACATCTATACAATTTAATTCTAGAAGGACCTCATTAACGTTTAATTCCCTGAAAGAAAACAATACTCTAGGATTTTGGGAATTTGTAAATGCACTAGAGCTAAGGTCAGACATATCTCCTATAGTGGATTGATTATTAAAATTTTCAAAAAGGTTTCCGGCCAATATAAAATGTTCGTTAAAAAAGTCACAGATTTTGTGCTTATCAGTAATAGGACCAGAATCCGTGTGGATAGAATGAGGTAATGAAGAAGAAGGACTATTATTCAGGGACTTGACAATTTTCCAAAAATTGTAAGCAGCATTTATTTCTTAGTTTTCTGAAAACCTGCCAGTCTGAGAGTGTCTGAGTTTCCCCAGCTTTAACCCAAGCTTCATCCCTTACGCGAAGATCATTGGATAAAGCAACCGAAAACCAAGGATTTCTTCTGATTTTTACTCGGAATCTCTTGACCGGAGCATGCTTATCAACAGCACGATTAAACACAGAAGTAAAATGAGCTAACGCTAGGTCAAGGTCTGGAATAAAACCTGCAAAGCTTAAATCACTCCAGAATGTATGTATGTATGTAGTATGACTATCTATTAGAGGTGAGAAAAAGTTGGGATAGTGTTTGCGCACACCAACTAGTGGCGCCGAACATGGCAAAATGGTAAAATTTGACGTATTTCAGCTCCACCTGGTGGTGTGCGCGGTCGACCGACAGGGCAAAGGTTTGTTGCATAACACAGCACACTTTTCCACTTTGCGTCAGTCAATCTCAGATGAGCTCGGGCCCAGAGAAGCCGGCGGGGTTTCTGGGTATTGTTGATATATGGCTTTTGATTTGCATGGTATAGTTTTAACTTGCACTTGTAGATGTAGCAATGAACTGTGTCAACTGACAATGGTTTTCCGACGTGTTCCTGAGCCCACATGGTAATATCCTTTACAGAATCATTTTGGATTTTAATGCAGTGCTGCCTGCGGGGCAGACGGTCATGGGCATTCAATGTTGGTTTTCGGCCTTGCCGCTTATGTATAGAGATTTCTCTGGATTCTCTAAATCATTTGATGATATAATGGACTGTAGATGAAGGGGGTGCTCCAATCAGGGTTTTTGGGGCCAATCACCGATTGCCGATCACTGAAATCAGTATTGCCGATACCGATACTGATCACACAGCATCTATTTGAAATTGAAGCTTGCTTTTTATAGTGTAGCATTAATTATTCATTTATTTATTTAAGTTATTCTTAGCACTGTATATTCAGCATTATTAAATGAAGAGATGAGTGAGTATCATGAATTGACAACTCTTATTTGCAAGAATATGGAGCAGACAACTGACCAAATAAAGAGCAGGGCAAGAAACAAAAAACTATAACCTAACTATAACCTATAACTATAACATCTTGTAGTACCTCTTTTATCTGTAGGCCATCTACATCCAACCATCTGAAACGTTTTCTCAGCTGAGGTAGTTTTTATGGCCTTTTATGGGGAGAGAGAGAAAGTGTGTTTGTGTGTGTGTGGGGTGGGGTTGGGGGGGTGTAGAGTTCAGACTTCAATTTTCTGTCCTATCTTTCTCAAGCAGCAACACTGGCAGATTTGCCTTCAGAAATATGAGCATCTCTGCATTTTTAGCTGTTAGCTTGCTCCTTGAATTCACAACATATTTTTATCTAACAAATTATTTTGCTTCAGTCCATATTTGTTAGCGTTTGGCCTGTCTCACACCACATTTTCACTGCGTGCAGTGAAACGCTTTTTGCTATATACACAGCACCTAACACCTTAGCAAAGCAGTCTAACTGCGACAGCCACAATATTTCATTTATCCAACCACAGTAATTAAAATCATTTTCAGTTCCAACAGTATTATCGTTGGTAGCCGACTCAACTTATTAAAAAAGATAATTGACTGTTTCTGCTTTTATTTGGTGCTGGCGCGCCGTCATGGAGTCGGTCATCATCAAGTGCATCAAGGACCTATAAAGGACTTACCTAGACAAAGTGTCGTAGAAATCGGCACTTTAAGCATTTTAAGATACACGATGATACCAAAAAAAGTGCAGCACCAGTTATGAAACTGTTGTACGATCATTTTCAGCGAACATGGTGACTCATTTGAGAAATGAAAGTTTTCTGAATTCGCTCCGCTTAACTTAAGGAGTAAACGAGATAATTTCATCAATTAGGCTATTGGTTATATTGTTAGTATCCAAAAGAGCAAGCCTGTGATGAATGAATAGACTAACTCTGCATAGGAGTAGCGAAGTAAAGTTATTAAGTAAAATAAGTAAATCAATTATTTTTTTACGAAACATGGGTGCATTGCTTGCAACAGACTGCACGTGCGACAACGAGCCAATGAACCCTGGAGCAGGTGATGAACCTCCTTTGCTCGAGAAGAGGAGAAAGGAAATAACGGGTGCCCTTATTATTGCGATAGACAATCATTATCGAAGGGCTAATCAAGAATACACAGCAGTGAGAGAAATTCTCTGTGATATTATAAAAAACTCTGTTATAGGTTTTACTGTCGACATTTGGACAACCCAACAAATCGAAGCTTATATGACTGTACCAGCCCATCTGATTACAGAAGACTGAGAACATAGGAATATTGTGCGTGAAACAGCTACAAAGACAATGTCACACTGTGGCAAATTTAGCACATTAACTAGGAGTTTGCTGATGCTTCCCAGATACTGGAGTCTTATAAAGTCGCTGAAGTTCATGACAGTACAGCCAACATGATCGTCGGCTTCTATTTCTTATTTAGGGTAGAGCGGGGTAAGATGCCCCCCTTAAGCAGGAATTTTCATAACTGAAGGTAAATAACATGAATTAATAATTTTTTTGCTTGAATGGATAGTATGTAAAGTTGGCTACCACATCTCAAAAGATTTATGACATAGTCACTATAGAAATATTTTTAAATGTTTAATTACTTTTTTTTAAAAAAAGGTCATCTTACCCCACCCCTGGGGTAATATGCCCTTCTGAATGGGGTAAGACGCCCCCCATGGGCATCTGTTTTATGTTATCTAGAACAACTTGTGAAGCCTAATACATACTAGGTGTGCATTCTGCTTGAGTTGAGACAGAGGAAGACGTGTGGGATCTAAGCTGAAGATTTACTCTTGTCTAAACGGAGTTTTCTGAAAATAATTCGCCTGTTAAAGGCTCAAACAGTATTAGAGATTAGACAATTTGCTCCCGAGGTATAACCTTTGTCGCATTAGGGGCAGGGAGAATCTTCCTCCTTCTTTTTCCCCTTTTTTCCCCGTAACAACTCGGTGAGCAAACAGCCAAATTAAGTCGCTAATCTGGTCAAACAAAAGCGACGGGGGTTTTTTGGGGTTTTTTTTGGGGGGTTTCAGTCTCCCGGGAGCAAAGTAAGGTAAATTTAAATGCTAAATTTAAAGAATAAATTAAACGCTAAATAATTGTCTAACGAAGTGAATTGTGTGCTATACAAAGTAAAACAGAGTTGTTTTCAAGGACTGAGGTACACTGTCGCCTGCTTTTTCTGTAGCTGATTTAGCTAACGAACTATAGTAAGCTCTCAATGCCAAGAATTTATCAAATTACCAGGATATCTAACTGTAATCCGGTTTGGTTTCATATTTGGTCGCTTGCCTTTCATACAGTCTTCTAGCCAATAAATATTGACGTTCACCGGGGTTTTTTAGTCCCCTTCGTTCTCTATCCTGACCGCATTACCGCATAAACGCATTGCCAAGCTTGAATATTAACGCGAACCGGGGTTTTTGTCTTTTTCGCATTTTATTATCATCGAAGGGCTCTTCTGATTAAACACATTGCAAATTACGTTATCTTTGTATTTTCCTCCGGTTGCGGTGCCTTGATCAGCTGATTAAAGTTTAACTGCTTGTTTGAGTGCTTAGCGACAGCTTGTTGGGGGAGGTACCGTGTTTAGTTCGCTCACATAGTAAACGACTTGTTCATTCGGTCCGTTTTAATTAAAGGGAACCGAGGCTTTACTCTTATCTCGGTTACTCTTGGTTGTATTTGTGGCTAGCTAGCTAGATAGTTACTGTTTGCATTTTTGGCTGGGGATCTGAGATTTAGTATTTAGTTAGTAGGGCAGCAGTCACTTTAGTCGTCCATTCGGTTTGGTTGGAATTTAACGGAAAGCTTTACCGGAGTGCTCCGCCTCCTCCCTCCTCCAGTTTCTCCTGAGCGTAGTAGCCAGTCTTTTTTATCTGGGTTCTCAGCTAAGCCCTGTGATATTTTTAGGTTAGTATATTAATAGTACCGTGTCTAGATAAATTCAAGTTGGCTTATTAGGAGTGCTTATTATCCATAGAGTTTCTCAATTTGGTATTTCATTTCTGTTAACTGAAACTAAGCCCCTGTTAAAAGAGGCTTATTATCCATTCACATAGTTTCCCCACGGTTTCTATTGTGACTGCTGCCTAGGGCTTCTCAGGTTAATAAATAAATAAATTGTGGGTCCTGAGCTTCTGTCTCGGCATTAGTAGTTTTCTTTGTTATCTAGGGTGAGCGAGGTCATTAGGTAGGGGGTTCAAAATGTGGCCAAAACTATGTGACGGTTGCAGGATGATCGCACTTTTGGAAAGAGATTTCCTGGGTGGGTTTGTCTGTCAGCGGTGCCAGCTAATTGAGCATCTGGAGAGCAAGATCCTTGATCTTCAGGGCCAGTTAATGGCACGACATAGTTCAGAATCAGTAGAGTTCCTAGAGGAACTAAGTAGTATGTCGTTTAGAGAAATGGTCTGTACGCCAAAGCAGGGTGGTGTGGGGACCCTAGAGCAGGCAGGGAGAGAAAGTTGGGTGACGGTAGGACGTCAGCGCAGGAAAGGGCGTGCACATCGTACAGCGACAGCTCCTCCAGTGGTTGAGGTGTCCAACCGATTCTGGCCCTTGCAGGAACTCGAATTGGCCCCTGACCCTGAGAGTGAGGGGACTGATGAGCAGCAGGGCACCCTGTTGGCCTCTACCCCTCAGAAAAGAGAGTTATTGATAGTGGGGGACTCAATACTTAGAGGAATAGACAGTTTAGTCTGTTCGCCGACAAGGAGTCTCGTGACGGTGTGTTGCCTGCCTGGTGCCCAGGTAGGAGACCTCCTGGAGCGTGGCGGACAAGCTCCTGGCCAGAGCGGGGAGGGGATCCAGTTGTCATGGTCCATGTTGGGACTAATGACATAGGTAAGGGTAGGTTTGAGGTTCTGCAAAGGCAATTTGTTGAATTAGCTGAAAAGCTTAGGAGCAGATCCTCCACGGTAGTGTTCTCCGGGATTCTACCGGTACCACGTGCAAGCAGAGGGAAGCAGAATTTTATCTGGAGGTTTAACACGTGGCTACGAACCTGGTGTAGGAAAGAGGGGTATAGGTTTATGGGGCACTGGAACTACTTCTGGGACAGGGGTGACCTGTTCAAGCCGGATGGGCTACACCTGAACTGGAGGGGTACCTTTGCACTGGGTCAGCGTATGTTGAGGGTAGCAGAGAGTTATTTAAACTAGGGACTTGGGGGGCAGGGAGGTTAGAGAGTGTTATACAGAGGGAAATGCAGACTGCCCTGATGGAAGCTGACAGCGTTACATGCACTATTGATGATATATTTTTAAAGCAAAAAAGCGTGGTGAGGGGCTTTGAGCAGCGGGCACATGGGAAATCGAAGGGGAAGAGCATTCTTGATAACCTGAAATGTTTTTATCTAAATGCAAGAAGCATTAAAAATAAATTTCGAGAACTTGAGGCCGTTATGATGAGTGAAGGCTATGACATAGTTGGGATTACAGAGACATGGCTTAGTGAAGAGGATGGAGATGAATATAATGTAGAAGGTTATAAGCTCTTTAGGAAGGATAGATGCAATAGGCGAGGAGGGGGTGTAGCACTCTATGTGAATGAACACATAAATGTGCAGGAAATTCCTGAAATTGAGCATTCCTTGCCCTGCGAAGATATCTGGGTCAGGCTCACTGGCAAACACGAGACTGGTTTAAACATAGGTGTATGCTATCGACCACCAGCTTTGGACAGTACAGTCAATGAAATGCTCTTTAAGAGGATTACGCAAGCTTGTAGAGGAGGAGGGACTATTATTATGGGAGACTTAAATTATCCCGGTATTGATTGGGAAAAAGTGAAAGGACAGGGGAGGGGGGAGGAAGAATTTCTAGATGTCATAAATGATAATTTTTTGGTGCAGTATGTTAATAAACCTACAAGAGAGAAGGCAATTTTAGACTTAGTGCTCTGTAATGACCCAGATAGAATTAGCAATGTTGAGGTACGGGAGCCACTTGGGACAAGTGATCACTCTACTATTAATTTTGAGGTTTAAAAAAAAAAAAAAAAGGTGTATTCAAAAACAAAAATTTTCAATTTTAGGCGAGCAAACTTTGACAGGATGCGCTCATATCTAAGTGAAATAAAATAGGAGACACTCCTGGACTGTGAGTCTGTAACTGAGATGTGGGAAAGATTTAAGGGGGTTTTACTTGATTCACAATGCAAATTCATTCCAAAGGTGTCCAAAAGTAAGCTGAAAAAGCAGAATCCTCAGTGGATGACCGCAGCTATTCAGTAGGAGTTTGAGGAAAAGAGGAATCTTTATAAGATGTACATAGAGGATAACAATGAGATTACTAAGGCCGAATACTGTAAAATGCGGGCTGTGGTCAAAAAAGAGCTGAGGAATGCTAGAAGACTGTATTAAAGACAAATTGCAGAGGGGGCAAAAACTAACCCTAAGCGCTTCTTTCAGTACTGTAGTAGAAAAAGGAAAGTCAAAGAGCAGGTTAAGTGCATAAAGAATAAAAATGGATCGCTGCTATATAATAACAAGGATATTGCGGACACCTTAAACGGTTACTGTGTTGAGAATTTTACCTTGGAGCGGGTCTTTATTCGGCCAGAGGGCATGTCCAATGCTTAAGATTATTTAGCGGAAATTGAGGTTAGGGATAACGTAGTATTAGACAAGTTGCATAAACTAAAGGCAGATAAGGCGGCGGGTCCTGATGGCTTATATCCTAGAGTGCTCAGGGAAGTTAGTGAGATCATCTTTAAGCCGCTATCCGCCATCTGTAGACGGTCCTTAGAAACTGGAGAAATACCAAATGATTGGAAACAGGGTAATATAATACCAATATATAAGAAAGGGGACCGTACTGAGCCAGGTAATTACAGGCCAGTCAGTTTAACTTGCATTATGTGCAAAATATTGGAATCTGTCATAAAAGATGAGCTGGACTTATTTCTTGAACGTAACAATATCTTGAGGGATAGCCAACATGGTTTCCGTAAAGGAAGGTCATGCCTGACAAACCTTCTGGAATTTTTTGAAGAGGCCACCAAGACTTATGACCAGAGCAGGGCTTATGACATCATATATTTGGATTTTCAGAAAGCATTTGACACAGTACCGCATAAGAGACTAATTTTTTAAATGAGCTCCATTGGAGTTACAGGAGGTATTCTGAAGTGGATTCAAAACTGGTTGCAGGACAGAACACAAAGAGTGGTGGTCAGTGGTATCTCATCTGAGCTAGGTATGGTGGGGAGTGGCGTCCCCCAGGGATCGGTTTTGGGACCCATGCTGTTCCTCATCTACATTAATGACCTTGATAGGAATATTGAGAGCAGATTAGTGAAATTTGCAGATGATACTAAATTGGGAGGTTTGGCAAATAGAGTCCACTAAAGTGATTCAGGATGATTTGGATAGAATCCAGAATTGGGCAGAAATGTGGCAAATGAAATTTAATGTAGCGAAATGTAAAGTAGTACATGTAGGTAATAAAAACATTAGACGGGATTACTTCATGGGAGGTTTTAAACTGGAATGTGCTCCACAAGAGAAAGATCTGGGAGTGATTGTTGACCAAACCCTCACAGGCTCTAGCCATTGTGCCGTAGCAGTTAAAAAAAGCCAATCGGATGCTGGGATACATTGCCAAAAAGTATTGAGTTCAAATCCAAGGAGGTGATGCTTCTTTTGTACAACACATTAAATCAGACCACATCTGGAGTATTGTGTACAGTTCTGGGGACCATACTTTAAGAAAGACATAGAGGCTTTAGAGAAAGTTCAGAGAAGAGCCACGAAGCTAATTCCGGGTATAAAAGATGAAAGCTATGAGAAGAGGCTGAAGATCCTTAATCTCTTTAGTCTTAGGAAAAGGAGACTAAGGGGTGATCTGATTGAGGTCTTTAAATATGTTAAAGGGATTAACAAAGTGAATTTTGTGGGATTCCTTCAACCAAGTGTTGTTAGTAGAACTCGGGGTCACAAATGGAAGCTGACCAAAGGTAATTTTAGCACTGATATTTGGAAATATTTCTTCACCCAAAGAGTAATTTCGGTGTGGAACAGCTTGCCTGACCATATTGTTGAGGCAGAGACCTTGGGAGTTTTCAAGAGCAGCCTTGACTTAAAGTTAGATACCATTGAGTCATTGAGTATCTGAAGTGATATATTCACGATAGTACAAAGAAACTGGCGAGCCTAGTTGGGCTGAACGGCCTGTTCTCGCCATTCATGTTATTATCCCCCGCCGCGTTTAGCGCGAAGCGGGGGATATAGTATTCAGCTCCGTCCGTCCGTCCGTCCCGAACCTTGTCAGCGCGATATCTCAAGAAGGAGTTGACCGATTTCAATCATTCTTGGCACCGACGTTCCTATTGGGGATACGCCGACACCAGTCGATTTTGGTGACCTTCGCATCACTTTCAAGGTCGTTACGATCGAAAACATTTTACAGCTTTTAAATCCTTGTCAGCGCGATATCTCAAGAATGAGTTGACCGATTTCAATCATTCTTGGCACCGAGGTTCCTATTGGGGATACGCCAACACCAGTCGATTTTGGTGACCTTCGCATCAATTTCAAGGTCGTTACGATCGAAAACATTTTACAGCTTTTAAATCCTTGTCAGCGATATCTCAAGAAGGAGTTGACCGATTTCAATCATTCTTGGCACCGAGGTTCCTATTGGGGATCGCCAACACCAGTCGATTTTTGGTGACCTTCACATACCTTTCAAGGTCGTTACAATCGAAAACATTTTACAGCTTTTAAATCCTTGTCATCGCTCAAGAAGGAGTTGACCGATTTCAATCATTCTTGGCACCGACATTCCTATTGGGGATACGCCGACACCAGTCGATTTTGGTGACCTTCGCATCAATTTCAAGATCGTTACGATCGAAAACATTTTACAGCTTTTAAATCCTTGTCAGCGCGATATCTCAAGAAGGAGTTGACCGATTTCAATCATTCTTGGCACCGACATTCCTATTGGGGATACGCCGACACCAGTCGATTTTGGTGACCTTCGCATCAATTTCAAGGTCGTTACGATCGAAAACATTTTACAGCTTTTAAATCCTTGTCAGCGCGATATCTCAAGAATGAGTTGACCGATTTCAATCATTCATGGCACCGACGTTCCTATTGGGGATACGCCGACACCAGTCGATTTTGGTGACCTTCACATACCTTTCAAGGTCGTTACAATCGAAAACATTTTACAGCTTTTAAATCCTTGTCAGCGCGATATCTCAAGAAGGAGTTGACCGATTTCAATCATTCTTGGCACCGAGGTTCCTATTGGGGATACGCCGACACCAGTCGATTTTTGTGACCTTCACATACCTTTTCAAGGTCGTTACAATCGAAAACAGTTTAGTACCAAAACTTTGTTACCACGACATCTCAAGGAGAAGTTGACTGATTTCAACACTGATTGGGTGACTTTGATATATTTCTCAAGGTTGTTGTGATCCAAAGTCATTTGGAACTGCCGAAACCTTGTTACTTTGTTACCTTCTTTCTTTCTCATTGACCCGATAAAGACATATAGAGGTAAGTTTACCCATTATACATTTGGTTCAGCTTATGAAGTAAATTGTTTAAAAACAAGAACATTTGGTTCAGCTTATAAACTAAATTGTTTAATAACATATGGTGGTAACAGTGCATTTCAGACCACAGCTAAGTCTACCCATTATACATTTGGTTCGAAAACATAAACTAAATTGTTTAAAAACAAGTACATTTGGTTCAGCTTATAAACTAAATTGTTTAAATACATTTGATGGTGACAATGCATTTCAGACCACCGCTGTGTTCACAATATCTGGACTTTTTCTCCAGGTATTCATTATAGTCTGAAATGCACTGTCAAGGGAGATACATTAAAACATAGCCATTTATAATTGCTATACCTATTGATAGCAATATATGTTTTGACTATAGTGACCCCATAAAATCAGTGATATGGTGAAGTTTGTTGTATCTCTTGTGTGGTAGAGCCTCCTCTCCAGTTTTGTCTCATTGTATAATAACCCAAGCATATAACCTGATATCCCATTCTCCATCATTCATCCACATCATATGGTTACAATAACTGATTACAAAAAGCGGCGGGGGATATGGTCACGTTAGTGACAACCTCTTGTGTTATGTTATGTTATGTTATACTGGTTTTACTGCATTTCACATGAGTAATTATCATATTATTGCGGTCTTGAGTGGCAGGTACACATCATACAAAAAAGAACATCTTTTTAGAAATTTCCTTGCTAAAGAAATGGGGAAAGAAAGAGGTACGTTCTCCTAAACTTGACTTTTTATTAACTGACTAAATACTAAGGCACAAAAGATGGCAAGGTACAGTTGGCATTAAATGCATCAAGGAATAGATGGTTATATCTTGTGGACAACTAAAAAAATATGAGGCACCACATTAGATAAAGATGTAGCAGTATGGAACCTATATGAGTATCCACGAAAAGTCTGTAACATTAAGAGTGACCATAATGCATTTCACCCAATATTTTTTTTTTTAGGCCCTTATGGGTATTGATGCGTATATGATTCATTATTGTGTAAGTCCATATGGCCCTACTTGAAAAATGCATGGATACACTTAACTTTCTATTCCCAAGTTCTTTATAAGAATCGTCATGTCGGTTATATATTTAATATAAATAGAACATAATTTTTAGAAAAAACTCATAAAACAGAATGAATAGGACTCAAAATGGGGTAAGATGCCTTCCTTCGCTAGGGGCATCTTACCCCAAACCAAAAAGGGCATCTTACCCCCCAGCACCACCATATTGGCTTTGGCTCATTAACCCCAATTTCTCCTATTAACACCACACAAGACCCCCTTTTATACATAGAGACGACATCAGAGAGTTACACTGACGTGTCCTGCAGACTCCTGAGGCATTCAAATACTTGTGGCAGAATGATTCATTAGGTCATTTTTTATGAGAAAGACAGTAAAAACACAAATACTTTGAGTACTCATGTCACTTGCTCTGTTGACTCATCTGTTGCTCAGGATTTTCCTCCAGGTAGCAGTACATTTGTCTGAGTCAAGAGCCACATACTGGGCACAGCTGAAATTGAATTATAAGCAAAGGGCATCTTACCCTCAAGAGCGTCTTACCCCACTCTACCCTACCATTTTTGTCATAATACAATTGCCTCTAGAAGCCTCTGAGGAGAGCGCATTATTAAAGCGCATTTGCTGCATTTCGGTTCCGTATGTGTGTGT
This sequence comes from Gymnothorax javanicus, assembly GCA_029692085.1. Taxonomy (NCBI): domain Eukaryota; kingdom Metazoa; phylum Chordata; class Actinopteri; order Anguilliformes; family Muraenidae; genus Gymnothorax; species Gymnothorax javanicus. The sequence goes on from CM056195.1 coordinate 107,423,885, forward strand.
TGGGGGGGTTTCGATGCTTCATTCGAATATCTCCCAGGCCAAGGACTAGTGATGGGTGTGCCTCCTAAGAAAAGGATGCAAATACAGATTCAAGGCCTAGATGTATTTCTGCAAGAAAAGCTGAGTTATAGTCCCAGCATTTCAAACCTAGCTGAATCTGGATTTCCCAAGCCAGTGGCAGGGTTGGGCCCGGGTGGACCATCTGGTGACGTGGATCGTGGACAAGAGCTGTTTTTCCCAAAAAAGAGGGAGTGGTCTCCATCCTACCATCATGACAACAGGATCATTGACCTCAATGCCCTGAACACTGCATTGAATAATTTGCATAAATGCAAAGGGGCTACTCTGAAGATTGTAGAAACTGCTTCACAAGGCATTTCCTCTTGCACTGGTATGAGTTAAAAATGACTAACTTCAAACTTATATCAGCACCTCACCCTATTGCACCTATCCTCATATCAGCACCTCACCCTATTGCACCTATCCTCATATCAGCACCTCACCCCATTTCACCTGTCCTTATATCAGCACCTCACCCTATTGCTCCTATCCTTATATCAGCACCTCACCCTATTGCACCTATCCTCATATCAGCACCTCACCCTATTGCACCTATCCTCATATCAGCACCTCACCCCATTTCACCTGTCCTTATATCAGCACCTCACCCTATTGCTCCTATCCTTATGTCAGCATCTCACCCTATTGCACCTATCCTTATATCAGCACCTCACTCTATTGCACCTATCCTTATATCAGCACCTCACCCTATTGCACCTATCCTCATATCAGCACCTCACCCCATTTCACCTGTCCTTATATCAGCACCTCACCCTATTGCTCCTATCCTTATGTCAGCATCTCACCCTATTGCACCTATCCTTATATCAGCACCTCACCCTATTGCACCTATCCTCATATCAGCACCTCACCCTATTGCACCTATCCTTATATCAGCACCTCACCCTATTGCTCCTATCCTTATGTCAGCATCTCACCCTATTGCTCGTATCCTTATATCAGCACCTCACTCGTTTGCTCCTATCCTTATGTCAGCACCTCACTCTATTGCACCTATCCTTATATCAGCACCTCACCCTATTGCACCTATCCTTATATCAGCACCTCACCCTATTGCACCTATCCTTATATCAGCACCTCACCCTATTGCTCCTATCCTTATGTCAGCATCTCACCCTATTGCTCCTATCCTTATATCAGCACCTCACCCTATTGCACCTATCCTTATATCAGCACCTCACCCTATTGCACCTATTCTTATATCAGCACCTCACCCAATTGCACCTATCCTTATGTCAGCATCTCGCACTATTGCTCCTATCCTTATATCAGCACCTCACCCTATTGCACCTATTCTTATATCAGCACCTCACCCTATTGCACCTATCCTTATGTCACCATCTCGCACTATTGCTCCTATCCTTATATCAGCACCTCACCCTATTGCACCTATCCTTATATCAGCACCTTGCCCTATTGCACCTATCCTTATATCAGCACCTCACCCTATTGCTCCTATCCTTATGTCAGCATCTCACACTATTGCTCCTATCCTTATATCAGCACCTCACCCTATTGCACCTATCCTTATATCAGCACTTTGCCCTATTGCACCTATCCTTATGTCAGCATCTCACACTATTGCACCTATCCTCATATCAGCACCTCACCCCATTTCACCTGTCCTTATATCAGCACCTCACCCTATTGCTCCTATCCTTATGTCAGCATCTCACCCCATTACATTTGTCCTTATATCAGCACCTCACCCTATTTCACCTGTTCTTGTATCAGCACCTCACCCTATTGCTCCTATCCTTATATCAGCACCTCATCCCATTACATTTGTCCTTATATCAGTACCTCACCCTAGTCTACCTATCCTAATATCAGCAACATTACTGCACCTGTCCTAATATACATTGCACTTCCCCTGGCTATTGCACTGTCCCCATGTAATTGCACCTGCCCCTTTACAAAAACGCTTGATTATACTCGCGCAGACACACGCACACACACACTCATACATTCACACCCACTATTGCTCACTGTTCAGCAATTTGATTGACAAGGGTATAAAAGAAAATCTCTTCTTATTTAACTTGCAGTTTGGTAGCCTATACCTTCTGCCTGAAGGCAAGAACTCATAATTTCTATGAAGAATGTGATCTTGGTCACAAGTTACTTCGCGGCCTTGCTTCCTCACCGTCTCCTTAAATATCTCTTGTAGAGAGGATGGGGTAGCATGCCAATTATTCTACCATGCAGCCTGGGCAGTGCAGCTCTTTATGCTGGGAGCAACAAACTACAGCTTCTCTTCAGCAGCCTGAAAGAGAAATGCAGAGTTTCTCATAAAAGAGCTGCTGCAGTATCAGGACTCCAGCAATGTCCGAATGGCAGCAGTTAGCATTGTGGTGTAGATGGGCAGAAAGTTGAAGGTTTTGGAAGGCCTGAAGGAGGCGGAGACTTGGCTGAGATAGAAGGCATTGGGGGAAATGGTGGCGACTGGACGAGCAGGGCTGGCCGTTGTCCCGCAACCCCACTTCGATAATGCTAAAGGCAAGGACAGGTGCTTACTAGTCTTAGAAGAGGAGCAGGCAGGTGTTGAGGAGTAATGGAAAAGCAGATGGTGGGCATGAAATAGCAGGCAGTATGGACAAGATGAGTAGATGATCTCCTGGACTGACATCTGGCAGGCAGAATCCCACTGCCTTAAGTTCAGTCAGTATGTGATGTCCTGGCAAGCCAGGTAAACCTCCATGTCTTGAGCAAGAGCGATTCGCTATCATGCTCCTTGAGTCCCCAGGGAGGATCGCTACAGGGCATTGTCAACAGATGCCTGAAAGCTCTGGGAGATGGCCGCTACCGCATGCGCACAACCAGGTGATAAAGGCAGTGGCACAGATTATCTCCAGAACTCTGGCCAGAAGCAAGAATGTCAGTGAACAGAGACACACAGCCTTCTTCACAGCTGGAGCGCAGCCTCAGCCCAGAACACCAAGCCTGTGCACCATTGCATCTGACTGAAAAGTCAGTGGGAGAACTGCATTAAAGCAGCCAATGAATGAAAACAAGCCTGGTATAAGGAGCTTGTGCAACAGCGCCCGGGTAAGGGCTTGAAGGCTTGCTCAGAGCCAGTTGAAGTGGGGAGAGGACGTTTTGCCAGCCAGTCACTCTACAGAGTCTAGATCCTGCTGGTATCTCTGGGGTTGAAAAGAAAAATGCGACTAAGTTCATAAGAAGGCCATTGAATAGACCTTCAAATTTCTGTGGATCAGGAGGAGTGATCATTGGATGAGTTCTGCTGGGATATTAGTCGAGGCCTGATCAACCCTGGCTGGTTCACCTGAGTGCATGTATATAATGTTGAAAGACCCGAAACACCTGAAGACCTCTGGTAAAATCCCAGATGATGTGTCCTAGGATGCATCTTTGAATCAATATTCATTATTACCAATGGAAGAAAATATGTTTTTCGATTGTGCTGGGACCCAGGGATAAAATCAAAGTGCCACATCTGCTAAGTATTACTGCAACAAACAGCATAAATAAGCCACTTTCCTGTGGCCTTAAAATGTGAGACATACTGTATGATATACAGTGCCTGGCCAAAAAAAGTAGCCATTTTGATTTAAATGAGCAAATACCTAGGATTCTGTGACTGGATCATTTTGCAGTGATTGTGTTTCAGCTGGCATCAATTCTTTTAATGCTGACTAATGCAGTGCGTAGCTTTTCATTTAATAAAAAACCATGTCAGAAGATGTATCCTGTAGTCTTGGGGGAGATGTTACTTTGTTTCAAGAGGGGCAAATTTTGGCTTTTGCTATGCAAAGAAAACAATTATTGAAATTGCTGAATCACTGGAGTTGGGTTAAAAACTGTCCTATGCATTATTAGAAGCTGGAGGGATGCTGGTGAACGTTCAACTTCGCAGAAGAAATGGGTTGAAAAAAAAATCATGAATGATCATGATCGAAGCTCACTAAAACACTTGTTAAAGTCTCATCATAAGAAATCAGTAGTTGAACTCATGGCTACTGTATGTTTGTTAAAGTAAGAGCACTTCCACACAAACAATGCAACAAGATCTTTGAGGGCTGGGACTAAACAGCAGTGTTACCACAAGAAGGCCACTTGTTAGTGGGTCTAATCGAACAAAAAGTACTTCGATGTGCTAGGGAGTGTAAAGACTGGATTGTGGAGCAATAGAAAAAGGTCATCTGGTCTGATGAGTCCAGATTTACCCCATTCCAGAGTGATGGGTGCATCAGGGTCAAAACGGAAGCCCACGAAGTAATGCGCCCGTCATGCATACTGTCCACTGTACAAGCCTTTGGAGACAGTTTTCTGATCTAGGGTTGCTTCAGTTAGTCAGGTCTCAGCCTGGCAACATTCGGCTGCAATAAAATGAAGACCACAGACTACATGAATGGAGTGCATGACCAGGTTATCCCATCAATGGATATGCTAATTCCCGATAGCACAGGCATGTTCCAGGATGACAATGCCAAGAATTCATTGGGGTCAAACTGTGAAAGAGTGGTTCAGCGAGCATGAGGAATCATTGTCACACTTGTATTGGCCACCACAGAGTCCTGCCCTTAATAAATTGACAGTTTGGCGTGTGCTGGAGAAGGCTTAATGGAGTAGTCTGAGTCACGTGTCATCAATACTAGATCTCATCTAAAAATTAATGCATCTCTGGTCCAAAATAAATGTGTTGACATTGCATAAAATCGTTGAAACAATGCCACAATGAATCCGCGCCGCAATCAAAGCTAAAGGCAGTCCAACAAAATATAAGCGCATGAAAGTTTTTTGTTTTTGGCCTGGAAGTATATTTTGGGTAGCACAACCCAAGTTTAAAGGAAAATAATGGCAGAAAAGATTTGTGTTTTTTTTTTTTTCTTTAATATCGTATGTTGATTTTCTAGCATGAACATCATTTTGATATTCCCAGTTAAAGTAGCATTGGAACATTGAATCATCTCGGGACAGCCTTATGTCCCAGGACTGCTGACTGTTGGCTTGGTACTTCCTCAATGTCCCTGTAACAGCATTGTCCGTTCTACAAGCGTATGCACCCGACAATTTACCTCTGACTGCATTTTTAGCTTATATGGCCGAAGGCCATATAAGCTATTGTCATGAGTTTGCGTCCGGCGTAGTCTGTCGTCTGTAAACTTTGGTCTTCTTCTACGAAACTGATGGACAGATTGTTCTGAAATTTTTTGTGCATGTTCCATATCAGGATGAAACTAAAGTTTGTTCAAGGCTTTTGAAAAATGTCAAAATTGAATATTTTGAGAAATTTTTGAAATTTTTGTTACAATGGAGCCTTATGGGAGGGAAATTTTTTGATGGGCTATATCTTTGAAACGGTGAGAGATAAGGTCATACTTACTATTAACCTTAAATAAGAAGTCATATATGGGCTTTTTGGCACCCTGACCTTTGACCTCAGATGACCTTGAAAGGTCAAATTCAAGGTCATGGAATTTCATTGGCCTATATCTCCGAAACTACTGGATTGATTGTTCTGAAATAATGCATAGGGGGGGCGCTAGTGAGATGATTGAAGTGTAGAACGTGGTTTTTCGAGCGCCTCGTGGCACACAGTCTTATTGTTTAAAAACTGCCTTTTTGATTATCAAACTCTTGATTTTTATGATTAAACCTTTGCAATTTGCTTTATGTTCACGCCGCTAAAAGTGTAATGTCAATATGCCAAGTAAAGCTGCAGGAGGCGGAAAGGGAGCTGCTCGCCCACCAGCAAGTGCTAATATTAGCCATGACCGAGCTAGCCTCTAGATATGTCTTCAGTTGAAGAGGAAGACGTACTTCCTCTCATGTGGCAAAAAATTTCAAACAAGCTCTTGCAGTCTTTTAACGCACGGTTCGACAAGTTCGAGCTGACTTTCCACAATCTTTTGTCCGCTCAGCAGACGCTCACTGAGAAGGTATCCACCACCAAAAATCAAGTGGCGGACCAGTGGATTCATGCAGTTGAAACTTATGTTTCTGAGCTGCGGGAAGAAAATAGATTGCGGGCTCAGTTGTTGGATCTCGAGGGGAGATCCAGGCACAACAACATATCGACTGTCAGGGTTCCGGAAGGTGAGGAGAAAGGGAGACCAACAGAATTCGTCTCCAGGTTGATTTCCAGGCTGGTGGGGGAAGACAACTTTACTAAGCCCGATAGGGCATATCGTCTTGAACTGCCCAAACCACCGGATGGCTCCGTATCTTGCACGATAATGGCACAAGTGAATCTTGCCCAGGAAAAAGAGAAAATTCTGTGGCTCGGGAGGCAGTGTTCGCTGAATTACGGAGGTCACCGCATCCTAATCTTCCCTGACTACACCGCGGAGGTGATGGAGCAACGGCGGATTTTCCGCGACGTACTACAGCACTTGCGGGAGAAGGAGGTTCAGCACTCGCTGCGCTTCCCGGCTAGGCTCCATGTGCACTATCTAGGGCAAGTAAAAATATTCAACGATCCAGTTGAGGCGAAGAATTTTGCTGACCAAGAACTTTGTACAGTGCCGTGAAAAAGTATTTGCCCCCTTCCTGATTTCTAATTTTTTTGTCTATTTGTCACGCTTAAATGTTTCAGATCATCAAACAAATTTTAATATTAGACAAAGATAACCCGAGTAAATACAAAGTGCAGTTTATAAATGATGAATCATTTATTAAGGGGAAATGGCTATCCAAACCCACCTGGCCCTGTGTGAAAAAGTAATTGCCCCCTAAATCCTAACAACTGGTTTTGCCACCCTCGGCGACAACAACTGCAATCAAACATTTGTGATAACTAGCAAGGAGTCCTTCACATCGCGGTGGAAGAATTTTAGCCCATTCTTCTTTGCAGAATTGTTTTAATTCGGCCACATTAGAGGGTTTTTTAGCATGAACGGCCTGTTAAAGGTCATGCCACTGCATCTCAAGCGGACTTAAGTCTAGGCCACTCCAAAATCTTCGTTTTGTTTTTTTTAAGCCATTCAGAGGTGAACTTGCTAGTGTGTTTCGGATCATTGTCCTGCTGCATAACCCAAGTGCGCTTGAGCTTGAGGTCATGAACTGATGGTTGGACATTCTCCTTCAGGATTTTCCGGTGGAGAGCAGAATTCATAGTTCCATCAATTACTTCAAGTCGTCCAGGTCCTGAAGCAGCAAAGCAGCCCCAAACCATCACACTACCGCCACCATGTTTGACTCTTAGTATGATGCTCTTTGTATGAAATGCTGTGTTAGTTTTACGGCAGATGCAACGGGACGCGCACTTTCCATAAAGTTCAACTTTTGTCTTGTCAGTCCACAGAATAGTTTTCCAAAAGTCTTTGGGGTCATCAAGATGTTTTTTGGCAAATGTGAGATGAGCCTTTGTGTTCTTTTTGGTCAGCAGTGGTTTTCGCCTTGGAACTCTCCCTTGGATGACATTTTTGCCCAGTCTCTTTCTTATTGTTGAATCATGAACACTGACTTTAACTGAGGCAAGTGAGGCTTGCAGTTCTTTAGATGTTGTTCTGGGTTCTTTTTTGACCTCCTGGATGAGTTGTCGATGCGCTCTTGGAGTAATTTTGGTAGGCTGGCCACTCCTGGGAAGGTTCACCACTTTTCCAAGTTTTTTCCATTTGTGGATAATGGCTCTCACCATGGTTCACTGGAGTCCCAAAGCCTTAGAAATGGCTTTGTAACCCTTTCCAGACTGACAGATGTCAATTACTTTGTTTCTCATCTGTTCTTGAATTTCCTAAGATTGCGACATGATGTGTTGCTTTTTGAGATCTTTTAGCCTACTTAACTTTGTGAAACAGGTTCTATTGAAGTGATTTCTTGATCAACAGGTCTGGCTGTAATCAGGCCTGGGTGTGGCTAGTGAAATTGGACTCAAAAAATGTGGTTCATCACAATTAATTAGTGATTTAAGAAGTGGGGGGGGGAATTACTTTTTCACAGAGGGCCAGGAAGGTTTGGATAGCTTTTTTCCCTTAATAAATAAAATCATCATTTAAAAACTGCATTTTGTATTTACTTGGGTTATCTTTGTCTTATATTAAAATTTGTTTGATGATCGGAAACATTTAAGTGTAAAAAATATGGAAAAAAGTAAGAAATCAGGAAGGGGGCAAATACTTTTTCACGGCACTGTAGGTAATGAATAATGAGTTAAAATGTACATTGAATGGACTTTTCGTATCACCGTTTTTTTCCATGTTGTAATATCTGTCTCTTTCTGTATACGTGCCAGCGAGGGGCAGTGATTTAAAGGAGTTTATTTTTCCCTTCACACCTTTTTTGGCCTGCAATTCCCGATGTGTATGGGGTTAACTCTGCTTCGTTTGGGGAAGCATTGGGTGTGAGATTTGTTTATATATTTGTTGATCATTTGTTTGGTTTTTGTTTTAAGTTGTTGGCTGCCATTTGGAATCTTAAGTCTATGTTTGATTATAATGCAACATTTTTTTTTTTTCGGGACCCCACTATTACAGATGAGTAATAAAATCGATTTGATGTCTTTGGTCTCTTGGAATGTGCGTGGGCTGGGTCATCCTACAAAGCGAGGTAAAGTCTTTGCGCATTCAAAGTCACTAAAATCATTCTTTTTCGAAAAACGGTACCCTTTCTTTTATATTCATCTATAATTGATCCGAATGGTAGGTTTATCATTTTAATGGGTCATATTAATTTACTTCCCGTTGTATTGGTAAATATCTATGCGCCAAACACCGATGATCCAGGTTTTTTCATAAGGTATTTGATTTCATCCCAGATGACGATTTAAGTCATATACTGATTGGGGGAGACTTTAATTGTTATCTGGATCCATATTTGGATAGGTTTTCTTCTGCCTCCCCACCCAATATTTCTGCTGTGCATACTCTTAACAATTTAATGACAAAGAAAGGAGTGGACATTTGGAGACTGCAGCACCCATCTGATCGTGATTACTCTTTCTATTCTAATGTGCATAGATCGTATACACGGACTGATTTTTTTTTGGTGGATTCAAGATTAATTTCGAATATTGACTACACCAAATATCATAACATTATAATATCTGAGCACAGTCCCGTCACTCTCAACCTTAAATTGTTCCCCCCTAAACGAGTTTGTAGTTGCCACTTTAATCCCTTTTTTCTTGTACTAAGAGATCCGGCATTCAAAGAATTTATTATGAAGCACATCACACAGTTCCTTGAGACCAATGATAATGGTGAGGTGAATGATTCAATATTGTGGGAAACACTTAAACTTTATGTGAGAGGACAAATTATTTCTTATGAAGCCAGTAAGAAAAGGGATAAGCGTAGTAGATTGGAAGAAATTGAGAAGCAATTACCAGTCGCCAAACAGGCTTATAAAAACTCCCTGTCCCAATTCCTGGATGTCACCTTCATCAAAGCATTTAATACCCCGGTCTAAACACTTGTTGTTTCTGCCACTCTTCTCCACGATGTGATCATACACATGAAGATATTTATTTGGGGGTATTAAATCAGTGGTCGAGTCGGCAATATATCCGACCTCCTCGAAGGCTGCGGTAGCGCATATAGTCTCGGTCGTGGGGCCTGTATTTTCTTTCTTGAGGCTCTGTTCGTCAACAATCACTTCAATTAGTTCAGCCTTTTTCATTCCCATGCAGTTTATGTTCAAATCCTTGTACATCTGCCATAATTCTTGCACTTTAACCTGTGAAATTGCTTATTGCTTGCTAACATAGGTCTTGACTGACGCTGTGACACTTCTTCTTGCCATGCAAACTTCGTCTTACACATACGCATAAAAAATCTCGTGCTTACTCCGAAACGGTCTATTAACCTTGTCGCTTCCTTTAAAACAAGTGAATTTTGTGTTGAATATTTTGATTTTGATTAACTTCTGCGGTGTTGTGGTGTATAATAGACCCTTTTGGCTCACCGGGCTTCATTTGGGACCATTTCGGGCCAACTTAGATTGGACTCCACTTTCACAATTTTTCCACATTGGTCAACTTTTAGGGTATACTGGGCCAAAATATCACCATTTTGGGTCGCCAGTGGTCATTTGGGACCATTTCAGGCCAACTTCGACCAGATTCAATTGTCATACATTTTTTTTTTATTTTGGTTAACTTTTTGGGTGTTTTGGGCCAAAATGTGTCCTTTAGGGTCACCAGGGGTCATCTGGCACCATTTTGGGCTGAGCGGGCGGCATGGTGGTGTAGTGGCGGCAGGGGCGGGCGGCACGGTGGTGTAGTGTTTAGCACTGCCTCCTCACAGCAAGAAGGTCGTGGGTTCGAATCTGGCCCCGCCTTTCTGTGTGGAGTTTGCATGTTCTCCCCGTGTTTGCGTGGGTTTCCTCCGGGTACTCCGGTTTCCCCCACCCACGAAAACATGCATTATAGGAACACTCCTACCAGTACCCCCGACCAAGGAACTGGCTGTAGAACTGGAGTTGATCCCCGGGCGCTGCTCTGTGGCTGCCCACTGCTCCTACCTATAGGATGGGTTAAATGCAGAGGACAAATTACCCCACGGGGTTCAATAAAGTGTATCTTAAAGAAGAAGAAGAAAAGAAATCTTCAATCCAGCTCACAATTCAGAGTTTTTAAATTTGAGTCAACTTTTGGGGTGTTTTGTGCCAAAATACGAACTTTTTGGGTCACCAGGGGTCATGTGGGAGTGTTTCTGGCCAACTTTGAACCGGGTCCACTTTCACAAGTTTTCAATTTTGATCAACATTTTGGGTGTTTTGGGTCAAACTACAACCCATTTGAGTCACCAGGGCTCATTTCGGGCCAACTTTGATCCAGTCCCACTTTCACAATTTTTTTTATTTTCAAAAACAATTTAGATATTTGAGGCCAAAATACAATCTTTTTCAGTCACCAGGGGTTATTTGGTACCTGTGACCATTTTGTGCCAACTTTGATCTGCCGTCAGTTTCAGAAATCTTCAATGCCTGTAAACATTTTGGCCATTTTCTGCCAAAGACCCTTTTGGATCACTAGGAGTAATGTTTTTACCAATATATTTCACATTTGGGTACCAAAGAGTTTGAACATTTTGAATATTCTTTGCAGTCTGAATAGCCATGTAAGCTACGAAGTCTGTAGACTTTCATTTAAATCTCATTGCCATCATTTCTCTTGAGTTCTTATTCAAATTTACTGATGGTTTCAGACCAGATACGATTCCCCTGAAGGGGAAAGTACTATGTTGATACCTGATTTCATCTAATTTATGCAAACAAGGACAAATTCACCCTTGTTAGTATTAAACTACAAGCACTGAAGGTGGAAAACTAAATTAAATCTCTCTGTATGCCAGAGCTGCAGTTTCCCAGACATTACCCCACTGGATGCCTGCTGGGGTGTGTCAATATGACTGATTGCCTGACCCAGGAGCAGTACAGAGAGCAGGTCAGTGCAGACGCACATGCATACAGGCTTGACAAGGTTAGAGTGCCGCGACCATTTAGTTGTCAAGCTAACTTGAGGAACTGGCTGAGAAACCAGTACATGTGTTTGAATTTGTTGTCACCCTCCCAGTTGTCAAATGTGAAGCAGCTGTGGCATCCCTGGATCCTTTGAAATACTTCTATTTCTTAACAAATAGTGAAATTTAATCAAAATGTTTTGTGCAGTAGTTTTGACCTACATCCATCACCCTGTATTTTACTGTAAGAGTAGCAGATAATATTTCTTGCTTTTCTCTTTCTCTTAGTTTGCTGAAACCAGTGAGGAGTCCAGCTCTCCTTTTGTGTTCATCTGTTCTCAGCCTCGAGAGATGTTAATCAAATTCCCTATTAAAGGAAAACACAAGATCTGTGAGTTCTGCTTTTTATCTCGAACACTCATGCCCTGTCTACCGTGAAACAAGATATCAACTTGCAGCACATGGAAGAAACACAGCACCAGCCATACATTTTTTTTTTTTTTGCCAGATTATTCATCTGCTTTACCCATTACAGCAAATACAGCTGCTGTATCTATACCTGGAACTAGACTCATTTTAAATTCTGGTCATGATCCCAAAGTTTCCAAAGATCCCAAACATATCCTGCTGAATTACTGTGAAATGTGTATAAAATGAAGAACAGGATCTTGATTTATTTCATTTGATGTAATGCTACTGCCAAAAAAACATTGCTTCCTTGGTTTGAATATTTCTGTCAATGTAAGTGTAATATACTTTCAGGTATGAAACTAGCAGATACAGAATATGTGGGTGACATTGTCCTACAATATGAAACAAATGCTTTTTCAGTCTTCAAACATACTTAAGGTAAAACGAAAGCATTTAAGGGGTTAAATACATTTTTAAATCATTTTGGCCTTTGTTTACTGCATACACTTTTATGTAGTTGTAGTTGTACTTGGGTCAATTGCATATGTGTACTGTGTAAAGTTTCACGGTTTGTAATTTCTTTGCAATGTGTATGACTGTGTCTCAGGGAAGTTGGACAGTCAGTGCCACCAGAGTGCTCGGAGAGGTCTGATCCCATCACCCAACTGAAGAGAGCTAGGGATCAGCAATGGCACAGCAAATTTGGGATGCATGACCAGCTGTAACACGGTTGAAGAACTTACATCAACACCTCTGCAAACACTGAAAAAACACTCTGTCATCTCAGCAACTCCAAGCCAGATGAGAGTGAAAAAACATTTTTGCATACTACTGTTAGACTGTTCCACATATGGTTGTAACTGGCTGAGAGTATGCACACCAATGTATTTTGGATTACCTTGATTTTTTGGCTGTTTAATGATAATGTTGGAAAAAATAAAATTAGTTGACTAGACATGGTAATAAATTGAAAGATTCCAAAAATGAAGGATTGTTGCGCTCGGTCAACAAACTGAACTGATGAGTACTACAGGTGCGTAGAGCTAGTATAGTAGGAAGAAGAAATGCTAACCGCACACTGTGAGAGAAAAAACATCAGTCTGGCCCGTAAAAAAGCATGTTTATGCAGCTCACATACCAGTAACTAAAGTGCACAAAAACAAAGAAAAAAAAAAAGTGAAAAACAAAACCAAACGTTTCAGTCACTATCAGACCATCTCTTTCTCAATGGCGAAAAAAATGAAGTCTGAATTACCATGATTTGCCTGTTTAAAATGATGAAATACATGAGATTTTTCATCTTGTCGAGTTAAGGCACTACGATGTTCAATAATTCTTGTACGCAAAGGGCGAGATGTTTTGCCAACACAAAACGGAGGGTAAGGGCAGCCAATAACATATATTACATGAGTAGATTTGCAAGGTATGAGCTGTTGAATTTCATATTTCTTTGATGTAAGGGGATGGACAAAATGTTTGTAGGGTCCTATAATAGGGGCGAACAGAACATCTATGACAAGGAAAGTTGCCTTTGGCATGATCAAGAATGCCAGTATGTGTCTTACCTGTAAAAGTATCAGCATGTACCAGTTTGTCCCTGAGATTTTGACCTCTTGAATAAACAAAAAGAGGAGGATCTTGGAAAAGATTTTTGAGTTGATAATCGCTTTGCAAAATATAACAGTGTTTTAATACAGTATCTCTAATGGAGCCACTCAGAGGAGAGAAAGTAGTCTTGAAAATAACTGAGAAAGGTTTTTTGTCACCCTGATCAGAGGTAGGTACAGTGGCTTTACAAGCTCGTTTGGAGAGCAGATTTTAATCACCATTGTGGATAACCACAAGCTGGAAAATCATTGTTCATTCGTCTAGACCGAGACTGAAAATCATCAGCATTGGAACAAATGCGTCGTAGACGTAAAAATTGACTGTAAGGAAGTCCTTATTTAAGGGGTATAGGGTGAAAACTTTTGGCATGAAGAAGGGTATTTTTATCTGTCACTTTGGTATATAAAGATGTAGCTATAGTCTCATCATGAACTGTAACCAATGTATCCAAAAAACTGACCTGTGAGGGGTCAACATGAAATGTAAACTTAATGGACTCTCTTCAACTGTTGACATATGCCACAAACAAGTCAAACTCTGTACGGTATCCTTTAAAAAGAACAAAATAGTCATCAATATATCTTCGTCACAAAAGTAGATGATCAAAGAAAGGATTATTATTCCAGATACAGAGATGTTCAAGGTAACCAAGATATAAATTTGCATAGTCAGGTGCCATTGTAGATCCCATTGCAGTACCCTTGATTTGCCAGTAGAACTGTTCTTCAAAAAGGAAATAATTCTTAGTGAGAACCAACCTGGCCATATCCACTAGAAAATCAGTCGGAGGATCAGAATGTAATGAATGCAAATTCCAAGTAAAATCTTAGAGCCTCCAAGCCCTCCTCATTATGGATGTTGGTATAAAGAGATGCAACATCTAAAGTTGCCAACAGGATATCACTGCCAACCCAATCAATGTTGTTGAGGCAATTGAGAAAATGACCAGTGTCTTTGAGGAGGCTGGGTAAATAACATACCAAAGGTCTCAAAAAATAATCCAAAAAATTGGAGAGGGGTTCAGTAATACTATTAATCCCAGCTTTTGGGCGCCCTGGGGTTTGGGTTAAACTATTATGTACCTTAGGTAAAATGTAAAAGACAGGCTTAACAGGTGAATTGTTAGTTAAATAATTCAATTCATTTTCTGTGATAACGCCATCAGAATAGGCACAACTTAAGAAATGATCGATCGATCTTCTTAAATTTTGTAGTAGGGTCAAAAGAGAGAGGCTTGTAATATGCATTATCCTGTAGGAGGCGATAAACCTCCTGATCATACTGGCCCTCATTTATCAAAAGTGCGTACACCAAAAAAATGGGTGTACGCCAAATCTCCCAGAAGGATCGGCATTTATCAATCTGAACGTGAGCGAACGGTCCGCAAAAATCTCACGCCAGGTCTGATCAGGTGTACGCAGATTTGAAAACAGCGAACAACATGCAGGAACGAGTGCAGCTGTCAAAATGAGTAATATGCAGCGATGCAGACGTCATGCTGTTGTTACTCTTATTAGTAAAATGAATAAATAGGCTAAATTAATAAATGAAAGAATGAATAAATAAATAAATTAGACACCTGTGTTGAGAAATTAATTAAACTTATATTTTGAGACAACCTGCTTGTCAGGCCAGACGGCTGACAATTGCAATCAATTTGATTAAGCGCAATGCGTGGCTTGACAGAAATGTAGTGTGATATGTCAGATGCTCATCCAGTCTGATATACACTGAACAACAAAAGAAACGCAAGTTAATTAAAGGCAGACTGGAAAATAAGTTTGCGCGTAATTATTTTAGAAAATCAAATTTATTACTTGCGCGTGCACATTTATACTCGTTTCATCAAATTTTTCTTTCTTTTGCAGTCACTTTGACTGAGTAACCAAAAGAGTCCATTAACTAACTAGCTAACTTGCATTTCTTTTGTTGCTCAGTATATATAGGCCTACAGACACTTTGACCGTGATCACATTTGACAATGGAAGATCTTCTAGCTATTGTGAGAAGAATGAGCTTCTGTCCGACGTGGGAGGAACTGTCGGCACAGAGAAGATCTCCGGGAAAGTGACGAGTGGCTGCTCGTTTTGTGTGGTACCCAATAAAATGTCATGGAGTAATACTCAAAAGTACAATGAAGAGTGATCGCTGCAGACTGTATTTTAACAATTACCCTCATGCAGCTCCGATCGAGGCGGTGGGACTCATCCGCTCCACGAACGGTGACAGCTGGAGGTTGGAGCCTGGTTGGCCTCCACCGGTCCGTGCGCTGCTGCACCTGAGCGCCGCAGCCCGTTTTTTGGTGGCGATCTTAAAATTGGACCACTTCTTTTTAACCTACATGTAAAGCATTTGGATTGTCAATTGTGTAGGCTATACAACATGAAATATCATGGATGTATAGATTGAATTTATTAAGGCCGATGTTATTCGCGCTTATACGTGTGGCCAATGCTGAATTTTTTTCTTGGCCACACTTAGCCTATAAGTGCGCCAGTTGATGACCATTCCAGTGCCGCTTATAGAAAGTACCGCTTAAAATAAGTTTGGCGAAGAAAAAATTTTTAGCTTTGGACACACTTAAAATAAGTGTGGGCAATGGAGAAATGTGCATCTTGGCCACACTTATAAGTGCGTCTAACGCGAATTTCGATCAATTTTTGTGCTTGGATGCACTTAAATTAGTGCGAATAGTCGCTTCGATTTATTAATGCATTAAATAAAACGTCTGCTGCACTCCGGTTTTCCACCCCAACGGGGTTTACCGCAGCAGCAATAGTTTTCCAAACTGCAGCCTTCGGGGCTCCTTTTATGCCACTCTTAAGGCTTCCAAATAAAATTATTTTGTTTTTGTCCACCTCGGACGTGATAATTTATATTTCCTCCTCCGTGAAGTTCTTTCTTCTTTGCCATCTTTCGAGAGTCCATGTCGTAAAGTGGGCAGGACTATGCCTCCTGGAGCATGAATTTATAGGGGCGTGTCATGTAAATTACAATGGTTTCAGCCGCCAGATTTATCAACGCCACGCCAGTTCTACACCGAAATCAGTGACGTACACACTTTTAGTAAATCAGACATGACACCTGGCAAACGCTGATATTTACACTAGAATCTACACCAGATCCTACGCGGGTTTGATAAATGAGGGCCACTGAGATTTAAGCATTAGAACTATGCCCCCACCTTTATCTGATGGTTTACAGGCTATGGACTTTTCTTCACACAATTTGTCTAAAGCCCATTTCTCCGCTAAATGCAAGTTATGTCTTACAGCACTAGGAGGATTCTCAAACATCTGATCAACATCATGTTGCACTAATAATAATAATAATAATAAAATGTGTTTATATAGCGCTTTCAATCAAAGTGCTTTACAACAATTTAAAATGAACAAGAAATGACAACAATAAAAGCAGTAGTAAAAACACCACAAAATATCATGCACAACACATACGCAGCACACCAAGATATCACCTAGATGTACAGAGAGCCTCAAGAATTGTACACAACAGTGAATAGGTGGGTCTTTAGCTTGGCTTTAAATAAATCAATTGAGGATGCCTGTCTGATGTCCAGAGGAAGACTGTTCCACAAAATTGGTGCACGGAAAGAAAAAGCCCGTTCACCAATAGTCTTTTTTCTTGACCTCGGGCACTGATAAAAATCCAGCGCCCTGTGAGCGAAGTACTCTTGCAGGAACATATTGACTTAAGATGCCAGACAAATAGGAGGGTGCAGCACCGTTCACAATTATATATGTCAAAAGCGAAACCTTAAAATTTGCTCTGGCATGAACAGGCAGCCAGTGAAGGGAGACAAGTACCAGCAAAATAGGCTCATGTTTACGAGAGCCGGTTAAAATGCGAGCTGCCGCATTTTGAACGCATTGCAGGCCTCTCAGACTCTTCATAGGCAAACCTGAAAAGAGTGCATTACAATAATCCAGTCTAGATGAAACAAAGGCATGGATAAGGACCTCAGCATCCTTAAATGATAGTATGGACCTTATTTTAGAAATATTTCAGAGGTGGAAAAAGGCCACTCTAACCACCTCCTTAATGTGTGGCTCAAAAGAAAGGGTCTGATCAAAAATCCCACCAAGATTCTACATTCTGTCTTTGCAGTGAATCACACAATCACCCAAAGACAGAGTGAAATTTTCAAACACATGATTTAATCTTGCCGGTCCAATTATCATCATCTCTGTTTTGTTTGAATTTAGGAGCAGGAAGTTTGAAGACAACCAGTTCCTAACAGCAGCCAGACAGGCCTCCAGTTTTGAGGTGACAGATCTGTTACAGGCAACAATGGGCATGTACAGCTGTAGATCATCAGCATAACAGTGAAAGTCCATCCCAAAAGATCTCACTATCTCACCCAGTGGCGCCAAGTATAAAGAAACAAAAGTGGACCGAAAACAGACCCCTGAGAGACCCCATGTTTAATAGGACATGAGGCAGAGAAAACATTGTTAAAAAGAACACGCTGAGATCTTTCTGACAGGTAAGATCGCAGCCAATTAAGTACCTGGCCCAAGATACCAAAATAACTTTTAAGTCTGTCCAAAAGCAAGCAATGATCTACTGTATCAAACGCAGCAAGTAATAGGACAGATGTTGAGTCAGAGTCTGACATTAACAGCAGATCATTTACCACCTTTGTCAGAGCAGTTTCCGTAGAATGATAAACCCGAAATGCTGACTGCAGAGGCTCAAAAAGGTTATTCATGGACAGGTAATTTAAAAGCTGATTTGAGACCACTTTCTCAAAAACCTTTGACAAGAAAGCCAGGTTTGAGACTGGTCTATAGTTTGCCGGACATATAGCATCCAAGCCTGGTTTCTTTAACAAAGGTTTTACCACAGCAAGTTTAAAACAAGATGGAAAAACTCCAGTTGAGAGTGACATGTTAAGGATAGAAAGTACATGGGCTCCTAGTATAGGCCATGACTCCTTAACAACCCAAGACGGCACAGGATCCTGAGAGCAAGTTGTAGATTTTGCTGCCATCACAACTTTAGTTAAAGCATCCGGAGTTATAGGCTCAAACACAGAGAAATTCAGTCCTGCACAAATGGTCCTATCAGAAACAAATCCAGATGCACCAACAAAAGAATAAAGGAATAAGCCCCGAGAAGTAGTGGGTTACAGTGATTTTATAACGGCGGAGGGGCGTTCTAAGGCACAACGCGCAGCGGAGTGCCTTAGTGCCCCTCCTCCGTTATAAAATCACTGTAACCCACTGCTTCAAGGGGCTTATTGCTTTTATAAAACGGTTACCCTACATATAGCCCATTAAATAAACACACAAGAAAAAAATCAACAATTTATTGGTAATAATGCAACAATAAAATTGAGAAGTATTCGTTCTTCCACCAAGCAAGACAGAGTGGACAGAATGGTTGGCAAGCAACACAGACGCTAAGATTGCTTTTTCATCTAGCGCCATTATCATGTCACATCAGGCTATTTGGGCTCGTTAATGTAGACTATGAAAGCAGGCTATTTGGAATGTCTCCTTCCGTCTCTCGAAGGCCCCGTTAAATAATTTTACGTTCATTTCGGTTTTGGTTTTCGAGTTTCCTTGTTCTCAACTCGCGCCGATCGGCCATATCATTACAACCAGCAGCGAGAGTAAGGAACAAGATTGACGTTTGTCCTCCACAGTTGCCGGTGTCCAGGAAAATATTTTGAATTGTGCGTTTGTTTGCTAGCCAGCTTGTCAACTAGCTAGCGTTTACTACAATGGATGTGGTTACCCTACACATAGCCCATAAAACAAACACACAAGGAAAAAAATCAATTTATCGCTAATACTGAAATAGCAAGCTAGTTAGCAATGTAGCTAGCAAGCTAAAATGATATCGAACTTTGTAATGCAATACCCAGCCAAGTAGATAGCCAACTTAGCGGGTTAAAAGGCTAAACTTCGCTAACACTGAAATAGCGAGCTAAGAGTCTTGAAACAAACGTAACCTAACGAGTCAGTTGAGCGCAGAGTAGTTGGTTGCGCACAGGGATATTTTGTGCTGCGGTCTGCCTCAGAAAGCAGTGGGTTACAGTGATTTTATACCGGCATGGAACGCGGCTCAGCCAATCACATTTAAGGATGGGAAGCAGCCGTTTTATAACAAGGAATTTTATCTCAGATAACCTCCACCTTGTCATTAAAAAACACTAGAAAGTCATGGGCAGACCATCTACTTTTGTATATTATAATAGCTGAGTGGACTCTGTGTGTGTGTGTGCGTGTGTGTCCAGCCACACAGTGCTAGATTCCACCGGGCGCGTATCTGCAGCATAGGGTGAGCGCCGCTATTTGGCTCCGTCTTGCAGGCGACTGTGTCCGGCCAGTCAGTGCTAGACTCCGCCCGGCGTGTATCAGAGCTAGATTCCACCTGGCGTGTATCTGCAGCATTGCGGGAGCGACGCTGTTCGGCTCCGTCTTGCACGCGACTGTGTCCGGCCAATCAGTGCTAGACTCCACCGGGCTCATATCTGCAGCATAACGTGAGCGACGCTATTATAATATAGACATGCGGGGGGATTCCCCCTTTGTCCTCTCCTGGGGATTCCCCCTTTTGAACCCAAGCCAGTTCATCCACAGGAGTCCCAAATCCCAAAAAACAGATGCCAGGCCGCAAGAGAAAGTAGCGCGTAATCTGCAGCATAATGTGAGCGAAGCTATTTTGCTCCGTCTTGCAGATGACTTCATGTTCCACTGAGCGCGGAATGTCAGCGCAGCGTATTCCGCTTGATGGTTACTTAGTTTTAGTACTATAAAAACATTGGTCGCATGACAGCCACCTTGGTGTTTATGGAAACACCATAGCAACTTGATGACATCATAGAGATGCATGTGATGACATCATAATGGTGCATTGTTCACTATAATATAAAGACGAAGTTACATAAAATAGAACCCGTGGATCCCCACGGGCAGAGTGCTAGTAGAGATATATAATGGAACCAGAGAGAACGAGGAAGTACCTTTGCTTCAGCCAGTTAGCATGTTAGCTTCCTGCTTCCGTGTTTCCAAGGATGCAATTTTGTGGCCAAAGACGCGCGAGTTCCATAGACACCAAGTGAAAAGTGTGCAAAAGCGAAAACAAAAGAAAATGTATTCGGTTATCCTTCATTATTTTTCTCCTTGTCTGACGCAACTGTTCGATGTTTTCAAGAGGGCCTATAAAATAAGAACTGCTACTTAGAGCTTGATGACAGCTCGTGCACGAGTTTGGTTGTCCAGCTGTTGCTCTGACTGCAGCAGTTCAGCCAATGAGTGTATATTGCATGCGCGTCCCGGATCAACAGCGTTGCTCTTCATTTCCCCTCGAACACATTCGCCAATCCGCACAGACGACACATTTTCTTGGCCATTTGTGCTGTGTAATCAGATTGGCAATCTTATGGAATGGTGCCGGAAATAAGCACCCGTGGAACGCCATTTTTATAGATGGCGTCTGTCAATTCCATACTTCTTGGGCTGAAGTAGCTAGCCTAGCATCTCCCATTGAAAGTAATAGGGGTGGGACTTCCTTGCTCTCTCCAGTTCTATTGTATTACCTCCATGGGGCAGACAGGTCAATGTTACTGACTAACTGATCACACTGTATCAGCCTTGACACAGTATCAAATAATACTTTAGGATTATGCCTATTATTCATAATCAAATTAGAATAATAGGCCATCTTTGCTGCAGACACACTGGACTGATAAGCGGTCAGACTGTCCTGCCATGCTTGACAGTAAACCTCAAGCCTAAAGTGACGCCACAGGCATTCAAGTTTTTTGCAGCCCTTCCTCAATGTAATTAATCCCTCATTCAACCAGGGTGTTTGGCTCCTAGGAGGACACATACGCGTCTTCACTGGAGCCACTGAGTCAAGGAGGCCTCGGAGCACATCATTGGAATTTTCAGTGAGGTTTTCCACTGCAGTAGACTGAAAGAAAACTTGTTCAACTGTGTCCTGCAGTTTCAAATTAAAATCATTGAAAACACTTGGGCTGATGAAGTGTGAAGACCTCAGTGTCTTCAATGCTCTCCGTGGACCATTGAGATTAGGGACCTCAATGTCAAATAAAATTGGTAAATGATCTAAAATAGGCAAGACAGAGATTTCATTTATAGACACACACACACCGTAGCCCAACACAAGGTCTAAGGTATGTCCACGCTGATGTGTTGGTCCAGACACAAACTGTGAGATTAAAGGAGTCAATAATATTCAAAATGTCTCGAGCCAGTGGTTTATCATCACAACAGATGTGAATATTAAAATCCCCGACAATTAAAATCCTGTCATAGCGCAGGATTAATCCAGATAAAAAGTCACCAAACTCAGAGATAAAATTGTCACTATGTTTGGGTGGACGATAAATCACAGCAATTAAAACAACAGAGGGATGGTTCATCGTAAAAAGCTGCATTTCAAAACTGCTAAAAGCAGCAGAAGTAGAAATCTCTTTGCATTTAAAACTGTCATTAAAAAGTGAGGCCACACCCCCCCCCCCCCCCCCTGTCAGTCTTGGAGAATTAAAGAAACTCGTCCCAGAGGGACAAAGTTCCACTAGGGGCGCTGAAATGCCCTCATGCACCCATGTCTCCGTTAAAACATAAAATCAAGTTCATGGGAGGTATTAAAGTCACGGAGGACATGAGTCTTATATGACAAAGACCGGGCATTAAGAAGAGCCATCCGGATTTTAACATCTGAATCGCGTGGCAGTGCCGTACAGTCCAGGAATTGCAGGTTTTCCTCATGGATACCACCTCGCCTACCCCACCTCCTCTTTTCCCAGCTGGGATGTGACAGCTGATCGGTCTCCAGCGACACAGGGTAAACGTGTTTACACCACCGCTGCCAGAGAACCAAATCATGGAGGCCGAAACAGACCGCAAAAGCATGATCCCCATTCATCGTTCTCAGCAATGCTTTAATCCTCACACGCCTGCCGGAGTGTCTGCCACGTTCGCGTCTCCTGTGCGATTTCTTCCGAGGAAGGTATACTGGCTCACGCCGACACAATTCCTCTGGTACCGAGGCCAGAAAAGGAGGAAGAGAGAAAAAAACTCCATGCTCGGCATGGGAAAACCTCCCAACAGAGTCCCAAATAGCATAGAGAGAATGACGATTGTACACAAGCAGTAATTGTGTATTTGTCACAAGCAGAGACACCACCACGCACAATAAACAGAATAAAAACAGCGGAGATGAGACCTAGACAAGAGCAGAGAGACGGCATGCCCTGACAGTCGGCACCATATCGTATGCTGCTAACCAAATACACTAAAAGACAGAATTAGTCCGGGGTGGAATTAAAATAGACATGAAAAATTTGCTAGGTGGTTTAAACTTAGATTGTGGGGGTCCATTATTTGTCTTTGAGGAACGTGGCTCTCTAGAATTCTTATAACATTTCAATTTTAAATTACGGAAAAACTTGAACATTTCAATTTTAAGTGAAAATGGCTGTGCTCTACATACAGGGACAAAAGACAGCCCCTTATTGAGCAAATTTACTTCATCAGCATCAAGATCACGACCAGTAAGATTAAAAATAAAGTCATTCTTGTATGAGTCTTGGGTTTCTGATGGGTACGGGTGTTGAATTTTCGAGCCTTGTCTCCCCTACGGGTCTTCCTTCGCGGAGGGTGTACCTTGGTCGTTGATGGTCGTCTGAGGAGTTCCCGCCCAAAAAATCCCCATCACTTTCAGCAATAGAGCCTGAGGTGTGAGATGGGAACCGGACTCTTTTTGGGATGGTCGTACATTTTAGATGTATACAAGGGTACACTTTGTCATCTCTATAATCATTTGTGTCCCTTTTAAACTTGCGCATTATCATTTGCTGGAGATCTACACGATAGCTCCCCAGAGTAGGTTTAAATGCAAGTTCTTGTTCTTGGAAAAGAGACACACCATGGGACTCCTCAATGGTGGCCTTGGTTTGTGAAAGCTGGGATTGTATGTTAACAAGTTCTTTTTGTTTAAACTGAATCACCAAAAGAAGGAGAAGCCTTGTTAAACATGAGCTTGGATTTGTCCGTTTTCAAAAATACAATTATCTGCATTCCAACCTTCGTGATCGGTAATTCCAACGAAGAATTCTACTAATTGTTTAATTGTCTGCCTCTGGTAAAGGTGATTGCTTTCTGGCTTGAGAGGACACACCCAATGGGATTTCTTCATTTAAGTGCTTGTGTTTGATGCACTTTCAGCACTGATGATGGTCTGATAGTGACCGAAACGTTTGGTTTTGTTTTTCACTTTTTTTTTTCCTTTGTTTTTATGCACTTTTGTTATTGGTATGTGAGCTGCCATAAACGTGCTTTTTTTTACGGGCCAGACTGATGTTTTTTCTCTCACAGTGTGTGGTTAGCATTTCTTCTTCCTAATAAATTGAAAGATAAAATATCAATATCAGTATTATTTCAAAGCACAAATTGACAGAATGTTTAGAAAGAAGTGGGGTATTTCACTGGGTTTGTTCAGGGAGCTGCCGGTGTGAATCGACCTCATGGATTATCTGATGTTGGGTAGAGAACTCTCCTGTCATATAAACCAAGCTCAACAAGGTGTATGTAATTAAATTTAGCTGAACACCACTGGGCAAGGGCAGATAACCCTGAATAGAAGCAGGAGGAGCAGTTCACATCACATAATGGCCACAGAATGCAAAAGATATTCAGCTTGTTAGTGAATGACTGAGTTGATGGTACAATTTGGAATGGCTGGCTATAGTAAGACTAGGACCGAATAAACCAATTGGCAATCTCGTATGACAGTGTGCTATAAAATAAGCATACTGATCGCTCACATTCACATGAATAAAAACTGCTCAGAAGCAATAATTATTTTGTCCTATATAGTGTGCGTTTATAGTAGTCTTCTATGGACATGACACTTCCCCTTCTCCCCCTGGCCACAGGACGGTATGCAGGATGCCTTTGCACAGTCCTGCATCCCGGCTAAATGGAACTGAAGATTCATATACACACAGAAACGTGGATAGACATAACATTACACAACTATATGCATTACATCACACATATAAGTGGGAGACAATGTATGGGAAGAGGAGTTCCAGTGTATACGACTGAGAATTTATAGTCATGAATTAAAATTTTTGCATGCTTCCTGCCATTGCCAAATGAAAAATTTATTTCAGACCCCCTTAAATGAGCAAAAGTGTTGTGATGAAAGGCAGAAAAATACTCAAAATCTTTTAAAGCTACACTAAATCTCTAATCGCTAGATGGTTCCACAAGTGCCAACTCCATTTGTAAACAAATAAAGCCACTCCTCCTCCCCCTCTTCCCTCGGTCGGATTATTTTTCATAACCGGGTAAGGGGAAAAAAATTCTAGTTACGTACAGTCTGATTCGCTCACAATTTTAAGTAAGTACAATGTAATTGGCTGAAGTGTGGCTCAGAGCGGAAGCGGTCCCACAACTTCATTGGGAAAAATAAGCACTCCTCTCCTCAGGACTCCCATTCCTGCGTCACCCAGGACCTTTCTCAAATCAGCCTCTATTCCCTTCCCCTATCCGTTCCCCCTCTGCTTGTGCGTTCATGTGGAGGGTCGGCCACATTGAGTGCTATCCCAACCAATTAACGTGGAGTGGAAGTGGTGTATAAAACTCTCCGCAGTGAGTGTACACCGATGCAAGCTTACAAACCATCCACCTTTCCAGTGCAGCACTTATTTTGTGTCCGGGATGGAAGAAACGCTGTATACTTTATCTACAAATGTCAGTTCCATTCAGCTATTTCCAAAAGATAAGTTATACATTACCTGACCTTAAACGGACATTTGATTCATGTGCACATCACTGAACTAAAGGTTACATTATACTTTGAAATGAACATGCAGATGTGCATCCAAGAAAACATTGAATGAGTAGTTTTATTTATTGAAACAATGATTGCTCTTTTTCACAATGCAAAAACACCTTCATCTTTGTCAATTCTGTGTATTAAATATCTTTAATATAAACTTTATTTAATTACATTATCCTCTCTAAAATATTTTGAGTTAGAGGTGTATCATTAAGGAACTAGACCATCGTATACAACACACCTGTCGGTAGGCATGATGATGACTACCTCCACTACCCGTCGGATAAAGAGCGAGGGCACCCCAAAGTTTATATGCGTATTGACACTCTCTCCCTTCATGAAGTTCCCTCCATAGCTGCGACGGAAACTTCACACGAAGTGACACTCAGTAGTGAAGTGCTAGTGGTGAGGGAGCGGTTTGAGAAAGGGCTTCAGACTGTGCTTGATGGGCGCTCTGATCGGCTCACATTGGTCTGGGCCAACTCGCCGCTTTTTGGGTAAGACGGCAATATCGTAATCTAAAAAGCTGTTTATTAAAATAATGTTTAATTCAACCCCAAGATTAAAAGTACAGAAGACCTCAAGGCAAATTCTAACTTTAACTGAGATGATTCTTTTATTTTTGTGATATTTACTTAATCGAGTAATGAAGATAAATTTAGATTTTTGCCCCTTGTAGCTGCTCACAGCTGTAGCCGTAGCTGCACTGCCCTGCAGATTTTCAAAGCGCTCTTCATGAACTGTTGATAAATTCTCAAATTGAAAAACCATTGGCTGATCCAGCGTGGGAATGTGTGCTACCTAAGAGCAGCATGCTTGTTATCATCCACATCCAAGAAGCTGCCCTCAAATTCAGACCTCAGCGTTATCCAGTGAGGACTTGGAGAATGCTTCAAGCAATTATTTTGTTTTATTGTTGGAGTATACTTCTAAAGTAATTTGTAAATGGAAAAACTGATAAAAAATAGTTGTCAAAAATGCTGCACTGTGCAATGTCATTAAAACTTGCAGTTTATTTGTAAGACAGTAATTTACACTTACATTTACATTTTTGTGTGTTTAATAATACATTACAAAGCAGTTCATCTGTACAACTTTGGCTTCAGTTTTCCAACAGTGACTAGTTATCTGCCCAAGGACGAGGAGCACATGAGAAATGCTTTGTTATTCAATGTACTTTTTCTTTGATGGCAGTAAATAAAACCTTTGTAATGTATAATAAAGGTCTTTACATGTATGTGGAACCAAAAACTTCACTCTGGAATTCTTTCACACATACAGTGTCTTCTGCTTTGGTAAATCAGAGGCATGCAAATAAGAGTTAAATTAAAATATTTGAAGACCACAATGAAAAAATTATCAGTCACATTTTCACATTGTGGAGAAATGATGAATTAAAAACTCAAAACAATCTTAGAAACACTGGAAAAAAAAATGCAAAAAATATAAAATATTATAACAATATTATATATTATTATAAATATTATTATAATATATTAAATACGGTATATGAAAATGCAAAATTTGGACTCTGATCGTTTTTCCTTTGTGGTCTTCATTTATTTAAATTAAAGCAACACAGAGGCCTTAACTTCTGAATGGCCCAAAGACAACCCCCTGGCTACATTCACCGTGGGGAAATGCAATTAAGAAAGTCCATGAGGTGGAAAGGCTGGGGTAAAGCAAATGGTTTGGAGAAGACTGACGAGGAAAAGAGAGGGAAACGAAGGTGGAGGGAGAGGAAAAGCTGTGACAGCAATTACAAGTGAGAAATCTACCTTTGTATAAAAATAAATAAAATTAGCACATGAAACATCACACACAGCGGAGAAATTCTGGCATTTATTGCGGCCATAACCTGTTGAAAATCCAAATCCAGCATCATCTCACTGGATTTGGTCTTTCAGACACACAGCAATATTATTTAAAAATATATTTCCCATAGGGGTGAAATGAACTCCTTCATGCAAAAATTGGCTAGGATCTCTATGCTTTATCTGAAGATGATGCAAGAGGTTTCTACCAATGGATAAAACAAAGGTTGCCATCGCTGTTAACATAATGCTGGGCTTTGTCAATCTTTGGATGGGAAGGCCTCCACCAGCATTGCTAGGTGATGGCAGAGAGGATAGTCTTCATCCAAGGGAACTGCAGGTGGAGATCTTGCAAGTCCTGCTTGATTCCTGCAACAAACTTCACGCTCTTGATGTTCCTGAGGTCATTGCTGCCACAGTGGATCAGCAGGACATCTGGCGCAGTTCTTCCTCTTAGGGGCTGGTAGAAGAAGGGAGGAGGTTTCCCCAAATCATGCCACCCAAGCCAAACCACTGGACCTGGGCATCCGATGGTATCCCTTGCTTGTTGTTCCCCACAGCGAATGTAAATTTTTGGTCCTATTGATTCTAAAATGCAAGTCATCTGTCAATGTAACACTTGTGCTGGCTTTTTATATAGGCATGGGCAATACAAATGAATAAAATGACAACATTTCTTGAGTTGCTGAGAAAAAAGTTTTTATTATTTTCTTATGATTTTTTGCAGGTAAGTACAGTAGACACAGACGAAGAGTTTGCCACAAGTCCAATGCCTTTACAGGAAAGGGTCTCAGAGCCACAGGGTCCCAAAAATGGCTGATTTCGGCATTTATCAACAAAACCCATTGTGAAAATTGGGGGGTGAAGCCTGAGGGCATTTTCGAAAATGCAGTCTACTCAGAAATAAACCTGGCCAAATTATCCATTAGGGTACCCTAACAGAAATAATTGATGCTAAAGTCATCAACCCCTTTTCTGAAGTACAGCAGCGCCCCCTAGGCCCTTTTTAATGGAAAATGCACTGAATTTCACCCAATTATGTTCAACAAACATTAGGTTTTGCATTGATATTAAAAAATGGGATGAATGGGTTGCCTGTGAAGTTTTTTTTGGATCAATGGCCTGCAAAAATGTCAAAATTATCAGTGGGAGGGCAAACATTAACGCTACTCGGCCATTACTGTATAAAATGCAGTGAAGTCGCTGATGCCGCAGTTGTTTGCCCTCCCACTGCTACTTAAACGCTCCCCTTCAATAACCCGTGGTGATTTAAAAAAAAAAAAAAAAAACTTTACACTGTTTTTATAATGTCCATATACCCTCCTCCCATGATAGTTTCAATGAGCTACTGTGAATAATTCATAGTAAAACACAGTGACGTGCAGTCGGAGGTTAGTTTGGCGAGGCAGAAACCTACCCTTGCTTGATTAGCAATCAGACGATTAACTAGTTTAGTAAGACTATTCGGCAGAATGACGGGCCAGTTTAGGTTTCCGCGGCGTAATTACTCAGTATATCGAACCTGAAATGCTCACAGGACAGCAGATTTGTGCGTACTTGCTTCCAGGAAGCCGAAGCAATGTCATCAACAAATATTAAAACAGTTCGATTTATGCAGAGTTCAATGCTTAATCAATATACAATGTTATTCTCCTTTAAATACGCGCTTTTACACCCAAACAAAAAGCGGGCGCTTATTTTCAGTCTTCTTTCATAATCCGATTAACAAAATGTTTAAACGATATACAGAATTACCGAGAGCCGAGAATTTTTCCTAATTGATTATTCAGATTTCCATCCTCGCAGTCTCGAATTGAAGGGTATAAGTGAATGAATCTTGTGACCGGTGTTCGCGAGGTGGCATAGGTAGCAACATTCGTCAGAACGCTGGTAGGTTTTGAACGCCTGGCGCTGGTTTATTCCTTGGTATATTTTACTGAAACTTCACAAATAGGGTCACAGGATATTCTGTCAACTAACTATGTATGTTTGCAGTAAAAATACACTCACCTTTCTTGCTATTGTTGAGAAGAAGTCACGGCGAACTCTCGACGAACTTCAACAACTTCTGTCGAACTAATTTCACATCCCCTGGAGGTCTAGACTGGACGAACAGACTCGTAATTTCTCAAATTAGATGGCTGTAAGGCAATAAGGGCCGTAACTGGGATATCACGTCAGCGCGGGCTGTTTGAAATCTACCGCCAAAATGGATATTTTTGCCACGCCGTGCACTTGAAAGTTTGTAAACACGGCGCAAATTGAGGTCACGCATTCATCCAACGGGCGAATAATAGCTCTGTTCAAATCGCGTTATTGGCCGTAATAGGCAGAGTTCATGTATGAAATGCGGGTATCCTATTGAAAAGGTTGCTTTTAATCAAACCATAGTGTTCTTTTTGTATGAAAATGGTATTTACATCATTTTTTTTTAATAAGTTTTCTGAGGCTTGTCTACCGCCCCAGTTCAGCTGTTACGCATTCCATCAGAGTTTATGCAGAGCGTTGCCCATGCCTATTTTATATAATTAGGCTGCATTGTGCTCTTTGTGCAAACACTGGATGTAACAATGTTATAAACTTGAGTTTATGAAATTCCCCAGTAAAAAGTATTATGCATAATAGGCGTTGATTTCCAGATATTCCTGTGCTATTTGTACATGCTCTTGACCTCTGTGGAGGAAGTCAAAATGGCTGAATCCATCCCTTTGTCTGAAAATGAGGATAAAAATTAAAACAATGACTAAGTACTCATTCAAATATCCCTTGTGAGGAAAGAGGAGGGGGGCTGCATCGCTAACTTTGCCAACACAGAATGCTTTCCCCGTCCACCGAGTTAGGATGGTTATGTTCAATTGCATTGATGAAATTATGTCACTCATATTTGAAAAAATAAAAAATTGTTGAGATGTGCGACTTTTAAGTACACCTGGCTAACTACGTGGTTAGAAAGGCTTTGCATTTTTATTCAAAATTCTAACTACCGGTCTAACTTGAAGAAAAGTAATAAGTTCGACCAACTACATGCACTTAGGAAATGACACTTTCCCGGTGGTATGTTATTTAGAAAATGCAATGAAACTTGGCGTTAAAATGCTCTCCACGAAATGGGGTACATTACAGCTGAGAACACTGACTGTGGCTATTTAAAGAAATTGCAAAAATCTGCTGCCTGCGTTAGCTAATGTAGTTACCTACCTAGCCAGCTTGTTAAGCAAGATTCTGTGACAAGATAATGCTGACGAGTTAGGTGGGACATTAACTGCGAAATAGATGGCAGCTGGTGTCTTATTTCCCATAGACCTCATTAACAAGCCTGCAAATTGCAACGCTGCCAATGCCGCTCACTTACATTGACTGTACAGTCTCCATGTATGAGCTATTACAGGGACTTGACGTTAGGTTAATAGTGCAGCAACCAGACCAGGTTAAAAGTTCAGGGGGGAGGTTCGGGTGGGTTTATGGGTGGGATCTTGAGACCGCGGCTCGACCCCCAATCACTACTGCGCTGACTCTGGCTCCAAATGTGCAACATGGCAGCGCTCATATCTGGGATATTTTGGCTCCATTTTCAATCAATGGGAGTGAATGGAGACGCGTCGTCCATATTTATATACAGTCCATGCTCACGACCATTGGACAGTGGTGGACTGTGTAAAATATATTTTCTTGAGTGGAGAGCAAACACATTTACTCAGACATGACCTTGTGTTTGGAGGCGCTCTGAAGCACGAAAATGAAAATCAAAATGGCCGACTTCCTTTTTGGTGTAGACAATGGCTGCCAGAGACTTTTTTGTGTGTCAGGACAACTTCTACATGCGTACCAATTTTCATCCACCAACTCCAAAAAAAGCCTATGGGGAGGGGTTTTGGAATATTTCAAGGGGGCGCTATAGAGTAATTTGGCCCCCCCCCTCCCCCATGGGCAACACCCCTATCATATGTAAGTACTCGCCATTCTCAACGTGTGTATCAATTTTCATGAGGTAATGACTTTGTTAAAGCCATGAAAAAGCCAAACGTAATTTGATGCCGAGGGATCGATAGTCACCACGCCGGCAGACAGACGCCATTGCTCTTAGCTTCCCAGCGTTCATAACGTAGCTTCGCCAACATGTTCTGCATGTCTTAGAAGTGTAATGAAGTTGGTGGGGTCAACTATGTTGGATCAGTACATGGTGGAGTAGAGTAAGAAAAGGTCACTTCCTGTTACCATCAGGGGGCGCTATGAGTAAGGCGCGATATTAATATATGGGGGTGTTTAGGGCGAAGCCATCATCACGTCCATAAAATTTGAAGCTGTTTGGATAAAATACTTGGGCGTGAGAACCGTTGGAAAATGGATGGCGAAATCACGAAAAATTGCCAAAGTTTGTCACGCCCCAGCAACCATGCCTTTTGACCTACAGACATTCTGATAACAACTTTTGATCACCATCGTCTCTAGCTCATTCCCTACGGAGTACTTTTATATAAAATTGTCGCGTTTGTACGGAATACTTTTCCCGAAAATTACACAATATAAAGAATTGAAGTACAGGTGGCCCATGACCGCGATCGTCAATTGATTTCGTGTTTTCATCGGACTGGTCATCCACGCCGCTGGCACTGGCTTACCGTAGGGACAGGTAGAATTCGCTGCGCCGTTGGCAGCGGCTTGGCGTAGGGAATGAGTTAAATGATCTGTACCAAATGGGAAACCGTTTGGGCGAAATCCCCAGGAGGAGTTCATTAAAATACAAGGTGAGGAAATCGCCGGTAAGATTGGAGATTTGATGGAAACTATTTGTGCTGCCTTACTGGTCAGCTATTTGTTTATTTTTTTCATCATTTAGCACCCTCTGGTGGTATGTCTGTAGCAAAACATGATCTGATGCAATACCACTTGTTTGTGATGAAATAGACTAGTGCTTTCTAGAGGTTTCTGGCATCTTCTTGCCTGGAGGGGGCCGGATCACCCAGGACTCCTGTAGATCTTTCCAGAATGTTTCTAGTCAATATAAATGCTGAGATTTTGGTCAGTTAGAAAAGTTTTGAGTTTTGCATCAGAGTTACATAGTGCCATTGGAGTGTTGTAAGATTGCACAGTGGATTATTAGGCCTGAGCCTGGCCGAAGCCGGTGAGGGACTATTAAAACTGCATGGTACCATTATTAATTAGGCCCGAGCCTGGCCGAAGCCGGCGAGGGACTATTAAAACCGCATGGTTCCGTTCTTATTATTAGGGGTTCAAGGTTTATTTTTATTATTATTATTATTATTATTATTATTATTTTTCTTCTTCTTCAGAAATGTTTTCGCAAATTCCCGTGAGATGGTAAATGGTAGAGACCTGAAATTTTGCACATTGGTTGGAAGTTGTGTGTAAATGCTGACCAAGGCATTTTTAACTCAATCGGCCTGATGATGGCGCTATAATTCAAGAAAAACAGGTTTTTACTTTAAAGGTCATAACTTCTAGGCTGTACGTCCGATTCACACGAAACTTGGTAGAGACATTCCTTGGACCAATCTCTACAACTTTCCCATAAGGACCTCTGAGATCCGCTATATGTGATTTTCCGAAATTTTGAATTCTTTGAAAAACACATTTTTGACATCTTCTCCTAGGCCGTAGGTCCGATTCCTTCGAAATTTGCTGTGGATCATCAGTAGACCACGCTTATCAAGGATTGCGTAAAGCTTGTTGAAATCTCATTTCGTTTACAAGATATTGACCAATGAACTTCAGCAGGGGCGTGGCCTAGCACATAAATGGACAAAATTCAACAATCATTGGGCCAATCATCACAGAACTTGCAGAATCTGTCCATATAAGTACCAGGAACATACCTGGACAGTTTCATGCAAATCGGCCCTTAGGGGGCGCTATAACACAAATCAGACTATTAATCAGCAATTGTTTGTCCTATAGCCATAAAACTCACAGGATATATTCATATAAGTACCTGAAACATACCCAGCAAATTTCATTTAAATTGACTGATAGGGAGCGCTATAACTGCAAAACAAAGCAGCATGGTATAACACAAATCAGACTATAAATCAGTAATTGTTTGTCCTTTAGCCATAAAATTCACAGGATATATTCATATAAGTACTTGAAACATACTCTGAAAATTTCATTCAAATTGATTGATAGGGGGCACTATAAATGCAAAACAAAGCAGCATGGTATAACACAAATCCGACGATAAATCAGCAATTGTTTGTCCTATAGCCATAAAACTCACAGGATATATTCATATAAGTACTTGAAACATACTCTGAAAATTTCATTCAAATTGATTGATAGGGGGCGCTATAAATGCAAAACAAAGCAGCATGGTATAACACAAATCCGACTATAAATCAGCAATTGTTTGTCCTATAGCCATAAAACTCACAGGATATATTCATATAAGTACTTGAAACATACTCTGAAAATTTCATTCAAATTTACAGATAGGGGGCGCTATAAATGCAAAACAAAGCAGTGTGGTATAACACAAATCAGACTATAAATCAGCAATTGTTTGTCCTATAGCCATAAAACTCACATGGTATATTCATATAAGTACCTGAAACATACCCAGAAAATTTCATTCAAATTGACTGATAGGGGGCGCTATAAATGCAAAACAAAGCAGCGTGGTAAAGCACAAATCAGACTATAAATCAGCAGTTGTTTGTCCTATAGCCATAAAACTCACAGGATATATTCATAAAAGTACTTGAAACATACTCTGAAAATTTAATTCAAATTGTCCTATTGGGGGCGCTATTAATGCAAAACAAAGCAACGTGGTATAACACAAATCAGACTATAAATCATATATAGTTTTTCCAATCATTACAAAACTCACAGGATATGTCCACATAAGAACCTGAAATATAGCCTGAAAGTTTCAATCAAATTGACCAGTAGGGGGTGCCATAAATGCACAAAATAGCCTAACATAACACAAATCAGACTATGCATCATTAGTTGTTAGTCCAATCATTAAACTGGCAAAATAGGTCCATATAAAAACCTGCAACACACTCTTAAAGTGGTTTTTGTCCCCTGCTGCCACGATAGCAAGCGGAGCAGGGGACATTGTATTCAGCTCCGTCCGGCCGTCTGTCATGTCCCGTTTGTTCTGAATGCAATATCTCAAGAACGGTTTGACCGATTCCATTCATCTTTCATGTTAAGGTATATTTGTGTGATACGCCGACCCCAGTAGATTTCCGTGACCTTGGCATTATTCTCAAGGTCATTACGATCATTTGACCGCTTACAAATTCCTTGTCAACATGATATCTCAAGAACGGTTTGACCAATTCCATTCATCTTTGGTGTCAAGGTGTATTAGCGGCGGGGGACATAGTATTCAGCTCCATCCATCCGCCCGGCCGTCTGTCCGTCCATCCTGTCCCGTTTGTTGTAAACGTGATATCTCAAGAACGGTTCGACCGATTCCATTCATCTTTGATGTCAAGGTGTATTAGGGGCGGGGGACATAATATTCAGCTCCGTCCGCCCGTCCCGTCTGTCCGTCCATCCTCTCCCGTTTGTTGTAAACGTGATATCTGAAGAACGGTTCGACCGATTCCATTCATCTTTGATGTCAAGGTGTATTAGGGGTGGGGGACATAGTATTCAGCTCCGTCCACCCATCCGTCCGTCTGTCCCGTCCCGTTTGTTGTGAACGTGATACCTCAAGAACGGTTCGACCGATTCCATTCATCTTTGGTGTCAAGGTGTATTAGGGGTGGGGGACATAGTATTCAGCTCCGTCCGCCCGTCCGTCTGTCCGTCATGTCCCGTTTGTTGTGAACGCGATATCTCAAGAAAGGTTTGACCGATTCCATTCATCTTTGGTGTCAAGGTGTATTAGGGGAGGGGGACATAGTATTCAGCTCCGTCCGTGCGTCCATCTGTCCGTCATGTCCCGTTTGTTGTGAACATGATATCTCAAGAACGGTTTGACTGATTCCATTCGTCTTTGGTTTCAAGGTGTATTAGGGGTGGGGGTCCGCCCGTCTGTCTGTCCGTCATGTCCCGTTTGTTGTGAACACGATATCTCAAGAAAGGTTTGACTGATTCCATTCATCTTTGGTGTAAAGGTGTATTAGGGGGGTGCTCACAACTCACTCGATTTACGTGACCTTGTCATTATTCTCAAGGTCATTACGACCATTTGACCACTTACAAATACCTTATCAACATGATATCTCAAGAACAGTTTGACCGGTTCCATTCATCTTTGGTGTCAAGGTGTATTAGGGGCGGAGGATATAGAATTCAGCTCCATCCGTCCGGCTGTCCGTCCGTCCCATCCCGTTTGTTGTGAATGCGATATCTCAAGAACGGTTTGACCGATTCCATTCATCCTTGGGGTCAAGGAGTATTAAGGCCGGGGGAAATAGTATTCAGCCCCATCAATCCATCCATCCGGCCATCTGTCCGTCCCGTCCCATTTGTTGTGAACGCGAAATCTCGAGAACGCTTTGACCAATTTAATTCATCTTTGGCTTCAATGTGTAATTTTGTGATACGCCGACCCCAGTCGATTTCCGTCACCTGGCGGGGGACATGGCCACGTTTAGTGGCAACACTTGTTAATTAAGCTGTTAGAGCTTTCAACTACTAATGGTCTTTCGTGGCTTGAACCCCGGAATTGCCGCTTGCGGCTATATTTATTATTATTATTATCCTTCCCGCTCTTTGAACGCAAATTTGACCCCTTGAACATTAACGAAAAGCCAATTTTATTTGACCAAAAATTCAAGCCTGGGGAAAAATTTTTTCATTTGAAGTCCCCAAGAAAAAATATTGAGAAATGACATGGCCACGCCCTGTCAAAAATCAAAATACATTACGCTAATGGGAGCCCACCCCAAACTTTTTTCCACGTAGAAGAATGAAACTTGGTAGAGACATAGCCCATGTTGGGACAAGTTAAAAATTACATTATGGCCCCCCCCCCTAAACCCAACAGGAAGTCGGCCATATTGGGCGGAAGCGTGGGCATATGAAATCACACCCCAATACTTTCAACATCTCCTCCTAGGGTTTTCATCCAATTTGCACCAAACTTGGTAAAAATCACCTACACACGTGTGGTCAAAAGTTACTATTTACATTTTTGATAAAATGTTGGCGTGTCTGTGATTAGCTTACAACAAAGCGGCCGTTTTCAGAAGTATAAAAGTATGCATATCTCACGCATACAGTGTCGGATTGAGTTGGACCCAATGTAAAATCTGTGCGGAATGACAATTTGAACACAATGATTTGTAACTTGTAGAGCTGTATGGCAAAATGGCTCTTTGACGCCCCCTACATTTTTTTGAATGGGAGAAAAAAAAATTTTTGAAATAGTTATAAGAAATTCGGTACACACATCTATCATGTCAAACTGAACCAAAATGCAAATGAGGACACACCCCTTTTTTTAATCGTGTTCCCATGGCAACAACAAAAAAATCCATAATTCAAATGAATGGGTTTTTGGCTTTGACCCTAAACTTAAACAAAAAGTCGATTTTATTCAATCAAAAATTCAAGCCTGGCGAAAAATGTTCTTAATTGAAGTCCCCAAGAAAAAATATTGAAAAATGACTTGGCCCCGCCCCGTCAAAAATCAAAATACATTACGCTAATGGGAGCCCACCCCAAACTTTTTTTCACGTAGAAAAATGAAACTTGGTAGAAGCATAGCCCATGTTGGGACAAGTTAAAAATTACATTATGGCCCCACCCTAAACCCAACAGGAGGTCGGCCATATTGGGCGGAACCGTGGACATATAAAATCACACCCCTCATACTTTCAACATCTCCTCCTAGGGTTTTCATCCAATTTGCACCAAACTTGGTGAAAATCACCTACACACATTTGTGGTCAAAAGTTACTATTTACATTTATCATGAAATGTTGGGCGTGGCTGTGATGAGCTTACAATGAAGCGGCCATTTTCAGAAGTATAAAAGTATGTATATCTCACGATACAGTGTCAGATTAAGTTGGACACAAAAGTAACATTTGTGCAGAATGACAACCCGAACAAACTGATACATAAAATGGTTCTCCAGCGCCCCATATATTTTTGGAATGGGAGGAAAAAAATTATTTTTACTTAGTCAAAAAAAAATTAGGCAATTGCAAATTGTACACTGAAAGACAAGATATGCTGTCCTCTCATTGTTGAGTGGCCCCACCGGTCACAAGGGAGGTGATCAGCCAGGGGGGCGAGGGCCATAACACCGCTTCTTTTAATTTTTTTTTTAATTATTATTATTAATATTATTATTATTATCCTTTCCTTGCTTTGAACGCAAATTTGACCCCTTGAACATTAACGAAAAGTAAATTTTATTCGACCAAAAATTCAAGCCTGTCGAAAAATTTTTTTATTTGAAGTCCCCAAAAAAAAATATTGAAAAATGACTTGGCCACGCCCTGTCAAAAATCAAAATACATTACGCTAATGGGAGCCCACCCCAAACTTTTTTCCACATAGAAAAATGAAACTTGGTAGAGACATAGCCCATGTTAGGACAAGTTAAAAATTACATTACGGCCCCACCCTAAACCCAGCAGGAAGTCGGCCATATTGGGCGGAAGCGTGGACATATAAAATCACACCCTTCATACTTTCAACATCTCCTCCTAGGGTTTTCATCCAATTTCCACCAAACTTGGTAAAAATCACCTACACACATGTGTGGTCAAAAGTTACTATTTACATTTTTGATAAAATGTTGGGCATGGCTGTGATTAGCTTACAACAAAGCGACCGTTTTCAGAAGTATAAAAGTATGCATATCTCACGCATACAGTGTCGGATTGAGTTGGACCCAATGTAAAATCTGTGCGGAATGACAATCTGAACACAATGATATGTAACTTGTATAGCTGTATGGCAAAATAGCTCTTTGACGCCCCCTACATTTTTTGAATGGGAGAAAAAAAAAATTTTTGAAATAGTTATAAGAAATTTGGTACACACATCTATCATGTCAAACTGAACCAAAATGCAAATGAGGACACACCCCTTTTTTTAATCGTGTTCCCATGGCAACAACAAAAATCCGCAATTCAAATGAATGGGTTTTTGGCTTTGACCCCTTAAACTTAAACAAAAAGTCGATTTTATTCAATCAAAAATTCAAGCCTGGCGAAAAATGTTCTTAATTGAAGTCCCCAAGAAAAAATATTGAAAAATGACTTGGCCCCGCCCCGTCAAAAATCAAAATACATTACGCTAATGGGAGCCCACCCCAAACTTTTTTTCACGTAGAAAAATGAAACTTGGTAGAAGCATAGCCCATGTTGGGACAAGTTAAAAATTACATTATGGCCCCACCCTAAACCCAACAGGAGGTCGGCCATATTGGGCGGAACCGTGGACATATAAAATCACACCCCTCATACTTTCAACATCTCCTCCTAGGGTTTTCATCCAATTTGCACCAAACTTGGTGAAAATCACCTACACACATTTGTGGTCAAAAGTTACTATTTACATTTATCATGAAATGTTGGGCGTGGCTGTGATGAGCTTACAATGAAGCGGCCATTTTCAGAAGTATAAAAGTATGTATATCTCACGCATACAGTGTCAGATTAAGTTGGACACAAAGTAACATTTGTGCAGAATGACAACCCGAACAAACTGATACATAAAATGGTTCTCCAGCGCCCCATATATTTTTGGAATGGGAGGAAAAAAATTATTTTTACTTAGTCAAAAAAAAATTAGGCAATTGCAAATTGTACACTGAAAGACAAGATATGCTGTCCTCTCATTGTTGAGTGGCCCCACCGGTCACAAGGGAGGTGATCAGCCAGGGGGGCGAGGGCCATAACACCGCTTGCGGTTTTAATTTTTTTTTTAATTATTATTATTAATATTATTATTATTATCCTTTCCTTGCTTTGAACGCAAATTTGACCCCTTGAACATTAACGAAAAGTAAATTTTATTCGACCAAAAATTCAAGCCTGTCGAAAAATTTTTTTATTTGAAGTCCCCAAAAAAAAATATTGAAAAATGACTTGGCCACGCC
Source organism: Gymnothorax javanicus (assembly GCA_029692085.1). Classification (NCBI taxonomy): domain Eukaryota; kingdom Metazoa; phylum Chordata; class Actinopteri; order Anguilliformes; family Muraenidae; genus Gymnothorax; species Gymnothorax javanicus. The sequence continues at coordinate 107,463,049 of CM056195.1, forward strand.
CTGTCAAAAATCAAAATACATTACGCTAATGGGAGCCCACCCCAAACTTTTTTCCACATAGAAAAATGAAACTTGGTAGAGACATAGCCCATGTTAGGACAAGTTAAAAATTACATTACGGCCCCACCCTAAACCCAGCAGGAAGTCGGCCATATTGGGCGGAAGCGTGGACATATAAAATCACACCCTTCATACTTTCAACATCTCCTCCTAGGGTTTTCATCCAATTTCCACCAAACTTGGTAAAAATCACCTACACACATGTGTGGTCAAAAGTTACTATTTACATTTTTGATAAAATGTTGGGCATGGCTGTGATTAGCTTACAACAAAGCGACCGTTTTCAGAAGTATAAAAGTATGCATATCTCACGCATACAGTGTCGGATTGAGTTGGACCCAATGTAAAATCTGTCTTGGAATGACAATCTGAACACAATGATATGTAACTTGTATAGCTGTATGACAAAATAGCTCTTTGACGCCCCCTACATTTTTTGAATGGGAGAAAAAAAAAATTTTTGAAATAGTTATAAGAAATTTGGTACACACATCTATCATGTCAAACTGAACCAAAATGCAAATGAGGACACACCCCTTTTTTTAATCGTGTTCCCATGGCAACAACAAAAATCCGCAATTCAAATGAATGGGTTTTTGGCTTTGACCCCTTAAACAAAAAGTCGATTTTATTCGATCAAAAATTCAAGCCTGGCGAAAAATGTTCTTAATTGAAGTCCCCAAGAAAAAATATTGAAAAATGACTTGGCCCCGCCCCGTCAAAAATCAAAATACATTACGCTAATGGGAGCCCACCCCAAACTTTTTTTCATGTAGAAAATGAAACTTGGTAGAAGCATAGCCCATGTTGGGACAAGTAAAAAATTACATTATGGCCCCACCCTAAACCCAACAGGAGGTCGGCCATATTGGGCGGAACTGTGGACATATAAAATCACACCCCTCATACTTTCAACATCTCCTCCTAGGGTTTTCATCCAATTTGCACCAAACTTGGTGAAAATCACCTACACACATTTGTGGTCAAAAGTTACTATTTACATGTTTGATAAATTGTTGGGCATGGCTGTGATGAGCTGACAACGAAGCGGCCATTTTCAGAAGTATAAAAGTATGTACATCTCACACATTCAGTGTCGGATTGAGTTGCACCCAATGTAACAACTGTGCGGAATGACAATCTGAACACAATGATATGTAATTCGTATAGCTGTATGGCAAAATGGCTCTTTGACGCCCCCTACATTTTTTGAATGGGAGAAAAAAAAAAAAATTTGAAATCGTTAAAAGAAATTTGGTTCACACATCTATCATGTCAAACTGAACCAAAAAGCAAATGAGGACACACCCCTATTTTTAATCATGTTCCCATGGCAACAACCAATATGCAGAATTGAAATGAATAGGTTTTTGGCTTTGACCCCTTGAACATTAAAAAAAAAGTCAATTTTATTCGACCAAAAATTCAAGGCCGGCAAAAAATTTTTTATTTGAAGTCCCCAAGAAAAAATATTGAAAAATGAATTGGCCACGCCCCGTCAAAAATCAAAATATATAAGGCTAATGGGAGACCACCCCAAACTTTTTTCCACGTAGAACAATGAAACTTGGTAGAGACATAGCCCATGTTGGGCCAAGTAAAAAATTACATTATGGCCCCACCCTAAACCCAACAGGAAGTCGGCCATATTGGGCAGAAACGTGGACATATAAAATCACACCCCTCATACTTTCAACATCTCCTCCTGGGGTTTTCATCCAATTTTCACCAAACTTGGTGAAAATCACCCACACACATTTGTGGTCAAAAGTTACCAATTAAATTTTTGATACAATGTAGGGCTTGGCTGTGACGAGGTCACATTGAAGCGCCATTGTCAGAAGTATAAAAGTGTGTCTATCTCACACATAGTGTTGGATTGAGTGGGACCCAAAGTACCATCTGTGTGGAATGACAACCTGAACACGATGATATGTAACTCTTATAGCTGTCTGGTAAAATGGCTGTTTGATGCCCCCTACATTTTTTGAATGGGAGAAAAAAAAATATTTTGACAGTTGATAGAAATTTGGTACGCACATCTCTCACGTCAAATTGAACCAAAAAGCAAATGAGGTCGCAAGGGAGGTGATTGGATGGGACAGAAAACTGTAAAAAATTGAAAAGACTTTCTGAATGAAAGCAAAAGAGCTTTAATCTATGCGGTCCACAACATCATCTTTACAACAAACATGAACCATGTTTGGAAATGCACAGGAAATGTCTTACTTATTGGACAATTTCCCACAGTGGAATTCCATTTTTTTGTGGAAACAAGTCAAAAAAAGACAAATGAGAAATATGTAGTACAAATGACAGAGCTTTTTTAAGTATTATGGTGCAAGTCAAAGTCCAGTCACACAAGGCAAGTCTTAAATCAAGTCTTAGTTCTTCATAATTGCGAGTTTATGCGACAAAACAGGAAACCTCTCCATCTATAACTAAAACCAGGAATTCACATATAAAAAATGACTTTGTATGCTAGCGGTTGCGGTGCATGCATAAATTTAAAAACTGACATTAAGGTCATGGAAATGAATGTAAGCAAGCCAACATTTTCATGTAGCCTACATATAATATTCTTATTCATTATCTGAACTCAGGCAAAATTATGCTTTTTTGTTAACTTTGAGATTTACAATTTATAAAGAATGGCCTTAACCTCTCCACATAAAAAAATTGCGAACTGGGACACAGAACTCAAATTTCACTTGAAAAGAGGAATGATAAAAAAATACCCCAACGATAAAGTGCATCTGCTGGGCAACTTTGAAGCCTTTTCAACTGAAAGCGATCTTTGGTGAGCTAACTAATGTTAACCGTTAACGTCTTAAGTTAGATAGCTAAGGTCAGCTATCACTTTGTGATTTAGCCAACATTTCGTTTTTATTTGAAGAAGTGGGTTTTTATTTGCGACTAGGCATGTATAGGCTATATTTTCATTCCTCAGACCATAACGTTATTGTTTCGGACAGAGTAAAAAACAAATTGAACTTGAACGTCTTAGGCTTGCTACCTAACTGTGGCACCCACCTTTGTTTCCGTCTCCCTGGAAAATGACACGAGAGCTCCGCTCCGCATGTCATATCAATCATCCGAGGGATGCGCGCGGCCAAACAGTCTGAAGCTGGATTCCATATTTATGAATCATCATCTCCGTTGTAGCAGGTGGCAGAGGCACTGGAAATGAACTTGATGTAAAATATCAGCTTCCCCAGCTTCTGTTTCTGTGTGAAAGCACACAACTTTCGTTCAGCTGCTCCAATGTCCAGCGGTACACATTTATTTATTTATTTATTTATTTTTAATTTTTACATATGCATGCGTTGATTTATTTTATCTTGACCTTACCTAGGAACTGTCCCAAATTCACAAACTTTAATAACGCTCTTTATCGACCAGTTTCTTTACTCATTAATCTAACGACATCTGTCACCCACATAAACTTCTCTTTCTCGGAAAATGACGATAATAGGCTTAACAATACAAAACCCAAAACCAGTGAAGTTGGCACGTTGTGTAAATCGTAAATAAAAACAGAATACAATGATTTGCAAATCCTTTTCAACCTATATTCAATTGAATACACTGCAAAGACAAGTTACTTAATGTTCGAACAGGTAAACTTTGTAATTTTTTGCAAATATTAGCTCATTTGGAATTTGATGCCTGCAACATGTTTCAAAAAAGCTGGCACAAGTGGCAAAAAAGACTGAGAGAGTTGAGGAATGCTCATCAAACACTTATTTGGAACATCCCACAGGTGAACGGGCTAATTGGGAACAGGTGGGTGCCATGATTGGGTATAAAAGCAGCTTCCTGAAATGCTCAGTCATTCACAAACAAGGATGGGGTGAGGGTCACCACTTAGTGAACAAATGCGTGAGCTGATTGTCGAACAGTTTAAAAACAACATTCCTCAACGAGCTATTGCAAGAAATTTAGGGATTTCATCATCTACGGTCCGTAATATCGTCAAAAGGTTCAGAGAATCTGGAGAAATCACTGCACGAAGCGACAAGGCGAAAACCAACATTGAATGCCCGTGACCTTCGATCCCTCAGGCGGTACTGCATCAAAAACCGACATCAGTGTGTAAAGGACATCACCACATGGGCTCAGGAACACTTCAGAAAACCACTGTCAGTAACTACAGTTAAATCGCTACATCTGCAAGTGCAAGTTAAAACTCTACAATGCAAAGCGAAAGCCATTTATCAACAGCACCCAGAAACGCCGCCCGGCTTTGCTGGGCCCAAGCTCATCTAAGATGGACTGATGCAAAGTGGAAAAGTGTTCTGTGGTCTGACAAGTCCACATTTCAAATTGTTTTTGGAAACTGTGGACGTCGTGTCCTCCGGACCAAAGAGGAAAAGAACCATCCGGACTGTTATAGGCGCAAAGTTCAAAAGCCAGCATCTGTGATGGTATGGGGGTGTATTAGTGCCCAAGGCATGGGCAACTTACACATATGTGAAGGCACCATTAATGCTGAAAGGTACATACAGGTTTTGGAGCAACATATGTTGCCATCCAAGCAACGTCTTTTTTCATGGACGCCCTGCTTATTTCAGCAAGACAATGCCAAGCCACATTCTGCACGTGTTACAACAGCATGGCTCCGTAGTAAAAGAGTGCGGGTACTAGACTGGCCTGCCTGTAGTCCAGACCTGTCTCCCATTGAAAATGTGTGGCGCATTATGAAGCGTAAAATATGACAACGGAGACCCCGGACTGTTGAACAACTTAAGCTGTACATCAAGCAAGAATGGGAAAGAGTTCCACCTGAAAAGCTTCAAAATTGGTCTCCTCAGTTCCCAAACGTTTTCTGAGTGTCGTTAAAAGGAAAGGTGATGTAACACAGTGGTAAAAAGCCCCTGTGTGCCAACTTTTTTTGCAATGTGTTGCTGCCTTTAAATTCTAAGTTAATGATTATTTGCAAAAAAAAAATAAAGTATCTCAGTTTGAACATTAAACATCTTGTCTTTGCAGTGTATTCAATTGAATATAAGTTGAAAAGGATTTGCAAATCATTGTATTCTGTTTTTATCTACGATTTACATAACGTGCCAACTTCACTGGTTTTGGGTTTTGTATTATATCTGCAATAATTATGGAATTCCCTTATTTTTGCTAGAGGTAGGCCCCCATAAACTATGCAATAGTTTTTTTATGTTCATGTAAGGAATCTCACTTGTCCAAGTGAAGGCTTAACAGTAAAACATAAAGGAGAACACAGTCCTCAATATTTATTTTTAAAAAATCTATAGGTAATCTGGCATACAAAATATTTTAAAGAGTATTCTTCAAAGGGCATCATTCCCAGCCAGGACCTCAAATATTCTGTCCAGGCCTGCAAAAAATATACTGTATGACCATGCAGTTGTAGACTGGTCTGCACATTGATGTTAAAAACATGGGAGAAGGAAGCGTTTGCAGAGCAGAGGTTTACTTCAGTGAGGTACAGTCAAGAAGTTCCTTCAATCCAAACACAGCAGTCTGAAGTTCCTCAAGGAACCTTAATTCAAATGGGTTCTTTGAGGAACCAGATTTAATGCTGAAGAATGCCAAAAGTTCTTACAGGCACCTCTAAGAACATTGAGGAACATCTGAGTTCTTGTAGGAGCCCCTCGGTTCTTGGAGTAACCGAGAGGTTCTTCAAGGAACTTGCCATTTTTTACAGGGTAGGCCTATAACTTGGAGCCTAGTCTACCATGTATCTGAAGTGTAGCTTGTTCTTGGCAATAGATGGGTAGTCTTGCAAAATCTCATGGGATTTTTGTGGTACTCTGGTCTTGAAAGGGTATTTAAACATTTAATGGAATAGTTCTGACACTTCTGCCTCTGGTATTTTCAAAGGCATCAGTCCATATCTCCACATGACAGCACCTTTCATACTAATTAAAAAATTCATGGGATCTTGAACACTGCCATAGATGTACTTCAGAAAGTGCTGGACTGGATGGATGCAGTATAATCTGATCATTTTGACATTTTCAAAACTTCGTACGAACATTTAATGAATGCACTCAGGACTTGATTTCATTTATTCGTGATCAATCATTTGATTGATAGAAGTTCATCACTGGAATCTACATTCATGCATGTATGTTTTTTAATACATGGATTAAAACATGTTAGTGATATTTGTAATTCATTTATTTTTTATTTTGGTGTGAAATACAACTCCTGGTTATTCATTCAAAGTCCTGGCTGTGTTTCATGTTCAGCATTGATCTTCAAGAATTTAAAATAAACTCATTTTCAATATGCATAAGTTTTGTTGTCAAAATGTTCAAAAAGACATGTTTCCAAGAGATCAGTTCAGGGCTGCCATGTTCAGAGCCCATCAAGATATTTTAGAGAATAAATTCTTTTGCACATGCATCGGTTATACTCCCTACACAGAATGTAATGTCCTGGTGCCCACATTCAATGGTGTCAGAGAACTTTTGAAAAAAATTTTGAAAAAAAAAATTATTTTATCCTCTGACTTGAATGACATCTTGGTGAGTCCGTGAATATATGGGGAAAGAAGAAAAATATTTTTATTCCCCCCTCCCCTATATATTTTGATGGAAAAAATTTGTGGACCAAACAATAAAAAAAAGCCTTGCCTAAAAATGGTTTCAGAGTATCAAATTAAAGGTGACATAGAATCAAAAACCGTTTTTACCTTGTCTATGTTGAATAACGGTAGTCTACCTGCATGCAAGAACATACGAAAAGTGCTAGACATTCTGAACATCTCCGTTTCATAGAAATTCCTCCTTTAAAAATGACCGCCAGAAGACGCGCCAATCTGAGCGACGGATACATATGATGTCACATGTATCTCACTGCCCACCCCACTCTCATTCCGTTTCCTCCCCTTCAAAATAATTTGCATACACGTCTCTATGCAATTCCATTGCTTCCAATCCCTTGTCCAAAGACAAGCGTGAGAATTCCAGAGTCATAATTGATTTCTGTTTCACTAGTGAGGAAATCCACCGTAATGCACGTGAAACGGATTAACTTATTGCACAAGGACTTAAATTCTGCAAATGAATTTCTTCAGTGCACTTTGATTGAATACTTGCTGACTACAGCACAGGAACGTCAATGCAAAAGACTAACTCTGAATGCGTAAGCGTATTACGTTTGGAAAAAAAAAAAACATTCAAACATACTTATCATTCAGAAACGTTTAAATCCAGCCTTTGCTGGACTGGTTCTTCCTCCAATTTAGTGTCCTCATCCGATTCAGGCTCAAACATATAAGGCTGAATCACTGAATATGCCATAGCTGCATAAAGTTGGTCGATCTGTTTTCCAAAGCCGGTGAATGTTTTCCATTTTCCCTACCGCTTTGGGCGAAGGTACATTCTTTTGAGTGGCAGCAAAGCCAGCCAATCAGTGTCAAGTGCTTGCATTTCATAATGAGGTTGCCAGTTAAGCCCGAAAGATCACCAAATAGGTGCAAAACAACGCGATCAAAATCCCTCACCCTAACATAGATTTTTGAGAGAGGTTTTTAGGAAGCTTCTGAGGCATTACAGACCCAACCAAAATTTTGTTGTCTATATGTCACATCACAGAACAAGGATAAATACCCCGGTCAACCATTCTATGTCACCTTTAAGATAACACATTGATGCTGTGAGAACCATTCTATGTCACCTTTAAGATAACACATTGATGCTGCGAGGGTTGGCACAGAGGCCAGGAAAACATGGACTGGACTCAAGTGCAAGGATGGATTTAGTTGAAGTATTTAAGCAAAAATTCATAACAATACAGGAATCATGGTTCCAAAAGAAACTATAGCAATACAAACAGGTGTGAAAACACAAAGAACACTAGTATTACTATAAAAGAAAAGGAAATGGAAACAAGGTTCCTTAGTACCTATAAAGTGCTGGAACTGCACAGCACTAATATCAAAGGTTAGCTTTAGTAGCATTATACATGCGAAATGGAGCGCTAAGCTACACAAGCATGTGGCTTGAGAGAAGTTGCAAAGAACAATGAGAAAGCAATGGTATATATACACATGCTGCCACTGCTCAGCAGTAATTACACACAGCTGCTCCTCGTGTGGCTGAGTGTGGCAGCGCTCCAGGTCTTAATTGGCCTGTGTGCTGGGCCTGGAGAGGCGAGACCTGACAATACCCACCCCCAACCCGAGGCAAGAATCCCGGCGTGCTGGATCTTCGTCCAGGAGGGCGCCCTCTAGGGCGCGGAGCAGGCTGGTCCGGACGGCCCGGTGGAATTCGGCTAGGAGCTTGGGATCCAAGATGTCATCGCAGTTCACCCAGCTCCTCGCCTCCAGACCATAACCTTCCCAGTCCACAAAGTACTGTAGTTTGCCTGCTCGTCTTCTTGACTAGAGCAGGCTATGCACCCAGTAGGCTGGGTCTCCGTCCACCTCCAGGACAGGGGGAGGGTCTTCGGGGGGCTGCCTCTGTCAGGGGTCCAGCAAGCACAGGCCTAAGAAGAGACACATGGAAAGTATTACTGATTCGGTAATGGGACGTCAGCTGAATTGAGTATGCACAATCATTGACCCTCCAGAGGACACAAGGGGCCGATGAACCGTGGGGAGAGCTTCTTGCAGTGCAGGTGGAGGCGCAGGTCCCTGGTAGAGAGCCAGACCTTGTCCCCTGGTTGGTACTGGGGCGAGTCCCGGCGCCATCTGTCCACCTGAATCTTCTGATGGTGGAGCGCCCTCCTGATCTGGATGTTGGTTCTCTCCCAGACTTTCTCCGTCTCAGAAAACCAGGCGTCCACGGCCAGAACGTCTGTCTGGCTCTGATCCCATGGGCATAGGGGGAGGTTACCGTCCGAGCACACACTGGAAGGGGCTGAGTCCAGTGAACGCACTCCTTAACAAGTTCTGGGCATATTCCGTCCAGGGCAGGTATTGTGACCAATCCCTCTGGTGCTAGTGGCAGAAGCCCCATGGAACCTCCCCAAATCCTGGTTGGCTCGCTCCTTCTGCCCGTTGCTCTGGGGGTGGTATCCCGAGGAGAGACTCACTGTAGCTCCCAGCTTCTTGAAAAAAGCTCTCCACACACAGGATGTGAACTGCAGCCGACGGTCCAAGACTATGTCCTCCGGAAGACCAAAGTTACAGAACACCTGCTGGAATAATGTTTGGGCAACCTGGAGTGCAGATGGTAGGGCTGAAAAAGGCACAAATTTGCAAAACTTGGAGAATCAGTCAATGACAACAAGTATGCAGGTGTTACCTTCAGAATTTAGCAGATCCGTGACAAGTCAAATGCTAAATGTGACCAAATCCTATTTGGGACGGGGAGTGGGTGTAGCTTACCCACAGGCTGCTGGAGTGGTGATTTGGTGATTGCGCAAACTGCGTATGAGCACACAGCTGTCTCCATGTCGGAAGCCAGGTGGGGCCACAAGTATTTACAGTTGATTATTGTGGTTGTTCGTTTGGCTCCAGGGTGTCTGACAATGACGTATGTGTCCACAGAATGACTCTCTCCCAAAGACCAGATGGTACAAAGGTCTTACTCGTGGGAATGGGGGTACTGGGCGGATTCTTCTTCGTCTCCCTCGCAATCTCCCGGTCTAACTGCCACTTGATCGGGGTGAGAATGCAGGAGGGTGGCAGGATGGTTTCTTCAGAATCCGGATCTTTTTCCACTTCATAGTTTCGGGAGTGGGTGTCTGCTTTCACATTTTTGGAGCCTGGGCGATAGGTCATTGAAAAATTGAAATGTGTAAAAAAAAAAACGCCCACCTGGCTTGCCGCGGATTCAGTCTTTGTGTCTTTCTCAGGTATTCCAGGTTGCAGTGGTCCGTTAGCACAAGAAACGGGCAGCGGGCCCCCTCCAACCAGTGTTTCCACTCCGCAAGTGCCAGCTTGACCACTAATAACTCCTGGTTTCCCATGTCGTAGTTGGCTTCAGCAGGAGAGAGCTTACGTGAAAAATAGGCACATGGGAAAAGCTTCTCTGGGGTGCCGTGTCGTTGTGACAGAATTGCACCCACCCCCGCATCAGATGCGTCAACTTCTACGACAAAGGGTTTTTCCAGGTCTGATAATTTGAGCACGGGAGCTGTAGTAAATAGGTACTTGAGTGTGTTGAATGCGTGCTGTGCTTCCGGATTCCATCCCAGCGTCTTGGGTTTCCCCTTAAAGAGGTGTGTCTGGGGATGGGCCATAGCACTGAAATTCTTAATAAATCGGCGGTAGAAGTTAGCGAATCCCATGAATCTTCTGAGCTCTTTGATGGTCTGTGGGACTGGCCAATCAGCTACTGCCTGCACCTCCTTCTTCTCCATCGCCACTCTCTCTGGTCCGATGATGTAGGCCAGGAAGGAGATGATGGATTGGTGGAACGAGCATTTTTCGGCATTCACGTACAGTTGGTGATATAATAGGCGCTCGAGCACCGCCCTCACATCTCACATGCTCCTCACAAGTGCGGGAGTAGATGATTATATCGTCGAGACAGGCTAAGACGTATCTTTCCAACATGTCTCGTAGCACGTCGTTGATAAATGATGCGAACACAGAGGGGGCGATAATCAATCCTTATGGCATGACCTGGTACTAGTAGTGGCCGGAGGTGGTACTGAAGGCTGTCTTCCACTCATCTCCTTCTCTGATGCAGATCAAATTATAAGCGCTGCGGAGGTCGAGCTTTGTGAAGATTGTCCCCCCACGAAGCTGTTCCACAGCGCTCAGGACCAGGGGAGTGGGTAGCGATACTTCATCGTGAAGTCATTGACCCCCCAGTGATCTATGCAGGGGCGGAGACTTCCATCTTTCTTCTGTACAAAGAAAAAGCTGGCGGATGCAGGTGAAGTGGAGGGCTGAATGAAGCCTTGTTGCAGAGCTTCCTGTATGTATTGTTCCATAGCTTGCGTCTCAGTCACGGATAGTGGGTAGATGCTGTTTCTTGGTGGGGAGGCGCCAGACAGTAGCTCGATCGCACAGTCCCACGGACGATGCGGGGGCAGCTGCGTAGCTCTCTCCTTACTGAAGGTTGTTTGTAGGTCCTGGTACTCCCGGGGAATGTCAGGCTGGTCCACTTGGTTAGGGCTCTTGACGGTGGTTGAGGCTAGTGGGGGGGGGGGGGCCGTGGTGCCGTATGCATTCTCGTGCCCAGAAGTGGAGCCATCTGGTGTTCCAGGTTATGGCACGGTCGTGCGTCATTAGCTAAGGGAGTCCAAGAATGAGTGGGTGACTGGAATATGGGAGAACAAGCAGAAGGATCACCTCCAGATGGCGCTGTTGGATCAGGAGGGAGACTGGTGCCATTTAGTGCATGACGCTGCGGTTTCCCAGATGTCTTCCGTCCATCGCAGCCACCGTCAGGGGGGAGCAGAGCTAGTGAAGGGGGATGCCGAGTTGTCATGCCAACTGGCAGGAGATGAAATTCCCTGCAGCACTGGAGTCAATCAGGGCCTCTGCATGAAGGGGCAGGTTGTTAAATGACACCTCCACAAGGATCCTGAACCGCTGTCTGGGAATTGTGGAGGGCAATACCTTTACCTTCAAGGGCGTGGTCTCATCTTGACTCCGAGCATAGGGGCCAGCTCTTCTCCATGGACGACGCTTAGCAGTTCTGGCTTGTCCCATCTCCATGGGCTCCGCCCCTTCACCCGCTGGATCTTCGGAAAACCGCTTTGTCCCCGCTGCCTCTCCTGCAGCAGCTGGTCCAGACTTATGGCGGCTTTGATGTAAGCGGGTAGGGACATTTCTAGGTCCCTGCGGGTCATCTCGGCAGGGAGTTCTGGACGTAGCCCTTTCCTTAAGATAGATAATAAGGCTGGTTCATTCCAGCCACTGGTTGCAGCCAAGGTGCGGAACTGGAGGGCGTAATCCGAAGCGGTCTTGTTACCTTGGTTGAGTTCCAGTAGCTGGTCGCCAGCCTTCTTTCCGGGGTGATCAAAGACCGAGCGAAACTGTAGAAGGAAGTCAGCGTAGGTGGAAAAAGCTGACTCCCCCCAGACAGCTGTCGCCCAGTCTAAGCCCTTCCCCGAGAGGCAGGTCATTGTTGCTACAATCTTGTCGGCATCACTCAGGTCTGGGTGGTAGGTGAAAAAAAGCCCGTACTGTAGAACGAAGCCTCTACAAGCAGTAGGGTTCCCCTCCCTTGGGGAGGCGCACAGGAGAATCACCCTGGAAGCAGGAGGGGGCAGGCTGCAATCCAGACGGTAGGGGAAGCTGGTGGTGGAGCACGGGAGATGGACAGCACGCGAACCCCGTGAATAAGTTCGTCGAGCACAGCACCAAGGCGACCGATCTTCTGCTGCTATGCCACGAGCTGGTAGAGATCGGGAGAGTGGGCAGCATATTCTCCTGATTCCACCAGCAGATTAATCCTTGCTCGGTCCATAGTTCGGCAACTTCTTCTGTGAGGGTTGAAACGGAGGCCAGGAAAACATGGACTGGACTCAAGTGCAAGGATGGATTTAGTTGAAGTATTTATTATGCCAACCGTGCAAGCGGGAGGCATAAGCAAAAATACAAAACATAACAGGAATCGTGGTTCCAAAAGAAACTATAATAATACAAAGAAAGGTGTGAAAACACAAACAACACTAGTATTATTATAAAAGAAAAGGAAAAGGAAACAAGGTTCCTTAGTATCTATAAAGTGCTGGAACTGCATAGCACTAATATCAAAGATTAACTTTAATACTGTAGTATTATACACGCGAAACGGAGCGCTAAGCTACACAGGCGTGTGGCTTGATAGAAGTTGCAAAGAACAATGAGAAAGCAATGGTATATACACATGCTGCCGCTGCTCAGCGGTAATTACACACAGCTGCTCCTCATATGGCTGAGTGTGGCAGCGCTCCAGGTCTTAATTGGCCTGCGTGCTGGGTCTGGAGAGGCGAGACCTGACGGATGCTTAATGAAAAAAAGACCTTTTGTGTAAAAAGTACATGAAGTTGACATTACTGAATTATTGTGTTTGTTACATCAATTTTACAAATCTGTCTCGCAGCTGAGGAGTTGGTTTCCCACCACTTCATGAGATTTCTGATATTTCCTGGTTCTAGTCTTCTGGGACACAAAAAAATCATGGGCTTTAATAGCTTTTCCATATGCTATTACAAGTTATATAATCATATAATTATATGCATTATGTAGAACTTTACAATAATACTCTCAGGGTGTGATCTAGACATGAAGAACAGTGAGATAATGGGCCCCTCAAAATGTACTTCCATGGGCCTTTTCAGGAAATTATGGGCCCTTTAAAAACACTTACTTGATGGCATTAATTGCTCATATTCCAGTGTTAAGCCACCCCCAAACTTTTTTTCCTGAATTCAGGGCAATCAAACCATTTCTCAATTTGCCCTGAACACTTTATCCTATGATGCGTAAAGAACAGACATGTTCAGTTCATTTCCACTTCTATTTTAATTAATCAGCATGGAAAATGATTTCAGAGGTTTTTGAAACTTGTGAAAACAGTGAGTGATTCAGAAAAAGCAGTCAGTAATCTAAATTTATTTTTAAAACAAGATATACAGTTTGAAAATACTAACAACAAAATACTATTGTAATAAGTGCGAGATACACAGTTTGAAGATATTAAGAATAGAACATTAAATGTAATATAAAGGATCTTACATGAGTGAGTGTGTCATATGAAAGTTATGAAATGAGTAGTGAAAATTTTGCATTTGTTGCTTTGGCGAGCAACATACCCAACATTTACTCAACAAGTTTCATAACTTTCATATGACACGACCAAGAGTAAAATATTCTATTTCTCATGGAACTGAATCGCTTAATTTAATAGAATTTAATTAATTTGTAGTTTCTGTTAGTGCCGAAGCTAATGGCAATTCCCATTATACGTTATCTAGCACTAAGCTAACTCCATCACTCTGCAACTCATTCAAGTCACAGTTATTTGCATTTGAACTAGTGGTTTTTAAACTCATAGACAACTCAGTAGCTGACTAACGGTAGCTCACTGGTTAACTAATGCTACATATTGGTTGTGGAAAGGCATTGCATGCACACAAGCTAGCTTGCTAAATAATGTTCACTTAGTTATGAGAGTTGCACGAAGCTAGCTAGCTAGAGCGCTAAGCCATACCGACTTAACCAATGTTAAACTTGGTATTCCATTTGACAAAATATTAACAGCACAACATAACGCAACGCAAAGCGATCACGTTTGCCTAATTGACTATCAAACAATTTATTAACTGAACAGCCACCACCAATGCATGACACATAATGATAAAGCAATGCTAATGACAAAGCAATTGCCTATTGGCTATGTTGATGTGACTCCACAAGGATGACAATCTGCAAAAAATCAGAAACATTCACGGACTTCGTAGCAATTATTTTCGTCATCACTCCGCTGTACAATCGCACCTAACAACGCACTTTAGCTGTTACTACATTCAGACTATAGAGTGGATTCTCATGGCTTATTGCTCAACGAGCCTCACAAACTAATTTACGCAAATCTGTGCTGTTTCATGTGCTACAGGGGCGCAGAAATTATAAAGACATATTGATATTTTTCATAGTCATTGATGTGCGGAAGAAAACACTGTATCATTTTTCGTAGTGCAATAACAAGGCTTTCAAAAAAAAATTAGACTCTGGTCAGTTCTACCAATCAATCTGAGCAACTAATCGGGAGAGGTTAACTGCGAGAGGTGTAGGTCATAAAGCAGTGAAAGGTGAGGTTATTGCTGGCTCTGTATTTCTGCTGATGGACCGCCACTGCTACAGACACGGGTGTAATTGGCCTTCCTGCCATCTAGCCCTTTTCAGTATGTATTCTATCACCGTCTTTGACAATATTCACTCAGCCGGCGAACTTTCTCTCCTCTGTTTGTAATTACCTCTGGAATTTGATGGAGCATTAAATACTTCTTTGTTTTCAGTACAGAACTAGGCCTACGCTGTCGGCGGCCGACAGCAAGCGGTATATCCCCGAAATTCCCCAATCCTTGAAGCCCCCTTTATTAGATTCCCCTTTACTAGACCTACAACATGAGGCAAATTTGAGGTCTGTGTAAGTAATTGTTCCAGAGATATGGTTAAAAAACTGATTTTTTCAATATATAGCGCCACCTGGTGGCAAACCTAGGAGTGCATACTTGCCCAAAATCTGATCAGTTCATCCTCTCTACCATATCTACCCATATGCTAAAAATGAGAAGCCAATGTGAAGTATTTTGTGAGTTATCGCGCTAACGGCTAAAATCTGCGGAGGCGGTGGACGCGGCGGCGGCGGGTGGGGCGAAACCATGATATCCCCGAAACTCGTATTTCGGGGATATAATTACTACATTTCTTCACTGCACAAATATAAGCCATGTCAATTCAGGTAAAAAAGCAAAGAAACATAGTAAGCCGAGACTGAATTCCCCATTGAACTGTATTATGAGTACACCAGCAACTTATGTTTATACCAGTGCTCATAAAACCACTTTCAGTCTGAGAAATCGAAGGAGGTTCTTCAAAACAGTCATCTTTGAAGTGCTGGGAACATATCACAACCGATGTGCTGGAAGGTTTCAAGTACACGGGTTTCGAGTACACAAAGTCGGCCCTCGTCTGGACAAAATTCACCCACTGTCGCCTTATGTCATGGACCTTGGGGAACGAATGAGTTGACACACTACTGGCTGCATTCGCACTGGCACTGCAGCCACACACAACGCATCTATTCACTATTCCCGACAATATTCAGCACAATATAAAAGCGTGTATTCAGATGTAAATCTATTGTATTCGCCATTCATTGTGTACCTGAGATTGCTCGGTGTTCCTGAGATGATGTCACCGCCAAAGATTTCCAAATATCTCCAAAGATTTTCGTTCTGATGGAATGGGCGTGGTTGGGGATAGAAAATTTAAAATAAAAAATAGTCCATTGCGTAAAGTAGATATTTTTCGATTCATTTATTCAATTCAGACAATAATACACTTTCTCAACCCCAATGTTAACAACATTCAGTTATACCTTGAAGTATTTTTTTGAGGATTTGTATTTACTTTGGTTTTTTTAAACCGGGAATTTTACTTTTACTCTACTACATTTAAAAGATAAAGTATACTTTCACTTCATTACTTTGACACTGGCCACTTCGTCACTCATTACAAATTAAAATATGAATGTAATTCATCATTTAAGGATTATCTGGATTTGGCACGTTCGAGAAGAACAACGGTTCTCGGCAGGGTATCTTTGTGCAGATGTGTCCGCCAGCGAACATGGAGCTGCAAATTTATGCACGCAGTTACAATATTCTATCACTAGATGGCACACCAGGCTCAGTTATTGAATATTCACAAGCAAGCCGAGCTCGAACACGATTTAGATTATGGATGAGTTCACTCCAATCCCTGTTTTTCAGGAGTTGCCTGAATAAAACTCCTCAGCTAAGCCAAATGTGCAAACTGCTCAGTATACTTGCCCATAGTATCTATCCAGCAGTTAAAAAAAAAAAAATTCTCTTGCTACAGAAATAATCGTTGTCCTCTGTAGCAACCACTTCAGCTACAGTGAGCCAATGGTATCCCAATTAGTAGTTTAGAAAAATCAGTTTTCTGAAGCAAAAATTCGACATGGTATTGATACTATGTCATTCTACTATTAATTATAGTCAATTATAGTGGTTTTTAAACCGCCAGTAAACTCTAAGAAGAAGAAGAAGTATATAAAGGAGAGACTGCCTGTTTTTTGAGCACTGTATCTTTCATTCACCTGAAAATTGATTAAAGAGCACAATGAGAGAACAAAGAGTGGTTGCTTTGCTTCTTTCTAAGCAGACTATGAAAAATACTTTGTACTTCTACTTGCACTTTTGAATCTTAAGCATAGTTTTTCGCAAAATACTTATGGTACTTAAGTACATTTAATGTGAACTACTTTAAGACTTTTACTCAAGTAATTTTCTTGTGGGTGACTTCAACTTTTACCAAAGTAACTTTCAGAAATGGTACTTCTACTTTTTACTTAGTTTTTTTTTTTTTTCCCAGTACTTTATACACCTCTGCATATTAGCTATGTGACAAAGTGCAATACTCGGTCAGGCTGTAACTGTCGCTTATGAAAATCGTTCATGCTTTCTTTCCTGAATTCTTGTATTCGATTTCTTTTTTTTAAACATTGATTATATCATTTTTTTTTTACTGTCTACCATATTTGAGGTAAAATTGACTTAAACTGCTCACTTCGCATCACACTTTTTTTTTATCTGCAGCGACTGAAATAAATACCAAACAGTTTGCTATTTGGGGGCACTTTAAAATTCCAAAACTTTCTTATTTCTCGGCCAATTCTCATGATCTTGGTGTCAACTACAAGGCCTTTTCAAGAGCTTTCAATAGGTCATAAATTAATTGCATTTCAATTTTTTTTGTCACATAGTAAGCCATATTCAACCATCACCAATATCAATAACGCTTTATGTAAACACATGGCAACTCCTTCACTCAAACATATTTATTAAGCGATTTTACTCGAAACTGTGGATCCAAAACTGTGCAGAACATGCCCAAAGACAAAACATGGGGGAAAAAAGGGAACTTTGAAGTTCATTCTTACACCCTCACTATATAGGAACTGCCATGTGTTCACAAAAGTGATGTCACGTCCTTGGTTAGCACAAATGTAACGATAACTTTGATCATTACCATTCATGACCTACATACATACATACTTTAACTGCTATCTACAACTCCTGCTGCTGTCTCTCTCAAATTGACATTCACAAAATCAATAACTGCAACACTTATTCTAGCACATTGTCTATTCAAATGTATAACTTGCTTTTGATATGTTTTCCTTACTCAAGACCCCCCCACCTCCCACTCCCACTCCCTCACTCACTCCCACTCCCTCACTCACACACTCTCACACTCACTCACGTGCTCACTCTTTCACACTCTCCCACTCCCACACTCTCACTATCACACTCTCCCCACCCACTTTGTACAACCCCAATTCCGAAATAGTTGGGATGAAGTGTAAATTGTGAATAAAACTGAGTCTCTCAGAAGTAAAGATGGCCAGAGGCTCTCCAACCTGTGAAGGCTTGCGTAAAAAAAATTGTGGAATGCTTTAAAAACAATGTTCCTCAATGTCAAATTGCAAAGGCTTTGAAGGTTTCATCATCGACAGTGCAGAACATCATCAAAAGATTCAGAGAAATTGGAAAAATCTCTGTGCGTAAGGGACAAGGCCGAAGACCTTTACTGGATGCCCATGATCTTCGGGCCCTCAGATGCCACTGCATCACTCACCGCCATGATTCTGTCCTTGACATTACTAAATGGGCCCAGGAATACTTCAAGAAACCACTGTCTGTAAACACAGTCCGCCGTGCCATCCACAGATGCCACATAAAACTCTATCATGCAAAAAGGAAGCCATTGTTGAGCATGATCCAGAAGCGCTGCTGTGTTCTGCGGGCCAAGGCTCATTTAAAATGGACTGTAGCAAAGTGGCAAAGTGTCCTGTGGTCAGACAAGTCCAAATTTGACATTCTTGTCGGAAATCATGGGCGTCGTGTCCTCCGGGCTAAAGAGGAGAAAGACCACCCTTTGTGTTATCAACGTTCAGTTCAAAAGCCAGCATCTCTGATGGTATGGGGGATGCATTAGTGCATATGGTGTGGGACACTTGCATGTTTTAAAAAACACCATGAATGCTGAAAGGTATATAAAGGTTTTAGAGCAACATATGCTCCCCTCCAGACGACATCTATTCCAGGGAAGGCCTTGTGTATTTCAGCAGGACAAAGCAAAACCACATACTGCAGCCATTACAACAGCATGGCTTCGTAGTAGAAGAGTCCATGTGCTGAACTGGCCTGCCTGCAGTCCTGATCTTTCACCGATTGAGAACATTTGAAGCGTAATTAAACGAAACGTCCGTCAAAGGAGCCCCAAAACTCTCCAGCAGCTGGTAGCCTGAACGAACAAGAGTGGGATCAAATTCCAATGGCTAAACTCAAGAAACTTGTCTCCTCAATGCCCAGACACACTGTGTTAAAAAGAAGAGGGGATGCTACAGCATGGTAAACAGGCCCCTGTCCCAACTTTTTTGAGACCTGTAGCAACCATCAAATTTGAAATGAGCTCATTTTTTGGATAAAATTGTCAAATTTCTCAGTTTCAACATTTGTTGTTATCTCTGTTCTATTGTGAATAAAATACTGGCTGGTGTGATTTGAAAGTCATTGTGTTTTGATTTTATTTCAAAATTTATACTTTGTCCCAACTATTTCGGAATTGGGGTTGTAAATAATTTATCAGCTACAGCTCATTACTAAACTTGCACTTCATATAATTGCGTGAGCTTTGCCTCATTTAGCACCCTTTTCTTGGGCCCACATTATCATACAGCACTTGGCGGGCCAGCCATATACTAGGTTGCACCTAGTCTTGTTTCACTGCTGCTTGGCCCATGATACATATCCAAATCAACACAAATCCTCATGATCTGCTCAAAGGTCTGGGCAGAGAGCCTGTTCCTGAGTGCAGTTACAGTCAGATTTTGTGGACTGAAGGTTCTTTCACAGTCTGCCGTGTGGACAGGGTGGGTCAGGGCTAAGTACGCTAGGTACTTGAGACACTGGAAATCACTTTCATTAAACTTTGTCCAAAGGCCCACAGATCTTGCATGGAAGATACAGGGTATTTGCAAGACTTCACAATCTGCTTGCATAGATGCCACTCCCTCATGACATCTTCAGGAGTGGCTGGTGTTATGGCCCCAATTTGTTATGGCGTCAATTTGTTATGACGTCACGGACAGCAAGGGATGACAGACAAAATTCTTAAACTTCAACAGATTTAATTAAACAAACACTTAGAACTAATCTACACTCTACCCTACTGACCAAGATTGAAATTAAAAAAAAGATAGTTACAGTCCCTTGGTAATTGAGATGGGCTGCTGTGTTGCGATGTCCTGGGACAGGAAAATGCTCCAACACAGGCAAAAAATCCACAAAAAAGCTTCACAGGTCTTGAAAAAGAGTGACAGGTCTGGTCAAATATATCCTTCCACAATTTCTCCTTGCAATTTCTCCTAATACCCTTCACTCTCTCAATTTTTCTCCTTATATACTCTTTTCCAGCCCCCTCTGAGGCATGCCCAGGACATGCCCAACCTAGCTCCAGACTGGGCTTAACAAAAAAAATGTCAATACTGCCATCTAGTGGCTTTTTTTTTTTTTTTTTTCACATTACACCTCCATTCCAAAAGGGAAAAATTTTGACTCATAAAGGCAAAATTTTTCTTTTCAATACAAAAATGGTTAAGTAGACACTGGTATATATATACATATAATACAATATGCTAATAAACACGTGATATATATACACATACTCAAACGCGGGATAAGCAATCAGCAATTACATTGTCAGTACCCTTTACATGCTTAATTTCCAAGTCAAACTCCTGTAAAATCAAACTCCAATTCAACAATCTCCGATTCTTGTTTTTCATCTTACTCAAAAACATTAACGGATTGTGGTCAGTATATACAATCATTGGCTTTTGCCCTGTACAAACATAAACCTCAAAGTGTTGTAAGGATAGTACCAGAGCCAACAGCTCCTTCTCAATTGTGGAATAGTTCTTTTGGTGGTGATTGAACTTCCTGGAGAAGTATGCCACAGGATGCTCAATGTCATCGGAGTCACTTCTCTGTAGGAGCACAGATCCACAAGCTTGGTCGCTAGCATCGACCACCATGGAGAACGGTTTGTTGAAGTCAGGAGATTTGAGCACGGGGAAGTGACACAGCAGAGACTTCAGGCGATCGAAGGCTCTTTGGCATGCTTCATCCCAAGTGAACTTTACGCCTTTCTTCAGTTGGTTGGTGAGACTGAGAGCAATCTCAGCAAAGTTCTAGCAGAACTTGCGGTAGTACCCGATCATTCCAAGGAAGCGGCGCAAAAGCTTTTTGTTGTCAGGAACTGGAAAGTCCATGATGGCTTGGACTTTAGCATTTATGGGTGCCACCTTACCCTGGCCTATGACGTAGCCAAGATACGTGACAGTAGCACAACCAAAGTCACTCTTGTTCAGGTTAACAGTCAGGTTAGCCTGGGTCAAGCGCTGGAACAACGTCTCTACATCTTTCAGATGTTCTTCCCAGGAGTCACTCCATGTGATCAGGTCGTCGATGTACGCACCCGTGTGTGGCAATCCGGCGATTGTAGACTGTATCATCCTTTGGAACGTGGCTGGGGCATTTTTCATGCCAAAGGGTAGGACTTCATACTGGTATAACCCAGATGGTGTGGCAAAAGCAGAGATGCTCTTGGCCCTCTCAGTTAAAGGCACACACCAATAACCCTTCAATAAATCAATCTTGGTCAGAAACTTTGCTTGCCCTACTCTATCGATACAATCATCAATCCTAGGTATTGGAAACACATCAGTTCTAGTTACAGCATTGACTTTGCGATAATCTGTACAGAATCTAATACTTCCATCAGGTTTTGGAACTAGAACACAGGGTGAACTCCAATCTGAGTTAGAGGGTCTGATAATATCATGTTCTAACATGTACTCAACCTCTTTCTCAGCAATCTTTCTCTTTTCAGGATTCATCCGCACGGATGCTGTTTTATTGGTTTGGCATCACCAACATCTACATCATGAGAGGCTATAGAAACTCTCTTTGGAACATCAGGAAATAGATCTTTATATTTCTTGATCAACCTCTCAAACTGATCTTTCTGTGAGGGTTCTAAGTGCTGGAGTTTTACATCAAGATTTTGCAACACTTCAGAATTTGATAATTTACATGAAAGAACTTCAGCTTTAAATCTAGGTTCATCATCTTGAAACTCCCCCTCATCTTCACAAGTCTTGGCCATAGGAGGATCTGAAGTGACAGCTGCAACCCTAGCATTCCTATCATGATAAGGCTTCAGCATGTTAATGTGACACAACTGCTTTGGCTTTCTCCTATCTGGAGTCTTCACAATGTAACTGAGATCATTGAGTTTTGTCAGAATTTCATAAGGACCATGAAATCTAGCCTGCAATGGATTGGACTGCAAGGGAAACAACACAAGGACCTTGTCTCCTGGTTTAAACTCACGGCTTCTAGCCTTATGAACATACCAAGTTTTCATTTTTCCCTGACTTGATTTCAAGTTCTCTTTGGCTAGGTCACAAGCTGCACGCAGTCTTTCCTTGAACTTGCTAACATAGTCTAACAGACTGATATGCGGCTCTTTCTCTTGCCATTGTTCACTCAACAATAGCAAAGGTCCTCTCACTTTATGGCCAAACACTAGCTCAAACGGGCTGAATCCAGTAGACTCCTGCACTGCTTCCCTAGCTGCAAACAACAGCAAATGAACACCTTCATCCCAGTCTTTCTCATGATCATAACAATAAGTCCTCATCATTGTCTTGAGAGTGGAATGAAACCGCTCTAAGGCACCCTGACTCTCTGGATGATAGGCACTGGAAAGAATCTGCTTCGCACCTAGTTCATGCACAACCTGCTGAAACAATCTGGAAGTGAAATTGCTACCTTGATCTGACTGAATTTCCCTGGGAAGGCCAAACAACGTGAAGAACTTTATCAAAGCCTTCGAAATTGCAGTTGCCTTGAGGTTGCGTAGAGGGATGGCTTCAGGGAATCTGGTAGATGCACACATGATTGTCAACAAGTACTGATTTCCAGATCTAGTCTTGGGTAATGGACCAACACAATCAAGAATGACCTCGGAGAAGGGCTCCCCAAATGCTGGGATAGGCTGCAATGGAGCTACAGGTGGGTCTAACTGGTGTTTTCCAACTACCTGACAAGTGTGACAGGTTTTGCAAAAGTTGGAAACATCTTTCCGAAGTCCAGGCCCGAAGAAGTGTTTCATGATCTTGTGAACAGTCTTGTTAACACCAAGATGACCTCCTAAAGGCAAACTATGAGCCATTGTTAAGATCTCATTCCTGTAGACCTTCGGAACAACAATTTGCTTGACCACTGCCCAATCTGTATTGGCAGGGATATCAGGAGGGTGCCACTTCCGCATCAACACTCCATCCTTGAGATAATACCCAACTGGAACTGCGTCTATTTCTTCATCAGGAAGGGCTCTCTTCTTTAGTACACAAATTTCAGGATCATTGGTTTGCTCCTGAATCAACCGCTTTCTGGACAGAGACAAGTCTCCAGACACATCAGAATCACCAGACCCATCTGGCTGGCTGAACAGAGAACTGATAAAAGTGTCTGATAAGTCCTCAAACGGAGAAACCATAGTAGGCTGAACAGAGTCATGAGGCGAACCACCTGAGTCATGACTATTCAATGTGCTGGACGGCACCACATCATCCTCTTCTTGAGCCGTCTTAGCCATAGCACGGGTCACTGCACAGGAAGGATACAGAGATGGGTCTTCATCGCCATCTTCAGTGCTCGGCTGTGAAGTAAGATGAACAGGGGGAACTACATTGCCCCCAGCTAGGTCATTGCCTAGCAACAGAGAAACACCCTTGATAGGTGGACTTGACATAAGTCCCACCTTTACCTGTCCTGCAACTAAATCTGACTTCAAGAATACAGAGCGCAGGGGTACAGATACAGTCCTCCCTTCAATACCTTGTACAAGTATGAAATCCCCAGAAGCGGTCTCATCACGTAACTCCAAGGAGTCCATCAACAAAAGTGACTGAGAAGCTCCAGTATCCCTTAGGATATATATGGGGACAGGAGGAGAATGCTCATTCAGAGCCACAAATCCCTCTGACACAAATGGAAGAAATTCCTCCCTCACAAAGTCAGCAGTATCAGGCTTCTTAGCCTCACAAGGAGCAGGCAATTTAGCAGATCGGTCATCTACTACAGGGGTTTCTAACCTTGTCTTCACAAAGGCATTGGGTTTGGTATCCTTTTCTTTTTCTTTCTTAGTTTTAAGGAACCAACAGTTAGTTGTAACATGACCAGATTTCTTGCAATAATTGCAAACTAGACCACTTTTGTCACTGCCAACTTTCACACTTTGATCAGACCTTTGACTGGATTTCTGAGCACCATCACCAGATTTGTCTTTGTCTTTGGGTGAGGAGTCTTGGGTATCACCGTTACCTTTCTTCTGAAATTGGGACCATCTATTGTTACTGCTAGACTGAAATTTGGACTTATGTGTGAGAACATATTCGTCTGCAAACTTGGCAGCTGATTGCAAATTCAGTGCTTGCTTCTCATTAAGGTTGGTCTTAATATCATCCTTGACACAGTTCTTGAATTCTTCAACTAATACTATCTCTTTTAGTGAGTTGAAATCATCCTTGACCTCCATAGAAGTACACCAGAGCTCAAAGCAAACCACCTTCTCGTTAGCAAATTCCACATAAGTCTGATTGTCAGATTTCTTCAGACCTCTGAATTTCTGTCGGTAAGCCTCTGGAACCAACTCATAAGCTGTCAAAATAACCTTTTTGACAACCTCATAATCAGAGGAATCATCTGCAGACAAAGCCGAATAGGCTTGTTGAGCTTTACCCTTGAGGACAGTTTGCAACATCAGAGGCCAGTGTTCCATTGGCCGCTGACAACTCTCAGCTACCTTCTTGAAGTACTGGAAATACTTATCAACCTCCTTCTCTGAGAATGGAGGCACCAGCTTTACCTCCTGGCTAGCCCGAAATTTGTTTTCAGCTTGCATTTTGATTTTTAGTAGCTCCATTTGGAGCCTTTCTTCTCTATCTAATTTCTGTTACTCGAAATCTGTCTGTCTCTCTCTTTCTGCTCTTTCCTCTTTCTCTCTTTCTTTTTTCTCTTCTCTTGCTAATTTTTCTAACTCAAACTGCCTTTGTTTTTCTTTTTCCTCCCTTTCAATCTCTTGCATTTTTAATTTAAGTTCCATTTCTACATTTGGATTTTCCACTGGAAACTGTTCCAGATCTCCTGGTGCAAACACATTTTCATCAATGTAATATTCAACAATCTCTCTAGCCAGTCTTGCTTTTCGCATGGCTGGTTTTACATCTGTCAGCTCTAACTGTCAGCATATTTCTAGCAGTTCTGTCTTTTTAAAAGACTTCAAAACCTCTACGGTTGGTGATGCCAAGAAATCATCCATTGCTGTTGATCTGCCAATATATATCTAGGAAAATTCAAAAAACAATTTCACAATTTGAAATTTTAGATTTTCAATAAATGATTCGCACAATGGTCTATCCCGGACCCGAGCCCCCAATTTGTTATGGCCCCAATTTGTTATGGCGTCAATTTGTTATGACGTCACGGACAGCAAGGGATGACAGACAAAATTCTTAAACTTCAACAGATTTAATTAAACAAACACTTAGAACTAATCTACACTCTACCCTACTGACCAAGATTGAAATTAAAAAAAGATAGTTATAGTCCCTTGGTAATTGAGATGGGCTGCTATGTTGTGATGTCCTGGGACAGGAAAATGCTCCAACACAGGCAAAAATCCACAAAAAGCGTCACAGGTCTTGAAAAGAGTGACAGGTCTGGTCAAATATATCCTTCCACAATTTCTCCTTGCAATTTCTCCTACTACCCTTCACTCTCTCAATTTTTCTCCTTATATACTCTTTTCCAGCCCCCTCTGAGGCATGCCCAGGACATGCCCAACCTAGCTCCAGACTGGGCTTAACAAAAAAAATGTCAATACTGCCATCTAGTGGCTTTTTTTTTTTTTTTCCCACATTACACTGGAATGAGCGGAGGAGAGGTGAAAACCTCCCCATCTGCTGCATGTTGCTGCTCCTGGCAGTAGAATGATGCTAGCTCTTCTTCATCCCCCCACTTCAAGAGCTCTTCACCACTGAGGAAGCTCACAGGCCTTAAACCCTACACACTGAATCGCATCATTGCCTTAGTCTCTGGGAATCTAAACAGAAGACTAATAATAAATGACGTGTCAGACTTAAGTGTTGTGTTCATTCATTTGTAAATACCAAGCTCTTCAAACTTGAAATCAATCATCCATGAAAGTTTGAGAAAATTTTTGGACTATTTTTGAAATCAATATTTCGAAGTACACAGACTTTGAACATGTTGAACATAAAACCAAAAATGTGGATACTTTACACCAATGCGTTCTAACCTTGACTTCAAGTTGCTGATCATTGCTTTGAGGATTTTTCTGTGCACTGTGGTGAAATTCTGAGCATTCTCCGTGACAGTGTGATTCTTCTTGAAAGTAGTGGAGCCATCTTCCTTCACCAGGAGGTGATCGTCTTGCTGACGAAGGTAAATGGACTTTCCACCAGGAGAGGCCCATGCATCAGGCAGCAGATTGGACAGGTCCTTGATGCAGGCATTCACATTCACCAAGGAAAACAACATAATCGACAATGGCAAAATTAAGGTCATGCATAATTTGTCATATGCTTGACTATTAGAGGTCTAACGATACAGTGGGGTCACGATACGGTACGTATCCCGATACAGGGGTTGCGATACGATGTGTATCCCGAAACACTACAAATTATTTTACGGCTGATTTTCTTTCTACTTACAGGTAAGCAGCAACACAATGATTTCCCAAGACAATGCTTTTGAAGTTGATTAAAATAAAAGAATACAGTCAGTCTACCTTTAGGTACCACTGTGTGTTTGCTGTTCAGGTTGTAAACACCGTGCAACGGAGGCCACGGAGGGTCCTAGCTGAGGCGAAAGGTCTCAGCACATTTGCCTAAACTGCCAGGGAAAAGAAAGTCTTAACGGTCTCCATTATAATAATGTGGTCTGGCTACAGCGTCAGCACTAGGCCACTGCCTCAGGCCAGACGTGATTTTGTCGACTCACGTTCCGCTTTCAAGTGAGCCTGAAGCGTGTCTCGCGGATGCTGCAGCCCTAATATCTTAGCGGTTACAATACATCTGACTCCATATCAAATTTAGGATATAAACTTTAGTTGTAACCATTTGCGGTTACGATTAAATTATGCGTTTGCATAAATATTGATCTGACTCAAATTTATGAATTTAGAGCTATGTTGTGCATCGGACCCATAACTGGTCTATACCTTACTCCGCCGGACCAAAACATCTGTACAGCCCAATTCAGTTAATTAACTCAGAGGCTGGCGGTATTATTAAGCGCGATAATTTGACATAGAAAATAGCTATGACTTGGGATTACCGGGGCCCAAAACGAGTAACTCCAAAGTTTAACGGACGCCGGTCAGTGACTTGGGGGTTATAATTCTAAGATCTCCGTTCAGTGATTGAGATGGTGACAAAATTCGCTCCAACCGCTCAGTGTAATGGAATCTCCCTGAGGCCTATCAAAATAATACCAATCACAGCGTGGAAAATCCACCTGATAACGTAGACCAAGCGTGTTGATCAAGCATGCGATTACAGTCCTACGCTACTCAATTAGGAGCCAGGACTCCGAGCTGGAAAATATATGTTCGTTTTCAATCAGAAACACACAGCAAATGCAATTACAAATTTATTTCGCCAGGCAGGCACAAGCTTAAATCACAAAACCAATTACATTGTTACAGAAAAAATAAAGAAGTCAAATCATACCTGGCGCAGCTCACAACTACACATATGCACAAAGTACACTGTGGGAAGGTTGAATACAAGCTTCCATAGCTATACCACGTCTGCACACGGCTGCAGGAGCATGTGTGGGAAATTGCCTAAGATCTTCCATGACTAAGTTAAAGCTAACCACTGCATGGAGATGCGCGTGGGGGAAGTTGAATGCAATCTTCCATTGTGATAACGGCTGCACACATACAGATGAATGTGCGGGGAAGTCGTCTACGATCTTCCATCACTATATATTATTGGCTACACAGGACATGGAGATGCCAGTGTGGGAAGTCGGTTGCGATCCTCCATAACTACTATTGGCTACACACAGCATGGAGATGCACGCGTGGGAAACCAGGTGCGGTCTCCCCCGAATCCTTTGTTTCCCTACCTTTTATGCCCGACTCAAGAAGCGCTTCCTACAGCAGGGTCATAAATCATTTGGGTATTCAGGAAGGCAACCCCTCCTCAGAGGGGATTTGGGAGGGGACATTAGTAGAAGTATATTTCTTTTAATACTTATTGAATGAGGGTTTAGTACAATTTTAATCCCTTCGAAATATGCACCATGCGATTTCGGAATTTTAGTGGAGTAAAATGATACCAAACACGATATGCTTGCACTACAGTTTGCCACGAAACATCAGCTACAGTCCATAATTACAAAGGTAACTGGTATTAATGTTAACAATCAGCTTATGTCGTATTACAAAAATACACATTGGATTTGCAACAAATTGGGGAGGTAAAGTGAATTATCTTGCTGGTGAAATCTCTGAAAGTCCGGTTTATGGCACTGCAGCATTCTCTCTGCCAAAGTTGTCATAGCCGTTTGCGGGTGGTTTGCAAGACGTTCAACGCTGACCTTTACCCTAGAGATTGTCCATTTACCCTGAGGCTGGGGGCCGCTCTAGGTGTCGTGAATGAAGTTGGCGCCATACAGACCCTAATTGAGTCTGCTCCCGTGACTCAGGAGGGTCTCTACAGGATGCAGATAGCTTTAAGACAATAGGAGTAAATTTACCAGTCCTGAGTCTGTGAGAACGGCCCAGAAGTGTCTTCGTCAGGAAACGTGCCATTAAGATAAGGCTACCAGAGCCATGGTCTGTGACAAAGCGTACAGACTTTTCCCTGCCTTCCCAGCGCGGCTTACAAGGTCAATGTCTTCAACTTAAAAAATGTTTAAGCTCAATAGGTCTCCCACTAGCGTACGCGCCATCGTTTTCATTTTGCCCGGAAATACCCCTTGAAGTTTCAACCATGGTTTTGAAATGACTCGGTGTTTTATTGGCCCACACTGACCCATGTGAATTGGTGATTTCAGGATTCGTTGGCAGAATGTACGATCGACTGTCAATTAAAAAAAAAAAACTCTTTGCATGCAAACCTGAAATAGTCCATTGTAAAAGAGGATTGTCAGGTTTCCCTTCCTATCGCACAAGATGGTGTTCCAGGCCTATAACAGTCGTGAACTCGGTCAGGTGGATGTGAAACAGCCTACAGTCATTGTTTAATTCTTTATTTTGAATTGATTTATTACTCTGTACCCTCAGCTGTCCGGAGGCCTATTTATTTTTATGGCCTCGATGATTTCATCTTTCCCACCATGAGATTGTCTTGGATAGTTTCAGGAGAAGTGTAAACCTGGAGGAATCATTTCCCTGTGTTTACAGGGAAAAGATAAGTGAGTTCAATTTCCTTAATTCTCAAACACAATGATGTCATATGTATGTTATTTCATTATTATTATGCATAACTAATTTCAGCTGCATTACATCGTTATGTATGCAATCGTATATTACATTACTCTTCAGCTGATATGGCCATCTTTCTAGCTAGCTAAAACTATTTAGGGAAATTTTTGTAAATTATCATCATATTCAAGCAATTAAGTGAAAGTTCAGTTTGGACGCACGAAAGCGCCACAGAACATAACAGAAGTTCATGCCCATTCCAGCTAGCTAAGTTCGGAGCTTAAAGTTCTCTAGTGCCCCACCAGATTTCCGGCGTGAGGAAATTTTTCAGCAAGAGCCCATCAAGTTTTTTTTTAATTATTATTTTTTTAAATGTGAGCTGTTTTCGATGTGTAACCATTCATCCAATCACATTAAACGCTGTTTAGAGGCTGATTACAGTGATGTAACTCAAAACCAATAGCATATGAGTATTGCATGTAACTGGGCAATAGAGGCAGAGTGGGGCACGTAATTTTTTTTTCGGGCAAGTACAGGGCTAATTACGATAAATATTGAGCTAATACTTGTCGCGCGTGTGCGATATAGTCGTCGGTTAACACATGGACTATATATAAATTATATACAGTCCATGGTCTCACATACTTACATGCTCAACATCCAGATGGGGGACAGATACAAGTATAGGAAAGGATAATACATCTTCAGAGAGCTGGGACGCAACCCAAATTCTAGCATCCCATCTATGTTTTTGCTATTTTGGGCAGACATACATGCCAACTAGGCAAAACCCGGGATCTCCCGTCTCCCGTCAATGTCAGAACATTGCAGCCAACTAAAAATACCCACATGGTTTGAGGAAAGTGTTTCAACCTGGTTGTAGCCTATTTGATAAATAAGATTTCAGCATATGACATACATGCTAGCTTAGAGCAACAGAACAAATGTGGACGGAGCAGTCAATATAGTTAACCAGCCAGCTTCCTCTTTCGATGTCAGTCATTGATGACCACCTCATGACAGCGAACCTGACACCAAGTCCTGCTGTAAATTTCCGAGATAATGCATCGTCCGCCTGTGTAAGAAATTAGCGGAAGATAGGATGGCATTAGCTAGCCTGTCAGTCTCACACGGGATTGCTCCGGAATTCAATAGACGTCTGACTGAGAAGCGGAAGAAAACGATGCTTTTGCTAAACATAGACAAAGCAACTAACGTAAACAACGATGAAATTCTGAATATTTTGGTTTGTTTCTTCCATGATGATGTCGGCAACAAGTTTCCGCAAACAAGTTTAGTTAACTTTACTAAATTTATACTGGAGAGTGAGCAGTGCTATAGCATTAAGTTATTTATTTATTATTTTTAGTTGACACAGTTAAGGAGTTGCAAACTCAAGAGCGCTCTATTTAATGAGTTACGTTAGCCGGGGTAACGTTATATGACTAGTTAATGCTCTGTGTCAGAGACAACTCTGTGTTGCATTAATGCTGGAAAACGTAAAGCTAACTCAATGCTATGGATAAATCTTGAGTTGGGACTAGAGACAACGTCAGCTCTGTTGTCCATGTAAGTGTATCTAGATGTAAGTTGTTCCTAGTTATTCACACTCAGTTTCTCAAGTGTTGGCATCTCGTTCCTTTTTTACATCTGTAATCCCCACAGTAGCGTACGTGAACGTTAATCAGGTCACTCCTCTCATCAGCCGAAGCTCATGCCTCAGTGAATTTTCTGATCTGATCATATGAAGATTAAATTTGGAGTCCCACAAGGTTCAGTTTCAGGATCTAAACTCTTTATTTTATATATTAATGACATCTGTGACACATCAAAATTATTACGATTTGTGTTGTTTGCAGATGACACAACTTTTTTTGTTCAGGAGAAGATTTGCATATGTTGACAGAAACTATTGAAAATGAAATGGTCAAGCTCAAAAAATGGTTTGATGACAATAAGTTATCATTAAACTTGAACAAAACAAAATTCAAGGTTTTTGCAAATCGGAGAAAAGAGAATGTTTCACTGTGTATAGATGGAATAAGCATAGAAAGAGTGTCTGAAATCAGATTTTTGGGTGTTATAATGGATGATAAATTGACATGGAAATATCATGAATCACGTGAAAACTAAAGTATCTAAAAATGTTTTTGTGCTCAACAAACCAAAGTATTTGTTGGACTATAAGTCAATGCGGATTTTGTATTGTTTTTTGATTTTGCCGTATTTGCATTACTGTGTTGAAGTGTGGGGCAACACATATAAGAGTAATTTAGAACCATTATTTATTTTACAAAAAAAGGCAATGAGAATTATTTATAATGTAAAGATTTAATTGAACTGCAGACTTATTAGTTGTGTGCCGGGCAAAAAACCGAACACTACCAGAAAATATACAGAAATGATTTGTTTTACATTTAGGAGATGAGCAACATAGAGGGAAATTCAATATTAAGCATCCGTTTGCACGGACTACATTAAAGCAGATGTGTATCTCTGTAACTGGGGTGAAACAGTGGAATTCCTTGCCGAATGATTTAAAGGGCTATATGAATATCTTTAGATTTAAGAAAATGTATAAAGAAAGAATGATTAGACAATATGATGATGTTAGGTAATTTGTTTCTCAGATTGTAAATTATTGTTTTTTGACCTTTAATTGTGTTTGTTTACACTACTGTAGGTAGTGGTTGCTAAGCAACTGTGATTGGCAGGCCATCTTTTCTATTTCTGATTGTATATTTGAATAAGGCGCAGGTAAAATAAAATTTTCTTCTCCCTGCTCCTTTCCCTCATGGGTTATGTAAACTGCTCAGAGCTGAATATATTTTGTGAATTTCTTTTTGTCTCCAATGCCATGAGCGGAACAAATAAAAATGAAAATGTTTTTTATAAGACAAATGTCAGGCAGTATCAATGTATTAGAAGCTCCTGTATTGTGATTTTACGTATTTCTGTATTATGATGGACAGGCTACTATCACAAAGTGCGTTAGGACGCAGCTCAATTAAGGATGATCCCCCCCCCCATAATTTCATTTTCCGGCATGGCAATTTTTTGAGCTTTAAAGGGACTATGGCTGTATTCCAAATGCTGGGGTTGTTCACTTCCAAGTGCGCATAATAAGGGCCACGCCCACCGTAGCCATTTTGAAGGGCATTTCAATCAAAAGTGTGCAGAACTCATCCCTTCAAAGGGCCCTCCAAAACGGCCATTTCCGAAGTGAGAAGGCGATGGTCACTTTGCACCCACAATGCCGTGCGACGACCCGAGCCTAGTGACGCGTGTGATTCAACGTCATTCAAGAAAATGACAAAAGGGGCTAATAGCTACCTAACGCTTGATGGTTTACTGCAGGCGACTGGCTATTGCTAGTTATGTCGTTTTTAGCCCGACAGGCCCAAGGGGCTTATGCTGTGCTCAGGGTCATTAGTGGTGGTCTGTCATGCGTGCGTGCGTGCGTGCGTCCACAATTTTCGTTTCAGCGCGATACAGCTTTCAGTTTTCCACGGATCCTTTTCATATTTTATATGCATGTATATGGGCCCAAGATCTAGCCCAAGTTCGATTTTGGGCATGCTGTGATTCTTGGTTTGGCCACCAGGTGGCTTTTTCTGCAAAACTTCAAACAGCTCTAGCTCCCTTATTCTACGAGCTAAGATGCTCAAATTTTTATGTAGGGTGTTCTGCCAAAGGTTAATCATATATATAATGGGTTTTCGATTTGACCTAATTTTTAAGGCAATATAAGTCAAAGGTCATAAAATGTGCTGATTTCGTTTCAGTGCCAAAGCGCCCTCAGCTCTCAACGGATCCTTTTCCTATTTTATATGCATGTATATGGGCCCAAGGTCTAGCTCGAGTTCGATTTTGGTCCTGCTGCGATTCTTGGTGTGGCCACCAGGCGGCTTTTTCTACAAAACTTCAAGCAGCTCTAGCTCTCTTACTCTACCTGATAAAATGCTCAGTAGGGTGTTCTGCCAAGGGTTCATCATATATGTAATGGGTTTTTGATTTGACCTAATTTAAAGGTTATATAGGTCAAAGGTCATAAAGGGGCCCGTTTCGTTTCAGCGCCATAGCGCCCTCAGTTCTCAACGGATCCTTTTCTTATATTATATGCATGTATATGGGCCCAAGATCTAGCCCGAGTTCGATTTTGGTCCTGCTGCAATTCTCGGTTTGGCCACCAGGCAGCTTTTTCTGCAAAACTTCAAACAGCTCTAGCTCCCTTATTCTACGAGCTAAGATGCTCAAATTTTTACTGTGGGGTATTCTGCCAAGGTTCATCATATATGTAATGGGTTTCGATTTGACCTAAATTTCAAGGTTATGTAGGTCAAAGGTCTTAACATGCGCAGATTTTGTTTCACTGCAATAGTGCCTTCAGTTTTCAACGGATCCTTGTCATATTTTATATGAATGTATATGGGCCCAAGATCTAGCTTGCTGCAATTCTCGGTTTGGCCACCATGGGTCTTTTTCTGCAAAACTTCAAACAGCTCTAGCTCCCTTATTCTATGAGCTAAGATGCTCCAATTTTTACTGTAGGGTATTCTGCCAAGCGTTCATCATATTTGTAATGGGTTTCGATATGACCTAAATTTCAAGGTTATGTAGGTCAAAGGTCTTAAAATGCGCAGATTTTGTTTCACTGCAATAGTGCCTTCAGTTTTCAACAGATCCTTGTCATATTTTATAGAATGTATATGGGCCCAAGATCTAGCCTGAGTTTGATTTTGGGCTTGCTGCGATACTCGGTTTAGCCACCAGGGGACTTTTTCTGCAAAACCTCAAACAGCTCTAGCTCCCTTATTCTACGAGCTAAGATGCTCAAATTTTTACTGTAGGGTGTTCTGCCAAGGGTTCATCATATAGGTAATGGGTTTTTGATTTGACCTAAATTTGAAGGTTATGTACAATCGCGCCCAAAATTATTCATACCCCTACCAATTTTTGTTTTTTTACGAGATATTTTTTGACTACTCAAATTTATTCTTGCACAAATGACACAGTAAGTTGACATAAGGCTGTAAGAAGCACAGTAAACAATTTTTCAAGAAATACAATACTTTTTGGTATTTTATTTGACAGATTTACAAAAAATGCCATGTCCAGAATTATTCATACCCTTTTCTCAGTAATTGATGGCAAAGCCTTTATTCACGATTACAGCCTCCAAACGCTTCCTGTGGTTGATCACAAGGTTTCTACACGTTTCCACGGGGATTTTGGCCCACTTCTCTTTGGAAAACTTCTCCAGATCCTGAAAGTTTAAGGGTTTCCTTGCCATGACCTTGGTCTTCAGTTCCCTCCACAGATTCTCGATAGGATTGAGGTCGGTACTCTGGCTTGGCCACTCCAAAACGTTCACTTTGTTGTCCACTAACCATTTCTTGACGGATTTGGCTGAGTGTTTAGGATCATGATCCTGTTGGAAGATCCGTTCCTGCCCAAGACCAAGTTTTTCGGCTGATTGCTTAATGTTTTCACTGAGGATCTGGATATACTGGTCCTGTTTCATGATGCCATTAACTTTAACAAGGTTTCTGGGCCCATTTGCTGAAAATGAACCCAAGAGCATGATACTCCCGCCACTGTGTTTGACCGTTGGGACCGTGTTTTTCAGGTTGAACACTTTACCTTTCTCACGCCACTTACACTTCTCCAACCCAGACACACAAGAGCTCATCTAGCCTGCAAAAGCTCACCTGGATGAAGATATAAGCTTCTGGCTGTAAATGTTATGGATGGATGAAACAAAGATGGAGCCGTTTAGGCACAGAGATGGGGCTTTTGTTTGGCGTAAGAAAGGTGAAGCATTCAACCTGAAAAACATGGTCCCAACGGTCAAACAAGGTGGCGGGAGTATCATTCTCTGGGGTTGCTTTTCAGCTAATGGGCCCGGACACCTTGTTAAAGTTAATGGCATCATGAAACAGGACCAGTATATCCAGATCCTCAGTGAAAACATTAAGCAATCCGCCGAAAAACTTGGTCTTGAGAAGGAATAGATCTTCCAACAGGATCATGATCCTAAACACACAGCCAAATCTGTCAAGAAATGGTTAGTGGACAACAAAGTGAACGTTTTGAGTGGCCAAGCCAGAGCCCCGACCTCAATCCTATCGAGAATCTGTGGAGGGAACTGAAGACCAAGGTCATGGCAAGGAAACCCTCAAACCTTAAGGACCTGGAGAAGTTCGCCAAAGAGGAGGGGCCAAAAATCCTGTGGAAACGTAGAAACCTTGTGATCGAATTACAGGACGCGCTTGGAGGCTGTAATCGTGAATAAAGCCTTTGCCATCAATTACTGAGAAAAGGGTATGAATAATTCTGACACAGCATTTTTTGTAAATCTGTCAAATAAAATGCCAAAAAGTATTGTATTTCTTGAAAAACTGTTTACTGTACTTCTTACAGCCTTATGTCAACTTACTGTGTCATTTATGCAAGAATAAATTTGATTTGTTAAAAAATATCTCAAAAAAAAAAAACCAAAAATTGTAGGGGTATGAATAATTTTGGGCCCGACTGTAGGTCAAAGGTCGCAAAATGCACAGATTTTGTTTCACTGCAATAGTGCCTTTAGTTTTCAACGGATCCTTGTCATATTTTATATGCATGTATATGGGCCCAAGATCTAGCCCGAGTTCGATTTTGGTCCTGCTGCGATTCTCAGTTTTGCCACCAGGCGGCTTTTTCTGCAAAACTTCAACCAGCTCTAGCTCCCTTATTCTACAAGATAAGATGCTCCAATTTTTACTGTAGGGTGTTCTGCTAAGGGTTCATCATATAAATAATGGGTTTCGATTTGACTTAAATTTCAAGGTAATGTAGGTCAAAGGTCTTAAAATGCACAGACTTTGTTTCACTGCAATAGTGCCTTCAGTTTTCAACAGATCCTTGTCATATTTTATATGAATGTATATGGGCCCAAGATCTAGCCCGAGTTTGATTTTGGGCTTGCTGCGATTCTCTGTTTGGCCACCAGGGGACTTTTTCACCAAAACTTCAAACAGCTCAAGCTCCCTTATTCTTTGAGCTAAGATGCTCAAATTTTTACTGTAGGTTGTTCTGCCAAGGGTTCATCATATAGGTAATGGGTTTTTGATTTGACCTAAATTTAAAGGTAATGTAGGTCAAAGGTCGTAAAATGCACAGATTTTGTTTCACTGCAATAGTTCAATTCAATTTCAATTCAATTTATTTGTATAGCGCTTTTCACAGAGACTGTCACAAAGACGCTTTACAGTGAGAGATTAAATAATGAAAGGGCAGTGCCCAGCCTATTCCCCACTATAGCAAATGAGGCAAAAATCTCCCAGTAGGGAGAAAAATCCTCAAACAGTGGTGAGAAAAAACTCCCCAGTGGGAAGAAATCTCAGGAGGAACCCGACTATAGTGGGGAAGCCCATCTTCTGCGGGCTAGCTAAATAATAACAAAATAAAGTCAAATAGAGTAAAATGGCAAAAGAGTTCCATTTAAGTCCATCTGAACAGTGGCGTCTGTAGCACCAGGAAGTGGCATGCCGAGGATGGTGCAGAACTGGATCACGACCAGATCGGGACAGCAGGACAGCAGCAGCCAGCGCTCATGGTGAGGGACAGGGCTTGGACGGTCCAGGACTCAGGGTAGTGGACGGAAAGATCCTCGGAAAGAGACACAGAAAAAAGGGGGGTGAGGCACTGGTTAAAACTACTGCAAGTTAATTAAAAAAAATAAAAAATAAACCATCCTATGTCATGTGCCAAGTGAGAAATTATTACCAGACTGGTCCGGAAACAGTCAACACCCCTCCATCCATTTCCTGCAGCACAGAGGCCCTACACTTACACCAGGCTGTAAGATCACTTTTGATTTTCTAAACACGAATACCATATGGACCTCCCCGGAGACTAAGGCTGTAGCAAGCCCCACTGGCACCGTTGATGCATGCTCAGTGCCACCGGTTCCACATAGATTTGCTTAACATTACCACCAGTACCATATGGACCTCCCCGGTGACTAAGGCTGTAGCAAGCCCCACTGGCACCGTTGATGCATGCTCAGTGCCACCAGTTCCACATGGATTTGCTTAACACTACCACCAGTACCATATGGACCTCCCCGGTGACTATAGTGCCTTCAGTTTTCAACTGATCCTTTTCATATTTCATATGCACGTATATGGGCCCAAGATCTAGCCCCAGTTTGATTTTGGGCATGCTGCGATTCTCAGTTTGGCCACCAGGAAGATTTTTCTGCAAAAATTCAAACAGCTCTAGCTCCCTTATTCTACGAGCTAAGATGCTCCAATTTTTTGCCCGCTTGGCCAAAAGGCCTAAGGGGCTTCTGCTATGCTCGGGGTCTTTAGTGGTGGTATGTCGTGCGTCCGTGCGTGCGTACGTAAACTTTTGGCTTGTCTGCGCTCTAGCGTGTTCAGTTTTTCACCAATCCTTTTTATACTTCATATGTTTATATAGCTTCTTAAGGTCCAGACCAAGTTCGATTTTCAGCCCAATCAGACCGATACTTTGGCCAATAGGGGGCGTTCCATTTTGGCCACGCTTGGCCAAGCGGGCGCAGTGGCTTTGCCAATATTTTTTATTTTTACCTGTGGCTATTTGTCGCCTTATGAAAGCTGTGCGGTTGCTTATAAAGCTACCGCGAAACCGATAAATGGCCACTGAAAACAGTTCTCCCATGAACTGGCTGCATTTGTTTACACTTGCTTAAGCAGAAAGCAGCAGCCGCAAAATATTTTGAAGGACATTGCAAACGACCATCAATTGAAAACCCTACTCCCTGCTGCCCTTCAGAGTTTTCACTATGAAGGAAAGTGACTTTGCACGGTGTAGGGATTAACCCTATGGAATGAAATACAGCCTATGTCAGCTGGGGCGCATGCGCGTGACAAAGCGAAATTTCTTGAAAATGTTAGGCTGTATTTCAAGATCTTCTGAGATTTCGTGTAAGCGTTTCAATCTGTTTATATCGCGTTCATCCTTGAGAAGTTTGATGAAATTATTACCAAAAAACTATCTTTATTGATCGTGGAGCCTGTTCGTAGCATCAGTTTGTCATAGTTCGGGTTTTTGTAGTGTTATTATTGCTTTTAAGTTGGCCTATGTTGATTGTTATGTCGTCCCACGGCGGTTGTCGGACTGAAAGCGGTCGCCAAAGGATCTATAACAGGGTTCTAGCCAGAAATTTTATTGAACGTACCGGAGAGATAGTCCTCGTGATGTCACGAACCTGGTCACATGGGTTTGTTGACTACCGTGGTTGGCAAAAAGCCATAACATGACAATTGATTTTATAGGTGAAGTAAAGTTGTCTTCCACTTTTTGTCATAATGCCAGTCAGTTGCAGCATTATTAACTGCACAAACCGTTTCATGAAGGGTTCAGGAATACGTTTCCTCAGTATTCCTGATTGAGAACCAAAAAAATCTACTTGGATTGATGCAATTCGATGCAAGAACTGGATGCCATCGACGCGGTTGGCCCATTCGTATACGGTCGTCATGTTCCCAAAAGGTCGTAATGCTCTCAGAGATACAAAAAAAAACTAGAGTGGACAACGTCATTGGCTGGACCAAAGTGTACACGGCAGAATTGCTCTGCCATCTTGTATACGTATAAATGTCCAATGAGACACATGAAGCCTAAATAGTACACATGGGTGTTGACAAATTATTATTTTTTGGGTGGGGGACTTGTTTTCCGTGTTCTTTTTTATCTTTTCACACTTAAAAAAAGGACACGAATAAAGAATTGTAAATCAACAATATTTACGCTCCATTATTTGGCAAAGCTAAAGAATAAGCTCTACGATTGCCTTACCTTTATATTATCGCTCAGTTACCAACGTTTTTGTTTCGTTCAAAGAAAAAGGGTTCGCATCCAGCTGTGCCTGTGAGTCTGACTCAGGTCTATACCTGGAAGAAACTAGTCGTTATATGCATAAATGAATTTATGCTTTGTGTATTACGATCGGAACAACTTCATTCTGAAGTGTTCATAGCCTACCTTCTTGTTGTCTTCATTTAATCCGTCTTTTCCCAGACACAATGGATAATAGGATGATTTTGCGTGTTGCCCCAAGTGGGATCAATGTAGAAGTCTCAAAACTAAAGTGTGTAAATGAAACCGCGCCAGTTTCAGTTTCCGCGAATACACTTTTAATAATAAACGAATAAACTGAAGCCTTTTTTGCCAGGTAATTTAACTGGCACCTTTTTGCCAGTTATTTTAACTGTAATTTTACAATAAGTTTACCACAGAGTTCAGTGCATGTTCAGTGTAAACCACGGTTAAATGCGCGAAGGACTCCTCTTACAGTTAAAATGACAAGGAGACAATGCGTTAATTTAATGGTTAAATTCAGTCAGTTTATAACAGTGTAGGAAAGCCGAACTTCATTTCGTTGCTCTGTTGCGACTGCGTATGTGCATGGTGCGAACCAGCTTGCCTGGTATAGGCCTACACGAGTGCTTTTGAATGGAAATGTATTGTGACGGGACT
This sequence comes from Gymnothorax javanicus, assembly GCA_029692085.1. Lineage (NCBI taxonomy): Eukaryota > Metazoa > Chordata > Actinopteri > Anguilliformes > Muraenidae > Gymnothorax > Gymnothorax javanicus. The sequence continues at coordinate 107,502,836 of CM056195.1, forward strand.
GGACATTTTGTCCGATGAAAGCGAAAATCCGTCATATAAAATCCGATATATTCGATGTTTATTTAATGGAAAAACATTACAGAATTTTTTATTATTTTTAAAATTTATTTATCAGGGACAGTGTGAAAAAAACATTAAGCTCAGCAGAGTAGATGTTCCAGATTCTATCTTCTTTAGCTAATTTCCATCTGTTGTCGACAATACTCATTCAATAACAGCTTCTATCACATACATTCATTAATGTCGCCTACATTCAGAAAATAAGTGCTACACACACACACACACACACACACACACACACACACACACACACAAATATACATACATACAACCCCAAATAGTTGGGACAAAGAGTAAGTTGTGAATAAAATCAAAACGCAATGACTTTCAAATCACACCAGCCAGTATTTTACTCACAATATAACAAAGATAACATAGAAAATGTTGAAACTGAGAAATTTTACAATTTTATCTACAAAATGAGCTCATTTCAAATTTGATGGCTGCTACAGGTGTCAAAAAAGTTGGGACAGGGGCCTGTTTACCATGGTGTAGCATCCCCTCTTCTTTTTGACACAGAGTGGAGGCATCTGGGCATTGAGGAGACAAGTTTCTTGAGTTTAGCCATTGGAATTTGATCCCACTCTTGTTTAATACAGGCTTTCAGCTGCTGGAGAGTTTTGGGTCTCCTTTGACAGACTTTTTGTTTAATTATGCACCAAATGTTCTCAATCGGTGAAAGATCAGGACTGCAGGCAGGCCAGTTCAGCACACGGACTCCACGCTACGAAGCCATGCTGTTGTAATAGCTGCAGTATGTGTTTTTGCATTGTCCTGCTGAAATACACAAGGCCTTTCCCTAGAATAGATGTCATCTGGAGGGGAGCATATGTTGCTCTAAAACCTTTATATACCTTTCAGCATTCATGGTGCTTTTTAAAACATGTAAGAGTCCCACATCATATGCACTAATGCATCCCCATACCATCAGAGATGCTGGCTTTTGAACTGAACGCTGATAACAGGAAAGGGTGGTCTTTCTCCTCTTTAGCCTGGAGGACACGAGGCCCCTGATTTCCAACAAGAATATCAAATTTGGACTTGTCTGACCACAGGACACTTTGCCACTTTGCTACAGTTCATTTTAAATGGGCCTTGGCCCACAGAACACGGCGGCGCTTCCTGGATCATGCTCAACAATGGCTTCCTTTTTACATGATAGAGTTTTACGTGGCATCTGTGGATGGCAAGGCGGACTGTGTTTACAGACAGTGGTTTCTTGAAGTATTCCTGGGCCCATTTAGTAATGTCAATGACAGAATCATGCCGGTGAGTGATGCAGTGGCGTCTGAGGGCCCGAAGATCACGGGCATCCAGTAAAGGTCTTCGGCCTTGTCCCTTATGCACAGAGATGTTTCCAGTTTCTCTGAATCTTTTTAATGATTTTATGCACTGTCGATGATGAGACCTTCAAAGCCTTTGCAATTTGACGTTGAGGAACATTGTTTTTAAAGTATTCCACAATTTTTTTTTACGCAAGCCTTCACAGGTTGGAGAGCCTCTGGCCATCTTTACTTCTGAGAGACTCAGCCTCTCTAAGACATCCCTTTTATAGCCAATCATGTTACACACCTAATGCCAGTTAACTTAATTACTTGCTAAATGTCCTTTCAGCTGATTCTCTAATATTTTAATTGCTTTTTCAGCCCTTTTTTTGCCTGTGTCCCAACTTTTTTGAGACCTGTTGCAGCCAGAAAATTTGAAATAAGCTAATTTTGTGGATAAAAATGTAAAATGTCTCAGATTCAACATTTGAAATGTTATCTATGTTCTATTGTAAATAACATATTGGCTCATGTGATCTGAAAGTCATTGCATTTTGATTTTATTCACAATTTACACTTTGTCCCAACTATTTCAGAATTGGGGTTGTATTTGTGTGTGTGTGTGTGTGTGTAGCACTTAATTTCTGAATGTAGGCAACAATAATGAATGCATGTGATGGAAGCTGTTATTGAATGAGTATTGTCGACAACAGATGGAAATTAGCTAAAGAAGACAGAATCTGGAACATCTACTCTGCTGAGCTTAATGTTTTTTTCCACACTGTCCCTGATAAATAAATTAAAAAATAAAAAAAATTTCTGTAATGTTTTTCCATTAAATAAACATCGAATATATCGGATTTTATATGACGGATTTTCGCTTACATCGGACAAAATGTCCAGTCCCGTCACAATGCATTTCCATTCAAAAGCACTCGTGTATACCAGTCAAGCTGGTTCGCACCATGCACATACGCAGTCGCAACAGAGCAACGAAATGAAGTTCGGCGTTCCTACACTGTTACAAACTGACTGAATTTAAACGTTAAATTAACGCATTGTCTCCTTGTCATTTTAACTGTAAGAGGAGTCCTTCGCGCATTTAACCGTGGTTTACACTGAACATGCACTGAACTCTGTGGTAAACTTATTGTAAAATTACATTTAAAATAACTGGCAAAAAGGTGCCAGTCAAATTACCTGGCAAAAAAAGGCTTCAGTTATTCGTTTATTATTAACAGTGTATTCGCGGAAACTGAAACTGGCGCGGTTTCATTTACATACTTTAGTTTTGAGACTTCTACATTGATCCCACTTGGGGCAACACGCAAAATCATCCTGGGGCCTACTGCACAAAAGTCGGATCCTGAGATCCTGGATCAACGCCAAAGCGAGGATTGCCATATCCCTAACAGCGCGTCGCTGGCTTAATTGATTGCACAAAGCCAACAGCAGGTGGAGGAGAATTGGCTAAGTGAAGCCCAGTGCCGCTAATCCTGCTGAGTGCACGCACTCGGCTACCTCAAATAGACCCCGAGATCGATCACAGAATCGCTGATCATCACCATGGACACTAAGTAGCTGCAGCAAACGCATGCGCCAGAAACACTCAAAGACCACGTTCAAACAGAGGGACTATGGGATCGCTGAAATGCTTCTGCTTGCTATTCCTTTAGTTTCCGTCTGAATGGTGCGAGACGTTTGAGAGGAGTATTAAAGTGAGCTAAACTCAAGTGATAGTAAATTCGGGAGGTGATTCAGCGCTGTCAAAAAGGAGTTGCTGATGCATTTCAGCGGTACCGTGAACGAGATAAGCCGTAGCTGTCAGACCGAGTTAAAGTCTCGCGAAGAGCATATAGTTTGGGTATGTGAGTGATAGATGCATGTTGTTTCTTTTAGCAGGAATGTACTTAATAACCTACGGAAGTACACAACCGTACCAATTATGTGTCCCAAGTGCGCTGTAGATCTGTGTTTTTGTCCTGAACGAAAGTCCGATCTAGTAGACGTTGTCAGATTAGTTGAGTTTACTTGCTGCTATTAAACGCATCTGATGAAGACATACTCAAATTTAAAAGTAGAGTGTTAGCGTCAGAAAATTACGTCAAGGAGCCTCCTGAAAATGTTTGATTCCAGTATCGCGAAGCGAGCGACATTGCATTCGTGTCCTGTCCAGCATTAAGGCAACGACTCTACCTTGCCCGTCGCAGTCGGAATAAAGACGGAGAAAAGTAGTAGCAGTGCTGTTAATAGGGGGTTACCGCAGTGATTTAAGACCGCGCTGAAACACGGTATCCTACTTCATTCAGCACTGCTCATTTTCTACTCTGATGGAAGTCTCAACTTGGGGAATAAGGACAAATCTGACAATGACGGATTCTAAATATGGTTAAAATGTGACATGGAAGGGGGACTGATTGAACTGTGATGGTCACTGTCACATGGATACTTGAATATAATGATCGAATATTGGCTATTTTACTGACATCAATGGTCACAAGTTTCTAAACAATTACTCTGGGCCTATTATAATTGAGATAGTAATGTGTGGTGGACAATTCAGAATGACTGTTAAGGACGTTGATTTTCAATTTGGGTGACTGCTGAATGAGGTGAGGTGAAATTGGCTGCAGACAAGAGTTTAGCTAGTTCGTAAGCTTGCTCCGGTGCTGGCTAGCTCCATAGACTTTGTTTCCATAGTAACTAGTGCCATGGCTTAGCTCACACGCTCTGTGCAACCGAAATGGGGCTTGAGATCAGGCTAATCCCGTGCCGATCCTGGGCTAATCCCTTATCCTGCCTTTGTGCAATAGGCCCCTGTTATCCATTGTGTCTGGGCAAAGACGGATTAAATGAAGACAACAAGCAGGTAGGCTATGAACACTTCAGAATGAAGTTGTTCCGATCTTAATACTCAAAGCATACATATAAATTCATATATGCACATAACGACTAGTTTCTTCCAGGTATAGACCTGAGTCAGACTCACAGGCACAGCTGAATGCGAACGCTTTTTCTATGAACGAAACGAAAACGTAGGTAACTGAGCGATAATATAAAGGTAAGGCAATCGCGGTACTTATTCTTTAGCTTTGCCAAATAATGGAGCGTAAATATTGTTGATTTACAATTCTTTATTCGTGTCCTTTTTTTTAAGTGTGAAAAGATAAAAAAAAAGAACACGGAAAACAAGTCCCCCACCCAAAAAATAATAATTTGTCAACACCCATGTGTACTGTTTAGGCTACATGCGCCTCATTGGACAAGATGGCAGAGCAATTCTGCCGTGTACACTTTGGTCCAGCCAATGACGTTGTCCACTCTAGTTTTTTTTATATCTCTGAGAGCATGACGACCTTTTGGGAACATGACGACTGTATACGAAAGGGCCAACCGCATCGCCGATACAGCCTTTAATAACTGTGTGGTAATCAAAGTATCCTGCTTAAAATCAAATCCTTGTTCAAAAACACTGTGCGTACAGATATGAGCACAAATCCCCATCAAAAATCCCGCCCCCCCTCTCAGAATATAGTTCCAACGTCTGTGTCTTCATATAATCGATAACACTAGGTTAATCGGTACAGTCTGAAGCCATCCATGCCGTTGCTGATACTGGTACTGGTGACCTATCTGTAACGTACCGGCAGCAATTTTTTGCGTACCGGCGGATTTTTCCAGCATACCGGCATGCGACTTTTACGTTCGTCAGCGTACCGGCCCGGTAAGCTAAAATGGCCTGGCTAGAACTATGTATAACAGCTGCATGTCAGACAAAACGTTGCGACGAACAGCTTCTGCGAACATTAAAGGCAGTTGCTTGATAAAAATTTCCCCACACTTCTCAAGGATGCACGCGATGCAAACAGATTGAAACTCCACCACAAATTCACCGGGTTACCCTACTTGCACTTTCAATGTGTTTTCGCCCAAAGAAATATGGATGGATAGTATAATTTATTCTTCGTGGGTTTCGGCAAAGATAAATGCGGTTACTCTAGCAATTTCATGTTTGCAGGCCAGCTTCTGTATTTAAAACAGCGACGAAGGTACACTTTACACATGTACTAATAAGCTTGTGGTTTGTATTTGAGCTTCCTTGATATCGCATTGCATGCATGAAAATGTTTATCGACTGGACTCTACTACGCATGTGCCCCAGCTGACATTGTCCCTTTAAGCCCTGTAAGTTGGTAAAGTTAGGGCAAAACTAAATCATATCGCGTTAATATGACGATTCTTTAGAAAGATTTCCATAGCTAACGTTAACTAGCTAGATGGCTATATAATCTAATTCGGGACCTTCTAAAATGCTCTATGTGAAAAAAGTAATCCCCACAGTAGCGTACGTGAACGTTAATCAGGTGACCCCCCTCATCGGCTGAAGCTAATGCCTCAGTGAATGTTTTTTATAAGACAAATGTCAGGTAGTATCAATGTGTTAGAAGCTCCTGTATAGTGATTTTATGTATTTCTGTATTATGATGGACAAGCTACTATCACAAAGTGTGTTAGGACGCAACTCAAGGAGGATCCCCTCCCCATAATTTCAATTTGGTCACTGTTTTCGAGCATTAAGCCACGTTCAGCTTTCTCCTAATAATGAGCATCAGTGGAGGGGAAAAGCCTTAATGTGATATAACTTCTGTTTTCCCAGGATTTCGGTTTTGAGGTTTAAGGGAGAAAAAAGTGTTCCTGACGAGAAATGTCTGAGAAGTCTTTGATGATTATTGGTCGCTGTCTTGGTACATTAAGCCAGGTACAAATTTTGTGTTGGCTAGGTCACACAGCAAACATTTTTCCCATCATCTTCAATCGTGAAACCTTGCTTTACCTATTGCCAAAAAAAACTTACATTTTCTGCCATATGTATTTGTGTCTCTGTTTGCCATCTTATACCTGCTTAGTCCAAACATTGTAGCTGGCGAGGTGTTCGTAATAACCAGGTGCTGTAGATCTCTGAGGAAAAGCAAGGAACTTCATAAACTTGAGGTCAATAAGTCTGAGATGTGACACCTTTTACTAACATGTAATTATTACTACTACTGAATGGAATGCTTCGCTTACAGCGCCCTCCATAGTTATTGGAACCCCTGGTTAAGATGTGTTAAAAGCCTTAAAATAAATTCAATTTTTATTGCAGAAGCATACTCTCACACTGAAAATTGTAGAAAAATGTAACCTTCAACTCAAGTGAATTTTAAGGGGAAAAAAAACCCCTGACTAAGAAATAATTATTTTTCATAAAATCACCTGTTCCACAATTATTGGCACCCCTAACAATTCCTAGGAAATAAATGTATTTGAAGTATTTCTGTCATTTCTACAGTAGTTTACAAAGTTGATCAGAGTATCTAGAAACATTTAATTAGTAATTTATCACGTCCTGTTTCCCTGGGGTATAAATATGACGTGACACAGAGGCCATTTCTCTTATCCACTCTTCAACATGGGAAAGACAAAGGAACACACCATTCAAGTAAGGCAGATGTGTGTCAACCTTCACAAGTCAGGCAATGGCTACAAGAAAATAGCCACTCGCCTGCACCTGCCCATATCTACTGTCAGAGGAATCATTAAGAAGTTTAAAACAACTGGAACAGTGGTAAACAAGCCTGGACGAGGATACAAGGTTATTTTGCCGCCACACACAGTGAGGAGGATGGTAAGAGAAATAAAAAGTTCTCCAAAGCTCACTGTTAAAGAATTGCAACAAATGGTAGCATCTTGGGGTCACAAAGTCTCCAAAACAACTATCAGGCGCTATCTACATGCCAACAAGCTGTTTGGGAGGCATGCACAGAAAAAACCTTTTCTCACTCACAATCATGAACGCAAACGTCTGGAGTTCGCTAAGCGGTACTGGGACTTCAACTGGGACCGTGTGCTTTGGTCAGATGAGACCAAGATAGAGCTTTTTGGCAACAAACACTCTAAGTGGGTCTGGCGGAACACAAAAGATGAGTATGCAGAAAAGCACCTAATGCCCACTGTGAAGTATGGGGGAGGATCGGTGATGCTGTGGGCCTGTTTCTCTTCCAGAGGCCCTGGGAACCTTGTTAGGGAGCATGGCATCATGAACGCTTTGAAATACCAGGACATTTTGAATCAAAATCTGGTGGCCTCTACCCGAAAGCTGAAGATGGGTCGTCACTGGGTCTTTCAGCAAGATAATGACCCTAAACATGTGGCCAAATCTACACAGAAATGGTTGACCAGACACAGAATCAAGCTCCTCCCATGGCCATCTCAGTCCCCAGACCTCTACCCCCCTTGAAAACCTGTGGAGGAGCTGAAGAGGAGAGTGCAGAGGAGAGGACCCAGGTCGCTGGATGATTTAGAGATTGCAAAAGAGGAATGGTCGAAGATCCCTCTTTCTGTATTCTTCCATCTTGTGAAACATTATAGGAGAAGATTAGGTGCTGTTTTGTTGGCAAAAGGGGGTTGTACAAAGTATTCACATCAGGGGTGCTAATAATTGTGGCACATATGATTTGATGTAAAAGAATTATTTCTAAATATGGGATTTTTTTCCCACTGAATAAATGCACTTGTATTAAAGGTTGCATTTTCCTCTTTTTTTCATTGTGGTCCTATATTATTTAGAAAAAAACTGAATTTATTAGAAGCTAAAGAACACATCTTAACCAGGGGTGCCAATAATTATGGAGGGCAATGTATGTTTATAATAAAATCTGAATATGTAAGCGTGGCAAACCATTAATGTTGCGCTTCATTCGTCCATCATTACATATAATTACGTGTTCTAACTCTGTGATAAAGCAAATTTACCGTGCACAATATTTTTTTTTCTTTTGTTTGGGGGTCAAATTCAAAAAGAATCAAAGACTTCCCAGTTATCATATTGTCGCTGAACACATTGGGGTAAAATTGTTCTTGTTTAAAGTATGTTCGAAACATTTCAGGGACTGCAAGCAAAATGATGACACAGTTTGAGATATGACTGCTGTCCTGCATAAATTCTTACGTGTTTCTACAATAAACATTTTATTGCCCAAGCTTTATGACAATGCTCTGATGCCATAATTTGTTAATAACGTACCAGTTCCTGCTTTTCACTCGAGTCATTTCCTGAATCGACAAATTTTAAATTAAACGATCGTTATAGTCTCGTACCATAATTGCCTATCTCATTTTTAAGGTTTCGAGAAAAAAAGGGGGTGAGAGATGCATTTGTAGGCTGCACAAAAGAACAGGCAGCCGATATCGCAATTTGGCAAAAAAAAAAAAGAAAAAAACGACTTGGGCAATTATGCTAAGTGGCTAACGAAATAATGCTCGCAACAGATGCAATACTTGGTCATATGCATAACTCCGCATTGTGTTTCACAGTGAAGACAAATGTCCAGCTTTCAGTCCAAATTTTGGATTAATACTCAGAAGAGCCATCAGTATTGAGGCAGAAAGCTTGGGCGTTGAGTATATACAACGTTTCTCTAGTCGTCAAGCTATCTAATTATGGTTTATGGTCATTGCGGTGCAGAAATAGCCTGTTTAATTATGCTGACAGCCTTCGTGTGACTCATCATTGATCATGTAATACGAGGCATTGTAGTTATTCATAGCTAGGGCTGCGCTTTCTCCCTAATTTCTGATTAAAGAAATGGAGCAAGGTGAATTTGCTTGATCGTCAGAAAGCGCAATTGTATGTAATTATGCTTAAATGACACGCAACGTTGCTGGTTTGCCTCTTTTACATAGTCCAACATTACTCTAAACATAAAGCTAAGCATTACATTCCTATTGTTAGACTTAAATGTCAGCAATACGTGCCACATCGCAGGCTTTATTGACCTCGAGTCAGTGTCGACGCCAGAACTGGAATTTGGGGGAGCACAGATGCATCCTTTTTTCATTTTTATTTTTACAACAATTAGTCCTGTCTAGTTGTCAATAAGGAAAATGATTGACAAGTTTTTGGCAATTGAAGACACGCCTTCACGCCACATGCACTCTATGAACGTTTCAATTATTGAACTGAGATAAAATGGCACTGAAACGCCTTTCTGCAATTTTCAATACGCTGATTTAAATGCACCAAAGTGCGCGTACGCATCGCCTAACTTTGACGAGGAGACCTACCAACACCTGATACTGTGCAGTGTTTTCAGAGTGAATGTATTGCTAATTTAGAAAACTATTGAGCACAAGTCAGGGCTAATAATTGTTTTAAAGGGATGCTGTGTCCCAGTTTTAGCTTCCAGTTCTGGCGCCGACACTGCCTTGAGTTGACGTGGTTCCTCGCTCTTCCCAAGAGATCTTTAGCACCCGGCTCTTACGAACACCTTGCCTGCTACAAGGTTGAATGAGACACCTTTGGTCGTCCCTGATGCGGTGCCTGCCTCCACCATTTCAAACGAGGGTCTTTCTGCCTCAACGTCAGATACCACTGCACTTTCACACATCCCCACCACAGTGGCCAGTGAAACTCGGTATGCATCATGTACGGCTTATTTCGGTCACCTGAAGGTCTTAACCATGTGGTGTACCCCGGTTTCTTGTCTGCGTCGGTGTAAGTGTCACGCTCTGTTGCGTTGGCCATGATCTCAGCACAGCGGCCTCCTACTTAAGGCAAAACAAAGATTAGAACCACACAAAGCAATCATGTCTCATCAGGGGCTGTAACAACCTGGTTAACTACATAGGTGCACCCACATTGATTATATTACTGTGACTTTGTTGCTTTATTTTACAGCCTTGACTTGAAGGGAGTACTTCAGCTGCAATCTGCAGTTAACATGGAAGAGGGCTGCCCCAGTGTCCAACAACATAAATGTTGTCCGGTCCACTGTGTTGGACAGTGCTCTGAGAGCCTTCAAAAGGCAAGCCTTCAATCCATGCATACGGCTGGACATCATCTTTGTGGATGCCTGTGGAAATGGGGAGGGCTCCATTGGTAATGGTGGCCCAACCCGTGAGTTCTTTAGACTCCTGATGCAATCAATCATCTATTCACAGTATTTTGTGGGACCCCAGAATTGCAAGAGCCTCGTTCTTGATGCCATGGGTATGTGCACCTGTTTAAAACCATTTAAAGCCAGCTGTATAAATATCCAGTACTGAAATGATTGATGGTAAAGCTAATCTCTCTGTAATGCTAACTTGCACAGGGCTAACCAGGGGAACCTATAGACTTCTTGGAATGATGATGTCCGTCTGCCTTGTCCATGGAGGGGTGGGACCCCATGTGCTGTCGGGTCTCCCTACTGCTGCAGTGGACATGAGTGAAGTGGATGACCATGAGATCCGTGAACAACTAGACACTGCAAGTTACACATCCGGTCCATTTCATCTACTTGTTGTACATTAACTGGTGCACATATTTGACTAAAGGTGGTGGTTGTACATAAGTCTAATCCAACTTGTGCTGAGTGCTGCTTCGGTGGAATGAAATTTTAAGATACTCCAATTCTTTACTTGAGTGAGTTAAAAAGATCAATTGCTGTTGTATCTGTCAGTTATGTAGTAATGGCAGCATAACATAACATAACATAACATAACATAACATGAATGGCGAGAACAGGCCGTTCAGCCCAACTTGGCTCGCCAGTTTCTTTATACTATTGTGAATATATCACTTCAGATACTCAATGACTCAGTGGTATCTAGCTTTAAGTCAAGCCTGCTCTTGAAAACTCCCAAGGTCTCTGCCTCAACAATATGGTCAGGCAAGCTGTTCCAAGCTATTCCAGGCAAGCCATAACAGCCATAGCATTACTTTGTAGTGATTGTAAATGGCTTTTTGGTCCGTCATTCTCGTCTCCATGCCCTTTCAGATTCTAAGGGCAGAGTCACTGACAGAAGCCCGCACAGCAATTTCAGCAGCATGCACCTTGAGTATGCTTGGTGCCCTGACCTGCATCACAAGCATAGAGGGCAGAGATGAGCTTGTCCAGTCAGCTCTGCAGTTTTATGTTGAAGGAAGGTCAGCGGCAGCACTCAAACAGTAAGACCTTTCAGTATAACAGATCATCCATTCCACTCGAAAGCCTAAAAAAATGCGGAGTAAAATGAATGTATTTCATCAGTCAACTCTACTAAATGACTCTTGTAATGTTAATAAAGGCTGAAGGATGGATTGGAGGCTTTGGGGGTGGTAAAAGCCCTCCAGACTCACTCGGAGCTGCTAAGGCGCCTGTTCTGTGGTGGATCCCCCTCCTTGTCTGCTGCTTCCTTATTGGATCTCTTTAAAGTCCACTACTCGACAAGAGGAAGCAGCAGGAGGGCTTCTGAGGAGGTGGCAGTTGGCCAGTGGCCTGACTGGCTCATTGATGTGGAAGGTGAGATGGGATTAAAATTTTCCCTTGAATGTTCAAAGGCGGCGTCCCATTATCAGGAAGAAATCCTCAAGAATTTTTTTTTTTTTCCAAATTTCAATCAAACCATGGCTTGGAATCTGTTATTTAGGAGTTAATCTGTCTAGAAATGACAAAATTTTCATTTGTGTAATCTATTTGATGCTTTCTACACATTCAAAGTTAGGCATACCAGTCATTTTCACCAATTTTAGTGGATTTTCTGGCATTTAAGGCCAGAAAAACATAACAGCACACAATAGGGCCATTTTTTTAGGATGTTCCCGATAACAAAGGTTAATGAACAAGACCACTCCCAATGCGCCTTCCTATTCGTCCGCACGCCTATATATACCACATTCATTCCCACAATCCCCGCTCGTCTCGATTCTACGTCATTTACTCGCAAACCAGACAGCCCAGCGCACAGCAAGAGTTCGCTTACCTGAAGCGAGGCGAAATTCCGCAGAGTCCCTCGGACGCAGAATAATTCCAAGGCTCTAAGACTCCAGAGGAATCTTCCCAATCAATTCCTGCAACTCCCGCTTCCCCTCCACGCACCCACCCGCGCTCTGCCATCTTCATACCTCCACCACGAAGTGTCACCCGCTCGCCCCACTCGAGGTGCTTACATTCCAAACCCCGCTCCCCCCCACGATGACGACTGAGGGCTCCGTGCTGTAGCAATTCCAGACCGCCGTCTTGCAGTAGCTATGCCTCTCCTCAACAGTGGCGCTCAGATGCGAGAGCCTGCGGCTTCCCAGAAAGGCTTACCACGGCTCGCACTTCAAGCTCATCCCAGGCTCCACCTTTGACCGTCGCCAGACTCTATCGGGCACTCAAGCAGAAAAAAATCTCCTCCGCTGCTCTGACAACAAGGCCAGCCCACAAAAATTTTTCACCGACTCCCACGCCAACGCAGCTGATCCTCCCCACCTGTAGACTAGATGTATGCAGACCACAAAGCACTACCAGATTCTGTCATCAACGTCCCCAGCGCCATGTCATCACGCTTAGCGACGGCCTCCAGCTCCAGATTCGGCGGAAGTCACTCTTTCCACAAACCAGCCAGTCTCCCCCCGTGCCTGCTCCCTCTGTTTACGACCTCTTCGGTCTCTTTACGTCCCCTTTTTTTTCATCCCTGTGTTGGCAGGTTGCACTTTTGCCCCGTGCACGTGCGTTCCCACCCCACAACCTTTCCGCCAGACGAAACCTGGCTTCTGGGCTACTTCAGCCTCTTTCCCCGCCCTCCTCCTCCTCCTCCTCCCCCTCCCCGTTTCCCAAGTAACTAATTCTGTGCTTCCTCCTACAGGTCTGCCCCTCCCATCAACTAATTCGGCCACTCGCAGTTTCCCCTCACCTCCATTTCAGCACACACTAGCCACCTCCCTACCTCCCATATACCCTTCGTAGCCGAGAAGCTCACGCGAACCGAGTTTGCTCTTTACCGTCTCACCCTACCGAAACACAATCCGCCAGTACTTTCCTCATCGGAGGAGAGAACTTGACGATTATGATACGCTCGTTCTCCATCTCGCTATACGCTACGACGATATGGGCTTCTACCATACCACTTACTTGTCACCCCTACTTCCGCAGTCACATCTTAGTAAAAAAAAGAGACTCCAAACCATCATCGACCCCGTACAGCCCATGCACCTGACCCCTGCTCGTTCCGGGGAGCTCACGCGAACCGAGTTCACCATTCGCCGTCCCACTTTATGAAACAGAATTTCCCAGTCCTTACCTCATCGGAGGCAAGAACTGGACAATTTCTTTTTACTCGTTCTCGATCTCGCTTTATGCTTCGGCCGTACGGCAAGCGATTGCTTGTTGAGTATGTCCATATATTTGACGTGACTCCGCAAGGATGACAATCTGCAAATCCGAAACTTTCGCTGACATTCCAGCAATTATGTTCGCCATCAGTCAGCTGCATCGTACCTAACAACACCATTTACCTGCCACTTCATTCAGACTGTAGAGCGGATTCTCGTGGCTTGTTACTGTATGAGCCTCGCAAGCTAATCCACGCAAATCTGCGTTGTTTCACAAGCTACATGAGCACAGAAATTATCAAGACTTATTCATATTTCTTGTAGTCATCGATGCGCGAAGAAAACGGCATATAATTTCGTAGTGCAACGTATAACAAGCTTCCAAAAAAATAAATTAGACTTGCTGGTTCTACCAATTAGTCTGAGCAACTCTTGCTATACACGCACGTCGCGTTCTTCGCAAATTAAATGCCATATATTTATGGTGCCACGATTGCAACGTATATCCCAAAATTGTCAAATCATTACAAATGCTAACGTTCTCTGCCTCGCTGGCAAACATTCATGGACACTGCACGCGTATCCACCTCATGGCCACTCGTAAATCTGTGTTTTTCTTCGAGTTACATGAGCACAGAAATCATAGACTTATCGATAACTTAGTGGTCAGTGATATGCGGAAGGAAACGCCATGTAATTCCTGAGTAGTGCAATGTTTCAAGACTTTCAAAATTTAGCAGACTTTCGTCGTTTCTACCTATTAGTCGGAGCAACTCTTGCTATATACACACGTCGCGTTCTTTGCAAATTAAAACTCATACATTCACGGTGCTGTTGAATGATTGGCATGTTTACTCTAAAATTGTCAAACCATTACAAATGCTGACGTTCTTTGCCTTGCCGGCAAATATTCACGAATACTACGCGTATCCAACCCACGGCCTCTCGCAGTGGCGCAGCTCACCAGCGCCTCGCTAGCGCTTCAGTTTTCGGTACACTTTGCCTCATCGGCAAACATTCGCAGATACAACGCGTATCCACCTCACGGCCACTCGCAGTGGCGCAGCTCTCTAGCGCTTTGCTGTTGCTGTTGCTGACCTCTTGGCTGTGCTGTAGCACTGTTCGTTGGTGATCATTCTGCTTGGGTTGAGACTGAGAAAGACGTGTGGAGGGATTGAAGCTGAAGATTTACTCTTGTGCAAACGGGGTTTTCTGAAAATAATTTGTGTGTTAAAGCTCAAACATTAATAGAGATTAGATGATTTGCTCCCGAGGTATGACCGCATTAGGGGCAGGGAGAATCTTCCCCCTTTTTTTCTTTTTCCCCCTGTAACAACTCGGTGAGCAAACAGCCAAATTAAGTCGCTAATCTGGTCAAACAAAGGCGACGGGGGTTTTTTGGGTTTTTTTGGGGGGGGTTTCAGTCTCCCGGGAGCAAAGTAAGGTAAAGTAAAATAAACTTAAACGCTAAAGTTAAAGAATAAATTTAAACGCTAAATAATTGTCTGACTAAGTTAATTGTGTGATATACAAAGTAAAACAGTTGTTTTCAAGGACTGAGCTACTGTGGCCTGGTTTTTCTGTAGCTGATTTAGCTAACAAACCTCAGCAAGCTCTCAACGCCAAGAATATTATCGAATTACCTGGATATCTAACTGTAACCCGGCTTGGTTTCATACTTGGTGGCTTGCCTTTCATACAGTCTTCTAGCCAACAAATATTGACGTTCACCGGGGTTTTTTAATCCCCTTCGTTCTCTATCCTGACCGCATTACCGCATAAACGCATTGCCAAGCTTGAATATTATCGCGAACCGGGTTTTTGTCTTTTTCGCATTTTATTATTACCGAAGGGCTCTTCTGATTAAACACATTGCAAATTACATTATCTTTGTATTTTCCTCCGGTTGCGGTGCCTTGATCAGCTGATTAAAGTTTAACTGCTTGTTTGAGTGCTTAGCGACAGCTTGTTGGGGTAGATACCGTGTTTAGTTCGCTCACGTAGTAAACAACTTGTTCATTCGGTCCGTTTTAATCAAAGGGAACCGGGGCTTTACTCTTTTCTGGGTTACCCTTGGTTGTATTTGTGGGTAGCTAGCTAGATATTAACTGTTTGCATTTTTGGCTGGGGATCTGAGATTTAGTATTTAGTTAGTAGGGCAGCAGTCACTTTAGTCGTCCATTCGGTTAGGTTGGAATTTAAACGGTAAGGTTTACCAGAGTGCTCTGCCTCCTCCCTCCTCCAGTTTCTTCTGGGCTTCGTAGCCAGTCTGTTTTATCTCGATTCTCAGCTAAGCCCTGTGATATTTTTAGGTTAGTATATTAATAGTACCGGGACTAGATAAACTCAAGTCGGCTTATTAGGAGTGCTTATTACATATAGAGTTTTTCTCAATTTGGTATTTCATTTCTGTTAACTGAAACTAAGCCCCTGTTAAAAGAGGCTTATTATCCATTTACATAATTTCCCCACAGTTTCTATTGTGACTGCTGCTGAGGGCTTCTCAGGTTAATAAATTGATAAATTGTGGTTCCTGAGCTTCTGTCTCGGCATTAGTAATTTTCTTTTATCTAGGGTGAACGAGGTCATGAGGTAGGGGGTTCAAAATGTGGCCAAAACTACGTGACGGTCGTAGGATGATCGCACTTTTGGAAAGAGATTTCCAGGGTTTGTCTGCCACCAGTGCCAGCTAATTGAGCATCTGGAGAGCAAGATCCTAAGTAGTATGTCGTTTAGAAAAATGGTGTGTACGCCAAAGCAGGGTGGTGCGGGGACCCCAGAGCAGGCAGGGAGAGAAAGTTGGGTGACGGTAGGACGTCAGCGCAGGAAAGGGCTTGCACACCGTACAGCAACAGCTCCTCCAGTGGTTGAGGTGTCCAACCGATTCCAGCCCTTGCAGGAATGCTCTTTAAGAGGATTACGCAAGCTTGTAGAGGAGGAGGGACTATTATTATGGGAGACTTAAATTATCCTGGTATCAATTGGGAAATGGTGAAAGGACAGGGTAGGGGGGAGGAAGAATTTCTAGATGTTATAAATTATAATTTTTGGTGCAGTATGTTGATAAACCTACAAGAGAGAAGGCAATTGTAGACTTAGTGCTCTGTAATGATCCAGATAGAATGAACAATGTTGAGGTACAGGAGCCACTTGGGACAAGTGATCACTCTACTGTTAATTTTGATGTTTCATGGTAAGTTAAAAAGGTGTCTTCAAAAACAAAAATTTTCAATTTTAGGCAAGCAAACTTTGACAGGATGCGCTCATCTTAGTGAAATAAAATGGGAGACACTCCCGGACTGCGAATCTGTAAATGAGATGTGGGAAAGATTTAAGGGGGTTTACTTGATTCACAATGCAAATTCATTCCAAAGGTGTCCAAAAGTAAGCTGAAAAAGCAGAATCCTCAGTGGATGACCACAGCTATTCGTAGGAGTTTGAGGGAAAAGAGGAATCTTTTTAAGTTGTACATAAAGGATAACAATGAGAACACTAAGGCTGAATACTGTAAAATGCGGGCTGTGGTCAAAAAAGAGCTGAGGAATGCTAGAATACTGTATGAAAGACTAATTGCAGAGGGGGCAAAAACTAACCCTAAGCGCTTCTTTCAGTACTGTAGCAGAAAAAGGAAAGTCAAAGAGCAGGTAAAGTGTATAAAGAATAAAAATGGATCACTGCTATATGATAACAAGGATATTGCGGATACCTTAAACAGTTACTTTGTTGAGAATTTTACCCCAGAGCGGGTCTTTATTCGGCCAGAGGGCATGTCCAATGCTCAAGATTATTGAGCGGAAATTGAGGTTAGGGATAACGAAGTATTAGACAAGTTGCATAAACTAAAGGCAGATAAGGCGGCGGGTCCTGATGGCTTATATCCTAGAGTGCTCAGGGAAGTTAGTGAGATCATCTTTAAGCCGCTATCCGCCATCTTCAGACAGTCTTTAGAAACTGGAGAAATACCAAATGATTGGAAACAGGGCAATACCATACCAATATATAAGAAAGGGGACCATACTGATCCAGGAAATTACAGGCCAGTCAGTTTAACTTGCATTGCATGCAAAATATTGGAATCTATCATAAAAGATGAGCTGGATTTATTTCTTGAACGTAACAATATCTTGAGGGATAGCCAACATGGTTTCTGTAAGGGAAGGTCATGCCTGACAAACCTTCTGGAATTTTTTGAAGAGGCCACCAAGACTTATGACCAGAGCAGGGCTTATGACATCATATACTTGGATTTTCAGAAAGCATTTGATACAGGACTGCGTAAGAGACTAATTTTTAAAATGAGCTCCATTGGAGTTACAGGAGGTATTCTGAAGTGGATTCAAAACTGGTTGCAGGACAGAACACAAAGAGTGGTGGTCAGTGGTATCTCATCTGAGCTAGGTATGGTGGGGAGTGGCGTCCCCCAGGGATTGGTGTTGGGACCCCTGCTGTTCCTCATCTATACTGGACAAAGAAAGTTAGGGATCACTCTGATTTTTAATATTGAAACATGATATGGAACATAATTTGGACTATCAAATATTTCAAATTCGAAAATTGGGGTGATCCCTAATTTTCTTTGTCCAGTATACATTAATGACCTTGATAGGAATATTGAGAGCAGATTAGTTAAATTTGCAGTGATACTAATTGGGGAGGTTTGGCAAATAGAGTCCACTAAAGTGATTCAGGATGATTTGGATAGAATCCAGAATTGGGCAGAAATGTGGCAAATGAAATTTAATGTTGCGAAATGTAATGTTGTACATGTAGGTAATAAAAACATTAGACGGGATTACTTCATGGGAGGTTTAAAACTGGAATGTGCTCCACACGAAAAAGATCTTGGAGTGATTGTTGACCAAACCCTCACAGGCTCTAGCCATTGCGCCGTAGCAGTTAAAAAAGCCAATCGGATGCTGGGATACATTGCCAGAAGTATTGAGTACAAATCCAAGGAGGTGATGCTTCTTTTGTACAACACATTCGTCAGACCACATCTGGAGTATTGTGTACAGTTCTGGGGACCATACTTTAAGAAAGGTATAGAGGCTCTAGAGAAAGTTCAGAGATGAGCCACTAAGCTAATTCCGGGTATAAAAGATGAAAGCTATAAGAAGAGGCTGAAGATCCTTAATCTCTTTAGTCTAAGGAAAAGGAGACTAAGGGGTGATCTGATTGAGGTCTTTAAATCTGTTAAAGGGATTAACAAAGTGAATTATGTAGGACTCCTTCGACCAAGTGTTGTTAGTAGAACTCGGGGTCACAAATGGAAGCTGCCCAAAGGTAAATTTAGCACTGATATTTGGAAATATTTCTTCACCCAAAGAGTAATTTCGATGTGGAACAGCTTGACTGACCATATAGTTGAGGCAGAGACCTTGGGAGTTTTCAAGAGCAGGCTTGACTTAAAGCTAGATACCATTGAGTCATTGAGTATCTGAAGTGATATATTCACAATAGTATAAAGAAACTGGCGAGCCTAGTTGGGCTGTTCTCGCCATTCATGTTATGTTATGTTATGTTAGCTAGCACTTCAGTTATCGGTGTACTTTGCCTCGTCGACAAACATCCACGGTTACTGCACGCGTATCCACCTTATGTCTCAGTTATACCTTCGCCTGGCTCCATTCACGGATTTCGCGCACCCCAACAGAGCGCGGAGGCATTTATACTTGGCGCATTCTCCGTTGCAGTATTTGCCGCAAAGACAGGGGGCGGTAGAAGGAAAAAAAATACCAAGGGAAGTAGTTGAAGCAGGCAAAACCAGTAGAAGCAGAAGCAAGCGGAAAACATTTTGAACCGAGGGACACTAGCGCAGTTTGCGAGAAGTTTTAAAAGTGTTTAACCCTTTACTGACCGTCCTTCGCCTCACCACTCAGCCGCCTCGCCGGTCACGGCGCCTGGTTGGCTAAAGCCGATACCACTAGCGCTTTTAAGGTCGTCCCACTCGACCCACCTTTTTGGGGATTTTTTTTGGCGTTTCCTGGAAGGGGCGCTACTACCTCGCTGTTCGTCTCACTTTCGGATGCAAAAGCAACCCCAAGATTTCGATTCCCAAGACGTAGTTCCTATCACGAGCTTCAATTCGTACATCCACTCCGTACACCACGTTCGACCGGCCTCAATACAAGTCTATCTTAGCAGCATCAACCTCTTCGTCAAAC
Organism: Gymnothorax javanicus; assembly: GCA_029692085.1. Lineage (NCBI taxonomy): Eukaryota > Metazoa > Chordata > Actinopteri > Anguilliformes > Muraenidae > Gymnothorax > Gymnothorax javanicus. The sequence continues at coordinate 107,522,419 of CM056195.1, forward strand.
CGGCCACTGGTTATCCGTGCCCGTCAATTTCTCACATTCACGTGCGGTCACTACTAAAGGTTTACGTAAACGAGAACCTCTCGCTCCGGCCAGATGTTTACCCCTAACGGCAGCCCTCCTCTCTTGCTGTATCCAGATGCTGCGCTCAGGGTACCACTCTCCTCCCACGGATTCCACTCTAGAAGCCATGTTCCTTCTTGCCGCCTTTGGTTTTTGAGATGCTCCAAGTTCACTCCGCTCTCCACTAATTATAATCCCTCTCATCACGCCAGCCTGAACGACATCTCATCTTACTCCACCGACTGTCTCACGTTCAAGATAAAGAGTAGTTAAACAGATCAGTTCGGCATTTCTCAGCCCGTATTCTTATTCCACCGAGACTCTGCCCTCAGTCCGTCCGAGCCAATATCAAACTACCTCACCCCAAGATGGGGTTTTAAGAGCCTACACGGACTCCGACGAGAGACACGAGCCCCACCCTGGGTCTCGCCACCCGGGGCTCCCAATGTTCGCACAATCACTGACCAAGTCCATTCAACATCGCCTTCGCCCCGATCCCCTTTCCATCGTTCCACCGAATACTCTCCTCCACTTTGGGATTGGTCCAGAGTTCATTAATATTTGCTTATTTGAATATACATATAGTTAGCTTCATTTTAGAGAAATAAGAATTTTGGCCCGATGTTGTGCTCTATGTTAAAAAAAGACTTTAATGAAAAATGGCAATGGCAGACCTGAAATGTTTCAGATAATTTTGGCCTGAAAGAAAATAAGAACCCCACTCATTCATAAAATACATTGATGTGATCATGCATAACAATCATATGGGCACTATATTACTGATTTTGAGCTGAGAATGTGAAATTATAGGTCATTATTTAAAAATTTTTTGTTGCATCTTTGAATACCTGTACTTGTCATTGGCAGAGAATGTCAGTTTTATGGACTCCTCTATATACTACTCAAAATTTGATAGGGATCATAGGAATTTTTTGTGAAATGACATGCAAATTTGGTAACTGCCACTGATGAACAATATATTGGATAAATGACATGCAGTCAGACACAAAAACACATTTGCAAGTGCATTTAATGACATTAAATGAGCGTGCAGCCTCACACTTTTGGCTTTCACGAACACTTCATGGTTTCACCTCTGACATGTAAAGTGAAAACAGACAGTGTTCGTTTGATGTTTCATTACCACAGTTAATGTCAATAACGGTATGGCCTCCCCCCTAGCTTGAATGACTGCTTGACAACGTCGGGTCATACTGTCAATCAGAACCCGGATGCTTGCAATTGGAATGTTGTTCCATTCTTCAACAAGGGCATTTCCGAGCTCTTCTAGAGTTGTGGGTTGTGCCCTACGACCGGAAATGGCGACCTGCAGCATGTTCCACACATGCTCGATAGAGTTTAGGTCTGGCGAACGCGCGGGGCAGTCCATGCGGGCAATTGTCTCCTGCTCGAGGAATTGATTCACCACCCTAGCGCAATGGGGACGGGCGTTATCATCCATCAAGATGAAATCAGGGCCAACAGCACCAGCGTATGGTCTTACGTACACATTGAGGATCTCATCCCTGTACCGTACCCCTGTCATCGTCCCTCTCCCCATGACATGCAGGTCTGTTCTGCCGTTCCTGCTTATTCCTCCCCAGACCATAATTGAAGCGCCACCATAACGGTCGTGTTCGTTGATGTAGGCATCATTAAATCGCTCACGTTGTCTTCACCACACCTGTTGCCTCCTGTCAGTAAAGTCCAAGCAATATCGGGACTCATCTGTAAAGAGAACTGGAGTCCAATCGTTGTGTGTCCATGTGACATGATCGTGAGCCCAATCCAAACGGTCACGCCTATGACGCACGGTCAGTGGGATTCGAACACATGGCCTTCTTGAGTTGAGGCCGGCAGTATGAAGACGATTCCAGATCGTCTGAGTGGATAGCCTGACCCCGAGGCGTTATGAAGGTCATTTCATAGGGTGGTGGCTGTCCAGAAAGGATGACGTCGTGCCTGAAGTGTGAGAAAGTGGTCTTGTCGTTGTGTAGTCGATCTCTGACGACCACCCCCATGACGGCGTGCTGCTGTACCAAACGTTTGATGCCGGTTCCACACTCTGTTCACAACGCTTTGGCTGACGTTAAGTGCATTAGCAACGTGACGCCAGGAGAAGCCAGAGTCAAGCATTCCGATGCATCTTCCCAATTGCTCTGAAGTCAATTGACGTCTAAGACGTTGAGGAGACATTGTTATTGCTAAATGTAATGCAAAAAATTTGGGAACTTCCAAATTTTCACCAACAAGCAACACACACGTCTGAGTTGAAATGGTGAAGTGTTAGTCAAAGCCAAAATGTGAGGCTGCACGCTCATTTAATGTCATGAAATGCACGTGCAAATGTGTTTTGTGTCTGACTGCATGTCATTTATCTAATATATTGTTCATCAGTGGCAGTTACCAAATTTGCATGTCATTTCACAAAAAAATTCCTATGATCCCTATCAAATTTTGAGTAGTATATATTACTATTGCAGTAGAATCTCTATGTGATTATCTTTTGCTAAGGCCATTATTATGTGAAAATTGTCAAGAAACTCATGCATGGCAGCCGTGTATGAGACCTATATTCCAGAAGCAAGTCGTAACATTTTGCTATCTTAATCCTCTGAGTTGTTTATTCATGAGATGAGAGTTTCTCTCATTCTTGACATGAGCAATAAATGTCTGGAAAATATATCCAATAAGAATTGACATGATAATTATCAGACCAATCACATTGTGGGACATATTCTACCAAGATTAAAAAGATTAACTAACATATCCCAAAGCAATCAGATTCAAGTTTCAGAATTTACAAACCAATCATCTCTGGGATATTTTTGACCAATGAACACACGAGAGGTGGTATTTATAGCTGAGATTTGGAATGGGCTTTGTCAGTACAATGTTCCAACATGGTGAAGAACCACTGCTGTATTTTATACAAGAAGAACGCAGAACAAAACAACCTATAATATGCTTAGATATCAAGCACAAACTGTTACAGTGTCCAGTTTGCTGCGTAGATACCCCAAACTCCAGTATTCCTGTGTAATGCACAGAGTCGCCATTCTGGTAGGGCCAATTTCAAATGTCAAAATTTCTAAGAAATCTGCTGGCTAACACTTATCAAATAGTTTCTGATATAGTAGAGGGTATATACTAGTATCCTAAAAAGAAATAATTTGGAAAATCCGGAGGGCTGATTTTGATGCTTAATGGGATACCTCCTTTGTATCTTTCATCCTCTTTATTCCAGTCAATTTCAATAATTGACCACGTAGACTTCAAAAATGATCCCAATAGCAAGAAATCTCGCAAGCATGGAGTGTGTGTGGTGTGGCTTTTTCCAATTGCTTAATGCACTGAGCAAGTTATTTGGACTGCAATAGAAAGTTCTTGATATTCAGAAGATAAAAACTGCCATGGAAATTGTTCTTGTGACCGGTCATTTTCTAACGGAATTCTTTTTTTTAGATTATGGAGAGTTTAGGATGCCCAGAATAGGTAACCTGGTTTATAGCGGGGATTATGAAGCTTCAAAATGGATACTCGGGCCTCTTAAAATTGTAGTTCTGTTACTTGGGAACCTGCTAGTGATAGGATTCAGCTACTGGTTTAAGGTTTTTCTCTCAGCACACACAGATCCACACACGCACCCATTCCCAGCCTCCTCCCCTCGCTTACACACACACTCACACACACACACACACACACACACACACACACACACATACACACACTCATTCCCAGCCCCCTCCCCTCACTCATACACACTCACATCAATATCCTCCCACAGTGAGGGGCGCCTGGCACCTGCTCACACTTGGTAATTGCTGTATTGTGCTCAGAAGGAAGGTACATGATCAAAGGTAATTTCAACATCCTGTAAGTTCGGCTGGATGTCTGTGGGAAGGTTACATCCGCCACTTGCTCTACCACTGATCTTGTACTTAAACCCCAAGATGTGAACAGTGTGTTAGGATTCTCTGCGAATGCTGTGTCGGACACTAGAATCCTCCCTTGCGCATTGTAATAAAAGCCTTTTCAATTGGAAAGTGGTCATTGGTGTGTCACTTCATCGCTCCCAACTTGACTCCACAACAGAAAACAGTCTTAACACTAGTAATAAAACCTGCACTCACTGTCAGTCTATTAAAAATGGAGAAATACAATAATCAAGGGATGAAACTAGACCTTTTTGGTTCTTTTTAAAACGACAAAAATTGCCACTTAAGTAATTGCTACAGCAGGTGTTTATGTGTGTCCAGTCTATCTGTCTTGGCACATATACTTTAATCAAGTGACAAGACTTAACAATTTGAATTATTTTGGATGTGTATATTACATGTGGGGATGCTGCAATTGAGGAAGAAGGTGGGGAGAATTTGTCCGTGACACTGGAGGATGTACTGGTGTTTGCATCTGGTGCATGTGCCATCCCACCATTTGGTTTCAGGGAGACACCTTCCAGAGAGTTTCTCCACAGCTCTCTGAATGGTGTCAGGCGGATGTACCCAGAAGCCAATACCTGTGCCATCATTTGGAAGCTGCCCCTCCACAGCCAATATGAGGAGTTCAGCCATCATATGACATTGGGGATTATTCAATCCCCATTGTTTGGAGTTGCTTAAGATGTGCCCATACGAACTGACCCTTTCTTAATTTCCATATGTTCCACTTAAAAGCTAGGTATATCCTGGTTTTTTTTGGGGGGCGGGTGGAATCCTCATTTAAGTTACTGTTAATACTTTAGAATAATGCGATGTATTTAAATATCACATTTTTTAAAAAAAAAATTTAACATTTTTTTCCCTATTAAATTCGACAGTCTGTCATCACATTGTTTTTCATTGTTGCATTGTATGCACAAATTTAGATTTTTTTTTTTTTTTTTTAATTTGGCATCTCCAATCCCACCCGAATCTGGAATGCCCAATTGGTGAACTATGTGCAAGGCTTGCTCGTATGCGACCCCTTGCTGCCAATTCAGGAGAGTGTAGACAGTTCGCGGCTCTCCTTCGAAGCACGCGCCTGTCAGCCACCGCTTCTTTTACTCTCATTGGTTGAATCTTTGCAAGTTCAGAATGAGGGCGGAGGATACCCGGACATGAACAGACTTAGAATCCTCCTGACGAGCGCCTGTCTGGCAAACAGGAGGCGCTTGAGCAACGAACAAGGCAACTATTATTTTCCCTTCCCGGCAGTCTCTTCCCAATTTGCAACCCTGTAGCGCAATAGCCAATTTTGCACTACTCTGAAAAAGCTGCCGACCATTGCCGGCTGGTACAAAGCGGGGATCGAACTCGCGACATGATAGTCACTTCTGTTTTTCAACGCGATGCTTTACCGAATGAGCTATCCGGCAGCCCACAAATTTAGAATTAATCAATTACCCTTGTGAAGTCCAATGACGTTTAATGCATCAACTAAAACACATCCCAAGACAGCAAATGCCCATATGACAGCATTTCAAAATATGGTAAGACCAAAAAAAGTGATTGCTACACTTGGGTAGCCAAACTGCACGTGAGCACTGACACGCAGGGACTGATCAATCTTTTATGTAGAACAATTAATGCAGCGCCCAGTTTGCTCCGATGGAATACGTCAGTTAGTTAGTTCAAGAGCAACTGTGTTTATTCCGAGCTTTATTCCGAGCAGCTGAAGCGCTATTAATTTTTGTACTATAGCGTACAATTAAAGTGGTGTATTCAGGTATGACCTCTTTCAGGCCACGAAAATACACTGTTACTTTGGGTCCGTTCACAGCGGACCCAGTGAAATCTCCGTCCAGCACTATGCGCTGGTGCGGCTATCTGGGGGAGAGCAGGGAGCTTTCTAATGCATATAATATATGTAGAGGCTATTTGTAGCTCATACAACCCCACTTCAAAAAAAGTGAACTATCCCTTTAAGGGATAAGGATTGCATTAACTCGTGATTGCCTCTGTGTCTGCTGCCGGACTTAATCGCTTCAAATGGCTAGGTAAGTTATAGGTTTCTCTGCTGATTTAGACCAGCTGATCATTTGAAAGAAATGGAACATGAATATGACTTAGTGGTCATCATTCCAGTCAGTTCACTGAAACATGTTTTGACAAAGGGTATATTGTGCCGTGAACTGTCTTTACATTTCTACGACTATTTGGCCATGACCTCTGGTACACATGCGCAGTTGTATTATTTTTGGACTTGCTCATAGAAATCAATAGATAAAAGTGAATAGTTATAACTTTGCCATTTAGTTAGCTAGCTCGGATATACATACATGAAATAAAGCTAGCTACGTTGGTCTAAAGGCTCTCTTGCTAGCTAACTAACGTTATATTTCATGCATCTAAGTCAATTTAAGATACTTTAGCCATTACTATGCGAACTAACTTGGCTGGAGTTGCACCGCAAGCATTAAGCTCGCTAGCTGGCATTAATATGCACTGAATAAAAAGGTTGCCAGCAAACATTGACTATAAAACCAACAAACCAGCTTGCACGCTAGGCTAGCAAGTTACAACCCCAATTCCAAAATAGTTGGGACAAAGTGTAAATTGTGAATAAAATTAAAACGCAATGACTTTCAAATCACACCAGCCAGTATTTTATTCACAATGGAATAGAGATAACATAGCAATGTTGAAAATTTTATCCACAAAATGAGCTCATGTAAAATTTGTAAAAAAAAAAAAAAGGCTACTACTGGTCTCAAAAAGGTTGGGACAGGGGCCTGTTTACCATGGTGTAGCATCCCCTCTTCTTTTTAACACAGAGTGGAGGCATCTGGGCATTGAAGAGTGATCCCACTCTTGTTTAATACAGGCTTCCAGCTGCTGGAGAGTTTTGGGTCTCCTTTGATGGACTTTTCATTTAATTATGCGCCAAATGTTCTCAATCGGTGAAAGATCAGGACTGCAGGCAGGCCAGTTCAGCACACGGACTCTTCTACTACGAAGCCATTCTGTTGTAATAGCTGCAGTATGTGGCTTTGCATTGTCCTGCTGCAATACTCAAGGCCTTCCCTGGAATAGATGTCGTCTGGAAGGGAGCATATGTTGCTCTAAAACCTTTATATACCTTTCAGCATTCATGGTGCTTTTTAAAACATGCAAGTGTCCCACGCCGTATGCACTAATGCATCCCCATACCATCAGAGATGCTGGCTTTTGAACTGAACACTGATAACAGGAGGGATGGTCTTTCTCCTCTTTAGCCCGGAGGACACGAGGCCCATAATTTCCAACAAGAATGGCAAATTTGGACTCGTCTGACCACAGGACACTTTGCCGCTTTGCTACAGTCCATTTTAAAGAGCCTTGGTCCACAGAACACGGCGGCGTTTCTGGATCATGCTCAACAATGGCTTCCTTTTTGCATGAAAGAGTTTGAGGTGGCATCTGTGGATGGCACGGCGGACTGTGTTTACAGACAGTGATTTCTTGAAGTATTCCTGGGCTCATTTAGTAGTGTCAATGACAGGATCATGCCGGTGAGTGATGCAGTGGCGTTTGAGGGCCCGAAGATCACGGGCATCCAGTAAAGGTCTTCGGCCTTGTCCCTTACGCACAGAGATTTTTCCAGGTCCTCTGAATCTTTTGATGATGTTATGCACTGTCGATGATGAGACCTTCAAAGCCTTTGCAAGTTGACGTTGAGGAACATTGTTTTTAAAGTATCCTACAATTTTTTTACGCAAGTCTTCACAGGTTGGAGAGCCTCTGGCCATCTTTACTTCTGAGAGACTCGGCCTCTCTAAAACATCCCTTTTATAGCCAATCATGTTACATACCTGATTCCAGTTAACTTAGTTACTTGCTAAATGTTCTTTCAGCCGATTCTCTTATACAAAACCCAAAACCAGTGAAGTTGGCACGTTATGTAAATCGTAGATAAAAACAGAATACAATGATTTGCAAATCCTTTTCAACTTATATTCAATTGAATACACTGCAAAGACAAGATGTTTAATGTTCGAACTGAGAAACTTTATTTTTTTTTTTTGCAAATAATCATTAACTTAGAATTTAAAGGCAGCAACACATTGCAAGAAAGTTAGCACAGGGGCCTTTTTACCACTGTGTTACATCACCTTTCCTTTTAACGACACTCAGAAAACGTTTGGGAACTGAGGAGACCAATTTTTGAAGCTTTTCAGGTGGAACTCTTTCCCATTCTTGCTTGATGTACAGCTTAAGTTGTTCAACAGTCCGGGGTCTCCGTTGTCGTATTTTACGCTTCATAATGCGCCACACATTTTCAATGGGAGACAGGTCTGGACTACAGGCAGGCCAGTCTAGTACCCGCACTCTTTTACTACGGAGCCATGCTGTTGTAACACGTGCAGAATGTGGCTTGGCATTGTCTTGCTGAAATAAGCAGGGCGTCCATGAAAAAGACGTTGCTTGGATGGCAACATATGTTGCTCCAAAACCTGTATGTACCTTTCAGCATTAATGGTGCCTTCACATATGTGTAAGTTGCCCATGCCTTGGGCACTAATACACCCCCATACCATCACAGATGCTGGCTTTTGAACTTTGCGCCTATAACAGTCCGGATGGTTCTTTTCCTCTTTGGTCCGGAGGACACCACGCGTCCACAGTTTCCAAAAACAATTTGAAATGTGGACTCGTCAGACCACAGAACACTTTTCCACTTTGCATCAGTCCATCTTAGATGAGCTTGGGCCCAGCGAAGCCGGCGGCGTTTCTGGGTGCTGTTGATAAATGGCTTTCGCTTTGCATTGTAGAGTTTTAACTTGCACTTGCAGATGTAGCGACGAACTGTAGTTACTGACAGTGGTTTTCTGAAGTGTTCCTGAGCCCATGTGGTGATGTTCTTTACACACTGATGTCGGTTTTTGATGCAGTACCGCCTGAGGGATCGAAGGTCACGGGCATTCAATGTTGGTTTTCAGCCTTGTCGCTTACGTGCAGTGATTTCTCCAGATTCTCTGAACCTTTTGACGATATTACGGACCGTAGATGATGAAATCCCTAAATTTCTTGCAATAGCTCGTTGAGGAATGTTGTTTTTAAACTGTTCGACAATCAGCTCACGCATTTGTTCACTAAGTGGTGACCCTCGCCCCATCCTTGTTTGTGAATGACTGAGCATTTCAGGAAGCTGCTTTTATACCCAATCATGGCACCCACCTGTTCCCAATTAGCCCGTTCACCTGTGGGATGTTCCAAATAAGTGTTTGATGAGCATTCCTCAACTCTCTCAGTCTTTTTTTTGCCACTTGTGCCAGCTTTTTTTTTTGAAACATGTTGCAGGCATCAAATTCCAAATGAGCTAATATTTGCAAAAAATTACAAAGTTTACCTGTTCGAACATTAAGTAACTTGTCTTTGCAGTGTATTCAATTGAATATAGGTTGAAAAGGATTTGCAAATCATTGTATTCTGTTTTTATTTACGATTTACACAACGTGCCAACTTCACTGGTTTTGGGTTTTGTATATTAATTTATTTTTCAGCCCTTTTTTGCCTGTGTCCCAACTTTTTTGAGACCTGTTGCAGCCAGAAAATTTGAAATAAGCTCATTTTATGGATAAAAATTTAAAATGTCTCAGTTTCAACATTTGAAATGTTATCTGTGTTCTATTGTAAATAACATATTGGCTCATGTGATCTGAATGTCATTGCATTTTGATTTTATTCACAATTTACACTTCGTCCTTACTATTTTGGAATTGGGGTTGTAGTTCACCTGCTCAGCTACCTATTTACGGAGCATATAAACCAATAAAAAAACGGTGAATCGCAATTATTTCGCACTAGCTGTGTAGCTAGGTCAGTGATGCATTGACGAGGCTGATTAGTTGTCTGCTAGCTACCGAGTTTTTACACTAATGTTGGCCAAAGATACTCCATTGATTTCTGTTTCAAAGTCCAAAAATAATACAACTGCGCATGTTTACCTGAGGTCACGGCCAAATAGCCGTAGAAATGTAAAAAACGGTTCATGGCGAAATATACACTGCCTTGTTTGGCTGGCCGTAATTTTTTTTTTTTTTTTTAAGCCAACAGATGCCCATACCTACAGAGATATTGGACCAAGTTTCAGAACCTTTGCAAAGCTTGAGTGAGCAGATGCAGCTTTCATCCACCGATCCAGGTGCAGATATTGAACATTTTTATTATCGCTTGGAGAACATCATGCATATTTTTTCCAGATTTGCAAGCACTGGAATGCTCCAACACGAAGATGAAATATTGTCAGAATTGTACACAGCCTTGGAGGAACTGGAAATTCGAAATTTCACAGTTCCAACAGGCCAGTCTTTTCAGATAATCACAAAAGATCAGCTACAGTACCTTCTGGAACAGCACTTAATGGTTCGAGAAATTTCAAAGATATACTCTGTAAGCATACGCACCATACGATGACGAATGAAGGAGTATGGCTTGTCAGTGTGACAAACATACAGTGACGTGAGTGATGAAGAACTTCAGAAAAAAGTGTCAGCCTTCATCGCCAACTGCCCCAACACTGGCTCCAAGGTTGTGACTGGGTACCTCATTTCCATTGGTCACAGGTTTGTGAATCTTTTACTAAAAGTGGTGATCCTGTGAGGTCTCATTCTGCTTCTCAGGAAAATGTTGTGCAGTTACAGCACATTGCCAATCCACTGGTGAATTATAACCTTAGAAGAGTATTCAAGATCGTCACATTGCTTTGTGTATGTAGAGTTGCATTAAAATGCCTTTTGTACTTTTACTGGGTACAATTTTAGTGAATTTTGCTTTATTGAACCGTGAAGTGTATACTTACAGTAACGGAACATAGGGGAGAAAGGGGCTAGACCAGAGGTCCTGAACTGGGTTTGAACTGTACCTTGTTGTGCACACTTTGCGACAAACATTTTCTTTGCTTTCTAATTTATGTGACCATGTGTCGTTAAATCCATTGCTCTAAGATGCATCAGCATAGAATTTGTGAAGCACTCAAGGCAGTTGATCCTGTTGGGACTGTGATGCGTGGGCTTCAAGTTCACATCACTCCAAGGCGGCCGTACTCTGTACCTGCTCCTCTTTCCCTGTGGCACAAAGATGGCAACCACAAACTAATCCGGTAAGATGCAAACATTAAAATTGACATTTTGCATCAATTCCCTTTCAAGTCCTCCAATATAATTTAACTCAATGTGGCACCACATTTACTTTGCTATTCCAGTTGAGAGTTTCAGTTTTCTCCCTTCATCATAGTAAGCAATCAAGATGATGCTCCAATGGCTGTCAAAGTTCTTTTTATTTGGAAGAAAAGCGATGGTCTATTGGATTTATGGTCTTTATATGGATGGGGTTACCTAATTATGAGACTGAAATATAACATTCTCGCATTTAAAATTTTCATGGCATTTTGTTTGTGCTTGTCATTTCACAGCTGGAGAATTGTCATCCATGGGGGGGTGACGGCTTCAGTCGAAGGATTATGTACCTGAGAGCCTGCAACAACAAGGAATCAACAGTTCTCGATTGCTTCCTTGAAGCTGTGCATATTCATGGGTTGCCTCAATGTGTCCACAGCGACAAAGGAGAGAACATTGATGTGGCTAGGTACATGCTGGAACATCCAGAACATGGGCCTGGTAAGATTTTGCTATTATTCTGAATTTAATGTCTTTCACATCCATATGCTGTTAAAGGGATAGTTCACTTTTTTTGAAGTGGGGTTGTATGAGCTACCGATTGCCACTACTTACATTAGATGCAGTAGAAAGATCTCTGATCTCCAGGTAGCCGCACCAGCGCATAGTGCTGGGTGGAAATTTAGGCGATACACAGTTGTGAATGGAAACACAGAAACAGCGTATTTTCGCGGCCTAAAAGAGGTCCTACCTGAAAATAATACACCATTTCAATTTTATTGTGAGGTTACGCTCAGGAACCAGACGCGAGAACCAAGCAATCCAAAAAACTTGTGTTTTATTAGGAATGCCCGCAGAGCAGGAAGCAACAGTACAAAGTCCACAATCCAAAAATCAGAATCCCAGGGACGTAATCCAAGTTGTAAACAGGGCAGCAAACACAAAACTTGTGGTCGGGCAAAAAAGGTTCGGTACACAGATGCAAACAAATCCAAATCAGAGCCAAAATCACAAACGGGGACGGTCCAGTCAGAAAAGAATCACAAAGAGTACAAGGCATAAACAATCGTAGCACAGGCAAACCAAGGGAAACATTCTGACAGAGGCTGGTTGCGAAAAGACTGCTTAGATACACGTAGGGGAAGTCACATGCTATGATAGGGAACAGGTGAGCTGGATCAGACTAATTACAATGGGGGAATCACATGAGGAAAACCCTAACCACGGAAATTGGCGAAAGCCAAGACACAGACGGGAATCACACAGACAGCCTATTGACAAACATATGGCTCCGGTTAGGGAGTTCTAACATGCACAGATAATGAGGCAGAACAGAGTCTCACAGGTGCGGAGGATCCGCTGAAGCACAGCAAAGTAGATTGAGTAAAGACAAGGGGCAGAGACTAGAATAGGGCGAATGCTGAGAGCTCGTTAGTCAATTAGTAAACTGCAGCTATACAATCCCTGGTGCTCGTTAGTAAGTTAGTACTATAAACAATGTTAGTCTTGGTTAGTATCTTTAACTAAAATAACAAACTGTTAGTACTGTTAGTAATGATAGAACAGCAATGCGAAGGAAGCAAACAAGATTAGAAGGAATAATTGAAATCCCAGAAACCATGAAATCACCCGAAAGTGTGGCACGTAATACTGGGGCAATGAGCAGTCACATGACATGAGACCAGACAGGGGAGACAAAGTGCAATGCATGGCAAGAAACAAAACAAGAACCGGAATCTAACTGAGGGAATGGAATATGGCAGACATACAGACAAAGCAAGAACAAAACATGGCATGGAATCAGAATCATAATCAAAACATGGTCAGACAAAGCAGAATCATAACGGTACCCCCCCCCACGAAACGCCTCTTGGCGTTTCACCAGGTAGGTCTAGGGTGAACAGCATGAAAGTCCGTGATCAAAGACTTGTCCAATATGTAGCGGGAGGGAACCCAGCTACGGTGTTCCAGTCCGTAGCCTTCCCAGTCGACTAAATGTTGAAATCCTCGCCCTCTGTGACGACAGTCCAGCAGAGCGCGAACCATGTAGGCTTCGCCTCCGTCGATGATGTGGGTGGGTGGTGGGGGATCAGGACCAGAAGACAGGGGGTGGGAAACAGCAGGTTTAATTTGAGACACTTGAAATGTTGGATGAATGCAGCGCATGGAAAGGGGCAGATGGAGGCGAACAGCCGTGGGACTAAGCACTTTCAATTGTAAAGGGGCCAATAAACTTAGGGAAGAGTTTACCCCCATTCCCCCTTAAGGGAATGTGCTTGGATGACAACCAAACGCGCTGCCCAGGTCGGTAGGATGGGGCGGCAGTGCGTCTCTTGTCCGCCAGGGCTTTCATGCGGGCCACCAACCTGAGTAGCGCCTCCCGGGTAGTCTTCCAGGTGCGTCTGCAGCGATGAACGAACTCATGAGCAGAAGGGACAGCCACCTCCTCCTGGCAGGGAAACAAAGGGGGTTGATAGCTGAGACATGCTTTAAATGGGGATAGCCCGGAGGCAGCGGAGGTGTGAGTGTTGATGGCATATTCTGCCCAGGGAAGTTGGTGGCTCCAGGAGGAGGGGTTCTTAAGACAAATGCATCTTAAAACAGTCTATGCATTGATTGGCCCGCTCGGTCTGGCCGTTGGTCTGGGGGTGAAAACCGGATGATAAACTGACTGATGTGCCTCGCGAGTTACAGAATGATTTCCAGAATTTGGCTGTGAATTGGGGTCCGCGATCGGATGTGACGTCTGTGGGGATACCGTGGAGTCTAATGACGTGCTGGATAATGAGGTTGGCAGTTTCTTGGGCAGAAGGGAGTTTAGTGAGGGGAATGAAATCTATCGACAATGGTGAGGATAGTAGTGAAGTGATTGGATGGGGGAAGACCAGTGATGAAATCTAATGCGATGTGTGACCAAGGGCAGTGAGGAGTGGGCAGGGGTTGTAACAAGCCGTGTGGGGGTTGATGTGATACCTTTCCCTGGGCACAGACCGAGCAGGCAGCAACATAATGGGGGAATCACATGAGGGAAACCCTAACCACGGAAATTGGCGAAAGCCAAGACACGGACGGGAATCACACAGACAGCCTATTGACAAACATATGGCTCCTGTTAGGGAGTTCTAACGTGCACAGATAATGAGAGGCAGAACAGAGTCTCACAGGTGCGGAGGATCCGCTGAAGCGCAGCAAAGTAGATTGAGTAAAGACAAGGGGCGGAGACTAGAATAGGGCGAATGCTGAGAGCTCGTTAGTCAATTAGTAAACTGCAGCTATACAATCCCTGGTGCTCGTTAGTAAGTTAGTACTATAAACAGTGTTAGTCTTGGTTAGTATCTTTAACTAAAATAACAAACTGTTAGTACTGTTAGTAATGATAGAACAGCAAGGCAAAGGAAGCAAACAAGATTAGCAGGAATAATTGAAATCCCAGAAACCATGAAATCACCCGAAAGTGTGGCATGTAATACTGGGGCAATGAGCAGTCACATGACATGAGACCAGACAGGGGAGACAAAGTGCAATGCATGGCAAGAAACAAAACAAGAACTGGAATCTAACTGAGGGAATGGAATATGGCAGACATACAGACAAAGCAAGAACAAAACATAGCATGGAATCAGAATCATAATCAAAACATGGCCAGACAAAGCAGAATCATGGGCAAAACATGGTCAAGCAAGGCAGAATCATAACATTTACGCTATATTTAAAAAAATTACAGCACTTTAGCTGCTCGGAAAAAACACAGTTCCTCTTGAACTAACCAACTGACCTATTCCTCCGCGAGGCGCATCGTAGTTCACTGCGCGCTGTAGCGATCAGCTGTTTGGGTCACACTAAAGCTGCTTGCACACTGGATGCGAAACGAATTTTTCGCACGACAGATTACATTCAAAGTCAATGCGAAGACATGAATACACGCGTTTCGCGTGTATTCGCGTCTTCGCATTGACTTTGAATGTAATCTGTGTGCGAAAAATTCGTTTCGCGTCCAGTGTGCAAGCGGCTTAACTACGGCTGCGAGGTCAGTCGGTCGTTTAACTTGTGCAAATATTTCGAAAATGGTCCGTGTGTGTTGCTTTCTTGGACGTGAAAGCAAAGCTGTACCTGGCGCACTTACAGCTTCCACCGCCTTCCTCTGCGGGATATTGGACTTGTAGCTGTGGCTAGTTGCCTCAACACCGATAGTGATACGCCACCCGTATCCCTAAAAGAGCTCAGTGTTTGCAGTATTCATTTTTCCTAAGAGGATTTCGTGAGGCTACATTCGGGGAAATCTCAACGGTGCATGCTGAAGAGCATTGCTGTAGCCATGCATCAGGTAAAAGAGTGAAACACCTGTGAAAAAGTCTAATGTAACATTGCAGCACAAATTGATAACGCATAGGGTCTATGCAACCACATACTGTGTATCTGCTGTGCTGGTTTTTGTTGGGATTTTTTTTTTAAATTTGAGACATAATTCTATGCCATTGAAATGCTGCCGCGAACCGCTCAGAGTCTGACCTAAACAGCTGATCGCTACAGCGCGCAGTTTACTCCAATGGAATACGTCAGTTGGTTAGTTCAAGAGCAACCGTGTTTTTTCCGAGCAGCTAAAGTGCTGTAATTTTTTTTAAATATAGCGTAAAATTAAAATGGCGTATTATTTTCAGGTAGGACCTCTTTTAGGCCGCGAAAATCCGCTGTTTCTGTGTTTCCATTCATAACAGTGTATCACCTAAATTTCCACGCAGCACTATGCGCTGGTGCGGCTACCTGGAGGAGATCAGAGAGCTTTCTACTGCTTCTAATGTAAGTAGTGGCAATTTGTAGCTCATACAACCCCACTTCAAAAAAAAGTGAACTATCCCTATAATCGGTGATAATCTGTTACAGTAGTGATTTTACATCTCTGTTGGCTGCTGGCTTGACCCTTGACAGTTAATTTCTGTGGGCTGTGACAGACATCAGGAGAAGAAAAGAGTTCAGTCAGAATGCTGAATTAATTTTATTGTTGAATTCTGTTTAATATTTACAATCAAAGAAAAAATAATAGCAGGCTTGAGTGGATTTTTCTCATGTAAACAGATGAACGCCTCAGAACAAATGGGCAGTAGTATGTCTAGGTTATGTGATGAGCAAGAACTGGGACAGATTTTACCAATATGGAGAAAACTTAGCAGTGAAGGTGGTGTTGTGAAAGCTTTTCTGACTATTTTCAAAGCTATGCTATCGTTAAGATGCAGCATTTTAGATTACAAAATACCATGTCGCCGATGACAAATGAGATGACATTCTACCAGATTTTTGTTTAAATACAATTTTAGATAAATGTTTGTATATTCAATTCAATTAGAAGTTCAATCTTACAGGCTTAATTTGATTCCCTGTTTTTTTTTTCCCCAACGGTTTATAAATGAGAGTTTGATATTGGCGATAGCTGTTTTTGCAGGGGCAGGCTTTGAAGTGGATTGGCCTTAGTTTATCGAAAAGTAGTGGCAAAGCCACTGCGCCCGCTTGGCCAAACATGGCCAAAATGGAACACCCCCAATTGGCCAAAATATTGGTCCGATTTAGCTCAAAATCGAACTTGGCCTAGACCTTATGACCATATATACACTTATGAAATTTGAAAAGGATCAGTCAAAAACTGAAGATGCTAGAGCGCAGACAAGCCAAAAGTTTACGCACGCACGCACAACAGACCACCACTGAAGACCCCAAGCATAGCATAAGCCCCTTGGGCCTTTTGGTCAAGCGGGCTAAAAATTGGCCTTCAAGTGCAAGTTCATTTTAAGATTTGATTGAGAATGGCCTCTTGTGGTCGGATAGGAGTACTACAGATTTTGAAATTCCCAACCATTGCATGACCATTGGCATGCTCTGCAGATTAAAAAAAAAAAATAGAAATAAATAAGAAATTAATCTGGGAGACGAGAATAAGCTTCTGTCTATACTTCATATTTTCTTGGACATAAAACGGAACATTTCTAAGAACATTAACGAGGATTACTTGTGCATCAAATAACAGTTATAATTGCATGAATTAAAAGATTGAAGTATTAGGCTGGCCACTGGTTTAGTTTTAAGGAACAGTAAATATCTGCGATTAACAATGTTTTGTAATGCTTGACCATAGTGGTGCTTGTCATGTCTAATTTCTAACAAAACTGTGCTGATTTCAGCGTCAGCCATTGTAGCCATCCCCAATTCAGAGCGAAGGAGTTTCATCACTAGGAAGTCTGTCCACAATCAAAGAATTGAGCATTTGTGGAGCGACTTGTGATGCGTGGTGGTTGGAACGTACTGCACCGCATTCCAACATCTTGAGGACAATGGTGCCTTGGATCCCAGTCAGGACATCCAGTTGATCTGCCTCCACTATGTAATGCTACCAAGGCTGAATTGGCACCTACAGTTGTTCAGCCAAACGTTTCATCAGAGGGCAACAAGCTAAGAGATAAGATATACTTTATTGAACCCCGTGGGGTAATTTGTCCTCTGCATTTGACCCATCCTATAGTTAGGAGCAGTGGGCAGCCACAGAGCGCCTGGGGAGCAACTCCAGTTCTAAGGCCAGTACCTCGGTCAGGGGTACTAGTAGGAGTGTTGCTATAATGCATGTTTTTTTTGTTGGTGGGGGAAACCGGAGTACCCGGGAGAAACCCACGCAAACACGGGGAGAACATGCAAACTCATACAGAAAGGCCTCAGGCCGGATTCAAACCCACAACTTTCTTGCTGTGAGGAAGTAGTGCTAACCACTGTGCCACCGTGCCGCCCAAAGCAGCTGTGGGTGGCAGGCCAGCTTTTGAATGTTGACCAGATGCCCAATGAGGTAAAGCTGTCATCCAGAAAATTTTATTACAGCTGCTGACATTTCAGTTTCAAATAAATATTTCAATAACAGCTTTGCTATATTGAATAGTTTTGTCTGTAGTATCATTAATGGCAAAATGGCAGTCATGGTAATAATACTCTAAAATGCAACTATCTTGTCCAATGGCAGGGTTGGGTTCAATTACTTTTTTCACTTACAATTGATTGTAATTGTAATTGTAATTACAATTACTTTCTGGACAGTCAATTTTCAGCAGATTTGTGATAGCACTGTAAACACTTGTAAGAAAAATGTATACTGATTACCTTTTGCAGTTCACCGACAGAGTTGGTTTACATGTGCCAGTTTGTGCGCGTGAAGTCTAATTTAATTTGTTCACTTATGAATAACAAAGCATCTTGGAAGGTATGAGAATCAAATCTATGGGCGAATTGGGAACATTATGTTGAGATTCAAGGATGTGAGTGGAATAAGAGCTTGTTGCTTTACATGACGATATTGGCAACTAAGGACATCACAAAATTCATTATCAGGCGATTCTGAAAGAATTTGCACCAATTGCTTCCCGAGATTTAAGGAGAACGATAGTTTATAAAGGAATCGCAAGCACCCTTTAATGTAATCCTGGAGTGGAGTCCGTTTGTGTGTCCAGAGTATCAGTTGAAGGCTATTGCATGTAGGGTTCTCAAGTTTGGTATGGTAATAGAGCCCGAAAAAAGGAAGACAATGCTGAAAATGGGAAGTCTCTACATCTTACCGTTGCTGAGAAATCAACAAAAATGTCACTAAAAATACCACTATTGGAGGCCTGGCTTGCCTGTAGGCTTTCTCCTGACGTTGTCGCACGTTTTCCGGCCCCCCCCCAGAGCACAGGTGTCAGACTGACCCGTAAAAGGGCCAAGAGGCTGCAGGTTTTCACTCCAACAATGCAGAAGCACATCTGATACAACTATCAGTTGTGCAGGTCTAGATCAGTTGATTAAATCAGTGGTTTCAGGTGTGCCTCTGCTTGGTAGGATTGAAAACCTGCAGCCTCTTAGCCCTTTTGTGGGTCAGTTTGACACCCCTGCCCCAGTGCATTGGAGCTCCAGCAAACCACTAGAACCTGTGGAATCCCAAGGGCAACTAACTAGTGCCAGTGTAAGTCATGAAGGCGGCACGAAACATTTCGAAGCGTGCCTCAACACTATGAGACCAATCATATTCTAATGTATATTTGGAATTTCAAGACGCTAGCTTTTGAAATAACTGTAGCCAATGCTACAACAATGAACTGCAATATTAAACTAACAAACGTCTCTCAATGAATATTGCGTGCCTGAAAGAATTAAATTTCATACCACATTTTTACTTTTACTATGAATATTCGATTAGAAACTTAAAGGTTCACATTTTTATTACTTAGTCTCATTTTCTCAACTCCGCACTCAGTTGGCTAGTTCACATTTTTCAAAGTAATATAAGAAACTTAAAGTAAAACTTTCTTCAAACATAGCAACGGCGTCAGGTCACTTAGTCACAGTGGTGGTCACGGCGTTTCTTCGTTTACCAAGTTTCCTCAGATGTCCCTTGGTCAGCTAGTCAAGGGATAGACTCAGACATTCATCAGGTCAGTCAGCTCTGTAGCTAGGCCGTGGCACTAATCACACCCCATACGTGTTGCCGTGGCTGTGCTTTCAAGCCACTCCTCCCAACACCCACCCTCTTCCCTCGCAGCAACCCCTCTGCCCAGCTATGCCTCTATCTTCCGGCCGAGTCAAAATCTCGAAATTTTCTCGCGAGAGCAAGATTGGCTTGATAAAAAGGGAAAAATAAATATGAATGTGGCAGAATTTTTGCAAATTACCACAAACATTATGTTTTAGACTCCAATCACTTTTTTTAACGGGCGTAAATACCAGGTAATGGATCCTTTAAAGATTGATTGTATCTGATGCAAAAAGCACTACATCCCTAGTAAAGTCATCACTATTTCAGTTAGATTCCCAAATCAAAGGATATTTTCTCTGCCAATCATATTACACTGTGGTATTTTTCTCTTAGTTGAGCTGTCTCTTATGCAAATAACCTCTCCAATCTCACAATATATCACTCAAATTTTATTTCATTCTTTGAAAACCACTTATGTACCATTAGATTTCATGCTATGTATAATGTTTACCGCTGCTTTGGGCATTTACTGTTCATTTTCTTTAAAATAGAAACTTCTGTATGAGTTAAATTTGTTACACGCACTTTCTTACAACAAGTGTGCTTAACATAATTAGTTAGTAGCACTTCCTACTTTATCTCTATTTCCTTTTTGAGTGATATGCTTCCAGTACACGAATATTTCACAATATGACGATGGCTACCGGAAGGGAGGGAAGAATACTTCCTGTGGCTAACACGACAGAAGCGTAGAGGCATGTACTGTTAATTTGTCTTCTCACCATCTCCTCTTTCTTTGCCTTAAGAGATTATTACTATTAATTGTGGTCCGTGTTTTGGAATTACAGGGGAGCATGAGGAGGTATAAATTTGTCCAAGGTTATTAGGTTAGCCTTTTCTTTGAATTCATTTTTGATTGTATAGGTATGGCTTACAATAGCTGGCATTTCAGCTAATTTGGCTAGCTTACCTGTAAAAATATTAGCTAGCATACGACTTTATGACTTAAAAAATTCCTGTGTTTGTAAAACTCGCTGTTTGTATGTTTTTTACTTTACCTAGCTATGTCTACTCTCAGACATTGCAAGGAAAGTGGTCACTAGGGTTGGATGTTATATCGTTCAGTCACTGAGGAAGCTTGAGAAGCTAGCTAATTGTACCAAGTAGCTGCAACGAGACGAGATTAGGGGGTTCGCTAGCTAGGTGAGTTGTGTTGGGCTTGAAGCCATATTTTATTTTTTGTCATGAACGGTTTTATCCAGGCTAGAACGCTTCACAATGATATCTGATAGGGAGCTTATGGTTTGCCTTATGCAAAGAAAGCCTGGCAAAATTTAACTTGCTTCACAGTAGATGGCTGGCTAGCTAGCTAGCTAGTAAATTAAGATATTGCAAATGCATGTTAGCTAATGACCACCATTACCGGATGTTTCTTTTTGATTACTGCAGCTGCTGCGACTTGAGTTTCCAACAGTCACCGTGGCATTCCGTCTGGGGTAGCCAGTGAAAGACCAGTAACCTTGGCCAACTCAGCGTTTTCTCCTGCAGGAGCAGTATTCCCAAAAAAGCAAAAATGCAGTTTTCCGTCAAGGCTCCGATTTTCAACAAAATTAATAAAGACCATACCTGCGCAGAGTTGGTAAAGGTGTAGCCTTGAACAAAAAAAAAAACATATTACCCGTACTGTTCTGAATATAAAACGATGTTTCTTCCCACAAAATCCCCTTTGAAAAAGTGGGTTTGTCTTACAACCCCAACTCCAAAATAGTTGGGACAAAGTGTAAATTGTGAATAAAATCAAAATGCAATGACTTTCAGATAACATGAGCCAGCATGTTTTTTACAATAGAACATAGATAACATTTAAAATGTTGAAACTGAGAAATTTTACATTTTTATCCACAAAATGAGCTTATTTCAGATTTTCTGGCTGCAGCAGGTCTCAAAAAATTTGGGACACAGGCAAAAAAAGGGCTGAAAAAGCAAATAATATATAAGAGAATCAGCTGAAAGAACATTTAGCAAGTAACTAAGTTAACTGGCATCAGGTGTGTAACATGATTGGCTATAAAAGGGATGTCTTAGAGAGGCTGAGTCTCTCAGAAGTAAAGATGGCCAAAGGCTCTCCAACCTGTGAAGGCTTGCGTAAAAAAAATTGTAGGATACTTTAAAAACAAAAAACAATGTTCTTCAATGTCAAAACAATGTTCCTCAATGTCAAATTGCAAAGGCTTTGAAGGTCTCATCATCGACAGTGCATAACATCATCAAAAGATTCGGAGAAACTGGAAAAATCTCTGTGCATAAGGGACAAGGCCGAAGACCTTTACAGGATGCCCGTAATCTTCGGGCCCTCAGATGCCACTGCCTCACTCACCGGCATGATTCTGTCCTTGACATTACTAAATGGGCCCAAGAATACTTCAAGAAACCACTGTCTGTAAACGCAGTCCACCGTGCCATCCACAGATGCCAACTAAAACTCTATCATACAAAAAGGAAGCCATTGTTGAGCATGATCCGGAAGCGCCACTGTGTTCTATGGGCCAAGGCTAATTTAAAATGGACTGTAGCAAAGTGGCAAAGTGTCCTGTGGTCAGACGAGTCCTAATTTGACATTCTTGTCGGAAATCATGGGCGTCGTGTCCTCCGGGCTAAAGAGGAGAAAGACCACCCCTCCTGTTATCAGCATTCAGTTCAAAAGCCAGCATCTCTGAAAGTATGGGGATACATTAGTGCATATGGTGTGGGACACTTGCATGTTTTAAAAAGCACCATGAATGCTGAAAGGTATATAAAGGTTTTACAGCAACATATGCTCCCCTCCAGACGACGTCTATTCCAGTGAAGGCCTTGAGTATTTCAGTAGGACAATGCAAAACCACATACTGCAGCTATTACAACAGCATGGTTTCGTACTAGAAGAGTCCGTGTGCTGAACTGGCCTGCCTGCAGTCCTGATCTTTCACCGATTGAGAACATTTGGCGCATAATTAAAGTCTGTCAAAGGAGACCCAAAACTCTCCAGCAGCTGGAAGCTTGTATTAAACAAGAGTGGGATCAAATTCCAACTCAACTCAAGAAACTTGTCTCCTCAATGCCCAAACGCCTCCACTCTGTGTTAAAAAGAAGAGGGGATGCTACACCATGGTAAACAGGCCCCTGTCCCAACTTTTTTGAGACCTGTAGCAGCCATCAAATTTTAAATGAGCTCATTTTGTGGATAAAATTGTAAAATTTCTCAGTTTCAACATTTGCTATGTTATCTCTGTTCTATTGTGAATAAAATACTGACTGGTGTGATTTGAAAGTCATTGCGTTTTGATTTTATTCACAATTTACACTTTGTCCCAACTATTTTGGAATTGGGGTTGTATTTTCAGGGACTCAGCTTTTAAGCCAAAATCAGTGATTCTGTGTGTATTTTATAGTCTATGGTCAATATACATTGACAACAATAGATGGCGCCGAACAACAGCCTGCCCTGTTTTATTTTGGTTTTTCTCAATGTTTTATTAGTATTTTCAAATATATATTTTTTTTCGTGATTATTATTTTGTGATTAAAACAAGGTGTCATGAAAACCTCCTTTTTTTTCAAAAATCTGTCTTGAGAAAGGGGAGTTGTCTTATACCCAGGATCGTCTTATATTATATTGTCTTATAATAGACTACAGAGATACTGCACAAATGAAAAGCAAAATTATGTTTTACTACCCTTTATGTATTAGGAATGTCGATCAAAAGTAAATCTTATTTTGCTCATGTGATGCTTTTTTTCTAGTGAGTTATATGTGGGAAATACTGAAATAAATGCCCCATCAAGGAAATTGAACAACCATGGGTTTTTCACATCCAGACATCTAACCGCAGTGAATGAATGAAATCGTAACTATAATATCATTATTGTTGGTAAAATCTATGAGTAGGCTAAGCAAGGCCAACTGGGTGGCACGCGTAAACTGCCAGGTATCCCAGTCTGAGACTTAAGAAGTCTGGCCACCATATTTTTTATTAAATTTACCCCGGGTGTACTCCCAGTAGTACTCAATGAATCTCCAGGATTTGTGAAATTAAGCTGTCAAAGAAAGTCTACATCATAGCCCATTACAGCACGCTTGGTGCCAAATATGTCCCTTCTGCTGCTTACATGAGCATACAACAGGTTTGGCACAGGCTCCATGCTCATGTAAAAAGGGAGTAACTCAAGTCATTTCCGGACAAACATGAATGAAAATGAAAAAATTCAATAAAACCAATTTTATTTGAAAAAATGTACTTTGTTTGGGCATTGCTTCAGAGCCAGCTGATGCACTTGTAAGTGCCTAATTCTAAAGCCTCAGGTACAAATTCTGTGCTGTCAACACTCCATGCATACAGAAGTAACTATCCCAAATCTGCATATTTGCAACACTCTAAAATTCACAAACAAATATTTCAGGACTACTGCCTAACAAGGACAACTTGACTGCAACAGCATCAATAATTGGCCTTCCACCACAGCAGCTTACAGCAAAGATTAGTGATGGCATGTCAGCACTGAACTGACTTTCCAAAAGGGGTCGCGAGTGGATAAGATGCAACATCATGGGCACATCTCAATTCTCTTAAACAGCATCCAGCACTAGTCTTTTCCTAGCGTCTCAGTCCTCTCCACCATGGAGAGATGCAAGGGAACTTTGCAAGGAGTGAAGACACGAGAAATCCTTTCCTCTGAAGAATCTCATGAATCCACGTCCATTTGTGATGATGGCACACAGCTGGATCTGCTGCCAATGTCTGTCATTACAGACTGACCGCATAGTTTTCAGCTAAAGTCTTCCAGGAAGGCTGTCCTTGCGAATACTCGCTCATGGCTCCTCAGAGCTCTCTCCTTGCAGCAGAAATATGAGCTTTGATATGACCTGCAAGATGGCTGATCCATGACAACTTCTGGTTCAAGTGAGGAGCAAGGAAGTATCAAATAAGAGATTTATGATGTACCCCATGTCTTCAAGTTCTCAGATCCTTTCCAAAGGTGAGCAAGTGCACCTGATGAAATAAAAACAAAAAAGGCAAAGCAATTTATGTATAGAACATGTCATACAATAAAAATTTAACTTCTTAAATTAATAGGAAACATGGGACAAAGACAGCGTAAAAACCAAAGGAGATTAGATGATAAAAGAGCAATAGTAAATGAGTAGTTGGAGTACTATCCAAAGGACTGTATATTACGAGCTAATAGTGCAAAGGACTACTAAACACTAATAAAGCACCTTGGTAAATTTGCTAAGATTGAAGCAAGTAGTACCAATAAGTAATAATTAAGCAGCTTTAGGTTGTCACTGTGTCTTCATGAAGTCACAAAAGAAGTTGAACAAATTGATCCCTTACATCTACATGAGCGGTGGCTAATGGGCTGAAAATATGAAGCACCAGTTAGATAGCCTGCATTGCAGGATGTGCCATAAGTGAGCACAGAAGTTCAGAGTAGTGTAATTTTTTATTTCACTTTTTTATTTACGTAATTAAAACAATGTTCTTAATTGAATTTACCACATTGCAGCATTGCAGAAAGAATAACGAGTGTTAAACTGCCAAAGGATTATTCTAATCTTTGGGAAACTTGATTAAGCACAATGAGGTCGTTGCAAGTTATGTAGGTGGTCACATGATCCCCGATGCAAAATGTACACAAAGGTTGATCGCAGCATAGTGAAAATGGGGAAATCTTGTGCTGCTGTTGCTTACACCAATAATAATGCCATTCAGTCGTCTCTCAATTTCCACAAAATAATGAAGCCCTTTTGAAAGACTGGCTTGTTAAATTAGGAAGAATTGACCGTGGAAAGCCTTACAAACCAACAAAACATTCAGTTCTTTGCTCAGAGCACTTCGAGAAAAGCTGCTTCACGTACCAGAAGTTCACAAGTAAGTCAACAGGTTTGTTGCAATGAAGACTGGTTTTAAAGTGAAGATTTAAAGAAATTAGTGGAAAATACATATTAAATACAAATATTAACCTTAAGCCTGAACGCCCCCATAACGGGGGCAATGAATTTGCATAATAAATACAGCATGTTTCCTAATAGCAACCTCGTCATGCGGCATATCCCCTTAAAGCGAAGAAACTCGGCGAAAAGTTTGTGATGACCGTTTTTACCTAAACCGAACACAATTCAAGTACCAAACAAGAAAACAAGCATCTAGCAAAACATTAAATAAAATAAGATCAGTGCTCTATCGCAAGCATTTATATTGTATTTGTGCTATGCATACAAACGATACCTCTAATGAAAAAGGACAGTCCACAGATTCTAACGGTATAAGCCTTGTCATTTTAAATTGACACCACACTCAAAGAACAGCAGGCATACACTCTAAATGCTACAGAGATGAGCAAAAATTTTTCTTACCTTTGATATTTTGTCATAAAAGCTGTTTGTGGGTAAATCTGCGCTTGCTATTGTTTTAGCCAGTCTGAGAGTCCTCTCGCCATTATGCTATGCACTGGAAAACCTCAGCAGTATAATCATTTAAATGGTTTGTTTTTTGTATTTTCGCTATAATTAACCGCTAAATATTCAACTGTTGTTTTCAAAGCTGGTTTATGACTGAGAATCCTTGCGCCAATATGTTCAAGTTCAAACACAGCACAGCTATACAAGTGCTAAATTGACCAGTGAATATATAGTCTGTTGAGCTAGTGTCGTGGATAAGGCGAAGCATTTGGACCTGAGGTTCAATATCTGGTTATACATGCGACATTTCAGAGCAAGGAAATACATTTTTTTTTGTATAAATTGTTATGACTTGAAAATCACAACAAAGAAAACCAGCAATGACAACTTAAACAAATTTATTCTTCACTGATTTAAAAAAAAACTACAAATAATCCACTGTTTAATCTTATAATAACACTCTAATGCCACTACGTAACTCTTTTGCCAAAACAAAAACTCTGCCTCTACTGACCAAAATCACAGCGTTTATCTAGACTAGCAACATTCTGGAAAGATTTACAGGATTCCTGGGTGATCCCGCCCCCTCCAGGCAAGAAGAAGCCAGAAACGTCTAGTCTATTTTATCACAAAGAAGTGCTATTGCATCAGATCATGTTTTTCTACAGACATACCAACAGAGGGTGCCAAATGATGAACAAAATAAACAAATAGCTGATCATTAAGACAGCACAAATAGTATGTAACAAATCTCCATTTACAAATGATATACAGTGCTTTACATAAAATACTCATACATAACACCTCCCCTCTTTAAGAAAAAAAGGTTTGCTAAAAGCTTTCTTTAGTTAAAATTAACACATTTTTATAATCAGTATAATCTTGAACTTTACACAGAAGTATCATTGACCATTATAACAATCATATACATAACAACCAGTGCAATTTTCACAATCAAATGGAAAAGTAAAATTACATGTGAGAAAGTGCATCTGGAATAACATTATCTTTTCCCCTGATGTGAGAAATATCCAAATCATACTCTTGCAAAAGTAAACTCCATCTTAGTAATCTTTGATTCTTGTTTTTGATCTTATGCAAGAATGTGAGGAGATTGTGATCACTGAAGACCTTAATGGAAGTACCTGAACAAGTCAAATAGACTTCAAAATGTTGTAAAGCCAAAACAAGTGCCAAACATTCTTTTTCAATTGTAGAATAGTTTTTCTGATGTTTATCAAATTTTTTGGAAAAGTAACAAACAGGATGATCTACTCCAACAGTGTCTTCTTGCAGTAAAACTGCGCCTGCACCAATATCACTGGCATCAACAGCCAACTTGAACTCCTTTTTGAAATTAGGAGATAAGAGAACTGGTGCATTTTTGAGGATAGTTTTCAGTTGGTCAAATTAATTTTGACATTTTTCATCCCAAACAAATTTTGCATTTTTCTTCAGTAAATTTGCCAAAGGTTCAGAAATGATGGAGAAATTTTTACAGAATTTTCTGTAGTAGCCAGCCATCCCTAGAAATCTCATTAGTTGTCTTTTAGTTGTAGGCTCAGGAAATTCAGTGATAACTTTTACTTTTGCATCAATTGGTTTGACTTGACCCTGTCCTACAATATGACCCAAGTAAACAACTGTAGCTTTACAAAAGTCACTTTTAACAAGGTTGATTGTCAGCTTGGCATCACTCACTCTCTGAAAGAAGTTTCTGATGTAGGTGAGGTGCTCTTGGAAGCTGTCGCTGGTGATGATAATGTCATCAATATAGGCCTCACATCCTAGTAGTCCAGCGATCACTCTGTTTACCAGACGTTGGAAGGTGGCCGGAGAATTTTTCATTCCAAAGGGCATGACCTTGTATTGGTATAACAATATAACAAACTCCCCTTTATCATTCTGTGTTGCAACATCTCCTGATTTGGAAATTTTTTTCCAAGACGTAAGCAACATTTTTTTGCTTCCTGATGCAACACTTTATCACATCTTGAGCCAATGCATCAGACCAATGCAGCTTATCATCTTTGGTATTGGATTCTGGCACACCACCAGTGGAAAGTGATAATGTCAACAACTGCGATGAATCTCTGTAAAGCAGAGGCGTACAGCTTTGCCTTCCTTGTGCAGTTCTACATCAGTCCTTGGTAAGATTTCACGTATGGTTTGATCCAATTCATTTTCCACAGTTTTCTATATGGGTTCAGGTGTAATTTATCCAGTTGATTCTGAGGAAACATTTTTTGGGCCATGATCCATTTGAGCTACTACTTGATGCTATCAAGCTGCTTAGAAAGGTTATTGCCACACTGAGAGGCAGGAGAAGAAATCTGCCCTTTTGGACCATAGCTCTTTTATGTTTAGTCGAGCATTTTCTTTTGGCCAGAATCTTGATTCCAGACCGCTGCCTCTTTACCATTTTCAATTAAGTACTTACTAGAGGTATACTACCGTGTAAAATATTGAGACCGATTTCACAAATAGTTTTCATCAGTTCTGGGATGGCAGATTGAAGAATGGCGTTTAGCTGGTGCACGCTGCCTTCAAATAGAGCTTTTAGAGCTGGTCACTGTCGCTGGATCCATGTTGACATCACTTTATCTTTGGTAGATAAACCACAGGCCACTCTGGAGGGAACAAACTCGTTCTAAGACGAAATTGCTCTGGTGTTTGAGCTTTGAGATCCACCAATATATACCCGTAAGGGTTTTTGGTTGCCTCTTCAAAAGACTCAAAAAATTTTTTTGAATGTCTGGGATACATTTGCCGTACTAACACAATCATTTGCAATTCATCTTGAGTATTTTTAAACAAAACTATATAGTTGGCGTTTAGATTTATTGTGCAGCTTTTTACCCTGGAAAAAAAGGTTTTGCGCCAGGTAAATAATGCTCATATTTCTGTGATGCGTATACTTAACATGGTTGTCCATGGTTCAACCACGCTTAACCCTTGTCATATAACCATGGCTCAGCATGGTTAAACCATGGTTTCGACATTTCTGATAGGACCACTTCAAAGAGAATATTTATTAAAAGCATACAAGCATACATTGAGTTTGGCAGCATGGCTCTAATCTGAGAGATCTCTGTCCGTCCAGCGTGGAACCGAAGGCAGAGAGCTGCAATTAACCCCCCAAAACAGAACCATGCTGGTGTAAGCTAACAAATGAAATATGAAGCTTCCATAGGTTTAGTGGCAGCCCGGCGGCTGGCATAATTTCTCTTGAAACCAAATACTAGAGAAATATTCCATGTGAAGCGCACTTTGTGAAGTGACAGCCCGGTGGCTCGCACAAATTCTCTAGAAGCCAAATACAAGAGAAATATTTTACATGATGTGTATGACACATCAGCCCGGCGGCTGGCGCAATTTCTCTTTAAGCCAAATACATGAGAAATATTCTATGCAAAGTGTACTATGTGACGTGACAGCCCGGCGGCTGACAAAATTTCTCTTGAAGCCAAATACAAGAGAAAAATTCTAGGTGAAGTGTACTATGTGTCGTGACAGCCCGGCGGCTGGCACAATTTCTCTTGAAGCCAAATACAAGAGAAATATCTTATGTGAAGTGTACCATGTGTCATGACAGCCCGGCGGCTGGCACAATTTCTCTTGAAGCCAAACACGAGAAATATTCTACGTGAGAGTACTGTGTGTTGTGACAGCTCGGCAGCTGGCATGATTTCTCTTGAAGCCAAACACAAGAGAAATATTCTATGTGAAGATACTATGTGTAGTGACAGCCTGGTGACTGGCACAATTTCTCTTGAAGCTAAATACAAGAGAAATGACCTACATGAGACTGATCTGTGACAGCCCTGTAGCTGGCACAATTCTCGTAAAGCCATATAAAAATGTAATAATCTATGTGAAGTGTAGGTGTGTAGTGACAGCCTGGTGGCTGGCTACATTTCTCTTGAAGCCAAACACAAGAGAAATATTTTACGTGAGACTGAACTGAGACAGCACTGCGCCTGGCACAATTCTCTTGAAGCCGTATATTAATGAAATAATCTATGTGAGAGTACTATATGTAGTGACAGCCCGGTGGCTGGCACAATTTCTCTTGAAGCCAAATACAAGAGAAATATTTTATGTGAGGAGTATTATGTGTAGTGACAGCCCGGCGGCTGGCACTATTTCTCTTGAAGCTAAATACAAGAGAAATATTCTAAATATGGTGGCAGTCCTCTCGCAGCAGATTCATGAGAATTATCCTATATGATTTGAAGAGTAAAACGAGAAGGCTGGATCTTTAATAATTGAAGGGTATGTTGTGGTGAATGACATGCATGGGTGCTGAGGAGTGACGCTTCATGCCCTGTCTATGTATATGAAAAGTATTCTGAACGACGCGAGAAACAGATACAAGTACAAGAGGATTTCATTTAACATATAAAACATGGTAACAATTGACACAATCTTACTTATTCATGTTGAGCTTCCACAATGTCCTTAATTCCTGGGTGAAGGTAACATCCGTAGGGTGAAGATGTCCAATGTCCTGTGGCCTTTAAGATCTTCCTAAGGCCCTCAAGGTGGCGGTTATTGCTGCTTGAATATGAAATGAGAGTGGAGCGTTGAGCTGAGGGAGAGGCCATAGTGTCGACAAATGAGGCGGAGCAGAGCAGCAAACCAGGAATGGGTTTTGTAGAATCATTTTAATATTGATTTATTTGCTTTATTATTAATTGTTTATCCTTGCTTGCTCTTGCTCATTTTCTCTTAGGCCTTAGTTGTACATTCTTGCCTGTTTCTGATCAAACTAGGCCTTGTGTAGCTGTAGTTTCCATAAATCTGAGCAATGCATCATTGCATTTAGCTTATCTAGGACCATGCGGTCCTGACTGTAAACATCGTGCAACTAGGCAAAGGAGGGTCCTAGCTGAGGTGGAAGGTCTCAGCATGTTTGCCTAAACAGCCAGGGAAAAGAAAGTCTTTCCGGTCTCCATTATAATAATGGGGTCTGGCTATAGCATCAGCGCGAGGCCACTGCCTCAGACCAAACGTGATGATGTCCTTCACGTTCTGCTTTTAAGTGGCCTGAAATGTGTCTTGTGGATGCGGCAGTCCTAATGTCACAGCGGTTACAATTCATCTGACTCCATATTAAATTTAGGATATAAACTTTAGTTGTAACCATTTGCAGTCACGATTAAATTATGCATTTGCATAAATATTGATCTGACTCCAATTTATGAATTTAGAGCTATGTTGTGCATCAGATCCATGACTGGTCTATACCTTACTCCGCCTGACCAAAAACATCTCACCAACCCAAATCGGTGCAAGAACTCAGAGGCTGGCGGTCCTATTAAGCACAGTAATTTGACATAGAAAATAACTATGACTAGGGATTACCGGGGCCCAAAGCGAGTAGCTCCAGGGTATAACGGTCTGCTCAACTGTTACGAAGTCAGGTAGCGCTAGGGCCAGTCACTGATGCTGACATGCCGCAGGGGGGGTGACCCGGCTAATTGATGGGCGTGACCTGAGTTGCTCCTTCACCTGCTACGAGCATTTGATTATGAGGAGCGTGAGGTCTGACTAAGAGAGAGAGTTGGCGTGGTGGCGGCACGCATTCGGTTCTCACCTCTGAGGACATTTTCTTTTGGTTTCTGTGCACATTAAGTTCTCCGATTTCGTTTTTGTTTCATCGTCGCGCGGAAGCACTTTTAACTTCACACTGGACGTCTCAGTCCAAGGCCCGAAGATAAACTACCACGTTGGAAGGTCGCTCTATGGGAGCATTCGCGTGAGCTGGCCCTGGTCGGGAGAATGCAATGTGTCGCGAGGTAAGCCGGGTTGGTCCTCCTGTGGCCTTCACCTAGCCCCAGCCAACACTTTGCACACATGCTGACACAGGAACAAGTTCACGATTTACGCAACACCGCAGGAACGTCACTGGTTAGGGCCTTTGGAATAGGGTTAGGTCTGTAATTCCTCTAGACTAACGAGTATCCAACCCTTTGTTGTTCTTGGCAACGCCTTAGATGTAGTTTGCATTGCCATATGGCCCTGATCGTGATACTCCAAAAGATTGCAGATTTTGTCAGAGTTAGGGATGATTAATGTATACACGCAATAACTGGGAAAAATGTGTTTTCCAGGTAATGGATCCTTTAATGAGTGACGCTCGAGTCTCATCACAACACTCCTTAAGGCTGCTCATGTAACAATACAACTCAATACAACATAACTAAAATACAGGTTAACACTCAACCTATTTCAGAGTGAGAATCGGATAATAAACTGAATTATTTACCGAGAAAATGGGCTTCCAAAAAGCGGCGTTGCCACAAACGATTCTGACCTGCAGCTTTGCGTCAACGAGGAAGGCTACAATGAGATTGCATGGACGGTGATTAAGTGAAATTTCTCGTTTTTCTTGTTTCTTGTTTTATTAGATAATTGTCGTTCATACAATCTCATTTTATAGCTTTCCTACAACTTTCCCAGAAGCCAAACTGCAAAGACCTAACGAATGACTTAACATCTTGGAAAGTTCTACGCATGACATGCATACTAGATGATTTTAAATGCATGCCATGTGTCAAACTTTCATGATGCACTAATATCCAATTTACACGATTATTCAATCACCAGCGCTTCGACCTAAGAAGCCTTGGTAATTTAATAATTGAAATATGATCGCTTCTCATAAAATAAATTAGGTTGCACTGTTAAAAAAAATCCTAGAACAGGACATGGAATTCAGGGAAAGCACTGGAATAATTGATTCTTGTTTATTACTATTAAGTCTGTTGTCAACGTTACCCTTCAGTGATCTGTCATTTCTGAATACTCTCTTAATAATCACAGGCTAATATATTGGTCTTGAATATTCAGTAAATAAATTGTGTGATGATTGATCAAGCGATCTTAAACAGGGTCAGCTTGAAAGCAATTATGCGTTTAAGGGTCAGAGACTCACAGCTTGTCATTTGAAAATCCCGTAACGCCGGCGTTACCACCAGGGGGACGTTGGGTTTTTGGGAGTTTTTATGTGTTATTACAGTGCCCAATCAGAGCAAGAAAATGAAATATTACTGTGGGATTGGGAAAAAAAAAAGAAATACTTTGGACAAAATTATAGAATATGCATGACTTCACTCTGAAATTAGGCTAGTCTTCTTACAGGCTATTCACTTTTGGATCTCAGAAATTTGAGATGAGAAAAGACCTCTGAACAGAGCATTTTGGCAGGTCAGCTCAAATTTAGCTGAGTGGGTTAAGTCTCGATGGTTCTCATACTCCTTCTTTAACATTGATGGCACCATGCAGACTGTGATGGCATACAGGGCAGCATGGCAGCAGACTCACGCTAATAATGCTTTTAAATGAGTAATTTTTATTTTTCATGCTTATTGGGGGCCCCCTGCTACACATGGGGCCTTAAGCAGCAACTTAGTTCACTAATGCCTCCGCTTGCCCTGATCATTCTTGTCACATATTTTTTATCATTCGCTATAAAGCTCTAATAACTTGGAAAGTAGAATTTAATGGACTAAATACTGATTTTGAATGAATGATCCTTTTCCACTGCCAAGACTTCCAAACATAATGCATTGGATAAAACCAGGCCTACGCTGTCGGCGGCCGACAGCAAGGGGTATATCCCCAAAATTCCCTAATCCTCGAAGCCCCCTTTATTAGATTCCCCTTTACTAGACCTACAATATGAGCCAAATTTGAGGTCTGTGTAAGTAATTGTTCCAGAGATATGGTTAAAAAACTGATTTTTTCAATATATAGCGCCACCTGGTGGCAAACCTAGGAATGCATACTTGGCTAAAATCTAATCAGTTCATCCTCTCTACCATATCTACCCATATGCTAAAAATGAGAAGCCAATGTAAAGTATTTTGTGAGTTATCGCGCTAACGGCTAAAATCTTAGGGCGTGGTGGCGGCGGCGGGTGGGGAGAAACCATGATATCCCCGAAACTCATATTTCGGGGATATAAATAGTTGCCGAGCAAATGCGAAAACGTCTGGGAACCGAGGAACATAAATTATTTCTGCAAGAGGTGAAGATGAATGTTCCTCCGCTTAATGCTATGCTGAAGCATGGCATAATAGTCATGTGTCAGCTGCGGGCATTCATTTTGCATGACAGATCATAAGTGGTCATTTATGTTGGCGCTGCAGTTTGTGAGTGTTGCAAAGTGAACAGTCCAATGAGATAAAATCTTGGGAAAATAAATATGGGAGCCGAAGCATTTTAGTTTAGTAAATATAAGATATCGTAGCTCACTTATTTGTTGGTTTCTGACTGAGATCCTCACCCCACCGCATGTAAAATTCACATTTGTACTTATTTTCATCCACCATATGGCTTGACAATATTCAGCATCGGTGATAACCACAGACAATAGAGCTAATTTTGTTTATTTTGTCGGAGCAGTAAGCATGCTTCTTATGCATGACTCATTGTGATTAGCCCCTGTCCTCTGTATTTGCATCATTCTTCATTAATTTCCATGTCACAGACTTGAACACTGTTCAAATGTTTGATGTGTTGATCTTGGATTTCACCCCTAATAAAATTAAAGTCTAACCTGGCTAATGTGGTTTAGCAGCGTACAAGTGATTTGCATCAAAGTATAGCCTCTGCATTTGTGATGGGTTCTGTTGAGAATAGCCACTTCCATACCCTTGTGCGCAGTGGCGGCTGTTGAACTGGTGATAGGGGAAGCTCAAACCCATCCCTTAAAAATAGTGATTGGTCATGACCTGTTTTCAATCATTCATTTAAATTACCATTACAGAAACTCTGAAAACTCTCAACATTATCAGGTGTGGTCAGTTTTCATCAATAACGCACACCTGTCAACTCTCACGTGCTCGATGTGAGTTCTATCTCGTACGTGCTTCGCCCTCTAACGGGCTTCACTATTAGTTTACCCCTCTGAGGCTCCGCCTCATTGCCTGAGAAACATGATTGCACTCACCTGCTCTGTTGGAGGGGAAGCAGCACCTACCTCCTATAAAAGCCCAGTGCTGTCGCTGCTCATTTCCCCTTTATCACTCAGCCTTTATTTATTTTATTTTATTTAACCCTTATTTAACCAGGGAAGTCCCATTGAGATTGAAATCTCTTTTTCAAGGGAGCCCTGGGGGTTGAGGTTGGGAGGGAGAGGGCGATTTGCACAGCCAATTAGATCAGGGGATGATTAGGTGGCAGGTTGAAAGAGCCAGGTTGGGACTTTTAGCCATGACACTGGGGAACCCCCTACTCTTATTGAAGAGTGTCATAGGATCTTTAATGACCACAGTGAGTCAGGACCTCGGTTTAACGTCTCATCCAAAAGACGGCATCTCCTTCAGTACAGTGTCCCCGTCACTGCACTGGGGCATTGGGGATTATTCCACCAGAGGGAAGATCGCAACCTACTGGCCCACCAACACCTCTTCCAGCAGCAACTTGGTTTTCCCAGGTGGTCTCCCATCCAAGTACTGACCAAGCCCACACCTGCTTAGCTTCAGCCATGCGGCTGGAGCAGGTTGAATAGTGGTATGGCTGCTGGCGAGCCTGGAAGGAGACCAGCACTACAGCAAAATCCATTGTCACTGTCTAGTGTCGCAGTAGCACCATAGCTAAATTTTGTGTTTGTTGTGCTTCGCCTGTGTTGCCATCAGACCAGCACTACTCCTGTTTTGTTTGTTTGGGCTGGCGGCACCAATTGGAGGTGGAAAACTGCTCAGCCTGTATCGCACTGCCCCGGGAGGAGCGTGAACAGCGACTGCAATTCATGCGGGCCATATGCGCTCTCCAAGCTAGCCCGGAGCAAGCCCAGGGGGCCATGGCGTCTCGCACTAAACCCTGAGATGAGTATGATGAGGGGGACAATCGTAGCCTGAATGAAGAGGAGGACCCTACTGCCCTCTTCCGGGAAAACGAGCCACCTCCTGAACACCACTACCCCCTTAATGACCTCCCTGGGCTTTTTCAGTCCACAGCGGAAAGGATGGGGATACCTCATCGACACCCCTCCCAGGCGCAAGTAGAGGACTTTACTGTTGGCCTCCATGCACAACCGAGGTCCAGGCCACGTCCGAAAGTTGTCTGCCCGAAGATGCCCCCGATCTTTGGCTACGCGCAGCGAGATTCGGCCAGTCCCCTAGGAGCCAAGTCCCCGGCGATTGCATATTCGCCTAATGCAACAGTGGAGGATTGGGAGTGGGATAAGGGGGTGCCAGCTATTGAGGACACAGTCCGGGTCTGCCTCCTCCCCACTGCCACCTTTTGGCCAGCCGGTCTGCGGCTGCTCCCGGCCGAGAGGAACAGGATGACAGTGAGCCTTTTTGATTGTTGCTATGCCAGTGCTGCTCAGGTGGTAGCACTGGGTAATAATATGCCTTTCCTGGCGGGGTAGGTTGACCGACTGACCCGCTAGAAAACGGAGCTGTCGGCGGAGATTCTGGAGGTCCAGACGACGGCAGCAACAATGCTCCATATGTCGCAGGGGTTTGCGATAGATGGGGGAAGAAGTATGTGCACCGCCCAGATTGGCCATCGTCATCTTTGGCTGGGATTGTCGGCGCTCAAGGATCGTGAGAAGGGGCTCCTGATAAACACTCCAATTTCCATGATGTCGCTGTTTGGGCAGGACATTCAGACGATGATGGACCGGCTGGAATCTGCCCGAAAGGTGTCAGAGCAACTGGGCTCACAGCTCCTCCCATGTGAGTATTCTCACCTGCCGCAGTCCTCTAGACAGCCGCAGAGTCACCGCCGCCGCAGACCGTCAGAGGAATGTCCCTGCACTTCCGCCACTAGGCCTGCTCCAGCTGCCCCTCCGCAGCCTCCCTTCCGGCAGCAGAGCCACACTTGGGGTGCGGCGTCTGCTCGACCAACATCTAAGGGGTCAAGAAACGTCACACTTATTTAACCTCTCAGAGAGTTTGTTTCTGCAACTCACATTCTGACACACCGGTTGTTTCAGATGTTAGCATGTCTGATGAGGACAGGTACACTACCTGGGAAGGCGGGGTTTACCTCCGTTCTTCCCCAGATCAGGTGGGTAAGACAAACACGGTACACGGGGCCCACGCTTCCGCGTCCTCTAAACATATTGTGAATCCACACAATAAGGACTAAGGGGTCGTCTGCTAATAGCCTGTTTATGCGGCATCGGCTAGCGGTTCGCCACCGAAGTCCGCATGGCATCACCCATGGAGATGATACATGTGCAAACTGTACGAGGGTTTTCAATGTTAATAACTTCCCGTCTCAAGGTGACGAGGCGGTGTTGTTTTGAAAACGTAATGTCTCTTTGACCTGTCTAGGTTCAGTCCCAGCGACTAAACAAACTAAAACTGGGTTATCAAACTTTCGGCAGCATCTTGATGACTCTGCTAGTGAAGCCGGTCTCATTAGCTTAGTTGGTGATCGCCATTGCAACTCATCTGTTTCCGATGAAGACGGAAATGAGAATCAGAGGACTTCCGCTTCCTCTACTAGTTCGATGGCTCAGACACAGAATGGCGATCAAAACATTTCAATAGCTGGGGCTGTTTCTCGGCGAGCTAGCTCACAGCATGTCAAAATGGGTGTACTGTTCTATCTAACATGTTTGCCCTCAAGACGTGAACGCAGACGACACAGCCAGCCAAACTCCTTTTTCAAGAGCCAGGGGTAAACGAGCGCACTTGCTCCTTTATTGACTTCATTGAAAATGGTGTGAAACTATGAACAAAAGGAAATACAAAAAAGTGCTTAGACATCTCATTCGGCTTACTCATTTCTTCACAGCAACGCTAACATGCTCTCAGCGCGATAGCACATTTACAGCGACCGCATATTAACGCCATTAACATTTTCAATGTTAATAAAACACACGTCAAGTAGCAAACATATCAAGGAATCATCCGATACTTACAGTTAATGATTTCTGAAGGCTTGCGCGACAGATTATTTTGGAAAAGCACTTAGCAAAAAGGGAAAGACTAGTACCATGCTTATTTACATTCCTGAGCTACGTGTGAGTGTTTCCTGCGTGTGCGTGCTGGCGTCATTCCTGTTCTTTTATGGAAAGACCGCACTGTCAAAATAAATGAGTATCACCATTGCAAATGCATTCTAGTGATGCGCAAACTTATCTGAACTTACGTTTAACATTTTAGAAAACAATAAATTCATACATGAAACTGATGTGGGCATGACAATGAGTGTCTTGTTACCTAAAACAATGAAGGTATCAACAATATATAAGCCCTACTACCCTTCTAGTTCCTCTTCAGGGGCGAGGTGCCTGAGTAAACTGAAGAGCAACATCCATCATTTTGGTGCAGACGCCTCAGTGACTACGTCTGACACAGAAAGTAGATCCCGGATGCAGAATTCTATGGCTAGCATTGCTCAAAGAAGCTATATTGCTGTGTCAGATATCAGACCCGTGGAGCAGTCCAACACCGGCCACAGGGCGGTGTACTCCCTGAAATTGTTAATGTTTCTGAATATAAGCAACTAAGGGAGGTTGCGCTAGGTTCAGAATCTGCCTATTCCCTGCCCTCTACTGTGAGTGCTGAGGACTGTATTTAGTTTGGGGGTGTTGGCGACACCCGCTGGAAGCTTGAGTTATATAGCCTTTATTTTAGTGTCCTGTTAGACAGGAAGTTGTCACTAATAAGGAAGTGCTGTCCAGTAAGATAATCTGGGCTGTGTCCGAATAGTCTTTTTTGCTTAGGAAAGTTCCTAACTCCTAGAAAACGATCCGGAAGTATTTACGTGGCAGCCATGATATATGTGTTTGGATTCTTTAAATGTAAAGGAAGGTGCTACAATGCTTCCTAATTTAGCACGTTTAGCATAGGGTTCACTGAACCATCCTTTTTGAAAGAAAGGAGGAAATGCTATCCCGCCATTCCGCGATGACCGTCCATCCGGCCAAT
Source organism: Gymnothorax javanicus (assembly GCA_029692085.1). Lineage (NCBI taxonomy): Eukaryota > Metazoa > Chordata > Actinopteri > Anguilliformes > Muraenidae > Gymnothorax > Gymnothorax javanicus. Next base: position 107,561,376 of record CM056195.1, read on the forward strand.
CACGAAAACAAACAAACATGGTGGGCAGGAGACAGGTGATCACTGTGCCTAGTGTAAGTGCATTCAGATTCTGTTATCCGCACGGTTCTCTTCCTAAGCTGTAGAAGAGTCCCCTTTCACCTTACACCTTTCTTTTACATCATGACATTTTACACAAAGGTTAAAGGTGCTCTATGCAAGTTTGTTTACTTTCTGCACGATTATATTTTTGTCTCAAATCTCTCCACGATCTGCTAGCTGGCTGCTCCTAAATTCATTAAAAAAAACCCCGGGCTCTGGAGACCACACAAGCGTCACAAACTGCAAATAAACACAAGGGGCACAGGCTGTGCCCCATAACATAACAAACCGTCCCGGCCAATCACCAACAAGAGTTGACAGTTATGGAAGCATGGGAAGGAGGAAACTATGGGAGGGAGGGGCGGGCTTCCTCTGTTTTGTTTGAGTTTGAATGTCAACAGAAGTGAAAGTAAACAAACTTGCATAGTGCACCTTTAAAGAAAAGTGGTTAGGAATTAGACGATAGGACATAATTTTTTAACTATTCGGACGCAGCCCTGGTGTGCAAACAATGTGACTCACCTTTGTTCAATCTGTTGCCATCCTTCCTTGCTAAGTTTGGCAGACGCAATGTCTGTAAGTAATTATGTTTATCGAAAATATTTTTATGTTTTTTATGTGAGTATAAGAATTTTATGGCTGTTTTAGATAAGCTCAAACCTGTCTCCATTGTAAGTAATGGTAGCTCATTACAATTGTGTTGCTATGTTAAAAGAAGACTAATCCTGTATACCATGCAGCTAAATCTTTATTTCTCGTCATGATTGTATATCTTACAGTTTCACACTTGGATTCACTAAATCATCAAAACGACAGTCGGTCTCCACTGGTGTTTATTGGATTTAGTGTTTAGCTTGTTGGATAACTGGATAGAGACATTCAGTCAGTCCAACACAGTGAGCGAATCACCATGTGACGAGTTAGGGGAGGCAGCAGAGTCATTACTGTTGTAATCCTCTCGGCCCTTTTGGCCGGAGCCCCCCGGTTGAGTCCTTCCTGGGAGGGAGGAAAACGCGGGAGGGCCCATACGAGCTATGCCTGTGTAGCCAATGGCTTTGCCGCTAACAGACCGCTACTAATCGTGGGTGAAATTATGCTTCCCTCTTCCGAATTGGCTGGACAGAACATTGCGGAAAGGGTACGCATTACAGTTTTGTTGCCGACCTCCTCCATTAAGGGGCATTGTGCAGACATGGCTTACAAACCCTGCAGAGAGGAGGGCATTGCAGGAAAAAAATAAACTCGCTTCTACGCAAAGGACCCATAATGGCGGTTCCCCAAGCGGAAGCTCGAGCGGGTTTTTAGTCCCCATATATTCTAATTCCCAAGAAGTCGGGAGGTGTGAGACCCATTCTAGATCTACGCATTCTGAATGGTTACATTGCACGCAGACGATTCAGAATGTTAACGATCAGAAATCTACTGGAATGCATCCAACCGGGAGCTTGGATGACTTCCATAGATCTGACGGATGATTACTTTCATATTCTAATTCTTCCGCGCCATCAGAAATTTTTACGTTTTGCGATAGAAGGTCAGAGTTTCCAGTTCTGTCGCCTTCCATTCAGATACTCTCTAGCACCACGAACCTTCTCCGAATGTGTAGAGACCGGGCTAACGCCGCTCAGGCAGACCGGGGTAAGAATTTTAACCTACCTGGACGATTGGTTAATTCTTGCCCCCACCACACAGCTAGCAAAGGCCCAAACGAGGTTGGTCATTCAACATGTATCTCAACTGGACTTTGCTATCAATACCAACAAGAGTGCTCTACGGCCCAGCCAGCAGATGCCATATCTGGGCCTATTGCTGAACTCTCAGATTATGACCGCACGGCTATCTATCGTACAGGCAAAGGCTATCTTGCACGAAACCCGACAGGTTATGCACGCGGTCTTTGTGCCAGCAAGGACAATCATGTCGCTCCTTGGCATAATGGCCGGAGCACATTCAGTGGTGCGTCTAGGGCTGCTGCACAAGAAAATGCCAGTGCTGGTTCTTATGCCTTCGTCTGGACCCAAGGCGGGACCAACAGCACAAGCTGCGCATCCTAATTCAAGTACGGCAGGAGGTGGCATTTTGGAACTCACCCAGCCGACTCCACGAGGGGGTGCGGCTGGGTTGTGTTCCTCACTATGTCCACATATTTGTGGACGCCTCCCTCTCAGGTTGGGGCATAGTTACGTTCCCCTGCTGAAGTCAGAAATTATTCAATCAACCGTATGTAAGAGATTCTCACGTGGAATTGAAGTCCTTGTGCATGGAGGTTAATCAGTTTCACATGTGGATTTCACCATTAGTCATTGAAAACCGATTATGACTCCATACTTCTCATTTTTCTTTACTCAGGGGTTGGAAGCAATGCATGTGATTCATGGTCTTTTAAATTGTTTAAATGAAATAAGATCATTGGAAGCAATGGAATTGCATAAATATGTTTCAAATGATTTTATTTCATTTAAAGAATTTAAACTTCTTTCTGAGCTTTTAGCAGTTTTTATTCCTCACAGTAATTTTTTTTTGTAATTCACTACATAAGCCTGCCCTGGCCAAGTAGACCATTTGCAATTAGTTCACCAGTGTACTTAATCATGTTCCAATCCTCTGGCCGATAGCAGTGGCAATTACCCAAGCCCAGACTAGTTGAGGCCAGGTTCTCAATTCCCACATGCAAATACTTTGATTAACAATGGCAACCTTGTGTTCAAACTACCAAACCAACCAAATATATTTTCTTTAGAATTAAAATGCATTCCCTAATCAAGGCTCCAACATTGCTGATCTTACAATGTCGCTGGAATGTTTTGTGAATATGACAACAATGGCAGCAGTGTGAGAATGTTTAGTGTTTATGGGCTACAAAGTTAAAGACTGTGATGCATTAATCAGTGTTCAGTAGGAGTAAAAGGTTCACAGACCTCTTTCATACTGTTGCTGCAAACTGCTGCCTTTTTTCCTCTTAATAGCTGTGTGCATTTTTTTTTTTGTCCTTTTAGCAGAGCGGTCTGAAAGTGGAGTGACTTACATTGATGCGCTCCTGACGTTTGATAAAACACACTTCGAGGTGGGCTCTATTACGCATCTGTGTCTGCGACTCCTCTGCCGCTAAGGTTCTGATCGTTTTAAAAGAAGATGTTGTTGATGGCCTGAGCTGACGGGCTAAAATGTGTTTTCACTGCAAGGGCAAGTGGAGTTCATCTGCATAAGAATAAGTGCCCTTTTGAAGCTGCAATTATCGGCACCCACAATTATATGGGCCCTGTACAGTCTTGAAATCAAACTGAGAGGGGGCGGTATGCTTTACTCAAGCAGAATTCAAATGAATTCCTGCAGTGGCTCATTCGTAACAATCTGTCACAGTGGGAAATCATGTTCGCATTCCGGAAGATTCATGTACTGTTTTAGACTCGTCTAAAAAGAGCTATGACTACAGAGCTTATTTCTCATAGAGCCTGAATGACACTCATAAAATAAGTAGGGAGATGAGATGAAGCCAATAACCCAACGAACCGGTGAAAATAAAGAGAGAAGTCCACGAAGCATTTTTTCGAAACATAATTTATAAATTATACTTGAACCATTGCATGGTAATATTGACAAATTTTTCTCAGACTGTTTCTGGCAGAACAGGACAGACAACCAATTCCAGAAAACATTCAAGCAGCTCTGATTTCCATCCATGGACTGCCACCATGGTAGACAATCCCCCTTCCAGTACAGCACAGCAGTGTTCTGCCAACTATAATTAAGTGCTTGCGATTTTGTCACACTTGGGAGTATTTCTCTGAAAGGTCCCCACCCCTGCTTACCATAATCCATTTGTCAGTCCAAATTACAGCGGAAAACTGCAGCCTGCTCGTACACAGGCAGCTTTCACTGGCTAGTGCAGAACACACCACAAGCTATCAAAACATATTGAGCTAACCACTGGCTATCAGTAAAGTGTATTAAGCCTCCTGACAAGATGGCACAATGAGGTCTTTGCCACAGGCTGAAAAGCTAAAATCAAGATTTTTGTCGCCAGGGCAAAATGCAATAACGTCTTTCTGGGTCTGTTCACGAAATCTGGTCTTTCAAAAGGTGGCAAGGCAAAAGCTACCCTAAGTAAGTTAATAAACATCACCATTAGATGGCTAATGAGGCGAGAATTTGATGAAAATGAGTAGAAACACACCCTTAACCCATGTGTAAACCAGATGCAATTCTTAGTCGCGCGTATTACGTGCGTACCCCATGTCTAGACCAGAAGCATATCTGAAGCGTCCACTCGGGAGACCACAGCGTTCACGCAACACGCGAAGTGAGTAACCACACCGGCTCTGTTGTTTGAGCATGTATTTCAAATGAGAGGCGATGAGCAGCAAAGGAGAAGCTAAGGTCTCTGTTTTGTGTGCTGGTTTCCTTCAACATGTGTGAGTATTCCTTGTTTCTTTCCATAAGCACTAATGAATGTGATATTCATCATTTTAACTCAGTCCAGAAAAAAAGATGAGATCCAGGCACTCAAACTTTGTTGTAGTAGTAGTAATTTGTAGTAGTAGTTTGTAGTAATGTAAATAAAAAGCCTTTATTGTCACATGGCTGAACATTTAAAAATTGCCGACATGTTTCGACCTCAATAGGCGGTCTTCATCAGGGCATAATTAGGTCGACAGGTACGTCAGGCATTTGTACTCTCCAAAGGACCACCAGGGGGCATTGTTACAAATAACATGCGACTGATTAAAAAATTAAAAATGCACATATCTGAACTATAAAACATACAAATAAAGAGACATGAAAAATGGCTCACATTATCACGATAAGTGCGATACGGATAGTTAGTCGAACATCGGACATATCAAGATTTTTTTCTTCCACCAAATGCCCACATATATGGGGCTTCAGGACTATTCAAAAGGCATGCATGTTCTCCATAACATACATATATCAAAGAGTAAAACATCTCTAATAATAATGCTGAATGTACAACGTAATTGGTAAAAGAAAACATACACGAAGAAAGACGCATTACAAAAAACAGGCATAATCAGTCGAATCATTCAGGCCTGGATACTTTAAGGCATCTAAACAGTGGATCCAAAACATTTCTCTTTGATCAAGCTTACGAATACGATCACCACCTCTAATCGATTGATATTTTCAATTCCTATTATGCGTAATTGGGTATCATCACTGTTATGAACATCCACAAAATGTCTGGCCATAGGATAATCCAAGTTGCCCGTTCTAATTGCGTATTTATGTTCTGCAAGGCGGTCACGTAATGGACGTTTGGTACGTCCCACATGGAAAACACTTGCGCAAGTGCAAGTCAAGCGGTACACCACAAAGGTAGTGTTGCAGTTTATAAACTCTTCCATGTTGTATGTTCTCTTTGTTTTAAAGTCGGTAAACATTTTGGTTTGTAAGATGTTTTCACAATGTGGGCAATGCATACATTTGTTAAGTGCCAATTGGTCTCTTGAGCTAGGTCTCTTTCCTTTCAGGAGGCAAAAAGCTGTGAACTAGTTTGTCTCTCAACGTGGGAGCACGTTTAATTCATTCCCTACGGAATACTTTTATATGAAATTTTTGTGTTTGTACAGAATACTTTTCCCAAAAATTACACAATATAAACACACGTTTACGTCTGTATTTTCAAAATAAAGGTTTTTAGCAGGTTCAAATGCATATGTCAAACTAGCAGTGTCATTTTGGGTATTTGTTACATCATTCCAATTGTCATTTTGGTTGCCTGCCACATGACGCTGAGCAGCTCCTTGACTAGGTTCTCGACCATGACCTGTCCTGGCTCAGCCACGGCCCCTCCCCTCCTGTGGTTGAAGAACAGGTGGCCCATCACCGCGATCGTCAACTGATTTCGTGTTTTCATCGGACTGCGAATGGTCGAGGTCCCTATTACTGCTGTCAGATTGGTCAGATTGACGCAATACTCATGTATACTCATTATAGATACAGTTGGCAACAAAGAGAACGCCCACAAAATTAGAGCCGAGGGGGAAAACAAAGCGGTCTCCGCCATGCCGAATGCCGAAGAGTTGCTGTGTGCCCTTTTGCACCGCAAATAAACAAAAAAAATCACCAATTAAAGTTTTACATTTTACCAAATAATAAAATGAAACCACAAAGGAGGACAAAATGGCTTCAAGCTATCAGAAGAGAGGACGATTATGGCAGATTATGGCGGGACCCCACAACAGAACGTGTATGTCTGCAGGCCACTGAGCCGAATCATTTGCCCAGTCTTTTAAAACGTATGGACAACAATCCAACCCCAGTATATTAAATTTTTTAATCTATCGATCCTTGTCAGCAGGGAATAGCCGCTGAAAGTACGTCATGACAACTTCTTAGCGTTTGCAAGATAAGTTTAAATTCCGCGTTTTTACAGTGTAGTGGACGGGGGGGAGGGAGGATTGTTTTCCCCCTCGGCTCTAACCAGGGGGGTATACTACAAAGCTGGCTTTGTGATTAAGCCTGACTTCAGCGCTTGATAAAACCAGGAAACTCTTCAAATCTGGAACGTGGACTACTGTAAAAAAGTGCTTTTCCAGGCTTTACTTAAGCTTAAAGTTAGGTTTAATCACAAAGCCAGCTTTGTAGTATACCCCCCAGATGTCACGTTTGTGGGCGTTCCCGTTGTTGCCGACTGTATCTATGCATGTTTTCAACGGAACTCAGAATGACGTCATCCACGCCGCTGGCACCGGCTTACCGTAGGGAATGGTAGAAATTGCCGCACCCTTGGCAGCGGCTTGCCGTAGGGAATGAGTTAAAAGACACCACTAGGGGTTCAGGAAACACTTGTCTAAGAACAGGATCACTAGCCTGGTTTGCATGCAGACTTTTTTTTCATTCTGATTAAAATCATTCCGATTGAAGATTTCAGGTCAACTGTTTACATGTGACGTGATCTATTCTGATCTGGTGTTTATATGCGCCACCGCATTTAATCAGAATAGATGTTTTACAGCTGTGTGACATGCGCAGATTGATGAAAAATGTATCCACTTTCGTTGTGTGCTTTTTAGGCTTATAGCAGCCGGTCTTCAAAGTTTTCCAGCGGTTTGAATTCATTCGACGTTTTGGTTTATCTCGGCTTCATTGAGTTTTTTGTGGACTTTTTTTAGATAGTTCACTAGCCATTTCTTGTTTTCCTTCCGTCTTAGCATGTGATAATTTTCAGTTCATTGAGTTTGTATTAAAAACAAACACTCTGCCGTAGTCCAGAGTTTGGCGTGCTGTGCTCGGAAGACACCAACACGATATTTGCCAGTGAAGAAACGTCACGGCGCATTTACGTCAAGACGAAGCATGCGCAGACAGAACGCAGCCAGACAACTTTCCGATTCACCGTTTACATGATAAAATTTTACTTTTAATCGGTTTGGGAAAAGGAATATTCAACTCCTCCGCAACCGAATGAAATTCCATTCGGTTTTGGCCTGTTTATTCTGAATGAGGTGGATATATGGAGCATGTTTATTCGGTTTGGGCTTCTAAACGGATTCTCATCAGAATATTAGGCTCCATGTAAACCCAGCTACTGTCAATAATAGCCCAATTGGCTTTGATTATACGTCTATTGTGTATCGCTGCAGTAAAAAAAAAAAAAGAAAAAAAAAATAAGTGTTTGCACACTAACATTGACCATCAGGAGGGGCTATTTGCGTTAAGAGAGAAGACAATGCTCCACCCAACTGAATTCATTTTGCAATTGACAAATTGGATCATTCATAATAATGTGTTCACTTTTATGGATGAGATATATAAACAATGCATTGGAGTACCTATGGGCTCACGCATTTTGCCAAATTATGAATGCTTATTCTTAGGTCCTTGGGAAAAGATGTATGTCCTTAATTCTGCTGGTCCCTTTTATCAGTGTGTCACGTGGTACAGTCATTATATTGATGACTTACTTTTCATTTTTAAAGGCAATGAAACTCAATTGATGAAATTTCATAAGTATCTGAATTCCATTAATGATAATATTAGACCATCTCTCGAATATTCCCAACAAAGTATTGATTTTCTTGATCTAACCATTTCGGAGGATGCAGAGGGCAAATTACTCTTTACTATTTTTAGGATGAAAATTACACGTAATACTATTTTAAGAGCGGATTCATTTCATCCTCCACATTTAATTAAGAATATTCTGTTCAGTCAATTTCAACGACTATGCCGTATTTGCGATACTGACTCAGTTTTTGAAGTACAAGCAAAAGAGATGGCTACACGTTTTATGAGCTGAGGATATAGATCGTAAATTGTGGTAGCGGCACATTATAGGGCTAAATCTATCGATCGTTCCTCTTTACTTTGAGAAAAGCGGCTATGTTTCTTTTTTCTGTCTCGGCCATTGTTTGTGATGCAATACAGTACTGCAGCGATACACATTAAACGTGTAATCAAAGCCGATTGGGCCATTACAGAGCCAGTAGCCCTTTTTCCATCAGATTTTCAAGCGAATTAACTCTTAAGTCGAATTATTTTTTAGCGACATAAGAAGCGTCAAAATGGTTTTCCATAAACAGAACGATTCTAGCGAATTAAAATGATGTCCCAATGCCCCGAGTTGAAGCGCATTTTTCTGACTCGCTAGATGACTTTCCATCAACAATGTAGTGAATTAACTTAATCGGCGTTCAAGCGATATAACTCTTTTCCCATCACAAATGTCGCTCTAACTTTTTGATGCGCATCATTTTAAAGCGAATTTTTTTTTTGATGGAAAGAGGGCTATTGATATTCTCAGAGTTGCGACACTCCCGTTGACTCTCGTGTACAAAAAATGGCGGCGCACTTCCGGGTACTGGGAACCTCCTATAGTTCCAAAAGAGGATTCTCGCAGCTTCGTACCGATTCACTTCCATTGAGACAACAACGACGGTAAGTAATAAAATATTGAAGTCTTATGATTCACGAAATGTATATAAAATATCAGTGGTCATGTATCATTTATATTCTCCAATTGTGTATGTTGGCACGACGATATATATATATTTTAAGTCTGAAGAAGTTGTGATAATTTAAGCTCGTGTTCTTTGCTTCTAGTTTAGCTTGGTCAGCTATGGGAATTCAACCATGAACTCTATGGAGTTTCTATTTCTATCTCTCACAAAACCGATGTAAATCACGACGGTAAATGATGGGATGAAGTGCCTGTGACTGGTTTCGGTGAAGTTTTTTTGTTTAAAAGTTAGCTACGACAATTTTGACATGCTCTTACCTAGCCTAGCTTGATCAGCTGTTTTAACCCTCTATTAACCAAACCCATTTCCAACTGTGTAAAAATCATTTCCCTAGGCAAATATGTTGATTATGGGCCAATATTTGGAAAAATAGTTTAAAAAAAAATTTTTAATTTTTTTTTAAATTTAAATTTAAATTTTTTTTTTTAAATTTTAAAATTTTAACTTGACGGACCATTCAAGTTATTCTCAAATGTTTATTTGGCAATAAGAAACAAAACCAGCAGGGTGTCCAGGCTGTTAACCCTTCACTTTATGTAGCAGATATGCTACGATGGTTAATAGAGGGTTAAGTTTAATCACGAACAGTTGCGGAGTTTCTAACTCCCTTTAACTCTCAATAACCATTTCGGATTCAAACCATTTGTTATTCATAAAATTGGATGAAACCTCAAGTTAGGACGTTGACGAACTACGTGTCACCCATCGTGTTTTAGCTAGCTCTTTGAAATTGCATCTGTCAATTTGCATTTGCCATGCCAGGCGCTGTTAGCTTTCTAGCGATCTTGCTGTAATCAGCTAGCTGTATTATATGCCATGTTGTATTTCGCAAAAAGATGGTCTTTTAAATGATTTACTCTTGAAGAGATGTGGTGGCTGTGGTTAGGCTATATTACTTTTCTGTGCTCATTTTATTGTGTCATGTGGGCTTACCATTCACACATCTGAGTAGGTACACTTATTTAAGTTGTCACCACGTCACTATAAAAGCATGACCTCTATAAAACTTATGTAAATAATGTAATTCATTAAGAGAAATATGTTTGTGGCAATTGTGTGCGGTTTAATTTAATATTTACCGTTCAGTAACGCAATCGCTGCTGTCTGTCCCATAGGAGATCATGACAGCGCGGCGTTTGTTTGGAACTATAGTGCTTCCCCACAAACCACATCACCACTCAAGCAACGAAGTCAATGAGTGGCGCCACTCTGAGTTATCAATCGCTCTGGGCCATTATTGACAGTGATCCTGTTCTTAGATAAGTGTTTCCTGAACCCCCAGTGGTGTCTTTCAAACATGCTCCCACGTTGAGAGGCAAACTAGTTACAGCTTTCTGCCTCCTAAGAGGAAAGAGACCTGGCTCAAGAGACCAATTGACACTTAACAAATGTATGCATTGCCCACATTGTGAAAACATCCTACAAACCAAAATGTTTACCGACTTCAAAACAAAGAGAACATACAACATGGAAGAGTTTATGAATTGCAACACTACCTTTGTGGTGTACCGCTTGACTTGCACTTGCGAAGGTGTTTTCTATGTGGGCCGTACCAAACGTTGATTACGTGACCGCCTTCCAGAACATAAATACGTTATTAGAACGGGGAAATTGGATTATCCAATGGCCAGACATTTTATGGATGTTCATAATAGTGATGATACTCAATTACGCATATAGGAATTGAGCATATCAAACCATCGATTAAAGGTGGTGATTGTATTTGTAAGCTTGATCAAAGAGAAATGTTTTGGATCCACTGTTTAGATGCCTTAAAGTATCCAGGCCTCAATGATTTGATTGATTATGCCTGTTTTTTGTAATGTGTCATTCTTTGTGTATGTTTTCTTTTACCACCTACATTCAGCATTATTATTGGAGATGTTTTACTCTTTGATGAATGTATGTTATGGAGAATATGCATGCCTTCATATAGTCCTGAAGCCAAATATATGTGGGCATTTGGCGGACGAAAAAATCTTGATATGTCCATTGTTTGACTAATTATCCGTATCACACTTATAGTGTTATATTTGTGAACCATTTTCATCTCTCTTTATTTGTATGTTTTACAGTTCAGATATGTGCATTTTCTATTTTTTAATCAGTCGCATGTTATTTGTAACAATGCCCCCTGGTGGTCCTTTGGAGAGTATAAATGCCTGATGCCTGTCGACCTAATTATGCCCTGATGAAGACCGCCTTTTGAGGTCAAAACATGTCAGCAATTTTTGAGTGTTCAGCCATGTGATAATAAGGGCTTTTTATTTGTATTACTTCGAAAAGTTTGAGTGCCTGGATTTCATCTTTTATTCTGGACTGAGATATCTTTTTTCCCGGAGACCCAAGGGCACTAATTTTTCGAAATCACTGTTTTGCTACTCACACGAGCGCTTTGCAGTTCTCTTTATTATATTCATAATTTTAAATTGAATCCGACGGAGAAGTAGGCTATTTTTATACAGGGACGTCTCTAGAACTGATACTTGGTGGGGCTCAGACCATGCCTTTACGACAGTGATTATTCCTGGCTTGTACTCAGTTATTTTCCTTTATTAACACATTTTCCAACTATGACAATAATCCTCTGGCAATCAAAGTAGCAGCTTCCCTCTCAATGCGATCTATCAATGGCTAAATAATTGGCTAAATTCAGAACATAAAAATTATTTCCTCAAAAACATGCTTTCCGAAAGACAAACTGCTTTGAAATATCCGTGCTAAATGTACCAAAATCCACGCCAAAATGCACCAAATTTTGCGTTCAAGCTGTTTGTCATCGTATCAAAACCGGGAGAACTAGCAACACCTAGCAACAGAGTGATGTGTTCTCTGAGTGAATCTATTTTTCACTCCCTCCAGGAAGTTGCGATGTCGCAATTGCAACTATTAACAAAAATTCAACCAATTCACACAAATTTTTTGCAGACAAAAATCAAACTGTCGAAATATCTTTCATTGGCACTTTTTGAAAAAGCTGCCACAAAATCAGGCACTTTGGACCGCAACAATATAAGAAAGCCAGCAAAATCCTTGAAGGACTGATTGTGAGGACAATTCAGGACTAATAACTGTTTTACAGGGATGCTCTGGTCCCCACCAATTTTCAGCCCTAGAGACGCCACTGTATTCACTTACCAGTCTATGATTTTTACCGATAGCCTACCACATCGTGCAAGGTTTACTGTTTACAAAGGAAGTTTGTCTGACATGGATATAATTTATTACATATGATGTTGTCATAGCCTTGTTTATTATTTTATCTCAGTAGTCTGTTTGGGGATTGGTGCTATTAAATACACTTTTTAACTTGTTTTGTGTTATGGACAGCGCCAGCTGTAAACGGGAGGAGAGCACTTGCGCTTGTTACTGCTGTGTCAACTCCGAAGACGAACAGCAAGATGGTGGGGCCACCCTATCAATCAGTGGAGGAAACCCAATGGGAGCTTCTATCACCTGGTGTCAGAGCTGCATCTCGACAGCGAGTGCCACCAACAGTACTTCCGCATGAGTGCCCAGCAAATGGATCATCTCTTATCCATTGTTGGCTGACAGCTCCAGAGACAGAATACCGACTTCAGGCAGTCCACTGAACCAAAGCAAAGGCTTGCTGTTGCAATCAGCTAATATTATGTTCTAAGCATATATTTTGTTTAGTTATATCTTCCCAATACACTAAAACATATCTCAAAGAGATTGCGTCAAAGGCAACTGGACTTAATTATGCTTTTTGAGGATATTTCTTCTCTTATCCAAGGGGCTTCATCAGTTCATGCTAGTCAGACTATTCTGGCTCGGTCTAGTCAGCATGAACTGATGAAGTGCCTTGGATAATAGGCAAAACATCTGCAAAAACATAACTAAGTCAAGTTGTCTTTCCATCTCTTTGAGATAACTATGACCTGGACAAATGAGAACATTAACAGACCCACTAGGAATATTAATCCCAATCCCATCATTCATACTTTGCCCATTTATAATCACAATTAAATTTATACAAGATGGCGCTCAGCGAAAACACTTTATTTAGAGAGATTAAAAAACAATGACTATTTATGTGCGTGTGTGTGTGTGTGTGTGTGTGTGTGATATATGTGTGTGTGTGCGCGCGTGTGTGTGTGTGTGTGCGTATATATATATGCACGCATATATGGCCTTATCATAGACACAGAAAAGATTTAAATAAAAAACAAACTATATACAGGGTACTATGCAGAGTAGTGGTAATTGTTAATGGCCTTATAAATTATGTAAATAAAATGCAAACTATATACAGGGCACTATGCAAAATATGAAACATTTTTAATGCAAAGCCTTTAAAATTTTCTGCTGCCTCGGCTTAAGTCCTGCCCGTCCTAGTCAGGCTCATCTGGGTCCAGCAGCTGCCTTGTCATCGGTCCCATTGGGGTTCCTGGGTAGGAGGACGAGGTTGTGGGAATGGGCTGGAACTGGTAATGTTGCCAGTGCTGTTGTGGTGGAGGTGAGAGGGGATGAAAGGCAGGCACGTGGGCAAGGCTGGAAGAGGATGACTCGATTTCATCTAGGACATGTAAAAATCTTATTTTAGCCTCCATTTTTCCACATTGGCTCAGCCTGTTTAGTTTGGGCACTAAACTCAACGCAAAGTACTGCATCTCCTCCTCCGCTGATGGCACTGACTGTTTCTGTGGAGGTTCATTGAGTATCTCTCGTAGCCTCTGCTCCACAACGTCCAATGACCTCTTTTGTGTAGGCCGTGCAGAGGATGATGCCTTGCTTGGCGGCCTTGGCACCCTTCCACTCTCCGACAGGGTAGATGTGCTTTCCCTGGCACCCTGGGGTTTCACACGTGGTGTTCTGGTCACCTGCTCAAGCTCGAGTGGTGTTGATGAGGTTGATCTTACGTCCTCCAAAACTGTGGGTGTAGAGGATCTGGTTTCCATTTCTACATCTAGCTCTCCATTGGGGCCCAGAGAATCTCTGGATGACATATCTAGGTTGCTTTTAGAGCTAAAACAAAATGTTGGAATGGTGAGGGGGGCCTTATATTTTTGTATATTGTAAAATATACTGATTTGTGATGAAAAATCTTACATATTTATTTATCTGAAATAAATTAGACATTTACCCTCTTCGCTGGAGATGAGGGAGTAGGAAAGACATCTGTTGGGCATACTTCCATTCGTTTTGTGTGTCTGCCCCTGATCCACTTGGAAGAATCTATTTTTGTTGTGGAAGAACGCATCGCGGAGATACTTCCATCTCGCCTTACAGACTTGGTGTTCAGACTGTTGCAGAGTCTGTACACATGGTGTGTGATGCTGTAGAAGCACTGATGATGGACACCTACCTATCCAGGTCAGAAGAGGAGACATGGAGGAGGATTGCTCAGAGGTTTTGGGAGAAATGGAATTTTCCTAACTGCCTTGGTGCGTTGGATGGAAAACACATTACAATCCAGGCACCACCTCTTTCTGGAAGCCAGTTTTTCCAACGATAAGAGGACATTTTCAGTTGTTTTGCTCGCTCTCGTCGATGCCAACTATGATTCAGAGGGTATTCAGGTTGGAGACTTTGGGAGGACCAGTGATCGGGGGAGGTGTATACAGGCTCCAACCTCGGACGTGGAATGGAAGCTGGATCCCTTCATGTGCCACTAAACTGCTCTTTGCCCCGTGCAGACACACTTGGCGATGTACCATTCGCCATGGTGGCAGACGCAGCATTCCCCATAAAAATGTACCTAATGAGACTATACCCTGGCACCAACCTTACAACGCAGAATACGTTGTGTTCTTGTTTTTAATGTGTTGATTTACCGCGGGCAGTGCCCTATTGTGTGGCAAAGTACTATCGTGTCTCAGATATGAAGAACCCAAGAATTATCATTTTCGTAAAATCCATCGAAGGCATTGAGACGAAGCTAGTGGCTTGCAAAATGTTGCTGTCGTTCTGACAATTTGTGCTGCCTTGTCTACAGATGCTACCTTAATGCCAGGCGATTGTTAAGTCTTTGTTTTCGCCTTAGTAATGCAGTACGAATCAGCCCACAGTAACAACTTTGTTATTTGTTAGATTATTATAACATACGCAGATGTTACAATGAGTTGGATAAGTTAGATTTTAAGACATCGTGCCGCACATATAATTTCGGCATTTTCAGGAAAAGCCAGCGTGTACATGCAATTATTTGCCAATAAGTCCAAAAGCGCACTGTAAGAACTGTATTTTCAAGATTTTTATGATATCTAACATGCGACGGAAGAAATAGAGTCCAAGATTGTGGGTTTATGTGTCCGCAGAACCGCAAGGTAGCATATCTTGACAGGTAGCAGAAATTGACAGAACACCGGCTGGGAGGGAATGGCAAGCAAGCTTGGGTTAACAGCAGACTGAGGTGCGTTTCCTGAAAGCACAGATGCTAACTTGCATAGCTGGAATCATTGACTGAACAGATGAACTATGTAGGTTGGTAGCATAGTTAGCAAACGTGCTTAAGGGAAACGCACCCCATGAGACAGGTTCCCTAAGGGATACTTTACCAATTTTGAACCAGCATTGCATTATTACAATGTGATCAATGTATGCTAAGAAGCAATGATTAACTTTCGTCAACGTTGCGCGGACCAAAAATTTTCTGATTATTAGCCAAAAACTTTCCGCTGACGCATTTTAGGTCATCTGGTGCAGTTTCTGGCTCTAGGGCAGTTGAACGAAGTACAGATTGTACTACCATGTTTAGATTTTTGTGATCCATACAGTTTAGCCACATTAGTTGCCCTGGCCAGTTGTTTACAGCACAGTTGGCGTCGTTTCCCTTTGCGGGATCATGTGACTTAGTAGGAATGGTGGCACTCATCATAAATGCAGATCGATGGCCAAGAAAAATAAATTTAAAATGCTAAATGACCTCGGAAATCACCAAAAATTTCAGGATTGGTAAGGATTATGATAATCTTGCGCATAACTGTGCCTTTTCAAATATGATAAATGAGTGGAGTTTCCCTTTAGTGTCTACACAGCGAAATTTTTTTTTTTGGCACAATTACAAAATACATTACTTGAAATACACGATTCCAAAATTTGAGTGGTCCACGACAGAAATTGCTGATTTTACAAGCACTGAAAGTTTGGTCATTTTGGTTCAAAAATGGTACTTGAAGCTGCCGGGTTTAGCTCACTCGGTTAAGGCACTGCATTTGCGGAGCAGTAGTGACTACTACAGCGTGGGCTCAATCCCCGGTTGTACCAACCAGCAGTGGTCGGCAGCTTTTTCAGAACAGCGCACGGTTGGCAAAAGCGCTGTAGGGATGCAAATTGGGAAGGGACTGCTGGGAAGGGAAATTAAAAATGATTGCCTTGTTTGTTGCTCAAGCGCCTCCTGTTGACCAGCTGGGCGCTTGTCAGTGAGATTCTAAGCTTGCTCGTGCTCGGGTATCCTCCGCCCTCGTTCTGAACTTGCGATAGTTTCGACCAATGAGTGTAAAGACGCAGGGGCTGACAGGCGCGTGCTTTGTAGGACAGCCACAAACTGTCTCCCTCTCCTGAGCTGGCGACAGGGGGTTGCATACGAGCAAGTTCTCGGATTGGGCATTCCAGATTCGGGTGGGATTTGAGATGCCAAATTTAAAAAAAAAAAAAAAAAGGCTCTTGAATCACGTGGTCAAAATACCACTTTTTTTTTACACTGTGACATCAGTTTGTTTGCAACACATCAGAGTCACTATGGCCCATATTCGAAAAGAAGTACAAGCCGAATTCCGAAATAGTTAGGACGAAGTGTAAATTGTTAATAAAATCAAAATGCAATGACTTTCTGATCACATGAGCCAATATGTTATTTACAGTAGAACATAGATAACATTTCCAATGTTGAAACTGAGACCTTATACATTTTTATCCACAAAATGAGCTTACTTCAAATTTTCTGGCTGCAACAGGTCTCAAAAAAGTTAAGACACAGGCAAAAAAGGGCTGAAAAGCAATAAATATATAAAAGATTCAGCTGAAAGAACATTTAGCAAGTAATTAAGTTAACTGGCGTCAGGTGTGTAACATGATTGGCTATTAAAGAGATGTCTTAGAGAGGCTGAGTCTCTCAGAAGTAAAGATGGATAGAGGCTCTCCAACCTGTGAAGGCTTGCGTAAAAAAATTGTGGAATACTTTAAAAACAATGTTCCTCAATGTCAAATTGCAAAGGCTTTGAAGGTCTCATCATCGACAGTGCAGAACATCATCAAAAGATTCAGAGAAACTGGAAAAATCTGTGTGCGTAAGGGACAAGGCCGAAGACCTTTACTGGATGCCCATGATCTTCTGGCCCTCAGACGCCACTGCATCACTCACCGGCATGATTCTGTCATTGACATTACTAAATGGGCCAAGGAATACTTCAAGAAACCACTGTCTGTAAACACAGTCTGCTGTGCTATCCAAAGATGCCACCTAAAACTCTATCATGCAAAAAGTAAGCCATTGTTGAGCATGATCCAGAAGCGCCGCCATGTTCTGTGGGCCAAGACTCATTTAAAATGGACTGTAGCAAAGTGGCAAAGTGTCCTGTGGTCAGGCGAGTCCAAATTTGACATTCTTGTTGGGAATCATGGGCGTCGTGTCCTCCGGGCTAAAGAGGAGAAAGACCACCCCTCCTTTTAACAGCGTTCAGTTCAAAAGCCAGCATCTCTGATGGTATGGGGATGCATTAGTGCATATGGTGTGGGACACTTGCATGTTTTAAAAAGCACCATGAATGCTGAAAGGTATATAAAGGTTTTGGAGCACATATGCTCCCCTCCAGACGACATCTATTCCAGGGAAGGCCTTGTATATTTCAGCAGGACAATGCAAAACCACATACTGAGGCTATTACAACAGCATGGCTTTGTAGTAGAGGAGTCCGTGTGCTGAACTGGCCTGCCTGCAGTCCCGATTTTTCACCGACTGAGAACATTTGGCGCATAATTAAACAAAAAGTCCGTCAATGGAGACCCAAAACTCTCCAGCAGCTGGAAGCCTGTATTAAACAAGAATGGAACAAATTCCAATGGCTAAACTCAAAAAACTTGTCTCCTCAATGCCCAGACGCCTCCACTCTGTGTTAAAAAGAAGAGGGGATGCTACACCATGGTAAACAGGCCACTGCCCCAACTTTTTTGAGACCTGTAGCAGCCATGAAATTTGAAATGAGCTCATTTTGTGGATAAAAATAGTGAAATTTCTCAGTTTCAATATTTTCCATGTTATCTCTGTTCTATTGTGAATAAAATACTGGCTGGTGTGATTTGAAAGTCATTGCGTTTTGATTTTATTCACAATTTACACTTTGACCCAACTGTTACGGAATTGGGGTTGTACATAGAGGAGGAAGATATTGTGTTGCTCGTGCACTCAACAAGCAAACCTGCCAAAATACGTCATACACTCCAGGTATACAAATGCACCAGTTTCCAAATGATCCGGTTTTGAGGGCAAAATGGGTGTAGTTTGTGCATATGTGACAAATGCCAGCTGAAGCTAGTCAGTCTTCCTGCCAGCATTGTTCCCCGCCACTCTCACCAATCATTGAATTATTATTTCTGTTTGCGTTTCCCGTCACTATTTAGTTCCTGGTTTGTTTCAGTTCCCTTGTCGGTCAGACCATTCACTTCAATCTCCCATTTGGTTTTTCTACCCTTTCGGGAAGGAGTTTTCTCCCCTTCTCTCTCCGCGTTCTCTTGCGCTTCTGAATAAATCTCTTTGTATTTCTCTCCTTTGGGAGTTCGCATCTTTGCGCTGTTCTACCTTTGTAATTACATTTACTAGAATTGGTTAGTATCTCCCATTTGGGAGCTTGCATTACTTTTTGTATTTTTATATTCTCTTGCTATTGTTTTCTGTTTTGTGCTTGTGCATTGTTTAGCATGAGCAGGTCAAATAAACCAGTTGTTCTGCCTGCTACTCTGCGCTTGGGGTCTAATTCTCTTCCTGCACGTAACACCGTGGACATTGCGCGGAGTTCAGCCCTATACTTAAAAGTATGTGACGCTGTTGTAGCGTACCAGTCCAGCTACGCATGTAATTATAAAATTAATCTTCCCTCATCGTGCTTTGATTATTTTGGCAAAAGACTAGTTGATGATGATGGGAGCAAGAAAACAAAAAATCCTCCATTGATCCATTGGAACAGCCCTGGGAAGGATTTACAATGAACTAATGGCGCTTTTCCACTACGTGGTACCGCCTCTACTCCACTCCACCCGCCTTGGTACCGGGTACTTTTCTGGGGGGTCGTTTTCCACCAGAGGATAGTACTGCCTCAGTGTAGCTGGTCGTCATAGCGGCGTAGCACGAAACTGCCGCGACGTCATCCTCGACAGGACACACATATAGCTGTAGTTCTATCAAGTTTAAATTTATTCTGTCGATTTTGTTAAAGTTTTATGTGATCAAATCAGGGGATGCGCACGACCGTCACCACGTTATGGCACTAAAGTCCGGTGAGTGTTGAATTGTATCTTCTCTTTGACATTGTCCTGATGCATAGGGATAGCAGCCGGTGTCATGTCCGATTCAGTTGCGCATTAAATTGCATACCACCTAACACTGCAAAGCAATGATATCCGTAAAAGGCATAGAGAGCGAATGTACATTTCTCTCTGAATTTGACGGCAAAACAGATTGTTAAAGCATGGGATAATGAAGTGATCATTGCAGAGCAGAGTTCCATGTTGCAAATGCACAAATTGCAGGAGATGGCAGAGAATCAGAATTCATTGCTATATGTTGCGTCATCTCATCTGTGATAATTTTAAGAGCAAAATGATTCGTCAACACCCGTAAAGTTATTTTTCTGCGCAGTTTCCTTAAAACGGGGCTAGCATCACACAACTTTCTCAAGGGGAATTAGTTTGGGGAACAGAACTGGACACAACGACGTCACTTAATTTCGCCACAAACGGGGTCACAGACAAAAAGAAACACATTTCATGAATGGAGCAGCTTTGATGAACAAACAAAACCGTGTTTGGAAGGTAAGGCAACGCACAGTATATTGAACAAGTCACACAAAACAATACCAGTTTCAGAAACACCACAATTTGAAGATCTTTTTCAATGATGGGAAGTGAGCCCAGTTTGAACATGCCTTGGCTTCAGATGGAACGCAGCATTGTTTTCCCTCATAAACTGGAGAAATTGGTATTTTGTGGTTTACCTCTCAGATACTGTCAATCAAAATTTGGCCCCATAATCACTCACTCCATTCAAATCTGGCAACAAGTGGAGAAATTGGGTAATTGGGAGATGCAGTGGAATACTCAGACGCCAGTATTCCAAAATAAATTTTTTTGTTTGGAGGGGAAACCGATTGTTTATCCCCCGTGGTTTAGGTCTGGTATCCGCACTTTTTCTCACACTATGGATGATAGAGGCTTAAGATCATATGAGGATCTTAAAAACACATATTATTTGCCCAGAACATCTTTTTATTTTTATTTACAACTGAGAAATGCTATTCGAGGTTATGGAGTTCCATGTAATACTTCTCTATCTGAAAATCCTCTTCTTAAAGGGGACCTATTATGCTACATTTCCAGGTTTATATTTTGATCTTAGACTCCCCTAGAGTACTCCTGATCATTAAAAGTCCAAAAAAGGGTCCTTATTTAGCTTATACTGCCATCCTTAAAAAACCCCATTTGTAGTCCATTGTAGTCTCTGCCTGAAATGCCTCGTTTGGGTGGCTCTTTCGCTATGCCCCTCCCCGAGTGCCCACATTCTTGATTGGCCAGCTCTGTGGAGGGCGGAGCTGGGCAAGACTCGGCAGAACACAGTTTTCCGGGTCCGCCTCCCTAGTTTGAAACGTGAGACGTGTCTGCCATCTGAGCTAAGGAATCATCGGGGAAATTCCGCAATCAAACGCTGTACACGTGTATAGATCTAATGAAATGAACTTGTTCTAATAAATGCAGTGGCGAAAGTGGAGGACGCAGTGCGAAAGTCTGGCAGCTCAAGCTCGAATTTGCCATCTACCTACGGCTACTATGGTGAGTCCACCAGTGTTTCTACTCTATAGAAAGGATTGAGGGAAAGCTAGAATCCACCCCATACAGACACATTTGTAGAACGGGTCGACATACCCAGGAGTAGACCGGAGCCCGTAGAAATCCGGTGGGTCTGAGTTCAGAGGGAAACGTGGACAGTGAGGAGCAGCTAAAAGTGAACCAACAACTTATGAACTGCTTAGGTGTGTACTATAAGGACCTGCTGCTCCGTGTGCATAACTGTGGTGTGTCGTTAGCGTGGAGTAACAAACAGCTTCTGCGCTGGTATATGACGGGGGGCGCAAGCTCCAGGCTAAACGGTTTTTCCGGAAATTGCCCATGGTAATGCTTTACTTATTGCTCCGGAATTACCAGCGTTTGCTCGCGGAAAATGGGCGCGTTATGGATAGCATGCAACAGCTAGAGAGAGCTCCGGTTATGTTATGAACATAATACAGGTTTTACAGTCCGTAAGTTCCATCAGCGTGAACAGTTGCTTATGTGGAGCTAGCAAATCGACAACATCTGAAGGAAAGAATTTCATATTCAGTCTCCGCCTTTTTCGGCATTTTATTAGCCAGAACAATTTCTAAAGGGGGATGAAATTATGCCACGGCAATGCAAAGAAATCATTTGTTATACCAGACACGTTATAGCTTGTGCGGTTCGCGATTGCTTTCACCGCGGTAACATCAGAGAGCTAGCCCAGATATTGGTGAAGTATCTGGCTGACCCCGGTCATGGATAAGTAAAACAATAATTTCACAAGCACCCAAACACGCACCCCAAGCTCTGCAAAACCTATGTCTGGTCTAACTGCAGCCTTTTCAGCCCAACTTTGCAGACACATGCATCACCTCTCCGGTTAGCTTCAACTGTAGTGGCTACAGTCAGGCAATGTTATGATGAAACTACCACATTGATGCTTACCGAAGTAACACAAGCATATCGATCATAATTACTGCATAATAAGTTAACCAGGAGCATTTTTAAGTAGCGCAGCACGCGAACTAACATGCAGTAGCTGGTAACCAAGTGGTCATAACAACAACAGACACAAAAGTTACCCTGCAATACAGATCTTACAAACAGCAAGTTCCGTTACCATGAACAGTTGTACCAAGCATCCAAATTTCAAACAAGTATAAAAAGTTAGCTTCAAATGAGGTGTATGTTCACACACCTTCTGTTGAATGTCCCCTGATATTACTCTTGCATATTTAGGTCACAAACATTAGCAACAGTAACTTGGCTATGTTAGCCGCTGTGCTACAGCCACATTCAACTGGCTATCACGTTAGGTAGGCTTATGTCGTAAAAGCAACTAACAGCTTTTGCGTTTGTGAGTCACGGACAGTCGCGACCGATCCAGGCTTTATCTTCAGATATTTTACAAAGCCTGCATTTGAGGCCAGTTGTTAGTGCTAACTATAGTTAGCGGTCCTGCTAGCCACCCGTAACACGTTCGTTTCACTTACATCACTTGATGTTATATCGTTACTTACAGCTTGAGGCTCCAAGCGCTTTATTGTCCTTTATTGACAAAGCTGTCTTTGGTGAAATGCTGAGCACAAACAGCTAAAGTCCCTTTTAGCCGTGGCTGTTTGCTGCCAGCAAACAAAAAAGTTACCCACTGATTTCTGGTGGCATCGTCTTTTGGAAGGGAAATAGGTGCTTTTCCTCGCATCCAAAAATAAACGGACAAGTAGCTTTGGGAGAGATACTTTGAGAAGCAGCTGAAAACACTTACCCAGCTTCGAATGATCCTTTATTGACAAAGCTGTCTTTGGTGAAATCCTGAGCACAAACAACTAAAGTTCCCTTTGGCCGTGGCTGTTTGCTGCCAGGAAACAAAAAAACTACCCACTGATTTCTGGTGGCATCGTCTTTTGAAAGAGAAATAGGTGCTTTCCTTCACGTCCAAAAATAAACGGACAAGCAGCTTTGGGAGAGACACCGACGAAACTGCACCTCAAATGATCTGCGGTTCTTCTTTTGTTTCTGGAAGTGTAGATGCTACTAAGGCATAGTATGATCTGTGGTTGTTTGTGCCTGCTAGAATAGTTTCCGGTGTGCGCAGGTCCAGCGCAGTGATTGGCTCTGGCTAGGTCTGTATTAATTGGACGGCAAAATCTGACAACAGGTTTTGCCCAGATCTCGTGAAAATCTCGGGACGAGCTGTTCAGAGAGGAAATCACGTTCACGAAATCACGGTCTTGGATTACGTCAAAACCCGTGTATCTTATGTCTAGAAACTTTACAGAGGTTGAGTATTGACATCCAACATTATAACATTACGTATATGTATTAAAAGAAGGATCAGCATAATAGGTCCCCTTTAAGCGCTTATGTATTAAACCTAAATCAAGAGGTTTGGTATCCATTCTGTACCAAAAGCTTCAAGAGGTCACAAGTTATACAATGGGGGTGACTAAAGTATGGAATGTTGATCTGAATGAGTGGGAGCAAGTTATTAACTGGAAGAGAGTATGGGGAAATATCAAAGTTACATCACAAAATTTTAACCATCAAATGATCCATTTTAAATTTATACATAGATTTTATTTTACTCCCAGGAAACGCTGTCAACTTCAACTTTGCTCTACTCCCATTTGCCCTTTGTGTAATAGTAAACAAATAGAAACTTACTTACACACAATGTGGCAATGTCCGGATGTGGAGTGTTTCTGGTCTCAAGTAACATCCCGGATGGGCGATATAATTGGAACCATTATACCTTGCAATCCAATTATTTTACTGTTAAATGATGATTCCCAATTATTTTTTAATTTCTCTCAGAGAAGACTGTTGTTTTTAGGTTTGACGGCTTTGAAGAAAACATTGATTCAGAGGTGGAAACCGCCACACTCTCTTCATATCTCCCAGTGGATTGCCTTGCTGTACGATATTGTTACTTTAGAACTTTCTATTGCTCGTTCAAATGGGGCCACAGTTCATAATATTGAGGGTCTGTCTAAGGCAATAAAGAAGATTAAGCTAGAGCTATGTACATGAAATAGGCTGCCCAATAAGGTTTGGTTTTCCAAAAGTATTTTATCCCCCACCCCCCCTTTTTTTGGGGAGGGGGGGGTTATATAGGTTATATAGGTATAAATGCTTAGGTAAGTTTTGTACTGGGCACATGCGAACAGCTATGTCTACACATTCAGTGTATGAATGTATGTATGGTGCAAGGGCATGCCAAACAGAAAGAATTTTGTTATTAGTTTTTACTTTTTTTTTTACTTATTTATTTTTTCCTTTTTCCTCTCTTCTTTTGCCCTGTCGCTCACTAAATATTTGTCATGTTTCATTATTATTACTCAAAAAGAGTATTTTTGTAGTTATTGTAGTATGTACTCGGTATGTGTGTGTTTGTATTTATATGTCTTTCTTTGTCTAGATACAAGTCTTCTGAAGCCAGCAAGGGGAGGGGTAGGAGAGGCAAGGGTGGGATAACAGTCTACGTTTTGAGTTATAATGCCTGCAACAATAAGATTTACAATTGTATATGTAGTGAATTATGTGGTTATGTGGGACTTACAGATAGCGTATTGTTATGGGGGGGGGACATAATGAAACAATAAAAACTTGATCACAAAAAAAAAGGAGCAGGCGATCCATATGACATGTTTGTGAACCCAGGTAGAAGTTAACCAATCAAATTAAGCCAAGCAGTTTGAAACCAAGTCACTTGACTAAGAAGTAGCATCCGTCCCAGAGGTTGTTTACAAAAGTTTCAATTTGCCATCTCTAAATACTTCATCGTAGCCCAATGAATTAGGTCCAACAGGAAGGCCAAAAGTTATCATTTGTAGTAATCCATAAAGTATCAGGCAAGAACGCGACTCGATATAAGGGTTCCGATAAAAGCCATTAGCTCTTTCAGTGCCGCGGTAAGATAACGTTCATGATGCGCTTTGTTAGGCTTGAAAATCGTATACACTGACCGTGTGAAGAAATTAGCGAGCATCCTGTATATAAAGAATATCAAAGTGACAATTGTTAACTCCTCGAAAAGCCATTTGTGAATTAGGGACCGGTCATCCATGCCAAGATCATATTTATCTTACTGCCCGTGGTCATGCTAGCAGCAAATTGATTGATTGGTGCATGACGCTCGAGTCTCATCACAAAAACTCCTTCCCAAGCTTCGCTTATCCAGGAGTAAAAACAAGGAGAAACTAGACACATGTCGATGGCACGCCATCGCTAATCTCCGCGCTCCACAACAAATGTTATGGGAGTAGTAATAATGTGTCAGAGGGCAATTCAATATACTGGCATTCTGCTGTACAAATGATAATCTGCTAGTTGCAGTGACAAAGCACTGATACTGATCAGAGTTATAGCAATGTGATATAGTTGGTTAGTTGGATAGAGTACTTTTTGAGCGTCTGTTGAGGGCATAAATTACTCTTCATTTTGAAATTAGAGTATTATAAAAGGAAAGGACGTATGGTACAGCGATTGGCACACCTGACGCCATTTGACCTAGAAAATGGTGAAAATGAGATCAAATCAAAAACCCGTCTGATATGTGATGAAAGGTCATCCCCTGCACCTCCCATAAAAATTTGAGCGTCCTAGCTCAATGCATAAGGTAGATATGGCCATTTTTCTTTTTTCACAAAAAGCCCCTAATGGCTAACATATGAATCACAGGACGGCAATTTTTGACATGCAGGTTGCTATCACCAAGATACATATCCATACCAATTTGCAGCCTTCTGTGTTGAGTGATAACAAAATGTGCCATCCTTTTCAACAATTGGCACACCTGACACCATTTGACCTAGAAAACGGTCAAAATGAGGTCAAATCAAAAATCAGTCTGATATGTGATGAAGGGTCATCCCATGCACCTCCCAAAAAAATTTGAGCGTCCTACCTCAATGCTTAAGGTAAATATGACCATTTTTCTTTTTTCACAAAAAGCCCTCTAGTGGCCATAATATGAAGCACAGGACAGCATTTTTAGGCATGCAGCTTGCTATCACTAAGATATATATCCATACCAATTTGCAGCCTTCTACGTTGAGTAATAACAAAACGTGCCATCCTTTTCAATGATTGGCACACCTGACGCCATTTGACCTAGAAAACGGTCAAAATGAGGTCAAATCAAAAACCCGTCTGATATTTGATGAAAAGTCATCCCATTCACCTCCCATAAAAATTTGAGCGTCCTAGCTCAATGCATAAGGTAGATATGGCCATTTTTCTTTTTTCACATAAAGCCCCCTAGTGGCTAAAATATGAATCACAGGATAGCAATTTTTTGACATGCAGGTTGCTATCACCAAGATACATATCCATACCAATTTGCAGCCTTCTACGTTGAGTGTTAACAAAACGAGCCATCCTTTTCAACGATTGGCACACCTGATGCCATTTGACCTAGAAAACAGTCAAAATGAGGTCAAAACAAAAATCCGTCTGATATGTGATGAAGGGTCATCTCATGCACCTCTCATAAAAGTTTGAGTGTCCTACCTCAATGCATAAAGTAGATATGGCTATTTTTCTTTTTTCAGAAAAAGCCCCCTAGTGGCCATAAAATGAATCATAGGATAGCAATTTTTGACATGCAGCTTGCTACTACTAAGATACATATCCATACCAATTTGCAGCCTTCTTTGTTGAGTAATAACAAAACATGCCATCCTTTTCAACGATTGGCACACCTGATGCCATTTGACCTAGAAAACGGTCAAAATGAGGTCTGTAAGACCCACGCAGCTCGACCAAGGGAGGAAGAGCCCGGGTTGAAGGTTTATGCGTGTGGATTCCTAGTATTAGCACGCGCGACGTCCTGGCTGGTGCGAATCACAATAAAATGGATATATTTTCTCCGTTCGAAGGACGGGGCACAAAAGCACAACGGTTACAATTAATCTGACTCCATGATAAATTTATAATAATGGATTTAGTGATACCCTCGTTAAATATCTGACTCCAATTAGAATTAGAATCCATAATCTAGAGAAACCTGCGTGGGTCTCGAGTGACTACACCTTCAACTCTTAGGAGACTACGCTGTCGCTAACATGTACTCCGGGTTTTTAGTAATGTTACGGATCCGAGGTTAGATTGATTAGATTAGAGGTTGGAAGTCAGCCATCACTGCAACAGCATCTTTTGGCTTGAATACAGCGAACCCAGATCTATGCACGCCCATGGGTTCCTTCAGGGAATTTTAACAGATAACCGACTTTTTCGTCCATGGGTTTCCTTTAGGCTAAAATCCCAGAACCGCAATACATAAACCCTTTATGTAAGTAGATCATGGTTGTCTCTCCAACCTAATAAAACCAATCTCCAGAGCAGGCCGCTGGCCAGTCGCATTCCTCGGTCGGGATTATACCCCTAGGTATCCGTCGCAACGCTGCTAGAAAGAATAAAAGGATCAAGAGTCCGGAGACCACGCAAGCTTAAAGGAATGACAATAATTTATTCACCAGGTAGGCAAAAGCTTAAATCAAACAAATCAACGTTAAGCCAATTACAAGTTACACATAATTTAGAAGAGGAGAATAAAGTCATACCTGGAGGAAAAGGATACACGCACTAACGTGCGCGGGAAGTTCGAAATACGATGTTACATCATTGAAAAGGCTACTCACGCACTTACGTACGCGGGGACAGATCGGATACGATCTTCCTAGAATGGATTGTTTCTCTTTGCTTTAAGCCAAACCACGTCTTTGATCCAGGCGGCATGGCCATAAACACCTGGAAGGGGGGTCGAATCCGGTTTTTGGGTTTCCACCATTAGGAGGATGTAATAAAACACTTCAGCAGAGAGAGAAGAATAGGGTGATTACCAGAGAGTATTCTGACCAAATTCTCAGGAGTTTCCAAAAGGGAATGAACCATAATTTCAATGGGAATGAAACATACTCCATTCAGCTCCTTAGATTCCCCCGAGAATAACAAGACCAAACATGATATGAATATGTACTAATATGATGCAGTTGTCATGAAAAAGTCTTAAGATGAATTAATATATAGGTAAATTGGGTTATGGGTCCAGAAGGGATTTCTTTGCAGAATATTGAACATATAAGCATATTATGCAGTTCTCAGGGGTTAGATCATTTTAAACAGATTAATATAACTGGACTTTAACTCAAGAATTAGGCCAGTAATATGACTCGCACAGGGGCATTGTGTCAGCCAGAGCCCTCTAACAACCCCCCCATACAGAGGAACAGTAAGACCGTTAACACCTTAGCAAGCATTTTGGGGAGGAAGTCCACAAAAGCTTTATTGCTATCTGGCATGGCTCTGGACCGAGCTTATCAGCCATTTGTCACTTATATTTCCAGATTCTACAGGTCAAATCAAAAACTTGCTGATATGTGATTTGGGGTCATCCCATGCACCTCCCATAAAAATTTGAGTATCCTAGCTCAATGCATAAGGAACTTATGGCCATTTTTCAATTTTCACAAAAAGGCCCCTGGTGGCCAGAAGAGGTAATAAATTTAAATTCTAAACGCGTTGTGCACCCCTCTGGGTCACTACCTTACACACAGCACAGTTTCAGGTTGATTGGTCCAACGGCCTAGGAGGAGTTACTGTTTCAGACGGACGGACAGACGGACGGACGGACGGACAGACACTGAACTGTATTATAAGATCTCGCTTTTTCGGAAGCGAGGAGATAATAACTAGCAGCTCGGGTAACTTCACAAAATGCAATATTACTGCACGGAAGTACAAGCACTGCCGCGACTTTCATGAAATATTCATGAAATACACTTGTTTGCAAGACATACAGGTCCAATTGGCACATTCCCGATTTAGGACAGTACTGCAGTACACTTACTGCGTTTTAAAAGTATCCACATGCTTTTTCGACACCCGGAAAAGACCAGTTGTCGAACAGTGGCGATTCGCAATAGGTGAGCAGCATTCGTGGCTGCATCCAGATTAGCATGTGCTGCTCTAAATTTACGGTTTGACAAATGCCACCTATTGCACCAAAGATTCCGTCAGCAAACACATAGGGCAATGTTTCGAACAAGCCACATTTTAAGACAAGTAAGCTTTGCGCAGGCTGGCCTTCATAACCGAGCACTTCCAGTGTAGCAGAATAGCTAGAGCAAGCATGACATCATAGACCAAGAGCAACATGAACTCCACCGAAGTGCAGTAACCAAAATAAACATTGTTATGGAAGTATGCAGTGATAATGAATACCACAAACCTTAAAAGCAGGTGGATCTGCTTAGATGCAAGCGATTGTTGAGCGAGCGCACCGAGGAGCAGTTTCCCCAAGGCGAGCTCAGTAAAGTACCATATAACCAGCCAAGCAATCATCAGGTAGCAAGGTCAGATGACAGTCATGTGCACTCAGGTGACCCCCCCAGAAGCTGCTCCTCTGTTAGCAGGCTTGACTCCATGGCCTATCAGAACTTACGTCAAGGCTCCCTTTTATGTTAAATCTGGCCTCGGGTGCTCCAGCAAGTGCGCTTGTGGAAACTGACTTACTGCGAGCAGAATCAGCTGGGAAAGAGTGCAAGGAACAGTTAATTCTCAATCGTTTGCAGGAGAAGGAAGGTTTCTTTGATCCAATTCCATGTCTGAGTGTGAAAACAATGGCAGATGTGAACAAGACCGTCAAGCTGACCGGTTCAAAGAAGAAAACCATTGAGTACAAGCAACACAGCAATACTGGCTTTCAGCCACTTGCTCGATCACAGCTGCTAAAGGGCGAGAAAGTTGACCTCAGAAAGTTGCTGACATACCAACTCACACTAGTCCCATGCAGTATTGGACTGGCTGATGATTTCCTCGCCAAAACGGACAAATCAAAGGGCATGCAGTACTTGTCTAGGGACATGGAGGACAGCGACTTGCCTAAACCAGAGGAATGCATGATCATAGAGGATGGGAACGCGGTCTTTCACTGTATGACAGAGCCTCTTAGTACCTTTGAAGGAAAGGCACTATCGTGCTCAGCACTACAAAGCTCATCAGTGATTTTCAGTGCAGACATGAATTTAGAAAATTCGGTGAAAACTGTTGAACGCAGGAGACAAGGATGCGGTGACAAACTGATCATCAGTGGCAGCAAAACGAAACAACCTAAGGATTGGACATCATTCCTCAGTAATGATGAGACAAGAAGCAACTGGTGCAGGCTCTGCTGACCACTTGGAGTAGTGATACATCAGCGGAGAGGCTGCAAGACCTCAAAGTTACCCCACATATTTGAGGGACAAGCATACCAGTTAACATCAGATGGTTTAACTGTAACAAGACAAGTGCTTCCGACCATCTGTTCTTCTTAGGAAGAAACTGACTCTCGGGTTGTTCTGTACTGCATGAATACTAAACAGAGAGGCTTCAAGTTTATGAGAGCCAGGAGTCCAGTCCATCGGAGAGTGCCAGTGGGACGGAGGGAAGGACCTGTGTGTGTCTAAAGCCATGCTGTCAGTCCAAACCAAACCCACCAATAGCTGCTCCCCTCTCATTTGTCAGCTTTGATCCCGCCCATTGCATCAAATTCAACTTTAAAGCAAAGAGGAGTTTTGTATCCAAAACGTTTCAACTCGTAAGCAAAGAGGACTGTTTTGTAGCCAAAACTTTTTAACTTGTGAGCAAAGAGGACTGATTCGTGACCAAAACTTTTTGTGACGCAAAAAAAGAAGTTTGCTTCGAAAGCAAAATTCTCAGGTCTGTAACCAAATCCACTTTAACTGTAATCGATAATTTGCTTGTTTTTGCTTACAAATTCAAAATATGAACTCAAAACATTTTTTTTCTGATTGCATATTAAAGACACAAAGATACCTTCATATTGCACAGGCTATATAGCTCAAAGCAAAACGAACATAAACGTTAGCTGGCTGGCTACACAACAACGCCCATTCAGCATTTAACCTTAATGATTGCTCAAAAATATAAACAATCTATAGAAAATATTAGTCAATGTTGTCATAACGCTAGCTAACTGGCATGTGAAACTTTGTCTTTCAACCATTATTGGAGCGAGCAGCACAATATTACACGGCAAACATGGGCATTCTCATCACGAATGATCAATGGCGAGTAGTGGGCAATACTGGCTACAGATCGGACTCATTCTGAAATGGGTCTTACTGCGAAAGGTGGGTTTTAGCTGACCTGGCTAGCAAGCTAATTTGGTAGGAGTGTTTGTAATCATGCTAGCTAGCTAATAGCCAACACATGTAATTTCATCAATTTTGATATCATAACCATTTAGAAGGTTAACTGACATGTTCAGCAGGCAATGGAAAGTATAGCTGAGTTCAGTAATAACTTGCATGCCAAACGATATGTCAAACAATTAAATTCAATGGAATCAACATTTATCTCCACAATACCCACAACCAAATTCATAAACCAATGACAGCAAGCTAGAGAACAAAAAAGACTACTGATTACTGTTTGTCCATCTACCTGATGTCGCAAATGCAATCCACGAATGAGTCCTGTCGACAAATAACCAGTTTATGATGGTCTTTGTAGGCCATTCATCAGCCATTCCTCGTCAGTACTCAATACAACCAACTGACCGCTCAAGTGTTTAGTGCAATGAGTAAAACAACACCCCCAATAACTTTATCCTCAAATAATGTCACGTAAAATAACCCATTGATTCTTATTCTATTATGCATTCCAGTTATATCTGTGTTGAAAATACAGCACCAGACCCCTTGATTTTAAAGAAAATGGCTCAGATTTCTCTATTACACTTAATGGGAAACTGGAGAGGTGTGGTGCACTGGACGCCATATTGTTTTCTTCAACTTTGCCCACAGAGGGAAGTGGTGATGCCCTCTCCAGTTCTATATACACTCAATGCTTAAAACAAATTATTCGCCTTTTTTCCGGTTTGTGAGCATGACAAATGAACAGTCTGCCTGCATCAGCTTGTTATTACTGGGTACACCTAAGGAGAGCGCCTGAGCCCCATGCAAGTCTGAGACGAAACCAGACCATTGCCAGAAGAAGCCTTTCCAACTTGTTTTTCTTTATCAAGCTCACAGACTTGATTATCGAACCTGGCAGCTGTTCTAACCAAGGCATCTAAAGAAGCAGGAGGTACCAAAGCGGCCAACGCGTTTTTAACAGGTTCTGACTGCGCACTAGTAGACAAGGTCATGAAAGGAGCTTCTGGCCAACCTGTCTCACTAGCCAAAAAGTGGAATAATGTTGAAAATTCAGCCACGCTATTCTTTCCCTGGCACATACGCATCAAACGGGTAGCCGCATCATGGCTCGTTATATCATGATCAAACACCAAGATCATTTCCTGCATAAGGTTATCTGCAGTGCTAATAATAGGCGATTTAGACCGAATAAGTGGTCCCGCCTATGAGCAATGCCTGACAATGACGACAAAATGAATGAAAGTTGCGACTCCCCATTTGAGAATCGCGAAGGTTTAGCTCTGAAAGATAGCTGACATTGAGCCAAAAAATCTCTGCATCTACCAGGTTCACCTTCATAGCAAGGCGATAGTTGCAAATTTGGCTTGTGATTGTGTTTGAGTGAGATTGAGTTGTGCTTGTGGAACTGGCTGAAGACAGAGGAGCTGTCAGTACTCCAAGACTTTCAGTCAACCCTGACAGACGGTCTTTCAGACGCCTTAGGGCGTCCACTTGAACACGCATACTTTCAGTTAAATCAGCTTGCCGTTGATTTAAATTCTCAATTCCTCAATTGTGGCTAACTATGATCGCTGCTGCGTAGCTACAGCTTGATCAAGAGGCGTAGTCGCTGGAATCTCCATCGCGTCTTTATTGTCCTGTGATGTGCTTGATTGTACCGTGATGAGGTGAAAATTGGCGGAGACTAAATGCCACTTCGAAACTGACCTAAAAGCAGGCACTAAAAAACAACCAGCCTCTGCAGTCTCAATAGTGACCGAGGAATAACGCAAACAAAAAGACTACTACTCCTATCTAGGGTTGTCACGATACTAAAATTTTCAACTCGATACCGATACTCAGGAAAATATTCAATACTCGATACTATTTTCGATATCGCAGGGATAAAAAAAAATGACCCTAAAATTTAATAGAAATATTTTTATTAACAAGAAAAATGCAAAAATAACCTCTATTACAACATGTAACAATTAACAGAACCACAGGTTAAATAATAATAATAAACAGTTATGCAAAAAGAAACTGCAACTATGATAACAAGTTTCAGGTTATCTGAGGTAATGTAAAAAATAAATAAAATAAACGACAACACTTAGAACAAAAAAATTAGTATACTGGCACTGTCTATAAAAGGGATATTTCAACATTTTGGCAAATTGGCCTATTGCCATAATTCGTATAGTCATATGAGTAGGTACATTACCTTTAGTTATTCGTGCCCGTTGTTTTGAGATTCAGGGGGGAGAGACGTGAGCTTCTTAGCCAAAATAATGGAAGTGAACGGTACAGATCCCTCGCTTATGGTGGCTGGGAAGTGCAAAACAAAATTACAAAGTGAGAAACACTTTTACAAACTTGAAACAAATTAACATTTTAGAAAGCATTTTTACATTTTAAGAAAACAAAATTACATTAGCTAAACACTTTTACCAAGGACAAAACAAATTAACATGTTTGAAAACATTTTTACATTTTAAGAAAACAAAATTGCATTAGCCAAACACTTTTACCTAGGACAAAACAAATTAACATTTTAAAAAACAAATTTACAAGATGCGAAACACTTTAACAAACTCTGATACAAATTTACAAAGAGCGTAACACTTCAACAAGTCCTGAAACAAATTAACAAACGACTGAATTCTAACGGAAAGGGGATGTACCAAATGCCGGAAGTGATTACATGAGGTGTCAATCACTTTGTTGCGGCAGGAAGACTGTGAGTTTCAGCAAGTTTTACGAATTTTAAATAGATTGTGGTGAACAGTTAAACGATGTTTTGTCCGTTTTGTGGAATCCACGTCAAACAAAAAACCAGATTTTGCCATTCCAGTGGACGGTCTCTCGAATTGTTAAATGACATAGACGAGACGGAAGAAACGTGCGCCCCTGGGACATCAAAACAGCCTGACAATGCTAAACTAAGTAAGTTATCGCGCCAGGTAATTGAACCAATGGTCACACATGCAGTGAATAAAAATGCACAGTTTTAGTTTATTTTGCTTTACAGTCTGGCTTTGTATTAGCGGTATAGAAATGCATTAATTAATATCCGTTGCAGGTATTTATTGGCAGCTTTCGATCATCCCATATGCACAATTGTCATTTACGAATTTTGTATCCGCTGGCTTCTTATTCTGATACCTATACTGGGGCGCGTTTCCCAAAAGCGCAGTTGCTAACTAACTTAGCAACTTACATAGTTCGTCCATTCACAGTCAATGGATCCAACTATGCAGCCAAGTTGCATCTGTGATTTCGGGAAACGCTCCCCTGAACTAGAACTATGTTCATTCCAGAAGAGCAGCCATGCCCATCATTTAACAATACATGGAGTACAGACGCTTTAAGTCTAAAGAATGACAGTCTTTTAATTATGGGCCGAAAGGAGGAAGATGTAAACAAGCAAAGACACGCGTACAGGCAAGTTATCTTGGTCTCTCTCATTCATATACATAGAATATAAAGGGCTGTCAAAGTTAACGTGTTAATAACGAGTCAAAGCAAATTCCTTTTCATGCCATTAATATTTTTATTGGACGATTAATGCTCGCGCATTCTGTGTCCCTCGGCCCACCCCTTGTTTGGGGATCCAACCATAGACTGTATAAAAAGAT
Source organism: Gymnothorax javanicus (assembly GCA_029692085.1). NCBI lineage: Eukaryota > Metazoa > Chordata > Actinopteri > Anguilliformes > Muraenidae > Gymnothorax > Gymnothorax javanicus. The sequence goes on from CM056195.1 coordinate 107,596,182, forward strand.
GGACGCAGCACCTGGGTCTGAAAACTGAGGCCAATGCAGAAATCTCTAAAATTTACATTCTCTTTAATGGCCAGCAGATGGCGACGTCGGTGGTTGCAGAATTATATGAGGAAATGACCCTACTTTCCCACGTGATTCATCATTTCAACGATGATTTTCCACATAATTTTATGGTATCTATCGCAAGTTTCAAGTCTTCTTCGATATATCATGATGTTCATTTTTGTAAATTATGGTCCCAAACAGACTAGAATAAAGGATAAAGCCAGAATATGCTTTAGGGGTGTGGCTATCCTCTGATCCTGATCTGATACGGTCAGATCCACGCGTAGATCCACCCCTCGTTCCTCTTCAATTCACGCTCTCATCCAGTAGGAATCACATCCGGTTTCAAAATGACAAAATGGAGCTATTCAAATTGCCAAAATTGAGGCTTCGTAAATGGTATGCTGAAACCAAAGGGTGATGTCACGGTTGCGTCATCCATCTTTTTATACAGTCTATGGATCCAACCAGGAGGCGGTGCAGCGGCAGTGTTGGTGATAGCGAGCAAACAGTAAGGAAGATGGCTAAAGAAGTAAAATGATTTATAGCTGTTATTTCACTAGATTAATATTGGAATGATGGCCCCAAATGGAGCAGATTTAAAGCCTCAAAGAGGGAAAACACTTCCACTATTCACCGACCCGGAGGTAGCAGCACCAGATCTTTTGAAACAAGCTGTCCAGAAAATGAAAACATTCAACAAGGACATGGGCGATGGACCATTCGTCCTATTATATCCAGACTGCTCAGAGGTGGTCCATGTGCCTGGGTCAGAAAGGCCATTCCAACTGGCGGAATATAAAAAGGAAATAGGAAAGCAATATACAAGGATCAGTTTTTTCATTTGTCAAGAAACACACTTTAGAGGTTTGTGGATCTCATAATCTAATATTTGAACTTAACAACATACTGCACTGTAGCATACATAATAATGTATTGATTCCTTTGTTTTTACTACAGCAAATGATCACTCTGACACAGACTCAGATTCTGAAATTGTCATCACATTGAGGAGCAAAGCTGAATTCAACCAGGCTGACACTGTGGTACATTAATTTTTAATTGTGATGATTCATTTTGATTAATTTATTCATCTACTTATTGATTTTAGGCTTGAAATCTATGCTATGGTCAACATTTTGGAAAAATCAAGTCTTGTTTACTTATTCTGCAGTTACTACTATTCTCAAAAACACTCAGGGTTCCCGCGGTCATGAAATTCCTGGAAAAGTTATGAAATTTGAAAAACCTGTTTTCCAGTCTGGAAAAGTTATGGAATTAACTAACGGTTTTGGAAAAGTTTGGAAAAATACAGTTTGCCTAATGCTTATAATATGTTCGCTAAATCCCCAAAAGATGTCTAGAGTTTACCGCAAAACTACGAACTATTATTTAAAATCGAACGCGACACCGTTGAAACTAGCAAGACGTTTCGTGATACGCTTAGGTTACATATGCAGCTAGTTGGCTGGCAGCGATTTTTTTTCCCCCACCGGACTTCTTAATACCAACTTTATCTTATTAGCTTACAGCCAATAAGAATCAAGCACATGCTTTTGTTTAGCTTTTGACGCGCGTGCTGTACCCTCTATGCACATGGTTACTTGGTACGCTGTTCGCCGGAATTTAAAGGGCAGTAATTGTACAGTATAGCTAAGCTGTGCCCACCCAAAAATTTGCTTGCACAGCGCCCCTGAAGGGCACCGTTTTTCTAATAACGCCAGTTGAATTTTCCCACTGCCTCGCTTCAAATTAACCTTAGTGTAATAATAGCATCAATGTCAATCAGAATAATGAATGAAATAACGTGAATATAATAAGATTTCAATACAAACACACAACTTTATTTAAATTTATGCTCGACGTCCATCTATGGCCCAGTTGGTTTCTCTCCAAGTCATTTTCCTGCATTATACACTGTTCAAAAATATTTCACTTCCATCCTGGCATTTTTTTTTTGTTTGTTTGTTTGATTACCCGGGTTCGCTTGCGAAACTCAATAATTTTTTTTTCAGCTCGATGAACACGTCATGCACGTAAATTGATTAGACCGCAAAGAAACCCGATTCCCGATTGTGGCAGAACGGAGTGTACGAAAAATGTCTTCACTATTTGCTTTGAAATTCTCCTGCAAGTTCTCTCATTCCAAATAACATATTTTATGTATTTTTAAAGCGTGTCTGTTTCGACATTATTGCGATGCATGTTCGTATAAACGCCGATTTTTGATTTTCTAAGAAAATGGGACCAAAAGTAAAGGAAAGGACCCAAATTCTGGCTTAAAACACATTATAAATTTTTTCACTAATCACGCAAAATTTCAAAATAGTAATTCTATACGAACATGCGCAACGTCTTAAACAATGTACACTTTGGTTCATGACTGTGGCATTTGTTACGTTTGAGAAAACTTGCACAAAGTGATTTTGATGATCTTGGGGGGGGACCTCATTAACTCCACCAATTTGCGTTTTTTTTTTTTTTTTTCAAATTTCCTTATCATATAATGTAGCAATGGAACATACGTCATTGACAGATAGCTTAATTTGATGGGGCTCGGCCCACACAATTGAATAATAGGCCGATGTTATTCGCACTTATTACGTGTGGCCAATGCTGAATTTTTTTCTCGGCCACACCTATAAGTGCGCCAGTTGATGACCATTCCAGTTTTTAGAAAAAGCACCGCTTAAAATAAGTTTGGCCAAGAAAAAAAATTAGCTTTGGACACACTTAAAATAAGTGTGGGCAATGGAGCATGTGCATCTTAGCCACACGCCTAACGCAATTTCGATCAATTTTTTTAGGCTTGGGCGCACTTAAATAAGTGCGAATAGTCACTTCGATAATAATATCAAGTTTAGCGGCTACTGTGGTGTCAAAAGGTGGACGTCGACCTTAACTTTCTCTTTACATGTAGGCTACACTGAAAGCTTCCATTTCACCGTGTGCACCAGAAAAGTAGCCTTCACGTTATGCCGTGGGCCAAAACCTGGATCCTTTATTGTCACTTCGTAAAAACTTTCTGAGGGCAGTTCAAGTATTTTTCCATCAGAACAAGTATGATGTGCAGATATTATAAAATGAAAACATTCTCAAAAAAGTATGTGCACATTAATGAGAACAATTAGTTTGCAGCTTTGTAAGAAACATTTTTTCTGCAGCCTACAGCGATAAGCACTGGGATTCCTACAGACCAATGCACTGACAATTAGCATATCGCTCATACGAAAAGAAAATCTCACAAAAGACAGCTATTCTATTAAACTTTTCCTCCGTTAGCTTTTCTATGAAACCTTTCCTCGGTTACAGTCTTTAATGGTTACATGTCATGTGAGCGTCATTTACAGCGTCAACTTGGCTAACTCGACGACGTCCCCCAGATTCTGCGCACAATGCATGCAAGCAAGGATAATACACTCTAAATTAGGGTTTAGTATGCGGGCTCTCATCTCGAACCCGCATACTGTAGATTTAGTAACGTCATTGGCATTTTCATCATTCATTTTTGGAAATTCTTTAGCGTCATCCGGCGCACAATAAAAAATACTTCAATTTGCGTTCATATGAAGGGCATTAACACGTCTTTAAAGTCGTTTGGAACAATCAGCGAGCATTAAAGTGCATTTAACACTTTTAGCACACCGTTTGACTTTCAATAGCATTTCTGGACCGCGTTCGTACGGATAACACAAATATGCACGCGATTGTACAAACGTTCTTAACATTCAATTCACAAAAATCTTTTTTTCAATCCAACAGTAGCCTACATCTGGCTCATTATTCCATCGTCAGTGTGGTGTAAGATTAGGTATGCTCTCAGTTTGATAATTACTGTGCAACAATGAGCTAAATGTGGGCTAACTGTTCAATTGAAAAAAAAAAAAAAAAAGATTTTTGTGGACTGGATGTCAAGAACGTTCAATTGTTTGTACAGTCGCGTGAATATTTGTGTTATCCGCACTAACGCGGTCCAGAAATGGTATTGATTGTCAAACGGTGTGATAAAAATTTTAAATGCACTTTAGTGTTCGTTGATTGTCGCAAATTACTTTAAAGACGGTGTTAATGCCTTTCACATTAACGCAAATGAAAGTATTTTTGCTGTATTGTGTGCCGAATGACGCTAAAGATTGTCCAAAAAAGGAGTGATTAAAATGCCAATGACGTTACTGAATCTGCTGCAGAGGTGGAAAATCCAGGGGTCGGAAAGTAAAAATCCAGCTCGGTTTTTCTCCCTCCCACAGAATGAGCTGATCACTCATATTGGCTCTATCTCCTGTCAAAAGTAAATCCAGGTGGTTGGAACAGAGTTCTGGGGAGGATTTTTACTTTCTTTACGTGGACTTTTTGCGGTACGCGCGAATGTTCGATTTTTGGCGCTGATGAATGTTTCTTGGTGAAATTGGTCGCCATTTCACACAAAATGAATGCGTATTTTCTCATTGAACAGCAAAAAGGTGTACAACTAATATTACAATATACTCGGCCTATTATAAAATATATACTACTATTATTACTATTAGGCCTATTAATTATTACAGCCAATTTTAATATGTTAGTTTTTTTTTCTTCTTCAAAACTTTATTTATAGAGCACTTTTCATACAATAAATGTAGCACAAAGTGCTTTACATAGACAAATTAGGTATTAAAACAATAAAATAAGTAAATAAAATGGAACCCCCCCACACCACCACTCCCCTCCCCCTTCCAACTCCAACCCCTCACCCGTATTTCCATTAAACAAGCACACTAAAAAAGAATACTAAGGCTGAGCGGAAGAACCTAGGAGGAAACACTATCTTAGGGAGCCGTCTGAGTCAAGAGGCGGAAGCCTCCCAGGAACCCGCCGCTAAAATGGAGTCGTACAGCGACCCCAGGCAGGAGGAAGGGCCACCCACCACCCCCATAAGGTGAAGGCATGGACCTCCACCCCACCGGGGGCCCCAAGCCAGCGCCGCCGGACTCCTACAATCAACAGCCGCCCCGACGCAGAGGCTCCCACTGAGGAAACACTGGAGTTAAAAAAAACAAAAAAAAAAAAAAAAAAAAAAAACAAGCTAAAACAAATAACATAAAATAATAAAATTATGAACAACAGAATTCTATCAATTAATAAATAAATTAAAACATATGTAATAAATGAGGTAATAAAACAAACTAAAAGTGGAGCTAAAAGCGATAGTAAAAAAGAATCTAAGTTTCCTAAAAACCCAGTTATAAAAATCAGTAAAATAATGAAAACAGGTAACTAGTTAAAAGCCAGATTAAAAAAGTGGGTCTTGAGCCTGCTTTTAAAAACCTCAACATTCTCCATGACCCTCAGGTTCTCCGGCAGGCTGTTCCATAAACGTGGGGCATAATACTGGAAAGCTGCCTCACCGTGAGTTTTTGTGTTAACTCTGGGAATGACTAAGAGACCGGTGCCGGAGGATCTCAGGGTCCGCGAGGGTTCATAAGATAAAAAGCAAATCTGACAGATAAGAAGGTGCAAGACCATTAAGACATTTAAAAACCATTAAAAGGACCTTAAAAAATCCTGAAACACACGGGAAGCCAATGCAATGATTTTAAAACCGTGTAATGTGCGCCCGCCTCCTGGTCTTTGTCAGCACACGCAGCTGAATTCTGTAGCAATTGAAGCTGAGATATACTTTTTTGGGAAGACCAGAAAGCAGGGCATTGCAATAATCAATACGACTAGAAATAAAAGCATGCATCAGCATCTCCGTGTTGGCCCGAGAGAGAAATGGGCGGACTCTGGCTATATTCTTAAGATGATAAAAACTTGTTTTAACAACATTCTTAATATGTGGGATGAGACTAAGCTCAGAGTCAAAAATGACGCCCAGATTTTTTACTTGTTCTGATGGCTTAAATGACAATGCCTGTAGCTTTGACAGAAGTTTCTCTCTCTTAACCTCAGGACCGATAATTAAGACTTCAGTTTTGTCCTGGTTGAGTTGCAAGAAGTTTTCTGCCATCCAGGATTTAATATCTAAAATGCAGTTAAAAAGGGTCTCAAGTGGCCGTGTGTCTTCAGGAGAAGCACGTCTTATCAAGCACGTCTTATCAAGCACGTCTCCTATGCTTATAATAAATCTGCCAGATCATCATCTGAGGATCATGGTAAGGTCAGGGGGGCGTTTGCTCAAAAAAGGTTGAGAACCACGGCTCTAAATAATAATTTGTAATTGTTCAACATTTGTCTCAGAAAATATTAAATGCCATCTGTTTGTTACCTCTTCAATGTTTTTGCCTTCTTGAGCATTTAAAGTAGCACTTGGTTATTTATTCTGCCCTACAAAGCCTAAGTGCAGTAACTACATATTGGGTAAAATGTGAATGACTCAGTTTTGGGCCTGAAAGTATATTGAGGTCAGGATTTATTTGGACAGAAATTATACCATGGTGAATCAGTTAATCATAATCTGTCATAGAAGTGCTGACTATTTATTTGTTGGGACAGCAAACAAACTCTAAAGCCATTTTTTACTGTTTAAATTATTGCGTAGTTACTGCACTTAGCCTTTGTAGGGCAGTATTGTTGTTTGTTTGTTTGTTTGTTAAATATAATTGAGAAAATATAAGAATGGTGCCATAGGCCCTTATGCCATTGTGTGATGCCGTAGGATAGGTGGTAGATAGACACAACTTCCCTTCCATTCTCCATGCTACATTTGTACTACACTGCTTAGGGCATAGCACACTGTAGAAGCTCATTATGGTGCTCTTTTTTTGCTATTATAGGCCATACCTATTTTAAACTAAGTCATGGAAATTAGGTAAAATATTATGGAAAAGTTTTGGAAAAGTTTTGAAAAATCACTGGTAAAAAAAGTGTGGGAACCCTGAACACTGATAACCTTTCCCCATTGAGTAGGGGAAACGATAATCGTAGCTGTTTAAAATGGTTGATAAATGTATGCTTTTCCTCTCAGGTTTTTGAACCACAAAGTGAAAGTACTCCCAAACACAAACCCCAAGAAAAAGGGTGAGAATAAACTTTTACAAAAGAAGAAAATTTATCTTCAATTTGTTAATGAGACTAGCCCAGAGCATTTGCTCTGAACATGGAGTTGACAATATCATGTGTAATTTGATTTATAACCAAATAATCTCTCATTGATAAATCTAATGGCTTCTCCTGCCTCATAATTTTAATCAAAACTTCATTATACCCTGTATGAAGGTAATAATTTTATCAATTTGATCATATTTCAGAGATGCAGGGGAACATTCATCCACAATTCACCCTGGACAGGTATGAAGTCACTTTATGGCAGCTTGATGTTTCTTGCTTTCAGTATTGTGTTATGTCAGCCATTTCAATTTGTTTTTCAGATAGTAATATCTGATACTGAGGATCTGGATCCATCTGAAAAAAACCAAGGCAAGACTTCCTGCTACAGGTGAGTAAAAAAATGTTAGTGACACGCTTGATTTTAATTTATTGATTACATGAGAAATATATTGTATTTTAAAAATGTTTGAACATGGGAATGGTAATTTCCCAACAGTAAATACACAGAAGTGTATGCACCATGGGTTGAGGAAGAGGAGGAGGAGTTGGTTTCAGGTAGTGTGAATAATGTCCAGCACGCAGCAGTGTAAGTTTTTCTCTGTGCATTATTTCTGAAAGTTAAATCAGTTTTGTGCAAGTAGCAAATTGTTTACTGCATGGAATATCCATGAATTGTCACTTTTTGTCATTATAGGGAAGAGACTGACATTACACTCCCTGACATTATTGCAAACCTGTCACATCCGATTGACCATGGAAGAGTCTGTAGGTTCAACATCTCAAGGGCTAACGTTTGGGATGGTGCCGTCAGGGGTTTCAGGCGTACAAAATACTCTGAAACCTTTGACATGCTGGTAAAATTTTCCGATGATGCTGGTGTTTTCGAGGAAGGAATTGATACAGGTGGTCCGAGACGAGAGTTTTTAACTCTACTAATGAGACATCTGAAAGACCGGCCCATTTTTGATGGACCAGAAGGACACCGGTACTTGGTCTACAAGGCAAATGGTATGCATTGGTTACATATGCACGATAGCAATTAACACACACATACATCCATACATACATACATATATATATATATATATATATATATATATATATATATATATATCAGTCACATGTCATATCCTTTGTTGCTTGAACTATTTTTCCAAAGCTTGGACACATTATAGTGTATAGTACATTGAGTTTTAATATTTCAATATGGATTCATTCACACCTGTTAGGGAGGATGAATACTTCCTGGCAGGAAGGTTGATTGCAGTGTCCGTTGTGCATGGAGGTCCAGGGCCCCATTTTCTGTCAGAAGATTTTGTGCATTATCTTGCAGGCCAGCCTTCATTCAAAGCAACAGTTAATTTAATAACTGATGAAGAAATAGGGAAAGCTTTTCAAGAGGTGAGAAGAGCATAAGGCAATGGTGTGATAGAACAGAATTATGGTGCAGTTCCTGCAGTGTCTTGAAACAATCTTCATTTATTGTTTTGCCATATGTATAGATATACAGTGCTGTGAGAAAGTATTTGCCCCCTTCCTGATTTTTTTTTTTTTGCATATTTCTCAGACTTAAAAAGTTTCAGATCAACAATTACTTTTTCATATAGGGCCAGCTAGGTTTGAACAGCTTTTTTCCCTTAATAAATGAAATAATGATTTAAAAACTGCATTTTGTATTTATTGGGGTTATCTTTTTATTAAATTATTTAAAAAAATATTAACTGATCAAATTTTATTAAAATTAGGGGGGGTTTTTTTTGTTTGTTTTGATCTGAAACATTTGAGTGTGACAAATATGCAAAAAAATAAGAAATCAGGAAAAAATCAGAAATACTTCTTCACGGCACTGTATATACACTTTATAAGGACTCCTGCGTGTGCATGTTTTATATGTATGCCTGCATGGCAAGGAGATGCAGTACATCCAGTTATTAACTGAGTGGGCTCTAAATTCGTAGACCAGGCGCAGGCGCGGCGAATAGGGGGAGCGCAGCGCCAACGGGGTGTGTCCAGGCATATGTTGCAATTTCGTGCCCGGTGCAGCCTGGCGCAAGTACTCCTCTGTCCCGCCTCGGTCCCTCCTGCCGGCGCAAGTGGCAAAGAGGGAGGAGAGAAGGCGTGTTTGGGTATAACACGGCTGAGTCAAATCTTCACCAATCAAATGAGCACCTCTCCTCACCTTTAATGTGTTGGAGTGTAGAAGACTCTGTCCTATATCTGCATGATGCGTTAATGTTGCATTTTACTTTGCTGCTTCAGGCATGTTTTCTGCACCGCTTACGTCTATATTAAGTATTTCGAATATGAGTTGGCTGGCTAGCTAGGGCATTCGCGAATTATTACCATTAGCGAACTTGAATGGAATTTCAAAACGAAACTACGTCAGATCATTCAAACTTATGAAGTTGGATTGAAATACGACGGTTGCTCATTTATATCTTCTGCCTGCATCACTGGGAAGAGAAACGATGGATAGTGTGTTCCTATTATTACACCGTGTTGCTGCTTAAAATTTTGGGATTAACATGCATGGACAACAATGCAAGATACGTTACACATTTATTTTCAATATGTGATCTTAACTCAGTACAAGACCATAGCAATCAGGCGGTATTCCTGTCCCCCACTAAAAACGATAAAACCTAAGTGACAATAATAGCATTAAGCCGCTTGCACACTGGATGCGGAACGAATTTTTCGCACGACAGATTACATTCAAAGTCAATGCAAAGACGCGAATACACGCGTGTATTCGCGTCTTTGCATTGACTTTGGCCGCGTGTCCCAGTTAAGAGCGTTCTTAAGGAGTTAAGAAGGCTCCAAAGAAGAGCTCAGCTAAGAGGGAGCCTTAAGATAAGAGTGTTTCCCAGATGCGTTCTTAGTGCCATTCTTAACAAGTGTCTTTGTGCCCTTCTTAACTGCCTTCTTAACTGGAGCTCAATTGATCAATCGATTTCAGAGTAACCGAGTGTTCCACATACTTACGTGCACACAAAAGTTTTGATGTAGCAAGTGGGGTATAATGTTAAAAATGAACGTGCGTAATGCCACTGCGCGCGCAGCAGAATGTCTGAAAACAAACGGACACAAATAAAGACCATAACACAGATAAGAACTTAGAAAAATAAGAATGAAAACATAAAATAAAATCATTACATTACATGTGTGAAATCATGCGGTTAAACCTTATTCAACTTGATTTGAGACATGCAGCTCAAGTTGCTTTATATATAGAGCGTACAACAAGTGGTCAAGTAGAAGACCGGAAATATGAGGGAAAAATTAGGGAAATACGGTAAAATATTTCAACACATGGAACCATAGAGGAGAGATGTAAGTTTTCCCTCATTTTAAATGCTTAATGGGTAGTAGGGGTGCATGAAAGAAAGGGGAGCGAACCGTACGCACTGCATTAATATCTCCATGCTTAGTGTCACATTGATTTGCCTGAAGCGGCTGTATCTGCAGTGTTTCGTCGCTAAGAAGGGTGTTAAGACTGCTTCAGACCCTTCTTTCAAATCCTTCTTAACAAAAGATCATCTTAGGCTAAGAAGGAATCTGGGAAACGCGTTTGCTTCTTACTGGAGCCTTAGGAAGGATCTAAAGGAGCTCTTAGCGCTAAGATCTTCTTAAATGAATCTGGGAAACGTGGCCTTTGAATGTAATCAGATGTGCAAAAAATTCGTTTCGCGTCCAGTGTGCAAGTGGCTTTACTGAGCATAGAACGCAAGCATATACACACTGCCTGATGCTGAGGCAGTTTGTGGTTGGCTGAGAAAGATGTGAAGTCGTTAGTTTGCATCACAGATTCAGCTGCTTTGTTTAAGCCAGGTCGAGTTTCCATTACGCGTGCCAACCGCCTTTTGATCTGACATCAGGACATCAGGAATTTATGTCCTGATTCTGATAGTTATAAATAGTGGTTGCTGTAATTTTTATTTTGAAATGTCCTGACATTCTGAAACCTGCCTGTGAGGTTAGTGGTTGCTGTAATTATTTATTGAATTGAAATGGTTGCCTGACATTCTGGAAACCTGCCTGAGAGGTTTGCCACGAAATTGTCACTGCATCTTGATGAATATGTGACACTGCACAGAAAGTAAACCAGGTTGAGCTGGTGAGCTCTCTGCGCCAACTGGCAGCGGAGACTGTTGCACCGCACAAAATTGTCACTGCATCTGATGAATATGTGACACCTCCCTACGCCACGCCACACCCATCTCGGCGCCACCCTGTGCTGCGCCAAGAAATTAGAGCCCAGTGTGTCCCTTCTTGTCTTTCAGATTGAAAATGCTGCTTCACTGGATGCTCTACGAGAATGCACCATGAGACACAGCACAATGTTACAGACAGCAGGTTGTGGCTACTGTTGAAGAAAAGAAGCAAATTGTGTCCAGTGTGTCCCTTCTGTTAACCTTTCATCTGTTATTGAAAAAATCAGCTGCTTCACTTGGATTTTGCTCTATTTACGAGATATGCAAGAATTTTTTAAATTTGAGATGCCTTATGGTCCCCTCTTTGGTGTTACAGACAGCAGGTTCTGTTAGCTATTGTTTGTTAAATGTAAATTTGTTCACACTAACAGTAATCTTAAAGAATATTTTTCTTGGGATAATTAAAATGTAATTGACACTACACGGTAGTGAAACAATGTTTGTCTTCACTCTCTAGATTCAAAGATGGTCTTTCAGCTCTTCAGTTTTTAACCGCACTGTAACAATTTTGGCTCAATTTAAATAACTGCTGTTGAACTCGTGAGACTCTTCAAACCTGAGCTCAGTCCATCAGCGAGTAATAGACGACGTCAAGAAAGTCAAACTTTAGGCTTCTGGGCAGACTATCTCCTTGATTGTGAAGGTGTGTAAATAACTCATTTTTAAAATTAGTTACACACATTACTTAGATGTATCTGAACAATTTGTCTCTGCAGAAGGCCAGGCTGCGGTGTCACTGGAGGATGTTTTGATGTTTGCAACAGGCCTGGCTTCACTTCCCCCATGTGGACTGGAACCTTTGCCAAGGATAGAGTTCCTGGATGACTCCAAATTCCCAATGGCAAATACATGTTCAAACACACTGAAACCACCAATGGTAGAATCATACACTTTGTTTAAGTCACAAATGGACTTCGGAATTCAAAATTCTCCTGGATTTGGCCGTTTCTAAGCCATGTGACTGGATGACTGCTAGAGTTCAGACTTGGTGAAAAAGATTTTTTTTTTGTCCTGAAAGGTACAGTTGATTTTAAATGAGTTGAACTCATCTTGGTGAAGTATATTTTAGCAGAAAGCAAATTCTTGTAGCGTCTAAAATGCATAGTTTTGTACATTTTAATTTGGTAATGATCCACTGTGACGCATTTGAAACCAGCAGGTCTTCAAATTGGCGTCAGTATCACAGAGCAGCCATTTTTACTTGTGGAATCTAACTTTATCCAATCAAACCCAGTTCAATAGACTGCCATGCTGCTCATGATGTCAATCAAACTCACTCCTTCCATAGGCTGCATCAAAATATACATTCACTATATATTAGATTCCTCAAGTAAAGAAAGTCTGCCCTGTGATATTGGCACCAATTTGAAGACTCACTGGTTTTAAAATGCGTTGCACTGGATTATTACCAAATTAAAATAGGCATTTTAGACACTTCAAGAATTCTATTTTCCGTGGCAATATACTTTGCTGAGGTGAGGTCTCTTTAAATGCTTTTGTATACTGTACAGAAATGTGACCATGTTTCATTTCCCTCTCAGTTAACATTTTGACCATTTTGTTTTAGACAAAATAAGTGTTTTCAGGACTTACTAAAATGTAATAAATACTCATTACTTTATTTATTTATTTATTTGTTTATTTATTTATTTCAAACAGAGTTTTTTGTTTTCTTTCCCTGCTGTTCAGGAATGTAACGTGCTGATCTGTGTCCATTTTTATCCGATGAATAGGTACCAGAAGCAGATGTAAAACATTGCTGCGGAGAAGTGAAAATACAAGAAAAGTTGGTGAAATTCAGTGTTCTGCAAGATTAGTATTATTATAAGTAATGAAAACAACACTTTCGTTAACTAAGCATTTTCATAACGTAATATCTAAACTTAAAACAGCATTAAACTTTAATGAGATACAAAACTATTTTAACCTTGGTGTTCAGGCAAGTGTTCCACTACCCCAAATCTGATTTCAGGATTCGCCATTGTCTGTTTTCAAGCTGCATTTTTCTTTGCGGTTTCCAAAAAAAAAAAAATCCTGGTACCTGTTCATCTGAAGAAAACAAACCTTTGCTACATGTTCGTTTTCTTCTAATTACCTCTGAGATTTTCCCAAACTAATTTCAAACAACAAAAGTGCATTTTTAAATGTGCATACTGAATTTAGTGCTGCATAAATAAAATTATGACAGTCATCTCTTAGCTCTTGACTTAATCATTTTTAAAATGGCAAGATCACAGAACAAAGCCCCAATGATGAAGCACTTGGTAACGGTGAGAAGTATAAACTCCCCTTATGACTGACTTACAACTGAGCTATTTCTTTAAGCTTCAAGTACAGCTCTGATGCAGACTCCCAGTTCTCTGGCCTCTGTAGTTGATTGTGCTCCATAACTATGTCCAAGTATTCCTGCATGTTTGGGGCCCCACAGGAGGGTACTGCCAGGCTTGACTCAGGAAAGGAATTAATCTCTGTCTGTTCTATTGGAAGTCCACAGTCTCTTGAGCCAAATCTATGTTCAATAGAAGACACAATATTCATGTACTTTCAGCTAAACATAAACCCATGAAGTATCAATCTAACACCAATATATTACCTGTGTGGTAAGTAGTACAGTTCATTTGGCACTCCTCCTGGACATGATGCTGTTCTGGAAGGGCGAATCCTGTGACTGTTCCACAGTCTCACACACTCATCCAAGTCCCTCTGAACAACATCACCGAAGCAAAATCTCAGAATGCACTGATGCTCATGACTCCCATTGAAGTATCTGGAATCTCGGAGGTCTCCAAATAATTCCATCTAGAACTGAGACCTATGGAAAAGGAAATATTATCTTAATAATAATCTCACACACGTGCGTGAGTGTATAGATCAATATTTACAGCATGTATTGACGTGTGCATGTGTGTGTGTTTGTATGTACAGTGCATGTCTATTTTTGTGTATGTATGTGGGGAACACTTACCTTCCTTTTCTGAATATGGACCACCAGGACTCAATACGCTGGTTAGTGGTGGATGAGCCATACATGTGGCTGGACGCACCAGAGTAGTAGTCACTGTGATTGTGGCGCAAGGTACACTGAATAGCAGCCATAATACCGTTCTCCGTGCCGCAATCAGTCCTTAGTCTCATTAAGATAACACCGAGTTTTCGCACACATGACAGGAAATTGTGAGCAATCACTGTTGGGTTATTATTTGTTGGTCCACATAGAAGCCACAGTACCTTCCTTGAAAATCCATCTATGCAGCCTGAAAGGGCCAAACCGAATGGCTTCAGTTTATCGTAGCCATCAGCGTGCCACACATGGTTCGGTCCCATTGAATGATACGATCGTCTGACAAATCTTCTACTAGCTCTCCTCTCACAACCCCGAGGGTTAAGCTCCCGCAGAAGATTCATCACATCATCTCTCTTCACTCAAAGTTGTACTTTTGCTTGAGTACCTGCCACATCGTTCTATAGCCAAACAATTGTCCCGGTCCAAGGAGTTCCAATCGGATGGCGTTAATTACTGCATCAGCAGAAGAATAATCCTTTCCGCGGTACAACCCGGCATCATTAAGTTTACTTTTGATAGTCCGCAAGCTGATGTTAACACCGTGTATACTTGCCATCATGTCCACAATTACACTGTACGAATGGCCCTCGTTGAAATATTTTACGCAAATATCCATGAAATCTGGTCCCTCTGTCACATCCAAGTCGTTTAACAATTCCAAAGACTGTCCACACGAAGAGCAAAATCGCGTTATTTAGCCTATGTGGGTTCTACAAAACGGACAAAACATCCTTCAGTCTTTCACTGCAATCAATTGAAACTTCGTAAAACTAATTCAAGTGCTCCCGCCGCTACAAAGTGATTGACACCTAATGTAATCACTTCCCGCATTTGGTACATTCCCTTTCCGTTAGAATTCAGTCGTTTGTTAATTTGTTTCAGGACTTGTTGGTGTTACAATCTTTGTAAATTTGTCTCAGAGTTGGTTAAAGTGTTTCGCATCTTGTAAATTTGTTTTCTAAAATGTTAATTTGTTTTGTCCTTGGTAAAAGTGTTTGGCTAATGTAATTTTGTTTTCTTAAAATGTAAATATGTTTTCTAAAATGTTAATTTGTTTCAAGTTTGTAAAAGTGTTTCTCACGTTGTAATTTTGTTTTGCACTTCCCAGCCACCGTAAGCGAAACTCATCAAATACGCAATCCAGCAGCTCCAAAACGCTCTCGGGCACAAGTTGTGACCTGCACATTCACCACGCTGCGAAATAATAATGTATAATTATATAAAATTACGACACATGAAGCAAATACTCTGAACTACTTCCTGATTCTGAACAAAGTATTGTTTTGAGTACTGGAGTAGCTGCAGTAAACATACGCTTTTGAAATCACTCCTCCCAGCCGGTATGTCTTGAATGTAGTTTTGGTTATGCATTTGCCTTGAAAATAACTCTGTCTCGTAATTATACATGATTATTTCGTAGCATGGTGAATGTGCAGGTCACAACTTGTGCATGAGAGCGTTTTGGAGCTGTTTGATTGTGTATTTGATGAGTTTTGAAGGAGCGAGGGATCTGTTCCGTTCACTTTCATCATGTTCGCTAAGCAGCTCGCGTCTCTCCCCCCCCCGAATCTCATAACAATGGGCACGGATAACCACCAGTTACCTGGACGTAACTCCAGTTCTATGAGTACATGCGTAGCCCTCTAACGGGCTTCGCTATTGGTTTACCCCTTCAAGGCTCCGCCTCGGTGCCTGAGAAAGAAAATTGAACTCACCTGCTCCGTAG
Source organism: Gymnothorax javanicus (assembly GCA_029692085.1). NCBI lineage: Eukaryota > Metazoa > Chordata > Actinopteri > Anguilliformes > Muraenidae > Gymnothorax > Gymnothorax javanicus. The sequence goes on from CM056195.1 coordinate 107,612,257, forward strand.
GAGGGGGTAGCATGCTCAGCTCCTATAAAGCCTCGGTACTGCCAATGCTCGTCTCCCTTTGAAACTCAGCATCTCACACTTGGGGCCAACTGGGCAGGCTGTTAAGAGGGCTACGCACATACTCATAGAACTAGAGTTACATCCAGGTAACTGGTAGTTCTATCTCGTACGTGCTCCGCCCTCTAACGGGCTTCGCTATTGGTTTACACCTAAGGCGAAGGCCGTTAGGGATGAATGTACTCCCAGGTGGCCCCAGACCACAGAGTCCCCTTCAGAAACCAGAGAAACCCATTCACTCACTGGGGCGAGCACCACCAGACTGCCTACCCCGCCCCAGGTCGTGACACAACGAAACAACACCAGACCCAAGTTGGTGTCAGAAGCCTCTCGATAGGGTCCCTTCTAGAATGAAAGAATGAATGGGGGGGGCTTGTAGCTGTCATCTCCCGCCGAAAAGCCCCCACACCTGCAGGCGAGGCGCCCCCAGAGCGCATCGCCTCAGGGTGTGGTAACACACTAGTTAGTGTTGAAGGGGAACCCCGCTGACAGGGTTCCCAGGACTGAATGTGTGACCGTGCTGGCTGTCATTTCCCTGAGATATGTCTGCGCAAAGGTTGATGCGGAAGACCAAGAGGCCGCCCTGCAAATCTCCTCCACGGATACGCCCTTAAATGGCGCTGTAGAGGATGCAATGCCCCGGGTAGAATGTGCGGTCAATCCTACTGGGGCAATGAGACCCACCGCCGAATAGGCTATGCAGATAGCATCACAGATCCAGTGGGCACTGACAGAGGGGCCCCTGAGCCCGTCTGCCATAGCACACAAACAGCTGATCCACTTTCCTAAGATTTGCAGTGCGCTCCAAGTAAAGGCTAAGCGCGCACGCTGGGCACAGCTTGTGTATCCTTTCCTGCTCGCTGGTGGCATGAGGAGGTGGGCAGAAAGCCTGTAGTTGAATTACACATGACTTGAAAGTTGTGGTGATGACTTTTGGTCGGAGGGACGGATTAGGACGAAGCTCCACTGATCCTTTGTCCTCTCTTAGGGTCAAACATGATGGGTGCACAGAGAGAACGCCCAGCTCGCTCACCCTCCTAGCTGATGCCATGGCCAGAAGGAGGGCAGTCTTGATAGATAAAATATGCAGGTCTGGGGCGCCCCGGTGCCTCATCGGTCTAAGCGCGCGTACCATAAAGGCTGTGTCCTTACCGCAGCGACCTGGGTTCGATTCCAGCTCAGGTCATTTGCTGCATGTCTTCCCCCATTCTTCTCACCAACTTTCCTGTCTCTGTACAACTGTCAAATAAAGGAAAAATTCCCAAAAAATAATCTTAAAAAAAAAAAAAATGCAGGTCCGCCTGGTCCATGGGTTCAAACGGTGGTCCTGCCAGGCCGTCCAACACTGTCTGCAGATCCCATTGTGGAACTACACGCTGCGTAGGGGGTCTTAGCCTGCGGACTCCCCTCAAAAAATGCTTTACCAGCGGGTGACTTCTGGCTGTGAAGCGGTCAAACCCGTCATGTCCAGCCGCGATCGCTGCAGCAAACACCCCCAGAGTGGATGCTGCGCGGCCCCCCTTGAAGAGCCCCTGAAGGCAATCCAGCACCCCTTGAAGAGGGCACGAGCGCGGGTTCAGGCCTCTCGCCTCACACCAGCCAATAAAAATCTGCCAACGGGTCGCATAAGCCTTGGGTGTGGCTGGGGCACGTGCGCACTGAATTGTGGACACCACCACCTCGGGCAGGCCCAACTCAGTCAACTTCACCCTTTCAACTTCCAGACCATGAGGGGGCGGGCGAGAATGGTACTCAGCGCCCAAATCCTGGTCGAGGGGAGGTCCGGAATCTCCCACGGGCCTCCCACCACCAGCTGGATGAGATCCGGAAACCATCTGGCGCTCGGGCTCACTGGTGCCACAATAATAACAGACAGGCGCTGCTCCCGAACCCTGCGGAGCAGTGGCATTAGTAGCCGACGGGGCGGGAACGCATACAGCAGGCCGGCTGGCCAAACTGGATGGGCTAACGCATCCATCCCCTGGGGAGAATTGTTGGTAGGCCTCAGGGAGAACCAAAGAGGGCACAGTGTGTTCTCCCTGCTCGCAAACAGATCCACCCTTGGTCGCCCGAACAGCCTCCAGATCTGTTCGGCCGTCACGGAGGCTCCAATCCTCCTCGGGCAGCGCCCCCCTGGACAGCCCATCTGCCCAAGTGTTGAGGATGCCAGGAACATGCCGGGCTCTCAGGGAGCAGAGATGGCGATCCGCCCATGTTAGGATCGAAGCAGCCATCTTGTGTAGGGCCACTGATCTGACCCCCCCTTGCCTGTTGAGATAGGCCACAGCCATTGTGTTGTGTGATCTCACTAGGACGTGCCTCCCTTCCAACTGTGGGGCAAAATGGTGCAACACCCTCTGAACTGCCATGAGTTCCAGTAGGTTGATTTGACGCTGGGGCCCCTGCCATGTACCAACAACAGAAGCAGGGCCTCAAGTCCCACCCCACCCTGTGAGGGAGGCATCTACAAATATGTGGGTATAGTGAAACAGGCACCCCATCCGAACCCCCTCGCGGAGCCAGCTGGGTGAGGCCCAAAACGCTAACGTCTGTCGTGCTAGCATTGGTATGCGGAGCATGTGCTGCTGATCCCGCCTTGGGTCCAGCTGAAGGCGTATGAACCAGCGCTGCAGATCTCTCATGTGCAGCAGCCCCAAGCAGACTACTAAATGGGCAGCAGCCATCATCCCCAGTAGTGACATGACTGCTATTCCCAGATAGCAAAAAGTGATTGAATCAACATTGTGATATTGTCAGGCTGAAGATTGCAATCAACATTGATGTCAGATATTGAAAAAACATTGAAAGTGCTCGCTATGATCAACATGGAAATAAGGTTGAATTTCCGATCAATTCTCACAATGAATCAACCTTGGTTCAACTATGATATGATCAACATTGAAAGAATGTAGAATTGCATCAACATTGATTCAACTATATATAGGCATTGCATTATACGTTGAAACTGTTAGGTACGGTTCTGGAACCAGCCACGAGAGTCGAGCAGTGCAGGAAAAATGGGATTTTATTGGAAAGGGGGGCGAACCCCCGCAGAGCAGGAGGCAACAGTACAAAGTCCACAATCCAAAATCAAAATCCAAAGGGCGAAATCCAAATCGTAACCAGGGCAGCAAACACAATAATCGTGGTCGGGCAAAATGGGTTTGGTACACAGATGCAGGTAGTGTATCCAAATCAGAGGCAAAAAACAGAAAACAGGGACAGTCCAGTCAGAAGAGAATCGCAAGAGAGTACAAGGCGAAAAACAAGCGTGGCACAAGGGAAACATTCTGACGGGGAACTGCTCTGAAAAGACTGCTTAAATACACACAAGGGAAGTCACATGCTATGATTAGGGAAAGGTCAATTGGATCAGACTAATTACGTGGGAGCAAACACGAGGGAGAACCTAACCACATGAAATTGGCAAAAGCCAAAACACGGACAGGGATCACGAGACAGCCTATGACAAAACATACAGCTCCGGTTAGGGAGTTCTAATGTGCACAGATAATGAGAGGCAGGACAGAAGAGAGCAGGTGCGGAGGATCCGCTGAATTGCAGCAAAGACTAAGAGAAGGCAAGAGGCGGAGACTAGAACAGGGCGAGTGCTGAGAGCTTGTTAATCAATTAGTAAGTGCAACTATACAATCCCTGGTGCTCTTTAGTAAGTTAGTATTATATACAATGTTAGTCTTGGTTAGTAACTTAAACAAAATAACAAACTGTTAGTATGGGTTAGTAAAATAGAAAAGCAAGGTGAAGGAAGCAAACGAGATTAGAAGGAATGTTTGGAAACCCAGAAACCATGAAATCACCTAAACATGTGACACGCAGGACTTGGGGAGAAGCTGTAGCTTAACAACAGACCAGACAGGGGAGACAAAGTGCAATGCAGGGCATGAACAAAGACATGGACTGGGATCTAACAGAAATGTGGATCTGGGATGGCAAAAACAAAAACATGGCAAAGAACTAAAACTAAACAGAGCATGGCAAAAACAGAACAGACATGGCAGAATAATAGCAGGGCATGAGAGAAACAGAACAGACATGGCAAAATCATAACAGAAACAATGTTTTTATTAAATAGGCATGGGCAATACGAATGAATAAAATGACAACATTTCTTGAGTTGCTGAGAACAAAGTTTTTATTATTTTCTAATGATTTTTTGCGGGTAAGTACATAAGACACAGACGAAGAGTTTGCCACAAGTCCAACGCCTTTACAGGAAAGGGTCTCAGAGCCACAGGGTGCCAAAAATGGCTGACTTCGGCATTTTTCAACAAAACCCATTGTGAAAATTGGGGGGTGAGGCCTGAGGGCATTTTTGAAAATACAGTCTATTCAGAAATAAACCAGGCCAAATTATCCATTAGGGTACAGAAATAATTGATGCTAAAGTCATCTACCCCTTTTCTGAAGTACAGCAGCGCCCCCTAGGCCCTTTTTAATGGAAAATGCATTGAATTTCACTCAATTATGTTCAACAAACATTAGGTTTTGCATTGATATTAAAAAATGGTATGAATGGGTTGCCTGTGAAGTTTTTTTGGATCAATGGCCTGCAAAAGTGTCAAAATTATTGGTGGGAGGGCAAACATTAACGCTACTCGCCCATTACTATAAAAAATGCAGTCAAGTCGCTGATGCCGGCAGTTGTTTGCCCTCCCACTGCTACGAAATGAATCAAACGTTCCCCCTTCAAAAACCCGTGGTGATTTAAAAAAAAAAAAAAAAAAAACTTTGCACTGTTTTTTACTATGTCTATATACCCTCCTCCCATGATAGTTTCAATGAGCTACTGTGAATAGTTCATAGTAAAACACAGTGACGTGCAGTCGGAGGTTAGTTTGGGGAGGCAGAAACTTCCCCTTTGCTTGATTAGCAATCAGACGATTAACTAGTTTAGTAAGACTATTCGGCAGAATGACGGGCCAGTTTAAGTTTCCGCAGCGTTATTACTCAGTACATCGAACCTGAAATGCTCACTAGACAGCAGATTTGCACGTACTTGCTTCCAGAAAGCCGAAGCAATGTCATCAACAAATATTGAAACAGTTCGACTTATGCAGAGTTCAATGCTTAATCAATATTCAATGTATTCTCCTTTAAATACGCGCTTTCACATCCAAACAAAAAGCGGGCGCTTATTTTCAGTCTTCTTTAATAATCCGATTGACAAAATGTTTAAACGATATACAGAATTACCGAAAGCCGAGAATTTTTCCTAATTGATTATTCAGATTTCCATCCTTGCAGTCTCGAATTGAAGCGTATACGTGAATGAACCGGTGGGCTTCAAAGGCCTGGCGCCGGTTTATTCCTTGGTATATTTTACTGAAACTTCACAGATTGTTGACAGAATATCCTGTGACCCTAACTATGTAGGGTACAGTAAAAAATATGCTCACCTTTCTTGCTGTTGTTGAGAAGAAATCACGGTGAACTCGCGACGAACTTCACCAACTTCTGTCAAACTTATTTCACATCCCCTGGAAGTCTAGCCTGGACGAACAGACTCGTAATTTCTCAAATTACATGGCTGTAAGCAAATCAGGGCCGTAGCTGGGATAAGACGTTGGCGCGGGCTATTTGAAATCTACCTCCTAAATGGTTATTTTTGCCACGCCGTGCACTTGAAAATTTGTAAACACGGCACAAATTGAGGTCACGCATTCATCCAACGGGCGAACAATAGCTCTGTTCAAATCGCGTTTTTGGCCATAATACGCAGAGTTCATGTATGAAATGCGGGTATCCTATTGAAAAGGTTGCTTTTAATCAAACCATGGTGTTCTTTTTGTATGAAAATGGTATTTACGTCATTTTTTATAAGTTTTCTGAGGCTTGTTTACCGCCCCAGTTCAGCTGTTACGCATTCCATTAGAGATTCTGCAGAGCTTTGCCCATGCCTATATCAAAGGGCCATTTCAATGCTTTTCAACCCTCCTCTGTATGTTTTTAATGTGTTCGTGGAATTCAATTATAAATTCCTTATTATTGAATATTGCGTTATTAATTGCTTATCCTTTGAGCAGCCCAGGTCAGGCATGATTGCTAAACTTATATAATCTAGCTTTTATGCAAGTAGAAACGCCATTAACTGTGTTTATTGTGTATTCATTCTATCTGAAACCTTGAGGTCCAGCCGGACCAAGGAGTGTATTTTGAGTTATGTATTTTCCCAGGAGACAGTTCCTGCGAAGCCTGCAGAACCACGAGATAAGCAACAGGTGACTGGGGGAGAGAAAGACTCCTCTGTACTGCAGATATGGCTGTCAGGGTCAGTCATACGTGGGATGCCTACTCCTGGCCGAGGAACGGCTGGAAGCAACATGATGATGTTTTTCAGCCCCAAGGGGAGGAGATTCTGACTTTGTGCTTTTACATATATCCCAAGCAATATCTTTGTTCTTGCCTGTAACGAAGACCCTATTTGCAAATAGAAGTAAAGGATCCTATTTACTCTCATCTTGTCTCAGTCTGATTTCTTTCAGGAATACAATTTAAAATTCCCACAACACTATGCCTCATTAAAAAAATAATAACTCTATTACTCTATTTATGGTATAAGAGCATGCCAAAATAGTCTACTAGTCAGTGATATCACTGCCATATGCCTGAATGGCAGTGATGCCACTAATAGACAAGTTTGGAGCAACCCCCGCAGAACTTTAACACCAAATAGAGTAAAATGATTAATTTTTAAATGAGGCATATTAAAAACATAAAGACAAAGGTTACAATACTGAAATGGTCCATTAAGTATGCTATACTGCAGTGGATCTCAACCTTTTTATACAAAGACCCCACTTTACAGGGACATGTTCTGGGGGACCCCAGACTTGATTATAACGATTTCATAGGTGAATATTTGAAAATGTGCTGTGAGCATGTAGATTGGCTATTTCCATTTTTTTTTTTTTTTTTTTTAAGAAACCACGTGTCACAGTCCGAGGAGGCTTGACCCCAAATGCACCACTCAGAGGCAGATATGCAGGAAAAAGCTCAGTAGAGCATTTATTGAACAACAACAAAAGGAAGAAGCAGGCAGATGAGTCCAGAGCTAGACTGGGGAGCAGACTGGACCTGAGCAGGTCAGGGTGGGCAGGCAGGGAAGGAGCTGAACAGAAACAAACTTAGCCAAGGTTAAGGAGATGAATACACAAGACTTTCTTTAAACAGAATCTACAACAAACTGGCACACAA